>OY728142.1:1698270391-1700670391 GCA_963277665.1 Viscum album
AGCAATAAATTTTCAGTTGAAATAAAGATTAAATTTGGGTTTTTAATTTTTAGTTTTAAAAATGGTGAACACATATGTTGTTGGTGTTTCTAAATTATCCAGAACTTACGACCTTTATTCTTGGATGATTCGATTGAGTCCAAGTGACCTTGGAACTCCTTTACACACGATTGGTGAAGCTCCATCGATCTGATTCAGTTCCATTTTTCCAGTTCCAGGCATGAAAACTGGTTCTTCTTCTCCCCTAAATGTTAATCCTAATGGGTCAATAGGATTGTTTTTTTTATTTTTTTCTTATTTTATCATTCTTCTTAAATTCTCGAAAAAGTTTTACTTTAATATAAAATGATAAAGCCTAAAATATAAAATAATAATTCTTAAATAGATTATCAAATGATAATTATGTGAGATTATTAAAAGTTAATAATAAATAATTACCAAAAGATAATTATGAAAAATTATTAAATGATAATTATTAAAAATTATCAAATGATAATTACATCGAAATATCAAAGGATAATTTATAAAAAATATCAAAAGTTAATTATTGTGAAATTATCAAAGGGTAATTATCAAGAATTATCAAATGATATTTACATTGAATTATAAATGGATAATTTATATGAAATTATCATAAGATAATTATAAAAGGATAATAATATTAAATGATCTATAGATAATTTATAAAAACTATAAAAGGATAATCATGAAAAATTATCAAAGGATAATTATATAATTTTTATCAAAGAGTAATTATAAAGAACTATTATGTATGATCTCAGATTAATTTAGAGAGATATATATTATCAAATGAGGTTTTATAATTATTATTATGGAGAATACCACTAGCACATGCATTCATAATTTGGAAATTATCCAAGATAGAGAATGTACCATCACATGTGATATTTATTTCTTTTTGAAATAAAATAGTTGACTTTGTTTATAGGAAACCTTTATGAACCTCAAGGGTTTATGTGTCGATAACTACGATAATAAATACTAAGAGGAGGTGTTATTGGATGTTGAGGTTTCCAATCCAGATTTTGAACCACATCAGGTGCTTTATACTTTCCATTTACCATGATTAATTTGAGGTAGGAAGTTCCTTACCTTTTGGGTGTCTCTCATGTATACATGTTTCCATGTTATAATTTTTGTGTTGGTATAAATAATAACCATTCTTGATTGTGATCACATGTGGGTGTGTGTAGCCCCTTATGATAATTAATTCCATGAGAATTTCTACAGTGGCTTATTTCCATGTTTGATGTGTTTGCATGATGTTATGTGTTGCTACTTTATTCTCATGTTGATATGATTTCCTTTTATACTCTACCTTGTTTTGAATATCTTGCTTAGATGTATCATTCTTAATGCTTGGAACTGGTGTACCATTGTGACATGATTATCCCTTAGAGGGGGAGTGCTCTTTACTTCCAAATATGGTGATTATAGACCTGATAATAAGGCAGGGATATGATAATACCATAGTACGTCATGTTGAGGATATACTCAATGCCTAGTAGAGTCTAGGTCTCAAGCTGCTCAATTCCTAGTTGATTCATGAGTAGCACGTATGATGCACTTATGGCCTAGGGAAACCAAGTAACATGTACACATGATTCCATTTTAATTTTAAGTGATAGATTCACTAGCTTAGTGGCTATGTTTTTTACTTCTGACATATTCTTGTTATCCTTATATCATGGAGTCAAAATAGGTACAACTGAGGGTTTGTGGTGTCTTGTTTAGCACATGACCACTCGATTTGTATTGTATGTTATTATTTCTATTAATTATTTATTACTATCATAGAATACACCTGTTACACATAAAAAAACTTAGTTAAGGATGCATTGGTGGTGTCATACTGAGTCTTGTACTCACAACCTACTCGGGAATTTTAGTGAACTTGTATATTTCATGACTAGAGATTCAGAGAAGGGAAATGGCCCTATGGTGGATGGATGAGAAAAGGAGAATGGATTTGGTATAAGAATAGGACAAACTCTATAGGATCCCACTATTTATTTATTTATTTATCCACACTTATTACTCTATTTTGGATTTCCACATTAGGAGATTTTTATTACTTTTATGATATGCATTCCCTTTTGATTATTTAGTTTTTAAATGATACCATGATCATTTTATTATTTATTATTCTGTTTATTTATTTTTTACATGATATGATACTAAGGGTATAACACCCCCACTAACAAACTTATACCATCACTGCTAGTCAAAATCCTATTGTACATGGGGAGGCACACATGAGGACATGTGACCCTTCAGCTCAGTCCTAGTGGTTAGACCTGTGTGTTACACAATGGCATCAGAGCATTGATTTGAGGACATGTGATCCTCTAGCTCAAAACTGGTGGTCGGTATAGGGTGTTATAAAATGGTATCAGATAACCAATTTCATTCTTTAATTTTTGGACTAAATTGGGACATTATAGAAATGAGATAAGTGTGTGGGACCCAGGTAGGGGAGTTTCCATGTTCTTAGCTATCGCATGTGTAATGAACCTCTAAGTGACCATTGATGATATTTCTATTATTATTTTTATGAGATTTTGGGTGCATTCATGCATCATGACGTGGAAAATAGGTCCACATACCATATATATTTTCCTGTTGTTGTGATTTATAGTAGTTATTTAATTAAATTCATTGGATTATGCTTTTTTTTTTGGGATAGTTTTTTTTATTGTGTGATATTCATTTTTGTTGTGATATATCTTGATTGGAATTAATTAGTTGAACTGAGAATACTATTATGGTGTGTTAGTGTGTATATGATTATGAATAACATGTAGGGATAGAGGCTAAGGTTAGTACTAGGAGGGATATACCTTAGGTTATGGGTAGACTTATAATAGAACTTTGTGTGATCCCATAGATTAGATAGGATTTGATTATATTCCTAATATTCCTTCATGTTATAGAAGATTATTACTTATATATGTTTGGTGGAATTTCTAGGTGAGAAAGAGGTTGATCAAGAGCATGAACCTTCCCTAGTTGTGTAGGTGGTAGGGACACTATATCTCAGAGTCCTTCCACTGATATCCATGGTTGATTATGCTAGGGATTTTCAGCTCCAACAACCACCAGCCTTTCAATTCATTGGCTGACCATAGGATGCTGAGGACTGGGTTAACATCATCAAGGGAATATTTGAATTCACCAAGATACTGATAGTTAGGAAGGTGAAGCTGGAAGAGTTCATGATGTAGGGACCCACCATGCGTTGGTGGGAAATCATGGGGCAGGATGGTTGATGTGATGGGCTCACTTGGGATTCCTTCAAGGACTCGTTCTTCGAGGAATTTTTTCTCAATACACTAAAGCTTTACTGAGCACAAAATTTTATAGAGCCTCAATAGGGATCCATGAAAATGTCCTCTTACTTTTCTCATTTTATTGTGCTTCTCTTATTTTCACCAATTTTTGCCACAAATAAGGCTTAGGAGGCTAGGATGTTTGTTACCAAACTTTTTCTTGACATCAAACAACAAGTTAGGATCTTCAACCCAGCATCATACCCTAATGTTCAATGGAAGGCCTTGACCATTGAGAATATCATATAGGAGGTTTGAGTGGATGGTCTTATTATACCCTTAAGTGCTCATTTGGGTGCTACTCTTACCACTTCCATGAGTATCTCATCTAGTGACAGAGAGAGGAAGACCATAGATGTGTAATAGAGTAGCAATATATAGGAAGAGAAAATCCTAGATTATTTATCCCATTCAAGAGGTGTTCCTATGTGTTTCAATGGTGGAATATTCAAGTACTATAATAGGGTTTTCATATAACCATAGGTCCAATGTCATTAATGTAGCAAGACATGACATCTTCATCAGTCCTACGCTAGATCATCAAAGCCTAGGTTCCACATAGGTGTAGGGAAAGATATAACTTAAACCCAGGGATCTAACTAGATTACTCAATAGTATACCATCTAATAATTTAGATTGGTCATACATCTTAGGGATAGGGTTGCGAAGTTGAGGTAGGCTATGTGTACGTAGTGGATCAGACTATAGCAGATGATGAGAGGACATTGACCGCGTTGTCGTGACACGTCAAATTGATTATGTTTTTAAGGTTTATTTATAGTCTAGGGTAAACCCTAGGTCATCTCTCAAGGAGTGTTGGTAGGTTTAGAGTGTGTGTTCTTAATAAAAGGGACTAAAAGGGGGGGGGGGGGGGTTGAAAAGAGTTTAAAACAATGACTTAGTTGAAATAGCTTAAAAATTGAGTGACCTAGTGGATTGTGAAAAATATGAGATAAAAGGGTTGATGTGATTTCACTACACACATATCAAGTTCATTGTTCATAGAGATTCATCTTAGGTTTAGAGTAATTCTTTGGTTGGAATTAATTGGAATCCCGATTAATTCTTAAGCTTTTATTTCAATGCTTTAAGGACCAAACCTTGACGTGACAATCATATTGTCAAGGTCCAGTACTTATGCATGGAATAAGAGCTTCCAAATCATATTTAAATATCAATAAGGTGGGTATGAAAAGGATTATTGTGATGTCCAATCGGAACAACACAAGTCACGCACTCAAAACCTCATACCGATCGGTTAGAAATTAGGAGCATAACACTCACATGTATCAAATCAAGCATTCAAATCTGAAATAAAATAAGATACATGGAATGAAATGTTTAAACACCCAAATTACTCCAAACCATTAGCTAATGTATGTATTGGAACTCCCTTGACATGTGTGTAGCTCCCTCACAACGAACACCCAACTTTTAGCTCGACATCGGGAGGAGGAGGAAGCTCGGGTTGAACTCCTTCTTCATTGTTGATCCCACTATGAGGATAGGGGCCTCCAGAACCTCCAAGGTGATTAGGAGACTCCTATAGGACTCCAAATTGGCAGCAATTCACTCCTTGTCTGAACTTGCAAATGAGGTTCCCTTGGTTCCCTTTTATAGGAAAATTGGAAGGTGGTTTTAGGCACATAGATTTAATCAATCCACTTGAACGATGAGTTTTGGCCTTTATACAGTCTTATATCGCTTTGGAGAAAATAGAAAAGTTATATCCCTACCTCTTGAATGTATCCACTGAAAGTTTTTTACCGTTTGGACAACTAAAACTCAATATATTGATAAAATACAAAACACCTCATTTGACTTGGTCCAAATTCGGTGTCTTGGACAGATCAGTTCGGATGGGACCCATAGAGGCCGAATCAGGATTGTGTTCTTTAATATGAAATGTAGCCTATTAAATTATGGACAGGACCAAAAAATTTCATCCCATTTTGATGCACGGATTTCTCTTAATATTCAAAACAGTGGACAGATGTCCATGGATCCATGCAATTTTGGCCCATTTTTCTTCCACTTCATCAAGGGCCCTCCAAATCACCTCCACCTACATTGAAACAATAAAAACAAGTAACATTGACCATTATAATATTTATTAACATTAATTTATTTATTCAAACATAAAGTTAAATTTATTATTATATTTGGAATATTCATTACAAAACTAGTTTAAAACTGCGGTGTAAGGGTGGAATAGAACAGTGAATCGTGGTACGATCACACCCCCACACCTAAACATTTGCACTCCTGGGAAAAGTCATATATCCAAATACATTGATGCATATATATATATATATATTTCCAACATCCTGAAGATTTATCATTTGAGGAAATTTTATTTAAAGTAAATTGATCAATGCACAAACCACACCAATGAGTTCTTCTTAGTGAAAATAGAAAAAGATGTCTCATAAATCATATCATAGTGAAATTCAAAAAGATTCATGATAACCAATTGAGAAAGGAATTCAGAAGTAAACCATGACACTAAATCTCCATGTGTGTGTGTGTGGAAACCATTCCATGCTATTATTTCCACTTGCTATCCAATAAATATATGTTATTTTAACATTTTTCAGCTTAAATGATTTTGTCACTAAACCTGTCCTACATCCTTTGAAATCATATTTCAAGACCCAATCATTTAAGAATTCCTAGAAGTCAAACCATAAGCTCCCAACCTAGATATCCCCATATGTTGCACATTTCATCACTCCCCTCATTTATTATATTTTTTTTGAAGTTGCAATTGGAAAAAATCTCACACTCATCTCTCAACCCTTGTTTGATCTCCTCACGACACTAATTGAAATAGTTATAACAAGATCAAAGGTTGAGGAGGAGTGGTTTTTGACTTGCCCAAGACACAATTTTTTTTTGAGGGCGTACAACAGTCGAAAATTAGGTACACACGCATAGGCCAATCTGGTACAGTAATGAAACAGATCGGATAAGGAACGAACGTATGGAAATATCATTTAAAGCTGAAAAAAATTAACCCAACATATATTTACCTTATATTAAGTAAGAAATAATCACACTTTGTAGTTTGGTGCAAATATTTTTGGAGATATTAGTGACACAGTTTTCCTAAAAACTACTCACACAATGGGCATCAATCATCTCAGAGGTTTCACATAGATATGACCATTTATATGATTGACAGAAAACCAATTCACTAAAAATCACTCCCTAATGTTAAATTCATACAAATACTCTTTTTAGCCTTCGTTATGGTATTTTTACTTTCCCCACATTATGATCGCCAAATCATGGAAGTTCGAAATTGTTGATGGGGAAAAATGAAAATACCATAAAGAAGGCCAAAAAGAGAAAACAAAATGAGAAAACAATGAAAATTCCTAACTATCCCAGGAATTTATCCACCCCCCCACACCTAGATAATTCAGTGTCCTCACTGTAATAAAAGAGACTGTGGGAAGGAAGGATAAAACCTGGTGAGTGTTATTCATAGACCGCTTCTTGAACATGTAGTTCCTCCATTGGGGACTCCGGAATGGCTTCATGGAAGTGCTTTAGCCGCTGCCCATTGACAGTGAAAATTTTCTTGGTGTCTTCATTTTGAACCTAGACAACACCAAATGGAAAGACATTAGTAACAATGTAAGGTCCAAACCAACGGGAACGAAGCTTACTAGGGTGCAACTTCAGCCTTGCATTGTAGAGGAGGACCTTCTGCCCGATGTGAAATTGACGATGAAGGATGAGACGGTCGTGGGCAGCCTTGGTTCGATCCTTATAAATTCGGGAGTTCTCATATGAATATCTTCTCATTTCCTCCAACTCCTGAATCTGCAACTTCCTTTGAATACCTGCACCATAAAGATTATAATTTCATTGTTTAATAGCCCAGTATTCCCGGTGTTCTACCTCAACAGGGAGGTGACAACTCTTCCCAAAAACTAGTCGATATGGTGACATGCCAATTGAAGTTTTGAATACAGTACGGTAAGCCCATAATGAATCATCGAGTCTAAGACTCCAGTCTTTTCTGTTTGGCTGAGCCGTTTTCTCAAGAATCTGTTTTACCTCTCTATTTGATACTTCAGCTTGACCATTTGTTTGTGGGTGATAAGCAGTAGACACTCGATGCCCAACCCCATACCTGCGCAAAAGAGATTGCATTGTCCAGTTGCAGAAATGAGAACCCTGATCACTGATGATAAACCTAGGTAATCCAAACCTACAGAATATTTGGGTTCTCAAAAATTCCACAACTGTCTTGGAATCATCCGTCCTCATGGCTCGTGCCTCTACCCACTTTGAAACATAATCCACTTCCAGAAGAATGTAAAGGTTCCCAAATGAATTGGGGAATGGTCCCATAAAGTCAATGCCCCAAACATCAAAAATGTCATGGAAGATTAAGGGTTGTTGGGGCATCTCATTTATTTTAGAGACATTCCCTATTCTTTGACAGCGAGGACAAGATTTACAATATTCGTGGGCATCCTGAAACAATGTGGGCCAAAAGAGACCAGAATCTAAGACCTTGAGAGCAGTCCGTTGGGGACCAAATTGGCCCCCACAAGCAAGTGTGTGGTAGAACCTAAGGACATACTGAAACTCACTATCGGGAACACAACGCCTAATAAATTGATCACTACATGTGCGCCAGAGGTAGGGTTCATCCCAAATGTACCAACGAGACTCATGTTTTAGACAGTCGGCCTTGTTTTTGGTGAAATCAGCAGGAATGAAAGACGCTACCAAATAATTTACAATTTTAGCATACCAAGGAATATCATCTTGCACTCGGTACAATTGCTCATTAGGAAACAATTCATTTATGGGAATACAGGGTGATGAGTCAATGTCAGAGGATGGGAGAATCCTACTGATATGGTCAGCAACCACATTCTCTGCTCCTTTTTTATCCCTAATTTCTAGATCAAATTCCTGAAGGAGGAGCATCCAACAAATGAGACATGGTTTGGCTTCTGGTTTCTTTAGGAGATATCGGAGGGCTGCATGGTCTGAGAACACAATGACTTTGGACCCTAGAAGGTATGACCTGAATTTATCCAAGGCAAACAAAATGGCAAGAAATTCTTTTTCAGTTGTGCTGTAGTTTCCTTGGGTAGGGTCCAGAGTACGTGAGGCATAAGCTATGACATGTGGAGCTTGGTCGACCCTTTGTGATAAGACTGCCCCAACTGCATAGTTAGAGGCATCACACATGAGCTCAAATGGTAAATCCCACTGAGGTGGTTGGATTACCGGGGGTGACGCGAGACTCCATTTTAACTTATTGAAAGCTTCCTCACATTTTTTATCAAAAACAAATTCTTTTTCTTTTTGGAGTAATCGGGAGAGGGGGAGTGCAATTTTACTAAATTCACGAATGAAACGACGATAAGATCCAGCATGACCCAGGAAAGACCGCACATCCCGAACATTTTTAGGGAATGGTAGGGATGAAATGATATCTACTTTTGATTTTTCCACTTGGATACCTTCCCCAGAAATGACATGTCCCAAAACTTTGCCTTGTCGCACCATGAAATGACATTTCTCATAATTTAATACGAGATTATTTTCAATACAATGATGTAGGACAGAAGCAAGACTACTCAAACATTCATCAAAAGAGGATCCATAAATATTAAAATCATCCCTAAAAACCTCCATGAAATTCTCCAGGTAATCCGAAAAAATACTAACCATACATCGTTGGAAAGTACCTAGAGCATTGCACAGACCAAATGGCATCCTTCTATAAGAAAATGTACCAAAGGGGAAAGTAAAGGTTGTCTTTTCCTGATCCTCAGGGGAAATATGGATATGAAAGTATCCAGAATACCCATCAAGGAAACAGTAATAGGAATTACCTGATAGCCTCTCTAGCATCTGGTCAATGAATGGCAATGGGAAATGGTCCTTCCTAGTGTGTTGGTTTAGTCGGCGATAGTCTGTACAGACACGCCAACTATTCTGCACATGAGTTGGAACCAATTCATTGTTTTCATTTTTAACTACAGTAAGGCCAATTTTTTTAGGAACTACTTGAATGGGACTGACCCATTGGCTGTCAGAGATAGGGTAAATGATTCCAGCAGCCAACAATTTTGTTAATTCTTTTTTAACAACATCAAGTTGGTTTGGGTTCAGTCGATGTTGTGACTGCCTCACTGGTTTAGCCTCATCATTTAATAAAATATGATGTGTACAAATTGATGGACTAATTCCAGGAATTTCAGCAAGTGTCCATCCCAAAGCTTGTTTATACTTCCTTAAAAGATCAAGCAGTCGCAATTCATGCTCAGGAGGGAGTGAACTAGCAATGATGACAGGCAACTTGTTTCCATTATCAAGATATGAGTATTTTAAATCTTGAGGCAGTTGTTTCAGTTCCAATTCTGGGGGATTTTGGATTAACAGAAGTGTGTGTGATAGTGAGAAGTCACTGATCTCATCTAGCTTCTCAATGGTAACATCCTCAGATGAAAAATGAGCTTTTACAAGCTTAGCAGTATCATTGATGGTCATGTGATCCTCTGTGTTCAAGAAATCATCAATTAACAAACATGCATGACATTTATCTAGACCACTACAACAATAAATGCATGATTCATTACCTAACATTTCAATAAATGAAGAAAACTCAGAAAGGGGATCAGGGGAATGAAAATAAGTTGTTTCAGGGGAAGGGAGAACATCAATTGAATTGACAGAGAGGGAAGAGTGTTCTTCTGAGGGGTGCTTCATGGAATCAAGGATATTGAAGTGGACAGTATTACCACCAAACTCCATAGATAATGTACCATTATGGACATTAATTATGGTTTTGGCAGTTTTCAAGAAAGGTCTCCCTAATATAATTGGGGCATGTCCATTCATCCTATAATCTTCCATTTTAAGCACGTAAAAATCAGCAGGAAAAATTAAATTTTGCACCCTCACAAGAACATCCTCTAACACACCAGAGGGGTGTGCTGTACTCCGATTTTCTAGCTGAAAGACAATACCAGTGGGCTTCAGTTCACCGACCTGCAATGAAGAGTAAATAGAGTGAGGCATCACATTAATAGAAGCACCCAAATCAAGCATAGCGTTGGAACATGAATACTCCCCTATGGTGCACGAAATCGAGAATGTCCCAGGATCATTGCACTTGGTAGGAAGTGATGGATCTATCAATGCTGAAACATTCCTCCCCATGCTCACCTTCTCATCACCACAAAGCCTCATTCGGTGTGTACACATCTCCTTCAGAAACTTGGCATATCTTGGAATTTGCTTCACAGCATCAATAAAAGGAATGTTAACCTGTACTTTCTTGAAAGTTTCCAAGATTTCCTTATCAAGTTCGGTTTATTTTGGTTTCCTTGGTTGGGAAGCCCTTTGAGGAAATGGAAGAGGAATGGTTGGGATAGGTGGCTCATCAACAGCCACAGTCTTTCCTTTGGAAGGGCTTCTCTCAGGAAAATGGTTTTCTTCTCTTGGACCATTTTCAGCAGTTGGGATGGTGGTTTCCTTTGGATGGGAGGACTCTAATGGAGGGGTCATTTGGCTTTTGAGTTGTGTCCCACTCCTAAGGGTGATGGCACTAACATTTCCTTTATCCCTAGGGTTTACTACTGGTTGAGATGGTAGTTTACCCGACCCATGACTTTGGATTTCCCCCACCGAGTTGGCAAGTTAGCCTAGTTGGGTCTTTAGGTCTTGTATGGCTGCTTGGGTGGTTTTTTGTAATTGGATATTATTGGAAGCCATTTGCTTCATCATATCTTCTAGGATAGGCTCTGTTTTTGGAGGGGGTGGTTGGAATGGCCTTTAGGGTGGTTGAGGATTTCTGGGTGGTGGTGGTTGATGACTACTTTTCCCTGGTTGGTTCCATGGTTTATGAGGCTGGTTTGAATACCCCCTTGCCTATAGGATTGGTTTTCTTTCCATCCAGGGTTGGATGTATAGTAAGGTTCTTGCCTAATGGGTTGGTTATAGGGGCGTCCTGGGAATATTGCCTCACAACTCTCAGAACTTTCTTTCAATTGGGGGCATTGGTCAGAATAGTGGGTATCAGAAGAGCATATACCACAATGTATGGGAGGAGGAGATTGGAATTTCCCTTGGGAAAGAGCAAGTTGTCGTAGAAGGGTACTTACCTCTTCGAACTTCGTGTCCACCTTCTTCTCAAACTCAGTACTTTGCACCTCATGGACACCTCGAATGGGAACACTAGACCGTGTACCGAATTGTTGAGTGTTTTGTGCCATGTTCTCAATGAGGGTTCTTGCAGCAATTGGGGTCTTATCTACCAGCGCACCACCTGCAGTAGCATCAATCATATTACGATCAAGTGGAATTAAACCTTCATAAAAATACTGAATTAAGAGTTGATCACTTATTTGGTGGTGTGGGCAACTTGAACAAAGCCTTTTAAATCTTTCCCAATATCCATGAAGTGTTTCACCTTGAGATTGTATTATACCACATATTTCTTTCCTTATAGTTGTAGTTCGAGAGGTTGGGAAGTATTTTTCAAGAAAAAGGCGCTTCATGTCCGCCCAGCCTCTTATTGGTGAATTAACATAGTACAACCAATCTTTCGCAGTGTATTCTAAAGAAAATGGGAATGTTCTAAGATTTACTTGTTCCTCATCAACATTAGCAGGTTTTAATCTTGAACAAACAGTATGAAATTCTTTGAAGTGCTTATGAGGGTCTTCTCCAGGAAGTCCATGAAATCTTGGTAATAAATGGATTAAACCAGATTTTAGTTCAAAATTGGGTGCCTCGCCTCGAATTTGAATGTAAGTGGGTTGGATATCAACATCAGATGAGGTTAATTCTTTTAATGTTCGATTATTTTCAGCCATGTTATACAAGTTATGTTCAATTTTAACTTTGGTTTCAGAAGAAGAAGAAGGATCAAGAAGAATTTTAAGATTTGATGTCTCCTCCTTCAAAGTGTGGTCTTGTGTGTCTCGGTTTCGTTGATATAGGATCCTCTCCGGTTCGGGTTCGAAATTTTGTAGGTCTCCTGGAGTAGAACACGTTATACACAAAACCTACAGAATAAATAAATTAGAACACAAAAATAAATTCAAAGGTAGAAGATAAAACAAACAAATATTCACAAAAATTACAAAAAATTTATCAAAAACACGCACAAAAAACCAAAGCGCTCCCCGGCAATGACGCCAAAATTTGACCGCGTTGTTATGACACGTCAAATTGATTATTTTTTTAAGGTTGATTTATAGTCTAGGGTAAACCCTAGGTCGTCTCTCAAGGAGCTTTGGTAGGTTTAGAGTGTGTGTTCTTAATAAAAGGGACTAAAGGGGGGGGGGGGGTTGAAAAGAGTTTAAAACAATGACCTAGTTGAAATAGCTTAAAAATTGAGTGACCTAGTGGATTGTGAAAAATATGAGATAAAAGGGTCAATTTGATTTCACTACACACATATCAAGTTAATTTTTCATAGAGATTCATCTTAGGTTTAGAGTAATTCTTTGGTTGGAATTAATTGGAATCCTGATTAATTCCTAAGCTTTTATTTCAATGCTTTAAGGACCAAACCTTGACATGACAATCGTATTGTCAAGGTACAGTACTTATGCATGGAATAAGAGCTTCCAAAGCATATTAAAATCTCAATAAGGTGGGTATGAAAAGGATTCTTGTGATGTCCAATCGGAACAACACAAGTCACGCACTCAAAACCCCACACCGATCGGTTAGAAATTAAGAGCATAACACTCACATGTATCAAATCAAGCATTCAAATCTGAAATAAAATATGATACATGGAATGTAATGTTTAAACACCAAAATTACTCCAAACCAGTAGCTAATGTATGTATCGTAACTCCCTTGACATGTGTGTAGCTCCCTCACAACGAACACCCAACTTTTAGCTCGACATCGGGAGGAGGAGGAAGCTCAGGGTGAACTCCTTATTCATTGTTGATCCCACTACGAGGATAGGGGCCTCCAGAACTTACAAGGTGATTAGGAGACTCCTCTAGGACTCCAAATTGGCAGCACTTCACTCCTTGGCCGAACTTGCAAATGAGGTTCCCTTGGTGCCCTTTTATAGGAAAATTGGAAGGTGGTTTTAGGCACACAGATTTCATCAATCCACTTGCACGACACGTTTTGGCCTTTAGAAAGTCTTATATAGCTTTGGAGAAAATAGAAAGGTTGTATCCCTACCTCTTTACTGTCTCCACCGAAAGTTTGGCACCGTTTGGACAACTACAACTCAAGATATTGATAAAATACAGAACACCGCATTTGCCTTGGTCCAAATTCGGTGGCTTGGACAGATCAGTTCTGATGGGCCCCATAGAGGCCGAATCAGGATTGGGTTCCTTAATATGAAATGTAGCCTATTAAATTTTGGACAGGCCCACAAAAGTTCAGCCCATTTGGATGCACTTATTTCTCTTACTATTCAAAAAAGTGGACAGATGTCCATGGATCCATGCAATTTTGGCCCATTTTTCTTCCACTTCATCAAGGGCCCTCCAAATCACCTCCACCTACATTGAAAAAATAAAAACAAGTAACATTGAAAATTATAATATTTATTAACATTAATTTATTGATTCAAAAATAAAGTGAAATTTATTATTATATTTGGAATATTCATTACAAAACTAGTTTAAAACTGCGGTGTAAGGGTGGAATAGAACAGTGAATTGTGGTACGATCAGACATGTAATGTTCGAAGTAAAGTCTTGAATACTTTTACTTAATACTCTACCTTATCTGATTCTAATGTTTTACTTCCATTTTTATCTTCACACATTGTGGTTGGACTTGAAATACCAGTCAAGTCCTCCTATAAGTTAATTCCCCTTGATACATCATTGGGTGATGGAGATGTGGTCCTTGCATATGGGAGAGTAGTAATCCATTATTTCATCATAAAAGAGATGATGAGGGAAATTAATACATTTTGGATGGTGTACATTGCTTGTTTTTTTTCAGATGCCTTACCTTCCAGAGGAGGAAGACTGAACACTAGAATCCCAGTGAGTTTCTCTAGACACTCCCATTGCCATGTGGAAATAGGAGGATGTCATGATGGACTTTGTAAGGGGGTTACCTAGGTCCCTAAGGAGTCATGACACTATCTGTGTGATTGCTGATAAAAAAAAGAATTTTCTCACTTATTACTAATTTGAAAGACTCACTTAAAATATGACACCGCTTATCTAGATCATATAACAGAATGGAAAGATCTATGAGGAGACATGGTATGAGTCTAATGTTTGAGCATAGTGACCTGAGTTGTTCATGAAAGACTACCAGAGATACTTTTCAGGAATGAGAGGTCATTAAAGGGGGATAATTATAATATTATTAATTTTAAATGATCCTTAAATCCATATTAATGTAATGACTCTATTTTCATTTTAAAACTTTGGAATATTTTAAGGAATGTTTTTGGATTTAGGCATGGAGTTAGCATGGTATTCTAAGACCCATAGATCCTCAGTATTGATATTATAGAAATATTAAATATATTATATCATTCATGCACAATTTTTTTTTGGAATAATAGAATATATTCTAAATGATGTTTTAGATGGAAAATACGAGACATCATTTGAATCTAGAATGTAGGTTTTACCTTAGGTGTGACATAAACTTTGTGTGTGTTGGGTATTTGGTTTAAGTGCATCCCTGCACATAAGGGTAAATTTTTTTCACCCTTTTTTCTTTTATTTTTAATTTTTATTTTATTCTTTTTTTATTCTTTCTTCTCTCCACATGCTGTTGCAACTTCTTTCCTCATATGTACATAAATCAAAAATCTATGGAATCACTCGTTTTGATCCTTTTAAATTTGAAATGTTTTAATAGGATTAATTTAAACACCCCGCAATCAATTTTCGACTGAAACAAAAATTAAATCGGTGTTTTTAATTTTTAGTTTTAAATATGGATAATGTATACGTGGTTGGTGTTTCTAAAATAGCTAAAACTTACAACCTTCATTCTTGGTTGATTTGATTGAGTCCAAGTAATATTGGAACTCCTTTTCATGTGATTAGTGGATCTCCATTGACCTGATTCAGTTAGTTTTTACAATTCTAGGCATGACGACTGATTCTTCTTCTTCCTTGTGCACTACACCTAATGGGTTAAGTGGTTTGTTTTTTTCCTTCATTTTTTTCTTTATCAAATTATGGATAAAAGGTTGATTTTAATATAAAATGATAAAACCTAAATTATTAAAATATAATTCTTAAAAAAATTATCAAAGGAAAATTACATGAGATTATGAGATTAAAATAATAAAGAATTATCAAAATATAATTATGGGAAATTATCAAAAGTTATTTATAAATAATTATCAAATGATAATTACATTGAATTATAAAAGGATAATTTATAAAAATTATCAAAAGATAATTATTGTGAAATTATCAAAGGATAATTATCAAGAGTTATCAAATGAAATTTACATCAAATTATCAAAGGATAATTTATAAGAAATCATCATAAGATAATTATAAAAGGATAAAAATATCGAATGATCAATGGATAATTTATGAAAATTATCAAAGGATAATCATGAAAAATTATAAAAGGATAATTATTTAATTTTTATCAAATAATAATTATAAATAACTACCACGTATGATCTCAGATTAATATATAGACATATATATATATATATATTATCAAATATAGTTTTATAATTATTCTTGAGGAGAATACCGCTAGCACATGCGTTGTTCTAAATGATAATTTGGAAATTATTCAAGAGAGATAACGTATTATTTCATGTGGTATTTATTTCCCTTTGAAATAAAATTGCAGGTTTTGGTTCTAGGAAACATTTACAAACCTAGAGCATTGACGTGTTGACCACTATAATAATAAATCACAAAAGGATATGTTCTTAGTTGTAGAGGTTTCCACTCTATCTTTTGAATTACACAGGGTGGTTTATCCTTGCCATTGACATCAATGACTTTGAGGTAGGAAGTTCCTTGACTTTTGGGGGGATCTTGTGTATATATTTCTCCATGTTATAATTTTTATGTTGGAATAATTGATAACCGTGATTGATTGGGATCACATGTGGGTGTGTGTGTAGCCCCATTATGATAATTGATTCCATAAACATTACTAGAGTGGCTTATTTCCATGTTTGATGTGTTCAAAAAATGTTACGTGTTTTTACTTTATTCTCATGTTGATATGATTGCCTTGTATGCTCTACAATGTTATGTATATCTTGCTTGGAGGTATCTTTCTTGGTGATAAGAACTGATAGACCGTTGTGACATGATTGTCCCTTAGAGGGGGAGTGGGCTTCACTTGCAATGATGGCGATGATAGACCTGAGCACATAGTGGAGATATGATGAAACCATGGTATGCTGTGTTGGGGATGCACATGATGCCAAGTAGATACCAAGTCTTGAGATGAAAGATTCCAAGATGATTTGTGAGTAGCATGTCGTGTTGAGGATGTACTCAATGCCTAGTTGATTTGCGAGCAGTATGCAGCACTCGTGTGATGGGGAAGCCGAGTCACATGTATGAATGTTTCCATGAGGTTGTTGAATGACATATTCACTAGCTTGGTTTCTAGTTTGGTTACTTCCAACATCTTCTGATTATCCTTATGGCATGGAGCCGAAGCAGGTACGCCCGAGGGTTTGTTGTGGTTTGGTTAGCACACAACCACTCAGTTTAGATTACATGTTATTATTCTTTTTACACATTTATTATTATCATGACATACACCGGTTATTATTGAGCACACTTAGTTAAAGATGAATTGGTGGTGTCCTATCGAGTCTTATCCTGAAACCATACTCAAGAATTTTGGTGCGCTTGTAGATTTTATGACTAGAGATTCAACGAAGGGCAAGCGCCCTATAGTAGATAACTGAGCAGAGGAGCATGAAGCCGGTAGCGGATCGGGACGAACTCCGAAGGTCCTAGTTGTTTATTTATTTATTTATCTACACTTATTACTCTGTTTTGTCTTGCCACATTGGGACCCATTTATTACTTGTATGGAATTTATTCCCTTTTGATTATTTAGTTTATGCATGATACTCTGATCATTATGATATTTATTATTCTGTTTATGTATTTATTCTATGACATGATACTGGGGGTATAATCTCCATATAATGGATGTAGACCCTCGCTGCTATTTGGTAGCCTCTTGCATATGACAAGGCACGCATGAGGTCATGTGACCCTCCAGCTCGGACCTGGTGGTCAGGTCGGTGTGTTACACACATGCACATACACATGCATATGCATATACATACACATACACATATGTACACACACACACACAAAATTACATACACGTGCATGCACATACCTACACATACAAATGCATACACACACATACACACAGACATACATATAGACATACATGTAAACATACATACACATACACATAAACATACACATACACTTACACATAGAGAGACACATACACATACACATAAACACACACACACACACACACACACATACACATACACATACACATACACATACACATACACATACACATACACATACACATACACATACACATACACATACACATACACATACACATACACATACACATACACATACACATACACATACACATACACATACACATACACATACACATACACATACACATACACATACACATACACATACACCTACACGTACACGTACACATACACATACACATACACCTACACATACACCTACACATACACATACACGTACACATACACATACACATACACATACACATACACATACACATACACATACACATACACGTACACATACACATACACGTACACATACACATACACCTACACATACACATACACCTACACATACACCTACAGATACACATACACGTACACCTACACATACACATACACATACACATACACCTACACATACACGTACACATACACATACACGTACACATACACATACACCTACACATACACATACACATACACATACACATACACATACACATACACATACACATACACATACACATACACATACACATACACATACACATACACATACACATACACATACACATACACATACACATACACATACACATACACATACACATACACATACACATACACATACACATACACATACACATACACATACACATACACATACACATACACATACACATACACATACACATACACATACACATACACATACACATACACATACACATACACATACACATACACATACACATACACATACACATACACATACACATACACATACACATACACATACACATACACATACACATACACATACACATACACATACACATACACATACACATACACATACACATAAATATACACACATATATACACATAGACATGTATATATATAAATACATGTAGATACACATACACATGGAAACATACATGCATATACATACACATAAACGTATGTATACACATACACATACACATACACATACACATACACATACACATACACATACACATACACATACACATACACATACACAGACACACACACACACACACACACACACAGAAATACATATGTACATATACAAGCGCACACACACACACATAGACACACACACACACACATTCACATACACATACTTACACATACACATACACATACATATGCATACATGTATATACATACACATACAAGTACACACACACATGTATACACATAAATATACATACAATTACATACATGTATGCATACATACACATACTATATAAATATACACATGCTATATAAATATATGTGCACATAAATACACATGTACACATGTCATATACATATACACACATACATACACATAAAAATATACATACACATACACATGCACATATGTGCACACATACATACACATGCATGTACATCCACACACACACATGCACATATTCACATATACATACGCATACATACATACATACACGTACACACATGAACATACACACACACAAAACACACACACACAAAACACAACACATGCATACACATACATACATGCACATACATACATACAAATACATACACATACATACACATACATACACATACATACACATACATACACATATATACATATACATACAAATAAATGTACATATATTTTAAATTATTTAACATAAATATAAATATATAAATTCAAATATGAATCACATATTTAAATAAATATATTCATTTTTATATTTATATAATTTTCTAAATAAAATGTTAATATATTATATTTATATTAATAATATATAATTTTTTTAATTAATTTATATAAATATACTATTAAAAATTTTTATTAATTTTTTTAAAGATGGGGAAGAAGCCACTTTTTATTATGAAAGCAAAGATTGATAATAATTTTTTATTAAACATTATATAAATCATATTTATATATTATATTTAAATATATATATATATATATATATATATATATATATTTTAATATCAATCCTATTTAAAGAAATAAAAATATGAATATATAAATTAAATTATTCATTGCACCCTTTATTAATGCTTTTTTTATGCCATTAAAGGTGGATATTTTATCTATTCTAGGAAAAGAATTGATAAAGTGGAACCTTTATCAGTGAAAAAAGTGCTAACGAAGTGTACCCTTTTATAAACATTTATTTTAGTACTGATAAAATTTACCTTTATTAGTGCTTTTAGCTAGCAATGATAAAATTCCACCCTTGATCATCCATTTTTTTAGCATTGATAAAAGTCAGCATTGAATATCACATGATTTGTAGTAGTGAGTGATAAAATAAGTCTATATCTATGTGGGAAAACCCTACATGGTCATGGAGTATTACGTGAGCCCATGCGATTTCATTTTTTCATGTTTTTCTAGTCTCTTAATCAATACCCTTTTCCCACTCACCACCCACAATTAATACCACCACTTTCCTTTCCCTCCTATCATATCCCATAAATCTCATAAACTACCTACCCCCTTGATATCTACCCCCAATTCCTTTCCCTCCATTACATACCATAATTATTTCATGCCAAAAAACCCTTGATCCCCACCCATTTCATCACTCCCCTCTTCCCCATCCCACTGCCTCCCTTCCTCTACAGGCTCATAGTGGATATTAGGTGACATCTATTTTTCTTCACATGACAATGGATAAGGTGAATAATGTATTTTTTTTATTTACTATTTTAAAATGTTTTAAAATATATAAAAAGTAATTCTTTAAATTATCTAGTTTTGAAATCAAAATAATAAGGTTATTTCAAAGGAGTGTCTCTACCAAGATAAGAAAAAAATTCAGTTTAATGTTCCATTAAGTATATATATATATATATATATATAAAATATAAAGGTCAACTCATAGGATTTAATAAACCATATAAAATGGGATTAACTTTCAAAATTTCTATCTTATAGGGAATAATACAAAATAGATAAGTCCAAAACAAGCCTAAGCCCATAAGGCCCTAGTTTGTTTAGGCCTGAACCACCCATTTTTTGTATTCCTTATCCAGCATCTATATTAACTATTTTTCACTGCAATTGAATCTTTAATATCTTATTTAAATCCTCTAATGCTACTCACTATTTATTTTATCCTTATAAACAACTCATTAACTATCTCATAATTTATTATATTAGAGTATTCAATATGAAATAGATATGTTCAATTAAATATTATAACACATGAAATGATATGGACATATCGCTTGTTATGTTATGCTATAATATGGGATATTTCATTGTGATTTCCATGACAAGTATTTAAGTAATATAACTCTATAAAATTTTCATGAGATACACGATATGGGATATCACACTCCATAAACTAGATCCTTCCACACAAGGTTGATAAATGTTCTTTTCATATCATTTGATGATATTTATTGGATTAAAAACGAATCACAATCAATGTTTAAATGTTAGAAATTTGTTTCATATTATTTAATTCATGTTAGAAGATTTTATAATGTTGGTTTTTTTGTGAAACACTTGGAAATTAACATTATCCATTGGAGAATCCAAGGGGAATATAATATAGAGAGATACTAAAATAGTGATGATGAAATCTAAATGTGAGAAATCTCATGTAGAGGAGCTAATTTTTGAGGTTTTTAGATTTTGTGTAATTTTTGGTTTGGGGTTATGTAAGGTTGTGAATTATATCTAGATAGAGGTTTGTTGGTTGGTGGGTGTGTAACGTAATTTATTTATAGATGACTATAAGTCATTGAATATTAGAGATCCAGTTATAGATTATTTGGAGATTTATTCAGTGATACCAGTGATAGTAGTAGTCTATGGTTATTTTCATGTAGAGGGAGGTGGAAGATTTGAGTATTTGATATATGGACTATAAATAGGTATGTAAGAGATTTTTAAAATAGATCCAATCACTTATATATTTTCTCTATCTAAGTTGGTGGAGATTTAGCGGTATAATTCTCATTCAAGTAATTTTAGTGAGCTAGTAACTGTTTGTAGTGGTATTGTTTCACTAGAGTGGAGTGTTAATTGAAATTAAAAAGTGGGGTTTAGAGTTTGAAGGGTATATAATTTACAAAGGGTTTTATGGTTTTCTTTATAGTGGGTAATACATTATTAAGGCAGGTTATTCTGAATTTATTCTTTTATTTCAACCTTTGTGAGTATCATCATTATTTTTTCTTCCATATTATAGATGTAAATTATATTTATAAGTACTTTTTTGTTTGTGTGACTATATATTTATTTAAATATTGTATTATCAATAGATCCAACCTTGAGTTCATGTCTTCATAGAAGGAAATAATTATTCTAAAAGATTACTAAATTTTAGAATAAGGTAGGAGATTCTGTTGGGTAGAATATAGTGGATATAGAAGTTCATAGGTAACAAATAATGTTTGATTCATATTGATTGAGGAGTTTGTTATAGATGGTGTATAGAAGTTTAGTAAATTGGAAGGATAGTTTACCTGGTTTATTAGTTTAATTTCTAATGGGACCAAAAATAAATTACTTATTTTTTATTCCCTTCTATTTATCGACTAACCTAAAAAAAATTGTTTGATTATGAGGATGTATTTTTCAAATATTTAATAAATATATCACTAATCTATATATGGTTCTGGAGGTTAATTTGGAATTTTAGATGCATGTTTTAGAGGATGGATCTTTGTAACCTCTCTACATATTCTGTATAATGGTGTTATTTGGTGATCCGACTAATATTTTTGAAGGGTTAGTTAACATTAAAGATACTGGTTTTGGATGGTGTGTTTTTCAATTTAGTTAAAGGTTCTAATTAATGAGGTGAGGGTTATGGATTATTGAATACTAGAAGATGATTTTAGGATTATGGAATACAAAATGTGAGAACATTTTCTATATAATGTATTTTTTTAGGATAAGTGATGCTATATTTTTCCTAGGGTATTTTATACCTAGATAGAGCCTCATATAGAGAAATTATGAGTGAAATTAGGATATATCTATTCTAGAGTTATGATCTCGGTACCATCCAATCACAAACCAACCTAATCACCATTATCAGGAACCTAATCTGGCTCATGGAAAGGCCTTAAGGGTGTTCCCAATCCCCATGAGCTAGAAACTAACTTGGTCACCCTCATCTAGGCACCTAGGTCAGAATACGGTAAGGACCAAAGGGCATTATTGATCCCAAAAAACAAGAAACTAGTATTTGGTAATTAGGTAAACACACTTGGGAATAGTTTTCCTGAATAAACATAATAAAATATATAGCATAAACTTATTGATAATTCATCATGGATCATATATAAGTCAAATATCTATGAAAATCAAATGAGAAGTTACAAATAATAAGAATACCGAACAAGTCATAATAAAAAAACATTCAAACCACCACCATATAACATAAATGAGAAAAAATATACTAAAAGGAAATACTGAGATATAAAACTGCTAAAATGGATAATACATACATAGTACCAAACATACAAAAGGGAAATCTAAAATTCCAAACCAATAGTCTCTACATGACCCAAGGTCACAATCCAACCTTATCATTGAAACTCACCCCATGATATTCTAAATTAAATAATTCTTTAAGGTCTAACTCCTAAAAAACCTTAATAGGACCTGAAATATATATAGGAATGAGAAAAAATCATAGCAAGCAATATCTCTACACCCTATGCACAATCTTTATAGGTAAAATCCTTTCATGGTAGTTTTAAAATTCACCTATAAGGTAATATTTCCATTTTAATTAAAAAAATCACATGTGATAGTCTATTTAATTCATTTTATTCCAAGATTTCTTTACACATTTAAACTAAATCAAGGTTGAAATGTTTTAGGAAGAAAAGACCATTTAATGGAATGAAACCATTTCATGCTGAATCATTGAAATAATTACATATATAAAAAATGAAAAATAACCCACTTTTGAAATACTCATATTATTGAGTTACTTATAAGAAAACATTATTGTTTTAATTATACTTTTAAACTTAATTATTTATATAAAAATGATAAACATTAACATAATATGTGTAAAATAACTAGTACTGATGAAATGAACCTGATAAAAAAATATGATATGAAATAATTGAATGTAATTCATCATTATGGATGTATCCTTAAATAAATATGGTTAAGGTGAACTAGAACCCTATACTATATTTGTGATCAAAAAAATCATAACTAACTATGCACATGCCACTGGGCTGAGTAATCACAATGCCTAGAGAAAAGGGGTAACCCCATAAAGCGTCACCTTATACATATTATAGAAATTTTTTGTTAGAGTTGTAGCATATTTCAAGAATAAGTATAATTAACCATGACTAGAAGTAATTTTCCTAGTATTCCTTACTTTAGATTTAGATTTCCCATGACCAACTAAATGGATTTTAGTATATAAATAAAAAATTCAATCATAAGAAACATAGAAAACATGTAAAAAATTCACTCACCTCCTCTCCAAAAAATCATTCATTGAACCAACCCCATTTCATAAAATTTTTAATTACTCCATGTGACCATCAAGCTCAAAACATTAATAAACAAGGGATAAATCCAAACCACTTTGATAAACTTCTAATTGATCCTTTTACACCCCTTTGAGAATTTAGATCATGAAATAATTTTAATGTTTTTCTAAAAAAGTCTTAAATATTTAAATAAAGGTTCAAAACATAAAATACAATTTTAAAAAATCAAACATGTTTCAATAATTGAAAAAAAAATTATACTAAAATTAAACTCAATTTCCATGATAAAAACATTTAACACAGTTAATACAAACCCAAACATCATTTAAAATATCAATTTAAATTTTAAGAATAAAACTAAAGTGTAAGAATTAAAAAATTATAGCCAACAAATACCCAAGATCAATAACAATCAAAACCATTTAAAAATACTCTATTTAAATTCCAAAACATGTATAATTATTAAGTTATTACTTTCAAAAAAACATTCGAAAATAATTAGATATCCTAAACATCCATTTTGAACTTAATTTTTCCTGAAGAATCCTTTGATACATTTTATCCAAAACCTTGAGGGTATTTGAAATTCGTTTCATCTATGTATGACCTAAGTACCATTAAAAAATACCATTAATAAGGCTTAAAAATAAAAAAGGAAAGAAAACAAATATATATTCCTTTAAAACTAACACCATTAAATGAACTTTAAATTAAGGAATGGATTAGAAAACTCAAGCAATCAATGTTTTGAAATTTAAAAAATTACTCATTAAGAAACCTACCTTAAACTGTTAGAAACATGTTTCATTCAATTAATAATGCTATAAAATTTGTCAATATTAGCTCCAAAATCCCTAAAAATAAAAAAACAAGTTACAAAAAACCACAGGACCTAGGGTCTAGACACCATGACACCTAGGAGAGGAAAGATAGAAAATGAGAAGAAGAAGAAAGGAATGAAGGAGAAGATAACTAACCTTGAAGGATCCACTTGGAATCAGAGGAGAAACCATGAAATACAAGGTGTAAAAGAGGGGGATTTACACCAAGGGTTACTCCTTATATAGACTAACATGATTGGAGATAAATATGAGATCAAAGGGGTTATAATTATGGAGGATTAAAATAATAATTTTATAATTTTAAACACCTGGACATGTTACATGATTTGGATACACAATTTACCAAATTTTAATACATCTATGCACTACTTAATAAATAGAACTAGGAAAGTCACATATTTTCCTAAATGGTTTCACAAACTATGAACCAATTGTGTGAATTACACTACTAAAAATTATAGACTTTACATAAATGGACCACATGTTTTTTACCTTGAAAAAAACTGCATGACTCACACTGAAACCCTTCTATCTCTAAAACTAAAAATAATTATAACCCAAAACTCAAGTATAATATTAAAAACCAATAAATAAATAAAATAAGAATAAATAAGGTCATATGTGATAAATATTATGGATATATTCACTAAGACTGTGATGGAAGTATCAAATTCGATAAGGTATCCCATGACGAGTAGTTCTTTTACCTCTTAATTATGTAGAATTACTATATCTTATGAGAAGTAGAGGTAGGATGAAACCAATACATATATTCAAGATATACTTTATAAAACCATATCGTTTTTTTCCTCCTCCTATGAGGTAATAATATTTGGTGCATCTATGATGTGGTTAGTTTGGACATTCTAAGCCCTCTTGTTTGATTTTTTTTCCAATATATCATCGTTGTGATCGATTGATTCTTTTGAGAAGTTTTTATAATTAGGGTATCATAGTATGAACTTGGGTACTATTTTGATAAGACTATTCCAAGTGTTCCTTATCATTCCTTGTTCTTATATTATCCATCCTTTTTCCCTTTATTTATGCAGTCAATCTATAAGTTTTTCCTATTTTATTTTGGAAATTTCAGTGTCTATTCTCATTTAGAGAATGTAATAATTGCATAAATATTATTGGGGATATACCTTCTGATTTATTTCTATGATTTTTATTATCATTCAAGAGTTTATTAGTATCTTGTGATATTTATTTAGATCCCACCATGGTAGAGAAATACTTAAGTGGCGGGGAAACCTATCTCAAGTCTCAACTTTTTATTATTTCATTCATATTTCTATATCAGTCCTACTAAGCATTGGAAATTTTGGGTGTTTTTTATGGATTTAGAGAGATTATTTGATCGGTGTTTTCCTTAGTCCATAATGGGTTGGAAGCTATGAATTTTTAAGTCCATCCTACCTTGTTATTTTTTTTTGAGTTTCATAGTCCATAAATATCTAGTAACTTTCTCAGGCCAGAAAGTGGTATGGTGAGAAAATTTTTAACATTAAACCTTGTTTTTTACTTATTATTTTATTTATTTATTGGGTTTTAAAATTTTAATTGAATTTTAATTAAAATTATTTGAATTTTTGTGGTAGAAGTGTTTCAATGTGAGTTAAATGGTTTCTTTTTAGTTAGTGAAATCCGTGAAACCTTCCTATGAAAAGTATAAAATCTTAAGGAGAGGAATTTAGATAGTTGGAACATGGGTTTTCATACCATTAGGAAAAACCATGTGAATTTCTCAATTATGTCAAGTGATGGGTGCACAGGTAACTCATGAAATCATACCATGTAACCCATATAGGTGTTTAAAATTATAAAATTTATATTATAACACTCCATAATTTTAACCTCTTTGATCCTATATTTCTCCCTATTCACATGATTCCAGCCAAGGGGGCCCCTCGACATGACTCCCCATCTTCACCCCCTTATATTTTTAGGTTTATACTCTGATTACAAGAAGATATTTTTGGGTTAGGGATCTTTTCTTTCTTTAATTTCCTCTTATTATTATTATAACTCTTTACTCACCTAGGGGAATGGTTTCCTAACCCTAGGTCATGGATTTTGTTATAAATTTTGATTTTTTATTTATAGGGATCTTTGAGATCATCTTGTGAAATTTTATAATATTATTCATCAAAGGTAACATGTTTTTGTCAATTTGAGGTAGGTTTATTAATGCATAATTATTTAAATTTAAAAACCATGATTTATTGTGTTTTATAATCCCTTTCATAATTTAAAGTTTATTGAATTATGTTTGTTTTAAATAAGGATATATATTTTTTCTTTCCTTGGAGATTTTCAAGTCTTACAACCAGTATTTTTTAATCCCACTTCGGTTGTTCTTAGTT
Source organism: Viscum album (assembly GCA_963277665.1). NCBI lineage: Eukaryota > Viridiplantae > Streptophyta > Magnoliopsida > Santalales > Viscaceae > Viscum > Viscum album. Next base: position 1,698,297,958 of record OY728142.1, read on the forward strand.
AAAATAGATCTCTAAGACACTCTAGGTGTTTGATAAAATACCTCAAAGACTTTATAATGCAAATTCAAGTTTAAAAAGGATTTTTAGTATATATAATGACTTTAAAATATTTTATAAATGTAATGTATTAAGAATTATACATAATTTTAAAATTAAATCAAGTCTTTTTAAAGGGTTTTGGTTTTTATTGAGATTAAGGGTTATTTGGTTATCATTTTTTAATTCTTAGTATTTGGTTTTATTCATATGATGTGTAGTGATATTTTAAATGATGTTTGGGTTACATGTTAAGTGTGTTAAATATGTTTATCATGGAAATTGAGTTTCATTTTAGCCTAAAAATGTTGATTTCAAGTTAATGAATTGTATTTGGTTTTTAAAATGTAGTTTCCATGATTCGAACCTTAGTTTAAATATTTAAGGTCTATTTGAAAAAATGTTAAAAATATTTCATGATATAAGTTCCCAAAGAGCTATAAAAGGGCTATTTGGAACTTTATGAATGTTAATTAGATTTAACCCTTGTTTATTAATGTTTCAAGGTTGATGGTCATGTTGAGTGGGTTTTGATTTGATGAGACTAGGATGATTTAGAGAGGCATTTCTTAGTGAGGAGGATAGTGGGATTTTTATAAGTTATTGATGTTTTTATGATTGAATTTATGAATTACATACCCATATTCATTTAGTTGGTCATGGGAACTTGAAATCTTATGTAATTAATTCTAGGAAAAGTACTTCTCAGCATAGATCACCATACCTATTATTAGAGTATGCTATAACACTAACCAAGCATTTCTATGATATGTATTGGTTGACACTTTGTAAAGTAACCCCTTCTTGATAAGTATTGATATTACTCTCCCTAACAACGTGTGCATAATATTTTATGATTGGTTTGACTACTGAGATAGTAGAGGGTCCTAGGTTTTCTTAACCTTATTTCCCTAGGTCAAATTATATGATGATGGTTTATAATTAGTTATTTCGTATCATTTTTTTTTCTAATGTGCATTTCATCATTACTAGGTATTTTATGCCTATTATGTCAGTGTTTATTATTATTTTTGGATTTCATTCATTTTAAAAGTATAATTACTACATTGATGTTTTCTTAGAAGGAACTCAATAAAATGTGTATTTTACAATTGGATTATTTTTCCATTATCTTTTTTGAAAATATGAGTAATTTAAATATTTGACATGAAACAATTTATTTCCTTTAAATTCTTTTTTCTTCCTAAAATGTTTCAATATTGATTCGATTTAAATGGGTAATTTATTTTCTTGGAATAAAATGAAGGAAAATTACTATCCCATATGATTTGTTTTAACTAAAATGGAAATATTAATTTATAAGTGTACTTTAAAACTAGAATGAAAGGATTTTAACTTTAAAGATTATGCATGGGGTGTGTGGAGGTTACTTATTGGGATTTATCTCATACTTATATATATTTTAGGTTTTTTTAGGTTATTTAGGATTTAAATCTTATGGAATTTATTACTTTATTTGATCTATTAGAGTTTATTCCCTATAACCAACTAATATAAACATTAAACTACCATAATATTCTTGGTGTTGAATATTAATTTATATCTAATCAAATTATTCTACATGACATAGTATGTGATAATGTCTTAAGGGTAAATATCACATTAAAAGGCCATATCCGTTCTCCGCTATAATGAGAAGATAGAATTTCCATGAAAGTATATTTAAATAGATGTTTTATATTTGGATGATATAATTTTATGAGACAAAAATGATATATTCTATTAGGGGTGGAGACTCATATTACCTTGAGACACTTTCTCATGGTGTACAATCTTGGAACTCTTCCTATAAAGAGATTATGAGAACATGACCCACCAGTAGAAAATCCATATTTATATATGTAATTGGATATTCTTATCTTAGGATTTTAATAATTATCCTTATACTTTAAGATTATTATTAATGCATATCATGATTCAAGTATTTTTATGTACTGACCAATACTATGGTGTTATATATTTATGGGAAGTAGGTTATATGTTGAGTCAATAAGGTTTTCCTTATGACTTTTCCATTCCTTCCTGTTTTGAAAATCACAAACACCTTATACTTAAGGAAATATAAATTTTACCTTCATAAGGAAAATTTACTTCTTCAAGGAAATTTACCCTAACCTAGATTTTATTATACATAGCCATATTTTCGTAAGTACAAAAACTGGATTCATACCCAAAATCCCGGAGCCATATAATGTAAGGATTTGGAGCATTCTCTTTTTAGGATCCGAATTCTGGATGTGAACTGTAATGCAGTTCCAATCCAAATTCTGGACTCTGAACTCTTAAACAGTTCGACTCCGAACTCTTAAGTAGTTCGACTCCGAACTCTTATGAAGTTCGACTCCGAACTATTAAGTATTTCGACTCCGAACTCTTATGAAGTTCAACTCCGAACTCTTAAACAGTCTGACTCCGAACTCTTAAGTAGTTCGACTCCAAACTCTTATGAAGTTCGACTCCGAACTCTTAAACAGTTCGACTCTGAACTCTTGAGCAGTTCGACTCCGAACTCTTAATTAGTTCGACTCCGAACTCTTAAACAGTTCGACTCCGAACTCTTATGAAGTTCGACTCCGAACTCTTAAGTAGTTCGACTCCGAACTCTGCAAGTTCAGATTCCGATCTCTGGTGAAACCAGACTCTGAATTCCTATAAAACAGAATCCGAACATTTCTTAACATAGACTCCGAATTTCATTTTGGTTAGACTCCGAACATTTGACTTGCTTACACTTCTAAATATTGATTAGCTTTTACTTACATATGCTTCATTTCAAAACGATGTCGTGCTTTTAGTTATACATGGTTTGTTATAAAACGATGTCATCTATTCTGTTTCTAATTAACCGTTGGTTGAGTTACACGTGTACAGGTACCTCCAAATTTCATGGAAAATATGACCGTTGGAAGAGGGAGCCGACCGTTTGAAGTTTTCCTATAAATAGGAGCTCATTTGAAAGAGCTCAACGAGAAGTCGACCGATCTAGAGAACACACGCTGTTAAGGTGATTTCTAGAGAGAGAATCTTTTCATGCCTTGTTCATACTGAACCACTCGTTCAGATTGCTTTGTGAGACTCCGAATGTTGGTGATTACATTCAAGAACTTCTGGGGATAAGAAGACAGAGGTGCCGACTACCTTGAAGTTCGAGGGATTCCTTGCTGAGGAAGATAGAGGTTACAACTACCTTGAAGTTGAGGGCTTGCGGGGATAGCAAGACAGAGATTCCGATCTTCATATCGAGGGCTTATCCTGGTGTGGGTAAGACAGACTTGCTTGAAAGTATAAATCAAGGAACCTTTATCCAAGGTTGTTGGATACCCTTCTCTTTTGGTTAAAAGATTCATATCTTTTTACTTGTAGTTTTGCTACTTGTTTTTCCGCTGCATATTGTATTGTAAGGAAAGTATAACCTTCTTATATTTCCTTACACTTTTACTCTAATTAGTTTAGATTCTATACGCTTTAAGGTAGAATCTTATATTGTAAATCTTGGTTCCAATTCTCCAGTTGGTGATTAGAGGTGTTGTGAAATTTGCTTAGTTTAACTTTGTTAAACTTAGAATTTTCCTTGTCTAAGGAAAACATAGTTATCCGTAACCAACTTTGAAGGTTCCAAAGGAATTTTTAAAGTATACAATTCACCCCCCTCTTGTATATTGAGCATCTACATCATTATTTCGATCATACAATTGGTATCAGAGGAGGTCTCAGAAATACTTATACTCACGTATAGGTTTTTCTTGCTCATCTTTTTCTTTGTTATTCATCCTTGATTAGAAAGTTTACTTTGTCATTCCAAACTTTGTCGTTCCGAAATTTATCATTCCAAACTTTATCATTCTGAATTGTCATTTCGAACTTTGTCGTTCTGAACTTTGTCATTCCAAACTTTATCATTCCGAATTGTCATTCTGAACTTTGTGGTTATGAAATTTTTTTACTAACTAGTTTGGTTGCCGAGGTTTGTTTTAAGAATGGCAGGAATCAATGCTGGTTCTATTGAAAATCTAAACCCTACAAGACCACCAATATTTGATGGTAATTACTATGAGTACTTGAGAGATCGAATGAATACTTTTGTTATCAATACTAGAGTGGATAATTTTGTCATGCTTACTGGTGATTATAAAATTCCTGATAAGGAAGTTAGAACTTTCACTAACCAGGAAAAGCAAGAGTATCAACTCAATTATAAGGTACGCAATACTCTACTATGTTCAATGACTAGAAATATATATAGCCAAATTTCTTCTTGTGAAGCAGCTAATTGTATCTGGAAGAAGTTAGAGGTTACACACTTTGGCACTTCTAAAGTTATTGAAACTAGGAGATCTATGCTTAGAGTTGAATACCATGGTTTCAATTTTCCTTATGGAGAACCAATCTGTAAAGTTCAATAGAGGTTTATGACTATAGTCAACAGCTTATAGTCTATGGGAGAAAAAGGGTTAGATGATGAATCCCTTATGGATAAGATAATTGATATTATGCCCAATGAGTGGGAATCAAAGAGAACACCTATAGATGAGAACAGGAAGGTCACTCAAATTTCTCTTAATGAGATATTTGGAACTCTTCTCCAACATGAAACAAGAATGAATAGAGATGCTGACAACATCAAAAAGAATAATGGAAATGGTACTATCGCTTTTACAAAAACATCAAATCATATGAAAGCTAAGACACCTGAAAAAGTAACCAGATCCAAATCTAAGAAGATGGTTATTCAATCAAATTCTAATGAAAGTGAAATCTCAGAAAATGAGTTAGAAAATCTTTCTCGAAGAATGAACAAGATAGCTGACCAGAGAAATTTCCAATCCAAATATAAGAAAAAGGAAAGGAAAGACATGAAATATAGAGAAGTCACTTGTTATGAATGCAAGAGAGCTGGACATATTAGACTAGATTTCCCTTTGCTCAAAAAGAAAGAAAGGAAAGAAAGGTATTCTGAGAGGAATAGAAAGAAGTATTACAAGACCAAAGATAAGAAAGTTCTGAAAGCAAATGACACCTGGAGTTCTAGTGGTGGTGACTATTCAGACGAATCTTCTGATTATGAATCTTTAGGACATAAGAATCTTGGTCTTATAGCCAGATTACCCATTGACAATCATTGTTTTATGGCTAAGGTATGAAATGCAGAATCATTGACCAATGTTTCTTTAAATTCTAATGATAATAAGTATTATAACCCTTCAGATGAATAATCCTCTTCTGATGAAGAAAATAATTCACCTACCTATGAAGAAGTTTCTAGGTTTTCTGAACTTCTAGAGATTGAGAATTCTAAACTCAATAAAAAACTGGATAAGGCAAACTCTAGGAATTCTATTCTTACAAAATAAATATCATATATTTCTAAAGATCTTGATAGAAAAAATGCTGATTTTTTAAATATTTCAAAGAATATTAAGGAAGTAAGTTCTGAGAAGAACAAACTTTCTAATGAGCTAGAAAAAGTAATTTCTAAGAAAAGTATCTTTGAGCCTAGCTCTAGTTCTAAATCTAATGATTTTGAAGATAAAAACTTGGTTATAAAACTCAAGTCTGAAATTTTTTCCTTAAAGAAGTGTTTATCAAACTTTACCCATGGTAAAGAAAATTTTGATAAAATGTATTCTCAAATACGACCTTTGAGAAACAAATCCGGATTTGGTTATACCCATGAAAAACCAACTTTTAGTAACAACTACTTTGTTCCACAAAGTGCCCCATTTTGTACCAAGTGTCAATGTGGTGGTCACTGGGCGAAGAATTGTTCTTTAAATAAAACCCAATCTCTATGTTTTCATAAATCCAATTTTCTAAGAAAGTGTGGGTTCCGAAAATATTGTTTTCTGGAAATCTCGGATCCAAGCAAGTTTGGATTTCGGAAGTCTAATTATTTTCTTGTTTTCAGAAAAATAAAGGAAGTACCAACAATAATACATGGTACATGGATAGTGGATGTTCCCGGCACATGACTGGTAACAAAAGCTATTTTGAAAAGATTATCAAAACGAAAAGAGGAAAGGTAACTTTCAGAGATAATGCTCAAGGAGAAATTGTTGGTATTGGTAATATTGTTCTTCTAGGTAAAACTTTGATTTCAAATGTTTTATTTGTTAAGGGTATAAAGCACAAACTCATTAGCATAAGCCAATTATGTGATGAAGGTTACCTTGTGAATTTTAGGAATGATAAGTGCTTAGTACACAATTCCAAGGAAGAATTTATTCTCTCAGCCAATAGGCAAGAGAATGTTTACACTTTGAACTTAGAAGACCTTAGGAGTCAAGAACTACCTTTCCTAAGTGAAATGGAAGATCATTCCTGGTTATGGCATAGAATATTAGGTCACTGTAACCTTATAAATTTATGTAAACTCTCTAAGAAGAAACTAGTTAAGGATCTACCAAAGCTTAGATTTGATTCTTCTAAAGTTTGTGATCCTTGTCAATATGGAAAGAAACATAAATCTAGTTTTAAATCAATCGGTGAAGTATCAACGACTGATGCATTGCAGTTAGTGCACATGGATATTTTCGGTCCAACACAAACTGGAAGTATTGGAGGAAAATACTATGTATTTGTTCTATTTGATGATTACACCAGATTTACTTGGGTCTATTTTCTAGAAAATAATTCTGAAGATTTTTATTATTTCAAACGTTATAGAGAACAAGTTAAAAATGAGAAAAATCTTCCACTGAAAACCATTCATAGTGATCATGGAGGAGAATTTCAAAATTCTGATTTTGAAACTTTTTGTAGTAGAAAAGGTCTTACTCACAATTTTTCAGCACCTAGAACTCCTCAACAAAATGGTGTAGTTGAAAGAAGAAATATAATTCTTCAAGACATAACTAGAACCATGTTGAGTGAATATTCTATAGCTTGTCATTTCTGGGTTGAAGCTGTAAGTACTTCTTGTTATACTATAAATCGAGTTTTGATTAGACCTTTTATTAATAAAACTCCTTATGAGTTATGGAACGGTAGAAAACCAAGACTTTCCTACTTCAAGGTTTTTGGTTGAAAAGTATTCATTCTGAATACTAAAGATAATTTACATAAATTCGCACCAAAATCTGATGAAGGAATTTTCTTAGGCTACTCCACAACTTCTAAGGCATATATAGTTTTCAATAAAAATACTTGTACTATTGAAGAAACAGTGCATGTAAAATTTGATGAGTCAGATCCTTTAGTTTTCAAACCACCCCAACCTACATCCTCAGATGTGTTTTCAAAAACTGATTGTCAACCTATGATAGAATATCCTTCTGATAAGGAAAATTTTCAAGAAGATACTTCTGAAACATTTACCCCAGAAGACTTTCTACCCTATGTTGATGAACAGGTTTTACAAAACCCAAACCAGGTGTTTCTTAAGAATCATCCCAGTGATAGCATAATTGGTGATGTAAATCAACCTGTAAGGACTAGGAGTTCCTTAAGAAATTAAGTAGAACATCTAGAATTTCTTTCCCAATTAGAACCAAAAATCACTAATGAAGCTTTAGGTGATGATGATTGGATCAAAGACATGCAAGATGAACTAAATGAATTTGAGAGGAATAAAGTCTGGACCTTGGTTGAAAGACCTAAGGAAACTTCTGTTATTGGAGTAAAATGGGTTTTTAGAAACAAGTGTGATTAAAATGGAGTCATATTAAGGAATAAATCTAGACTCGTTGCTAAAGGCTATAATCAGCAAGAGGGAATAGACTATGAAGAAACATATTCTCCAGTAGCTAGACTTGAATCTATTCGTATTCTACTTGCCTTTGAAGCATTCTTCAATTTTAAACTTTTTTAAATGGATGTGAAATGTTCTTTTCTTAATGGTTATGTTCAAGAGGAAGTGTTTGTTGAACAAACTCCTGGCTTTGAAGATACAAAACATCCTGATCATGTATTTAGACTTACCAAAGCTTTGTATGGTCTTAAACAAGCCCCACGAGCCTGGTATGATAGACTCACAAGATTTTTGATTCAAAATAACTATGTTAAGGGAAATGTAGATCCAACCCTTTTTATAAAGAAAGATAAGAAAAATGTTTTGATTGTTCAAATTTATGTTGATGACATTATATTTGGTTCAACTCAGCAATCTTTAACTGATTCTTTTGCAAGTCTAATGAAATTTGAGTTTGAAATGAGTATGATGGGTGAGTTAACTTTTTTCCTTGGTTTTCAAATTTCTCAAAAACTAGAAGGAACCTATATATATCAACATGAGTATATTAAAGATATTCTCAAAAAGCATGGTTATGACAACACCAAGAGTATAAGTACTCCCATTGGTACCTCAAAATCTTTAGATCTTGATGAAGCTGGGAAACCAGTAGATCAAACATCTTTTAGAGGTATGATAGGAAGTCTACTTTACTTAATAGCTAGTCGACCAGACTTAATGTTCTCAGTATGCATATGTTCAAGATATCAATCCAATCCTAAGGAATCTCACTTAAAGGCAGTAAAAATAATTTTTCGCTACCTAAAGGGAACCATGGATCTAGGATTATTTTATACTTCTGGAAATGATTTTGTTCTAAAAAGCTTTTCGGATGCTGACTTTGGTGGATGTAGAATGGATAGAAAGAGTACATCCAGAACTTGTCACTTCTTAGGAGATTCCTTAGTCTCTTGGTCCTATAGGAAGAAACATTCTGTATCACTCTCCAATGCTGAAGCTGAATATGTAGCAGCTGGAAGTTGTTGTGCTCAAGTGTTGTGGATGCAACACACACTCACAGATTATGGCCTGAGTTTTTCTAAGACTCAAATTTTGTGTGATAACACAAGTGCCATTGCCCTAAGTAAGAATCCTGAACATCACTCTTGTTCAAAACACATAGACATTAGGCATCACTTTCTTAGGGATCACACACTTAAAGGAGATATCATTCTTCAGTTTATCAGAACGCAAGATCAACTTGCTGATATTTTCACAAAATCTTTACCCTCCGATAGATTTGAATACATTAAACAGAAGTTAGGAATGATAACTGTAAGGTAATAATTCTTCATTAACTTCTTGCTAAACAATTCTCCTAACAGTAATAAACTCCTTCTCATAGGGGGAGTACATTTGAATGTTAGTGTAACTAATTTTTTTCGGAATCAGTTTTTCAAAATTAGTATAACTAATTTTTTTTCGTAGTTAGTTTTTCAAACCTTTCGGAACTGAAGTTTTGGAAATGAAAATTTATGAAACTGAAATTTCCGGAATGGGAGTTTCTGGAACTAAAATGTTCAGTATTGAAATTCTTGGAATGAAAACTTCCAGAACAGAAGTTTTTCATACTGGAACTTCTGGAATGGAAATTTTCGGACTGGCATTTTCGTAATGATAATTTCGTGCTGTTTTTCAAAAAAAAAGGAATATTACCAATTACGAACAATGTTTCTAGCCTCTCCGAAAGCTATGATTTCCTTATTTTTAGTTTCATAATCAAATTTTGCTTGCTGGTATTTTCCTAGTTTTTAAAAGATCAGATTCTAGTCTTCTTTCAAATCCAAATGTTTTCTTTAAAAAAAACCTCAAAAGATCGGAGTCAAGTTTTTCTTGCGGGATGTTTCTCAACCATCAGATTAGATCAAAGCCTTTTCAACTGTTAGATGGCTTTTAGAAGACCAATGACCACATCCATTGCCTATATAAAGGGGACCCCGAGACTCGTCCCACATAGGTTTTTCAAGATTTGGCATCTCGAAGCCCTGCTGCACTTCTTAAGGTCGGTTCCGAACTTTGCAAATCCGATCCAAATCTTTCAGATTTCTTCACTCTGAATGTCTGTTGAAGCAACATCTCAAGATATGTCGACTGCGAAACCAATATCTAAGTGGTTAGTCTTTAGGGAAAGGTTAGTTCATCCGGATTTCTATAAGCTTGATTCCATTATTTCCAAGAATATAAAGCTGAATGGATGGGAAGATGTCTGTGTAGCAAAGTCAGATAAACATGATCCGGTTTATACTGATTTGCTGACCGAGTTCTACGAGTCTGTTTCCTTCCTTATGGAATATGACAGAGAGTGGTTTTCTTTCAAGTCTTATGGGAATACTTATAAGCATTCCTACACCAAGACTGCGAGCTTGGTTGGTTTGTCATATGAAAGAGAAGCTGAATTCTGCTCACACAAACTTCCCAATGTGAAAGGAAGTTTCAACAAGGAGAAGGCACTAAAGTGTCTTGGCCTTAAGGATGATTCAACTATCAAGATTGATCATCTCACTCCGAACAATATAATTATTTAGCTTTGGGTGAAAGGGTTTCTGGTTCTAAGAAGAGGTGATAAAGACAATCTGAAGAAAAGTGATATATATGTCTTAGATTTTTTGGTAAATCTAAGAAAGATAAATCTAATGAGGCATGTCTTGGTTACAATCAAGAATATCAAATAAGGCAATTTAAGAGCTCATATTATCATGTTTCCTGCCTTACTATCTAAGCTGATAGTTCGGTGCTTAGAATCCTTCAAGGTTGCCTGCAAATCAAAGATTCGGAATTGCAAGCTCATGCTAGTCAGTGATGATACTCTCAAGAGGATGAAGATGGGTTTTTCCAGTGAATCCGAAGAATTTTACCCTCTGTCTATGGAAGAGGTTGAGACAGATCAGAAAGAAACACACTCTTCGGAACCATCCAAAAAGCAAAGGAAGAAGAGAAAGGATAAGGAATTCGTTGCTGATGAAGAAATTCCTCAGGCTAAGGAAACTCAATCTGCTCCCCCCAAGCCAAAGAGGCAGAAAACATATACAGATGAAGTGGCAGCCAAGTGAAGGGAAGATAAAGAAATGAGGAAGGAAGGGGATCCTCAATTCGGACTAGACCCTGTAGAGGCTAAGGCCTTGAAAGAAAAAGCTATGGAGGAGCTAGAGAAACAAGCGAAGGAGAAGAAGATGAAAAAGAAGATGTCCAAAGCTGAAGTAGTGAAATCTTTGCTGAAAGATTCAGAGTTAGCTTCCGAAATGCTTCCCGTTTCGAAAACATTCGATCTTGAACCTGCTTTACCAGAAACTCTAGCCAAGAACTATGTCTCTCCAGATAGATCCAAGGGTAAAGAAATAGTTGAAGAAGCTGAGAAAGAAGTTGCTGAAGAAGTTGAGAAAGAAGAAGAAGAAGAAGAGGAGAGTGAAGATTTGGATACCCTGATCAAGCAAGTACAGGACTATAAAGATAAGGCTGAATCTGCAAAGTTAGTTTCTCCAAGAAAGGGAGATGAGGAAGCTAGCAAGCAACAACAAGAAGAAGAAGAAGAGAATGTCTTGTATGATGAGGAATAATCTTATGAAAAGAATTTTATTGAGGAAGGACAAGAAAAACAAAAACCAGATGAAGTCCAGATTGTTCAAGTATCTGAATCCAAGGAAGTATCCCTTAATAAGGAACCTGTTCCGAGAGCTGATAAGGGGAAGAAAACTCTCATGGAGACACCTATAAAAGATGTCATTAGGAAGAAAGAGGTTGGTGGCACCTCTAGAAGAAAGCTGGTGCAAGCTGAAGAAGATAAATCTCCAAGCAAAGTTTCTGATTCGAAATCATCATCTCATGGGCATGATTTTGTGGTTCAGTCTCCGAGGAAGTTGGTGGACACAATTTCGATTTTTCCAACAATAGATTCTAGATTCCAGATGCTGCAACAAATTATGAATCAGAAATCAGATTCTTTATCCATGGTCATGGATAAGTTTGTGAAGTTGGAAGATGAACAGAAAAGTTTTCTTATTGATTATGATATTCCTAGAAAATCTTACAGTAAGATAACCAAGTGGTCTAAGAGAGTTGATGAAGATTTAGTTCAGTTTGAGAGTTTCTAGGCTGAAGTTCAAAATGATTTTGAAATGGAGGATAAAAAGGTTAACGAGATTTATGAAAAGCTTACCCAAGAGGAAAATTCTCGGAATCAACAGGTCTGGGACCTGAATGGGAAGCTTAACTTAGTATCTCAGAATTGGAAAACTGAAAGAGATTTCTGGATTGACATTCAGCAGAAGATGGAAAAGCAAGATGAGATAATAAAATTGCAGAAAGAAGCTTTAGAGGCTCAGGCAGAAGCTTTAAAAGTCCGAGAAGAAAAGGTAAAATCCTTGGAGAGGCAAGGTGAGGAAGACCAAAGATACTTAAAGAAACTCAAAACCCTGTTAAAGAATCTCATTCCGAAGGAAAAGGAAGAAAAATGAACTCACTCTGATCTTTTGTTGTAATTGTCTTTCTTTGTAAAATTTTTCCCACTCTAATGAAATGATTATTTGGTTGGTTGTATCTTGTCATATACTAATGTTTCAGGTACCATACTTTGTTTTCCATTCCCTTAAATTCTTTTTGAAAATCACAAAGGGGGAGAAGGAAAAAGAACTACTCCTAAGGAGGAGAATGGAAAATTCCTAAGAAAAATATTCTTAAAGTAAGGGGGAGTTTCCCACTACGAAGTTCTTCATTCTTACAATAAAAAAAACTTCACTCCGAAAATTCATAATACAATCCTTAGTGTTTCAATGCCTAAGGGGGAGTTAGTTGTATTCACTTTCATCCATGAACAAAGGGAGATAAGTGTTTAATTTCAAAGTCTAATGAAAAATTTCAAAGTCCTTTTTTTTTCGTAAGGATGTTTGTGCTTTCCAAAAAGGGGGAGATTGTTGAGTCAATAAGATTTTCCTTATGACTTTTCCATTCCTTCTTGTTTTGAAAATCACAAACACCTTATACTTAAGGAAATATAAATTTTACCTTCATAAAGAAAATTTACTTCTTCAAGGAAATTTACCCTAACCTAGATTTTCTTATACATAGCCATATTTTCTTAAGTAAAAAAACCGGATTCATACCCAAAATCCCGGAGCCATATAATGTAAGGATTTGGAGCATTCTGTTTTTAGGATCCGAATTCTGGTTGTGAACTGTAATGCAGTTCCAATCCAAATTCTGGACTCCGAAATCTTAAACAGTTCGACTCCGAACTCTTAAGTAGTTCGACTCCGAACTCTTATGAAGTTCGACTCCGAACTCTTAAGTAGTTTGACTCTGAACTCTTATGAAGTTCACCTCCGAACTCTTAAAAAGTTCGACTCTGAACTCTTAAGTAGTTCGACTCTGAACTCTTATGAAGTTTGACTCCGAACTCTTAAATAGTTCGACTCCTAACTCTTAAGTAGTTCGACTCCGAACTCTTAAACATTTCGACTCCCAACTCTTAAACAGTTCGACTCTGAACTCTTATGAAGTTAGACTCCGAACTCTTAAGTAGTTCGACTCCGAACTCTGCAAGTTCAGATTCCGATCTCTGGTGAAACCAGACTCCGAATTCCTATAAAACAGAATCCGAACATTTCTTAACATAGACTCCGAATTTCATTTTGGTTAGACTCTGAACTTTTGACTTGCTTACACTCCGAAATATTGATTAGATTTTACTTACATATGCTTCATTTCAAAATGATGTCGTGCTTTCAGTTATACATGGTTTGTTATAAAACGATGTCGTCTATTCTGTTTCTAATTAACCGTTGGTTGAGTTCCACGTGTACAGGTCCCTCTAAATTTCATAGAAAATATGACCGTTGGAAGAGGGATCCGACCGTTGGAAGTTTTCCTATAAATAGGAGCTCATTTGAAAGAGCTCAACAAGAAGTCAATCGATCTAGAGAACACACGCTGTTAAGGTTATTTCTAGAGAGAGAAGCTTTTCATGCATTGAGCATACTGAACCGCTCGTTCAGATTGCTTTGTGAGACTCTGAATGTTGGTGATTACATTCGAGGACTTCTGGGGATAGGAAGACAAAGGTGCCAACTACCTTGAAGTTCGAGGGATTCCTTGCTGAGGAAGACAGAGGTTCCAACTACCTTGAAGTTGAGGGCTTGCGGGGATAGCAAGACAGATATTCTGATCTTCGTATCGAGGGCTTATCCTATGTGGGTAAGACAGACTTACTTGAAAGTATAAATCAAGGAACCTTTATCCAAGGTTGTTGGATACTTTTCTCTTTGGGTTAAAAGATTCATATCTTGTCACTTGTAGTTTTGCTACTTGTTTTTCTGCTGCATATTATATTGTAAGGAAAGTATAACCTTCTTATATTTCCTTACACTTGTACTCTAATTAGTTTAGATTCTATACGCTTTAAGGTAGAATCTTATATTGTAAATCTTGGTTCCAATTCTCCAGTTGGTGATTAGAGGTGTTGTGAAATTTTCTTAGTTTAACTTTGTTAAACCTAGAATTTTCCTTGTATAAGGAAAACATAGTTATCCGTAACCAACTTTGAAGGTTCCAAAGGAATTTTTAAAGTATACAATTCACCCCCCCTCTTGTATATTGAGCATCTACATCATTATTTCGATCCTACAATATATTGGATGTTTCCTAGGAGAGATTTCATTAATGAATAATGTAAGAAAGGATTTATACCTTTTTTATTTAATGAGATTTTATATCTTAGGAAATTTTATGGGAATATAAATAACTACTTAAGTCCAAATAAATTTATTCTATTGATAAGTTCATTTCTAGAAAGTCAAATAAGGATACATCATACACATAGGTTGATGTCACCAACATGAAACATGCTTGATTAAAGATATCAAGATAAAGGGATTATATTACATAGTGTATGTTCATAGGAGGTTGTCTGTGATTGGGTCATTAAATTATTTCTCAATGAGAGCCTTGGTGTGTTGTTAGATTATAACATTGGACTTTAGGAAGTTTATTGTAATGCCACTGAGAAAGGGTCCTAGAGGGTCACACACTAAGTAAATTTAGAAAAATAGTTAAATTCTATATGAATTTTACATGTTGAATAAATATTATCCTTGTACGTGGTCCAATAATTATTCATGTTAGTTGGTCATAAATATTCAGTCATTAGTTATTAGAGAGAATATATATATATATATATGAGTTGAATATTAATATATATTTATCCACTAGTTTTGTGAATATAATATTTATTTATTTATTAGTGTATAAATCAGTGATATTTATATAATTAAATAAAAAGTTGATTGTTGACACTCCTTTCCATCATAGAGTCTAACGAATGAAAATGGAAATACCTTAACACAAAATGATTCATCCTTTGAAGAAACATCAAAAATTGACAAAGGCATGAACAAGGATTGCTTTGAGCATGGGCCACGCAAGTTCCATTATGGTCGTGCATGTATACCGACTCACCACATTTTGGGCACGCAGGTGACATGCGCGCCCTATTTGATTTTCACCCAGGGTCTTCAGTAGCCTATAAATACCCCTTGTGGACCCCCCATTTCGAGAACGAAAAATCCAGAAACTCAGATTTTAGCTCTCGGCACCCTAGTCTCTTCTTGAAGTCTTCTGAACACTTCTAAGGTAATTTATTACCAAGAATGGAAGATCTAAAGAGGGGAAACAAGGCCTAAGTGTTGAAACTCATCAACACCTACGCGCCTAAGTGTCCATCCCTTATAGGAAATGGTCACACTTGCGCGCCGCCTTATCCCTTTAACTAAACCTGCGCGCCACCCTTTCAGAATCCTTTAGAGATGATACTAAGGGATTTAGCAAAGGCTCGCCCAAGTATTACCCTATGGGTTGAACAATGTGAAAGTACCCAAGTTTCGTGTAGGTATACCTGCGCGACCAAGACTTGCGTGCCCAAACAGGACCTACGCGCCCAAACAGGACCTACGCGCCTACTTTTTTTTGGGTGTCCCTCTTGTACATTCATCTCTTTTCTTCAAATCTACATCTCCTCTTCAATATTTATCCTTTATAATCCTCTTCAAAGCTATTTATATCATGATTCCTTGGTTGGCTTCCTTATCTGAAAGGAATTCTATGGAACATCTCTCAAAACCTAGTGATTTACATATCTTCATGTCACTAAGGTGAGATATTTCATTCATTCAAACTCATATTTTAAGATGATAAGATCTTTAACATGGGACTCCTTTTCAGGAGTAATCCCTAATCATAGTCCCCTAACCTAGGCCTCCTTTTCAGGAGTAAGCTCCCATCATAATTTCCTAACCTGGGCCTCCTTTTCAGGAGTAATCACCAGTCCAAGTTCCCTAATTTGGGAATCCTCATTAGGAGTAAGCCCCAAGTTCCCAAATATGGGCATCCTCCTTAGGAGTAATTCCCAAGTTCCAAAATATGGGAATCCTCCTTAGGAGTAATCCCAAAATCCAAAATTCCCTTAACCTGGGCCTCCTTCTCAGGAGTAAGCCCCAGTTCTCAAGTCCCTTTAACCTGGGCCTCCTTCTCAGGAATAATCCCCAGTCATAATTTCTCTCAACTGGTCTTAACTTCTTTTGATTTGGGATTCCTTCTCAGGAATAAAACCCAATAACAGGTCCCCTCCTAATTTGGGCATCCTCCTCAGGATTAAGCCCCAAGTTAGAGTATCCAAATCTCCATAAAGCACATATACCTTTATGGACCTTTTTCTCGGGCTTCATCTCTAAATTAAGTCATGATCTTTATCTATTTGGGAAATCATACATACATAAGCCCCATATCATTCCTTGTGACCATATCTTTCATGCCACAAATTGTCAGGTTTACTGATACATCTTGTTTCTCACACCGAGCATGACTCACGTGAGCTTAGAGTGTAAAAGTAACAACGACACATATCTTTGGGCCGTTAATCATACGTAAGCCCCACAATTCCCAACCTAAATATGTGGAATTTGATCTCTACCTTAAAAGTGGAGTTCGTAGGAATCCTTTTTGAGGTTCAAGCCCATCACCCATTAATTATCATCCGTCCTATATGACGTTAAACTATATCTTAATTCCTGAACTGTAGAGACCAAAAACTTTATGTAAATGGACATTACATTACATTAGCGGAATACTTAATACATAAAAAAAATAGACACACAAGGATCGTAATAGTTTAGTGTCTTTGGAAACTCGGAATATAATCTTCTAATCGTGGTGAAAGATCTTCAACACCTCCCATAAGATCTTCCCCTTTTTTGTTTCCTTACCTAAAACATTTCTTTTAATCCTGGGGGAAAATAAAACATAAAAAGGGTGAGTTCAAACGCTCAATAAGGGTAAGCAAGGATAAAATAAAACATACCATATACATTTGAACTTAAAAACATGAACATAATGTTTAAACATCAGAATCTTGAGCAATGACATAAATCATGGAAGTACGTAAGGCATAGATCATAAAGAAACATTAATCGTGATAAAATAGCATGGTAATTAAACATGTAATTGTGTAAAACCATTAAGCACATGATACGATTTCCATAGTATCCAAGGCATTGCTGCCAAGACCATCTTAGTGGACAAAGTCCCTTTCTGAATTGAGTTCACTCCTTGTTCCAGTCCTGTATTACTGAACCGGTTTAACTTGCCATTCTAGCCATATCTATCTCATGAGATATAAATCTTTACCCAATGCATTGGAGGGAGATATAAGTCCCACCCATCTCATAATGAAATCATTCTTACTTGTGCCACAAAAATAAACATACATCATTCATAATAACCTAATAAATAAAAGGGGTTTCATAAACATCATCCCATCATTACATAATCCATATAAAAGAAATGGATATCATTTCATAATAAGGAAAGTGAAACCATGTAAATCATAGAGACATTATACTTTAAACATACACATATGAAATAATTTCATCTTAGATGAAAAATGGTTTTGATAAAACACTTGAAATGAATTCTTGAGGAAAATATCCTTTCTTCTTCAAAATCATTTTCTTTTCACAAAATGTCATGAAATTTTAAAAGAAAAGGATTTTTTTGAAAATAGTCATGAAATATTTTGGAGAAAGCTTCATGAAAATAAGTCTTTATAAAACTGTAAAAATCTTTTCATGCCGTATACATTAAAAAAAACATTCTTCTCGTACTTTTTCCGGAAAAGTTAAAAAGTACCTCGTAACATAAAAAAAAGAAAAATTACTTACATACCATGTAGTAAAAGTAAAAAATGGGTAAAAATGACTTTAAACATACATGAAACCATTTTTAGAAAACATGGGTTTGGATGATAAAGATAACCCCAGTAAATACTTACGAATAAACAATCTCGGATAAAAATGAGATTGATAAATTATCCCGTACCTTAGGTCCGATATGCTTTGTACGTATCCAAAACTCATGTATAATGATTTAAATAATGTAATTGAATTATTACAGAATCATATTCATTGTTATTATATCATATATGGTTCTCTTATGACTTTATATTACCCATTCTTTTGTAAATTCATGTTAAAATAGCATTTTGGGTAAAATCGTTTCATTTGTCGTTCGTGTTTTAACTTGTAATTATTCATATGATTAGTTAGATCATGATTACTTACATACAGAATGTAAAAAATTATTTATATATAATATATATTCAGAATATACATATATATAATGGATCGGTAAATGGAAAGAAATACACCGTTCATGGAGACAGTAGGCCGTACGTACGCATGAACGCTGTTTTCGTTTCCTTATTGAATTGAATGGAATTAAGTAGATGAAATAAATATATATATACATAAATCCAGTAGAATTATTATTTAATATATTTCATGATTACTTATTATATATACTTTATAATAATTCTTGAATGGTTATCATGGAAAGTGAATCTCATCGCGTCGTGGAGACGGTATTCCGTACGTACGCACGAGCGATGATATCATTCCCATGATTGTGGAATTGTATTAAAGTGTATGTATAATATTGAAAAATCAATATCACTTTATAATAATCATATATATTCATTACTTTCACCATTATACCCATCCAAGTAAGGTGGTGGTGGAAAATAGATTACACCACGGCGTGGAGACGGTATTCCATATATACACATGCACGGTGATTTCGTTTTCCATAGGATGGATAGATGGTGAAATATGGTTGTTTCATAATTATAATAACATATAAGTATATTATTTATACTGATGTTATTACTTGATAATGAAACAACTAAAGAAGAAGAAGTGTAAGAATAAATAAAGTTGAAAGAATCGGTAACAGACATTATCTTTTCTTGGAAGCGCCTCTTTGAGACCTCCTATTAGGGCACTAAAATTGGTCTTTTAAGAAGACCATGACCTATAGGATGTTTCTAGGGAAGTGTAAAAGAGAATTTGGCAGGGGTTGGCCGAGCTTGAAGGCTCAAAGTGGTGTGAGGAAGAGAGGGAGGAGGTGCCCTTTTATAAGGGAGGAGAGGGGCACCTTTGGAATAACAAACAATATTATTTTATTATAAAGTCATATTCAGTTTTTAATAGCTCCAAATTGAGTTATTTTGAATCTAAGGTGGGTATGGGTCTAAATCCTCTCATCCAATATAATTTAGACAAGTTTAGGTTCCTATTTTAACCCTATCATTTAGATTTAACTTTAAGTTAAATAATTTTACTTTTACCGCGTCTTCTTGTTTTCTTAAACTATAAGGTTAATAAACTTACTATAATAAGCCAAACGAACCCCAAGTGGTTCATTATTAATATATATATCCTTATCTAAGTCATTTGGCTGAACCTTAGATTTTTAGGAATAAAATAACAATTAATAATATAATATTTTTTTTAAAAACTATTTTATGTCAATTTTGACACTATTTGGTACTTGATTTTTTTGAAAATTATAACAGCATGATTAGTTCTAAAAAAGTTACTTAAATCAATAATAACATGTCATATTAACCTATAAAATTAGTGGAATCCATAAAAAGTCTCAAATTACATTTATTTGGGTATTTATAACATCAATTATGTCAATATTTTATTAATAAGATAATTACTGCATCATCTTTGTGTCAAAAATAAATTAAATTATTTAATGTCTAAAAAATATAAATAAAATACCATTATGTAGGAAGTTTTTTTATATTTCTAATGAATATTTATAGTCGAATTTATCTTATG
The DNA here is from genome assembly GCA_963277665.1 of Viscum album. Classification (NCBI taxonomy): domain Eukaryota; kingdom Viridiplantae; phylum Streptophyta; class Magnoliopsida; order Santalales; family Viscaceae; genus Viscum; species Viscum album. The sequence continues at coordinate 1,698,317,908 of OY728142.1, forward strand.
TATAACCCTATATTAAAAATTATTTAGTTATTAAATTTTGATTTTAACTATTTTAACCCTTCTTTAAATAAATTAATAATAAAGGTCCTAATCTAATCCAAGTGGGCCTAAATGGTCATATGTTATTCCTAAGGTTGTTTTTGGTCGAATTTCACTTATAAAATAGAGTTAGGACATGTGTTAGGGTAATAATAATATCATTTTTACCCTTAATTATCCTATTTACTTTTAACCGTGGTAAATAAAAGTAAAAAGTTACTATTCACCAAAAAATATTTTCATCTCATTGAACCACATTTTAGTCCTTGATATTAACCGTGTCTCTATGATTTTAGAAATTCAATTCACATAAGTGGAAAAATTTAATTTAAATTAAAAAAAAGTCAGTTTTTTAACTACCACTAAGTGGTTTCACTATTCATTGAAAATTGAAGTTTTTCAGAAAAATACCAAAAATTAAGCCTAAGAATTATTTGATATTCCAAATTCAAAATTGATGTCTATTTTTCCAAATTCATAACATATAAGTGTCATTAATTAATTTTAAATTTAATTCCCGTTATCAAAACAAATAGCGTGTTTTTAAGAAACAAAAACAATCAAAAGATTGATACTTGTTTATATCCAATTTCAAAGTGAAATTAATTCCAATGAAAAAAATTGGATTAAATGGTAAAAATATATTATAATTAAACTTTAAACCCAATTAAAAAGATAATATAAAAATATAAATTATTGCGATGAAAAAATTTGTTTTTAATTAAAATATAGCGTGTTTTTACTATTCATTAAAATATGAAAGTTATCAGAATAATATGAAAAATTTATCCAAAGTAAATTTTTATATCCTTATTCCAAAGAAGAATTTTATTTTTTCAAATTGAACTTATATAGAAGTCAAAAACAAGATTTAAAGTAGATGCGCCATCAAAAGGCGGCAAAACTACATTTTTTGAAAATTACTTATTTTACTCGAAAAATTGATTTTGTTCTCATACCATGTTCTAGAAAATGTGTAAGATGAAAAATAATGTTATAAAATTCAAAATGTAGTTGATACTATTCATAACGGGTAGTTCATATAATATATCATTATTTAGCGAAACTCAGTATTGCGTACAACACACGCTATCGTGGAAGGTCATGATTGCGTGTAATGCAAGCCAAGTCAGGGATGCGTGTTGTGAAATCTCCTTTTGGTGTAGCATACAAAACAAGACATTAATGAAATTAAAATGAATATTTTTCATAAAATCTCAGGGTGTTACATTCTACCCCCCTTAAAATGAATTTCTCCCTCGAAATTCGTCAGGGTTATAAATGGTTTACTACTCGAAAGTTTGTTTAATAGAAACCCACATCGTAAAAAGGAATACCAAAACTTGGCTTTAAAAACTGAAGTATGAAATGTAATGGTTATCCAAATTAACTCATCACTGGGTTTCCACATAGGAGAACATAGGTAAAAATATGGATATGGAAGAAAAATCTAACCATCAAGTTCTGATAAAGAGTGGTAGAGAACATGGCTATGAAAAAGACATCAATCACAAAGCCATAGATTTGTGATGATCTAAGGTACCATCTGATTAATCAGATATAAGGGCACTAGGATAACATTTTTGGTTTTCAAGATCATTTCCCTAAAGTTGATGAAATTGGAATTAGAAGAAATACTTTCATGATTTTGGTACAGTCTCACCGTTGGTCGTTCTTTGGATAATTTCCACTTTATCTCTTAAATAAATGAAGTTGAATTTTTCATTCATGAAGTGTTAGCAGATCATGTGATAGAATGATGGGTCATTCCATCTGTCTCAAAAAAAGGTTATAAAAGTTATCAAAAATACATATGTCCATCTATAGTGAGATTAATCATATATGGTTCCTAAAATGGACTTATACTTAATATATCATACTTCTTAATATAATAAAACTAGTTTCTACTAAACAGGGACTTCCTGTAGGCCAGTGGTAGGTGATAAAGGCCAGTCGCACTTCGGTTGTGGGTTCGATTACCACAGCCTTGTCCGACGCGATGGGCTGTTGCCCGTCCTGCAGGTTGTCCTTTTTTTAAAACTACATTACAATAACATCCCATCAATAATATTGAAAAAAGTTCTATCCTTAAACAATACTAACTTATGTCCAACATAATCCATTCCAATCTTTAGGCTTATCTAAAATACTTCGGTCCAAGCTCATAGTATAAAGAAAACGATTACTTGAAATGTCATCAACCAAGCATGTGAATACGATCATTTATCCCCCATATATATTGTTGGTCACATTCCAATCATGTGAATACCTTAATCATGTATTCTCTTGAAAAATGAATACCCATTAAACCTTAGTGAAAACACGAATTCTTTCAAAATTTAACTCTTTCCACATACCAAAATCCAAAAATTCTATATACTCAAACCATGATATAACCTTCTCCTTATATCAGTCATGAGATCATGAATACTATCAAACATTTAATTTTCGCCTTATACCTTCATTATGCGCACATCATCTACTTTCCAAAAATATCTGAATAACCTTTCATGGTTACTAGTACCATTAATTATACACTTTCAAAACTTAAGGAAAGACAACAGTGTAACAATCCTTATATGTCTCTTTATTCCATAGTACCATGAGATTACTTATACAACATTACACTTGATAAACATGTAATCATTCTACTACCTTCTTAAACCATTGACCGAGCTTCAAAAATTCTTTCATCTCACATATCATTTGTAGTCTCTTCATCATCATCAACATAAATACTACCCATACGACCATACTGATTCTCTTCATGAGACTTTCCCTTAGGGAATTGGTTTGCATAATGCCCGTACATTCCACATTTAAAACATTTAACCATTGTTGATGTCATAGCAATACCATTATCCTCATCCATGGTGTTAACTGAACCTTTTCCTTTTCACTTACTGGCTTTGTGTCCTTCTTTTCCACACCCAAAGAATCTTCCAGTTCCTTTGAAACAATCTCCCCGATGCCTCTTCCCACATGATTTACATGAGGGAAATTGAAATTTATTTCCTCTATGATCATCATGAAACTCCATCTTTCTCTTATTATCTGAGTTGGGAAACTTATCAAAGTTGAGATTATTGATCATATTATGAGATTGCTTATTAGGCATAATAACGATGTTTGGACTTCCAAATCCCATTTCATTTGGTTTCTCATGAATAATATCATTCCATTGTCCGTCATATCCTCCATTATCATGAATCTTCATGTTTCCAGCCATTTTCTAAAACCCAAAAAGAATAGTGTGAGAGACAAAAATCATGCTAGGGAAAACAACATAGTAAAGGGGGAGCACCCTCAAAATCTAACATCTTAGGTTAAATTATAAGATCGTTACCGTAGTTCTAGGACTATATCCTATACGTATACTTATCCTTAGGGAAATCTCTAGACATACCTTAGAAATATCTCTAGGGATCTCACTAACGTTTTCGCATCCTAGTTTCCAAAGGTTGACTAAACCATTCCTCTAATACCAACTGTAGAGACCCGAAGCTTGATGTAGATGGACATTAAATTACTTTAGCAGAATACTTAATACATAACAAAAATAAACACACAAGGATCGTAATAGTTTAGTGTCTTTGGAAACTCGTAATATAATCTTCTAATCATGGTGAAAGATATTTAACATCTCCCATAATATCTTCCCCTTTTTGTTTCCTTACCTAAAAAATTTATTTTAATCCTGGGGGAAAATAAAACATAAAAAGGGTGAGCTCAAATGCTCATTAAGGGTAAGCATGGAAAAAATAAAATATACCATATACATTTGAACTTAAAAACATGAACATAATGTTTAAACATCAGAATCTTGAGCAATGACATAAATCATGGAAGTACGTAAGGCATAGATCATAAAGAAACATTAATCATGATAAAATAGCATGGGAATTAAACATGTAATTGTGGAAAACAATTAATCACATGATATGATTTCCATAGTAGCCAAGGCATTGCTTCCAAGACCATGTTAGTGGAAAAAGTCCCTTTCTGAATCGAGTTCACTCCCTGTTCCAGTCCTGTATTACTGAACCGGTTTAACTTTCTGTTCCAGCCATGTCTATCTCATGAGATATAAATCTTTACCCAATGCATTGGAGGGAGATATAGGTCCCACCCATCTCATAATGAAATCATTCTTACTTGTGCCATAAAATAAACATATATCATTCATAATAACCCAATAAATAAAATGGGTTTCATAAACATCATCCCATCATTACATAATCCATATAAAAGAAATGGATATCATTTCATAATAAGGAAAGTGAAACCATGTAAATCATAGAGACATTATACTTGAAACATACACATATGAAATAATTTCATCTTAGATGAAAAATGGTTTTGATAAAACACTTAAAATGAATTCTTGAGGAAAATATCCTTTCTTCTTAAAAATAATTTTCTTTTCACAAAATGTCATGCAATTTTAAAAAAAAAGGATTTTTTTTTTAAAATAGTCATGAAATATTTTGGAGGAATCTTCATGAAAATAAGGCTTTATAAAACCGTAAAAATCCTTTCATGCCGTATACGTTAAAAAAACATTCTTCTCGTACTTTTTTCGGAAAAGTCAAAAAGTACATCGTAACGTAAACAAAAGAAATATTCCTTACATACCTTGTAGTAAAAGTAAAAAATGGGTAAAAAGGACCTTAAACATACATGAAACCATTTTTATAAAACATGGTCTTGGATGATAAAGACAACCCCAGTAAATACTTACGAATAAACAATCTCGGATAAAAATGAGATTGATAAATTATCCCTTACCTTAGGTCCGATATGCTTTGTACGTATCAAAACCTCATGTATAATGATTTAAACAATGTCATTGACTTATTACAGAATCATATTCATTGTTATTATATCATATATGGTTTACTTATGACTTTATATTACCCGTTCTTTTGTAAATTCATGTTAAAGTAGCGTTTTGGGTAAAATCGTTTCATTTGTCGTTCGTGTTTTAACTTGTAATTATTCATATGATTACTTAGATCATTATTAATTAAATACAGAATGTAAAACATGATTTATATATAATATATATTCAGAATATATATATATATAATGGATCGGTAAATGGAAAGAAATACACCATTCATGGAGACGGTCGGCCATACGTACGCATGAACGTTGTTTTCGTTTCCTTATTGAATTGAATGGAATTAAGTAGATGACATAAATATATATATACATAAATCCAGTAGCATTATTATGTCATATATTTCATGATTACTTATTATATATACTTTATAATCATTCTTGAATGGTTATCATGGAAAGTGAATCTCATCGCGTCATGGTGACGGTATTCCGTACGTACGCACGAGCGATGATATCATTCCCATGATCGTGGAATTGTATTAAAGTGTATGTATAATATTACAGAATCAATATCACTTTACAATAATCATATATATTCATTACTTTCACCATTATACCCATCCAAGTAAGGTGGTGGTGGAAAATAGATTACACCACGGCGTGGAGACGATATTCCGTATGTACGCACGCGCAGTGATTTCATTTTCCGTAGGATGGATAGATGGTGAAATATGGTTGTTTCATACTTATAATAACATATCATTATATTATTGATAATTATGTTATTACTTGATAATGAAACAACTAAAGAAGAATAAGTGGAAGAAGAAATAAATTTGAAATAATCGGTAACGGACATTACCTCTTCTTTGAAGCGCCTCTTTGAGACCTCCTCTTAGGGCACTAAAATTGGTCTTTGAAGAAGACCAATACCTCTAGGATGTTTCTAGGGAAGTGGAGAAGATAATTTGTCAGGGGTTGGACGATCTGGAAGGCTCAAAGTGGTGTGAGGAAGTGAGGGAGGAGGTGCCCTTTTATAAGGGAGGAGAGGGGCACCTTTGGAATAACTAAAAATATTATTTTATTAGAAAGTCATATTCGGTTTTTAATACCTCCAAATTGAGTTATTTTGAATCTAAGGTGGGGATGGGTCGAAATAATCTCATCCAATAGAATTTAGACAAGTTTAGGTTCCTATTTTAACCTTATCATTTAGATTTAACTTTAAGTTAAATAATTTTACTTTTACCGCATCTTCTTGTTTTCTTACACTATAAGGTTAATAAAATTACTATAACAAGCCAAACGAACCCCAAGTGGTTCATTATTAATATATATATCTTTATCTAAGTCATTTGGCCAAACCTTATATTTTTAGGAATAAAATAACAATTAATAATATAATATTTGTTTTGAAAACTATTTTATGTCAATTTTGACACTATTTGGTACTTGATTTTTGTGAAAATCATAAAAGCATGATTAGTTCAAAAAAAGTTACTTAAATAAATAATAACATGTCATATTAACCTATAAAATTAGTGTAATTAATAAAAAGTCTCAAATTACATTTATTTGGGTATTTATAACATCAATTATGTCAATATTTTATTAATAAGATAATTACTGCATCATCTTTGTGTCATAAGTAAATTAAATTATTTAATGTCTAAAAAATATAAATAAAATACCATTATGTATTAAATATTTTTATCTTTCTAATGAATATTTATAGTCGAATTTATCTTATGTATAACCCTATATTAAAAATGATTTAGTTATTAAACTTTGATTTTAACTATTTTAACCCATCTTTAAATAAATTAATAATAAATGTCCTAATCTAATACAAGTGGTCCTAAATGGTCATATTTTATTCCTAAGGTTGTTTTTGGTCGAATTTAACTTATAAAATAGAATTAGGATATCTTTTAGGGTAATAATAATATCATTTTTACCATTAATTATCCTATTTACTTTTAACCGTGGTAAATAAAAGTAAAAAGTTACTATTCACCAAAAAATATTTTCATCTCGTTGAACCACATTTTAGTCCTTAATATTAACCGTGTCTCTTGGATTTTTGAAATTCAATTCACAGAAGTGGTAAAATTTAATTTAAATTAAAAAAAAGTCAGTTTTTTAACTACCACTAAGTGGTTTCACTATTCATCAAAAATTGAAGTTTTTCAGAAAAATACCAAAAATTCAGCCTAATAATTATTTGATATTCCAAATTTTAAAATTGATGTCTATTTTTTCAAATTCATAACATATAAGTGGCATTAATTAATTTTAAATTTAATTCCCATTATCAAAACAAATAGCGTGTTTTTAAGAAACAAAAACAATCAAAAGATTGATACTTGTTTATATCAAATTTCAAAGTGAAATTAATTCCAATGAACAACATTGGATTAAATGGTAAAAATATATTCTAATTACACTTTAAACCCAATTAAAAATATAATCTAACAATATAAATTATTGCGATGAAAAAAGTTGTTTTTAATTAAAATATAGTGTGTTTTTACTATTCATTAAAATATGAAAGTTATCAGAATAATATGAAAAATTTATCCAAAGTAAATTTTTATATCCTGATTCCAAAGAATAATTTTATTTTGTCAAATTGAACTTATAGAGAAGTCAAAAACAAGATTTAAAGTGGGTGCGCCATCAAAAGGCGGCAAAACTACATTTTTTGAAAATTACTTATTTTACTCGAAAAATTGATTTTGTTCTCATACCATGTTCTAGAAAATGTGTAAGATGAATAATAATGTTATAAAATTCAAAATGTAGTTTATACTATTAATAACGGGTAGTTCATATAACATATCGTTGTTTAGAGAAACTCAGTATTGTGTACAACACACGCTATCGTGGAAGGTCGTGATTGCGTGTAATGCAAGCCAAGTCAGGGATGCGTGTTGTGCAAGATCCTTTTGGTGTAGCATATAACACAAGACATTAATGAAATTAAAAAGAATATTTTTCATAAAATCTCGGGGTGTTACATGAACTACGTGGGTTCTGATTCCTTTTCTTACAAGGATACGTAGGTAGTCCATCTGCGGGTACGATCCCAACTCTGAAATACTCCATGTCCTTCTAAATGACAATAAACTTCAAGTTCCCCGCTAAGTGGATTTAAAACCAGTATGGTTATCATAATGACCAAGAGATCTTTATATAATGTGCTGAAGGATACCATTGACTAAGAATCTCTAACAAATACAGATGATTCTCTATCTATGAAGAACCTCAAATACATATAAAAGATTCTCTAAATCTTATACATATTAATAATTGATTGTCAGATCTTAAGGAAAGCTCATTTTCATACTTGGTAGTGTAATAAGGATTCACGAACATAACTTAAATCTATAAAGAGAGTCCCGGAGTAGACAATAATTGCCCCCAAAAAGGTGTGATGATTCCGACCTCCCATCCTCTCGACCAATGAAAATTCTTAAGCCTCATCGGTCCACAACTAATGAGCACCTACCTTTGGAAAGTAGGTCCAAATGGATATAGAATCATTGGATGTTTCGAGTTCTACGAACAAACCCGTTAGAAACCGATTGGAATGCTTAAACCTTAAGCAAAAAAGGTCATCCCCATTTTCAGGGGAAACAAAAAATGGTGAAACCGACATGAATCCTTAACCAAGTTAAAATGATGTTTTACTTATTTGTTAGGCCCCTATTTAAACTCAATGAGAGGAAAAAAACAATCAATAACATATGTGCTCATCCAAAATATGTAGTGGCCGAACTTATCTTGATTATGTTTGTTATATCAAACAGACACTCGTTTCCATGATCTTCTACATTACAGAAATGGCTTCTATAAAGTTCACACCTATGAATGCCTCTGCTATGAATACCTCTGCTGCTACTCTTGCTGGATCGTCGTCCGCTCTGAGGAAGACATCACCTACTCAGCATCTTCAACACTGGGTATCAAATGAACTGGTTAAGGAATACCATCGACACGGTACCATTCAGACTCTAGAGGATTCTCGAAAAGCTCTCCAATTCAATAATTCACCCTGGTTGTCTGGGCAGCGACGACCAGCGATCGAGAAGCAGGTGGTGCCAACCACTGTTTCCTACCATTTCGGGTCGTTATACCCGGAACGCGATCACCAGTCCCCCCATATTATGAGGAGGTGAATGAGAAGGTCACTCAAGGCCTTAATTCAAGGAGACAGGAGTCCTTCCTGAGGGATCCCACCAACAATCACTGCCTGACTCGTGTGGTAGTGGGCCCTCAACATGATGAGGGTGTCATCTCCAGGTGTTCTACTCAGGTTCCTCAAACCTGAGCAGGCAAGACGAACCACTAGAGGCGGCGACTGGTCAACAGTGAGAAGGTTCTTATCTCTTCTATTTCTGGAGAATTCCACCAACCTAACTTGGTAGAAAGCAATGAGTGGGCACACACACTCGTCCGTTCTAATCCCGCTGTCCAGCAGACTCGTCTGGTAGCAACACACCAATCCCACCAGGCAATTTCAGTGGAGTCTTATAGGTAGGAATATACACCTGTTTATAAATCATCAGCTAGTCAGCATGCTCATGTGACTACATAAGATGAATCCCTCCAACCCAATGTGTTGATAACTAGTAAACAAGCACATACACCTGCTTACACTCATCAATCCTTACAGCAATCTCATCTGCCAGTATTGAAGGAAGTTCATCAACCACGTTCGGCGAAGTGCAATCAGCAGGCACATACACCTACTAATATTGATCAAGCCTTCCAATAGTCTCATTTGTTAGCACTCAGAGAAGTCAGTCGGAAAGCCCCAACGACAAAATTGGAGCAGACTCAACTCTCTTCCCCCACACATAAGTACTGTCAGAACTCACTAACAGGAAAAGGAGGATAGGAGTAGGAACACACACCTACTCCAAGCACAGAATGGACATATATTCCCGTTCTGGCAGCTGAAGTCACCAAGAACATTCTGACGATGGTGAAAGAGTATAAGAAAATCCCTGATAATATTCTGGATGCCTGGAAAAATATTATAACAGCTTCAGTAACATCACATGGAAAGAAATGCAAATCTATCCCTACTAGTGGAGCGACACATCAACAGATCACTCCGGAATAGATACACACCTCTTTTACAGCCCAAGAGGGTTGTGGGGCATACTCCCCCATATCATATAGACAATCAAGTCAGGCACATACGCCTGATTTTAATGGAGATAATTAGCCTAACCTAACTATTTCTCCTGAGCAGGCACATACACCTACCCATAATAACCACTTTCTTCAACAAGTGGTTCCCAAAGTGAGTAAGAAGGCATCTAAAAAAAAGACCCTTCCAACACAATCAAGAAATCAAGAGCCAATCTGTAATAAGGCATTGCTTGACGCTGGAGTTCTTGATGCACGCAGACAATTATTTGTTGCAACTCAAGATTATACTCTTTCATTTTCCAATAGTGGGGACATTAATTCCGAAGGTCTACATCAGACACTTCCTCATGAAGGCTTGCTTCATGACAGTTCGGTCGATCTTGAAGTATCATCTTCAGATGAGAGCCATGATAACCCTCTTCATAGACAGAAGACTAAGGAGAAAGAGGTTTCATCTTTTGCTGTAACCCACCATGGTGGTCCTCCCCATGATGATGAATTTAGCTGTGATAGTCCTCTCCACATTAGTAATTCACATTGCCTGGAAAATGATCCAATGGACAATGTTGTAACGAGAAATCCCTCTTATCTTGAGGTACTTGAAAATGTGAAGCCAGTCATTTCTGATGCTTTACCAATAGTAGGTGAAATACTTTCTCAATCAGAAGATAACCCGGGGTGTAGGTCATTCTCTGAACCACCCTTGGGTCATTCATCTTCTAGTCTGATAAGTGAATTATCTACCAATCTTATTGAATCTGATGAAGCAACAAGGAAGCACCTTCTCTGGTCTAATCAGGTAGAAGAATATTCATTGAATGATAAATAAGAAGTGATGAATATGAGAAAACAATTGGCGAAAGGTGAATTGCCAGTTATGTTTTGGCCTTTGGCTGACTCTTAGTATGACATTCCAGAGATGTTGATAGAAGATTGTATTCCCGATATTTGTCTCAACATGTGTAAAAATCTTTGTCAATTGAAAAATAAAATATTATCTTATGATGAATATGAAAATCATGTCAAGATAATAGAAGGGTTACAATGCCAAATTGATTTGTACTCTCTCTCAGTTTCTCAATATCTGAAGGCTGAAAAGCAGTAGAGAGCCCTTCAGCATTCATGCATTGGCGCATTAAGAAGATTGCGCCAGTTAATTGCCAATGACCCATCAGGAAAATGAGAATATCGAACAAGATTCTTGTTTAGATCAAGTGCATAATCAAGTGACAGAAGTTTCAGAAATCATCCAACGGTGATTTGAGCCAGGTGATTTGAGTGGATGTAGGTTGATGCATCCAACCAATTTCCGGACTAAATTCCACAAGATCAGAAGAGATTTTAAGAAATTCTTAGATGTAGCAGCTCAAGAACCACCCCAGCTTGCCAGATTGGGGACTCTTTTAGCCCAACCCTCGGAATCGGCAAATAGGATTTGAGGAGTTGAACAGCAACAGCCCCAGTTCATCAGACTGGGGACTTTTTCAAATCCTCAATCTCTTCCACAGAGAAAGTCAGTTTTCTCTCAATTAGGGAAGAAGCCCTGAGAGAAACGAAGAGACGAATTATCAGGAGATTACATCCTTATTGTAGTTCATCAAGAAGTTCCTGAGGGATCAACTCAACAGAAGGTAGTGTCTCATCAGGGACATGGAAGAAGACAATATCGCAGAAATTCTGATAGAATAGATGCAATGCGTTATGCATCAATAAATGTCATCAATGCCATTGTTACTGATCCTCCAAAACATGAGGCTCACTCAGAGGGATCAGATGAGGAATCTCCTGCTCAAGTGGTTTTACACACAGACACAAATGAAGAAGGTGTGCATACAAGAAATCAAAGGCTTACCCAGAATCTTGGTATTCCTTCAAATAACCAACTTCCCCCTCTCAAAAAGGTGTCTAAAAAGGGGAAAGGAAAGAATAAGGTTATATACCCTTCCTCTGGAGAATGCCAATCACTCTTACTAGAGAAAAGATTCACACAACAAGAGGACTAAATGAAGGAAATAAGGTGGTTGAATGCAAAACTACTTCAAGGTAGTCTTCCTCCTAAGCGTGATGGAGTCAGTCATCCGAGCAAATTTGTTGCGGTTAATGAGATGGATCAAGAGTATCCTCCTTTACTAGAACACCCTCACAGGTCTAATCCTATGGTTTAGGTGCAACAACAACCGGTGGTGTTATCCTCAGTTGTAGTACCAGACACCACATTTATCCAAGCTCCAATTATTGCACCTGCTCAGGTCCAAGCTCAACTGGATGTTTCTCAAAAGTTAATAACTACCATTGAGTCATTAACAGCTTGGTTGGAAGCTATGGAGGGAAAGCATGCACAAATTCAACCAAAAAAGTGAGATTACCCTGAATGGGTTGATGCAATTCCTCCCCCATAAAATTTTGCAAGTACCACATTCCCAATCTTTAATGGTTTGAGAGACCCAGAGCAACACTTAACACATTTTGTTTCTCGTTACGATCCTGTGATGGGAACTCCTCAGCAACAAGAAGTAGTTAAGATCAGGTGTTTTATACAATCATTACAAGGGCTTTCTTTTGTTTGGTATACAAGCTTGCAATCTCGGTCAATTACCAGATGGGAGGATCTCCTTCAATGATTAATTCTTAAATTAAGATCAACTTTGCCAAAGACAATAGTTTTTGATCTTACAAATTGTAAGAAAATAGAGAATGAAAGGGTTTCATATTTCATTACTCGCTGGAAGGGATTAACATATTCTATGAGCTTAGCACTCCCTAAAGAAGATTTGTTTCCAATCTGTGTGGAAAATTTGCATGATGAATTAAGCACACCATTGATCCCAGTGAAATACACAGGAGGGTTTCGAGACCTTACTTCGATCGCTTAGCAGATTGAAGACTCTCTTACAAAGACTAAGGATAAAACTCATGTAATTCCATCAGCTCCAGGAAAGAGAATGGGTAAAGCAGAGAATGCTAGCTTAAAAAATCACATGTACCTACTTCTACTTCAAAACCATCATCTTATAGAAGGGATCCACCTCCTGAGTGACAAAAACAGAGGCCGTTTCATCAAAATGATTAAAGAGATCAAATATGGAAACAATTTGAGGATCTGAAGATAAAAGTTTACTCTTTCCAAAATGAAACATTTCCTGGTTACTTCATTTTGGCTCTAGAAAATAATTTGGTTCAGTTTCCAAGGCCCAAAAGGCCTAAAAAGTAAGGAGATGAAGACCGTCCCAATTATTTCCCATTTCATCAGATGTTGGGGAATCCCATTAAGGAGTGTTTTGTCTTCAAATAACTCCTACAAAAGATGGTGGACTCGGGACATGTCAAACTGAAAGGTTCTTCAGCTCAGGTAGCATGTGTTACTCTTAAAAATCTAGAGGAAGAAGGTGAGTGGCAAGAATTCAAAAACAAAAATATGCAAAAATATGATGATTCGATGGTCAGGAAAATGATCAATAGAACTCATGCCATTTTTCGAACACAATTGAAGAAACCAATTGTGTATTCTTCTATGAATGCCACAACAAAACCCTCTTCATCAGAGGGAAAATCCTCGAAGGGGCGGCATAATTTAAAAAAAGAATAACAATCAGAAGAAGATGAGATCATGTCAAAGCCCAAGTTTTCTTTGACTCTGGAAAATTTTATGCCATCTACTTCAAATCCATAGGCACCGCCCTGCCAAACGGCACAACCTAAACGGGCTAATCAGGCAGAATCTTCATCATATGAAGAGTTGATCTTTGGTTCTGTTAACATGATTCATTTAATAGATCCTTATTCCAGTCAGAGCTTCGATCTTGATGAGCCTGAGTTCCTTGTATCAAACAGAGGAATTAGAGGGAGTTCCAGAGTTATGGGATATAGAGGAAGATGTGGATATCCCAGAAACCACTATTCCAACTCTACCCTTGCTAGAACTGTGTATGCAGCAGAAAATCATGGTAGAGACCTTCAGCGGGATCAAAAAGAACAAGAAAATTTTTCCACGCAAGTCAGATTCAGTCCTGGTATAGTTATTCTGGAGGATTGGTTAGATGTTCCATCTTCTTCCTCTCATCAAGTAAATGGACCTATTCGGTATAATCTTCCCAATCCAGGAGTTTTTCCAACTCCTACCCTGATACAAGATGCATCTACTTCCAAAGAATAAACTTCTAAGGTACCTGAGAAACCACATGTTCCTGTTGGAAAACACAGACCTTTGGATCAAAAATATGATGTATTGAAACATTTGGCCCAAGTACCGACCTAGTTATCAATTCTGGATTCCTTGAATCTATACAAGGATATTTGGGAGGCACTCATTGAGGCTTTGTTAAGTCCTTAGGAATTCGCAACTGAAATTGCTGCAGCTGAAGTCCACCATGTAGAGAATGATCCTGCAGAATGACATACAATGATATCTTTCACAGATGAATATGAGGATGATGTTGTGTATGGACATATTAGAACTTTGTATTTATCTAGAAAGGTCAATGGTGTGGACATCCGAAGAGATTTCATTGATAATGGTTCAGGAGTCAACCTCATCCCCATTCGTACACTTTATTGATTGGGCCTCACCAAATCTGATTTATCTCCTTCTACTTTGATGTTTCAAGGATATGATAAAAATGAACAAGAACCACTGGGCGAGATTACACTCAGAACTCAGTTTGGAGACCTTGTATCCAATTCATATTTTATGGTTGTTGATCACAATACAGCCTTCAATGTTTTTCTTGAAAGACTTTGGCTACATCAACATGCGACTATCCCTTCATCATACCATCAATGCCTCAAATATTGTTTCAATGGTCAAATTGGGACATTGTATGGTGATAAATCCCCATTCAAAACATGCGAATCTCAATACATTGAGGTGGAATTCTATCACATGGAAGGGAAGGAGAAATCCAAGACAAAGGAGGTCACCAAAATTAATGCTCCATATGGTTTAGAAAAGTTTTCAGTAAACCCATTCACACATGTGAGTACAAATTATGTGTTGTCTATTAGTCAAATTTACATGATAGACTCGAATCCAAATATTCTTATGGAAACATCCATAATGTCAATTACGGCAATCAAGCTAGACAACATGGGAGAAAGTGGTGATTCACCAAGCAATGATGAAAGCTCAAATGGAGATGTCTTCATTTCATCCGCTGAAATCTAGCAAGTCTATACTTCACCTACTAGGCCAGAAGAAGTTATAACAATGTTAGAGGTGAACGATGATGTTGATTCTCAATCCCCCATCTCATATTTATTACCCAAGGAAGACCCTTCATCATCAATAGGGTCAGAAATGGAAGCCTCTTCTTCTAGATGTTAAAATTTTAACATCTATCTTGATCATGGAAATTTTGCTTCATCATCTACTATGCAAGTAGAAATAGAAGAAGTAACACATGTTAAAGAAGAAGAGGAAGATCTCTAGGATGCTCCTCCAGCATTTGAAGAGGGTATCTCCACTACTATGGATGAACTTAGAGAAATAAATCTGGGTACAAAAGAATATCCATGCCCCACTTTAATTAGTACAACCATGACTCTTGAAGAGCAAGAAATGTATATTTCATTTTTAAATCAAAATTGAGATATATTTTCTTGGAATTATACAGAAATTCTAGGGCTTGATCCTGATGTTTCTACTCATTGTTTGAGTTTTCCAGAAGAACATCAAGGATTTAAGCAAGCCGCAAGAAGAACACACCCAACTTATGCTTCCAAAATTGAAGCTAAAGTGGATAATCTTATCAAATATAACTTTTTTAGAGAAGTTCAATATCCCAAATGGTTGGATAATATTGTCCCTGTGAAAAATAAGAATGGAAAAATTAGATTTTGCATTAATTTCAGAGATCTTAATCGGTATTGTCCTAAGGATGATTTTCTAGTTCCGATCACAGAACTCTCAATTGATGCAATAGCTAGCTATGAAGCAATTTCTTTCATGGATGGATATTATGGGTATAATCAAATCTGAATGGCTCCAGAAGATGAAGAATCTACAACCTTAAGATCCCCTCAGGGTGTGTTTTGTTATTGGGTAATTCCCTTTGTCCTGAAGAATGCAGGCACAACATATCAACGTGCCATGCACCATATCTTCAAACCCTTTTTAGGGAAATTTGTTGAATGATATGTGGATTATTTTGTGGTTAAATCCAAACAACGTTCTAATCAATTGGATGATTTGGAATTCATATTCTACAAACTTCAATAACACAATTTGAAGATGAACCCCTTGAAATGTGATTTTGGGGTAATGTTAGGAAAATTTGTCGGCTTTGTTATACGCCATCATGGTATCGAAGTCGATCCTAAGAAGACAAATTCAATCCTTGGTATGTCACCTCCTCAGAATTTGAAATAATTGAGAGGAATTAAAGGACACTTGGCCTATATTTTTCATTTCATCGCCAATTTGGTAGGCAAAAGTTTACCCTTCACCAAATTGATGAAGAAGGGAGTCACTTACCAGTGGACTGAAGAATGTCAAGAACCATTCAATATTATCAAGAAATATCTCTTGAGTACACTGGTATTAATTTCACCTATTTAAGGAAGACCACTTATCCTCTATGTGACAACTTTAGAGCGATCATTGGGTACTTTCCTTGCCCAAAAGAATGATGATGGGAATGAAAACAACCTTTACTATCTTAGTCAGACTACGCTTGAAGTAGAAACCCGATATTAAAGTATTGAAAAGTGATTCCTAGCGTTAATAATTGAAGTTCATAAGTTGAGACACTACCTGCAACATCATGAGGTCCATTTGGTATCACACAATAACCCGCTCAATTTCATCCTTAGTCGTCCAATGCTTACAGGACGTCTAGCAAGGTGGGCAGTTATTTTGCAGCAATTTAATATCCAATATGTGTCTCAAAAGGTAATAAAGGGTCAAGATCTGGCTAATTTCCTTGCTGAACATCCTTCAGTAAAAGATACATCTTCAGATATTTAACTTCCTGATGAGGAAGTCTTCTCTATTCAAGATAGTCTTCAACCATGGGAAATGTACTTTGATGGTGCTTCTAGAAGTCTAACAGGGAAGAAAATAGAAGATCCTAAATTCAACAAAGTTGGGTTAGGAATTTTGATTATTTACCAGGAAAAGGAAGTGCTACCTTATTCCTTCTCATTATTGGGAGGTGGTACAAATAATGGAGCAGAATATCAATCTCTTATCATAGGATTAGAGTTGGCACTTCAAGCACAAGTGAATCACTTAAAGGTGAAAGGTGATTCAGACCTGGTAATCAAACAAGTCAATGGGGATTATGCAATTAGAAAAGAAGAACTAATCCCTTTGTATGAATACGTCATAGATTTAATGGCGGAATTTCCTTTGGAACCAACATTTTCTTATGTCCCGCAATCACAAAATGCTCAAGCTGATGCATTGGCTAATATAGCCACAACTCTGGAAAATCCAAATTGGGACGAGACAATCATCAGTATTGCCCACAATCGTACAATTTCACCTTATGTTCAAACTAGAACAGAGGAAATCAATGAAATTAGTCCCATTCCTGAACCATATGGTTATACTACAGGATGGATGACACCTATCAGGGATTACCTTCAAAATGGAACACTCCCACCTGATAGAATTGGGAAAGAACAATTCCGGTGACATGTGGTAAATTTTAATCTTTATGATAGCCTAGATCACCTAGAGAAAATTATCTACAAAAGAGGTTTTGATGGAATTCTCTTCAAATGCATTGATGGTGAAGAGACAATGGCTGTCATGAAAGAAGTGCATGTAGGAGTCTGTGGTTCCCATCAGTCCGGACATAGACTATCTGATCAAATTCGAAGGATTGGATATTTTTGGCCTTTAATGATACAATATTGTGTTGATTTTACAAAGAAGTGTCATTATTTCCAAGTACATTCCAACTTCATTCATCAACCCCCAGAGTTGCTTCATACAACTAAATACTCGTGGCCATTTCCCACATGGGGAATGGATGTAGTAGGACCTTATCCTTCAGCTACATCCAAGCAGTTTAAGTACATTCTTACTACTACTGACTTCTTTTCCAAATGGGAAGAGGAAATACCTCTCAAAGAAGTTAGTTCTAAAAGCATTGTTAGCTTCATCAAGTCTAACATCATTACCATATTTGGTGTCCCTCATACCATATTGACGGACAATGGCACTAATTTCTGTTCATCCGAGGTAAAGAAGTTGTATCAAGAATTCAACATCAAATACAACCATTCCTCTTAGTATCATGCAGCGGCCAATGGAAAAATAGAAGCTTTCAACAAGAATCTTTCAAATATACTGCAAAAGATGGTGGATAAAGATAAGAAATCATGGCCTGATAAACTCTTTCATGCTTTATGGGCTTATCCGACCACCACCCGCACTGCAACGCGGTCAACTCCATATTCATTGGTATATGGAATAGAAGCAGTCTTGCCCATTGAGGTTCAATTACCCTCACTCAAGGTAGCCATTTTTGATCAGTCATCTACAGATGAACAATCTAAAAAGCGATTGGATGAATTGGAATGATTATACGAGAAAAGATTGTGCACCTTGCACCACTTGGAAGTCTATCAAAATCGAATAGCACGAGCTTTCAACAAAAAAGTTCATATTCGTTCATTAATTCAGGGAGAATTGGTATTGGTTCTCAAAACTCCAATGATACTAGGAAAGAAACCTCCCAAGCTTGAGACAAAGTGGGAAGGACCTTACTCAATACATAAGGTCTAATCCAATGGAGCTTATTCTTTAATCTCAATGGATGGAGAATTCATTACAACTCCAACCAATGAAAGATTCTTGAAGAATTATTTTGTGTAACACAAATAAACTATCATCCAACATGATGTTAAACTGTGTTGTCCTTGCTACAAGACTTTAAACTGCATAGTCAATTACGTCCAACATGGCAATAAATTGTGACATCCTACCTACATGATGCTAAACTGTACAAAAGTCCCTTACGTCCAGCAAGACGTTAAACTGCATAATCGCTGGTCCATGCATATGACCTTAAAACTATTCGCACCATCGTCCAACATGACGTTACACTGTATTTTCCTTTCTACGGTCCATTCATATGACCTTAAACTATTTTCACTTACGTCCAACATAACATTAAATTATGTCATCCTCGCTATATGATGTTAAACTATATAGCCCCTATTTTGTCCTTACTGTATGAAATTAAAATGCACAGTCCCCCTTTCATCCAACATGACGTTAAACTGTATTGTCCCCACCGTCTTACTACAAGACGCTAAACTGTACAACACCCTTATTGTCCAGCATGACTCAAAAATATGTTCATGTCTAACATGACATTAAACTGTGTCCCTATATTTGTCCTACACGATGTTAAATTGTACTGCTCAATCGTCCTACATGACGTAAAACTGAACAAAGTACCTTAATACGTCCTACATGACGTTAAACTGTATTTTGTCCCTACTACATGACACTAAACTGTGCAACACCAATAGTCCTCACTACAAGACTTTAAACTGCATAGTCCCTTCATATTTCTTACATGACATTAAACTGTGCATCGTTAAGGTTGTTGATACCTCTTGTTTCTCACACCGAGTATGACTCACGTGAGCTTAGAGTAAACTTCAAACATAACACCCTCTCTAGGCCGCTAACCATGTGTAATTCCTGACACCTTTTTTTAGGTCGTTGTCCTTAAAAACAACTTGATTACCAATTCATTCTTTAATCGAACTACGCAGACTTTGATCCTTGCCTTCTAGGCTGGGTACACATGTAACCTCTTGAGGTTCATGCCCAAAACCAATCTCTTCACATCGGTTCACCTCCATCTCATATGATGTTGATCTGTGAAGCAGCCCCAGAACCAATATTTTTTTACATTGGTTCACCATCGTCCATGCTATATGATGTTAAACTATTCTCACTTTTTTCCTATATGACAATAAACTACAACATTATTTGACACCCTCACCTGAGAGGAAATCATTATTTAAATTGATCTCCAATCATGTTATATTCCAAAGACTACGTGCATACATGGTAATGCCTGAACCTTTAATCTTGGGTCAAACCATCATTGCACTAAAGTCCCCTTTCACCCTTCATATGTACGAACCAAATCTGTACAAAGGGTATTTCAAGAACTACGTGCGTCTTGATTCCCATCCTTATGGGATATGTAGAAACGTTCGATCATCCCTCAAATCCAGCCCCAAGTCTTTGGGCCTAACCCCAAATTTCACTTTCAGTCCCTTGGCTGAAAAGTCCCCCTGTGAAAACATGAATGTGGTATGAAAACCCTGGTCTTCATTCACATCAGGTTTATAAAACACACAATGTGTATTCCTTATTACGGTCCTAGATCTATGACCCTAAATTAAGATCTCCTACACTCTTTTCCCACATGACGTTAAACTGTATTTCAAAAACTATGTTTGGCTTGATTCCCATCCTTATGGGATACGTAGTGAAGTCCAGCACCTCAATTTAGGACCCAGCCACAACATGATTATGGTTAGCATTGGTCTATGTATCTCCTTCATGAATTGGACAATATTCATTTTGATGTCTCATACTCCTAACCTTAAATACTTTTAGATCTCCATAACCCTTTTCTTGACTTCTAGTCACAAAATGTCTGATACCCGAGAGTTCTTTTTCCTGACTTTGCTGCACGTGCCCTTAGGCGGCCTTGCATAATCAGTCTACATAATGGACCTATCAGCCAAAAGAAGCTATTATTTGACTATGAATCCAATTCCCTTAGGTGTCCCTACATAATTCAACCCCTAACGGGTTTGTGAAATAGTGGTAACTTTATTCTTGGGAGAAAAACCTCTTTTTTTCCTTATTGGTCTTAATGAAAATATGTAGGGATCCGCAAAAGGAGCCATACTTAACATATTTATCCCATAATCTTTTTCATGATCTGAAAGTATTCAAGTCTATGGTTTATATTTTCCTTCCCTATGTTTGGGTTAGACCTTCACATGAGTGACATTCATCCAATTCTTTGATAATCTTGATTGGAAATATCATCTCCATATTTGAGTACCACTTTCCATACAGAAGACTCTGTGCTTTGGAAAATTTGAATCTCCATAAACTCCCACTAGCTTTTTAGCAGTAGAAAAGTAAATTTCTGAGAGTTCTTTTTCCAGACTGTGCAGCACATGCCCTTAGGTGGCCTTGCATAAGTAGTCTATATAATAGACCTGTCATCCAAAAGATGCTATTATTTGACTATGCAGCCAATTCCCTTAAGCGGCCCTACATAATTCAACCCCCTAACATGTTTTTTAAATAGTGGTAACTTCATTCTTGGGAAATAATTCTTCTAATTCCTTTTAGCCCTTTTTCGTATCATTCCTCAGATTCAAAATTTCTTAAGTCATAGTTTACATTTTCCCCCATACTTGAGTGTGGTAACATGTTTTCAGATAAATTAAAAAGGAATTGATTCCATTTTAATCCATTCGATCAAATCTATTTTGACCTTAAACATTAGCCTTTTTTATGTTTGACGTGCATGAATTTAAACTGCCCAAAAAAGTCAAGGGAACTCTGAACAAAATTTAAGTCCCAGCTCACTAAACATATAATTTGTATGATTTAGGTAATATTGAGCAATTAAAATATTCAAAGTTTGTTGGGTTATTTTTATAATCCTAGAAAAAATAAAACTATGCTTACTAAGCCCATTGTCTTAGGTAAAAATTTTAAGCAGGTAACAAAAGAAGGCATGCACAAATGATTGAAGATGAAAGTGTTTTTCATTTGATGCACAAGAGTTAGAAGGATATCTATAGATTGGATTCTCTTCTATTTTCCAAGAATTACAAGACACTTTCAACATAACTCTTCATTTGATTTACGACATCCTGAGATTCATCAGCAGCCACTTGGAATTCATTCATTCAACTGGATATAATAAGAGATGCAGTGATATAATCTCTTCTTAGAACAATTGTAAAAGAATGTTCTTGAGTGCGGTTTGAGAAAATTTTCTACTAATCAAATAGTGACTCTGTTTCTGTCCAAGAGACTTGGAAGATGGATACATGGATTTTAGAATGGAGCATTGGAAGTAAAGAGCCATTTGGAGAGAGTAATCTTTTCAAATATAGTTCTAATACCATGATAGTCTTCTCTCCACCAACTGGCAGTAGAAAACATTTTAGCCCATGGGTTTTCCATTTTTATATCTGCAAGGAAATGGAATGGAAGAAAAATTTGAAATTTCACACCATTGCTCCTACTATTAATGAACCGCATAACCGAAATAAAGGGGTGGCAGTATGGCTGCATCTCGGGCATATAATTATTTTTATCTGGAGCGTTGACTCCTTACAGATGACCATGACCATATAAAGGCAAGTAGATTCTCTCTGGAAAGTTAAGATGATACTTCTTCAAGTACTTGGCCAAATCTGGAAGAGTGTTGTCGCAGATATCATAGTAATCATGGAAAAAAACGTTCATCATGTCATCAATCCGCTTTCTAGCTAGTTCATCAGCCGTTCCAATTCTTCTAGGAGCCATTAAATCTGCACAAAGGTCGAATAATTAACTCTTAAGTGAGTTGATTTTTCATAAAATTTGTGAAAAAAGTGAAAAAAATGGCTAAGGCATTAAGGCACACAAGTCCAATTTTGGCACGCAGGTGTAACTATGTTGCATAGATTTTGGCGCGTAGGTATCACCACGCAAGTCTAAATACCTCTGCATCAGCGTGACATGAACAGAAGCAATGAAACCACGGAAAGTCAGTAACCTGCATGACGAGAGAAACCTGCATGGCGAGAGCTCAGAAGCATTCAAATCCAGGTGATTTGTGCGAGAATGGAACGCCTATTTATAGGCCAGGCCGCACCCCTGCGTGCCAAAGCCTGGGTGCCTCTGACCTGCGTGCCGCTATCTGCGTGCTCAAAATTTGCGCGCCACCCTCCCTTGGTTTTCTTCTTTACCTCAGAGTCACATCCTCATTCCTTTCAGATCCAACTCCGAGGGGAGACTTTTTTTGACACTCCTTTACATTACAGAGTCTAATGAATGAAAAGGGAAATACCTTAACACAAAGTGATTCATCCTTTCAAGAAACATCAAAAATCGACAAAGGCATGAACAAGGATTGCTTTGAGCATGGGCCGCGCAAGTTCCATTATGGTCGCACAGGTATACTTGTGCGCTACATTTTGGGTGCGCAGGTGACCTACGTGCCCTATTTTATTTTCTCCCAGGGTCTTCAGTAGCCTATAAATACCCCTTGTGGGCCCCCCATTTTGAGAATGAAAAATCCAGAAACTCAGATTTCAGCTCTCGGTACCCTAGTCTCTTCTTGAAGTATTCCGAACACTTCTAAGGTAATTTCTTACCTAGAATAGAAGATCTAAAGAGGGGGAACAAGGCCTAAGTGTTGAAACTCATTAACACCTGCATGCCTAAGTGTCCAGCCCTTATAGGAAATGGTTACACTTGCGCGCCGCCTTATCCCTTCAACATAACCTGCGTGCCACCCTTTCAGAAGCCTTTAGAGATGATACTAAGGGCTTGAGAAAAGGCTCACCCAAGTATTACCCTATGGGTTGACCGGCATGCAAGTACCCAAGTGTCGTGCAGGTATACCTGTGCGACCAAGACTTGCACGCCCAAACAGGACCTGCGCGCCCAAACAGGACCTGCGCGCCTACTTTTTTTTGGGTGTCCCTCTTGTCCATTCATCTATTTTCTTCAAATATACATCTCCCCTTCAAGATTTAGCCTTCATAATCCTCTTCAAAGCCATTTATGTCATGATTCCTTGGTTGGATTTCTTATCTGAAAGAAATTATGTGGAACATCTCTCAAAACCTAGTGATTTACATATCTTCATGTCACTAAGGTGAGAGATTTCATTCATTCAACCTCATCTTTTAAGATGAGAAGATATTTAACCTGGGCCTCCTTTTCAGGAGTAAGCCCCAGTCATAGTCCCCTAACCTGGGACTCCTTTTCAGGAGTAAGCCCCAGTCATAATTTTCAAACCTGGGCCTCCTTTTCAGAAGTAATCCCCAGTCCAAGTTTCCTAATTTGGGCATCCTCCTTAGGAGTAAGCCCCAAGTTCCCAAATATGGGCATCCTCCTTAGGAGTAAGTCCCAAGTTCCCAAATATGGGCATCCTCCTTAGGAGTAAGCCCCAAATCCCAAATTCCCTTAACCTGGGCCTCCTTCTCAGGAGTAATCCCCAGTTCTCAAGTCCCTTTAACTTGGGCCTCCTTCTCAGGAATAAGCCCCAGTCATAATTTCTCTTAACTAGTCTTAACTTCTTTTGATTTGGGCTTCCTTCTTAGGAATAAAACCCAATCATAAGTCCCCTCCTAATTTGGGAATCCTCCTCAGAAGTAAGCCCCAAGTTAGAGTATCCAAATCTCCATAAAACACATATACCTTTATGGACCTTGTTCCCAAGCTTCTTCTCTAAAGTAAGTCCTGATCTTTATCTATTTGGGCAATCATACATACATAATCCCCATATCATTCCTTGTGACTGCATCTTTCTTGGAAAAAATTGTTAGGTTTACTAATACCTCTTGTTTCTCACACCGAGCATGACTCACGTGAGCTTAGAGTGTAAAAGTAACCACGACACATCTCTTTAGGACGTTAATCATACGTAAGCCCCACAATTCCCAACCGAACTATGTGGACTTTGATCTATACCTTAAAAGTGGAGTATGTAGGAAGCCTTTATGAGGTTCAAGCCCATCGCCCATTAATTCTCATCTGTCCTATATGACGTTAAACTATATCTTAATTCCTGAACTACGTGGGTTCTGATTCCTTTTCTAACAAGGATACATAGGTATCCCTTCTGTGGGTACGATCCAAATTCTGAAATACTCCATGTCCTTCTGAACGACAATAAACTTCAAGTGCCCTGTTGAGTGGTTTTAAAACCAGTATGGTTATCATAATGACCAAGAGATCTTTATATAATGTGTTGAAGGATACCATTGACTAAGAATATCTAACAAATACAGATGATTCTCTATCGATGAAGAACCTCAAATACATATAAAATATTCTCTAAATCTTATACATATTAATCATTGATTTTCAGATCTTAAGGAAAGATCATTTTCATACTTGGTAGTGTAATAAGGATTCACGAACATAACTTAAATCTATAAAGAGAGTCCTGGACTAGACAATAATTCCCCCCAAAAAGGTGTGATGAGTCCGACCTCCCATCCTCTCGACCAATGAAAATTATTAAACCTCATCGGTCCACAAATAATGAGCACCTACCTTTGGAAAGTAGGTCCAAATGGATATAGAATCATTGGATGTTTCTGGTTCTACGAACAAACCCATTAGAAACTGATTGGAATGTTTGAACCTTAAGCAAACAAGGTCATCCCCATTTCTAGAGGAAACATTGATATTCAAGGTCTGATAAATATTGACAAGGATTAGCTGACCGAGTTTAATGGTCCGATGAGAAATGTCACATTATGTATTATTTTAATAACTATTAATTTATTTATTAAAAGAAATAATATTTATTTTATCCATGAGTTTAGAAAATTTCAAGTAAATAATAATAATTCTATTATTATTTAGATATAGGGTTTGCTGGGGATTATGTAAATAATATGGGCCCTTGTACAATTATTATTTTCTAAACAAAACTCTATTTAAAATCATTTATGAAATTTTATAAAAAATACACATTCTAATCATTATGCACAATGATTTGTAGAAATGAATCTCTTAATCCTTAAAGAGAACCTCCCTAGAATGCTCTAAGGAACATAGAGAAATTCTCTTCTTCCACCAGAGTGATTCTTGTAATATCCTTACCTGAACCACTGAGTCCGAGATGGAGTGTCACATGCCCTCATACATGCCTCTCCGTATGTAAGTGGTTGACGACTAACAACGAGGGTCTAAATCCATCAGTGGGGAGACTATACCCTCCGTATCCTGTCATGATACTGATAAATAATAACATCAATATATAAATAAAAATCAGAGTGCATGAGGAAAACTAAATATGACATACATGAATATATAATTGAAATAAAACAAGTATCTCAGGTATAGGTAAAAAATAAAATAAAGTTAGTATCATACAACCCTCCTTAACTCTATCCAACAACATGAGCATCATTCTACTCCACCTACTCAACCATCCATCATAGGGCCCTTGACACTATCCATATCCTGAAGCATGCTTTCTACAAGCACATCGAAATGACTAAGTAGGGTGTGAGTATAAGACTCAGTAAGACACCACCAACAAACCTTAATATTAGTGCATACGATATAAAAGTGTATTCCATGAACATAAATAAGGTATAAGTATAACAAAAATGTATCACATAAGTACCGAGAACATGTCGGGTCCTCAGGGACTGACTCAACTTGCTTCGACACCATGATAAGAGAATTGTACCTTCTTTAGCACAATGATGGACAAAACCTCAGTAACCAAAAAAACACATCCTCCTCAAGTTTATATCCCCAATCATGTAACACATTCTGGAGGTAGGGATAGTTCAAGTATATGTTGACTCAATTATGGCACATCCATATAGAGTGGATAACCCAAACATGCATCAAATATCAAATGCCGACCCAATTCTAGAACATACCTCTTGTATGGATAACCCCAATAATTTTTAACATTCAACCGACTAGAGTATTCCAAGTACATGCCGAAACAAGTCTGGAATATCCCACTTAGAGGATAGTCTCGAACATGCTTCAAATCTCGCATGTTTTCAATCATGTGTCATATCTCACATGTGATCCAATGTCAACTAATACATATTTCACATCTCACATGATTACCAAATATGCCAAACCTACAGGCTCAACTACAGTAGATATAAATACAATATATATGATACATAATGAAAATGATAGATCAATATCATGTCAATTTAAATAGTGAACATAATAATCAAAATCCATATGCAAGAAACAAAATCACATGTCAAGGGATAAAAACACACACATGCACCACATGTGATCAAGCATCAAATATCTATCTCATGGGCTACACATGCACTCCAAAAAGTCATTCCAATTACCCATAATAAAATATACTCTAAAAATCAAGGGCTGCCTATATATAGGTTTCCCACTGGGCTACACACACACCCAAATAATCATTCCAATAACCTATATAAAGCATATGTTAATGTCAATTGATTCCTACCTTAGGTGAAATAATGATTGAAAGCAAGGGTTGATGTATGAATTTAATTGAACCACTGAAACCTCACTACCTTCAGAAACAAAATTATGTTTAAAATTTTTCTCATCAAGATGAATCCAATGGAATCGATGATGCATCAATCTGATCAATATCAGAGAATATATTAAGGAGATAATATTTAGAAAAAAATTAAAAATAAAATAAAAAGAATAATGGTAGATAGGGAAGGAGTGATGTGTGAGAGAGGGAGGAGTGGAGAGTTTGGCATGAATAATTTTTCCTCCATAGGCACCTCCCCATTCCTTATATATATATATATATGTTTTTTAAAAAAAATTAACAAACCTCTCTCTCTCTTACACATCTAGTATTTAAAAAAAATTACACTAATTTTCTCCATGTGCAACACCTCAAGCCCCATATTCCCATAAATTTATTATTTCATTTATTTACCTTCATTTATATCTCTCCTCTTAAACCCATTTATTATTTACTAAATATATATTAAAAAAATCCATATATACACACACAAAAACACATTCATATACACCAATACACACACACACATATTATATATATATATATAACACATATATATACACATCACACACACGCACACATGTATATACATACATATATATTTAACACATATACTATTTTTACAATTTAATAATAATAATAATAACAACAACATCAAAAAATATATATTATTATTATTATTAAATCATCTTTATCATTTTCATAAATCATTAAATACTAAAAATAGTTTATAGATTAATATTTACCACATATTTTTATTTAATTGGCATAATTAATAATATCAAATTAATTAATTTTCCACTCATTACTTCTTCTGTAACACCATTATTAATCACGTAAGTATATTTTCATTTTTATATTTAATAATAATTAAATTATTATTATTATTATTTTTGGCTTCCAAATAAAATATTTATATACATGTTATTATTAGCCTTATGTATGATGTTAACAAACACCTGATGCATACAAAACTTATATCGCGACTAGGGTAAAAACCTTATTTTGAACCAGACAATGTTCTCATATTTTCCATCAAAAACACCGTTTGAGTGATATTTCATTATTTTTAGGAAAATATATAATAAAATATTAAATATTTTATCCTCAGGTGTGATGTTTCCAAATTACCAACACACACAAATCTTATATCGCACCTAGGGTAAACCCCTCATCTTAGACCTAACAGAGGTCTCATATTTCTCATACGTTGAACCATTTGGGATACATTCATTTTTTTAAAAAAATGTGCATGAATAAATTATATTTAATATTTTTATTCTATCCACATCGAGGCTCTACGGGCCTTGGAATCCCACATTGAATTAGCACCTAACTCTAAATCTATTTTATAGAATACTCCAAAGTGTTAAACATAGATTTTACCCTTTCATAAATCCGTAATAAGCACAAGTATTAAAAAAATAAATTTTTATGCAAAAAATACTTGTAATTTATTAAAAAAAGTGGGTTTTATTATCATTTAAAAAATATAGGATTTTAAAATTCTACCCACCGTATTTATTCTCATCCTCAAGAAGTGTTCCAGATCATGGAACCACTAATCCCCACCATAGGAGTTTCCATTTTAAAATTAAAACATTTTCAATTAAAACATTTTTATTTAAAATATTATTAATTCCACCATAAGTGTTTACAATAAGTGAAATCTAATTCAATTCAAGCTCATTGAATGGAACACAAAAAAAACTTACCACATATTCAAGACTTAATTCCATATTACCAACATCTACATGTTAGTAACAACCATATATATACACTCAAGCATAGAATATAAAATGATAAAATAAAATAATTTTAGAACTAACGAATCAAGGAAATATAATAATTTCAATAAGCATCTAATTATTTGGTCTATATCTAATGAAACCAATTGGTATATGTAGAATATGGACCTACATGCCTTACATGATGCATGGACGCACACCAAATCCCATAAATCAGTATATCAACATCGTTTGCTTCACCCAAGGTGAATTTAATCAATGGAAACATTTAAAAGTAAAAATATAAATTTCTGCTTTATGACCACTTGGAGGTCCACTATGCAGTGCTGATCTGACACTGCTATAGTTTCCCTACACGAGTCCCAACCATCCTAATTCTTATCTAACCTGTCCTAACCCAAGTCAAGGAGAAAAACATGTTAGTGAATTCTGATGCTCAGATTCCATTTTATAACATCCTGATCTAAACCACTGGGTCTAAGATAGAGTGTCACATGACCTCATGCACACCTCTATGTATGTAAGAGGTTTTCAAATAGAATCAAGGGTTTAAATCCATTAGCAGGGAGACTATATTATTTGTATTATTTTATGAGAATGATAAATAATAACATCAATATATAAATAGAATTCAGAGTACATGTGAAAAAATAAAGGCTTCATACATGAATATATAATCAAAACAAAATAGGGATCCCAGGTATAGGTAAAGCAAGAAGATAAAGTCAGTAGAAGACATCCCACCTGAACTCTATCCAGTAACATCAACATCATCCCACTCCACTTTCTCAACCATCTGTCATAGGGCCCTTTCCCTTCATCTTATGCCTAAGCATGATATCTAGAAGCACACCGAAATACCTAAGGTGTGAGTACAAGATTTAGTAGGACACTACCAATAAACCTTAAAACCATTTCATAAGATATAAAATTGCATGAAATGAATATAAATAGGGTAAAATTATAACAAAAATATAACACACAAGTACCAAACACATGCCAGGTCCTTAGGGACCATCTCTACCTACTTTGGCACTATGTTAGGAGAAATATACCTACTTCAAAAAAATGATATATGGAACATCGGTAACTATCCAAACACATCCTCCTCAAGTGGATATCCCCAAGAATGTGACACATTCCACAAGTAGAGAAAGTTCAAGTACATACTGGCCTAATTATGGCACACCCGTCTCGAGTGGATAGCCCAAACAAGAATCAAATCTCACATGCTGACCCATGTCTAGCACATCCCTCCTATATAGATATCCCCAAGTTTGTGACACATCTCAATGACTGAAATAGTCTAAGTACTTGGTGACACAAGTCTGACACATCCCTCTGAAAGGATAATCTTAAGCACACATCAAATCTCACATGTTTTCATTCATGTGTCATATCTCACATGTCATATAATGTCAAAAAGTGCATGTGACACATCACATATGTTGACCAAATAGGACAAACCTACACGCTCAACTGTAGTAGACTGAAATAAAACATATATGATATATAATTAAAATGATAGATCAATATCATGTCAAGTCAATAAGTTAATATAATCATGATAATCTATATGCAAGAAACACAAGCACATATCAAGGCACACACACACACACAACACATGCGATCAAGCATGAAATATCAATCTCACAGGCTACACATGCATGAAAAATAGTCATGAGAAATACCCATAATAAAGTATGCACTAAAAATAAAGGTCTTACTACACATAAGTTTCAAACTGGACTACACACTCATACCAAAAATCATGCCAATAACAAGTTTTTTTATGAACATTTAAAAAAAATTATTTAAATAAGACTATGATTTTTTTGAAAACCAATGTGGAAAGGAAGAAGAGGCCCTACTTCCTTTCAGTTAAGTCTAAAGGAGGAATCAATGATACTACCTTCTAGGAAAAAAATTATTTTAAATATACATGTTTATATATTTCAAAATATATATGTTATATATATATTGTATTTTTTTTAGAATTATGTCCATTAATATTTGAAAGTGAAAATGTTATGTTTTTAAGAAATAAATTTTGTGACATATAAATTACCTCTTAATTATGATATTTATGTTTTTTTATTTTCAATTATGTTTTATATGTTGAGTCAATTTGTCAAATATCATTTAGATTGTATTTATATTTTATAAGTTATATGCTTTTAAAGTCACCTACATGAAACATAATATTGTTTGAAGTTGGTGGATTTTAAATCCTATAAATAATAAAGTCAAAATACAATCTAAATTTTTTACACACTTACTGAACATATAAAAAAGAATTGAAAATAAAAAAAAATCATAAAAACAATTAATGAAAATTAATTTTAGTGGAAAAATATATTATTATTTTAAACCATTAAATTTGTATTTATAATTTTTTTATATTCCTTTAACTTTCAATTATTTATTATATTTATGAAATTATTTTTATTTTCAAAATTTTTTTATATGTTGAGGCCATGTTTTTAGTTTCATTTAGATTATTTTTTGTGGTTTATATTTTATAAGATTTTAAAGTTACCTACTAGAAATTTAATAAGTTTTCCTATGTTTCAAGTAGTAAAATTTGAAATATTATAAAATATAAACTATAACTTAAATGTAAATAAAAATTTAAATAATGGATAAACATGTAAAAATGGTTGATAGTATAAATTATTTAATCATTTTAATAGACAAATAATCATATAGAGGATATAATACATTATTGTTTCAAATCCTTTAAGTCAACAACAAACAAATAAATAAATGAGTATAATCATTGTCTATGATGAGATCTTTTCCTAAAATCTAGTGTGTGAATGAGATACCCCTATCAAGATCATCAACCTCTATGATGAGTTAGAGTATGATGACCTGGAGGGGGATATTCCTTAGGTGTTAGAACTTGGACTATTGGATGCTTTGGCTATGAATCATTAAGAGGAGGTGTCATCTGGATGTCATCATGTGCACATGATCCTTCTCGTAATGCATGAGTAGAAGGATCTTTTATCATTGCCTGGTGGAACCATACATCCTGTGAAGGATTAGGCATGGAAAGTGGAGTATTGGGGAATGACCTCTGATAGAAGCTCAAATAAGCTGTCCGCGGAGAAAAATATGGATATCTTGACAAAAAATAGATCCCATGCCTCCTAATGCATATCCCCAATCAACTAAAGATGTAATACCAGTGGGATGACCTATACCTGTGGAATAGGTGAGGCCTCACGTGCAACATGATATAGTCTACGTCATCATTGTCATGTATCCTCAACATCAATAGTTCTTGGAGTAGGTTTCTGAGTAGGAACCTCTACTCCCTGGGCATGAATGTCATCTCCCTAGGATGGATGATAAAAGATACTATCATGTAAAACACACTACGCTGGAATCATCCCCTATACTGTAATATGGTATGCTTCCTAGATAAAACCTCATACTCCTCTGGATCAGACATGTGGATAATATGCTGTAGTCGAGTATGATATAAAGATATTGAAAATGAATTAAAAAAAGTACAATAAATAAACTAATGGAAATTTATTAACTTACCAGATCCTAGATCCCTCTTCCATGTGGAGTAAGATAAAATATAAACTTTAGTATATAC
The DNA here is from genome assembly GCA_963277665.1 of Viscum album. Classification (NCBI taxonomy): domain Eukaryota; kingdom Viridiplantae; phylum Streptophyta; class Magnoliopsida; order Santalales; family Viscaceae; genus Viscum; species Viscum album. Next base: position 1,698,350,553 of record OY728142.1, read on the forward strand.
AATGAATCATACTTGAGATGGTCAGCTAGAGGGAATCACATAGTACACATACCTTCGATATTAAATGGTTCTAATCTATTCAATAGGTCTATATAATCTTCATTTCATTGGTGCTAGTCGACATACTGCATCCCTATTAGCTTTACAGATTGAGGTTCTACTGACTGTCTCGATGGAAATGGAATACACTGAACAAATCCAAACTGGACCATGACTATATCAGGATGGTGACACTCAATAATGTGAAAGTGAATGAGAGGCACGACATCTATGGAATCATGAATCACATTAGTGTATTATATGAGAAGTTGGTCTAATAGAGCCCAATATGGAAACCATGCAATCTAAAATGACATGTGACATTTGTTAAAAAAAATTATTACTAAAAACAAAAAAACATAATATTATGAAATTGATTATTCAAGGAAAGACAATATATACTTACATCAGTGGGTACTAGACTGTCCAACATTAAATGATATGCACTGACATTATTCCTGGGTGTCCTTAAAAAGTGGTGTACCTAAATTCACCTATAACATACAACATAGAAAATGATAAATAATAAGAAATTAAATTTAATAACTCATAGTAGCATCAAAAGAATTAAAGATGAGTGATCATACTAGCGTCCACATGGAGCATCATGCTTCACATCTATATAAATATCCAGACCATCAACAATAAGAGATAGGAGAGGTATGTGCTCCCATGACCACATCTGAATAAGGATGATGCATCCCATGAGATCTATGCGATCTGATTGGTATTCCATGCATAATGCTCTTTAAGTGTAATCCAAGAACACAAATCCCCAGATGTATCTCTTATCTTAGTAAAAATTATCCAATATCCCCATATATATCATGTTCACATGCGTACTAGAGTGATCAGTACACAGTGTACCTTCAATGAGCCACAAGATATATGTACGAGTGTGACAGACGACAGTCTGATCGTTAACATTAGTGGGTAATGGTGCAAAGTTCATCTCAATCCACCTCATAGATATTGACCTGCCATCTGTAGCATCATCATCACCAAAAATATCGATGCTGATAAATCAATGTACAAGATCATGATAGTTTTTATAGGTGGGTCCTATAACAACAACCCCTAGGATAGGAAGACCAAACAAAACTGCCACATCCTCAAGGTTGATGGTCATATATCCCTTGGGAAAGTGGAATGTGTGTGTCTTAGGCCTCCATCTCTTGGTGGGTTCAACTAGGAGGTGACAATAAACTAATGTAAAATCTGATACAATAATTCCATAGAAGTTAGTATGGAGTAGGTATGGTCTAATGGAAGATGGAGGCAAAATGTGATGACAATGGAGTGATCTACGAACCTTGATCCATTGAACCTCACGACCCACTATCACATCGTGTGAAATATGCCTATACTGCTTAGTGAGTAGCATAGTATCCTCTATATGTATGTATAAAAATAAAAAAAGTCTTAAGTGTAAAATTTAAATATAATGTTATAGTTAGTAGAATGTTATGACTGGTAGAATGTAATACATTAAATGTCTATTCCCATTATTATATGATATTTTTCTTAAAAAAATAAAAGGTCATGCATTAATGTTTAGGAAATCATATTTCTAAAGTGGTTTTAGATATGGGGTTTCCTTAGAAATGGTGTTTTTAAGATATGGTTCTATATATTTATATATATAAACATTTTGTCTTCATTTTCTAAAAGTTTATTAGAAAAAAAGTTAAATAATATTTTGGAAAGTGAGGTAAAAATAATAAAAACACCAAATTAATTTATTTATCCAAGATAAAAGAAAAATAATGATCATATAAAGTGAAATGGAAAAGAAAAAACCCATTAAATAACACATTAATGCTTTATAATGGTAGAAACCCAGACCCAAATATCCCAGAGTTGGTATCTGTAACTAAATACATTGGCATTATTACAAGGAATCAACCCCCAAAGAACTGATTAGTTTATTAGTCTTGGTTAACCAGATACATAAATGAGTATTTTATTAAAAATGAATACATTGATTACAAAATAATAATTTATCTTTTTATTTATAAATAAATAAATCTAAGGATAACTCCAATCCATTTAGTAAAATCTATACATATCTTTCACATTAAGATTCTTATATTCCTGGAAAAAGAAACATAATAATGGTGAGCTCAAATGCTCAATAAGGGAAAAATATAGCAGAAGTAATAATGAATCAATGAGAATAGTCAATATGGTAAGGTAAATAACTGAACACACATGCCATGTAATCAATAAAAAGAATGAAAGTACATAAGAAATATGGCAAGGTAATAACTAGAAACACATGAAATTCAAATAACTAGATAGGAAAAAATAAATATGAAAAGGTATGAAACTAAAGTACAATCCATTAATCAATGAACTGAAAATGAAATGTATCCATAGATATGTTGATGCATTATCTCATAGATTAATAATAACTGAATCTTGAAAATGAAACGCATCCATATATATGTCGATACAAAATCTCATGGATGAATAATATAAGAATATAAATGAAGGAAATGATTAATTATTTGAATCCATGTTTCCTAGGTACATGGTACCTCTACCGACAAGACCTTTCACATGAAGGTTTACAAAATTTAGGGTAAAAACCCATCTAAGGTGGCTAGCCAAATGAATCATCCCATGAGACTACTGATGCATTAAGGGGCTATCTATAACTGGGCCCCACCCATGTCGTACCAGTCCACAACATTCCTTATCTATCAAATAATCGATTTGACAATGTTCATTATCTAATATCCATATAGATTAGAAGATATGGATTAATCAAACAACATTCAAAGAATACACTATATGTAAAATGGTATATGGTTTAGGCAATAGTAATATCCATGATAAATGAAATGGATAATTTATGGAAAATTCAATGTTAAATGATCATAAGAGATTGAATATTTCAAGGAGACTAATAAATAAATCAAGTAAGTGAATGTGGATACTATCCTTGGCCAAATAAATCATAAACCATATAGAGTAATATTTAGGATAATATCAATACAAAAAAACCCATACGGAGTAAAAATAGATGGTTGTTGTTGATGAAATAAAAGAATATATTTTAAAAATATTTTTGAGGAAAATATACCTCTATTTTTAAAAACCTTTTGTAAAAAAATTTCTTTAAAAATAAACCTTTTAAAATTAAAAAATATTCTTTAAGTAAATGATGGTCGATGAATCGGTACATGTCATATGAGGTAAAAACAATATTCATTTTGTACAATAAATGGTTAGAAAATGCCTCGTTAAAAAAGTGACAAGAAGATTCCTTTGAAACATTGTTAAAATATAGAAATGGTAAAAATTTCTTTACCAAATATTTTTAGGAACATTTTTTAAAACATTTTAATAAAAAAAATGTTTTTAGAATAAAATATGTTCTCTGACTAAAGAGACAAATAAATTTAGGTTTTATGAAAAACATTTTCTAAAACATTTTGAGTACCAAAGAATTAAAGATTGTTACTAATACTTGAAAATGGTCATGAATAACCATATAATAATTAAAGTATATATATTTAAAAATGGTTATATAATTTCCTCAAATAGAAATACCATTGAAAGATCATTAAAGTTATTGATGAGGAAAATAATCTTTAAATATCCCAAAGTGTCACATACCACATTGAAATATTTTAAAACATAATCCTCATGAAGGAATAACATTATATGAATGTTTAAAATATCATTATAGTAATGGGATTTATGATATATCATGTAAATAGCAGTACATACACCATGTAAAAGAAACTAGGTTCATAACAACAATTAAGCCTTAATGGAATGTAAATTGAGACGAAAATCTTGTACCACTGTGGTAACAAATGAATTGGAAAACTCAAAGGTATTAATCATTAGATAAAAAATTTAAATATCATGAAGATAATAGTATTATTATATTATATTTCAATGTGTTAGTAAGTACAACATATATAATAAATTATGTGTACAACAATTAAGTATGCCTAATGGAATGAAAATGAGAGAAGAACCCCTTACCTTAACCTTCTTTTTGTTGTGTGGTATTTATCCTCATGTATATTGGTTTAAAATATATTAATTACTAATACCAGATCCATACTCATGTTTATAATATCATATATTAACCACATACAATATTTTATTACCCATTTGTTAACAATCTTCTATTATTTTGACTATTTTGGGTGTTAATTGCCTAGTTTGTCGAGTATGTTTTAACTTGTTATTTGTTGTTTTATAAAATATATCATGCTTTAATCATATAAATAATTTAAAAAATGACTAAATTATCTTATATATTCATTACATATGTATTTATAATGGTTCATAATATTTAGATATTAGACATAAAGTGCACCGTTCATGGAGACGGTAGGTCATATGTACGTATGAACACTATTTTCATTTATTTGTTTTATTAAAATAATTAAAAATAAATGATAAATATGTATATCATAATTACAGTATCATATATATGTTATATATTTTTATTAAAAAATTCCTTTATACGTTCCATGCATGGCATGAATGAATCATATCTCTTTGAGGGGGTAATAGTCCATACTTTCTCAAACAAAATTATCGTATTAATGTAAAATGGAAAGTATTAAAGGTTGGTGTAATAAAAGTATTATGGAAGTATAAAAACACAATAAATATAATATATAATATATATAAAAATAGTGTCCATCATAATGTCCACCATGAGACGCGGTAGGGAAAAACTGAACAATCATCGTTTCGTGAGGCTGTAGTTTGTCGTACATAGAAACAATATGTTCATTACCCATTAGATGGGTGTGTGTGTAAGTACAGGTAGAAATATCAGCATAAAAATATCCTAGTATATTTAGGATACTTTTTTTACACAATAACAAACTAATAATATTTTAGGGGTTGGAGAATAGAAATGAAACTAGAGATATTGAGAAAAGACATTACCTTTCAATCGGGTAACTTCTTTTGGTTTAAACAAAATACATACATGGAAGGTATGATACCCAAAGGTAGGATTATAGGTCTAGGGGAGGGGTGTTGGGAGGCCATTTGGGCTGAAATTATCTGAACTTAAGAGGTTGGAGATGTGTGAGGAATGGGTAGAGGTGGTGGCCTTTTATAGGGAAGGAAAATGACCCACTTGGTATTCTTGAAAAGAAGTTAGGTGTGCACATGTTCTTACCTAAAAAAGTAATAAAAAACCACCCAAACTAAATAATATAAGTTCAATGGCCTATATATTTCCATAAAATGGGTTTTGGAAAAGTTTCTAGATTATTTGGGCCCTTAAACTTAGGGTTTTCGTTCATTTTGAAGCCTAATTACACCTTAATCATTGTAATTAATTTTAATTACTTTCACTAATAATTTTTGTAAAAAATTAAGTTGATATTATTAGAAAAAAAATATAATCTTTGTTACAATTTTTTATGTAGAATTTTCAAAATTCAAATCACAGAATCGGGAAAATTTGGATTAATGTTAATCTCAAAGAGAGACGAATTAACTAGTTTTAGTAGAAAAATGTTCAAAAGATTGTTATGTTTTTATATTCACTTTAAAATTTATATTTATTCTAATGAAATAAATTATATTAATAGATTTATAATCTATCCAATGTGACTTTAAAAAAAATTATAATATAATTTAACATTAATAATTAATTAAATGAAAAGGTAGTTTTTAACTAAAACACAATATTTTTCACTATTCACTAAAAAATGACGTTTCTCAGAAAAATCCAAAAAATTCATCCTAAGATAATTTTGAAATCCTGAATTATAAAATAATTTTTATTTTATCAAATTAAATTCATAAAAGTATGAAAATTAATATGTAAAATAGGTTCTCCATTAAAAGGCGGTAAAAATACCTTAAAAAATATAGGTTCTTATGTGAAATATTAGGTTTGCTCTTATCTTATGCTTACCAAATATATTGAATGAATATAAAATATAATTTATTGAATATGTTACATATTTATTATATTAATATCACTCACTAATTGTAATTAATTTAGTCTGTTAGGTTAAAAAAACTTTATGGGCATAAAAATAGTTCTCTATAAAAATATCCTTTTAATATTCAATTAGTTATTATAATCATTTATAATTTATTTGTAACCAATGATTTATTTTTCTAAAACATATATTTTTATAATTTATTTAATACTATTCATAACAGATTTTTTATATCTTATTATATTAAATAGTAATGTTTTAATTAAAGATTGTTTCTTGGTAAGACTCAATATTGCGTATAGAGCAAGCCATCGAAGAAGGTTGATTTTTCATGTAATGTAAGCTATAGAGGAATATTATTGTTGTGTATGATGTTCGTTAACTTAGTGTCATGTGAATTTCAAGATAACCTGGTGTTTCATGTGTTGAAATATATCGAATATATTTTAAATAGTAAATATATTATAAAGTATACCGATATTATATTACCTTACATGCTTGCTATCGCATGTCATACATGCTATCAAATACAAGGTTCTTACTTTAGTTTTTTGGGATGTAAAATTTTCCCCACATTATTTAAATTTCATCCTCACAATTTAAACTCAATCTTGGTAATATATTGTTTGATATTTTCTATATTGAAATCCTACATCGTGAGAAGAGTTCATGAAACATCCTCTAGAAAAGATAAAATTGAAAGTATAATGATCACATGGAATACCATGTAAATAGGTCTGTAAGTAAGAGAAAATTAGTTTCAAGTAGAGATATATACTTGGATTAAAAGAATAAATACTTATATAAAGTGAATGAGGTCATTAATCACAAACAAGTGATAGATAAATGGAAAGTTGAGGGCCTTAAATCCATAAATCTGTGATGATTTAGAAGACCATCAGTTCAAATGAAATTAAGGTAATATGACCACATTTTATTTCTAATTAATTTTCTTAAAGTTGGTTAATTATTTTATTGACCAAGAATATAATGAAATATTCTTACTAGATAGGTTTCACTTTTATATGAACAGTATTAAATTTTGGTTTTGCTTTGATAAAATTCTAATTCATTCCTTTAATACTAGGAATTAATTACCAATAATTATATTTTATGCCTAAAGCACATAAAGAAACTTTTAAATGATCACAGGAGTGAAAAGTATAACTATTTTTACTTAACTATCTTCCAAAACAATTTGAATATTAGATTAATCCCTAATCCTCAAAAGTGAAATTACCAGTTTATCCTTAACAATTATTCATGAAATTGTTTAACTAAAAACAATGAAAATTAACAAGTACATTTCATAGGTTAGTGGTTGGCATAAAACCCTTATCGTCCTTCGGTCATGGGTTCAAGTCCTGCAGCTTTGCTGGATTTGATTGGTTGTCACCCAGGTTACATCTTGTCCTTTTCTAAAACCATATTAATATAACTTCCAAATATAAATATGATGTAAATACTTGAAATTAGCTTAATATCAAAATATAATTTTAAATAAGGTTTTCAATACAACCTCAAAACATAAATACCTCATCCATTTTATTTCCACATAGGTCCTTTCTTGGTCTAGGGTTTATCTGTAATATCATTAGTTGGATTTAAAAATCATGACACATTATCTTAAGTATAAAACTCTTTAGGTTTAATCTAGGTTACTTATCATGTATCAAAATCATTCATAATGGTTTGTAAAGAAAAATTAGATTATCCGATGCATATCCCCCAGGAGTGTCATACTAGGTGCACAGAAAGGCCCGTTGTCATGTACCAGGTTACCCCAAGTCATGCCTAGAACCCCTTTTCAGAGTTGTTACTTCTAAGTACATCTGTTCTAGAACCACACCCACTTATAGTATCTAGACATGGATGTATTTCTAAGAATACCCACATAATCTATACTTTACCTAAATTATAAGGTTTTCATATATAATTATTCAAATTCTACCTTAGGGTTATGTTTTCTAATCTAGTTTTTTCTAAATCTAGTTCCCAAGGTTGCTTCTAAACCTCCCTATGATACCAATTGCAGAAAACCAACCCCAGATATCCCAGATCCGATTTATGATACTAAATACACTGGCATGATTACAAGGAATCAAGCCCCGAAGGACTGATCAATTTTTTAGTCTTGGTAAAATACATATATAAATGAGTATTGAATTACAAATGAATACATTTATTACAACCTTATAATTTTTTTATTCTTTATAAATAAATAACAATGATGATAACTCTATTCCATCTAGTAAAATCCATGCATATCTTTCATAGTAATCTTCTTGGATTACTGGAGAAAGAAACATAATAAGGGTGATCTCAAATGCTCAGTAAGGGAAAAATATAGCGGAAGGAATAATGAATCAATGAGAATAGTCAATATGGTAAGGTAAATAACTAAACACACATACCATGTAATCAATAAACCAAATAAAAGTATATAAGCAATATGGTAAGGTAATAACTGGAAACACATGCCATTCAAATAACTAGATAAGTCAAAATAAATATAGAAATGTATGAAACTAAAACTCATCCCATTAATCAATGTACTAAATATAAAATGTATCCATTGATATGTCGATGCATTATCTTATGGATGAATAATAACTGAATCATGAAAATGAAACACATCCATAGATATGTCGACACAAAATCTCATGGATGAATAATATCAGAATATAAATGAAGGAAATGATTAATTATTGGATGCCATATTTCTTAGGTACATGGTACCGTTATCATAAATACCTTTCATAATATGGTTTAAAAAATGTAGGGTAAAAACCCATCTAAGCCGGCTAGCTAGATGACTTTTCCCATGAGACTACTGATGTATCAAGGGGTTATCTATAACCAGGAATTTCCCATGTCGTACTAGTCCAAAACATTGATCATTTATCAAATAATCAATTTTACAATGTTACCTATCTAATATCTGTATAGATTAGATAATTCAGATTAATAAAAAATTCAAAGTATACACCGTATGTAAAATGGTATACAATTTAGGCAATAATAATATCCACTATAAATGAAATAGATAATTTAGGGGAAATTTAATGTTCAAGGATAATAAGAGATTTAATATTTTATGGGGAATAATAAATAAATCAATGAAGTGAATGTGGATACTATACTTGGACAAATAAATCATAAACCATCCAAATAAAGATTAAGGATAGTATCAATACAAAAAATTCCATATGAAGTAAAAATATAGGGTTGTTGTCATTGATGAAATAAAAGAATAGATTTTAAAAATATACTTGAGAAAAATATACTTTTCTTTTTAAAAACATCTTGAAAATATTTTTATTTAAAAATAAACCTTTTAAACTTGAAAATCATGCTTCAAGGAAATGAAGTTGGATGAATCCATACATTTCGTATGAGGTAAAAATAATATTCCTCTTGTACAACAAAAGGTTATAAAATTCCTTGTTAGAAAAGTGACAAGAATATTCCTTTGAAAAGATGGTAAAAGAAAAAAAGGGTAAAATTTTCTTTACCAAATAATTTTAGGAACATTTTTTAAAACATTTTAATAAATTAGTGTTTTTAGAAGAAAATAATCTCTCTGACTAAGGAGAGAAATAAAGTTGGGTTTTCTAAAAAACATTTTCCAAAATATTTTGAGTACCAAATAATTAAAGATTGGTAATAATAATTAAAAATGTAAATTAATAACCATATAATAATGAAATGGTATATTTAACAATGTTTATATAATTTCTTTTAATTTAAATACTATTTAAATATCATTAAATTTATTTGTGAGGAAAATAATATTTAAACATCCCAAAGTGTCCCTTACCATGTTGAAATATTTAAAAACATAATACTCATGAAGGAATAACATTATATGAATGTTTAAAATACCAAGATAGTAATGTGATTCATGATATATCATGTAAATATTAGTACATACACCATGTAAAAGAAACTAGGTGCATAATAATAATTAAGTCTCAATGGAATGTAAATTGAGATGAAAATCCATTACCAATGTGGTAACAAATGAATTAGAAAACCAAAAGGTATTAATAATTAAATAAAACATTTAAATACCATTAATATAATATTATTAATGATATTATATGTCAATGTGTTAGTAAGTACACCATATATAATAAATTAGGTGTACAACGATTAAGTATGCCTCACGGAATGAAAATGAGACAAGAATCCATTACCTTGACCTTAATTTTGTTGTGTGGTCTTTAGCCTCCTATATAGTTGTTTAAAATATGTTAATTACTAATACCATAACCATAATAACTTTTATAATAACATATATTAACTACTTACAATATTTTATTACCCATTTATTAACAATCTTCCATTATTTTGACTATTTCAGATGTTAATTGCCTTATTTGTCAAGTATATTTTAACTTGTTATTTGTTGTTCTTATAAAATATATCATGGTTAAATAATATAAAAAATTTAAACCATGAATAAATTATCTTATATATTCATTACATATGTATTTATAATGGTTCATAATATTTGGATATTAGACATGAAGTGCTCGATTCATGAAGATAATAGGCCGTACGTACGCATGAACGCTACTTTCATTTCTTTGTTGTATTAAAATAATTAAAACTAAATGATAAATATGTATATCATAATAACATTATCATATATATGTTATATATTTTATATTTTTTTATTAAAAAAATCATTTATATGTTCCATGTATGTCATGAACGAATCATATCGTTTTGAGGGGGCGGTAGTCCACACTTTCCCAAATGAAATTATCGTATTAACGTAAAATGGAAAGTATTAATGGTTTGTGTAATAAAAGGATTAAATAAGTATGAAGTCACAATAAATATAATATATAATATATAAAAATATAGTATCCATCATAATGGCTACCATGATAGACGGTAGGGAAAAATTGAACAATCATCATTTCGTGAGTCAGTAGTTCACCTTACACAGAAACATTATGTTCCTTACCCATTAGATGGTGGTGTGTGTACGTTTAGGCATAAATATCAGAATAAAAACATACTAGTATATTTAGGATACTTTTTTTGTTACATAAGAACATAATAAAGATATTTTAGGGGTTGGATAATGGAAATGAAACTAGAGAGATTGAGAAAAGGCATTATCTTTTAATCATGTAACTTCTTTTGGTTTAACCAAAAGGAATACATGGAAGGTATTATGGACAAATGTAGGATTATACGTACAGGTTAGGGATGTTGGGAGGCAATTTGGGTAGATCTTGACCAAACTTAAGAGATTGGATAGGTGTGATGAATGGGTAGACTTGGTGGCCTCTTATAGGTAAGGAAAAGAACTCACTTGGTATTCTTGAAAAAAAGTTAGGTGTACACATGTTATTAACTAGAAAAAGTCATAATAAACCACAAAAACTAAATAATTTAAGTTTAAGGGCCGATATATGTCCATAAAATGGGTTTTGGACATGTTTCTAGGTTATTTAGTCCCTTAAACTTAGGGGTTTAGTCTATTTTAAGTCTAATTAGGCCTCAATCACTGTAATTAATTTTAATCACTTTCACTAATATTTTTTGTAAAAAATTAATTTTATATCATTATAACAAAAATATAATCTTGATTACAATGGTATATTTTATATTTTCAAAATTACAATCACAGAAGTGGTAAACTTATGATTAATGTTAATCTCGTAGGCAGATGAATTAACTAGTTTTAGTAGAAAAATGTTCAAAAAATGTTATGTTTTTATATTAAATTTAAAATTTATATTGATTATAATTAACTAAATTATATTAATATTTATATAATTTATTTAATGTGGCTTTAAAACAAATTTATAATATAATTTACATTAATAATTATTTAAACAAAAATACAGTTTTTAACTAAAACACAGTATTTTTCACTACTCAATATAAAATGAAGTTTCCAGAAAAAATCCCAAAAAATCATCCTAAGAAAATTTTGAAATTATGAATTCAAAAATGATATTTATTTTATAAAATTAAATTCATAAAATTGTCAAAATTAACATTTAAAATACATTCTCCATTAAAAGGTGGTAAAAATACCTTAAAAAATATAGGTTTTTATTTGAAATATTGGTTTTGATCTTATCTTGTACTTACCAAATATATTGGATGAATATAAAAAATAATTTATTGAATATGTAATATATTTATTATATTAATATCAATCACTAATTTTAATTAATTTTGTCTATTAGGGAAAAACAACTTTGTGAGCATAAAAATAGTTCTCTATAAAAACATTCTTTTAATATTAAATTGGTTCTTCTATTAATTTATAATTTATTTGTAACCAATTATTTAGTTGTATAAATCATATATTTTCATAAGTTATTTAATACTATTCATAACGACTAGTTTATATCTTATTATATTAAATAATAATATTTTAATTACAAATTTTTTCTCAGTAAGACTCAATATTGCGTATAGAGCAAGCCATAGAAGAAGGTCTCTTTTGAGTGTAATGAAAGCTATAGATGAAGGTCATTTTTGTGTATTATTTACACTAATTAAATGTTTCATTCATTCCAATATAACTTGGTGTTTCATGTATTGAAATATATCGAATATATTTTAAATAGTAAATATATTATAAAGTATACAAATATTATATTACCCTTTGTGCTTGTTGTCACGTGTCATACATGCTATCAAATACAAGGTTATTACTTCAGTTTTTCTAGGAATCAAAATAATATATTAGAAATACCTTGACATTTTTCAATATAATAGAGTTTGGATGAGATGAGTTAGACTTCAGAAGTGAAGTAAAATCCATCTTATTTTCAAGTGGTAGCTTAATAACATATTCCCAAGGGATGTACTTAACTTTTTAATTTTCAAAATCTTCCAGAATTATAATGACATGAATCTCTATATGGTGAAGATGTCATTATAAGTCTGAAAGATTTTTAAAATTCAAAAGTTAAGTATATCCCTTTGGAAGATGTCATTAAGATACAACTTGAAAATAAGATGGATTTTACTTCAATTCTGAATTTAGGCTCATATCATCCAAGATCTATTATGATGAAAAATTGTAAGGTATTTATTATTTATTCTTAAAAATTAATATGTTATTTAATAGGTTTTTTCTTTTCCATTTCACTTTATTGGATCATAATTTTTATTTTATCATGGATAAATAAATTGATTTTATGGTTTCTCTTCCTTTTACCTCACTATACAAAACATTCTATAACTTATTTTTTAATTAAATTTTAGATAATGAAGACAAAAATGTTTTTTAAATCCCAAAACAACCATAGTTTTACATTAACTAATATGTGAGATCTCAAATGGCATTATTTGTAATTTATGTATGATTTCTCACATGATGGTATGTTTCATGATTATTTTCCCACATGGTTGCTTTATGGTTTAGCCATGGATAGTTTAATTATGATTTCATGTCACCTCACATGTACTTGTCATATTCCTTGTAATGCGAACATGAAAAGACTATTATTATTTGATAGTAAAAGTATTTGTAAATTTTAAAAAATTATACAAAATAAAGGATTTTATATTAAAACCATGTAATTAATAATATAAAAAGATCACATTGGTGACAATATATCATTATGGATGAGCATGTGAACTTGATCCAACAATGTTAGGGCAATTTTTTTATTATTATTACCTTCTTGATGTCATATTATACATATCAAATGCTTCCCATGTTCTTAAGGCCATTACATCTCATTCTGTATCCTGATGGACTTTAGTCTCCCTTGTTAACGCAACTTATTGATGTTAGGTATCAATATCAACCAATCTTAGTGCATTTGGAAATATCAAAACTCTATAATAGGTATCCATGGTGAAACATAATAGTTTTAAATGGTGTAAAACCGATACATTGGATAAACATATGATTCCCATGACATGTTCAAAGAGGCGCCTATTGTGATGGCGTGTGCACATGGTAACTATAATTTCTAGAAGTTTCCACATTGACATCACCTTACTTTTAGTAATACAACCAAGACTCAGATATTTATATTTTTGATGGGGTCCATACACTCTTTCACTTTAAATCTATAATCTTCTCAGTGTTAAGGCACACTCACGAAGTAGAATCTTCATCAACGTTCTTTTTAATCTCTCATTGAATGTGTCTTCTATACCTTGCCCCCTACTAAATCCCATCATAGGTCTTTTTTTGTCAATCAACGAACTACTTCACACAATAATAAAATGTCTCCTGAACTAGGTCAATTATAGGTAACTTGTGAAGCCCCTTGAAGAAAACATTGATGCACTCCACAATGTTTGTGTTCACGTGTCTGTACCTCTTACCCCTTCATATTCTAATGTCTGTTTTTATTTTGGAATTCACATCATATAATCATACACTCATTTATTGCAATTTCATATTTATTCAAAATGTTCTTCAAACCTTCATTGATTCGTCTCATATGCTATACAGAATTGAAATTATTTCACATAAATTATTTTTATCTTTACATTGAAATAGTAAAAAATAATAAAGATATTTCATAACAATATTTGTGATTTCCTTCTTCATAGGTTCATTATGGAATATTTTTTTCACTTTTCTAGTAATATGTCTGATGAAGTATTGATGATGTGAATTTGGGGTCTCCATGTATCAGGATCCACATTGATCATCTCATCAATTTCCTGATGATGATAAATTATCAAACATACACCCCAAATGTGGGTGAAATAGTTACTTATACATTCCAAAAACCAACTCCATGATTCACAGTTTTGTTACCCACAACGGAAAATGAAATTGGAAGAGGTGAATGGTTTCCATCCTGGGTTTCTGCAATCAATAATAAACCCTTGTATTTTTTTTATTGAAATGTTCCATCAATCTATATGAACTGTTTATAGAAAAAAATACAGAAATACAAGGGAGGAATGGCAAAAAAACCCGATGAAATTGAACATGATATGGATCAGTTCAATTTTCACGAGACACATGTTCATTCATATCAATATGGAAGACAACTTAGTCACTATGTCTCAATATGGATAGAAATTATGGAAACACCTGATATGATTCATCCCAATCACCATAGACCTTCACAATTGCCTTATGTTTTACCATCCATGCCTTATTATAGGAAATATTATAACTAAAATTTTTTTATATCCTCTCTTGAAAAAGATATATAAGAACATATTGGTAAGTCCTAATCATCTCAATAATAATAGATGACACAAATTCAGTATCTAATGAAGTATGATCGTATGTCAGGTTTGGATGAATGAAAGTATGAGCTGCCTTAATCTTCCAAGTTCTCCAAACTCCAAATGAAATGTTGGGAATTTATCTCAAGAGAAATCTAAAATAATCCCTATATTTATCCCACCAAATGATGTATTTTTTTATTGATTGATTCATGAACTAAATATCTACAGTTCTTCCCAATATAAAATAATTTTAGTATGTTTTTCATTGCATATTTACTTGGAAAATCCATTTTGACTTATAATGTTTTTTCCAACTCACTAATCCTATCCACTACAACTCCAGGAAACCTAGTATTAGGTGTGATAAAATTCTTGTAGTATTCAGGAAAACATGCCATTGCTTCTGACTAAGATGTGAAGAGTGGTGGATGATTTATTGTGGGTTGATGTTGTTGTACAACTATTGAATTTCTAGAAACTTCCTACTTAACTTCTATAGCTCCCTCATCAGCAATATCATCTCCGTATATTCCATCATTATATAATTCCTTATTAAAATTCAGATTTATATGTATATCTAAAAGATCAGCTAGGTCTTCCTCTTCTATATCATAGGGAATATACTCAATTTCTTGGGATAGAACTTCTTTAACCACTCTTGTTAGTCACTTATTTATAAAATTGGAGGTTTTTTTGTATAGTAAAAACCTCAGCATATAACTCTATCATGGAACCATCTGACCATTGGGAAAATAAAGTTATTTCTTAGGCCTAGTCCTCATTATTAGACATTGAAAAAGCTTGATTCCATAGTGTAGATGAGAATTTAAAATGTTTATAACTAACATACCAGATCTCTTGATCAGGTCCTAGATTTAAGAAACCATTAATTATTTCTTAAAGTTATCTAAGGGTTACACAACAATATGTCATAACCATCGTTGTTGGGAGTGTAATATAAGAATCTCTTTACTTAGTTTGAATAACCTTCCTATATCAGTTGACATAGGAAAACATGATTATATATAGAAATTTTTTTTTATCAAGATTCTAGTAGTGTAAATAATTTTGATAATGATGGTTGACCTTGAATTCTTTATAATACTCAAATTTTCGAACATCTTCTTATATCCTACAATATGACACTAATTTTTCATAGTATAATTTTTAATCATCCTAAAGGTTTGTTCAGTATTTTATAAATAAAATAGGAATCATCTAAACCATATAACCCTAGAGCGTCAAACTAGGTGTGCAACAAGACCCATTATTGTGCACTAGTTCTCGATTGAGTCTAGAAAAATGTAATGTTTTCAGGTTTTACCCCTAGGTATATCTATTCCAGTGCCACATCCACTTGTAGTATCTAGACATGGTTTTGATTTCTTAGATAACTACATAATCCTTATGATACCAAAATTTTAGAACATATTCTTATATCCTAAAAGATGACACTAATGTTTCATAACATAATTTTTAATATTCCTAAAGGTATGTTCAGTGGTTTATAATGAAAATATGAATTATCTAAAGCATATCCCCTTAGAGAGTCAAACCAGGTGTACAATAAGACCCATTTTCATGCACCAATTCTTAATCGAGTCCAAATCAATGCGGTATTTTTAGGTTTTAACCCTAGGTGCATCTGTGCCATAACCACATACACTGTAGTATCAATACATGGATTTTATTTCTTAGATAAACACATAATCTTTATGATACCAAAATTTTAAAACATCTTCTTATATCCTAAAATATGACACTAATGTTTCATAGTATAATTTTTAATTTTCTTAAAGTTATGTTTAGTGCTTTATAAAGAGAAAGTGATTCATCTAAAACATATCCATCAAGAGTAAAAAAACAAACATGTAATAAGGTATTAATCATCTAAATCATAGGAGTAATAAATAATGTGTGCATTTAAGCATATTTTTTATGAAGTTATCCTTCTTTTATCCTATGTTTATTCTATGTTAATCCAAAGTTAATAAATATATAATCACTAATTAATTCATCAGTTAATCATTCTTTAATCATTAGTTAATATTTAGTTAATCATCCTTTAACCATTAGTTAATCATTAGTTAATAATTCTTTAATCATTAGTTAATCATTAGTTAAACATTATTTATTCATTAGTTAACTGTTACTTAATAATTAGTTAATAATTCTTTAATCATTAGTTAAACATTATTTATTCATTAGTTAACCATTATTTAATCAGTAGTTAAACATTAGTTAATTATTAGTTGATCATTATTTAATCATTAGTCAATCAATCTTTAATAATTAGTTAATTATTAATTAATTCATTATTTAATCATTCTTTAATCATTAGTTAATCATTATTTAATTATTACTTAATAATTAGTTGATAATTCTATAATCATTAATTAATAATTATTTAATCAATATTCAATCATTAGTTAATCAATCTTTAATCATTATTTAATCATTATTTCAATATTATTTAATCATTAGTTAGTCATTAGTTAATGAATCTTTAATCAATTGTTAATCATTTTTTAATAATTATTTAATAAATCTTTAATAATTACTTAATAATTCTATAATCATTATTTAATCATTAGTTAATCATTGTTTAATCATTAGTTAATCATTATTAAATCATTAGTTAATCATTCTTAAATCATTACTTAATCATTCTATAATCATTAGTTAATCATTCTTTAATCACTAGTTAATCATTCTTCAATCATTATTTAATAATTATTTAATTATTTTTTAATAAATCTTTAATCATTAGTTAATAATTCTTTAATCATTAGTTAATAATTATTTAATAATTATTTAATTATTAGTTAATCATTTTTTAATCATTAGTTAATCATTTGTTATTAATTATTATTTATTATCTAATATTTAGTTAAACATTACATAATCCTTAATAAATTATTTCTTACTCATTAGTTAATTATATGGTATTAATTAGTTAATTATTAACTCATCATTATCTAATCATTATTTAATCCCAATTTATTCATTAATTAATCAATAATTAATTATTAATTTAGCATTATTAATCATTACTTATTTATTTGTAAAACGTTATTTCTAAACTATATTTAACTAACTAAATTACTAAATAAAATATTTACAACTAAATAAAAATGTATCAATGAAATAAATAAATAACTTTAATATAAATAATAAAAATACCTCTAAAATGATACTTTTCAAAATTCAGCACTCCTTTTAGGCCACTGAAACCGCCACATGTAAAGGAAGAAGATCCGGTCTGATTATAGAGATAGAGAGAGAGAGTGAGATTAGAGAGAGAGGGTGTGAAATGAATGAGTAGAAGGGGAGGGAAGGGTACCCTATTTTAGGGAGTTCAAGGAAAGAAGACATCATGCATGCTGCCTTTCCTATTTATTTCTGATCAAGACAGCATCTCAGATGCCTCATTTTTTCTTAATTTAGGTGAAAGGAAGCATCACTGATGCTGCCTTTCCATCTTACATTTCAAAAAAAAAATTAACCTAGTATTTTTTTAATTTTCTTACAAAAAATGTCTAAAAATTATTGAACATATCCTATATAAAGCATGCAATAATTTCAAGGAATTACTAACTTAGGTGCAACAATTATTGATGGAAAGGGTTGATGTTTGAATTTAACTGCACCATTGAAACCTCATTGAATTTGTAAAAAAATTATGTTTAAAATTATTCTAATTGAGATAATCCCAACAACACTGAAGACGCGTCAATCCAATTAATATCAGACAAGATATTGAGAAGCGAATATTGAGAAGCGAATATTTAGAAAAAAAATAAAAAAATAAAAAAAGGATATAGGGAAGGAGTGATGCGTGAGAGGGGGGGAGTGGGCAGTTAGGTGTGAAGAATTTTTCCTGCACATACACCTCCCCATTCCCTATATATATATGTATATTTTTTTAAAAAAATTTAACCCCCCTCTCTCTTAAATGTCTAGAATTTGAAAAAAAATTCCCACTAAATTTCTCTATGTGTAAGGCCTCAAGTCCCATATTCCCATAAATTAATTATTTCATTTATTTACCTTTATTTATTTCTCTCCTCTTAAGCCTATTTATTATTCATTAAATATATATTAAAAAATCATCCATATACATATATACACATATACACCCATACAAACACACACACATTATATATATATTTAAAAAGTATATATACACATTATATATATATACACACCTGCACATGTATATACATAAATATACATTTAACAAATATACTATTTTCCCATTTTAACAATAACAATAATAATAATAACGATAATAATATATTATTATTATTATTATTATTAAATCACCTTCATCATTTCCATCAACCAATAAATACTGATAATAGTTAATAAATTAATATTAACCTCATATTTATATTTAATGGGAACAATTTATAATACCACATTATTTAATTTTTCACTCATTATTTCCACCGTAACATCATTATTAATCACGAAAGTAAATTTTAATTTTTTTTCTTGGACATAAATAATAATAATAATAATTAAATTACTATTATTATCTCTAGCTAACAAATAAAATATTTATAGACAAATTATTATTACCCTTACATAAAATGTTACCAAACACCTAATGCAAACAAAACTTATATCACGTCCAGGGTACAACCCGTATTCAAGACCTAACGACAGTCTCATATTTTCCATCAAAAACACCATTTGGGAGATATTCCATTATTTTTGTAAAAATATATAATAAAATATTAAATATGTTATCCTCACATGTTGTAACGCCCTGACCCCAGTTACCCAGAGTCGGTGCATTATTACATAACATTGGCATGATCATAAAAGATTAAGTCTTGAAAGACCGATTAGTTTAGTAGCCTTGGAATCACTAGATACTTTTATAAAGTTTACATTATATCATAAAGTGAAAAACTACAACAACATTGTTTCCATAAACCACACTCATATCCCCTTAGAATATCCCTGCAGGTAAGTCATAAAATACTTCTTCACATCCTGGGAAAAATAAAACATAGAAAGGGGTGAGCTCAGATGCTCAGTAAGGATAACAATATAGAAGAAACTTTCATAAATAAGAATAAACATTTAAGGCAATGTATTACTAAAATAAAAGCCTTTTAAACTTCAAATTCAGCATAATATGGAAAAAATAAAATGAAATAATGCAATTTACTTATTAACATGGATATTCTACTAGTTGAATAATCACATGTAATATCAATAACCACTTTCATAATGATGGAATGCATAATTCTAGACTATCATTACCACATAGTCAAGGCCTTGTGCCAAGACTACAAATAAGATTTTGTCAAGGCCTTGTGCCAAGACTACAAATAAGATTTTGTCAAGGCCTTGTGCCAAGACACCAGTTTGTCGCATGAGACCTACCGATGCATCGAGGAGCTATATCGGGCTCCACCCTTCACATACTAAGTCCAATGCATTACTCATATGAAAAGTTTGAAACATAACATAAATATTCGTATTAAAACTAGCATACGAAATGTCAATACTTTAACCACAACCATGAATGGTATAAAAATAGCACATCCACAGTCAAACATAACTCATTCAATACAACATGGAAGAATTTATTGTTACATATTAACCTCAATCGAGAATAATTAAGGATATTGACATAGATGAAAATAATCATCAAAACTATTTGAGAGAAATATCCCCCTTTTTCATGAAAACATTTAAAAGTCACACTATTTGTCAAGAAGCCATTTAAAAATAGATTTTTGAATAAAAGTTTCCCATACCACTTTGAAACTTTTAAAAGGAATTTTAATTTTAAAAACTTTAATGTCCATATAAATAAATCCATAAAACCATTTTTAAAATATGGACATTAATGAGAAATATTTAGAATACTAAATCTTTAAAACATTTTAAAATGATATTTTAGTTAGAGTTCCTAACCAAAAGAGAGACACTTGAATACAAATAATTGAGGTAATCAAAACTTTTTAATATCATGAGAATAAATGGATTCATGATATACTATGTCAAAGTACATTATATACACCATATAAAAGTGATTTGGTGTATAACAACAAAGAAGTCTCAATGGAATGTAAATTGAGATGAAACCTTTTATAAAGAAAATATCCTTACGTTAAGGATAAATAAACGAAATAATTATGTGTGACAAATATAAATACACTAAATATGATTGGATATTTAGTGTAAATCAATCAGAGTACATTCACACATATTCTTGTAAAAACAACACCAATGAATTGGATGCTTAACTCAACAAATGGAGATTGGGTTAAAATTACTCTTATCAAGTTCATATCGATGACTTGAGAATTTATCAATGGAGTGATTATGTGTATCAAAAGTATATCCATATAAAGGGAAGTTGAATTTATGACATAAGCAAATGAATAGTGATTCCACACATAATCTTGGAGTAAAAATAATCAATGAAATATACGTAAAGCCGAATGAGTGAAAATTGAAATTTAAAATTCCCTTATCGATTTGGTAATGTATGAAACATACACCCATGAAAGAAGGATCATAAAATTATGATGTAAATATCCATAAATTAAAGTATATTACATAATGAATACAATCATGGAAATACATACACCACTTGTAATAAATAAGTGGTGAACAATGGAAATCTCACGGAATTAAAAGTGAGATAAGAAACCCCTTACTTTTTACTTTTTCCTTGGTCAAGGGTAGGTTAACCTCATTTATAATGGAAAAATAATTGTTTTTGAATTATAAAATAATCATATACATTAATATGATATCATATATTATCTTTTAACATTGATTTGTTGATAATATCTTAGTATTATCATCGTTTTGGGTGTTAAAAGATTCATTTTCCTTTATATTATTTGTTACGTGAGCCATATTTGTTATGGATGGGATGTATCTTATTAATATCCAGAATTATATCATGTCTCTAAACATTATTTTTAATCATCAAATGAAATTTAGTCTTGGATGGATATGATGGGGAATGAATCTCATCGCGTTCGTGGAGAAGGTAATCTGTACGTACACACGAGCGACAATATCATTATTTTGATATTAAAATAATATATAATTGGATGATATATCATATATACAGAATAATTATAATGTTATATTTATTATTTACATGAATTAAACATCATTATTATACCCATCCAAATAATAATATATTGAATAATAATTACACCACGACGTGGAGACGGTAGTCCATACATGCGCACGTATGGTGACATGTAATTCAATGGATGGATAGAATACTAAATATTGTTGTAACATATTTATAATAACATAAAAGTATATATAAGACAATGGAGTTATTATTTTAGAGTTGAAATAACAAATAAAGAATAAGTGGAAGAATAAAGGAACTTGAAAGAGGGTGGTAAAATCATTACCTCTTCTTCGGGTTCTTCCTTTTGATTTGATCAAAAGGGATCCTTAAGTTGGATTTCTGACCAAAGGAGGGCCTCTAGGATGAAGTGAGGTAATTTTGGAGGATATTTTTTCTGATTTTGGATGATCCAAAAGGCTTTGAAGTTATGAAGAATTGGTTATAAGTGGTGTCCTTTTTTAAGGGGGAGGAGGGGCTCTTTAGAAAAAACTTTAAGTATTAATTTATAATAAATTCATATTCAGTTTCTAATGGATCCAAAGTGGATTATTCAAATAATAAGGTGGTGATGAGTCGAAATACTTTCATCCAATATATTTTAGATAGGTTTGAGTCACTATATTAATCTTATCATTTATATTTAACTCTTAGTTAAATAGTTTGACATTTTCCATGTCACTTTGTATTTTTATATTATATGGTTAATAAACTTACTATATACTTCCAAGAGACCACAAAGTGGTCCATTAATGATAAAAATATCATTATATAAGTCCTTTGGCAGAACTTTAGAGTTTTAGGAATAGAATATGAATTAATATTATAATATTTGTTTTAAAAACTCTTTTATGTCAATTTTGACACTATTTAATAATTGATTTTTTTAAAGTCTTAAAAACTTTATTAATTAAAAAAAAATTCATTTAAGCAATCTTAACATGTCATATTAATTAATAAAATTTGTGGATGACATCAAAACGTTCAAATTTTATTTATTTTAATATTTATAATACCAATCATTTGATTCTTTCATTAATAAGGAAAATATTTAATCATTATTGTGTCATAAATATATTTAATTATTCAATGTCTAAAAATTATAAATAAAATACCATTTTTTAGGAAATATTTTTATCTTTATAATGAATATTTATAGTCGAAAATATAACATATATAACCCTATGTAAAAATTGTTTTGCTAAAAGATTTATGCTTATGTCATTTTTGTATTTACTTTAACTTAATTAATATAAAGTGTCATTATCACTTACAAGTGGATCCATGGGGTCCCAAAATCGACCCAAAGATGCACATGGTCAGAAATGTATCAAAAAATAGGTTTAGGACACATTTTAGGGTAATTTATTATTATTATTATAATATTATCTTTTTACCCTTATTTACTAGATTTACACTTTAACCACGGTAAATAAAATATTTACCGAAGTAATTATTCAAAATGTCTAAAAATAAAAGTTACCTATTTATACAATTTTAACCTAATGATTCTAAATATGGAATCCATTTTTCTAAATTCAAAAAACAGAAGTGGCAATAATTAATTTAAAATTAATTCCCGTTGTTAAAACAAAAAGCGTGTTTTTAAGAGATAATAACTGTCAAAAGATTGACACTTGCTTATGTCCAGTTTAAATGTGAATTTATATACAATGACCAAAATTGGATTAAATGGTAAAAATATAATCTAATTATACTCTAAAATCACTCAAATTCATAATTTATCACTATTAATTACTTTGATTAAAAAATTTGTTTTTAATTAAAATTTAGTAATTTTCACTATTCATCAAAATATGAAAGTTATCAGAAAGTACCAAAAATTCACCCTAAGATAATTTCAATATTAAAAATCCAAAAATAAAGTCCATTTTGAAAGATAAAATGTATAAAATTTCAAAAAGTGGGTATTACTATTCAAAACGGTTAGTTTGATTTGTTGTGGTGTGTGTTAGAACTCGAAGTTGTGTACAACACATGCTACTGTATTATTCAAAGTGAAGTGTATCGTGGAAGCTTGGGGTGTTACATTCTCCCCTCCTTAAATAAATTGAATCCTCACAATTTTTAAAATTGGTCTTAGGAATATAATGGAAAGTCCCACATCAGAATAAGAGTAAATAAAACTATCACTTTACAAGAAAGAAAGAGAAGTACAAAGGTCACCTGAGATAACCTATACTAGGATTCCATGTAGAAAAACATGGATGTGGATGATAAACTAAGTGTCAAGTTATGATGGAGAGGGATAGAAAACATGATTAGGAGAAAGTTAACAACAAGAAAACCACAAACTTATGATGGTACAAACAGTCATTAGTTTTCCAGTAGGAAAAGTAAATGGACGACATTTTTTTGTTTTAAGTTACATTACATAAAGATGAGGAATTCATTTATGAGATTGACTAAGAACATAAAGAGATATAATTAGTTTTTAATTAAAGTTTCATTCTTTAATAAATTTCTACTTCTAACTCATTTTTACACGATGAGTATTCAAGAAGACATGGTCACACTGGAAGAGCTAGAATAAACTTCTATATATCACATGATCCATGAAGGATAAAATATATATTTACCTTGTATTTAGAGATTAATAAAAACCAAAATGGTTAGTATAAGATCTGATGATCCCCCAAAAGTATATTCCATTAGAGAAATAAAAACTAATCTTAATTTATAAAACTAAATCAACAATACCCCAAAGTTAAATAAATACCATTCAATAAAAAATTGTCCTTAAAATCATTCAATATAATCCAAATTAATATTGAAAGCCAAAACTTAGAAGAATTTGGTTATGTAGTCTTCCACGTTAAATTATATCTTCAAATGACATCAACTACTATTAAAGTCACATACTTAAAATTAATTAACCTATTCACATATTCTCTATTATTGGTTAATCATTTCCATAAATAATCCAAATCACTATAAATCCATAATAAAAACATAGATAAAATTACACCATTACTCCTCAAATTAAATCCCATAGTATTCTATTTTCCTTGGGCATATAGTGTTCCCAACAAAGCGAACATCTTCCAAAATAACATTTATCACTTAATCACCAAATCATTTTTCTATACTAAGGGTATTCATTTAATAAGACATAAGATCCCAAATAAACTTATTATTGATCAATAAAATCATTTAACTAAAAATAATTAGTCACACTAACCAGGGACTTCACGTAGTCCAGTGGTAGGTGATAAATCCCAATCGCACTTTGGTTGTGGGTTTGATTCCCACAGCTTTGTCCGACGTGATAGGTTTCCACATGGTCTGCATGTTGTCCTTTTTCAAAAACTATATTTTATAACATCATCAAAATGAGATAAATTCCTCAAAATAACTATAACATAATTTAACCACAAATGTTATCTCATACCTTTCATTTTCATCCCAAAATATAATAACTTGTAATTGCCTCAAACCCAATGATCATATAAAACCAAATGGTTATTTATAACTATATCCACAAGAGAAAATATAAGTCGTCCTCAAATATAATTTTCACATGACAAACTGTAGGGTTATAAATACAAGAGAAAATTATTCCAAAGTAATCCCATCAACAAGGAGTACTAGTATTTTTAAAAATTTATCTAACCATTTATTTCTAGATAGCTTCTTCTTTGACCAAGAAAATATACTATATAATAGGGAATTCACTCGGGTAATGGCCAGGTCCCCTACATTTACGAAAAATGACTGTAAATGGATTCTTGGGACCAATTTTATTTTCTTCCATAGTACTCTCCATTTTCCTCAGCAATTCTTCACTTTATGTCCTTCTTTCCCACACATAAAGCATTTCTTTGTTCCATTGAGACACTCTCCTCGGTGTCTCCTTCCACATTTCCTGTATGATGGAAATTGAGGATTCTTTTCTCCATGGTCTCCACTGCTAGATCTCTTATCATTCATCACCTTTATCTTCTTTGTTGAGTCCAGGAGTTGGTTAATATATATGTTATTGATCATATTTTTGGAAAAATGATTTGGCATAAACACGATATATTTTACGCCTATCAAAATTCCATTTTGTTGCTCATTTCCACCACCGTTACCACCTTGTAAATCATTATCAAAGTCACTATGTCTTCCTTGGAATCCATCCATTTACTAAAACCAAAAATCATTGTGTGAGAAATAGTAGTCATAAAATAATTTAGAGAATATAATGACACCATATTCTTAATTTAAAACACCCCAGGATTAACCAAGGTTATTTATTATCATCTTATATTAAAATAATTCAAATTGGTTTATAAAGGAAATGTAAATTATCCTAAGCATATCCCTCGGGAGTGTCATAACCAAAAGTGTAGCAAGGACCGTTATTGTGCACTAGTTCTCGTTCGAGTCTAGCTCAAAGAGGTGTTTTCGGGTTTTACCCCTAGGTACATCTGTACTAGATCCACCTCTACCTACTCGTATCCAGACAGGGATGTATTTCTCGGAAAACTCACAAAATCTCTACAATACCAAAATTCTAGGAAGTTTTCTATACTAATTCTCAAAGTCCATCTTAGGTCGATGTGCTCTAATCAGAGTTTATCTAAATCTAGTTTCTAAGGTTTGTACTAAACTTCCTCTGATACCAATTGTAATGCCCCGAACCCAATTACCCAGAGTCGGTGCATTATTACATAACATTGGCATGATCACAAAAGATAAATTCTTGAAAGACCGATTAGTTTAGTAGCCTTGGAATCACTAGATACATTCATAAAGTTTACATTACATAATAAAGTGAAAAACTACAACAACATTGTTTCCATAAACCACACTCATATCCCCTCAGACTATCCCTGTAGGTAAGTCATAAAATACTTCTTCACATCCTGGGAAAAATAAAACATAGAAAGCGGTGAGCTCAGATGCTCAGTAAGGATAAAAATATAACAGAAACTTTCATAAATAAGCATAAACATTTAAGGCAATGTATAACTAAAACAAAATCCTTTTAAACTTGAAATTCAGCATAATATGGAAAAAATAAAATGAAATAATTCCATTTACATATTCACATGGATATTCTACTAGTCGAATCATCGCATGTAATATCAATAACCACTTTCATAATGATGGAATTCATAATTCCATACTATCATAACCACATAGTCAAGGCCTTGTGCCAAGACTGCAAATAAGATTTTGTCAAGGCCATGTGCCAAGACACTAGTTTGTCTCATGAGACCTACCGATTCATCGAGGAGCTATAGAGGGCTCCACCCGTCACTTACTAAGTCCAATGCATTCCTCATATGAAAAGTTTGAAATATAACATAAACATATATTAAATGTCAATACTTTAACCACAACCATGAATGGTATAAAAATAGCACATCCACAGTCAAACATAACTCATTAAATACAACATGGAAGATTTTATTGTAACATATTAACCTCAATCGAGAATAATGAAGGATATTGACATAGATGAAAATAATCATCAAAACTATTTGAGAGAAATATTCCCCTTTTTCTTGAAAACATTTAAAAGTCACATATTTGTCAAGAAGCCATTTAAAAATAGATTTTTGAATCAAAGTTTACCATACCACTTTGAAACTTTTTAAAGGAATTTTAATTTTAAAAACATTAATGTCCATATAAATAAATCCATAAAACCATTTTTAAAACATGGACATTAATGAGAAATATTTAGAATAATAAATCTTTAAAACATTTAAAAATGATATTTTAGTTAGAGTTCCTAACCAAAAGAGAGACACTTGAATACAAATAATTTAGGTAATAAAAACTTTGTAACATCATGAGAATAAATGGATTCATGATATACTATGTCAAAGTACATTATAGACACCATATAAAAGTGATTTGGTGTATAACAACAAAGAAGTCTCAATGGAATGTAAATTGAGATGAAACCTTTTATAAAGACCGTATCCTTACGTTAAGGATAAATGAATGACATTATTATGTGTGAAAAATATAAATACACTCAATATTATTGGATATTCAGTGTAAATCAATCGGAGGACATTCACACATATTCTTGTAAAAACAATACCAATGAATTGGATGCTTAACTCAACAAATGGAGATTGAGTTAAAATTACTCTTATCAAGTTCATATCGATGACTTGAGAATTTATCAATGGAGTGATTATGTGTATCAAAATTATATCCATAGAAAGGTAAGTGGAATTTATGACATGAGCAAATTAATAGTGATTCCACACATAATCTTGGAGTAAAATAATCAATGAAGTATGTGTAAAGATGAATGAGTGGAAATTGAAATTTCAAATTCCCTTATCGATTTGGTAATGTATGAAAAATACACGCATGAAAGAATGATCATAAAATGATGATGTAAATATCCATAAATTAAATTATATTACACAATGAATACAATAATGGCAGTACACACACCACATGCAATAAATATGTGGTGAACAATGAAATCTCACGGAATTAAAAGTGAGATAAGAAACCCATTACTTTGTACTTTTTTCTTGGTCGAGGGTAGGTTAACCTAATTTATAATGGTGAAATAATTGTTACTGAATTATACATGAATCATATACATTAATATGATATCATATATGACCTTTTAACATTGATTTGTTGATAATATCTTAGTATTATCGTCATTTAGGGTGTTAACAGATTCATTTTACTTTATATTCTTTGTTATGTGAGCCATATTTGTTATGGATGGGATGTATCTTATTAATATCCATAATTATATCATGTATATAAACATTATTTTTAATCATCAAATGAAATTTAGTCTTGAATGGATATGATGGGTAATGAATCTCATCGCGTTCGTGGAGACGATAATCCGTACGTACGCACGAGCGACAATATCATTCTTTTGATATTAAAATAATATATAATTGGATGGTATATCATATATACAGAATAATTATCATGTTATATTTATTATTTACATAAATTAAAAATCATTATTATTCCCATCCAAATAATAATATATTGAATAACAATTACACCACGATGTGGAGACGGTAGGTCGTACGTATGCACGTATGGTGACATGTCATTCAAAGGATGGATAGAATACTGAATATGGTTGTACCATATTTATAATAACATTAAAGTATATAGAATACAATAATGTTATTATGTTAGAGTGTAAATAACAAATAAATAAGAAGTGGAAGAAGACAGGAACTTGAAAGAGGGTGGTGAAATCATTACCTCTTCTTCGGATTCTTCCTTTTGATTTGATCAAAAGGGCTCTTTAAGTTGGATTTCTGACCAAATGAGGGACTCTATGATGAATTGAGGGAAGTTGGGAGGATATATGGGTAGAGTTTTTCCCTTCCAAAAGGCTTTTAAGGTATGAAGAATTGGTTAGAAGTGGTGTCCTTTTATAAGGGGGAGGAGAGGCTCTTTAGAAAAAACTTAAAGTATTAATTTATAATAAATTCATATTCGGTTTTTAATGGCTCCAAAGTGGATTATTAAAAGTATAAGGTGGTTATGGGTCGAAATAATTTCATCAAATAGATTTTAGACATGTTTGGGTCACTATATTAACCTTATCATTTATATTTAACTCTTAATTAAATAGTTTGACATTTACCATGTCACTTTGTATTTTTATATTATATGGTTAATAAACTTACTATATAATTCCAAGATACCCCCAAGTGGTAAATTAATTATAAAAATATCATTATATAAGTACTTTGGCTTAACCTTAGAGTTTTATGAATATAATATGAATTAATAATATAATATTTGTTTTAAAAACTATTTTATGTCAATTTTGACACTATTTAATAATTGATTTTTCTAAAGTCTTAACAACTTTATTAATTTTAAAAAAATTAATTTAAGAAATCCTAACATGTCATATTAATCAATAAAATTCGTGGATGGCATAAAAAGTTTCAAATTACATTTATTTGAATATTTATAATAGCAATTATTTGATTCTTTCATTAATAAGAAAAATACTGCATCATTATTGTGTCATAAATAAATTTAATTATTCAATGACTAAAAATTATATATAAAATAAAATTATATAGGAAATATTTTTATATTTATAATTAATATTTATAGTTAAAATATAACATATATAACCCTATGAAAAATTTATTTTTCTAAAAGATTTATGCTTATGTCATTTTTTGTAATTACTTTAACTTAATTAATATAAAGTGTCATTATCACTTACAAGTGGATCCATGAGGTCCCAAAATCGACCAAAAGATGCCCATGGTCATACATGTATCAAAAAATTTGGTCAGGATGCGTTTTAGGGTAATTTATTATTATTATAATATTATTTGTTTACCCTTATTTAACAGATTTACCCTTTAACCACGGTAAATAAAATATTTACCGAAGTAATTATTCAAAATGTCTAAATATAAAATTTACCTATTAACACAATTTGTACCTCCTGATTATAAATATGGAATCCATTTTTAAAAAATTAAAAACACATAAGTGGCAGTAATTAATTTAAAATTAATTTCCGTTGTTAAAACAAAATGGGTGTTTTTAAGAGATAATAACTATAAAAAGATTGGCGCTTGCTTATGTCCAGTTTAAATGTGAATTTATATACAATGACCAAAATTGGATTAAATGGTAAAAATATAATCTAATTATACTCTAAAATCACTCAAATTCATAATTTATCACTATTAATTATTTCGATTAAAAAAGTTTTTTTTAATTAAAATTTAGTGATTTTCACTATTCATCGAAATATGAAAGTTATCAGAAAATTACCAAAAATTCACCCTAAGATAATTTTGATATTAAGAATCCAAAAATTAAGAACATTTTTAAAGATAAAATGTATAAAATTTAAAAAAGTGGGTATTACTATTCATAATGGCTAATTTGATTGGTTGTGGTGTGTGTTAGAACTCGAAGTTGCGTACAACACACGCTACTGTATTATTCAAAGACAAGTGTACCGTGGAAGTTTGGGGTGTTAAACATGTGATGTTTCCCAAATATCAATTCAAAAAAAATCTTATATTGAGCCTAGGGTAAACTCTTCATCTCCGACCTAATAGTGGATAAAAATTTCACATATGATGCTTCTTTTGGTAAATATTCAATTTTATTTTGAAAAAAAACGCATGATCATGAATAAAATATATTTAATATTTTTATTATATCAATGTTGAGTCTCTACATGCCTCATAAGTATACACCAAATCAACACATAACTCCTAAAATATTCCATAGAATATTCCAAAGTGTTAAAAGGGACTTTAAACTTTCATAAAGACATAATAAACACAAGTATTAAAAAATTAAATTTTCACACAAAAAACACTTGTAATTTATTAACAAAAGTGGGTTTTATTGTCATATAAAAAAGTGAGTATGTTACAATTCCTTCTCACCTTAAAGGATTTTACTGTGATCAATAGTGAATTGCCATAGGTGTTAGAACCATCCATGATAGAAATAATAGGATTTAATGATGATGATTAGAGGTTCAAGAAACACATGTGGATCACTAATAGATAGAATATACCCTTTATTAAATTGGGTGGGTTTCTAGGTATTGTTTACCAGACTAATAATTTTCATGGATTTATTAAGAAGTGGATATATAGAGTTTTCCTGCGTACTATTTTAACTAATTTGTGCCTATTTCTTGCTGTGGATTTATGGGTTAAATGGGAGGCATATAATGATACTAGAATCAATAATCATCATTTCTCTTTTCTCGTTTTTAAGGTTAGAGATCAGAATCTTATCTTGAATCATGGTGTGTATATTAAGTGGAAGGATAGTTCCCCTATCCTTTGGTCTCTCTCGAAGTAGAAAGGTACTCATATGAATTATATCCTTGGTCGTGGTCACTCAGTGTGCTGGAGAAAACATGTTTGTGGAATGAAACTAAATTATAACGAGTCTTATGATCATGGTATCATGAGATATGGTAGTTTGGTAAGCAATGGATTAGGTTATATGGAGTCGGTGTTCAGTGTATTTTATGGTGCTGGAAACTCTCTTCTTGCCAAGACAATTGACTTTCTTAGTGTCCTTATTTGTTTCCTTTATAACATCAATCATTAAAATATTGAAATTTATTACTCTTTTTTTCATAGTTTTATAATTGGTATGGATTCCCCTCATTGTTCCATCACATATCAAATTATAACATGCAAATCCTTACTGGAGGAGTGTAGAAATCAAGCATACTTGGTAGGAGGGAAACATGGCAGTGGATTTTTTGGATTCATAGGGGTCTCTTGGTAACACTCTTATTTTTTAATCCAATTTTGGATTGTTTGCTTATGAATGTATGACTATTGCTTGAGAATATGACTTGGGGATCTATTACTTTAGACCACCTTGATTTCCAGGGTGTCGTCTTGGTATTTTTAATATTTTTTTGATTTATGTAGGTAATTATTTTCTCTTATAAATTAATTTAAAATAATATATGTAAATTCCTCTTTATAGAAGTTTCAGCTCATATTCATCTAGTTCTTCTATAAATTCTTGAATAAGTTGATGAAAATCATACCAGCCATGGGACCAGCCTACTTCCGCTAAACCTTCCAGAACCTTCAAGTGATAT
Source organism: Viscum album (assembly GCA_963277665.1). NCBI lineage: Eukaryota > Viridiplantae > Streptophyta > Magnoliopsida > Santalales > Viscaceae > Viscum > Viscum album. Next base: position 1,698,383,440 of record OY728142.1, read on the forward strand.
TTGAGTGGTCACATAATTATTTATGTTCTCATTTTTCTATATGAATTTGATATTAGTTTTAATTTATGATTTATTTTTTCTTAAGATGAATTATATACTTTCATAATCACCTTCATGTAACCAAGAACATGTTAAAGATCAATAAATAAAAAGTTAATGGAATCCATTGGGAGGTGTTAGAGTTTTGGGTGATTAGCATGGATTAAAAATTGTGTAGTCAAGTTCATTAAATATGGATGGGTTTTAGGGTAAATATATTTCCTCATTGAGTCAACATGTGGTGTATTTATTACATTACACATGTTGAATAGTGAGACTAGCAAAAAAATTGTTGAATTACTCATCATGTAGCTGATGTACACACTGCGTAGTCTATATGTTTTCACAGTATAAATCAAAAAATCTGCATGGTCAAAGATGCACTATGTATTTATTACATGATGCGTGGGACATACAGATGAGAAACATTGTAATTAATGCACATGATGCGGTGGTCATTTAATTAATAAATATGAGTTTTATTTAATACACATTATTTGGTGGTTATGTAATTAATACACATGAAATGTGTTTATTAAAAATGATGTGGTGTTCATTTAATTAGCAGATATGTAGTTTATTTAATATAAATTATGTTCTGGTCATGTAATTACTACACACATGGTGTATATATTAAAAATGATGTGGTGGTCATTTAATTAATTCACATGAGGTGTAATGCATGTGGTGTGTAATTACTTCACTTGCAACATGTAATTAATTTACATGAAGTGTGTAATTAATTCACACTTTGTGTATAAATAATTTAAATTAAATTAATTGACATGTGGTGTATTTAATTCACATGCGTTGTAATTAATTAATTCACAAATTTTGTAATTAATTAATTCATGGTATAATTAATTCACATGTGATGTATTATTAAAACACATACGGGGTATTTAATACAAGTGGTGTAATTAATTAATTTACATGGAAATTAAATTAATTACAACATTAAACCTTTATACACTCGATACAAAAATAATTTAAAGAATATTAATTGATCAATTAATTCCATGTTAAATTAATAACTATATTCCATGTTGCCTCTAAGTACATATCATGCACTTAATAAAAGTTAACGGGCTTACAAGATAGTTTAGATAAACTATTAAGATAAACGAATGAATTAATTAATATGATAATTAATTGAATTAATTTTGGAACTTTTATCTTAATAAATAATAAAAAATTGAAATGATTAGTATATCATATTAAAATACGTATGCATTTCATGTTGTTGATGATCATGATCTTAGACTAACCAATGTATATTTTGTTTCTTTCAATTTAATTTATTGCATGGATTTTGTAATTACTATTATTAAATTAAAATGATAGCCTACACGTCATCCCATCCTATTTATAATGTATGGACCTACATGTTCATGGTTTATTTAATGTATCCCCCTTAACTTATCCTTAGGGTTCCCATCACCTGCATGTGAGTAAATTCATATGTAATAAATATGGAGTTCCTAGTTGAGTGGAAGAGATCTAAGTCCGAGTTTATGGTTTTAGGTGATGTGGAAGAACATATCAGGGACGATCAAGACTTAGTGAAAGTTAGAATCAATAAATCTTTCACATGTTGAACAAGATATTAACATCATGAATAATGAAAAGTTTCCATTTGAAAATAGACATAAATGTCAATGAAACTAAGAGAAGATATTTTTCGTGTTAAATCTATAATTAAGTTAATTAATTTTGAATATTGATGACCTCATTCTTGATATCTTTATTTGTAGTAGATCTTGATCATCCAAAACCCTTTTTGGTAATCATTAATTACACTTGTAGGATCCAAGTGTTGAATCCCTCTAGCAATGATCCCCTCATGCTTCTTTGACCTTTAAATGACATAGATGAATCATTGGGTGCTAACAGATTCGATTGATCATCTTGCATTATTCATCCAAATTGATTCATATTTATTCAGTCTTGAAGAAGTTCTCTGGGTCTTCTTTTTCTTGAGAGGATTTGAGAGAGAAGAGGATAATTATTAGAGAGAAATCTGATGTTCACAATGATTCTCAATTTGCGTATCTATGAATTATAATAAATATATTTATAAACCTAGTTTTAGGGATTTTATTTTAATTAATTTAAAAACTTCCCTTAACAAAATGTCAAACCCATGTCTGGACCCATTTCATGTATTAAAATAATAATATTATTTTTATTCCATGACATGTGCTAATTGGTACAATGATAAATATTATTTTAATGGATTTACAATTTATATTTATCACCAGACATGATCTCGGTATGATCATCTTCCTCAAAATTGATCAAATACTCAATATTTAATTAAATATTTATTCATAAAATAAATATTTCATTCAAAGTCTGAAAAATAAGTATTTATTAAATATTCAATAAAATAAAATAAATATTTCCAATTGATAAATCCTAAATAAAATTATTCCTTTATTTTGAGAATAATATTTATTCAAATAATTAAATTTAAATAGAATTTAATTATGATAAAAAAACACTTACTGTGTGACCCTATAGGATTATTTCTCATTAGCATTAGGTGGTCTTGTTTAAAGTATAATATTACTATCTAGAAATGGGTCAAGGAACCCAAGAGGAAGAAGTTAATGCCACAACATCTAAAAACATACATGAGATCTCACTATGTAATATAATACATTTTTTTACAATATCTCATCAAGTAGATTTCAGACTCGTATCATAAATCTATATGCTTGATATGTCTTTATTTGGATTTTTGAAATGGACCCATAATAACTGTAACGTCTCAGATCCGGGTGCCACTCAACGAGTGCCCCAAACCCGGTTGGTCACATGACCTCAAGCGCATTTACCCAAATGCCAGAGGCTGCCGATAAGAAACGAGGGCCTAGGTCTGATAGTGGGGAAACTATGACCTCACTTGTCAAAGTGTAACGCAGCGGAACAAAATAAAAACATACCAAAAGCGGAAACGGTAAATAGTAACAACTGAAAAGGACAACAGTACTGAAGTAAAAGATAACAACAGTCATAGAGATATGATGATGCATTATGTATCTAAGTCTAGGAAAGCAACCAAATCAGGATACACTACAGTCTAGAATAATCCAATACAAAGTACAAGTACAACAAAGGAAAACAAAATAGTGCATCAGGAACTCAGCAACATCGCAAGCCTAATCTCGGTCCCATGCTCTCACACTCCTCTTCAATAATCAAGTACCCGTATAGGGACTCTTTCCCTTATCAACACCTACAACAATATAATCTATTTGGGCCCAAGACATGACCCAAACAGGGTGTGAGAAATAAATCCTAGTTGGAAACCACCAAAGTCCCATGCCCAACTATCAGTGAAAATGTACAACAACAGTGTGCAGTAATGAAATGCAGTAAACTAGGAAGTACTCAAAATTAAACATTCCTACCATTTTCATTGTCATTTTATTAATTATTTATCAATGTCCAGCTTGGGATTTGGCTTGGAAGGTACACCATAATAAATCACCACAGTGAATATACAAAGTAAATGTTGTCCGCAGACATGAAAATCCTTACCTCAGGTAATCAGAATCGAAACCCGCAGGTGACTGCCCACATGCATAATGAATATTGCCCTCAGGCGTATGAGGTGTTTCCCACAGGCACAGAAGCTACTACCCAAAGGCATTAGAAAAATTGCCCCCAGGCTAAACGAAACACTACCCACAGGCTAAACACAACACTGCCCTCAGGCTAAGTAGGAAACTGGGCTAAGCCCAACACATAGCAAGCAATACATATAAGTTCCTCTCAAGAAAACTTAAAGCATGTTATAGATATGGCATACCCTCAGGTATCCTGGACAAATGGCTAAACAAGGGGAACACACCCACGTGGTGGCCCTGGATCTAATAAATGATCCCAAACAACAATTTATACAAAATAATTAAATTACCTATGAAATTATAGGCATTTTATCAGTCAAGGCCTCAGCCATGAGTCACACCAAACATGGGTGTGGAGCACACTAGTACACAAAATCACTCAAGAGTTGTAATAAAACACAAGACCACCTACTTCGATCTCCACTGATCGATATATGCGAACGACGCCTCCCAAAACATCCGAAAACAATGCAGATCTAGGATAAACGACTACATGTTGAAACTCAAATAACTTCCCCTTAAGAAAGAATTGGAAGGAAACACACAAGGAGAGGAAATGGCTTACCCGCACTGTCCTAACGTGATCATCAGCAAAGGAATCGAAGTCCCAGTGCTCGTCTGAGAACTATTTCAAGCTTCGACTTCACCTCCTGGTGATCCAAACGAGTTCTAAGCTTCCTCTGTCGAAAGAGGAGGCCACTGCCCATTTTAAGCAAAAAAAAACAAACTACACGGCATGTACTCTCAAGTACACGGCGTGCACTTTTCATTTTTTTAACTATTCCTCTGGAGGCTAATTTTCACCACTGAACTATTCATCTATCGATATGAGTACACGGCGTGTATTTCTGAGTACACAAGCATGTACTGTCACTCTGCTGGCGGTTGCTTCCACCACCTTACTATTCATCTGCTGACTGATTACATGGCATGTAAATACCAAGTACATGACCCGTAGTCAGTTTTTATACCCTTCATCGTCAACCAGCCTACACGCCCTGTGTACTCATTCCACACGGCCAAAGTACATGGTGTGTGGAAAAGTACATGGAATGTACCCATAAAATTTGGGATTTTTCCCCTTTTTCCTTATTTTCTCAAAAACACTTAAGGAAAAAGGAGAATAAGAAACCCGTACCTCAAGATTAAGGATCGAGTTCTTACAAACTTCCCCCCTTAAAGCAATTCATCCCCGAATTTCCCTCCCAAGGGTGGTAAAGATAAAGATCAGAAAAAATATGGCCACTGAGCACATATGTTGGTCTCCTACTCCCCGGTTTCATCCTGCACTCGGCCTTGCTGCTATAACACTCATACGAGAGGAACTGACCGACCTCAGAGAACCTTCATGCTTCTATCAACAATACAAATCAGATGCTACTCGAAGGATGCATCGACCTGAAGCTCAACTTCCTCGAGCTGAAAAATGTGAGATGATTCTGAGTGATAACAGTGCAATTGAGATATGTGGAAGATATCATGCATGGATCAGTACCTCTGTGGAAACTACAACTGATAGGAAACCGGCCCGACTCTCTCTAGAATCTAAAATGGCCTCACATACCTCAGTGAAAGTTTAGCATATCTTTTGATTCGCCTGTTTCCTAACCTCGGTGAAACATGCAAGAAAACATGATCCCTGACCACAAACTCCAAGGGTCATCTATGATGATCAACATAATATTTCTGATAAGATTTTGCAGTAGCCATCTGCTTCTGAATCAACTGGACCTACTCTGAAGTCTCCTGCATGAGACATGGTCCCAGTAAAGCTATCTCACCTACCTCTAACAAGAACAAGGGTGATCGGTATGTCCTACCATATAAAGCCTCATAAGGTGCCATCTCAATAGTTTCTTGAAAACTATTATTGTAGTAAAACACAACCAGGGGTATGTGCTTCTCCCAAGAGCCCCCAAGGTCCAGGATGCATGCATGCAGCATGTCCTCAAGCACCTGTATCGTACGCTCTGACTGGACATCGGTCTAAGGGTGGTAAGTTGTGCTCAAAAGCACTTGTGTACCCAGCACCCTCTGAAGACTCTGCAAAAAACAAGACATAAAATGGGCATCCCTATCTGAAACGATAGAACGAGGGACCCCATGAAGATATACTATCTCTTGGATATACAACTTCCCAATCTCGTCGACACTGAAGGTCTCCCTGATCGGAAAAAAGTGATCTACCTTCATAAGTCTATCCATAACAACCCATACAACATCACTGCCTCGAGGTGACCTCGGAAACCCGGTCACGAAGTCCATTGCGACATCATCCCACTTCCACTCCAGAATGGGTAACTATTTTAACAGTCTGGATGGCCTCTGATGTTCCGCCTTCACCTGCTGATAGGTGGAACATCTCATAACAAAACCAAATACCTCTCGTTTCATACTTGGAAACCAATAATTATGTCTCAAGTCATGGTAAATTTTGGTAACTCTGGGATGCACTTCCCAGCTGAAGCATGAAACTCCCGCATCAACTCCTCACATATATCCCCTGGAACCCAGACTCGTCCATGGACACGCAATAACTCATCATCGCCTATCTTCTAACTGGGAGGAGGGTCCTCCCTTACCACCGACTCCTGTAGAACTAGGCCTTCCGAATCAGATAGTTGTCTCATCCACACTCTATCTAGGAGGGTAGAAGTCACAGATAAGGATGAAATATAGGGTCACCCCTGACTATCATGCACCTCCAAATGCATTTCAAAGAACAAAGCCATAAGCTTCCACTCACCACTGGCTTCCTGCACTGCTTGTATCTGAGTCCTCCTACTAAGTGCATCAGCTACTGCTTTACCCTTACCAGGTGTATAGGAAATCTCGAAGTTGAAGGACAGAAGGTATTCAACCCACCTTTACTGTCTCAAATTCAAGTCATGCTGGGTAAAGATATATTTTAGACTTTTGTGGTCTGTAAACAACAAAAAATGCTCTCCCAAGAGATAATGTCTCCAACAGCATAATGCATGAACAACTGCGGCCAACTCGAGATCATGAGTCAGGTAATTCCTCTCATGTGGCCTCAACTACCAAGACCCATACACAACTACTCGATCACCCTGCATCAACACTGCTCCAAGCCCAATACCTGATGCATCACAGATAACTGTATAGCTCTTCCCTTACTCTAGAAGTATCAGGACTGGTGCTGATGTCAAACTTCCCTTCACCTTTTAAAAGGCTATCTCACAAGCTTCTGACCAAACAAACTTCACACCCTTATTAGTCAAACCCATCAATGGCACTACTAAGCCGGAGAAGTCCTGTATAAAGCACCTATAGTAACTAGACAACCCCAAGAAACTCTGTATTTCAAAAACGTTCTTGGGATTCTCCCAGGATACTGCTGCTCTCACTTTCTCTGGGTCTACTAAAACTCCTGACTCTAAGATAATATGACCCAAGAAGTGTATTTGGTCTATCAAAAAGTGGCACTTTGAGAGCTTAGCATATAGCTGATGCTCTCTCAGTGTACTCAAAACAATATCAAGATGGGTAGCATGGTCGTGTCGAGTGTGAGAGTACACTAAGATATCGTCCAGGAAGACTACCACAAAATAATTTAGATAAGGGTTAAACACATGATTCATCAGAGCCATAAAATCTACTGGCGCATTCGTGAGTCCGAATGGAATGACCATGTACTCATATAGACCATACCTGCTCCGAAAAGCTATAAGTGGTACGTCTGATGGTCTAACGTGTAGATGATGATATCCAGATCTCAAGTCAATTTTCAAGAACACTCATGCTCCCTGAAGTTGATCAAAAATATCATCAGTCCTCGTAAAGGGATATCATTTCTTGACCGTCAACTAGTTCAGCTTCCAATAATCCACACAAAGTATGAGGGTTCCGTCTGCCTTCTTAGCAAACAGGGCAGGCAAACCCCAAGGAGAAGTACTGGGTCAGATGAAACCCTTTGCCTACAACTCCTCTAACTGCCTCTTGAGCTCCTGTAATTCTGGTGTATCTATCCTATAAGGAGGAATGGAAACCGGTGCCACTCCTGGCACATGATCAATAGAGAAATCCCCCTCTCGCTCCGGAGGTAGACCTAAAAAGTCATCCAAGAAGACATCCCCGAAATGATCAACTACTGGAGGGAAATATTTCTGACAATTTCTCTGGTCATCCAGATATAAACTCACAATCTGGACTATCACTCCACCTTGCCCACGATTCTCTGGTCCAGCTCGGCTCACCTTGACATCCCATTTTCCCTTGTATAGAAACTCTCCGCCCTCTGGTGATGTGAAACTCACCCTGCGACGATAGAAATCTAAAAAGGCTCAAGAGGGTACCAACCAGTCCATCTTGATAATGAAAATCATATATTGTCATCTCTAATATGTAGAGGTCCCCTAGAAAGTGACACCCTCCAATCTCTAGGGGGAACTCCCTACAATGATGCACACCTACTGTTCTAATACCCATCAGAGTGTATAGCATTATAAAATCAGAATATGTAGAAACACAGAGCCCAAGGATCTCCACAATGGGTGTAAATATAAATCTATGCATAGAACCAATATAGAAAAGTACTGAAGAAAAAACAGAGGCTACTAGAATAGTACCTTTGATAGTGGAAGGTCCAGCATCCTGCTCATGTTGGGTCTATTACACTGCATATGTCTGCCCAGTGTCGCAGCCCTACGACACAGCCTGGCTACCCTGAGCTGACCCGCCCTGCTATCTCTGAGATTCTGGTGTTTGGCTACCATGGCCACGACCACCACCTCGACCTGAACGTCCTACTGTATTCCAATTCTCTGACTGGTAATAAGCTACTGGCCCTTCTCCCGCACGCAGAGTCTACACAGAACCCCTCTCACTAGCCACTTATGGAAACACCCTACAAAAGCACTACAGATGACCCATCCTGCAGCAAGCTCGATACTCCACTGGGTCACGTGGACACTAAGGTATCTTGTACCCCTCTTTACCACACTGGTAGTAGATGACCTGGACACCTGAAGAAATCTTCTGGCTAATACTGCCACCTTGAGGGAAATCCATCTGTCTCTTCCTCTTACTGATAGAAATAGTACCAGAAACTAGTGTCGAACCGCCCTGGCCTGTACCACTAGTTTCCCGCAGGTTCCACTCTGTAATCAGTGCCTGGTTCATAATATCGTGCACTGTAGGCAACCTAAAAACATTCACCAGTGCTCAGATGTCATATCAAAGACCATCCTCAAAGCATCGAGCCCTCAACGTCTCATCACCCACCAAAACAGGTAAAAAACATTGTAGCTCGATGAAGCAAGCAGAATAATCCATCACTAAAATGGCGCCCTACTGTAGATTCATGAACTCTAGAGCTTGATCTTACCTCAGCGTCTTTGGAAATAAAAATTCATAGAAGACTATCTGAAAATATTCCCATGCCATATCCCGGTGATGCTCAGTCTGGGTGGTAATATCCCACCATCTCTTGGAGTAATCACACAACATGTATGTAGAGATCTTGACCATCCACCCAGGAGGTGTCTCTAGATGCTCGAAAATAATCTACATAGAACCCAACCAAGACTCTGCAGCCTTTGGTCCACCATCCCCTGAAAACGTAGGTGGATACTGCTGCTGGAATATACGAGTCAGCTCTACCATTGATGTGGCAGCCGGTGGTGCTCCCTGGAAGGTCTGCATAAACTGCATAAAGCCTTCATGGAACTGCGCATCTTCACCTGTGTCTGGTATAACAGCTGGCACCGCATCTGGATATGCTGGAGGATCCATCGATAGACCATGGCCTACCATCTCTAGAGTATAATTGTTGACACTCTCTTGGCGTATAACTCGTAGTCGTCTCAATGACATGACTCTACAAGGTCAAACACATGCCTTAGATTAAGATAATCAAGGACTGAAAAAAGAAGTGTAATAAGGGAATAGGATAAAGAAAACATTCAAGTATTACTAAACAAGAATACATGGAGTGTATAATAACTATACGACGTTTTCCCTTTAGTCTTTCACATGGGCATGTACTCTACCAAAACTGGTCATGTAACACCCCAAACACACGGCGTATTGTCCACACACATGGCGTGTACTAGAATTTCTTACCCTGCCCGAGTCCTTCTACATGGCTTAACCACATGGCTCTATTTTGAACGAGACTACACGACGTGTATAAGGTCTACACAGTGTGTACTAGATGAGCTTCACCGACCCATGTTGTCCGTTACATGTCCGGGTACACAGCTCAAACTACACGGCATGTTCCATATAGACATGATGTGTAATACTTAGATTTCAACTTCCCATGTTGTTAGTGACACAGCCGGCTACTCTCCCGACACTACATAGAATGTTACACCCACACACGGCATGTACACCACCTTGTTTCCCCAGCCACACAGCCGATTCCACATGGTCTCTCACCGTTTAAGACTATACGGCGTGTTCCTAAGGTACACAATGTGTTTAGGAGGAGGGAACACTGACCCGTATTGTTAGTTACACAACCAGATTCCCAGGTTACACTACACGGCATGTACAATCAGTACACGATGTGTGTTCTCAAAGTTTCATCATCCCGTGTTTCTGCCCACACGACTTATGACATGGGTAACAACTACACAACCTGTACATATGGTACACGGCGTGTAATTAAAAATTTTGCATTTCTTCCCAAACAGAAGAGTACATGGCATGTAGTCAAACTACACAGCGTGTATTCTATGTTTTTCCAGACAGTAAGCCTTAGAAACTACTCCGGAGCCTAGAAAAACACCGAGACCAACACCTAAGTGCCAAATTTTGATCCTTGAGGGCCCATACTCCCCGAGAATCAAAGCTTGACATCTTATACATGTTATAAACAAGGTAAACAGGTCGATGATCCACCAAATTTTGGTCAACGAGGGCCCATACTCCTCAAGAACCAAAGTTTGGCGTTCATTCTACAAAACCTTACATGAAAATACCCTATCAAATAGTAGGTATTTTATCAAGGCATCTATCACAACATCATGCTTTTACTAGCACAACATCTATCACAACAACATGCAATTTCTAATGCACCTACATGGCATGGAAACTATGCATGGCATGTGATTCTAACCTGTGCCTAAATGATGCATAAGATGGAATACCCTCATCTCATCGGGTTATAACTAAATAGAACCCAATATAAAAATATAAATAAAACACTACAAGTGAGTCACCCAACAGTGAAAATCAAATCAACTGTGAATTTTCAAAACCAGATAAATCACAATTAAACGAGGTAGATTGGATTTTCCCTCTACACAGGTTAGCTACTCTCAGGAACAACTTATTACCAAATACCAATTCCATTCTATCCCTAACTATAGGCTCCAAATAGTAAGTCAGAGAAAAGAAAACCTCCTCTGATACCACTTTGTAATATCCCGGATCCGGGTTCCACTCAATGGGTGCCCTGAACCCGGTTGGTCACATGACCTCAAGCACATTTCCCCAAATGCTAGAGGTGGCCTACTAGCAGTGAGGGCCCAGGTCTGATAGTGGGGAAACTATTCCCTAATTTGTAAAATTGTAACGAAGTAGAACAAAATACAAACATACCAAAAGAGAAAATGATAAATAGTAACATCTAAAAAGGACAACAGTACTGAAGTAAAAGATAACAACAGTCATAGAGATATGATGATGCATTATGTCTCTAAGTCTAGGAATGTAGCCAAAATAGGATAAACTACAATCTAGAATAATCCAATACAAAGTAAAAGTACAATAAAGGAAAAAAATAGTGCAACAAGAACTCAGCAGAATCGCAAGCCTAAGATCGGTCCCATGATCTCCCACTCCTCTACAACAATCAAGTACCTGTATAGGGACTCTTTCCCTTATCAACACCTATAGCAATATAATCTGTTTAGGCCCAAGACATGACCCAAATATGGTGTGAGAAATAAATCCCAGTAGGTAACCACCAAAGGCCTATGCCCAACTGTCAGTGAAAATGTACCACAACAGTGTGCTGTAATGAAATGCAGTAGACTAGGAAGTACTCAAAAGTAAACATTCCTACCATTTAAAATGTCATTTTATTAATTATTTATCAATGTATAGCTTGTGATTTGGCTTGGAAGGTACACCATAATAAATCAACATAGTGAATATACAAAGTAAAAGTTGTATACAGACATGAAAATCCTTACCCTCAGGTAATCTGAATCGAAACCCACAGGTGACTGTCCACAGGAATAACGAATATTTCCCTCAGGTGTATGAGGTGTCACCCACAGGCACATAAGCTACTGCCCAAGGACATGAGAAAAATTTCCCTCAGGATAAAATAAACACTAACCACAGGCTAAACACAACATTTCCCTTAGGATAAGCAAGAAACCGGGCCGAGCCCAACGCATAGTAAGCAATACATATAAGTTCCTCTTAAGAAAACTTAAAGCATGTTATAGATATGGCATACCCTCGGGTATCCTGGACAAACATATAAATAGGGGGAACGCACCCACAGGGTGGCCCTAGATCCAAGAAATGATCCCAAAAAACAATTTATACATAATCATTAAATTCCTTATGAAATTCTAGGCATTTTATCAGTCAAGGCCTCAGTAATGCGTCACCCCAAACATGAGCGCGGAGCACAATAGTACACAAAATCACTCAACGGTTGTAATAAAACACAAGACCACCTACCTCGATCTCCAATGATTGTTATACATGAACTACGGCTCCCAGAACGTCCGAGAACGATGTAGATCTGGGATAAAAGACTACACGTTCAAACCCAAATAACTTCCCCTTATAAAATAATTGGAAGAAAACACACAAGGAGAGGAAAGGGATTACCCGCATGGTTCTAACGTGATCATCGATGAAGTAATCGGAGTCCCGGTGTTCGGTTGGGAAATATTCCAATCTTCGGCCTCCCCTCCCGGTGCTCCAAACGAGTTCTCAGCTTCCTCTATCGAAAGAGGAGGCCACTGCCCATTTTAAGTGAAAAAACAAACTACACGGTGTGTACTCTCAATTACACAGCGTGTACTTTTCTTTTTTTTAACTGTTCCTCTGGAATCTACTTTTCAACACTGAACTATTCATCTATCGAAATGAGTACATGGAGTGTATTCCTGAGTACATGAAGTGTATTGTTGCTTCGCTAGCAGCTGCTTCCACCACCTTACTATTCACCTGCCGACTGATTACACAACATGTAAATACCAAGTACACGACGTGTAGTTAGTTTTTACACCCTTCATCATCGACCGGCCTACACGCCATGTGTACTCATTCCACACGGCCAAAGTACATGGCTTGTACCCATAAAATTTTTGATTTTTCCCCATTTTCCTTATTTTCTCAAAAACACTTAAGGAAAAAGGAAAACAAGAAACTCGTACCTCAATATTAAGAACCAGGTTCTTACAATAACACAATGAACATAGAATTTAATGTGTCATTTATATCTCAATTAAATGGAAAAGATATAAAATTCCATTAATATGTAAGGGAAAAATAATTCCTTGGCTTATTCATTAATAACACATCATTCATGATGCACCCAAGGTACCTAAATTCACATAAATTTATAATATCATGGTTTATAAAAATACATATAAGTGAATGAGTCTTGACATGCATTAATAATAATATTAAAGTCTAATGACCATTACACTTGCTTGAAGATAGGAATATCCAATGACATACAAACATGTGAAATTACCACTGGTAGGTATGTTCTCACAATCTACTATATTGGAGATTACCAAGTGAGAACTTCATGAGATGAAGTCTCATTTTCTTATGAGTACTCACACATGATAGTCAACTTGTTATGTGTCCTATCATAGAATGTTATCCGACCATAGAAATAGGTTTAAGAATATTTTCATGTCATTTCTAGGTTCTCATCATAGTGGAAAATTTCCATACCATTTTAATGTGACAGATACCATAGGGCATTATTATATTAAATTTATACAGAACAATGAACAATATATAATAAGATATTTTTTTAATATTCAAAATTTTGAATTTATATGTAATAAAAAGTACAAATAGTTGTTTCTAGAACACCAAATCTAACATGGATTCGAGGTGAAACCAAACATGGAGGTTCATAATAACCAATGAGGTATGTTTCCACTCAAATCGGTAAAAGTTCAAGGAGTTTCTCCTAGGATCAATGATTTTATTTATTATACACTCAATAATGAATTATTAGATAAATATAATCATGATTATACCTTTTTTATTTTATTTTTTCTAGTTTCTTGGTTTTTATTTATATGTACTTATGTTTATGTGATCACATAAAAGAATAAAATAACATGCATACAAGAAGAAATTAAAATAAATCCAAATTATGCATAATTCTATTGAGACATGGATAATCATTCAAATGAAATGAAATTTTTATTAACTATGAGTTATAAATAATATTTTGTGTTATATTAAACAAAATAACGTGAAGAGGGGTATCCTTAAATATAAATGGTATAAAATTTGAGGTAATTTTTTAGGAAATCCGAACACATGATTTTTTGGATTGGGAAGTCCACTCAACAGAACAAGGAGTTGTGAGTTAATAAAGTTCGAAAAGAACTGAATACCTAAATTGTAATAACCCAAGTAATGTTAATAGTAAATAATTTTTTACCCTATTAATATTATTTACTTATATTTTATAGAGTTATATTCATTATAATAGTAATGAATAATTTTTCAGTCAAAAAGAAAAAGCTTTATTTCTGACCAAATTGGGTTTTCACACATTATGGTTTTATTTTAAAAAATTAATTATACTTTTAGAAAATAAAAATTATATAATTTTTTATTTCAAAATATTAAAATTATCTTATTATGATATTTTTGTACGTTTCTCAAAAGATTTAATTTTCATTGAATAATGAAAATACTGATTTTTTTGAAACTTTCATTTATTCTCATTGAAAATTCCCATTATTATTTTTAACTATATATTAAATAAATATAAGTCTCATTTAGTTATAAATAATCTAATTAATTACATAGTAATTATATTTATACTTTATTTTGGTATAAGTTCATTTTTATGCTTAAAAATGTATTTTTCTAAAAAACTATTTTTCGTTATGTTTTATGCATATTTATTAAAAATAATTTATGTCACTTAGAGGATTTTAATTTTTTTTAAATTTAATTTATTTTTGGATTAATAAATTCAAATTTATCCCAAGGTAAATTTTTGAGATTTTTTCAAATAAAGTAAAATTTTGGTGAATTGTAAAAAATACAATTTTTATGAAATTTGATACCTTTTATGATATCATTTAGAAATAAATATGATATAAAAATTTATTAAACTAATGAAAACAATAATTTATGATAATATAATAAAAATATAATATAAAAATAATCCAAAATATATAAATTATAATTTATTTTATGATAAATATGAAAATAATTTTCAGTGCTGACGTAGTGCTTGCACAATACTGGAAAAGTCAAATTCAGTGTCCTAAAGATAATATTTGAGAATAAAAAAAGTCTTTAATATACTTGGTTAATAAATATAAATTATTATTGATTATTTTAATGGATATATAAAATTTTCTAGTTATATAACATGTGAATTACATGGATTCTTATGAAATGCTTATACAAGGGTATAAAATTAAAAAGTAACATATTAAATAAGTTGTCCTGAAATATATGTGAGTAAATATAAATATTTAATGAAAATAAAAGTTTATATTAAACTTAATTAATTTTTTTTATTATTTTAATTTGTTTTAAAATTTTAGTGATGATATAATTACTTTAAATGCTTATGCAATGCTAACACAATGCTTTTGAAAATAGTAGAAAAATCAAGTAAATGATTTTAAAAACTCTATAAGTAATATAGTTTGGGTGATTTATAGTATGGTATTAATTTTAAATATAAATATAATATGTTAGGTATTTTTTAAATTTTTATATTTAAATTATATTTTTATATTGAGGAATTTTAAGGTCAAATTAAATGAAAAGTTCCAAAAATGACATTAATGATAATTTATAATAAACAATAATTTTTTAAATGATTTAAAATTAATAAAAGTCATTTATTTGTAAACCTTAATTGGATATGTTTTAATATATAAAAAATGGTTCATTTATTATTCATTTTTTCTTTTATAGTAAATTTATTGACCCCTAAAGAGTAAAAAACTCTGATATCACCGTATTCATCAAAAGGGTCAACATGGGTTAAAACTGAGAGACAAGGGTTAAAACGTCCCCTAAACTTGTCTAAATTATATTGTATGATATTATTTAGAATAATAATTATCATATATTATAAATATATAAATTTGTTTCCACTTATTCATGAAAATTAATTTACATTAATTTAATAATTTATGTAATTCCAAAAGCGCCCTTCCCCTCACTTAAAAAAGGAACCTCATATCTTCTCTTCCTCTCACCTTTTTAGCACTCTAGTTATAAAAATACATAAAAAAATATCTTCCCAAAACCCCTACCCACGTTATAGGTGTAATACTTTGGGAATAATACAAACCTTATAGGGATTAAGGTGTACAAAAGGAGGTTTTCTGAAGAAGTTATATAACTTTTAACCGAATGTTTTAGTTTTATTTATACTTATACCTCATTAAAAAATATTATAATCATTGTGATATAATAAAATATTTATTTACCATATAATTATATGTTATTATGTTTAATTATTAACTTTAATCCATCTCCTCTTCCATCAAATGGTAAATTAAACCATCATTCTTGTGTACGGCGGACTCCGCCTTGCAAACTGATATAATTTGTTTTCCATAAACAACTCTCACAGATAGTTAAAATGGAGGATTTAATGTAAATATATGATATTAATGAAATAATTATCATTATATAAAGATAATATATTATATATTTTATTATCTTTCTATCCATTGAAAAATGATAACGTCGTTCATGCGTACGTGTGGATTACCACCTCCACGAAGTGATGTGATTTGTTTTTCATGACCACATCACATGGATACTATATATAAGTTTATTTAAAGAAATAATATTAAATTTATTATATAATAATTATTCTATAAAGATATAATAATAGTTACCTTCAATCCATCATGATCATTGAAAAGTGGAAATGTTACTAATGCGTACGTATGACCTACTGTGTCCATGATTGTAATGTAGTTCATTTTTCATAAAAATTATTCATTATTAGTTTTAAAAGTACAATTATTGAATAAAAATTATAATTATTTCATGATTATTATTATATATAATATGGAATAATGAACTATTTGACCACAATCAACTTACCAAAGTCATTTTGGACTTATGAGACGAATATCATCAAAATGTCTGATTTGGACTTAATTGATTAAGTAATTGTATATAACATAGTGATAAATAAAAAAATGAATAAAAAAAATGAAAAAATTTATTAAGAAATTAAATAATTAATATAATTTTATTATTTAGGATGATAAATAAGGTACACAATTTTTTGGACGCGAGGTAAGGTACACTTTAACTTAAAACCTCATTTTAAAATGTTTTAAAGATTTATTTTATAAATATTTTTCTTACATGTCCATATTCTTAAAATTATTATATATATGTATTTATATGTATATAAGTGAATTCTAATTTATGTTTTATTTCTCCTTTTAAATTCTTACAAGTGTTTTCAAAAGGAATCTTCTTACATATTTTATACAGAACATTTTTAGTTTCTTTAAAAATGGTAAAATGAATTTTATATTTTAATGTTTACAACATTAACATATTTTCATGTCACCGAAACTATTATTTTTTGTTTTATTACATTAAAATTTTATAATAAAAACCATTCTTCCCTTTGTTCTGGGTATTTTAGTTTGAAAACAAGTTTTTAAAAGGAAAGGGTATTTCAATATCTGAAAATGTTTTTCATATGGGTTTAAAAGTGTTTTTCAAAGGTTCCATGATGAAAAGGTACAAGAATAAAATGTTTTATTCATTATATGGTAATTTATAATTATTTATGATGATGGGTGAAAATTATAAAACTTATATGACAAATAACCCTAATACAACTTATACGATGGGTGGGCCTGATACAACTTATACGATGGGTGAGCCTGATACAACTTGTCACAAACCGAATCTGGTCACATCCAAAAATGGCACCAAACCCAGCCCGTTACAAGGCCCAAAGGGCATTCCCTATCCCCAAGGGCTGGCACAAGTGCTCGGGTATCATTTATCTTGGTTTGGGAACAATTTACCCGAATATGTATACATAAAACACCAAAAATACTTGATAAAATGAATCTGAAAAATTCATACCAACAAGGTTTATAAAAAAAATCCATAACTGAATACATAAGTTCAAATGAAATAAAAATTTCCAAAGACACTATGAAACATCAACAAAACTTCCCCATTTACTCCACATGACAAGGGGTCATCACCGCCAAGCCGTCTCCACAACTCTGCCCCAAGGATGGGGACTAACACCCTATACCGCCATCACCCTTAGCCTTTCCTTTACCTGAGTCAAAAATAACTAAGTCTACTTACACACAAGGGGTTTAAGTATGGTGTGATCCTAATCCCAATATGATACCACCCAATGATTCCAAATAGCATGCAATACAATGTGAAAAAGAAAGCAGTTTTAATACACAAAGAAAAGCAGTTATAAAATCCAAGAAATGCAACTTTCAATTGAAAACATTTTTCAAGATAAAGTTTTTAAAATGTTCAGACATTTAAATAGGCATGTTAGATACTGTAAAGTACTTCCAAAAACACCCCAATACATGGGAAAATACCACAAACACAATGAGAAACAAAATCGGGAACACCCCTAGGCACTAGATAGTCTCTTGCCCCATGTACCTCATACCTCGGTGTAATGTAACCATAGTAAAGTACGTTCTCATGCACGAGCCACTAGTAGGGAACATACAAATAACCTAGTGTTCCCCAATCATCATTCAAATAGTTTAGTTAGAGTTTTAATTATCCAAATGTTAGGTGAAACATGGACAAAACCCATCCGGTCCACTAGCCGTACTAGTACACATCCACCCCACCTAGGTACCCAGGCTTCCCCCTTTGTGCTCAAAAAATTTCATAATGATACATATATCCATTTTAATATAAAAAACCGCTACGGGTCACATACAATCAGTACAGTAGCCACACACATTTTATACCATTTAAAACACACACCAAAACACTTTGAGTTTCAATAAAACAACTTCTCCAAATCTTTCTTTGTTTTGCACCCAAAACTCTTTGAAAACCCCACTTGAACACCATATTCATACTAATATTTATAAAAATATAATCAAACAAACCCTAAATATTTATTTAAACTCATTACATGATTTATTAAACAATCCCAATAATCATTGCATAGAATACCCATGTAAAACACCCAATTCAACACCAAATTGGTACTCAAAAACCATTTTCTTAACAAACGTCACCCAAAACCAATTTCTCAGAAACAAACAAAGAATAATAACATTTAAAAAATTATTTTAAGCCCTAATACAGTTCAATAAGGTCAACTAAATAATTAAAAGGCATCCCTTAATTGACCAATAAAATATTTATATAAAAAATCACAAATTTACCATGAAATTGGCCCTTAAAATTAACTTTCATTAAAAAAACCAGTAAAACCAATTTTTTTAGAACCAAATAAATGGGTTAAACCTGAAAATATAATAAATACATTATCTATGTCACAAGGATTTCATAATAAGTGGAATCACCTACCAAAGTAATGAAAACCCTTGAATCAACGTGCGAAAATCAAGTCGCACCACCCCCGCACCAAGAGGGACTTAGAACAAACCTAAAACCACAAAATTGGACCACTATAACCCAAGGTTAAACCATATGTTATAAACCCTACCTACTGGTCATTTTTTACTTCAAGGAAAAGGGAAGAAACCCCAAGAAAATAGAATGAAACCCTAAGAAATTTGAAAGAGGAATGGAAGAGACTCACTTACTTGAGAAATCTTAAATAATATCCCATAATAAACTAGTAGATGAAATTTAAAATAGTAAAAACATCAATGGAGGTTATAAGAAGTATGAGGAGGTCATTTAGGAACTGGAATGGAGGAAAAAGAGTAATAATTGAGAGAGTTATGATGGAAAGAACTTACCTCCTCAAATATGCCCGATTTTAGAAACCCTAATACATTCAGTACTCAATCGTGATGAAGAAGAGCTCAAAAGAGGGTAAAGAGAGGTTGGGAGAGAGTCTGGGTTCAATGGGAGTGTGTGAGGCTTGGAATCACCGAGAAATAATTAAAATTGAATATGTTATTAATTAATAAAATTTAATTTTTAAAACTGGAATTGAGATTTTGGGCAGGCCCAATTCCTTAAATAAAAACCCATATACACCTTGGTTATGGATTTTTAAAGGATCCAAACTACAATGGTGGTGTTAATATGTCAGGTTATACCATTTATAAATTAGAATGAGTGCAAAATATTAAAAAATGAAAAAGTTATAAATGAAACAAAATTTATTTTTAGATCTGGAATTGGCCTCACGGTTTGGCCCAATTCACGAATACTCACCCATTCCACCCTAAAAGCTTGAGAAACCCAAAAAAACGAAGCATAAATGGAAATTAAATTAAATTTAACTTTAAAATAAGTCATTTATGTGACAATTATCCTCACCATGAAAACTTTCCATCCCCAGAAATCTACATCAAGGCCAGATACGAAAACCAAACCCAACCGATAAACCAAGATGTACTTCTTTGCCAAGCTTCGCCCCAAGGACCAAAACACCTCCAGTGATCAATTAAGGAATGATTAATCTCACAACCCAAAATTACACCATATTACTGAAATGATCAATCACATTCATACTTTATCCCAAAATAAAACTCCTCAAACACTATCTGAACAAGACTCAGGCAATTCACCCAAACAAACAACAACTTCGAACAAGGTGACACTTACCTTACATTAACTAAACCATTGGGATCTCTCCAATCCCAAATTTTACTCAAGTAAGATGTTGGTGTCTAGAAAGTTACGAATGAGACTACCTACCACCAATCCAAGACCACGGATAAATATGAGCTATTGTTATGGGGGGACACAAATAGGCACCCCACCATAAGAGGCAACCTATATTATTTTTCGAGACAGAATCAAGACACTAACAGAGGGAGGCCTGAACAAACTCCCTAGTACAAAGTGTAGAATTCCATTCATATTTTATGAAGTAATGTACATGAGAATCATAGGGGGTCTCCCCACCATAAGAACCAACCATCTTAACTGACCAGTATGGGCCGACACAAAAAGACCCATTTTTTTAAAGATTTGGGAAGGGCGTAGGGTCAGTCTGCACGGTTTGGGAAATTCTGCACTAAATGTGTAGATCATTCTTTTTTTTCACGGATTCCTGGAACATGGTCACTACTAATCATACATAAAATGAATCCTCAACACGTCTATCCAAATTTCCAACCATTCTCTAATGATTCGATGGAAACCAAAGGGGGAGGGAATGACATTAGGTGATGACATGGGTACAAGGCCCTCAACCTATTTCCACCAAATGGGAATAATGGAAGAAAGATGATGAAACTAGAGGTTTAAACTCTTAATATCTTTCATACTGAGGATAATACATTGTAAATGGGTTTAAACAACCTTGGTATTTCCCCTAACTATGTGCCAGCTTCTCTCCGGGACCTATGGTTGGAGCTCAAATGATTGAAGCATCTTCGACCTCATAGTTAGGCTTGGGAAACCACCTAAACATAACTTATTCTTCCGGAGATACAAACACCTACAACACAATACCTGATAATATTACCAAGACATAACACATTCCAAACTCACTATACCCTACCCAACATTTCACTGAAACAAGGGATTCGAAAATGAACACACATCACACCTTGTTTCTTCAAGTGAGAAACTATACAAGTAAATAACACCTATAATCACATTCCTTTAAAATAGAAGATTTTGATGTTTTTCCAAGGGAGACATTATACAAACATAAAGATAATCTCAGAGGATTTCAAGGCTTTCACCTTTAAAGTCAATCGAGTGCATGAAATCACAAGGCTTCACTAAACATGACCATTACAACTGATATAAACAATGCATGGAGTGGGACCTTATACAATATCCCCAAACAACAAACAATTCTAGAAAGTGGCCACAATATTATCTCATGACCAGATTTCCTACACTGGTAGTTTATTGTGAACTCCTTCTTCAAAGAGACTACGAAGGACCAAGAGGACCTCTTAGACACCATCCATATACTCATCCATTCTAATAACCCCAGACCACTTCCACCTTCTGCAAATAAGGAAACATAAGAGGATAACGTCTCTTTCAACCTTCTATGGTCACTCTCCCATTACAAGAGGATACAAAAAACCAAGAAAGGAAAGGGTGTAGACTCAATCTAAAAATCTCAAGAAAAATATTTCTTATATTGATCAACTAGAGGGTCTTTGAATGGAGAAACAATCTGGGTTGCACTTCAGTTGTGCACTAACCCTTAATGGGGAATACCTTATCCAACGATTAAACCTAAGGACCCAACCAAGATGTTCCATTGGTCAATATATACCACAAAACATATCCAAACACATGAAAGGAAACACCGTAAAATCATCCCAAAACATTTCTTAGAAGAGACCACTAACCGGACCTTCAACACAGCTTACCGACCAAACAGAAACCCAAAACACAATACAAACAAGAGGGGTTCTTGGACTCAAAACATCCCAAAAAATCAACATTAAAAAAACACATAATAAAAACCATCCCAAACATGTCATAAATACATCAAGTTTATCATTTAAAATCATATTTTTTAAAATAAATGATTCAGCAGTTAGCATATCCCCCAATGGTACCACATGAGCCTTACACATGCATGTTTTTGTGCCATAATGGGCACCCTCCTCATATCCATACCAGAAATTATCTAGAAATTCCATTAACCATCCATTATCCCATATAACCCCATGCATGTGGTCACTCATGGAAATACCAAAGGTAAAAAAAATCTTTCCACTTTTCAAAACCAAAACAGTCAACCAATACCTCCTTTTTCTCAAAACCTCTAACCACGATATCACAACCAAATTAAATCTTAACATGATTTTCAGAAAGGAACAATCATTTAAATTAAAAGTAACTTTCAATTCATACACATTAATTTCAAAACATCTCATCCCATTAAAACACCTTTTAATAGTTTCAAAAACTCTATTGGAAACACTTTTTCAAAACCAACATTGACATAGTTCATGCTTTCAAAAGAGGTGCAAACACACTATTTTACATTCCAATAAAATTCTGAAAATTCAGTTCTCCATTTTCAAAAATCTAACCATTCCCCCTTTATTATATAATCATTTTACAAAAACATTACACTTCTTAAAACTAAGTCACTTTAAAACCAAAGATCCAAGATTTCAAAACTATATAATACAAGACAATGCGAGAGGAAACTAGTTTCAGTGGGTGACTTGGATATATGGTTGGAAGACATATTCCAATCACTTCACCATCACAAAGAGTGTTCTAGGGAAATATCCCCAGCTCCACATGGCTTGCTAGACCCTGCGAGCTCCCTGAGACTAGTAACCCAACTCTCTTTTCATTTCCCCTAATCATCATCAATCCGAGAAATCCAAAGGACTCATATAAATACTGACATCCCTTAGTGAATTTAATCCCCTCATGAGGTGTGGTGATCAACAACATTACTCATAACAAGAATTTCAATTCCTAACAATGCTAACTCCAGACTATCCCAACTGTTCCCCAAATAACGTGACCCAAAGAGAGCGAACCTCCTCTGATACCATTTTGTCACGAACCAAATCTGGTCACTACCAAAAACGGCACCAAACCCAGCCCATGACAAGGTCCAAAGGGAATTACCTATCCCCATGGGATGTTACAAGTTCTCGGGTATCATTTATCTTGGTTTCGGAACAATTTACCCGAATTTGTATACATAAAACACCAAAAATATTTGATAAAATGAATCTGAAAAATTCATACCAACAAGGTTTATACAAAAATACAGAACTGAATACATAAGTTCAAATGAAATACAAAAGGTCCAAATACACAATTAAACCGAAACAAAACATCCCCATGGACTCCACGTGACAAGGGGTCATCACCCCCAAGCCGTCTCCACAACTCTACCCCAAGGATGGGGACTAACACCCTGAACGACCATCACCCTTAGCCTTTCCTTTAACTGAGTCAAACATAACCAAGTATTCTTACACCCAAGGGGTGTAATTAGGGTGTGAGACTAATCCCAATAGGATACCGCCCAATTATTCCAAATATCATTCAATACAATGTGAAAAAGCAAGTAGTTTTAATACGCAAAGAAAAACAGTGATAAAATCCAAGAAATACAACTTTCAATTGAAAACATTTTTCAAGATAAAGTTTTCAGAATGTTCACACATTTAAATAGAAATGTTATATAATTTAAATTATTTCCTAAAACACCCCAATACACGGGAAAATACCACAAACACAATGAGCAACAAAATTTGGAACACCCCTAGGCACTAGATAGTCTCGGGCCCCATGTACCTCATACCTCGGTGTAATGTAACCATAGTAAAGTCCATTCTCATACACGATCCACTTGTAGGGAACATACCCATAACCTAGTGGTCCCAAATCATCATCCACATAGTTTAGTTAGAGTTTTTTTATCCAAATTCTAGGTGAAATAGGGACAAAACCTATCCGGTCCACTAGCTGTACTAGTACACATGCGCCCCATCTAGGTACCTGGGCTTCCCCCTTTGCGCTCAAACAATTTCCTAATTATAAATATATCCATTTTCATATAAAACACCACTAAGGGTCACATAAAATCAGTAAAGTTGCTACACACATTTTATACCATTTAAAACACACAACAAAACACTTTGAGTTTCAATAAAACAACTTCACCAAATCTTTCTTTGTTTTTCACCCAAAACTCTTTGAAAATCCCACTTGAACACCATATTCATACTCATATTTATCAAAAAAGAATCCAAAACACCCTAAATATTTAATTAAACTCATTACATGATTTATAAAACAATCCCAATAATCATCGCTTAGAATACCCATGTAAAAAACCCAATTCAACACCAAATTGGTACTCAAAAACCATTTTATTAACAAACGTCACCCAAAACCAATTTTGAAGAAACAAAAAAAGAATAATAAAATTTAAAACATTATTTTCAGCCCTAATACAGTTCAATAAGGTCAACTAAATAATTAAAAGGCATCCCTTAATTGACCAATAAAAGATTTATATAAAAAAAGCACAAATTTCACATGAAATTGGCCCTTAAAATTTACTTACATTACAAACACCACTAAAACCAATTTTTGCCACACCAAATCAATTGGTTAAACATGAAAATATAATAAAAACATTATATATGTCACAAGGATTTTATATGAAGTGGAATCACATACCAAAGTAATGAAAACCCTTGAATCAACGTGCGAAAATCAAGTCCCACCACCACCGCACCAAGAGGGACTTAGAACAAACCTCAAACCAAAACATTGGACCAAGATAACCCAAGTTTAAACCCTAGGTTCGAAAACCTACCTCCTGGTCATTTTTTACTTCAAGGAAAAGGGAAGAAACCCCAAGAAAATAGAATGAAACCTTAAGCAATTTCAAAGAGGAATGGAAGAGACTCACTTACTTGAGGGATCTTGAATAATCTCCCTTAATACACCAGTATCTGAAATTTAAAACATTAAAAACTTCAAGGGATGTTTGAATAATGATGAGGATGTAATTTAGGAGCTGGAATGGAGGAAAAATAGTAAGAATTGAGAGAGTTATGATGGAAATAACTTACCTCCTCAAATCTGCCCGATTTTAGAAACCCTAAAAAGTTTAGCACTCAATCGCAATGAATAAGAGCTCCAAAGATGGGAGAGAGAGTTTGGGAGCACTTATGGGTTAAATGGGCGTGTATGAGGATTATAATCACCAAAAAATCATTAAAATTAAATAAGTTATTAATTAATAAAATTTAATTTTTAAAACTAGAATTGTGCTTTCGGGCAGGCCCAATTCCTTAAATAAAAACCCATATACACCTTGGTTATGGATTTCCAAAGGCTCCAAACTACAATGGTGGTGTTAATTTGTCAGGGGATACCATTTAGGAATTCTAATGGGTGCAAAATATTAAAAAATGAAAAAATTTATAAAAGAAACAAAATTTATTTTTAAATCTGGAATTGAGCTAACAGTTTGACCCAATTCACAAAAACTCACCCATTCCACCATAAAAGCTTGAGAAACCCCTAAAACAAATAATAAATGGAAATTAAATTAAATTTAACTTTAAAATAATTCATGTATGTGACACAACTTATATTATAGGTGAGCCTAATATATCTCTCCAATGAATTATTTATTTTTCCTTATATTCAAAAGAAATAAGGGAGGTATCTAGGGGGGTTTATCCTATAGATTTAATTGGGATCTATTTATTTCTAACTTGGCTTATGAACATAATAATATAAGTTTTCTACAATGGCTTCTATTTACATGCTATGGGTTTTAAAAGTTTTCTTTAGAAAAAGTGTGTTTTTCATGTGGATCTGACTTATTTCACATGATCAATGAATATTGTAATAAAGGTAAAAATTTAATGGGTTTTCATTTTTATCACTGGACTAATGGATTTATTACTTTTATGTACCTTACTGAGTTTTTTTAATAATACCATGTTTTTAAATGTTTTTATAGGACTTAAGGATGATTTAGAACAAAGAAGATGTCATGTTTAAAGTCAAGAGTATTAATCATGAAAAGAAATCACGATTCATTATAAAAGTTTTATATTGTGTAAAAAATGGATACTAAGTGAAAGTATACACTTTGTGATTTATGGGTTTGTTATGTAAGAGTTGTGATGTAATTATCTAACACTCTAAATCAAAATTATCATCAAAATAAAATAAAGTTAATTATTTTCTAAAGAATCAATTTACGGATTGTTTAATGAAGTGTCCTTATAGTTGGGATTAGAGGAAATGTTTCGATAACTTCAGAGATTTGGATGTTTTCATTTGAGTTATACTTAACAGTTTTGGGTATCATTATGAGTTTATAAGTTTAGGGTTAATCATAATTTTAAAGGAATAGATACCCCTTTTGAGGCTCTGTGTGATGGGAGTTTAAGATGATTAAGAGTATTCTGGGAGATATGTATGGTAATAAAACCCTTGGGTTTACTATGCATTTGAGTGAAAATTATATTTTAGTAATAATGATTTTATATTTTATAGTCATAATTTTAAAGTTATTGATAACCTTTAGGGTTAATATGATCTTCAATGTTGAGGTAATTATGGTTAATTTGAATAAAAGTGTCAGAAATCATATTTTCTATGAGGTATGAATCCTTTAAATTTCCATTTAAATCCATATTTTGGACCTGATATAGATGTATAATGAGTTCATAGTTATTTTATGGGTTCCCAAGGCTTGTTCAGAGCTCAAAACTCCATCCTGTATAGAAAGGGAATGGGCCGCATGGTTAGTCGAAACAATGTGAGCCAGTCCGCATGGTTTCCCTAATCGTGAAAGGGCTAGATAGTGGGCTGAATGAGGCCACACAGTTTAAGGAAACTGTATAGCTTAAGGCACATGCCCATGAGGGGGTAGCTACAGTTTTTAGTATAGGTGTGAGCACAGTTTTTGTACATTTAGTTAAACCATGCACATGAAACTATTCGGGGGCCCTCCTTAGACAGTGGTAGGTGCACAATTGGTGTAAGATTTGGCCAATCGTGTGTCCAAACTGTGAAACCCAGATATTTTGAGTAAAATTACCATTTTAAACTTAAATTTTTATAATTTAAATACCTCCTCTCATTTTCTATATTTTATAGCATGAAATGGGTTTTTCTTATCCAATTGATCTCCCACCTTTGCTAACCTAGGATCTTCTATATCTTATCTATACAAATACGGATCAAACTTCTTTTTGTCTTTTTAGATCTGTAGTGATATGTTATTCGATCGTCTTGTGCCTTTATCTATTTATATTTATCTCGACAGAGTTATTTAGGTGTATAATCTTTTGCCTTATTTTCAAGGGTGTTCATTCGTTCTTCCATTTTCTCTCGATCTAGGAAAAATAAAATACTAATAATGGATGAAGAGAGTACTACAAGCTTGAGGTAGGTGGTATTGTAATTATACCTTAAGTCTTGTTGTTTAATAATATGCGTTGTTTCACCACATTCCATATTCTTTATGTGTTACTATAAATTAAACTTAAATAATGTTTAATTCAATTTCTTTGATATAATTGTTATATTGATCCCTTATTCAAGTTAGGTTAAGTCCCATCATCCATTCCCACCTCTTAGGTGTTCCCAATGTTTTTCCATTGAATTATTTATTGCTTAAATTACCAAACCGTTTTCTAAATAGTTTTTGAGTGACTCCAAAGTGAGATAATTATTATTAATTTAATTTAATGGATATGACTGGTATGACTAAGAAACCTAATTGAATAGAATAATGGGTATTACTTGTTATTATTAATTTTTAATGAGTTATGAATTATGATTTGGCTCGTATTAAAGCCAATGATTACTTATCACTTGATGTATGTGCATGATGACACCTGTTAATTATGGTAAATGGGCATGGTGACCCTTATGCATGTTATATACTTATGTATGGGCATAGAGTCCCTTATTATACTATGATAAAATAATTCACACCATTTATAAATATTATATGGTCATGGAATCCCTTAATATACGCGATACATTCATGGAGACCCTTGTGTTATATATATCCATGATGGCCCTATTCTATGGGCATGACATCCATATTCTATGATACTGGGCATGGACTCCCTATTTTGTGATACTGGGAATGTAGTTCCATATTCTTGTGATACTAGTAATGGTGTCCCTATACTATGATACATGGCATAGAGACCCCTACTCTTGTGATAATGAGCATTGCATCTCTTGATACTTGTTTAGAGATATTCCGTCATGGTACGAAGTAGGTAGTATCAGCCTAGTTTCCTTCATAAAAAAGAGCCGACCAATTTATAGTTTTTACTATTGCTTTAATTTATTATATATTTACACTTCCATGTTATATACACAGACTGGATATCTATATATTCCATTGGTGGTGGACTACTCAGTTTATCTCACACCCTATCCGGGCCATCAATGGTACCCGAGAAGATTGTATGCTCACATATGTAGATAAGGGGAAACATCATCTTACATAAGTGTAACTTATTTCATGACTTAGTATGGTATCTTGGTAGTATATGACAAGGCCAAAATTTGGGATTCATGGATAGTTTTTTTTTCTTCTTTTTATTTTGTATATCATGTAATGAATTGACTGCCTATTTTCATATATACATGTTTTCCCTATTTTGTAGACACATGAAATTATCATATGTTATATATGATTCCATTTACATATTTTGGTTATAATACATTTTTTTTATGTTTATTTTTTTCTACTGAGTTATTCATTGATAACATATGTTTCCGCTACGGCGGGTTACTGGTCCTGTAGTTATAATGTCTGTTTCCATTATGCCATCTGTTTATGTATGCTTTCAATATTTTTATGTTATTAATTATTTTATATTCTCCACTCTAAAACAAGGGAATATTCTCCCCAAAAACACACCCTAGTCCCTCACTACCATTATTTAACCTCTAGTATACGAGGAAGTGCGCTTGAGGCCATACAGCCAATTGGACTCAGGGAACCTATGTGTGGCACCCGAGTCTGGGATGTCACAAAGTGGTATCATAGATTATTTTCATGAATTTATATTTTAAGACAATAGATAAGAGGTTAGGATGGTTTTGAAATTTGGTAATGATCTATTCCTAAGAGTAGCTAACCCGTGTACAGAGAAAATCCAAAATTTCTACAGATGGAAATTATTGTTTTCTGTATTATGCTTATTCCAATTGACTTGATTCCACCATTGGGTGACACAAATTCTATGTTATGGTTATTGTTATCATTATTGAGGTTTACATTTCATCCTTGGGACAATTATATGAGGGAAAATAAGCATCAGTCATGCATTATATTTGGTACCTATTAATAAATTCACATGCCATTCACATGCCATGCCATGTAGGAGAATTTTTCTGCTTGCATTTCCTGTGATTACTATATGTGATGACTGTTATAAATAGAATTTTTATTATCTAAAGATTATTATAGAAAATTAAGAAAACATAGTTGGTAATTATAGTTCCTTCTATAAACTAAACGTAATTTTCCTTCTTAGATTATATCATACACCCTAAGTAGTCAACTATGGCACATTGAGTCATACACTGTTGGTCATATGGACGGGAACGTGTTATGGTATGGATTAAGTGGACACCAAACTTCAGTTTATAAGGTGTATATGACCTTGTAGATCAGAATTTTTGACCCATTTGATTCAAATATTCATTATAAATGTAATATAAATATGAATTTAAAAAAAATATTAAAAAATAAAGGTTGACCCAATCTTGGCCTTAGTAGTTGGAAGTAGGTAAAGTCTCTTGTGTTTTATATGGTGTTCCCATCCCACAGACTTGGATCTTTGAGCAGCTAGAGGGGTGTGTTTATCATAGAAATTATTTCTACCTATTTTATTCTTATATCTGTGGCTTATGCTATTATCAATTTTTTATATAAGGTTCGTGTTTGGAATTTTTTGAGTAATGCCACCATGACATACTTCAGTCATATTCTAGGAGGGTGGTGATGACCATGCCCTGGAGGTGCTGGGCCCGGATCCGCCAGTGATGCCTCCAATAGCGCCACTTATGGAACCTCTTCCTATTCCTAATGTGGGTGATGATGCCTAGTTTTGAAGATATTTTCTATAGATTATGAAGACTTTACAGGGAGATCCACACTCTTCCCCTTTTATGGGAGATTTGACTCTGGAGTTCCAGTAACAGAATTTTCCCACATTTTCAGGGGATGGAAGACCAAAGGCTAAAAAGTTATGGATCAAGATGGTTATGTATATATTCAAGCATATAAATACACATCCTGAGAGGAGAGTTAAACTCACTAATTATATGCTCTGAGGATATTCCAAACATTGGTGAGATATTATGAACCAGGAAGGTCAACATTAAGAAGTGAATTGGAGGGACTTCTAGTCAATCTTATTTAATTATTTCTTTTAGGATACCCTGAAGGGTGATCATTATAGGGAGTTCATGAACTCTTAATAGGTTTCTATGATAGTTATGAACTATTCATATTATTTTATAGAGATTCATCCCTTCTCTCTTATCTATATTGCTGATGAGCTAATGAAAGAAAGATAATTTGATAATGGTATGAGGAATCCTATTCATTTTCTAGTGAAAATTTTCCAGTTTATTACTATATATAATATAGAGAACCATGCCTTTGTCACTGAGTGTAACCTAAGGGAAGCAGATAGTATGATCCTAGGTGGTTTAAAACCTAGACAGGGCAGTGGTTCGACTAGAGATTAGAAATGATACTTTGAGACTGCGCGTGTGAGTAGCTGAAGCTAGTTGAAACCCATAGATAGTTATGTGGTATGTAACTAGTGCGGGAATCCTAGGAATAAGAGGACCTAATATCCCTAATATCCCATCGAGTGCTAAGGCTATAGAATATTGGGGCATCTATGTTGATTTTGCAGGACCTTCCAATTTGTGCCGTGTGGGAGGGGATCCATGCTAGCTACACCTTCAGAAGTAGGATTAGTATCACCTCTATAGGAATGTAGATGGAGTAATACTGTCCATATAGGTAGAGGAGAATGTCGAGGACATGGTAGCTAGGCTTTAGATATAAAATTCCAAAATATAATACTTGCTTCAGGTAGTCATATTGAAGCACAGGGTCATGGATTATTTTAGATTTATTCAGTGCATACTATACCTGAGGAGTAAGACATCAGTCCATATACTATTTTCTCCAATGGACTTAAGGACTTTATTTTTTATTTATTTTTTATAATACACCTTTAAAGGGGTGATGTGGAACCCTTACAAGGCCTGTAGGCTTAAGTATTACATGGTACATAGACCTTAGAGGAAATCATTGCACGCATGCTTCAAACATTACATACAACCCAGACTAACTGGTTGGAACTACTCCTCCCCAACACCTTCATCATGAAATCATCTCTCCACCTTCGCATGGATGTTTGGCTAGGATTTCCCATGCATTCATAGGCTTGTCCCGATGGAAGGTGTCATACCCTCTCATTCTTGAAATCCGTTTAGCTTCTGCTATGGTGAAAGCTCCTTACTCCTCCTCCTTCTAAAGCTTGTTTCTTGTAGGTTTTTTGGTTAGAATCTACACTTAAGGTAGCCCGAAGGCCTTGAGGTGGCCCGAAGGCCTTACTAACCCGAAGGACTGGGTGGCCCGAAGGCCTTAAAGGACTCAGGGACCAAATTGGTGGCCTGAAGGCCCAAACGAGGAAATATTCCCAGCCG
The DNA here is from genome assembly GCA_963277665.1 of Viscum album. NCBI lineage: Eukaryota > Viridiplantae > Streptophyta > Magnoliopsida > Santalales > Viscaceae > Viscum > Viscum album. The sequence continues at coordinate 1,698,415,659 of OY728142.1, forward strand.
CTACAGTGCCAAACAGTGCCCGCTATAGTTCCCGCTACAGTACCTGCTACAGTTCTGCACAGTTCCTGCTACAGTACTGCTACAGTACTGGAAATTAGCCTCTACCTAGATTTGATCTCAGGTCTCCTGGATTCACTTAAAGAGTCCTCACCAACTGGGCTGAGGCTCATGTGCATCAGTCCATATACCATTAAATGTACTATTTTAGTAGTCACTACCATCATTTAGGACCTTTTCAATAGAACTACATCATATTCCTTCATATCTGTGCCTATTATGGAGAGTATTGGACTCTATGTTCAGTTTTCAAGTGGTGTTATGAGGCTTGATTCACCTTTAGGTATACGTTCAGAGAGCATATGCCAGTATAAGGACTATCCTCTAGAGGTAGGAAGCCATCATTTCTTATGGGACCTATTCATACTTGAGATGAAAAGCGTTTATTTCATTCTCAAGATGGTCTAGTTGGTTCCTTATCATGCCTATATGAATTTTTATCATTGGAGGGTGTCTTTTACATCACCAGAGGGTGGAACTTATATTAACAAGGGTGGGTGGGATGTCCAGGCTAGTAGAGATGGACCAGAGTACTTAGGATAGGTGGAGTGACCACCCAGATTTATAGTATTTATATAAGGGATCATGGATTGCATTAGATTGAGTTCCCTTCTATAATCGATTAATTCAGGGATGTTTTCCCTGATTACTTTTCTAGACTACCTCCTAAGAGAGAGGCAGAGTTTACTATCGATCTAGTGCCTGAAGCTACACCAATATCCATTCCTCCTTATAGGATGGATAAAACTAAGTTGCATGAGCTCAAGAGGTAGTTAGAGAATTTAGTGGCCAAGGGTTTTATATGGCCTAGTACTTCTCCCTAGGGTTTACTATTCCTTTTCACCAACAAGGCGAACATAACCCTTATGTTTTGTATGGAATATAATAAATTGAATCAGCTTACAGTGAAGAAATAATATACCTTACCTCACATATATGATATTGTTGACCAGTTTAGAGTAGATAGGGTATTCTCAAAGATCAAACCGAGATAAGGCTATCATCAGGTTTGAGTTAGGACTTCAAATATTACCCATACAACTTTCCATAGGTAGTAAAATTTATATGATTATCTTGTGATGATGTTCAGTCTTACAAATACACAATTCATTTTATTTGATTTGGTGAATATGGTTTTCCATCCCTATCTGGATTCCTTAATGGTGGTCTTCATAGATGAAATATTAGTGTATTATCATACTCGAAGTGACCATGCCACTCATCCTAATATCATTTTGAATACACTAAGACAGAACAATTTTTATGCTAATATCAGTAAATGTCACTTATGGATTGACACAGTTCACTTATTGGGTCATATTATCTCAAGGGTATGAGTTTCAATTGACTTAGAGAAGGTGATAGTTGCGGTTACCTAGGAGTAGACTAATAATGTATTTAATATACAGATTTTATTTGGGATAGATGGTTACTACATGCATTTTATATAGAACTTATTATGATTTGAAACACCTATTATGGGATTGAATAAGAAGGGTGTGAAGTATATAGAGTATGAATCCTATGATAAAACCTTTCATAAGTTTAAAGGATGATTGAATTTAATCCCGATATTGATTCTGATAGAGACAGGCAGAAGCTATATAGTCTATTGTGATGTATTAAGTATTGGGCTAAGAGGACTTCTGATGTAGGAAGATAGAGTCATTGTGTATGGGTAATGACAACTGAGGTATCATGTGTATAATTACCCAACACATGATCTCGAGTTAGATAATGTTGTTCAAAACTTGTGTTTTTGGAGGAATTACCTTTTGGGAAATCATTTTTTGGTGTTTACAGACCACAAAAGCCTCAGGTATATATTCACATAGTGAGACTTGAATCTTGGGAATGGAATATGGGTTTAATATCTACAGTACTTTGAATTTGTGCTAGCCTATATTCCTAGGAAGGGAAATGTTGTTATCGATGCTCTGAGCAGGAGAACACATACATAGATATTTTAGGAGTCTAGTAGAAAATACAAGCTTATGGCTCTATTTTATGAGATTAATATTGAGGTTTAGGACTGTCATGGATATTTTGTACTTGCATCTCCATCAATGACTTATTCAATTATAGATAGGGTGAAAACAAGGTAGTTTTCAATTCCTTAAGTCTTGGTCCTATGAGAGAGTATTTTAGGTGAGGACCCACCTCCAGATTTAACTATCAATGATGAAAACATCTTGCATATACATGGGTGTATCTGGGTTCTCACAGATATGAGAGAGAACCTTATGTGAGAGTCACATTATTCTTAGTGGGATGTTCATCTATGTATCTCTAATATATATCTAGATATGCACTGATAGTATTGGTGGCTAGGGATGAAGTGTTATATAGTAGGTTTTATCACTAGGTGTTCCATATTTCATCAGGTGAAGGCAGGGCACCAGTGACCTGCAGGCTTGTAACAGTCATTATCGATCCCATAAAAGAAAATGGAGGATGCTACAATGAATTTTTTTCATCTTATTTATGAGGTAGCAACATAGTTTGGGTAGTCATGGATTGACTGTTGAAGGTATCCCACATACTTCCTATATGGGAGAATTTATAATTTAATGATATGGGAAGACTGTATGTTTGTGAGATCATACAGTTACATGGGTTACCTTATAATATCATTTCATAAAGGGATGCTCATTTTATATAGAGGTTATAGTAGGGGTTGCAGAAGGCTAGGGGTACATGGGTGATTTTGAGCATATATTTTCACCTTCAGACCGATGTCCATTTGTAAAGGACTATACAGGTGTTGGAGGATATGATCTAAGCATGAATCCTCAGTTTTAGTGATTCTTGGGAGAAGCATATCCCTTTCGTCAAGTTCTACTACAATAACAGTTATCAGGTGAAGATTTAGATGGATTCTTTTGAGGCCCAATATGGCAAGCTATTCCATTCACCCACATGTTGGTTAGAGACATGAGAGGAAAGACTACTAGGTCCTAATCTTGTTTAGGAGACTTGAAAGTGGGTTTAGCTAATCAAGAAGAGAATGTATACTAATCAGTATAGACAAAAATCATGTTTCGATCAACATCGATGACCTCTAGAGTTTGAGGTTGGGGATCATGTCTTCTTACGAGCATCACCCAGACTTGGGAATAGATGAATATAGAAGCAAGGGAAGCTATCATCACAATTTTTTAGGTAGTTTGATATTATGGTGAGAGTCAAGTAGATATCTTATCAGTTGATATTACCTCATAGGCACCATTATATGTACGACATCTTACATGTTTCATAACTTTTCCATTATCTTTATGACCTGTCATGTACTTCTGATATTGAGGATGTTGAGCTAGATGGTGATGATTCTTTTGAGGAGTATCCTATAAGAATCATTGATCAGAGAAAAACAGATCTCTGATGCTATTCTATCCCTTTAGTATGGGTGATATGGTAGCATGACCAGGTACATGAAGATACTTGGGAGCGGGAGGATGACATACATTCTCAGTGGCTGGAGTTATTCATAGATAATGTTTCTCTACCCTTGGAAGGTGAACTTAGGGATGAGTTCCTTTAAGGGGGTAGACTATAATAACATAGTTTTTCTATGAGTTTCAGATACTTTAATTTTTTTCTAACCCATTAATTTTAATCTAATATGGATTCTTAATGAGTTAACGGTTATTTTGGGGGTGCCTAGTGCTTGTTCAAAGCTTTAAACCTTGATAGATAGAGAGAAGGAATGGTCCACACTATTAGTAAAAACCGTGTGGGCTAGTTCTCACAGTTTCCATAACCATGTGAGGGCTATATAGTGAGATAAAGGAGTTCACATGGTTTAAGGAAACCATGTAGCCTAAGATACACACCTGTGTAGGGGTACCTGTAGTTTTTAGAAGATGTGTGAGAATGGTTTGTGCATGATTATTTAAACTGTGCACATGAAACCATGTGAGTTCCCTCATTAGATAGTGGGAGGCACATGGTTGGCTCATAGTTTAACCAACCATGATACCAAACCGTGTGAACCATATATTTTGGGTAAAATTATCATTTTTCCCTTAAATTTTTATAATTTCAACCCCTCCTTTCATTTCCTCTATTTTCTAGCGTGTAGTGGTTTTTCTTATCCTATTGATCTCCTACCTTGGTTAACCTAGGATCTTTGATATCTCGTTTATTTGAAGTCTGATTGAGCTTCTACTCATCTTGTTGGATCCACAACGGTTAGTTCTTATATCATATTTCACCTTTCTCTATTTATCTTTCTCTCAAAAGAGTTATTGAGGTGCATGATTTGTGGCCTTTTTTAGGTCGCTCATTCGTTCTTCCATTTTCTATCGATCCATTCCAAACAAAGGGCCAATACTAGGTGAGAGAGTACTACAAGATTGAGGCATGTGGTCTAGTAATTATCCCTTAAGTATTTATGTTTCATAATATGCACTATTTCACCACATGCCGAATTCTTCATGTGTTTCTCTAAATTACACTTAAAGCTTGTTTAATTAAACGTCTTTGATAGAAGTGTTCTAGTAATCCATTATTCGGGTTGGGTTAGGTACCTTTATCTATTACAAAACTCTTAGGTGTGCCCAAGGTTTTTCCATGACATTATTAAATGATCAAATGACCAAACCATATTCTAAATGGTTTTTTCCTAACTCTGAAGCAAGCAAATTATTATTAATTTAATTGAATGGTGATGAGTGGAAGACGTAAGAACCCAACCTTTTCCAGAGATGTATCATGACTATTTTTTGGTACTATTTTTTCTTGTTTTGAGTACCCTTTGTTTGGGTGTACCTTGGGGCGTATTTGGTTGAAAATTGGGAATTTTTGGAAGGAGTTTGGGCAGTGCACAGTTGGCGCATGATTTTCCCAAACCGTGTGACATGGACCAGAAAACCGTGCAACCCTAGATAGTGGAGCATTGCACAGATGGCACATGACTTGTAAAAAGTGTTCCCTAAAAGGATAAACCGTGCACCCCTTAAAATAGGCGCATAGTTAAGGCACACTATTTGGAAAACCATATTCCTTGGTGCAACAAACCATGCCTGAGATCTAAATTAATCCAAAAATTAGTTTTAAAAATACCTAAAACCCATTATTAACCCAAAATCGATCACCACTCGACCCCTAATGTTTTATATCAACTTTGGAAGCTCCTAGAATATTTATTAAGTCTTTCAACCTCCTCTCTTGGCTATTAAAAGCCCATATTGAAGATCTGCACTTCTCCTAGTAAGAGATCCCAATCCCGATTGGTTTCCCATTATTCTCTTGTTATTATATCATCTTTTAAGGGATGTTATCCGCTATTTTTTTCAATATAGATCTAATTTTTAGGATCTAAATATATGATTTTTTGATCTTGATCTATTTATTTTTTATTTATGTTTCCGTTCTAGATATCATTTTTCACTATTATTCCACTCAAATTAGGGATTTCCATTGGTGAGAATTTTTCAACTAATTGAAGTAGGTGGTATATTATTCAAATACTAAAGTCTTGATTTTAATTATATGTATGTAATTATATAATTGATATTGTATAATTGTAAATTGAGTTTTAATTGAATTAATGAAATTGGTAAATTAATTAATTAAGGGATTGTGACATTGGGGATATTTAATTGATTTAATTATATAATTAATTGTTGAATTAATTATGGGATATTGATTTGTGATTTGAATAATTAATTTTTAAATTAATTATGGGATATCAGGATTGTGAAAATGTGATTAATTAACAATTTAATTAATTAATGGAATCATTGTAAAAAATTAATTGAGGAATTAATTGAAGAGATTGATGTGGATATAAAATTATTATATTTTGATTAATTAATTGTTAAATTAATTAATGTGATATTGTGATACATATGATATATGTGATTGATTGATATATGAGTATGAGACACATACTGATGCTCCAAATACCCATGTGTGATCGATTGAGAACGAGTGTGGGACACATAATGATGCTCCAAATACCCAGGGTTTCCCGACCTTAACGTTCTAGGACCCCGAGAATGCATGAAAATTATATGGGATAGGGATTGATCCTCTAAATACCCCTGAGGTGTGAGATAGATATTGATGCTCCAAATACTTATGGGGCGTTAGACATTCCATTCTACACCTAAAATATTGGCATTGGACTATGGTTCCAATTATCTGTATTATGAATTGAAATGAAAGGGATAATATAAGCCCATTTTTTATAATGAATTGTAAATTGAATATGTGATATGGTTCAGACTCCCACACATTCCAAAGAAAGTATTGGGATTCAGGTGTCCTAAGGAACCGGAGGGATTTATACGGTTAAATAAAAGATAATTGAATAAATGTAAAATGTTTACTTTATTACTTGTATTTTATTATTTATACAACTACATAAACTATTATTGAATAGATTTTTTTAGACACTATTGGTGATGGACTACAGAGTTTTACTCAAACCCTACTCGGGCTGCCTAATCGATACTCGAATAGATTTCATGGTTGCTGGATAGGTTAAGGTCAAGGGCCCTATATTATATGGTTAATATGGGATGTATCTTGGATGATGGGACTAGATTTAGATTCAGGACCCACTTATGAGTTGTCAATCTCATTATTTATTTTGGGTTTTGTATATTAACACTTGATACATATTGGCATGACATATCTACTATTTAGTTTTGTATATCTTATTTCCTATTTTGGTCATCATATGATTTTGGTATTGTTTTGGTTATAAGTTACATCATTTGGTTATTATTTATTTATTTTTACTATTGTACTACTTTGATAAAGAGGGTATAGTCTCCCCATGATTGATATTAGACCCTCACAACAATTTAAAATCCTTTGGAATATGAGGAGTCATGCTCGAGTTCATGTGACTAACTGGCTCTGGGCACTAGTGTGTGGAACCCAGGTCAGGACATTACAAATTGGTATAAAAGGAGTTTTTTATATTGTCTTACAATTTGGGAAAAGGTAGAAAAGAGTCTTGAAAGAGTTATACCTTGGTTATGATCTCATGCATAGGAGTAGATAACCCATATAAGGGAGAAAACCCAAGTACCCAAGGTGGGATTGCTGTTATTGGTATTTTTTGTTATAGTTGGATGTTATTTAACCTTGTGTGATACGCTTGTTGTGTGAAGTGATTATTTTTTTGACATTTTATGATATTTTACTCATGGACCAATATGGAATGCGAGATGAGTATGCATGGATCATTCTAGGCACTCAGAAATTGTTGGGACATGCATCATTTTAGGCATGCATGGAAAAATTGGTTTTTGATAATTTATTGAACTTGAATTTTTTTTCTTGCCTGTGTGTTTAAACTAAAAATGGTTCCTAAAATGAATTTAAAGTTGTAAAAATATTAAAAGTATGAATAAATGGGTGTATAATGAGAAAATTGAATAATGACTATGATTATACCCTTTTTTAACCAATACCTAGGAGTAGGATGGTTAAGGGTAGTGATAGTGCCTCAGTTTTGACTGTGTTGAGGGGGTTGGGGGAATGAATATTATGTATTATTATAAATTCATATCACTTGAACATCTTAAATTTTTTTATGTGCCCTGAGACATGTGTTTATAATTTTATAGATCTGCCTCCATGATGATGCTTGTTGATTGGACAACCAAAGGTTATGTCTGGAGATGCTCCACCAATAGTGGAACTTGAGGCACTAATTGTGCCAGGTGAGGAAGTAGAAGATCCATTTAAATATAAATTCTATTGATTCATATAATTCATAGAATGAGACCTAATAAAGGTTGTGAAAAGCATGTCTGATGTGATAAGGGAGTTCCAGTTACAGCACCCTCTGACTTTCACTAGAGAGGATAGTCCTGAGGCAACTGAGTTCTAGATTGAGTCTATTTAGACTATACTTGACCACTTGGAGGCTCATGCTGAGAAAAGAGTCAAATTAGCTGCTTACATGTTACATATTCAAGCAAAGAGATGACAAGACATCTAGACTCAGGATGGAAAACTAGACTCTATGGAGTGGAAGGAATTTCAGAAGAAGTTCTTGGAGAACTTTTATCCTGAGACACTCCATAATGAGAGAGCAGTTAAGTTCATGACATTGACTTAGGGGAGTATGTCTGTGATGGACTATGCTGGATAATTTACAGATTTGTAGTGATTTGTTCCAACATTGGTAGGAGATGAGGATACTATGGAAAAGCGGTTTCATGACATGATTAAATGTGAAATTAATCCCTAGGTGAATATTTTTAGGTTGAAGAAGTTTTTAGAAGTGGCGAATCAGGCTCTTATATCGAAGGATAAACTGAAGGAGGATTATAGAATAGGGAAGGTGGTTTCTACTAGATGATCAAGAGGTATGAATTTCGTGAAAAAGAAGAATCATTATGAGAATGTTATCTAGCTTAGTGGGAAGAAGAGTAGACATAAATCGGGGTATGTTACTCAATATCTTACTAGAGTGCTTTTCCATCAGTGCATTAGGATGAGCCACTATCATAAACATTGTCCTTGACCACCAGTAGAGTACTGATCTTATGGAAGAATGGGAAATCTATAGAAGTTTTGCAGGAACCCATGATGGACGGGAAATAATGGAGGATCTAGACAGATTCAGAGTGAGGAAGGGGATCTTCTACCCCGTATTAGTCTGACAACTGGAGTTCTACTGGTTGTGGCGGTAGAGGCAGTGAACATGGTACTTTTAGAAAAGAGTGCCCATATTAGTAGAGCGGTAAAAATCAGAGAGATTAGTCTGTATCATAGGGAATAGGGGTAGGAAAATTACAAGCAGTTCAACTTAAACTGGTGCATAGTGAGGCTACACCATCAATAGTGATATGAACTATTCTTGTAGCTTCTACATCAGTTAGAGCCTTGTTTTATACTGGTTCCTCTAGTTCTTTTATATCTGAAAAACTTGTTAATGGTTTGAGCCTTGTGGTTCAGTTTGTAATATGAGTATTGTCAATAGATACACCATTGGGAGTACTATCAAGAGATATCTTCACGTGCAAGGGGAGTTCTATTGAGGTTGGGGAATATCATTTTATGTGGTATCTTTACATCCTTGAAATGTTACGCTTTGACCAAATGTTGGGTATGGATAGCTTAGTGGAATACCATTCCCACATTGATTGTTACTGGAGGATAGTGACTTTTATATCTCATATGGGTGAAAATTACATTCACCATGGAGAATGGGATATCCAGGCAGGCCGTGCAGGGGCAATGCATCAGCAACTGGGGGAGCCTACTGCCTAAGTTTCTTATATTTTGTTGGATGAAGTAGGGGTAAAGCATAGTATATTTTTAACTATAGTGGATATATTTCAGGATATATTTCCTAAATAATTCTCAGGGATACCACATAAGAGGGATGTGGAATTTACTATTGAGCTCATTTCAGGGGCTCATCTAGTTTCTATTCCACCATACAGAATGACAATAATAGAGATTCAAGAGATCAAGACTCAGATAGAAGAGTTTGAGGATAAGAAGATTATCTATACAAATATGTCACGGAAGGAGAGGATCATCGCCGTTGTCGATCTCCGAGGGTCCGGCGTTCTTCGTCGCCCTTTGTCGGAGGCCGGTGTTCTTCGCGTTCTTCACGTTCTTCGCGTTCTTCGCGTTCTTCGCGAGGGAGAACGAAGATCTTCAAGTTTTAGAGTTTCTCCAAAACCTCTCAACAAGCCACCCCTCAACAAAAAGTGTTGGTCTTATTTTATTCACATGCCAACGATTGAAAAACAAAGTTAAGAAATGAACCATTAATTCGATGAATTAATGGTAACGACTTAACTGCCCAATTTAATAGGGGCGTTTAGAATTTAAGAAAACGCACTGGTTGACTTTCATTAAAAGGAGTTTTTCGCGGGTGCGTTACTTAGAGGAAAAGAAACTGTGGGGCTCATGCGGACCCCACCCGACAAATATCCTACCAAGTGGGTAGGATATCGTGGGTTCCACCTTATCCGCTTAACCTGGCTTAAGTGGCTTTAAGTGAAATAAAATAAAGTGTCGCACCACTTTTATTTTATTTCTTAACTTAATCCCAAAAAAATTAAAATCACACCCGAGCAAACGCAACTTCGGAAAAGGCGTTTCTAATCAAATATCGGTGCTTCAATTCCATCAGTGCCCTCGAAATTTGATTCCGAGCACCGGTTCAAAAGTTAGAAAAACCCGCTCATTCGTTCACTGAACGTACCCGAGCCAAACTTCGGAAAATGATTCCGGGCACACCAGGCCTCGGAATCAGGTGCCGTCAGAAACTACGTTCTTGTAAAATCCCAAAGAAAATTAAGAGAAAAAAAATTCCTTGAATTTTATGGGTCTTTACATAAACATCCCCCGAAAGGGTTTATAACGTTGGTTATTATATAACCGACGTGATAAACCCCCTGGTTTATCACGGCGGTTACATAATAACCGACCTTATAAACCCCCCCCCCCCCCCTCGGTTTTTACACATCGGTTATTAATTAACCGACGTGATAAACACTGCGATGTTATGTTTTTTACGTCAGTTTTTAAATAACCGACGTAAAAAACATTATTTATAACATCATCCGTATTAATGTCGGCTAAAAACCGACGTAAAAAATGAAAAATAACCGACATAAATAACGTTTTCTGTACTAGTGTGACACTTGAAACATATTGGAATGACATATCTAATGTTTTGTTTTGGATATCATATTTCCTATTTTGTTCATTATGTGATTCTGGTATTGTTCTGGTTATAGTTATATCATTTGGCTATTGTTTATTTATTTATGCTATTGTGCTATTTTAATAAATAGTGTATAGTCTCCCCATGATTGATATTAGACCCCCGCTGCTATTCGGCACCCTTTGGGATACATGGAGGTGTGCTTGATGTCATGTGACCGATCGTCTCGGGGTACCAGTGTGTGGCACCTGAGCTAGGACATTACATATGAACACATCCCCTAATTTAATGGAATAATGGTTGAACCCTTTTTATTATTAAGTATCTATTATTTATAAATTATGGTTTGGATTGGATTAACTCCAATGACTACTTATCACTTGACGCATGTGCATTTAGAACCTTGTTAATTATGGTAAATGTGAATAATGACCCTAATGCATGTTATATACTCATGTATGGACATGGATTCCCTTATGCTATTGTGATACATGAATTTTGATCTTTTTAAATGGGATATGAGAATGGTGTCCTTTAATATTTGTGATACAAGCATGGAGAACCTTATGGTATATACAACTATTCTGTGATACTAGGAATGTAATCTCTATTCTATGATATTGGGAATATAATCCTCTATTATTGTAATACTGGGCATGGAGTCCCTATACCATGATATTTCACATGAAAAAACCTACTATTATGATATTAGGCATTACATACCATGATACTTGTTTAGATATATTCCGACGTGGGGTGAATCAGGTAGTGTCAGCCTAGTTTCCTTCAGGAATCAGCGCCGACCCATTTATAGTTATTATTACTACTTTATTTTATTATATCTATACACTAATGTGTTACATACATAGACTAGATATCTATAGACACCATTAGTGGTGGACCGATGAGTTTATCTCACACCCTATCTGGGTCGCCTATGGTACCCGGGTAGACTATATGCTCACATGTGTAGATAAGGGAAAACATCCTCTTACAAACATGTGACTTCTTGTATGACTTAATACAGGATATTGGTATCAGATGACCAAGATATTGCTCAAGATGATTAGATATATTTTTCCCTTTCTATTCCTTCTATATATCATGTACTGTATTTACTTCCTGCTACCATATATAAATGTTTCCCTATTTTTGAGACGCATGAAATTATCATCCATTGTATATGATCCAGTTTCCATATTTTGATTATTATTTGTTTTTTTGGATGTTTATGTCTATTACTTCTGAGTTATTCATTTATAACATATGATTGTACTATGATAGGTTACTAGTATTGTTTTTATAGTGTGTTTTTTCCACTATTCCATCTATTTACTTATGCTTCCACTATTTATCTGTTATTACTTATCCATTATGCTTCACTCTGACATGAGTCTCCCCAAGGACAAAACATATGCCCTCACTATTAGTCTGTAACCTATAAAGTACAAGGAATCTTTCTTGAGGCCATGTGGACAATCAGACTTGGGGAACCATTGAGTGGGTCCCAGGTTCAGGTCATCACAAAAAAAGGTTTTACATGTTGGGGACATAGGATTTATCAAATAGATAACCATGATATTTTAAAATGATTTTGTGGCTATGAGATTAATTTTATTTTTAAAGAAGTTCACTATTTTGGGGATATTTTTTGATTAATGTAAATAGAAATTATTTTGTCTAATATGCGTTTTTATTTGAGGAATATAGGCTGATTTATCTTTTGTAAGAATATATGATTTTATTGTGACTTTATTTTGGAAAATGTTTAGTATATTTTTGAGAATATATGAATATGGAATATACATTTTTGGTATGATACTTTAAAACTGATTGAAGTTATTTGGAGATAAATTTTAAGTTTATATTAGAATAATATGGGATTAAATCATACTAATATTTGGGTTTCAATATTAGTCATGAATATTTTGAAGAATTTTAAGGGTATTTATTTATTGAATGATTAATGTTGAACTTTGGGTATTATTATTGTGGATTTGGAGATTAATATTGAATTTCAACATATGAAGGTTTATTCATATTGGATATTAGCATACCTTATGATAAATATTTTGGTTTTTCTTATTTTCTAGAGATAATAGGAATGAAATATTATCTTTTTATGGATCTTGTGATCCATTATAAGTTTTTTAGTTATTTAGGCATGCAAAATTCATCTTCAATACTCATCATTTGGAGAAACAAATGATACTAGGGTGGAAATTGATTAAAGGATAAAATTATACTTTTCAAGTAAGTATATTTTCTTATGTTCTTAGTGTAGATGTTAAAGGAATATCTCAACTATTGGAAAATGATCTTGAAATAAAACAATTATCCTATTACCTTCTTTTTTAATGAATTGATGGTCCTTTTAATACCTCATTATTTTATGGTTTTTGGTCATTAAATTTATCAATGATCATTCACTTTATTGAGATTAATTTTATTTTTCACAATCCATCATTATTTTTATATAAAATTTTCCTCCATGTCTATATTTTCAATTCTAAATAATATACCTATTTGGAATCCTAGTTAAATTTTATTCTACATGACCTTCCTATTTTCATTTCCATCACTTCAAGAAGAAGTTTTATTAACCATTTTTATGATGTGGGTTTTCAAAAAAGGTATTTTTAAATATTAAAAATGTCTTCCTTTCATGTCCATATGTTTTATATTCCACTCCTTGGAATTGATTTTGAAAATGTTTTAAATCCTTTCTATTAAGCACAAGATAAAATTGAGAGGAAGAAATTTCAAAAAAGGGGGAAGAATGTAAAAATCTAGGTAATTTTAAAAATAAATTAAATTTCATTCCTTATTAATATTAATGAATTATATTTTATAACATCATATTCATTATAAGAATAATAAATATTTTTAGTCAAAAGAAAAATATTTATTTCTAACCAAATTGGATCTTCATGAATTATATGGTTTCATTTTAAAATATAATTTATAATTTTATAAATTTTATTTGATAAAATGATATCATTTTTTCAATCAGAATATTAAAATTATCTTAGGATGATATTTTGGGATGTTTTTGAAAATATTGATTTTTAGTGAATAGTAAAAAATACTATTTTTTGAAAAACTCCCATTTATTCTCATTGAAAAATCACATTATGATTTGAATTTGATATTAAATTAATATAATTCTCCTTTAGTTAAAAATAATCTAATTAATTACATATAAATTATCTTTATATTTTATTTTGTTATAAGTTCATTTTTGGGATTAAAAATACATTTTTCTAAAAAACTGTTTTTCAATTTGTGTAAGATCCTAACATTTTTAGAAGAGACCTCAGGCACGTTTATATGTAATATTTTTCCTTTTTTTGAGTATATATTTTTTGTATCTTAACTTGGGTGTATTTGGGTGAAAATTGGAAGTATTTGAAAGGAGGTGTGATAGTGAAAAGTTGGTGCATGGTTTGCCCAAACCATGCACCCAACCCAACAATCATGCAAACCCAAACAGAGGGGATTCAGATGGCCAACGTACGATTTGTCAAACCATGCACACTATTAGGATTAACTGTGCACCCCCTTGAAGAGGAACATGATTTGGAAAATTGTGTGCCCCAACCACGAAACTATGTGCACGGTTTTAACTAACATGAAAATTAGATTTTAAAATCTCAAACCCCCTAGAATTCACCCCAATTTGGCCCAACTCATCCCTGAACTATTCATCTAATTTTTTGAGGTTCTTAGATGGATTCTAAGGGATCCTGACCTCATTTCATGATGATTAGAAGCCCTGATTGAATATTTTCACATCTCTTAGTAAAGGAATATCATCACAATTGGTTTCCTATCTTTCTAACTTTATTATTCCATCATTTGAATGGATGTTTTCCCCCATTGGTATTAGATCTAGATCTAGGTTTGATGGATCTTGGTTCGTTTGATCTTTTTTCTAGGATTTGATTTAAGATCTCGTTTTTTGTCATGAGTTTGACCTTTTTGTTTCAATTTGGGGAATTTATGTTGGGAAATATCTCATCAAAGATTTGAGGTAGGTGGTCTAAATTAAAATCCCATAGTCTTTATTTAATTACGTGTATGTGATTTCGAATTTATAATTTCCATTATTGGTCAATTTCATTGATAATTAAATTGATTTGATTTAGTTTCCTTGTGATAAAGATTTGGGTTGAATTGGGGAAATTGAGATTATGTAATTAGATTAATTAATTGTTGAATTAATTAATGGGATATTATTATTATGGAATTGGATTAATTAATTATTGAATTAATTAATGAGATATTGGGATTGAGGAATTTGGATTAATTAATTGATTAATTTATTAATGGGATATGAGGATTGTGGAATTTAGAATAATTAATTGTTGAATTAATTATTATGATATTAGGATTGTGGAATTATATTAATTAATTATTTAATTAATTAATGGGATATTAGGATTGTGGAATTTGGAATAATTAATTATTTAATTAACTATTGGGATATTGATATTGTTGAATTGGTTAATTAATTATTGAATTAATTAATGTGAATTGTTATGATTATTCAATTAGTTGAATTGGATTAATTAATTGATGAATTAACTAATGGGAACTAATTTTATTATATAATTTATTGAATCAGATTAATTAATTGTTGAATTAATTAATAGATAATGTGATTGTGAAATGTGTTAAGAGGGTTAATGTTGATTAACCTTGATTGATATCATGATGTATTGACATTCTTGTGTGGGAAATGGCCTACTACATAGAAATACCATTTTGATAAATTGATTGATATATGTGGGTGGGACATGGTCTACTACATCAAAATACCCTAGAGATAAATGAGTTGTGGTTCATGGACTGCTACCCCAAATACACTTGGTGTCCTAGGCAGGGAGACAAAAACCAAAAATGTTGGAATTAGTCCATGGTTCCAATTGGACATGATAATGAATTCATATGAAATGGTTAATTAAATCCCATGTGTTATAATGAATTGTGAATTGAATATGTGATATGGTTCAGACTCCAACAAGGGAGTAAGCAGGTGTTGAGAGTTCGGGTGTCCTCAGGAACCTAGTAGTTTTGTTGTTAATTATGGAACGTTGAAATGTGATAACTATTTACTTATGCACTGTGCTTTATTCATTATACAACTGCATACACTATTACTGACTGGATATTATTTTAGATGTCATTGGTGGTGTCCTACTGAGTTGCACTTACACCCAACTTTGGATTTCTGATCGGTACCCAAATAGGCTTCTTATTTGTAGGATATGATATAAGAAAATTCCTTGTGTTAGATGGATGAGTTGGGATAGAGAATGTATGAGGGAACTAGATGTGATTTAGGACCCACATGGGAGTTGTTTATTTCTTTATTTATTTTGGGTTTTACATATTGACACGAACTTGGAATTCCATATCTACTATTTAGTTTGGATATTGTATTTCTTGTTTTGGTTATCATGTGATTCTGGTTTAGTATGGTCATTGGTTATATCATTTGATTATACATATTTATTTTCTATGTTGAGATACTTTGAAAAATATGGTATATTCTCCCCATGATTGATATTTGACCCTTGTTGCTAGTCGACAACCTCTAGAATATGGGTAGGCTTGCTTGAGGTTATGTGACCGACTGGCTCAGGGCACCGATGTGTGCAACATGGGATGAGACGTTACAAAGTGATATCGATGAAGTTTTATTTTCTTTTAATTTTTTATTACTATATGGGGAAAGGTATAAAATTATAATAAGATGAGTCAGAAATTGGTTAAGAGCTCATGCATGGGAGTATCCAACCCATGTATGATGGTAAAATCCAAGTACCCATGGTGGGATTGTTCTTATTGATATGTGTTATTACAATTGATTCTATTTCACCCCAATGATGCACTTGTTGTGTGATGTGATTATTATTTGATATTTTTTCCATGATTTGACTCATGGCTCAGTATTGAATGAGAGTTGAGTATGTATGAATCACTCTAAGCAATTTGGATTATTTTGTGACATGCATCATTTTAGGCATTCATGGGAAAACATGTTTTGGGTAAGTTTATGAAATTGATTTTTTTTCTTTGGTTGTAAAATTGAGATGAAAAAGTGCTTAATGTGAAATTGAAATTTATAAATGATTCAAAATGTTAATAAATGGGTTTATAATGTGAAATTGAGTAATTAAAATGAGTTTACCCTTTTTTAACCATGACCTAGATGTAGGATGTTTAAGGGTAGTGATAACACCTCAGTTTTGACCATGTGGTGGGGTTTGGGGGAATGAATTCTTATGTATTTATGAGAATCCCCATAAATATGTTAAAGTTGTGTTATGTGTACTAAGATGTGTGTTTGGAATTATAGATATATGATTCCATAATGATGTTTTTTGAGAGGATTATAGGAGGATATGGCTAGAAATGATCGTCCAACAGTGGAACCCGAGACACTGATAGTTCTGTGTGAGGAAGATGAAGATAAGTTATGGGATAAATCTACTCAATTTATGTAGTTTATGGAAATAGAACTAGGGAGAGTTGTGAAAAGCATGCCTGGTCTGACAAGGGAGTTTAATTTGAATCCCCCCTAGATGTTTATTGGAGATGGTGAAACTGAGGTAGTTGAGTTATGGATTGATTCTATCCAAATTTACTTAACCACTTGGATATTCCTACTAAAAAGAGAGTAAAATTGGGTTTTTAGGAGAAGTTCTTGGAGCACTTTTACCCTGATATGCTCAGGAAGGATAGAGAATCTATGTTCATATGGTTTAATCAGGATATCATTTCTATGATGGAATATACTATACACTTTACATATTTGTATTACTTTGTTACATCGTTGGTAGGGGATGAGTCTATTGTGGCTAAGTGGTTTTAGGATGGGATTAAATGTGAAATTAAGTCCTAGGTGAATATATTCAGGCCGAAGAAGTTTTCATAAGTGGTAAACCGGGCTTTCATATCTAAGTGGAACATGAAAGAGGCTTCTAGTGGAGAAAATGTGGTTTTTACTAAATTTCTAGGAGGTACAACTTTCGAGATCAGGAAGCAATGTTAAAAGAATGTTAACCAGAGTAGTGGAAATCAGGGTGGTCAGAAAGAGGGGTTAGTTACACAATACCATGCTCGAGTGATCTGTCACTAGTGTGGTAGGTCTAAAAACTTATGTATACTCTGCCCCTGACTATCAGAAAAGTTCTAAGTCTATGTAATTATGGGTTATCTATATAGGTTCTGCAGAGGTTTTGTAGGACCCTAAGATATATGGGTGGTGATGGAGTAGCTTTGCAGAACCAGAGTATGAGAAAGGAATATTCTACACCATACCAGTCTGGAAGTTATAGTTATACTAGTCATAGAGATAGAGGCAGTGGATGCAATAATTCTGTGCAAGAGTGTCTATATCAGAAAAGTGGTGCAACTCAGGGGACTCAAACTACATCATAAGGAAGAGGAGAAGGATAGTTTCAGGTTGTTCAACCTATGATGGTGAATAGTGAGGTTGGACCATCTAAAGTTAAAGGTAATACTCTTGTATATTATATGCTATCAAGTTACTTATTTTTTATTAGTATCTCTCATTCTTTTATATCTACACAACATGTGAATGGTTTGATCCTGATGGTGAAGTTTATTAGCGGGGTGATGACGATACATACACATATGGGAATACAGTCAGGTGATGATAGAGAAAATCAATGTGCATATTTTTAATCAAATAATGAATATTTTTTAATTTTTTTAAATGATAAAACCCATGTATTTAAATTTTTATTAAAATAATGGGAAATTTGGTTTTTAGAATGAAAATGAGAAAAATTGTTAAAAGTTCTTAATTCTAAATTTTTGACATATTTTTTTCATCAATTTTTATATTGTTCATTTCATTAAAAATATAATTCCAAATTGATTGATTCCTTTTTTGAGAATCCTTATTTATTTTTTTAAACTTTCTCTTCTAGACTAGGAGCTTATTAGACCATTTAGAGGCCTTAAAAAATCAATGAAGTTGAAGAATGTTCGGGGAGTACAACGTGGAAAACACCACTGTAATGGAAGTAAATATCAGCCTACACAACTCTAATGGATGTGATTTGACCTATAATTGAACTAGGAAACATAGGCACATTTCTAAAATTAATTTGAGGGAGTTTTAAAGTCATTAAGGTTTCCATTGGATGTTATAATTTTTAAGGAAGCTTCCTAGAACCTTCATCCATAAAAATAAACCGCCAATAAAAAATAATAAATCATACATGAGGTAGCCAATTACACTTAAATTTGGATAGTAGATACAAAAAACAATATGAAACAACCTTTATGAAGGGGATGACACCTGGATATTCAATTTAATGGGTCAAAAACATGATAACCTTTAGACGGAAGATTCTGCCTATAAAAGGAGAGAAGCTCCTACCTCTCAAGGCATTCAATTCCCTCAGATTCCATTCCAATCCATCTCATTTGAGGCACAAAGGAGGAGATATCAAACTAGGGAGGTTAGCCACAAATCTTCCCCTTTTCTTATTTTTCATTTTTTTACTTTTATTTATTTTAGTTTTATTTTCAATTGTAATTTAAATTTTAGTTTTATTAATCCATGCATTTATGTTTTTCCATCCATCCCAAAATTCTTTTTTTTTTCTCAATTATATTATTTTAATTATAAGTATTATTGTCATTATTATTAAAATTAATAATAATAATAATAATACTAATAATACTACTAATAATAATAATATCATTATTATTATTATCACAATCTTATTTTAAAACTATTTTATTTTCTCCCTCTCTCCTTTTCCAAAAACTATTTTCTTAATTATAATAATAATAATATTAATTAATTAATAATATTATTATTATTTTAACAATAATTATAAATTTTTTATTCTTTCCACTCTCTCTCCTTTCTCTCTCTCTCTCCCCTCCCATTCATCTACATTTGTGATCACTTAATCTCGGAAATGAGAGACTAATCTCGAGTCTTGGCCCGGGGGGAGGTCAAGGAGTTCATGAGTTTTATTTATTGTTTATTTTAAGTTTGTGGTAGATTTTAGTATCATGACTGGGTGAGGTGAATTTACTCGATGTGGTAATGACCCCCAATGACATTTAACTTAAACTATTTTTATTTTGGAAAATAATAGTGATTCAAACATGAGATTTCATGTTTGGATTATCAAACTGAAATCAACATATAAAAGAGAATAATGATTGAACCTAATACTGAACCCCAAAACCAAGTAATTTCTTCCTAAATTAATTTTGTTTATACTTTCATCTTTGCATAAATTTATAATTCCTATTTTACATGTCACTATTTTTAATAATCAAATACTGCAAAAATAGATAGTCTAGGTGATAAAGAAGTTTTAGGTGAACTACATTGAGTAGTATCCTCAAGAGAGATGACCCTAGTCATCCTCTATGTTACACTAGGAAAACTTATTGTTGGTTTTTTCCATGCCCCACGACAGGTGTGCATCAAAAGACATCTGATTGTGAAAGGGGTGTTCTCTCAAGGTTGGGGAATATAGGTTTCTATGGTATATTTATATCCTTTACATGTTAGGCATCAACCTAATTTTGGTCTTGGAATGGTTAGTAGAATATCGATCCTACATAGACTGCTATCATTGTATAGTAACCTTTAAATCTTCTAAGGGTGACAACTAGATTCACTATGGAGAGTGGGATATCCAGACAGGCCGTGCAGGGCCAGTTCAAAAATTAGGGGAGATCCCCACCTAGGTTTCTAGTATTTTTATGGATTATGGATGTGAAAAACATGATGTATTTACACCCATAATAGATAGGTTTTAGGATGTGTTTCATGAGGAATTCTTAGGGATGAAACCTAAGATAGATGTGGAATTTAAAATTGAGCTCATTCCGGGGGATGAGCCATTTTCTATTCCACCATATAGAATGACACCAATGGAGCTTCAAGAGATAAAGAATAATCTAGAATAGTTTTAGGATATGGTATTTATCCATCCAAGTATGTAGCCTTGGGGTTCTCCAGTCTTTTTTTCAAAGATGGATGACATGACTTTATGCTTATGTGTTGATTACCATAAGTTGAAATGGATGACTATGAAGAACCAATATCCTATTTCATATATCGATGATCTATTTTGACCAGTTGAGGGGAGATTGTGTCTTCTATAAGATTGAATTGATTTTAGGGTATAATCAGTTGAGATTTTGACCTTCTGATATACTATGGAATGATTTGAAAAGTAGGTATTAACTTTATGAGTTTTTTTTTATTTTGTTAGATCTGATGAATTCACCAGCAGTGTTTATGTCCTTGAAGAATAGAATATTTCACCCGTACCTATATCAAATTTTTTTGTATTCATGGTTGAAATCTTGGTATACTCCAAGACTAATTATGATCATGGGAAACATCTTGACATTATACCAAGTACATAGAGAGAGAACTGGCTATATACCAAGCTATCTAATTGTTAGTTTTTGATTGATCAGAAACACTTCTTGGGTCACATTATCTCAGAGGAAGGTGTATTAGTGGACCTATAGAACATTCAGGTAGTTGTATCTTGGGATCAACCCAATAATGTTTTCATTATCTATAGTTTTTTGGGATAGGTGGGTTATTAATAGAGGTTTATCCAAAACTTTTCCTAATTTGAAACAAAACTTTTGGGATTAACCAACAACGTAGTAAAGTATTAATAAATAGAGTCATGTGAGAATTCCTTCTAGGAGTTGAGAATCGCTTGACCATGACACCGATCTTGATCCTAACTGAGACAGGTAAGGTTTATATAGTGTTTTGTGATGCTTATGGGATAGGGATTGGAGTAGTGTTGATGCAGGGAGATTGAGTTATAGTGTATGGGTATCAATAGTTTAGGACACATGAACATAATTTCCCTATATAGGACCTCAAGTTATCTACAGTGATTTATGCTTTGAAGTGTTGGTGGAATTAACTTTTGGGAGAGAATTTTACTATGTATATAGATCATAAGTGCTTAAATTATATCTTTTAATTGTGATGTTTGAATCTCTAGAAGAAATTATGGGTTGATTATATGAAGTCATTCGACTTTGATCTATCATATACACTCGGGAAGGGTAATAGTGTTGCTGATGCTTTAAGTAGGAAAATTATGACTTTACTGGCTGAGATGCATGTTTTGGTTTAGGAGAGGCTAGAGAAGATGAATCTCATACCAGTTTCAGTGGAGATGACACTTTTTAGCTGAATTAGAGATAGTTATTATGAGTATCCATAATATTTGTCCTTTAGGGAAAGCCTTGAAGGTGGGGAGTTACATTTATATTAGACCATATATGAGGATGAGATCATCTATGTTAGAAATCAGGTTATTGTGTTTATGAGTACGAGAGAGGAGCTGATGTGTTAATTTCATGCCTTAAAGTGGGTGGTGCATCTAGGTGTGACCAGAATGCACCATGACCTAAAATGATAGTTTAGGTGTCCAGGTATGAAAAAGGAGATAGCAGGGTTTGTGAGACAATGCTACACCTATCAATAGGTGAAGGATGAGCATCAATGACCTCCTATTTTACTACATTCATTGTCCATTCTATAATGGAAGTGGTAAAATGTTACCATGGAATTTGTGGTGGGTCCCCTAAGATTTCCTCAAAAGAATGATGATATTTGGGTGATCTTGGACCGACTGAAAAAAGTGGCACATTTATTTTCTATACAAGATACTTTCTCAGTGGATCAATTGGGATACATGTACATTCAAAAGATAGCCCATCTGCACAAGGTTCCAAGGAATATTGTTTTAGACCTTGATTCACATTTCACTTCTCTCTTTTGGAAGGGCTTACAGAGGGTTCATGGTACACATGTTTTACTAAGTATGAAATTCCACCCACAGACATATGGAAAGTCAGAGAATACTATATAGGTGCTTGAGGACATGCTTCGAGCATGTGTCCCAGACTTTTATGGGTATTGGGGGAAGCACCTAGCACTATTGGGGTTTTCCTATAATAATAGTTATCAAGAAACAATATAGATGGAACCATACGATGCACTTTATAGTAGGCCATGTAGATCACCTCTATGTTAGATGGAGTTATGTGAGTCCTAGTTGTTGAGACCAAGCCTCGTGCAGGAGACATCAGAGTAGGTTTAGTTGATTTAAAAAATGTATGGCTATGAATCATAGTAGATATAAGTTTTATGCTGATAGACATCGATGACCCATAGAGTTTTCATTGGGTGATCGTGTATTCCTTTGGGTGTCACCTATATTGGATCACCATAGGATATGGAGATAGGGAAAGTTGATTCCCAAGTTTGTTGGACTGTTTGAGGTTGTAGAGAGAATCGGGCTGGTGGAATACCAATTGGTTCTTCCATATAGGTATAGTGCTATGCATGATGTTTTTCATGCATCAAAACTTTTAGAGTATCATCACGACCTATATCATCTGATTGATGTGGATTCTGTTGAGATTAAGACCGATGCGTACTTTGAGAATCATTTGATACGTGTGTTGGATCATAGTTAGAAATAATTTTAGAGAAATACCATGCCATTGGTTTGTGTATTGTGGAAACATGGGAATGTTTAAGAGGAAACATGTGAGAGATAAGTAAATATGTGGGCTTAGTGGCCTGATCTTTTTGACTCTGAATCTTAGAGATTATTGGGAGTACAGATCGGGGAAGAGCTGTTATAAGGCAGGGAAGATTGTAAGATCCCGAAATTTTCTAGAGATATATCAAGATAATTTATTGGTAATATTTTTTCTTATTTTTAGTACATATTGTTTGGGTCTTAACTTGGGTGAATTTGGGTGAAAATTGGAAGTATTTAGAAGGAGGTTAGGCAGTGCATGGTTGGCGCACGATTTGGTCAAACAGTGCACCCAACCCAACAGACCGTGCAAACCCAAACAGAGGGGATTCACATAGATGGAACATGGTTTGTCAAACCATGTTCTTAATTTGGAGTAAATATTAACCTTAACTAGAAGTGGTGCATGATTGATGTGCATGGTTTGGAAAATCATGCGCCCCTTCATAGGAAACTTTGTGCACAATTTTAATTAACCAAAAAATTAGATTTTGAAATATCAAACCCTTTTTACTTCACCCCAATTAAATACAACTTGGACTTAACCTTTTCCTCTCATTTTTATAGGTTCCCTAACATATTCTAAGGGCTACTGACCTCTTTTATTGATGATTCAAAGCTCAGATTGAAGATCTGTACCTATCTCAGAAATAGAATATCATGTCGATTGGTTTCCCATATTTCTCAAAATATTATTCCATCATTTGAAGGGATTTTTTCACCTATTGGTATTAGATATAGATCTAGGTTTTTTGGATATTTCTCCATTTGATCTTTTTTTAGGATTTGATTTAAGATCTCATTTTTTATCATGGGTCTGACCTTTCCATTTCTATTTATGGAAATTCCGTTGGGTGATCACTCATCAATGATTTAAGGTAGGTGGTATAAATTAAAATCCCATAGTATTGATTTAATTATGTGTATGTAAATATTAATTTACAATTTCCATGACTGGTAAATTACATTGATAATTAAATTGATTTAATTTAGTGTCCATTTGATAAGGATTTGGATTGAATTGGGTTAATTGAGATTTTTTAATTAGATTAATTAATTATTGAATTAATTAATGGGATATTGGAATTATGGAATTATTTTAATTAATTATTTAATTAATTAATGGAATATTTGGATTATATAATTTGGATTAATTAATTATTGAACTAATTAATGGGATATAGGGATTGTGTAATTTTAAATAATTAATTATTGAATTAATTATTGGGATATTGGAATGTGGAATTGGATTAATTAATTGTTTAATTAATTAATGGAATTTTTATATTTTGGAATTTGGAAAAATTAATTGTTGAATTTATAATTGGGATATTAAGATTGTTGAATTGGATTAATTAATTATTTAATTAATCAATGGGAAATATTGTGATTATTCAATTGGTTGAATTGGATTAATTAATAAGTGAAATATCTAATGAGAACTATCAAGATTATTCAACTGATTGAATTGGATTAATTGATTATTAAATTGATTAATAGATTTTGTGATTGTAAAATGTGATAAGAGGGTTAATGTTGATTAACCTTGATTGATGTTTTATATGTGATATTCTGATTGATTGATATTCATGTGTGCGATATGGTCTACTTCATAAAAATCCCATACTGATAAGTTAATTTATATATGTGTGTGGGACATGGTCTACTACATCAAAATACTACAATGATAAATGAGTTATAGGTTAGGGACTGCTACTTTAAATACCCATGGAGTCATATGCATGGAAACCTAGACCCAAAATGTTAGCATCCGACCATGGTTTTAATTGGTCATGATAATGAGTTGAGATGAAATAGATAATGAAATACCTTGTGTTATAATGAGTTTTGAATTTAATATGTGATGTGGTTCAGACTTTGGCATGGGCCGAAGAAGGTGTTGAGAGTTCAGGTGTCCTCAGGATCCCATGGGTTTATGTGGTTAATTATAGAATAGTTAAATATGATAACTATTTACTTATGCATTGTGATTTATTATTTATACAACTTTATATACTATTATTGAATGGATATTTTTTTAGAAACCATTGGTGATGTCCTACTGAGTTTTACTCACACCCTTCTTGGTCTGCTTGATCGATACCCGAATTGACTTCATGTTTGTAGGACAAGATAAGGGAAAAGTCCATGCGTTAGATGAATAAGTTGGGATGGAGCATGGATGAGGGAACCAGACATGATTCGAGAACCACTTTAGAGTTTTTAGTGTCTATTTATTTTGGGTTTTTCATAGTGAAACTTGAAACATACTTGGAATTCCATATCTACTATTTAGTTTGGATATTGTATTTCCTATTTTTGTTATCACATGATACTGGTTAATATGGTTATTGGATATATCCTTTGGTTATTATTATTTATTTCTTTTATTGAGATACTTTAACAAAGATTTTATAATCTCCCCATGATCAATGTTAGACCCTTTATTCTAGTTGGTTGCCTTTGGAATACAAGGAGGAATGCTTGAGGTCATGTGACTGACCACCTAAGGGCACCGATGTGTGGCATCCATACCAGGACGTTACATTGAATTTTACAAATTTATATTAAAAGTAATTTTTGTCAGTTATAATAATTGAATTCTGTGTAATATATTTTTTTGGATTTATAAGTTCAAATTTATCCTGGGGTGATTTTTTTCTAAAGAAGTAATTTTTTATTGAATAGTAAAAAATATACTGTTTTTATGAAATATGATATCTTTTATGATATCACTAAGATATAAATATGATATAAAAATACATTAAACCTATATAATGAATAATTTATGTTAATATATTAAATATATAATAAAAAAATAATTCAATACATATAAATTACAATTTATTTCATGATAAATACAAAAATCATTTTTAGTGTCGACGAAGTTCTTGAAAAACACTGGAAAAAGTAAAATTTGGTATCCTAAAGATAATATTTTAGGCTGAATAAGTATTTTATTGACTTGGTTAATAAATATGAATTATTATTTATTATTTTTATGTACAATTACAAATTTTTTAGTTATTTAACAAGTGAGTTATCCAAATTCTTGTGCAATGTTTGCACAAGGCTAGAAAAATAAAAATAACATATTAAATCAGTTTTCATGACATATATGTGAGTAAATATGTATATAATTATTTAATATAAAATTTTATCTTGAATTTAACTAATTTATTTTTATTGTGGTAATTTGGTTGATTTTAAGTGGTAATATAATTTCCTTAAATTCTTACACAACACCGACATAGTGCCTGTGCAAATAGTAGAGAAATCAAGTAAATAATTTTAAAAACTATATAAGTAATATTGTTTAGATGATCTATAGTGTCCAATGAATTTTATATATAAATATAACATATTATTAATTTTTTTAAAGGTTCACATTAAAATTCCATTTTTATATTGATTACTTTAAATTAAAATTAAGTTATTAGTTCAAAAAATGATATTAATGATATTTTATAATAAACAATATTTTATTAAATTATTTAAAATTAATAAAAGTAATAAATTAAGAAACTTGAATCAGATGTGGTTAAATATACCAACCATGGTCCATTTATGGGTTATTTTCCTTTTTTAGCAACTTTCTGGATCCCTAAAGAGTAAAAAACTTTGATATCACAGTAATCGTCCAAAAGTTTAGTGGGGGTTAAAACTAAGTGATATGGGTTAAAAAATCAGAAAAATGTATCTAAATTTTATTTTATGAGAGTATTTATAATCATAACCATTCTATATTTTAAATAAATTAATTTTTCCTCTTTTTTAGGAAAATTAATTTATATTAATTTATTACTTTATGTAATTCTAAGAGTACCCCTCCCCTTATAAAAGGGAACCTCCTCTACTCTCTTACTCACACTTTTTGAGTACTCTATTTTAGAAAAGACCTAAAAAAATTCCTTTCAAACATCCTTACCTATTATTTAGATACTTATTTTAGGACGAATACCAACCTTAGATGGATTAATGTGTAAACCAAAGGTGGTTTTCTGAAGAAGAGATATATCTTT
Source organism: Viscum album (assembly GCA_963277665.1). Lineage (NCBI taxonomy): Eukaryota > Viridiplantae > Streptophyta > Magnoliopsida > Santalales > Viscaceae > Viscum > Viscum album. The sequence goes on from OY728142.1 coordinate 1,698,442,994, forward strand.
TAACCAACTGTTTTAGTTTTATTTAATTTTTTACCTCATTAAAAACTATTCTAAACATTTTGATATAATAACATCATTATATTAAATATATTTATATTTTATTATTTTAGGATTAATATTAATCTATCATATGGGAATTGAAACAATCATTTGTGTGTATGATAGACTACCGCCTCACAAACCGATATAATTTGTTTTCCATCAAAACCTCTCATGACTGGTTATAATGAATGATTTAATATATATATATATATATATGATATTAATGACATAATAATAATTTTATAAATATAATATGTTTTCTATTTGATTACCTTTATATCCATTGAAAAATTATTACGTCTTTTTGTGTGTATGTGTGGATTACCACCTCTACAAAGAGACTCGATTCATTTTTCATGACCACATCACAAATATTATATATATATGTGTATTTAAATAAATAATAATATATTTATTATATAATATTTATTTTATAAATATAAATTAACACTTACATTATTTCCATCACGATGATTAAAAAATGGAAACATTGCTCATGTATACGTATAACCTATAGTCTCCATGATTGTAACATAATTCATTTTTTATAACCATCATTCATGGTTGGTTTTAAATTATAATAAATGTATAAAAAAGATAAATATTTCATGATTATTATTTTATAGATTATTGAATAACGACCTCTTTGAACATGTTCAACTTACAAAATTCAGTTTAGACATATGATCCAAATATCATCAAAACATTTGATGTGAAACTAATTGATTAATTAATTATATATAAAATGGTAATAAATAAAATAAAAGGAATAATAAACTTGAAAAAGGTTCATAATAGAGATAAATAATTAATATAAATTTATTATTCAAGAATATAAATAATGTATGTGATGAGTTAGTCTCGAGGTAAGGGGTGCTTTAACTTAAAACCTCATTTTAAAATGATTTAAATATTTTTTAATATTTTTATCCCATGTCAATATTCATAAAATTATTTTATAAATATATTTATATTTAAATATATTAATTATAAAATACATTTTATTTCAATTTTATATTTATTAAAAATGTTTTTAAAAGGAATCTTTTTAAGTATTTTATATGGAATGTTTTGACTTTCTTTATAAAAGGAAAAAGGAATGTATAATTTTAACGTATACAGTGTCAATGGATTTTAACACTTAAAAAAATATTATTTGATGTTTTTATTACTTTACAAGCATCCAATAAAAACCCTTATTCTTTTTTATTGGTATTTTATTTTGAAAATTATATTTTAAAAGGAAAGGGTATTTCAATATCTGAAAATGTTTTTCATATGGGTTCAAAAGATATTTTCAAGGGTTTTATGATGAAAAGGTAAAATCTTAAAATGTTTTACTCATTATATGGTACTTTATAATTATATATTATGAAGAGTGATGCTAATGAAACTTATATTATGGGTGATCCTGATATGACTTATACAACAGGCCATCCTGATACATCTAATATTATGGGTGAGCCCGATACAATATATAGATAGGTGAGCCCAATATACCCTCTAATGCATTGAGTATTATTCCATGTATTCAAAGAAAATAAGTAGGGAGTTAACTATGGAGGTTTTTCCTATATATTTAACTAAAATCAGGATATTTCTAACATGGTTTATGAATATAATTCCATAAGTTTCCTATGAGGGTTTTTAATTTCTTTCTATGAGGTTTAAAGATTTTTTTGAGAAAAAGTGGGATTTTCATGTGGATAAGATTTATTTTATACAATCAAAGAATATTATGATAATAGTAAATGTTTTATGGTTTTATATGTTTTTCACTAGACTAATGTATTTCTTAATTTTATTTCCCTTACAGATCTTTTTATTCCCATCCAACTTTAAAAAAATCACTGGGTTTAAGGATGAGTAAAACAAAGAAGAAGTCATTTTGAAATTCAATAATATTTTTCATGATAAGAAAAAATGTTTCATTATAAAATTTTTATATCATGGAAAAAATGGATACTAAGTGGAAGTGTACACTTTTTAATATATGGGTTTGTTATGTAAGAGTTACAGAATAACTCTATAAAACTATAAATCAAAAAGATACTTGAAATAAAAGCAAGAAAATTATTTTCTAAAGATTCCTTTTGTTGAAGCCTCATGTGAAAATACAATCTTTCTTATTGATCTACACATATTGTTCCTTATTAGTATCCACACGAATAATTCTCTCTATTATCTTAAAAACCTCCTCCTATGAATCATTGATCAAAAGTACCTCCTCAAACATTTATTTGTTAGAGTGAATAATAGGATCCCATGATTTTTCTTTTTCCTAGTCCTCCTTACCTTCTTCCCTAGCCTTACTATTATCATCCATAGTGCCTCACTACTCCTGATTTAAGAACTCCACACCACTATCCTTATCTTATTCTATAACATCAATACACTCTTCCATTTTTTTCCACTTTATTTTTTCAATCTCTTCTCACCTTATTGGTCATGATCCAAGTATTCACAATCCATCACCTTATTACTTTTATAAAACTTTATTTCCATCATATTTGGTAATTGTGAGTAATTTTTATTACCTTTAGACTTCTTTCCCTTATATAATATGTAGTTCCCCATGTCCCTTTTACCATTACACTCCTTCCTCCAACTTGGGATATGAATTTATCTTTTGTGCACTCTATCTACATAGTCACCTAATAATTTACTAGATATCCCATCCTAAAAAACCATATTAGAGAAACCTTGACCATCAGAGATGTTCACCTATGATTTTGGGGTTTGGATTTCCATTCTAACTTGCATTGAAACCCCTTGTTCCTAAAGTGAACCTTCAATCATTAGATCTTGAAAGTGGTTGCTTAAATTAATATTCAAAATTGACCTTCTTAGGCTTTCCCTACTTGTTTTATTCACTTAGAACCCATTTACAACCAATGTGCCTCTTCATGAATTTCTATGGTCCACGTAGACTAATAAACCTCCCTCAACTACCGCCCATATCAACTCCTTATATGAATCTCTATCATCATCTTGCACTGACTCCTCATTAGAAGAAGCCTTGAATATATTTATTCTTGGTTCTAAAGGCCCCATTTCACACACCCCCTCAATTCCCACTGACCCAGTTAGGACCTCCATTATTAATTTTTACCCAGCTATATCTCTTCTCAATATTCTATATATATCTATTACTCTAGGGTTAGTATTTGAAGAATGATCCTCTTTCTAGATAAGAACATCATTTTTTGTTTCATTCATACCCAACTGGCCTGCTACAATACCAGTAGACTATTTTGTTCTAATAAACTCCCAGTCCTCATTTGAAGTTGGGGTGGCCAAACTCTTGATACTAAGACCTATACTACTACCCAAGCCTGCGACCTTCTTCTGGAAGTTGTGACTGCACAAAAACATCAAGTGACCCTCTATCTTACACGAAGATCAAAAATAAACCCATGTTTTTGAAAAAATAAGTTGTTTATAACAAAACTCTCCCCCAAACTCAATACAAAAAAACTCTATTGGAGGTCTTGAAACATCAAATTCAACAAAAATTTATTTGAAAATAGGATGGACAACATATCTAGTTATACTATTGGAATTTAAATATTGTCCAACTAAATTATATTAAATTTTAATAATAGAAGGATTATAAAAAGGAAGAGGTAGTTAAAGAAAAATAACCCATATTTCTATGTTTGAGATTTCTAATTTCATGTGGAAATCATAAGACTTACTGAATAAATAGAAACAAGATCTGTTGTATATGTAGGGAACTCTAGAATAAGATATGATCAAATTGTTCTATAATGAAAACAAAATCATTAAGTGCATGTTGTCAGGGATTCTAACAATTGTTCACTCTTATAATCCCCATGATCTGAAAACTTGCCTATCGAATGAGTACACTAATGGTCATTATTTTTTGAATTGTGCTACCAAATCCAGGTTCATAAGGGACAAGGAATATGAAAACTCTAAGGATAAGAGTGTGAGTTGCTGGAATTAATCAAATAAGTCTGAAACTTTAGGGAAAATAATAATATGGGGGAAGGAAGGAAATATATTTCAGTTTGAAAAGGGGGTAAAGAAATGAGTTTGATCTCTATCGAAAGTTTACAGGAGTCCCTTCTCCTCTAGAGTGGGGGGGGGACCAGTGTAGTAGCCATCCGTGCCTAGGTCCTTATATAGATACCTTCAATTAATTAACCAAGATCTCACTTGGGTTATGAGAAGGGTTATATAGATACTTTCCACTAAAATATCCACATGACATGGTATTATAGAACTAATGGTGAGGGTCATTGGGGATCTATAAAATATTTCGGGACTAATAAAAATTATAAATAAAATTTATTAAATTATATCTTTCGGTAATCAAGATGAAACTAAAATATTATTTTAATTAATATTGAATATAAAAATAAAAAATTTAATAACACTGTGTTCATTGGGATAAATTCCATGTACTCAAAACATATATTTATAAGGGTAGTACAAGTGTATATACACTAAACTAAAATAGGAAAATTTATAATATATAATGGAATCCATTATACTTATTTAACCACCTCACAGTAAAAGTGAATAAATGAAGGATACCTCTAGGATGTACATGGGGATGGTTTAACTATCCATTTAATCAGAATATCAATTATGAATGGAGAAATAATAATTAAATATAAGGTCCCATATTCTTATAGCATGATATCAAATCTTATATCTCTTGAGAAGTAAAAATAGAGTCTTTAAATAAATGATATTTTCACTACACTATACTAGTGTAATCTGGAAGAGGATACTTAACTATTAATCGCATCTTCATTATAACAAATTACATTGATTATTTATAGAAATTTATAATTCCACAATGATAAATAACTATCCATTAATATTATATTATAATACTTATCTTCTAGGTTCTTCTTATCTATCCAACTATGAGATGAAAATTATTGATGAACAACTCATGAATATTTTTGACTAAGTTTCAATGGGGAGATAAGGGTTGTGAAGAACTTGGTTCAATAACCCCTATAGTGAATAACATGAAGGAAAGTTATAAAATCCCATGAATATTTTATGGTAAATGGATCATTTTTAATTTTATTCAACATTAAAAAATATTTGGATGCAGTGTGGTAAATAAGAGGTTATTTACTTCTCATGTGAATTAAAAGGTCAATTTTAATAATTTCAATTTAAAAAGAGGAATAAATTGATTTCCTATAGTTAAAATATATTCATAATGGATTATAATGTTTCTATTTTATATCTTGTGTATTTAATACATTTTAATTTAATGAAATAACCTAATAAGTAAGGTGTGTTTTCCTAGTGGATAAGAAAGGGTGATTCCTATATCTGCAGTGAGAAGCACGTAGAAATATTACAAGAAGTAAGGTGTGTTATCCTAGGTGATAAGGAAGATAGATTCATACATTATCCATGACAATAATATAAATTTAAGAAGTAATGTTTAATTATACAAGATTATTAAAATAGAGATTCCTATATCAGTAGGGATAATTTCACAATTTGTGATTTCTAAGAGGATTGGTTTAAGTTAAACTACTATTTTGTTTTAAGTGTCACCTATAAATTTTTATCAGTGTTACATAGGAAAAAATGAGATATTATTTCTTTTGAAATTAATGTTTTTATAGTGTTATATACTTATTTAAGAGTCTAATAATACTTGAAACATAAATATCAAACATTGGAAAGAAATGATAAATATTTTTATAAGACACATACCAAGTTGTGTCAAGATAATTTATAGTCAAGTGAAACTATAAATTATCACAAATATACCCAATATTTTGATCAGACTCTTTGGAGATAAAATTATTAGGTATATGAAATACTTATGTTTTAAACTGATAAACCATTATATATAAAGGAAATACAAAGAGTTTACAGAGTTATTTCAAGATTGGTTATGTGAACTATTCCATGGAAAACCTAGTTGTAAATTAATATAATTTTTATTAAATTAATTTTAAATTTTTTTAGTAATAATAAATTAAAGTAATGAATACACTTGGTAAAATACATAGGATCCTCTTAGCAGGGTTTTCAATGAATAGCTTAATTAAGTTTTCATCATTCATTAAATATAGAGTGAAGGTATTTTCCAAAACATATATTAAATTATTCGCATAATATAGATGATAATAGCACATGGTAGATCAATAAATATTCTTATATATATATTATAGTCTTTCATTATTTGTTTCAAAAAATGTTTTGAAAATAACATCATACAACTAACCATATTCCAACTATATAGACTAATGGATATCATATAATTTGTGATATGAAGAATGTACATTATGTATGGACTCAAAATGTTTTGATGGGACCCATTTTTAAAGTTGGTAAAATCTTCAAATTTACATATTTAAAAATACAAAGTTCATCTTAGATAATGATCCTTTTTCTACTAAGGATATTATCAACCCTAAGATAGAAAAGGCATTAAATCACACCAACTATATTTTTGTGAGGGAAACACATCTATTTTTAGATATTAAGAGTAAGATATAATTCAGTTGAATATTTATTCTTGATTAAAAATTTAGTATAAGAATATTAAACTCTAAAAGTGTTAGTGGTTGAAATTTTTCTCGATACATATATTGTGTAGGAATTCTAAAACCATAGTTTTGGTTTTATATTCACCACAGTGGGTGATATATTATTCAATAATAATAATAAATCCTAAATGGAGCAGTAATTTATAGATAAATCTGATTAAAAAGTCATTATGAATTTTAAGATGGATTAAATTTTTGAAAATTCATTCTGTATTTTGGTGGTTGATGTAAATCCGTTGGAGGCTATTCAATAGAAACAATACATGGATGGTATAAGTGAGGCACCGATACAAATTGTTAGGTTATATAAAGATATCATTCTTAAATCCATTTAAATTATACTCATCATAGATACTATGATAATTATATTAGGAATCATATGTAAAGGCTACCTCCCTTGGATTTTACTTTATGGTACATGTCTATATGACATGACCAGAAAGGCTGGAAACATCAATGAAATATAATATGTAATTAAATTTTCAAGGATCCATTTATTGGTCTAAACAAGTATAATGGTCATAGAATATTCATTTAGAATGATTTTGTTCTAGTTTTTTAAAAGAGGTTAATGGGATTGATACAATTTCCAAGGTAGATATGCTTAACAACATACAAGAAATAAGTGATTAGACTTATTATTATATAAGGATAATGAATTTCTATAAAGATGGAATAAGTATAAAAACAAGTTTTATGAAACAATATATATTATTATAGATCAATGAGATGATTAATTCAAGTCATAGTATATAGTTGACATGGTATTGAAAAATACAAGATGAATGAATACACCTAATTTTTTCTAGTGTCACATTGTATTTTTGTGATGTATAGACTCAATATTCTTAAGTTTACTTTGTAAATATATCCCACAATACATGATATATACAAAAGTTTGATCTTGATTATGTATAAAAAATAAAAAAACAGAAAAAAAAATACCAGGAGAACTGCACAGGCAGACATTCAGAACTATCCAACAGTTCTTGAGGAGGAGAAAAAGGATAAGTTACTTGTAATAAGGAAAATGAGAATACTAGTTTTTAGGTGATATAAAACAAGTTTTCTTTTTCAATAATTCGATTTAGTATCATAATAAATATTAGTTAATATGAAAGGGTTAATCATATTATATCCATTAGTTTATATTTCAACATTAGATTGAGTATGTTGCAGCTTATGATGCAGCTTAAGAAGAAAATTTAGAAACATTTTGGTTTATATTTTTGAATTTTAACAAGAAATTAAAGTGAAACCACGTCATGATGAACTTTTATCTATGGTAGTATCGAAGATTTCATGGATTATATGAAATAAAAGTATATACTTGGTCATATCTTCACTTGAAAGATTTTCTTAGAGAGATGAGGTCATAGTAAACATATTAGCACATGCATCATGGTGGGATCAACAACTATAACCATATATAAACAAAAGTATGTTTATCATATGAGGATAATAGTTGAGTTTCTAGTAGTTGGATCTAGTTAAATTGGGAATATTTTGGAGTTGGTTCCCTAGAAGAAATTATTATACACATTAATCAACCATAAGATTATTATTGTTGAATATTAATTATTATATTATCACATCATGATTGTTCTTCTACATGAAATATATGTGATAATGTCCAAAGGATAACTTTCACATTGAAAAATCATAGTAGATCACCGCTATAATGAGAACTCAAAAGTTACATGACAGTATTCTTAAATATAATTTATATATCTAGATGATATCATTTGATGGGACACAAATGATACAAGATATTAAAGGTGGTGAATCATAAGACTTTGAGACATTTTCTTATAGTGTATAAACTTTTTAATTATTAGATCATTATATTATGAGAACATGACCCACCATTAAGAAATCCACATTTATATGTGTCATTGTATATTCATATATATGGATGTGTATAGTGATACTTAGACTTTAATAATAATATTATTTCATATCACAAGTCACATATTTTGATATACTAATCAAAACCATGATGATATATACTTTCAGGAAGTAGGGTATGTTGGGTGCATCACAAGTAATATTTCATTAATAAATAATATAAGAAAATATTTATCCCTTTTGTTTTTTAATGGAAGTTTATATCTAAATCCCATTGATGGGAATTGAATTTCATAATTAATTCCATGTCTATGGTGTTCTATTTTCAAGTTCATTTATGGAAATTCAAAGAAAGATACATTGAGCACATAGGTTTATGACACCAACATATAACCTTCTTGATCATAGATATCGAGATAAAGGGATTATATTACATAGTGTATGTTTGTAGGAGGTTTTATATCATTAGGACATTAACTTATATCTCTATAAGAGCCTTGACATGTTGATAGATGTTGACCTTAGAATTTAGATGGTGTAGCCTAATTCCACTGATAAAGGGCCCTAAAGGGTCAAAAAACAATGTATATTTTAACCTCAATTATATTCCATATGAATTTAACAATTTCGATAAATATTATTCCCACATGTGGTTTAATAATGATTCATGTTAGTTTGATCATAAATATACAATCACATGTTATTAGAGAGAATATGTATGTATATATATATGTGTGTGTGTGTGTGTTGAATATTTAATAAATATTTATCCACTAGGTAATTATTTATTTAATTACATTAATATATAATATTTATTTATTTTTTTTTATTCACAAGGTAAAAAATATTTATTTATTTGGTTACACAAATATTTAATATATATTTATTCACTAGTTTTGTGAATATAATATTTATTTATTTATTGGTTAATAATGTTATGATATTTATTTTATTAAAAAATAGTTATTATTTAAGGTATGATAAATATTGAGTAGGATTGGTGGACTGAGTTTAATGGTCCAATGAGAAATGTCACATTAAATTTTATTTTTAAAAAATATTAATGTATTTATTCAAGTAAGTAGTATTTATTTTATCTATGAGTTCAACACATGTTATGTGAATAATAATAATTATATTATTATTTAGACATGGGGTTTTTTAAGATTAATAAAATAATAAGGGCCCTTGTTAAATTATTATTTTCTAACTTGTTCTCTATTTAAAACTGATTATGAAATTTTCCAAAAAAATAAACATTCTAATCTTTGTGCACAATGAGTTATAGAGAGGATTCTCTAAAGATCTAGAGGTATCCTCCGTAGAATGATCTGAATAACATAGATAAATTCTCCTCCTCCACTATAGAGATTAATTCTTACCTTGAAGGTTTGTTTTTCAATCAATAGTGAATTTACACATGCATTAGAACCATCCACACTAGTGTAGGTTCCCAGTGTAGCAGAAGCATGCAATGGGTCATGCCTAACATTGATTTTTTCCCATGATTTATGATCAATATGTTAATTACACAATATATAACTTCATGATCTACAAAATTGAATCAAATAACATGGAAATGGGATAAAACATCAGAACCAAGAGAGTGGATCATCACATATTATTTATAATTAATTTAATTAAATAAAGAATTACCTTGATGGAATTATTTCTTCATTGATGGATCAGAAAAGAGATTTGTGTTGTTCCATCATTTCATTGTATTAATCAAAGTAGATTCCCACTATTGGTTATCCACACACGTTCTAAAAATCTCCGAACGTCACCGTTGGAATCTATGGGTTCTAGCACGATAGATCCTAGCATTTGTGTCGTCCGCCTTTGATCGCCTCAAGAATTGCTTCCAAATAATTTTAATGGTTCTCTCTTGACTCGAGAGTGGGAGGTGGAGGAAGATCGATATTTTTTCTTTGGATCATTCTTGGAGAAGATAACTCTTTAGTTCTTGAGAGTATTCTCTAAATCCGTTGTGCACAACCAAAATAATGAATTGTCTTATTGAGAAAATAACAAAATTGGGTTTATATACTTCTACGGTTAAAATAAAATAATTTCATAAGTGTTCTATTATTTATTTAATCCCTATGTAATTCCATGTACAATAATAATAATAATAATAATAATAATAATAATAATAATAATAATAATTCTCGACATGTGCTTAACTTGTAGATTATATTAAATATTATTTAATTAAATAATATTTATTATTTATTATTTATCACCAGACCATTAAATTAGGTCCACTATTCCCCCACAATATTTATCAGGCCTTGAATAATGATTATTTATTTATTAAATAAATATCACTATATTTTTTTTAAAGGTTGGGGCTGAAGCCTCAATTTATTATTTAAAGCAAAGACCTCTTTTAGACTGGGTAGAGAGTGACCCATTACATAGCCCGAAGGCCCAAGGCCAAGTAGCCTGAATACAAGGCTTGAAAGCCAATTTTTGGCCCAAAGTACCCCTCGGTGAACAGTACTGCTACAGTACCCGCACTACTACAGTACCTGCTACGGTATCGTAGTCGCTACAGTCCCTCCACCTCTACAGTACTGCTATATTTCCCTGCTACAGTACCTGGAATTTCTCCCCTGACCGAATTTGATCCTGGGTCTTTTGGATTCCAAGCAGGAGCCTGTACCACTAGGGTACATGCTCATTGGCCTGGGATCCTTTTGGTTTTGGTAATAAATATCACTATATTATTCACCAATAAATAAATAAATATTATATTCACTAAATAAAAAATAAATATTTATTATGTATTCCGATCACATTATATTCTCTCAAATAACTAGTGACAGAATATATTTGATCAATTAAACATAAATAATTATTAAACCAAGTGTAGGAAAAATATTTATTCAAAATTTTAAATAATAATATTTAACTAAGATTTTGGATACACTTAGTGTGTTACCCTCAAGGCTTCTTTCTCAGTGGCATTAGGAAAAGTAGCCTAAAGTCCATGGTTTGTATCTAACAACATGTGATAGAGATAATATTTTAATAATTTTTCATATGTGTTTCAATTATTTAACCCCTTCCAATTAATCAATTTGATCTTATTTGCATAATTTTAGTATTTTGGTGAATTATGGGCTTAATTGTGGAAATTGGTTAATTCTGGAAATTTAGCAGTTTTGTGGAGCTTCTGTATTTCGGGCATATCTTTTATATTTTTTGATCTAAATTGTATTATTTCTTTTTTTTAGGATTTCTATGCTCGTGGGATTAATTTTATCCTTCTGGACCCAAATCTCAATCCATCATTTGGAAGCTCAAATTCAGCTCACAAACCAGGCCTCGAAAACTGTGTGCAGATTTGGAAGGTTTTAATGATGAGATTTTATCTCGAAGATGACCGATCCAATGGAGCTTATATTCAACAAGGAGATGGAAGAGTAATTAATTAACATCTTTAATTAAGTAGGCCACATCTGAATCGACTGTTTTCAAGGTCTTAATGTCATGGGAAGTTGGAGTTGTGGAAGACGAAGAGTCACCTGGACAGAATTAAATATCCGGAGTAATGTAGCCATATCTCCTTCATAAGTGGACCAATTAGGATCCACTTTTGTGGGTCGACAGAAGAAATGGAGGGGAACAACTTTAAAGAAGGAACAATTCTCAAAATCTGTTATTTACTATGCCAACCGGACTCAAACTTTCTGGGGAGTAATTTTGGAGGGAAATTTTCTACTCCCCAAGCCTATAAATAAGAGTATTCAGTTCCATTCAAAGGGGTTGAAGAAGGTGAAGGAAGGGATATGCTGGAGGATTGAGTTCTTGATGTTCTTTGTATTTTCTATCTTCTTTTTACTTAGTTTTCTTATGCTCTCTTCTTCCCCATTCAACTCTAATACCCTTCACATGGAGGGGTAAAACCTTTGAGTGGTCGGGGAAGGGGGAGTTTATCTTTTGTAATGTCGGAGTTTTGTGCTTAAATGTAAAACCTTATCTTTCTTCTGAATGACATCTATTATCAGTGTTTCCCAATTCTATTAATGCGATCGTGTTTTGAGTTTGGTTTATTCATTTTTAATAGCTTTGGTTAAAGACTTCTTATCTCCCTCCGCCTAGTGCAATTTGTCTCGATCGAGCAGATTATGTTAGGTGGTGAGTGTCTAACGATCGTTGGCATGTGTGTGAACTAGTAAACTTTTTCTAGAGTTCTAAGGAGCAAAAATTCCCGATTGGGACTTGCCTTAGTTGTTTAGGAATTGTTTATGAACTTTCATGCACATAGGAGTGAGTTCTATTTTCTTCTTTAACCAAGGGTGATAGATGACTCGATCGAGGAGTCTTTCATTTGTCATTCAAAAGGAAGAGAGGTAAGATGATCTTTGTGAATATGATGACATTACAAAAGGTGATCCTACCCTGACCCCATCACTCTCTTCATCTATTAGTGTTCAACCTTTCTATTAAATTGCTTTCTTTGTTTTTCAACTTAAACAACTTTCAAAAAGAACCTCTTCTTCTTTCTTTAATTTAAGTGACAAACGTAATTTTTGTGCACTCCTCTCTGGAGACAACTTAGGTTACCCACTTTGCTTCATTTTAACTTAGGTTTTATTTGTTTTTGTCACACCCCACGACAGGCACGTGTCAAAACTTGGCGCCGTTGCCGGGGAGGTAGTGCCAACATTTTTTTTCCTTCTTTGTTTTCTCTTTTCTTATTGTCATTCCAAGTTGCATGACTAGAACCTCAAACAATGAAATTTTCTCCATTGATCCTGAAATTGAAAGAACTTTGTTGAATAGGCTCAGAAACCTCAATTTACAATCTGAATTTGAGGAAATTTCTCTCATAGACTCGAGTGAAACTTCAAGTGTTCACTCTGAGCCTGTCATAATGGCTGGAAATCAAAACCCAACTCTCAGAGACCTTTGTGCCCCACAATTCCTTAATCAGAATAATCAACTTGTCATTCCAGTGTTACAAAATTATTTTGAGATGAAACCTAATATGATACCATTGCTTTCAAAGTTTCATGGTTTGGAAGGTGAAGATCCTAACAATCATATTAAAGAGTTCACACATGTCTGCTCAACCTTCAGACCACGTGGAGTAGCTGAGGAACAAGTAAAGTGGAAGGCATTCCCATTTTCATTGGAAGGAGCTGCGAAAGAATGGTTGTATGGTCTACAACCTGGAGATGTGGATGATTGGAATGACCTGGTGAGATGCTTCATGCAAAGATTCTTCCCCGCCTCTAGAAGCACAACCATCCGAAAGGAGATCTATTCCATCAAACAATAATCTGGAGAAACCCTTTATGAGTACTGGGAAAGATTTAAAAAGCTATGTGCCAGCTGCCCACATCAAGCCATCGAGGATCATCACTTTCTTGTCTTCTTCTATCAAGGCTTACTGGGCAATGATAGGAACCTTCTTGATGCATCATCTGGAGGTGCTTTGATTGACAAGTCGCCAGAAGAAGCAAAAGGTTTGATTGAGAAGATTTCTCAGAACTCGCAGCAGTTTGGTACAAGAGGTACTGGAACAAGAGGTATTCATGAGGTATGAACTTCTCATCCATCACCCTTACTAGAAACTAAGATTGAAGAGCTAACTAGTTTGGTGAGATAGATAGCCTTGAAACAAGTGGGCGACCAACAAGCACTAGCTAAGGTATGTGGATTATGCACATCACCTGATCATTTCACTGACCAATGTGCTGAAATACAGGGAATGGAAACTTGTGCGGCAACCTTTCAACCAAGGCAGTACCAACAAAATCAAGGATGGAGAGAGCCAAACCATTTTCAATATGGGTATGGAAATCAGCAGAATCAAGCTAGACCCCCATTCCAGCAACAATTCCAAAACCCCCCACCATTTCAACAAAAGCAATCTTATAGCCAGCCTTCTCATCACCAACCACCCACTTTCTTAAAATCCTATGAGCTGTCATCAACTAGTGCACAACCCATAATTTTAAACCAACATCATATATCTGATATTGAGGGACTGAAAGGCTCTGTAAAAGATTTGACCACCAAGTTTGAAGGTCTTATAGAATTCCTAACCAAAAATCCTGGGAAAATTCCTTCCCAAATAATCCAGAACCCAAAGGAGAATGTCAGCATGATAACAACAAGAAGTGGAAAAGAGATCTCACCACAAGAATCCCAAGAAACTGAAACAAGACCACTTGAGTTAAGGGAGAATGAAGTTGAAAAATCTGAAAAATCTGTGAAAATTTATTGTGAAGAAGAGAAGAAAGAGGAGGAAAAGAAGGATAGTCCAAGGAAGAAGAGACCAGAAACACCATTTCAAAGGCAACAAAGGGAGAAGAAAGACTTACCCCCTCCATTTCCATCAAGGATTATTGAATCAAAGAAATTGCAGGATTAAGCACTTCAAAAAGAAATTCTTGACACCTTCCAGAAAGTAGAAATCAATATCCCCTTACTTGAAGCAGTCAAACAAATTCCAAAGTATGCTAAATTTTAGAAGGATCTTTGTACTAAGAAGAGGAGACTTCAAGGGAATGAAAGGATCAACTTGGGAAGAAGTGTCTCAGCCCTTATCACACCACAATTTCCAACCAAATTTCAAGATCCAGGGACATTTTCTATTCCATGCACCATTGGTTATTTAAATTTCTCGAATACTTTGTGTGATTTAGGTTCTTCGATTAATGTATTGCCTCACTCAGTATACACTTCTTTGCAGATGGGAGACTTGAAGCCCACAAGAGTGGTGGTCCAGCTTGCAAACAGATCCGCAGTTTTCCCTGCAGGAGTTTTGGAGGATGTCCTTGTGAAAGTCAAAGATCTCTTATTCCCATATGACTTCTATGTGCTCAACATGGAAGAAGATAGGAGCCCGTCACATTCACCCATCATTTTGGGGAGACCTTTCTTGAAGACGGCGAAGACCATCATCAATGTCCATGAGGGGACACTCACCATGGAGTTTGTAGAGAGCACGATCCACTTCAATATTTTTGAATCCATGAGGCACCCATCAGATGATCACTCCCTCTTTTCACTTTCTCATGAAGTTGGTGCAGAACCCATTGAAGAATCAAGTATGCTTTCTGAATTCTTAGACTTAGGAGAGACTTCTTCCATCGGAAATATCATTGAACATGTGGATGCCCAACATGATGAAGATTCTGACTTCATGTGGGAGTAAGAGGTAAAATCTGATTTCTTTTATGATTTATTAATTGATGAGGAAGATGATATGGTTTCTTGTGTGCAGGATATCCAAAGTTTGGAAGAGAGAGATGTCAATTTAATTTCATCCCTTGAGCATCCCCCTAATTTGGAACTCAAACCACTCCCCACTGATTTGAAATATGTGTACCTTAGGGAGGGTGAGAAACTACCAGTGATAATTGCTAATAATCTCTCTGAAATCCAAGAGAAATCATTGATAGATCTTTTGAGAGAGAATATCCAAGCAATAGGGTGGAGTTTCGGTGATATTCCAAGAATTAGCCCAAATATATGCTCACATAGAATTTTTCTTGAGGGAGATTCCAAACCTGTCAGGAAACCCAAAAGAAGGCTGAATCCCACTTTAATGGAGGTTGTGAAGAAGGAGGTTGAGAAGATATTGGAAGATGGGATCATCTATCCTATCTCAGAATCACAATGGGTTAGCCCAATTCATGTAGTTCCAAAAAAAAACTGGCCTAACCACTATGAGGAATGAAAAGAATGAATTAATCTCTGTGAGAATTCAAAATAGCTGGAGAGTGTGCATTTATTTTAGGAAGTTGAATCAGGTCACTTGGAAAGATCATTTCCCCATTCCCTTCATTGATCAGATGTTAGAGAGATTGGCTGGGAGAACTCATTATTGCTTTTTGGATGGATTTTTAGGTTATTTCCAGGTACCCATTTCTCCTGAGGATCAAGAGAAGACAACCTTTACATGTCCCTTTGGCGCTTTTTCATATAAAAGGATGCCATTTGGATTATGTAATGCTCCAGGTACATTTCAGAGGTGCATGGTAAGTATATTTTCTGATCACATTGAAGATTTCTTGGAGGTTTTCCTAGATGATTTCACGGTGTTTGGAAACTCTTTTGACCATTGTTTGAAAAATCTGTAAAAAGTTTTGAAAACCTGCATTGAAAAGAATCTTGTTTTAAATTTTTAAAAGTTTCATTTCATGGTTGAGAGAGGTATTGTTCTTGGTTATGTCATTTCCAAAAAGGGCATTGAAGTTGATAAGTCAAAAATTGAAGTGATAAATTCTTTGCCTTACCCAACTTGTGTGAAGCATGTTAGATCTTTTTTAGGAAATGCAGGATTCTATAGGAGGTTTATCAAGGATTTCAGTAAGATTTATCTCCCTGTCTCTAGATTGCTTTTGAAAGATGCTGATTTTGATTTTAATGGTGCATGTAGGGAATCCTTTGATGAGCTGAAGAGGAGATTGATTGAACCACCGGTGATGCAGCCACCAAATTGGGAAGAACCATTTGAGCTACTTTGTGATGCTTCTAACCAAGCAGTTGGAGCAGTCCTTTCTCAGCGAATTAAGGGTCGGCCACAAGTCATTGCATATGCTTCAAGAACCTTGGATGCAACTCAATTCAATTACACAACCACAGAAAAATAGTTTTTAGCAGTTATTTTTTCTTTGGAAAGATTTAGATCATATCTTCTTGGAACTAAAGTCATTGTATTTTCTGATCATGCAGCTCTCAGGTACTTGATGAAGAAGGTTGAAGCTAAACCGAGGCTGGTGAGATGGATGTTACTGCTACAAGAGTTCAACATAGAAATCAAGGACAAAAAGGGATCTGAGAACCAAGTGGCTGATCATTTAAGCAGACTTCCTAACACTGCTGAAGTTGAAATTACAGAGAAAGAACCATTGAATGATCACCTTCCAGGAGAGCAGCTGTACTTGGTTAAAGGAGAAGTGCATTGGTATGTTGACATGGTCAATTATCTGGTAACATCTCAGGTTCCATCTCATTTCAATTCTCATCAAATTCACAAACTGAAAGCTGAATCTAGATATTACATTTGGGATGATCCATTTCTTTGTAAGATTTGCAATGACCAAGTGATAAGAAGATGTTTTCCAGAGAGTGAAATTGGTTTTTTCTTTGAGTTTTGTCACACATTAGCTTGCGGAGGCCACTTTGGACCTCAAAGAACAGCAAGGAAGGTTTTATAATCTGGACTTTATTGGCCAACCATTTTTAAAGATTCTCATGAATTTTGCAAAAGGTGTCCAAAATGTTAGTTTTCTGGAAACATCTCAAAGAGACAAGAAATGCCCCAACAACCACTTAATTTTTGTGAGATTTTTGAAGTTTGGGGGATAGATTTTATGGGCCCTTTCGCAATGTCATTTGGAAATTCTTATATCTTGCTTGCGGTTGATTATGTTTCCAAATGGGTGGAAGCAAAAGCCACCAGGACTGATGATGCTAATGTTTTTTGTGATTTTGTCAGGACTAACATATTTTGTAGGTTTGGAGTTCCTAGATCCATCATCAGTGATCAAGGGACTCACTTTTGCAATAGGAGAATGGAGGCTTTGCTGAAGAAGTATGGGGTGCATCATAAAACATCAACTCCCTATCACCCACAAACAAATGGTCAAGCTGAAGTTTCCAACAGGGAAATCAAAGGAATTTTGGAGAAGACTGTTAAACCAAATAGGAAGGATTGGAGCCAGAAGCTGGAAGACGCATTGTGGGCTTATAGAACAGCCTACAAGACCCCTATTGGAATGAGTCCATATAGGCTGATTTATGGAAAAAGTTGTCACCTACCTATGGAACTGGAGCATAAGACGTATTGGGCTGTGAGTAAGATGAATTTGGATCTTGAAAGTGCTGGGGAAGAGAGAAGGTTGTAGTTACAGGAGCTAGAGGAAATTAGAAGAGAATCATTTGAAAATTCCAAGATTTACAAAGAGAGAACAAGAGTGGCTCATGACAAGCTGATCCAATCGAAAGAATTCCATCCTGGAGATAAAGTGCTACTATTCAATTCAAGACTCAAGCTGATGCCAGGTAAACTTCATTCCAGATGGGAGGGTCCTTTTATAGTTACTCATGTATATCCTTTCAGTGCTGTGTAGATTGTGAAGGATGGAGAGCAGAAGCCGTTCTCTATTAATGGGAACAGGCAGAAGAAATTCCATGGGACCATTCCATCAGACCCAGGGGAGGAGATCCCGCTCCTACAAGCTGTCTATCAATAAGATCCATCAAGTTGTACCTCTCCTTTACACTTGTTTGTTGCTGTGATTCATTCTAAAATCTGCTTACATATTAAATACATTTAAATGCATTGAGTACACTGCATCATTTAAGTGTGGGGGAGGGAACCATTTTAGTTTTGGATTTTCATTTGTTGTTTTTTTTCAAAAAAAATTGTGATTTTTCAATTTTGTGTGTGTTTATTTTTCAGTTTTTTGGTGTGTTTTTGAAACTTTTGAGCTGAAAAGATTATCATTGCTATTTTTGAAACCCATGTCATTGAGTGAACCAATTTATTCCATGAACTGAGCTTAAATGAATGCTGACAATGATTTTGTTTCAAGTTTAATTCTTTGGGAATTTCATGAAAAGTACTCATGTTTTTGAATCCCATGCCACATCTCACTGTCATTATCTTTGAAATCATTTTCTTGTGAGGCTTCTGAACCATTATTGTGTATTCACTTCATTCACCTCACTTCTTGAGAGAACCATACCATGCTTGTTTTAACCAGAATTTGATTCATTCCTTTCAAAACTTGAGGGTTTGGGGTACATGTGTTTTAAATGATTGAGGAATTTCTTTGGTTTGAAAGCCCCCTTTTCAAGATAATCCCTTTCATTCTGGACTACCTTGTAAATTAATCCTTGTAGCCCATAGAAGCCATGAACATCTTGTTAGGTTAGTCACATTACAAGCCAATTTTCCCTTTCCAACCTGCTCTTGAAGTGAAATTGCATGATCTAGTAGAACTTAAGTGTTGGGGAAGCTGTCTTGTGTTGTGCTACCTCATTTGGTGAAACTTTGGGTGGAAACTAAAATGATGAAGATATGTGTGTGATGATGAAAAATCATTATGTTGAAAGTTGTGCCTTTTCTGGAGCTTTCATGATTAAAGAAGCTCTGCCTTTCTGGAGCTTCTAATGGAGGAAGAAAGTTGTGCCTTTTCTGGAGCTTTCAAGAAAATCATGCTTAAGAAGATTGAAATTTTTGCTGAAGAAATGCTGAGATGTTTGAAAATTTCTTGATATTTCATGATGATGGAGCTGAATTTCTACTAAGTGGAGTGAGAAGGATACCATACTTGAGTGAAAATTAGAATTGTGCAATTTTGCTTCAAAAAGAGCCAAGCCTTCCTCATTCAGCCTCAGAATTTTTCACATAAAAATCCTACCAACCAAAATCCACAGAACAACCTTGAAAAGTCCTCATGATAAACAAATGTCCTTTACTCACATCGGGTGGATAAGTAGGAGTTTTTCAAACCTATGGTGACCCTTTCATTGGTTTGGTTGAGAAAAACTTTGTTGAAAATTTATATTTGTGAGATGAGAGAAAATTAATGTGAGGTAGGTGTCTTGTGTGCATGGGAAGAGAAATGAAGAGGAAAAATATTCAATGATCTGATTTGAGAACTTGGAATAATGGTTATGGATGAGGCATGATAACTTTTATTTCTTGGTGTGGAATTGGTGGATCTAAATGGCATGTGTTTCGAATTTGGTTTCATTTGATTTTGATTTTAACTTGTCCGGGAGTCCAAGTTCTAAGTGTGGGGGAATTGAAAGAGATAATATTTTAATAATTTTTCATATGTGTTTCAATGATTTAACCCCTTCCAATTAATCAATTTGATATTATTTGCATCATTTTAGTATTTTGGTGAATTATGGGCTTAATTGTGGAAATTGGTTAATTCTGGAAATTTAGTAGTTTTGTGGAGCTTCTGTATTTAGGGAATATCTTTTATATTTTTGATCCAAATTATATGATTCCTTTTTTTTAGGATTTCTATACTTGTGGGATTAATTTTATCCTTCTGGACCCAAAGCTCAATCCATCATTTGGAAGCTCAAATTCAGCTCACAAACCAGGCCTCAAAAACTGTGTGTAGATTTGGAAGGTTTTAATTCTGAGATTTTATCTCGAAGATGACCGATCCAATGGAGCTTATATTCGACAAGGAGCTGTAAGAGTAATTAATGAACATCTTTCATTAAGTATGACACGTCTGAATCGGCTGTTTTCAAGGTCTTAAAGTCATGGGAAGTTGGAGTTGTGGAAGACGAAGAGTCACCTGGACAGAATTAAATATCCGGAGTAATGTAGCCATATCTCCTTCATAAGTGGACCAATTAGGCTCAACTTTTGTGGGTCTACAGAAGACATGGAGGGGAACAACTTTCAAGAAGTAACAATTCTCAAAATCTGTCATTTACTATGCCAACCGGACTCAAAATTTCGGGGGAGTAATTTTGGAAGGAAAGTTTCTACTCCCCAAGCCTATAAATAAGAGTATTCACTTCCATTCAAAGGGGTTGAAGAAGGTGCAAGAAGGGCTACGCTGGAGGATTGAGTTCTTGATGTTATTTTTATTTTCTATCTTATTTTTACTTAGTTTTATTATGCTCTCTTCTTCCCCATTCAACTCTAATACCCTTCACATGGAGGGGTAAAACCTTTGAGTGATCGGGGAAGGGGGAGTTTATCTTTTGTAATGTCGGAGTTTTGTGCTTAAATGTAAAACCTTATCTTTCTTCTGAATGACATCTATTATCAGTGTTTCCCAATTCTCTTAATGTGGTCATGTTTTGAGTTTGGTGTATTCATTTTTAATAGCTTTGGTTAAAGACTTTTTATCTCCCTCTGCCTAGTGCAATTTGTCTCGATCGAGCAGATTGTGTTAGGTGGTGAGTGTCTAACGATCGTTGGAACGTGTGTGAACTAGTAAACTTTTTCTAGAATTCTAAGGAGCAACAATTCCCGATTGGTAATTTCCTTAGTTGTTTAGGAATTTTTTATGAACTTTCATGCACATAGGAGTGAGTTCTATTTTCTTCTTTAACCAAGGGTGATAGATGACTCGATCGAGGAGTCTTTCATTTGTCATTCAAAACGAAGAGAGGTAAGATGATCTTTGTGAACATGATGACATTACAAAAGATGATCCTACCCTGACCCCATCACTCTCTTCATCTATTAGTGTTCAACCTTTCTATTAAATTGCTTGCTTTATTTTTCAACTTAAACAACTTTCAAAAAGAACCTCTTCTTCTTTCTTTAATTTAAGTGACAAATGTAATTGTTGTGCACTCCTCTCTGGAGACAACTTAGGTTACCCACTTTGCTGCATTTTAACTTAGGTTTTATTTGTTTTTGTCACACCCCACGACAGGCATGTGTCAACATGCCATGACACCCATAGAGAATGAAGTTAATTCCACAACAACATAATACCTCATACAAATTATTATTGTGCAATTTAATCCTTTTATCATGATATCTCTAATGAAGCAGGTTGCATGCTCGTGCCATCAACCTATATTCTTAATGCCTCATTTTTCAACTTCCTAGAAAACGAACTTGCATGTAGAACACCATGGAAATGGATTTATTTAGGATATATAATTTCCATTAAAGGTCCTGAGATATCAACTTTATTTAAAGAATAGAAGGGTTAAATCATTTCTCATATTATTCATTAATTTAATATTACTCATGACGTACCCAACATATCATACTTCACCGTGAACATCTGGAATCACATTTTTCATCAATTCATAAATTTATGTGACTCATAATACTCATTTATAATAATATTAATGTTTAAGGAACAATACACACATCTATAAATAGGAACATCCAATGACACATATAAATGTTGATTTCCTATTGGCGGGTCTTATTCTCATAATATCATACTAGATATTACCACAGGCATACACCATGAGAAGGTGCCTCAAATTTCTATGAGTCTACATCATTGATATATTATATCATTTTTGTCCCTAAATGATATCACCTGGATATAGAAAATATATTTAAGAATAGCATCATACACTTCTAGTTTCTCATCATAGCAGGAAATTTTTATGACCTATTAGTTTGATAGCTACTCTTGGGAAATTATCACATATTATGTTATTTTGAAGAGAAATCATGATGTGATAAGTAGTTTATTAATATTAAAAACTATGACTACATGTTATTATAAATTACATATAAGTTGGTTCTAGGGAACCAACTCTAATAAAATACCACTTCTACTAGATCCAACTACTAAAAATATTCAGTCCTCTAGTTCTCACATGATACCCATGCTTCTGCTGAGATATGACTTTAGTCAAGGGGTCCAACACATTATCTTTTGTAGGTACTATTCTCACGAAAACTTCACTCCTTTGATAAAAATCCCTCAAGAAGTGATATTTCAAGAGTATGTGCTTTGTCCGTTGGTGTGACCTTGGCTCTTTTGCAAGATCCCTCACTTTAATATTATCACAATACAATGTGATAGGATATTTAATACTAGGCACCACATCATGATGTTATATAATGTCTAGAATCCAAATGGCTCCCTTGGATGCATCAGAATCTACTATATGCTCAGACTCTACTATAGAATTAGAGAAAACTGACTACTTTGAACTCTTCTAGCTCATAGATCCTTCGTTGAGACAAAAATCATATACCAACTATAAATTTAGACCGTTATAATATATCTGAAAACTAGCATCTATATGAAATCTGATGACCATATCCTCATCTCCTTTACACACTAAGAACATATCTTTAATTTTTTCAGAAACTTAAGGATAACCTAAAAAATACTCCAAATTTGTTCTCCTAGATCTTATTGATATCTACCTACCATGATCAATACATAGGAATCATAAAGTATAGTAAATACCATGGAATACATGATTCATCCTATCACTGAAGCATATGAAATCTTACTCATTCTATCTTTCTCATGTTGTGTTCGAGGGAACATTTTCTTAGAAATATGTAAACCATGTGACAATAGAACCAACCCCCTATTAGATTGTTCCATACTAAATTGCTTTTGTTATCTGGTCAACATATGTAATTTTACATAGTCCAAGTAGCCTCTTGGATCTATCATGAATGATCTTGATCCCTAGAGTATAGGCTTCTTCACCTAAGTCCTTTATGGAGAAACATTTGTTTAACCAGTCCTTAATAGACTATAAGACTGGTATGTCATTTTCAATAATTAATATGTCATCAACATATACTACTAGGATAATTAATGTATTTCCAATAAACCTATTATAAACACACAAAATGCATTCATTCTTAATGAAACCAAATTATTTTATGGATTCATAGAATTGAATGTTCAATGACCTATATACTTACTTCAATCTATAAATGGATCCTTGTAATTTGAAAATTATTTTGGAATCAACTGGATCCAAAAACCCTTCTGGTTGTGTCATATAGACATCTTCTTGAAGATTCCCATTAAGGAATGATGTTTTTAAATCCATCAGCCAAGTCTCATAGTCATGGTAAGATTCTATATCAAGTATAATTATGATGGATTTAAACATGGAAACTAGTGAAAGGGTTTCATCATAGTCAATTAATTGAAGTTGTTTAAACCCTTTATCCACTGGACTTGATTTACAAGTATTTAATTTACCTTCCATGTCTATTTTCCAATTGAATACACATTTTCATCCAATAGGCTTTACATCAACTAGAACATCGACCAGAACCCAAACTTGGTTCTAATACATGTGATCCATTTCAGAATTAATAGATTATTACTATCTTACAACTTTTGAGCTTTCTACTACCTCCTTGTAGGAGAGAGGTTCATAATTGACAACGAATAATGAGTCACCATCCTCAGTGACTATAAAACCATATCTCTCTAGTTCTCTTAACTATCTTACACTCATATATACTACTTGTGTTTCAAGAACAACTTCTTGTACATGGACCCATTGAATTTTTTCATGTACCAGCTCAGGTGTATATTGAGCATAAACTTCATTGAAGTCAATCTTTCTCCCATTATCCTTTTGAGGATGTTACCCCTCTCAAGAAAAACGGCTTTTCTAATGAAATTCACTTTCTTTTCTGAGGGTTTTTTTAGATAGTATCCCTTTGATTATTTGATATATCCTATAATGATAAACTTTGTGCCCCAGGGTGGTAGTTTGTTTCCTAAGAAGGCCTTGAAAAATTCTTTACAACCCCATACACGTGTATTTGAAAAAATGGGTTTCTTTCCACCTAATAACTTGAAGGGGATTCCATTTACAACTTTAGTTGGTACTCAGTTTAATGTGTATTCTGCAGTTTGTAATTAATATCCCCAAAAGGATAATAAAATATCTTTATGACTCATCATCGACCTTACCATGTCTAACATGGTATGGTTTTTACTTTCAATAACACCATTCCATTATGGTGTGTAAGGTGGAGTGATTTGATATAGAATCCCAAACTCCCATATAAAGTCAATGAACTATTGGTTAAGATATTCACCACCTCAATCTGATCAAAGCTTCTTTATCTTATTTCCAAGAGGATTCTCTACTTCATTATTGAATTCCTTGAATTTATCAAAGTACTCAAACTTATACCTCATCAAGTAGATATAGCCATATCTACTCAATTCACTAGTAAAATTTAGGATGTAAGGATATCCATATCTAGATTCTACTAGAAATGGTCCACCCACATCAGTGTGTACCAATCCTAGAAGTTATGTTTCTCTTTCAACCTGTCCACCAAATAGTGGTTTGACAATTTTTCCTTGTAAAAAATCTTGGAATATTTCAAGTGGTTTTAGCTCATATGAGTCTAAATAACCATATTGATAGATCATTATAAAACTCTTCTCGATTACATAACCAATATGGTGAGTCCAAATGTAGGTGTTATATGATTCATGTGAACATGATTCGTTATCAATTTAAAACACTTTGTTTTCTTAATTTAATACATAAATATTTTTATTTAAATGTGTCATACCATAAAATATGTTGTACTTATAAAATAAACAACTTTTATTTATAAACTTTAAGATAAACCCATCTATATCTAGGCATGATATAGAAATTAAGTTCTTGGTAACTGTAGGTACATAATAACAATATTTTGAAACCAAAATCATTACCATTGGTATTGAAAGGTGGTAGTTACCAATGGAAAAGGAAGCTAGCCTCACACCATTAGAATCTATCAGATCAACCCCTCCTCTGAAAATATTTAGGAATCTACTTGGTTCTTACATTTGGATATATATGTGAGAACTAAAATCTGTATCTAATACCTAATGTGTAGATATAGAAAGATTACACTTGATATCGAATGAAAATTTATCTTCTCCTATATTATGGATGTAGTTACTCTTCTAGTGGCCTACCTTTCCACACATAAAAAATAATACTTACTTTTACTTTCCTTGCCTTTGGATCTTCCTCTTCTTGGAAGGATGATGCTCAAGATCTTTATACTGTTTATTGGCCTTGGGCCCTTTTTCCTTGTTCTTTCTTGTCTTATTCACCATAAGGACTATAGGTTTATCACACCCTATGTTCTTATCCACCAGGAGAATCAAAGTAAGAAGTTATAAGATACTCTTATCAATATTTCTCATATTTTAATTGATAATAAAACTAAATAAGTTATTTGTTAGTGATGAAAGTATGAGATCTATACACAACTCATCTAGGAATTTAACCCCTAAGATGTCCAGGCATTAAATGTAGCCAATGGTCTTGACTACATGAGGTAAAGATGGCTTAAAATCTCCAATATTAGTTGTAAACAAAGCATTGGAGATATCATACTCTCTTGTCTCACCATCTCTTGATAAATATCCCAAAGGTGAGACATCATGATATATGCATCAATGTCCTCATATTACTTCAAAAGCTCCTTGGAATTGGATGATATCATGAGTAACTGAACATATATAGCATCATTTAGATGTTTCTCATAGAGAGATAACTCTTCATCACATACCTCATTACTAGGCGCATCAGGAATAGGTTTTTCGATAATATACAATTTCATTTCATGGTGAAGGATGACACATAGGTGCCTTTTCCATTATTGGATTTTTTTTCCAATTAGAAGGTTATCCTTATCAAGTATGGATCATAATGATATATTTAATGTCATTTTAATACTGTTTCTAAAAAAATATAACCATAATTATAGTACTTTATTTGATAAATTTTAGACAAATAAATAAATAAATATTATATTTATTATTCTTCCACTATTTTATTGAAACCCAATAGCCCTCACAATTGGATTAAAAATATCTTGTTGCTTGGAAATACTAGTGGGAAAAATCCATATTCCCCTTCTCATTACCCAAAATTTTGTTGGTTAAGAAACTTGAACGGTTTTAGGTAGGAATTCCAAATTCCAACTACATTAAATCACAGTTCCTTAATCTGTTGAGTGGACTCTCCAATCCTGAAATCCTTAAATTGGATTTCCTTAACCCTTGACTCTCAATGACACTAAGTCCAACTTTGGTAGTTAACCCTTGATGTGAAATAAGTTAAGTCAACCCAAAAATTCAAGTTAGAATACCCCGATAATTGAAATCTCCCCAAATTTGGATGGTAAAGCACTTTGAACTAGAGTTTGATTTTAACTAAAGTAGTGGAAGGCTATACCGACTTTATATTTATTAATGATTGATTTTAACCTTTCATGTGTAATTTTTTAGTTATTATATTTATTACATGATTGTTAATATTAAGTGGATTTACTTAAGTGACTGACCATTTATTAGATAATATTTATGCATAATTAAATTTATTTTAGTTCTATATTGCATGATTGTTAATTTCATTAATTCATGTGATCACAAAAAAACATATATACTAAAATAAATATGAAACTTGACAAAAATAAAATAACAATGCAGTATGATTGTGAGATTTTACTAATGGTTAGTTGATCTAATAGTAGATAAACTAATAGTTCACCTAGGGGAAAACACCTTGAACCAATTAAGGTTTGTGTTATAGCTTTCCAATTGTCCACCTATGTGTCTCTTTTGGATTGGTTTCTCCTTGGATCAAAACTTGAACCGCCTCCACTATCTTGGGAGCTCCATCCATTATATATGATTTTACTCACATGAAGGTGAGGGGAAATGAGATTACATAAAAGAAAACTTGGGAACACAATCCCTTACATAATAATATGAGATAAGGAATGCATCCAACAATTTGATTTAATAATAAATTAAATGAAACCAATCACATACAAATGTCTGGTTTATTCTCATGATCATCCACATGCATGAAACAAATTAGGCATTAAATAAAACTAGAATTAAATTATTAATAATTCTTATTTAAGATATATCATGCTCGAATCAATTAATTATCATCTTTTATTAATCAGTTATTTTATCTTAATTATCATCGAAATTTCCTTGAGATTCCCATCCATTATAATCTTAAACAAGTTAAAAAAAATTATTTAAAATAAACCATGTTCCTAAATATACTTTGGAGGAAATATAGTGGATACCCATCTGAATCCACCCAATATGTATTATAATCATATAAAGTTTTACTTTTGTGACATATAGCACACATGAATTATCACGTAATTTTATGAAATGTACTATCAACTCAATGATTACATGAATTACATTATTTTTTAGTCATGTGTTATGCTTAAATGCAGATAGATTAAAAACTGAAATATAACTCATCCATGATATATAGATTTGAATACTACACATATATTAATTAAACACGCACACACACACAAAAACACACACACACACACACATTAAAAACCCATCACATGGCATGTCCTATAAACTTAATGACCATGTGTAAGAACATGTCTCAGGGTTTACACAATATAATAAATAAATTTTAAATCTACGTATTTTTTATAAGTACGTGGTTTTTACAAGAGAGATACATGGTATGTACATATCTCACCATCTATCTAAGGTACATGCCTAGGGACTCGATGTGTAAATCATACCTCAGAAAAAATGGAGCACATGATGTGTAAAAGGGACAACACGATGTGTGGACTCTGAGTTACACAATCACCAATTAGGTAGGCCATGTATAAAAATCAAGGACCACCTATGACTTAAAGGGACTACACACCATGTACATGGGCTACACAGTGTGTAATATGGAAAACCATGTGCTAAGCTGGCCTGGTCAACATGCGGTGTAAGAATTAACTACACCACATGTAATCAATGAACACTGTTTGAGTAATTTCCAAATTAATTCCTAGTGCATTGACCACAGGTACATAACATGTAATTCTGATTACACTATGTGTAATCCTATCTTATCTGGAAAGAATCCTTGGCACCTTCAGAGGATATATTAAATTTTATTTTATTCCTAAAATTAATCGTATTGATTAGATCTATGAGAAATGAAGGAGGAAGAATCAAATCTCATGATTTGGATTGAAAGAACAATTAAACTTTAATTGAAAAACTAAATTTAAATGCATAAATCACTATCAATATTTAAATAATTATAAATAATTATGCGACCCCTCATATACCACCTGTAGGTTTCAAGCGTGTTGAAATCATGGAATGAGTCATGCACAAATTTTCTTTCTTCTATGATCGATGATCAATATGATATTTACACAATGATAAACATCATGATCTATGGAATTGAATAAAATAATATAGAAAAGGGATAGAATGATGAAACCATTAAATATGATCATCACATATTATTTCTATTTAATTTAATTAAATAAATAATTAACTTGATGGAATTTTTTATTCATTGATCGATTTGACAATAGATCTTCATTATTCCATCATTGCATTATAGTATTCAATGTATATTCCCTCTAGTGGTGATCCACATGTGTTCCAAAAATCTCTAAACATCACCATATGAATCTCTAAGTTCTAGAACAATATATCATAAAATTTTCATCATCCACCTTTTATTACCTTAAGATCCATTTCCAAAGTGTTCACCTAGATCTATCTTGACTAGTGAGTGGGAGGTAGATAAATTTTGATCTCCATTCATGGGAGTGTTCTTGGAGAAGATAGATTTTTAGGTCTTGATAGGATTATCTAAATACATTGTGCACAACCAAACAAATGAATTGTTTTATTGAGAAAATAACATAATTGGGTTTATATAATACTAGGGTTAAAATAAAATAATTGTACAAGTTTTGTATTATTTATTTAATCCTTATGGAACCCCATGTCAAATAATAATAATAATATAATATTATTTCTCAACATGAGCATAAATTTTGAATTAAATTAAATATTATTTAATTAAATAATATTTATTATTTATTATTTTGCAACAGACCGTTAAACTAAGTCCTATATTCCTCCACAATATTCATCAGGCTTTGAATAACGAATATTTATTTATTAAATAAATATCACTGAATTATTATCCAATAAGTAAATAAATATTATATTCACTAAATAACAAATAAATATTCCGCTCACATTATAATCTCTCAAATAACAGGTGATAGAATATATATGATCAATTAAACATAAATAATTATTAAACCATGTGCAAGAAAAATATTTATTCAACTTGTTAAATAATAAATAATAATAATATTATTTAACCGAGATTCTAGATACACTTAGTGTGTGACCCTCTAGGCTTCTTTATCAGTGGAATTAGGAAAAGCATCCTAAAGTCCATAGTTAGCATCTAGAAACATTCTAAGGCACCCATAAAGAAATAAGTTAATTCCATAGTAACAGAATACCTCATACAGATGCTTAATGTGCAATGTAATCCCGTTATCATGATATATATAATAAAATAGGTTTCATGATGGTGCCATCAACCTATATTCTTGATGTATCATTATTTGAATTCCCAGAAATTGAACATGCCTATAGAACACCATGTTTGTGGATTTATTTAACCTATATCATTTCCATAAAAGGGCCTGAGATATCAACTTCTATTAAAGAATAGAAGGGGTAAATCCTTTATTTCATTATTCATTATTGAAATATTAATCATGACACACCCAACATATCCTACTTCACCAAAAACACATGTAACCATAGTTTTTATCAATACATCAATGTATGCGACTCATAATACTCATTAATAATAATATTAAAGTATAAGGACCAATACACTTGTTCAAATATAGGAACATCCAGTGACATATAAAAATATGGATTTCTTAATGGTGGGTCTCATTCTCATAATATCCTATTGGATATTACCAAGGTATTAAACCATGGGAAGGTGCCTAAAAGTCCTATGAGTATCTACCCCTGATAGCTTGTATCATTTTTTTCCCTAAAATTATATCATCTAGTAATATAAAATATATTTAAGAATATCATCGTAACACTTCTAGGTTCTCATCATAGCAGGTAACTGCTATGTCATTTTAGTGTGAAGACTACTCTTGGGACATTATCACATAATATGTTATATAGAAGAAAAATCATTATGTGATAATTAGTTTATTAATATTCAAAACTATGAATACATGGTATCATAAAGTATAGAGAAGTTGGTTATAGGGAACCAAATCCAAAATCTAGAACCTGTAGGATTCTACAGGGATGATTAAAGGTTCACATAACACATGTGGTCACCTATAAAGAGAATTAACCCTTTATTACTATAGAATAATGATGATACACCAAGATAGGTTATACTGATTTGACAATAAAGAACAAATTACAAGATAGGTAAAACTTTTCACATGTAAATTAATTATAATTAATATATGAAAAGATCCCCACTCTGGATGCTTTTTCTCGCATTCATCTAGTTCTTTGATTTATTCTTGAATAAGTTGATGAAAATTATATTGGGTACGGGAGAAACCTACTTCCACTACCCCTGTCAGAACCTTCAAGTGTTATAAAAGAAATCACATCATTATTTATGTTTTCATTATTGATATAAATTTAATATGGTTTTTCATTTATAGTTTATTTATTCTTAACCTAGATTATATATTGTGATAATAATCTTCATGAAACCAAGAATAAGTTAAATATCGATGATGGACAAGTCAATGAAATCCATCAGGAGGTGCTAGAGTTTTGGGATGTTGAAATGGATTACACATCACGTAGTCAAGTTCACCAAATCTGGATAGTCTACGGGGTATATGGACCACCAAAAAGATTCAACACGTGTTGTATTTATTCCATGCCCTGTGTTGACCATCCATACTGACACACATGTTCTCATATTACATGGAATGTATCTGAAATTAACACTATGTAGTCTACACATTTCCATAGTGTAAATCATGGAATCTGCATGGTCAAAGATATTCCATCTATTTATTACATGATGTGTAGTAATAAAAAATATATAACATAATAATTAATGTACACAATGTGGTGGTCATGTAATTAATACATACAAAGAGTATTTAATACAGATGATGTAGTGGTTTTGTAATTAATACACATGTGGTGTATTTAATAAAAATGATGTGATGATCATTTAATTATTACATATATCGTGTATTTAAGACACATTATGTAATGGTCATGTAATTAATACAAGCACATTTTATATAATACAAATGACTTCGTGATAATTTAATTAATTCACAAGCTGTGTAATTCACATGATTCATAATTAATTCACATATAACATGTAATTAATTTAAATATGTTATGTAATAAATTCACACTTTGTGTGTATTTATTTGACTTACGATTAATTCCCATGTGGTTTATTTGACTCACTCATATTGTAATTCATTAATTCTCACATAGTGTAATTAATTCATACATAGTGTAATTAATTCACAGATGGTGTATTATTAAAACACACATGATGTGTTTAATACACATAGTGTAATTAATTAATTTACATAGAAATAAAATTAATTATGAGATTAAACCAGTATACATGCTATATAGAAATGGTTTAAAGAAAATTAAACTCCCAGTTAATTCCATGTTAAATTAAGAATTATATTGCATGTTGTCACCAAGTAGATAAAATGAACTTAATAAAAATAGATAGACTTCCATGATAGTTTGAACAAACTATTAAGATAAAATAGATAAAATAAATAATAAGATAATTAATTTAATTAATTTAGGAAATTTTATCTTAGTAAATAATAATGAATTAAAATGATTACTATCTAGTACTAAAATATGTATGGAATGCATGTTTTGGAAGATCATGAGATTAAATAACCTATACATGTTTTGTTTCTTTTAATTTTATTTATCGAAGAGTTTTAAAATTGTTAAATTAAAATGATGTCATGAACATAAACCCTTCTCTTTATTATGTATAGACCTGTGTGTTTGTGGTTTGTTTAATTTACTCTTTATCCTATCCTTGGGTTCCAATTATACATGTGTAATTAAATGAATATGTAATAAATTCAGAGTTCCCAAATGAGTGGAGGTGATCCAAGTCTAGATCCAAGGTGAAACCATCCATGGAGGTACATAAGATCCAAGGACGGATGACACAACTCAAACCAGTGAAGGTTTAAGGAATTTACCCCTAGGTTCAATGAGTTCATTTATTGTCTGGTCAATAAATGAACCATTAGATAAATCTCATGATGTTTCCACTTTTTTTTTTATTTTTTTTTCAATTTCATGGTTATTTATTTATTTGGATATATGTTTACGTGATTACATAAAAGAATAAAAAACAAACACACAAGACAAAATTAAAATAATACTTTATTATGCGTAATTTTATCAAGAAATGGTTAATAAATTAAGTAAAATTCATTTAATATTAAAAATCATGTAATAAAATAAAATGGAAACTTTATGCATAAAAGATAAAATCCCTCAAATCTAAATATTAGGTTGGTATAAACTTTCATTACCTGATTTATAATGAAAAAACTAAATCATAGTATTTGATCCAACCCTTGCATGGATAGTACCATTTACAAGGAGTTCTAAAGAAGATTTTAGGTTGACTTAACCAAATTCACATAAAGAGAAGTAACATTAAATATAATTGGTATATATTTAGAGTGTTGAAGAAATATGAACATAAGATTTTTAGATTTGGGATTCCACTCAGTGGACCAAAGAATTGTGAGTTAATATAGTCGTTAAAGAACTGTCTGCCTAAATACCATCGAGTAATTTACCAATCCATCACTTTGGTTATAAGAAGATGCATATGAATCATTTACACTAGAATATTCATGTGACATGGTATTCCAAAACCAATGGTGAGGGCCACTGGGTTTTGATAAAATAGTGTGAGGATAATAAAAATAATAAGTAAAATTTATTGCATCACATCTTTTAGTAATCAGAATGCAACCAAAATCCACTTTTAATTAATGTTGAATATGGGAATAAGAATTTTCCTAACACTATGATCATTTGTACAAGACCTTATTCTCACCAAAACATATTTCTAAGGGTAGAAAAGGTGTTTATACATTTATATACAATTTAATAATTTATTCAATGTTATAGAAACCCTTATACTTGTTTAATCACCTCATAGTGCGAGCGAAGGAATGAAGGATTCCTATTGGAGGTACATGGGGTTGATTCAATTGTCTGTTGCATAAAAATATCTATTAAGTCCATAAAATTGATAATTTAACATAAAGAAAAAATTATTATACCATGGTATCTCATATACTATCTCTTGAGAAGTATAAAGATAGACTTTAGATAAACATGATTGTCGCTAAACTATACTAGTTTAAATTGGAAGGGGATACTTAAATATTGATCTTGAATTCAATATATCAAAGTACGTTGACTTTTTAGTGAAATTTATATTTTTATAGAGGTAATTAATTATCCATTAATCTCATATTATCATCTTTACCTTCTAGGTTCTTCTTATTTATCCAGTTATTAGATAAATAGTATGGATAAACAACTCTAGAATCTTTTGCACTAAGATTTACCAGGAAGATAAGGATTGCAGGGAACTTGATTCCATAACCTTATAGTGAATAACTTCAATGAAAAGATTAAAAATACTTTGACTATTTTATGGTAAAAGGTTACTTTTAAATTTCCTTTAATGTGATAAAATATTTGGAGGTTGTATGGTAAATAAGAGACCATTTTCTTCTCATGTGAATTGAAAGGTACATTTTTAGAATTTTAATTAAAAAAATAAAGCATGAGATTGAATCTAATTAAAATATATTCATCATGAATTATAATATTTATATTTCAAAACTTGGGTATTTTATACATTTTTATTTAATTCAATAACTTAATAAGTAAGGCGTGTTCTTCTAGTGGTCGAGAAAGGTTGATACCTCTGTCATTAGTAAGAAATAGATAAAAACATTATGAGAACTAAGGTTCATTATCACATGTGATGATGAAGGGTGATTTATATGTCATTCATGAGAAGAATATATGTTTAAGTAATAATGTTGAATTCTCCCAAAGGATGCAAAGTGTGATTTCTATGTCAGCTATGAAAATTTCACAACTTCTTATTTCCAAGTGGATTGATTCATGGTAGTCTATTAATTTTTAATAAGTTTTACCTATACATTCTTATTAGTGTTCTATTGGGAATAATTTCACATTATTTATTTTTAAATTAATGTTGTAATATTGTTCTACACTTAATTAATACTTTATTAATATTTGAATCATAAAAATTCAATATTAGAAATAAATGATGAATATTATTATAAGACTCTTAACGAGTTGTTTAAATATAGTTCTTAGTAAAGTGAATCTAAAAGTTTTCATGTATATACCTAGTATGATGTTTAGACTTTTTAGAGTTAAAAATATTCAGTATATAATATAATTATGTTTTCTATTAAGAAACTGTTAGATATAAAGGTAAGTACCAAATTTTTTAGAGTTATTTCATGATTAGTGGTGTGGACTATTCTAAGGTAAATCTAGGGGTAAATTCATATACATTTCATTAAATTAAATTCATAAAATATTAGGAATTATAAATGGAAGTAACAAATGCACTTAGTAAAAGATGATGGATCCTTCAAGATAGTTTTTTAGTTAATATCATAACCAAGTATTCATTTATCATTAAATTCAGGGTGAATGTATTTTCCTAAACATATATTACCTTATCCCCATCATAGAGATGGTGATAATACAATTTAGATCGGTAAAGAGTGTTATATATGTACTATAGTATTTCATGATTTTTCCCCAAACATGTTTTTAAAATAACATCATAAAACCAACCATATGCCAATTATTTAAACTAATGGATATCATATAAGTTACAAAATAAAGAAAGACCATTATGTTACAACCTCAGGTATTTTTATGGGGCCCATTTATAAAGCTAGTGAAGGATTCAAATGTGTATCATTAAAACAAAAAAGTGAATCTTAGTTAATGATCCTATTTCTACTAAGTATATAAACTACCCCATGATATAAAATGTTTTAAATCACACTAATTATATTTCTATGATGGTATCATATCTCTTTTTAGATATTGAGAGAAAGAAAGAATTCAGCTTAATCTTGGTTTCATATGAAAAAGTTTGAATAATAACATTAAAGTCCAAAAATGTTAGTGGGAGGAATTATTCTAGAGACATATACTGTGTAGGAAAGTTATACTTTTGGTTATATATTCACCAAAGTGGGTGATATATTATTTAATAAGAATAATAAATCCTACAAGGTGTAGTAAGTTATAGATAACTATGATTGAATATTTATTATGAATTTGAATATGGATTACATTTACCAAAATTAATTCTATATCTTAGTGGTTAATGTAAATCCATTGGTGTTTATTCAATAGAAACAATATATAGATGGTAAAAGTGAGGTACCAATAAGTCTTGATAGGTTGTACCAATCCATCTTGCTAAAATCCATTTAAATTATACTATTAATAGCTACTATGGTCATTATACTCTTAATATATACTGTGGTCATTATAACTACTATGGTAATTATATGAAAAATGTTAGAGACATAAAATAAACCCAATATGGAATAAAAGTTCCAAGGATCCATTTACAGGTCGAAATAAGTATAATGGTCATATAATATTCATTTAGAATGAAATGTTCCTAGGTGTATACAAGTGGTTAGTGGGAGAAATATAATTTTACAAGAGAGATAAGTTTAATTAAATATGGAAACATGTGATTAGAATCAAGGTTATATATGGATAATGAATTTCTCTAAAGATTTAATAGACCAAACAGGGTTAACCAAACCAGTCATCCAAGTCAGCCCATCAAGGGGTGGGGTAAAAAAAAGACAACCAAACAAGACTTGTATATAAGGATAAAAATAAATACAACTAGAGTGAAAAGTGGAAAAAATATAGATACAACAGATCCAAATAGGAAAGACCAGAAAATATGACAAAACTTGACAAAACTGGTCTCAATGTGCCCAACCATCACCTCAAAACCATCCAAAATTGAAACAATAATGTAAAGATAAGCTTACATGCTAGAGAATGCTCTTTCCTTAACCTTTATCCTATAAAAAAAGGTCTACATACACCCATAGTTAGAAGTAGGGTGTGAGAAACATATCTCAGTAGGATACCAAAGAAGAATCCAAACAAGTTCTAAAAAAAGAATTCATAAGTTCTAAATTTAAAACAAATCAATTTTAAAATAATTTTATAAATAAACCAATTTAAAAAAATTTCCAAAACTTTCCTTGAGTTTTCAAAAATTTCATGTAATATTTTCTAAATCCAGAAGCAAAGTTGGTAAATATATCAAATATAAATAAACGTGTGAGCCAAAATCCATGAAATAATCTATCATGTAATAAAAAACTATAAACAACAATGAACCTACTAGTCAGGATCTAGACTATGGGAAATTATGTACCAAACACTCACAAGACTAAAAATGCATAAGGTTGGATCCAACTAACATCGAGGCCTGCTATAAACCATTGACATACAAGTTGTTACCTCCTAGTAGTGTCATAATAATTTTACCCACTTCTCTTTCTCAATGTACCCAAGGTTCTTATTGTGAAATTTTTGTCAATTTATATTTTTAAAAATATGCTCACATTTTTATAAAACCATTTTAAATCACATATAATGTACTTTAGGTTTTAAAAATCTATTTTCCCATTTCAAATCAAGGCAATTTTATTTCAAAGAAAAAAACATTTAAAAAAGTTCCCATGCCCCTTTAAATTTCAACACATGAAATTTTATTTCGAATCTCAAGGAATCAATAATAACAACAAGGAATTAAAGAAATTATAAAACATAAATAGATACATCTACATCAAATATGTAGAAAAATGAATCAACTTAGACAACACAGATTTGAAACCACAATATTTTCTTATAGAA
This sequence comes from Viscum album, assembly GCA_963277665.1. NCBI lineage: Eukaryota > Viridiplantae > Streptophyta > Magnoliopsida > Santalales > Viscaceae > Viscum > Viscum album. Next base: position 1,698,480,756 of record OY728142.1, read on the forward strand.
GACAAGGCATGGAAAAATACTGAAAATGATTTATATAAAAAAATATGATTACTAATACCAACCTCAAATGGTGCCTCAATCACAAATGATATAGAAGATAAGAGGAAATGCTTATGCAAAGAGATGAAGTTCCTAACACTGATGATAAATCTCTGAACAAATCAATCGAAATGGAAAGGATTCACCCAAAATAAACTAGGGAGGATTTTGGGTTGAGATAAGAGGGCCCCATAAAAAAGTAATGAAACATATCATTTGTACGACACCCTAAAAACTAACACCGCAACATTTACATGGCTTGTAACTAACTTACGTGTCATGAAAACCTCAGGGTCTGTATATGTCGAAAAAACCATAACCATTTTAATTAAAAACTATATTTTATACTTAAATGCTATGTAATTCATACATGGTGTGTAAAACATTCACTCCATATACCCCATTCATGGATTATTCCTAGAATCCATTACACAATGTGTATTTAATGTACATGACATGTAAATACCCCACTTGTAGTAGAAATTACATGTTTTATGATGAAAATTACAATAAATCCCTAACTTCACCATTATAAGTATCCTCCAAATTCATAGTTTGGTCATACTCACCAACAAAAAATAAAACTAAAACAAAGGTAAAAACATACCTGATAGAAATGTAATTAGGTGTTATTATCTCCCTACATAAAAGCTTTATATCCCTAGAAAGATCTCAAGATCGTAGATCCGTAAAAAGAGAAGGCCACTAATACCTCATCAATGACTCCTACTCCCACATATCATGAAGATCCTATCTACACTTCCATAGTACCTAGATAAGGGGGATCATTTTACAAAGAAATACCTTATCATGGCCATCTATAATCTGAACTGGATGCTCAACCAAAGTGGTTTCAGAATCACGATCAACATCCTCCCATTTAATCACATGAGAAGGATCTAGTATATACCTCCTAAACTGGGAAACATAAAACACTTCATGGATAGAATTCAATCCATACAATAAAAGAAACTGATATTCCACCCTCCCCAGTCACTGAATGATCTCAAAGGGGTCCATAAACATTAGTGTCAAGTTACCCTTTTTACCCAACTAACAATGTCCCAAGTGAGGTGAAAATATGAGAAAAACTCGATCACCAAACATAAACTCTATAAGCCACCACAGTTGGTTCACACAAGATTTTAACAACTCTATTCCATGATCAAACACCTCTAGATCAACTACACCATCGCTATCATATCCTGAACAACACTCAGCCCAACCAGGGACTGCTCTCCCAACTCTTCCCAATATAAGGGAGATCAAAATGGACAACCATATAAAGCCTCAAAGGGTTCCATCCTGATTGAAGCCTAATAAATATTATTATAGTAAAACTCGAGAAAAGTTAAATGCTTGTCCCAAGATCCACCAAAATTAACAAAACATTCTGAAAGTATATCCTCAATAACCTAGATATCCCTATCTATCAATCCATCCATCTACGGATGATAAGTTGTGCTCAATTTTAACTAAGAACCCATTTAATTTTGTAAAACTTTTAGAAATCTTGATTTTAACTTTGAGTCTTTGTCAAAAACAACTTTAGAGGGAACACCATGAAGTCTCACAATCTCTCAGACATATAAGTACCCGATATGTTCCACTTTATTCATTTCATTTATTAATAAAATATTTTATAATTTAGTGATTTTATTAATAATCAACCAAATAACATCCTTACCACTAGGAGTCTATGTTAAACCAATAAAAAATCCATAGAAGTATCATCACACTTCCATACTGGAATAAGTAAAGTTTGAAACAAACCTACATGTCTCTGGTGTTCCCCCTCAACTCTATGGAAAGTGAGACAACACTATACAAAATACAAAACTGTCTACCACATCCCTAACCACCAATATCAACATATCAAATTTTGGTACATATTTGTATCCTCAGGGTGAATGGACAAACATGACTGGATTCCACTGTCTAGAATCTCCCATATCAAGGAAAATATAACAACCAACCTACTACAGAAGCATATATCTCTACTAAGAGACCAACACAACTAACATGATGTCTCCCCACCATTTATAATTTCTACTAAGCATTATATCTTGGTGTCTGTCATCTTCTCAAGTTGAACTCACTCATCAAATGACAAGTCAACCTTTACCGAATCCAAGAAAACCTATCCACCAATGTCCTTTAATCCCAAGCTCATCTTAGTGACAAAACTCATCAAAGAACACTGCTCAACTGATTCTTTCACTTCTTGTGTCAGTAATTTTCTACTCAATGCATCATCTACCAAATTTACTTTCCCAAGGGTATGTACTATATCAAAATCAAAGTTCTTAAGATACTCAACCCATTGTCTCTATCACAAGTTCTGATCCATCTAAGAGAAAATATACTTGAGGATCTTATGATCAGAGTATAATGTAAACCTTTATCCAAATAGATAGCGACACTATGTTTTGAGTTCATGCATAATAACTACCAACTCACGATCATAGTTAGTATTGTTATTATCGTGAGGAAGTAACTAGGGAGAGACATAAGGCACAAAATATTTCCTCTACATAAATACACAGCCCAAACCTATACCAGAAGCATTGCAAAAAAAATCATAACCCGACCCTGGTTCTAGAAGAATCAAAACTGGAGCTAAAGTCAACATCATCTTCAGCTCCTTTAAACATCTCTGACACTTTTCATTCCATTCAAACTCTACAAACTTATGGATTAAAGTCATCATTGAAGATAAAATATTCGATAAGTAGTAAACCAAACATCTATAGTAATTTTGGAAACCCAAGAAGCTACAGATTTCAAAGAAATATTTGGTATTCTCATAATACATAACTACTTAAACATTTTCAAGATAAACTAGTATGCCCCTATTAGATATCACATGACCTAGAAACTTCACTTCCCCAGTCCAAAACTCACACTTGGAAATATTACCATACAAATTATGTTCCTTTAAGGTCCGAATAATGATATCCAAATGGTATATATGCTCCTCCTCTGACATAGAGTACACCAAGATATCATCTTTGAACACAACAAACAAATAGTCCAAGAACCAATGAAATATTCAGTTCATCAAAGTCATAAATACTATTGGAGAGTTAGTGAGTCCAAATAGAATAACTAGAAACTTGAAATGCCCATATCAACTCCTAAACATTGTATTTTTTATATCCTCTTATCGGACTCTCAACTGATGGCACCTCAACCATAGGTCAATCTAAGAAAACCATCGAGCCCCTCTTAGATAATTAAAGAGATCATTAATTTGGGGTAAATGATACATGTTATTAATGGTAACCTGATTCAACTTTTGATAGTCAATACAAATCCTAAGGCTTTTTTCCTACCTTCTTATAAAAGAGTATAGGTGAATCCCATGGGGACATGCTAGGATGAATAAATCCTTTCACCTCTAGGTCCTCAAGCTCGACCTTAAATTCCACAAACTCAGAAGGTTCTATTTGATAGGATGGAATATAAATATGAATTCTTCCAAGGAGTAGGTCAATAGTAAACTCAACCTCTCTCTATGGAAGTAAACTAAAAAATAATCTAAAAAAACCTTAGGGTATGCACACACAGAAATATGAAAATTATTTCCCCAGTAAGGGTCAACTGCATCAAGGAACATTTATGAAAACTGAAAATATATTATACCAACATAATGAACAAAAAGTCTTACCCTTACCGATATAGAATACCACTCACCCTGGAAAACATGAGTGACCCCATCGATTGATAATAACTATAACTGATGGAGATAACAGTCTATCTGGACCTTCATGATGATCATACAATCCATGCTGAAAATCATGTCAAATATGTCAAGATCAAGCACTAAGATGTCCCAAACAACCTCTAAGTCTCCTATCTCCACTCGATAAGTGTGACACTTGAAACCTTGTTTCAACCTATTTCCAAAAAACATGGGAAGATCTCACAATAAAGATATAATATCCAAATGTAAATACAACAAATCAACCAACTTTAATGATATAAAATAATTATTAGCACCTGTATCAAAAAAAATCTTTCACTATAGAAGATTAAATAAACACCGTACCTCTAATAGTAGATAGAACTACTTTGGATTTCTCTATCACACATTATACCATATAAAACTGTCCAAAATTAGCCACATAGACATACCCTTTAGTCTAAGAATGAGACCCACTACCCTTGGAAGCATCAACCTGATCCTATGACCCCTTGGTGAAAGTGAATCCCACCTTACTACCTTGGGACATCTTATCACAGAAACGTTTTAGATGGTCAGATCACCCCCAAAGATGAAAATTCCTAAGAACCTCCATAAAATGAGGCTTGGTATGAACACACCTTCCGCACTTGTAAAAAATATCCTATTTCTTCCCTGTCAAATCTCTTAGAACTAATCCTGCAGAAAACTAACAACTATTACTATTCCTTTTTTGACTATAAGAAGCACCTTGGCTAACCGCTGCACCTACCAAAACTCTACTGAAAACTATCCCTCCAACTATGTCAGCCTTAACCAAAGCTAATTTATCCACTACCTACAAAAAGTCTAGAAGTCACAAAAAATATCATTTAATGAACATCAAACCTCATCCCCATCTCAAACCTCCAAAATTTCAGGTAATCATTGGTGAAAAGCTTTACTGAGAGATGCACCAACTTAGCAAAGCGGGTGGAGTACTTCAGAATGGTATACTCCCCTTTATCTAGGGTTAGAAATTCTTGTGTATTTTCTATATATAAATTATCAGGATAAAACTGCTGATGAAATATCTTCTGGAAAGAAACCTAGGTAAGACCTTCATGAAACATAGATTACACTATCGATTCCCACTATATTCTTCATGGTCCTCTGAGTTTATACATGGGAAAACCCACCTTAGAATATCCAGGAGTCTTTAAGAAGTTGAAGATCCTATCAATCCATTCAATCCACCGCTTTGACTCTTGTGATACTTTTTCACTATAAAAGACAGGTGGATACTGCATGGAATATTCCAATCCATGATCTAATACTCATCCTAGGTTCACTGTGCTCACTAACCCCAAAGTCTGAATGGTACAAATCACTGCTTCAATAAAAGAAGAGTCCACTAGAGGATCTTCCTGTGAAACCTCCCTCACATCTTCTCTTATTTTATTTAGAATATCTCTTTTAGGAGTCATTATCTATTAAAAAATAACCAATCAAGCACGAGAAACTCCAAAACCTTTGAACCAAAAACAATAATCCAAAAAAATGTTTTAAAATAATAAGAGTTCAAATCATTTATGAATTCTTTCACAAAAGGAAAACACCTTTAGAAAGGAATAGGTCCATCTAAATAAAATCTCCAATTAGTTTATTCAAATAAACATACACAAAAACCAAGTCCCCAAACTTTTCTACATAGGTTAATATTTAAAATTTTCCGATATTTGTTTTCAAATGAACCTAAATACTAGGTCTTGGATATAGTAAATATTTTCTGACCACCCATTGAAACTCAGATTCAATCATGAGAGTGAGCTGGTTAGGCCCAATTTCTTCACCTACTATCCAAATTACAACAATGATACTCTTTTCTACCTAAGACATAAAACCAAATAAGGTAGTATATTCACACGTCAGGCTAAGTAACCCCTCTGATAACAATTTATAACAAACCAACCCAGGTCAACCAAACTAGTCACCCAAGTCAGCCCATCACGGGGTGGAGAAAAACAAAGATAACCAAAATAGTCTCGTATATAAGGCTAAAAATGAATACAACTAGAGTGAATAGAGGAAACAAAGAGAGATAAAACTGATCCAAACATGTAAAACCAGAAATTATGAAAAAACTAGACAAAAATAGTTTCCATGTGACTAACCATCACAACCAAACCTTTCCAAACCTAAACAATAACATAAAGAGAATTATACACACTAAATAGTTCTCCTCCCTTTTTCTTCATCCTTTAAAAAAGTTATAAAACCACCCATAGTCAAAGTTGGATGTGAAAAACAAATCCTCGTAGGATACCACCAAATAATCTAAACAAGTTCTAAAAATAATAATTCACAAGTTTTAGATTAAAAAATAGTTTTACAAGAATTTCATAAATAAACCATTTTAAAAACATTTCCCAAATATTTCTTGAGCTTTTAAAAATTGCATGTCATATTTTCCAAAGTGAGAAACAATGCAGGTAAAGATATTGAATATAAATAAACATGTGAGAAAATATAAATGAAATAATCCATCATGTAATAGTCAACCATAAACAATAATGCACCTACTGGTCAGGATCTAGCCTATAGGACAATATATACTAGACACTCACAAGAGTAACAAGTTATAAGGTTGGATCCAAATAACATTGAGATCATCCATAGACTATTGATTTACAAGAGGGTACCTTCTAGTGGTGTCACACACACTAAGGATACATGTGTCTCTTTCTCATCACACCCAAGGTTCCCACTGTGAAATTTTTCTCAATTTATATTTTTAAAACCATGAAAACATTTTTATAAAGTAATTTCAAAGCCTAGACAATATCCTTTAAGTTTTGAAAATGCATTTTTCTATTTCAAATAAGGAAAATTATGTTTCAGAGAAAAAATCCTTTAAGACACAAACCCATTCCCTTTTCAATTTCAATACATGAAATTTCATTTCAAATATTAATAAATGAATAATAATAACAAGAAATTAAAGGAAATAGAACACTTGAATAGATCCACCAACAACAAGGATGTAGAAAACCAAACCACCTTAGACAATGGGGATTGGAAACCACAAGATTTCCCTTCATAATAAAAGACACAATAAAATATTTAAAATGATTGATATAAACACAATACGATTAACAATACCTATCGAAAACAGTTCCACCAACAAAAATGAGGGAGAAACTAAGTGGAAAGGCTTACCCAAAGAGATGAAGCACCTAACCCTGATGATCAATTGGTAAAAAAAATCAATCCAGATGGAAAGGAGTCACCCAAAACTGCAAAGGGAGGATTATCAATCTATAGAGGAGGGTTTTACAAGGAAATAATGAAACATATCATTCGTATGATACCCTAAAAACAAACACCACAACATTTACATGGTGTGTAACTAAATTATAGATCATGTAATCCTTAGGGTTAGTATACATCAAAAAATCCATCGTATTTTTAATTTTAAACCAGATTTTATACTTAAATAGTGTGTAACTATTACACGACATGTAAACCATTCATTCTATGTACCGATTTCACTACTTCTTCCCAAAACCCATTACACGATGTGTATTCAACATACATTACATGTAAGTGCGAATCATGTAGTAGAAAGTCTAGGTTTTATGTTAAAAATTTCAACAAATCCCTAATTTTACCATTACAGGTATCCTCCCAACCCCAGGGTTGTCCATACTCACCCAATAAAAAAGGAAACCAAAATAAAGGTGAAAACATACCTGATAGAAAGGCTATGAGGTGTTACAAAAGATATATTACGTAGTAGCCCCGGTTTTAGGAAGTATAATCCACTAGTATAGATCAAGGGTTTGCTTAATCCATGACATAGTACACAATTGAAATAGTATTGAAAAATATAATATAGAATAATACAGCTAATTTTTTCGAGTGTCATATAGTTTTTTTGCGATGTATAGACTGTATATTCTTAAGGGTAATTTGAAAATTTATCTCACAGACCATGTTGTAAGTTCTAGGTGTAGCGAAATCACTTATTTATCATGTAAAACTTTGATTTTTAGTATTATTTTATGAATAATCATCGATTTACATGATAAATTATGTCATGAATAATATATTTAAATCACATATTAGTTAACATGAACACCAGAACCAGAAGAGGAGAATGTTCACATATAATTTATAATTAATTTATAAACAAATCTAAAATTACTTAAAATTTTAATTTATTTCTTTATTGATGATATAATTGACTTAATATCATTATACCATTTTGGTTTCACATTACAAAAGTGCGTAATACCTCTTGAGGTGGTCCACATTTACACCACAATCTCTGAACATCGGTGTAGAATTATTGGGTGCTAGCACGAATGATCTTGATTTCTTGTGCCATTCATGGCTGATCAATACAGAACTATTTTAGAGAATTATTGGTATTATCTTGATGGATTGATATAAGAGGAGGATAATCACCCTTTATATTTCTAGAACTATCTCTAGGACTTGAGAGAACCTCTCTCTATCTGTTTTGAACAACATGTGTATTTTAGATAGTGGTATAATTAGATATTTATTACGATAGTTTGAGGGTTGTAAATACACACACACAACCCTTTCCAATTACTTAATTCTTAGTGAACCTCAATATAAATAAGTATCATTTATATTATTTCCAATGTAACTATTAAAATCAGTCCACTTATCCTCCTCAACATTTACCAAACCTTGAGTAATGAGTATTGATTTAATAAGTAAATATCACTATATTATTCATTAAAAAATATATAAAATATTATATTCACTAAACTTTGAAAATAAATATTTATTATTATTATTTATCTCACTTATTATTTTGAATAACCTATGATTAAATCTTGGAAATAAACCAAAATTAGATAATTATTAAATTATAAATAAGGAATAATATTTAATGTAACTTATTAAATTCATCATTTAATTTAACCAAGATTGTAGATCCACTTAGTGTGTGACCCTCTAGCTTATTTATTATTGGAACTAGGAAGATACCCCTAAAGTTCAAGTTTGGAGTCTAGAAACATTCAAAGGAACCCACATAGAAACAAGTTAATGTTTCAATGATATAAAACATTCTATGAAAGCTTACTATGAAATATAATCTATTTAACATTATATATATAATATAGAAGTATACATACTAGTGTGATAAACCTATGTTCTTTATGTTTCTTTCTTTAATTTTCCAGAAATAACCTTTTCCATAGAACACAATGGCCATGGATTTATCCACATAGTTCTATTCATATAAAAGGGCCTAAGATATCAACTTCTATTAAGAGAAAAAAGTGATAGATCATTTATTGTATTATCATTTAGTAAAATATCACTCATGATGAACCCAACATATCCTAATTCACCACATAAATATGTTATAACTGTTTTGATCAATACATCAAAGTACATGAATTATGGTATTAATTAATAATAATCATAAAGTTTTAAGATCAATACACATGTTTTTAGATAAGAAAATATAATGAAACATAAAATATGGATTTCTTACTAGAAGGTTCATTATCATAACCTCCCTTATTGGAGATTACCAAGGGGGAACACTATGAGAAGGTGTCTCAATGTCTTATGATCCTAGTATCCATGATAGACTGAATCATTCATGTCTCATTTGATAATATCATCTGGATATAAAATATTTATTCAAGAACACCATTTTGGCACCTCAAAGTTCTTATAATAGTAGGGAAATACTGTAACCTTTTAGTGTGACATATATTCTTAGGACATTTTCACATACTATTCTATATAGAGGAGAAATCATGATGTGATAATAAATGATATTAATATTTAAAACAATGAATACATATCATCATCAAGTAATTATAATTTTTTATAGGGAACCAACTCTAATACATGATATACACACATGTTTTTTCTTTCTTATGCATAAAGAATATAATAAAAATATCAAAAAAGACTAAGAAAAATATACTAGCTTGTAGTCATAACCATTCAACTATTATTAATAAATAAAAACTAGATAAATGCATGTAATTAGATAAATAATAATACTAGTTTTATGGGATATAAAATAAGTTTCCTTTTAGATCAGTTGACTTAGTATCATAGTAAGTCTTATGTAATATGAATGGGTAAAGCATATTATAGCCAATAGTTTCCTTATCCACATTAGATCAAGTATGTTGTGGCTTCTAATGTTGCTTTAGAAACATGTTTAAAACCATTTTGTTCTATATTTTAGATTTATATCTAAAAATCAATGTTCAATAATATCATGATGAACTTGTATCTATGGTATTATCCAAGATGTTAGGGGTTATAGAGAACAAAAGTATATAATTGGTCATATCTTCTCTTGAGTGATTTTATAAGATATATGAGGTTGTAGTAAGAAGATTATCCATAGGTAACATGTTGGGATCAACAAATATAGATATATATTAGTAGAATAATGTTTATCATGTGAGGATAACCAGTTGAGTTATTAACAGCTGTCTTTAGTGAATGTGGGAATCTGTTGGAGTTGGTTCCCTAGAACAAATTACTATAAATGTTAAACAAACAAAATATTCTTGGTGTTGAATATTTATTAATATATTTTCACATAATTATTGTTCTTCTGTGTGACATAGTATGCGATAATGTACTAAGGGTAACTATTTCATTGAAAGTTCATAATAGTACCCCGCTATGATGAGAACCTATAAATTCCATGTTAATATTCTTAAATATATATTATATATCCAAATGATATAATTTTATGGGAGATAAATGATATATGATATTATGGTTGGATACTCATAAGAATTTGAGACACTTTCTCATGGTATATGTTGTTGGTAATATTTAGAGTAGGAGATTATAAGAACATGAACCACAATTAGGAAATCCACATTTATATAAATCATTGGGTATTCCTATCATCATATGTGTGCAATGATCCTTAGAAATTAATATTATTATTAATTAATATCACGAGTCATTTATTTTTATGTACTGATCAAAACAATGATGTTATATTTTTTTAGAAAGTAGGTTATGTTGGGTGTGTCCAGAGTGATATTGCATTAATGAATAATGAGAAAAAGGAATTTTCCATTTTTTTCATTAATGGGAGTTTATTTGTCTAAACCTTTGAAGGTAATGAAAATTCCTAATTAATCCTATGTATATAGTATTATATTTTCATGTTCATTTCTATAATGTCAAATAAAGAGACATTGGTCACATAGGTTGATGAAAACAGCACGAAACCTAATTGATTAGAGATATTGAGATTAAGGGATTATATTATACAATGAATGTTTGTACGAGGTTTTATGTCATTATGACATTAAATTATTTATCTATGGGAGTCTTGGTGTGTTACTAGATTATAAACTTGGACTTTAGGTGGTATAACCTAATTCCAATAAGAAAAGGACCTAGAGGGTCACACACTTAGTGTATTCATAACATCAATTAAATTTTATATGAATTTAACATTTTAGATTAATATTATTCCTGTATGTGGTATAATAATTATTTATATTAGTTTGATAAAAAATATTCAACCACCAATTATTCAAGAGAATATATATATGTGAGTTAAGTATTTAATGAATATTTATTCACCAAGTAATTATTTATTTAATTATATGAATATATAATATTTATTTATTTTGATTTATTCATAATGTAAAAAATATTTATATATTTGGTTACATGAATATTTAATAAGTATTTATTCAATAGTTTTATGAATAAAATATTTATTTATTTGTTGGTGAATAATGCATTTACATTTATTTAACTAAATAGATTTTCATTATTCAAGGTCCAATAAATATCGAGAGGACTGGCAGACCAATTTTAATGGTCTGGTGAGAAATGTCACCTTAAATATTAATTAAATAAACATTAATTAATTTATTTATGGAAAATAATCATTTTATCTATGAGTTTAGCACATTTAAAGTAAATAAAAATAATTCTAATATTATTTAGACATGGGGTTCATTGATGATTTAAAAAATAATAAATTCTCTTGTGTAATTATTATTTTCTAACCTAGCTCTATTTAAACCTAGTTATGATATTTTCTAAAAAAAATAACCTTATAATCACTGTGCACAATGATTTTTATAGTTCATTCTCTCAACCTCGATAGGGATCCCCCATAAATTTTTTTAAAGAACACATGACAATTCTCTACCTCTACCAGAGTGATTCTTTCTCACCTTGAATAATTTTTCTATGATCAACAATGAATCACTGCAGTCATTGGAATGATATATGCTTGCATGTAGAGGATTTTAAAAATGATTATTAGAGGTTCATGGAATACGTGTGAATCACCACCAGAGGGAATCTACCCTTTATTCTTCTGAAACAATGATGATACAACAAGAAGGGTTCTGTCAATATGACAATGAAGAATGAATTACAAGTTAAGTTATTATTTTATATTATAAATTAATTATAAATAATATGTGAAAAGATCCCATATGTGTAAGTTTCATCACATATTTATCCATTTGTTAATGTAATTCTAGAATATTTAAATAAAAATTTTATCAGACACGGGATCGACCCACTTCCACTGCACCCTCTAGAACTTTCTTGCTCATAGATCAGGTTTCCCTGATGAGGTTGGATTGTGGCCTTGAGTTATACAAAAAATATTAGTTCAATATTTTGGGTTTTAATTTTGAATATTTGGTACCAAATTCATTTTATCTATAATGTCACAATATTTAAAAAAATACTAGGTTTGATAGCATACAAAATACGCTCCACCAAGCTTAAACAAACCCCAAGATATTATTATTTAAATATGAGCATTATAACCTAGCTGTTGAATTGATGGGTATAAATTGGATTAAATAAATTATGATATATATATATATAAATTATACAATAAATGTAAATTTACTGATTAACTCTTAATAAATAGGAACTCAATTTTTAGTGAAGTCATTTTGTTCTTTAAAATATGTTTTCTTCAAAAATGAGTTTTATTGTTTTTGTGAGAAACATTTATAATTAAATTTTGAAACTTTTAGAAAATATATTTGATAAATTAAATTAAATTTTATAAATTATAATATAAAAATTTTATTTGGGATTAAATTTTGGTATTTCTCTACAAATATTGATTTTTTAGTGAATAGTGAAAAGTACTGCTTTTTATAAAATTGCCATTTTATTTTCATTAAAAAGCATCATTATGATTTGAATTTGATATCAAAGTAACATAATTATTATTTAATTATATATAATATAATTAACATCATTTTAATCATTATTATAATTCATTTTTGAATAAGTACATTTTTGTTCTTAAAAACAAATTTTCTAATTTTTTTATTGTGTTTTACACAATTATGTTAAAATTAATTTATTATACTTCTAGAAATTTAATCATAAAAAAATTATTACATATTTGGAATTAGGAGGTCCAAATTTGGTAAATAGTTCCTTTTATTTTTTGACATTATGAATAGTAACTTTAGTAATTTTGTTACCCTGGCAGAAGTAAAAATCTTGTAATTAAGTTTCATACATAATAGGATAAGGACTCCAAAATTAATATAACACTTGACTAAATTTTATTTTATAAATATATATCATACATAAAGATCCAAATTTCAAATATATGGCCATTTTAACATTTTTCCATAATTTTGATCTTTATAATATTTAAGTGAATATAAATCCAAAAATGTCATACTCTTGCTTTCAATAACTATAATATTTTTGACATAGGTATATACAGAGGATATGTTCATTTATAAATATTAATTTTAAATATAAATTATTTTTATCATAGTAATTTATTTATAATTTTTAAGGATGAAATAAATACCTCAAAATCTTACACAACACAGATGTAGTAATTATTTAATTGATAGAAAAATAAAATAAATGATATTAAAAATATTAAAAGTAATATAATTTGATTTTTTTTGTGATACATGATTTTTTTGGATAAATATAAATTTTTTGGTTAGTTTGAATAAATTATATTGGAATTAATTTCATGTATTTATGTTATTGAAGTCAATGTAAATGAATAGTACTAAAATTGGCATTAATGATATTTTATAATAAATAATATTTTATAAAATGATTTAAAATTCCTAAAAATCCTATATTAAGTCAATTTATTAATATATGGTTTAATATATAAAATATAGTCCAGTTATTGGACTTTTTTTCTTTTATAGTAAATATTTTAACACCTTAAGAGTATAAAACATTGATGTCATTGTAATTGTCAAAAGGGTTAATGGAGGGTTAAAAAAAATAAAAGGGTAAAAATGTGTTCTAAACATGTTAATATTTCATTTTATGAAATTATTTGGACTTATCATCATATTATATTCTAATATAATCAATTTGGAGCCATTTTTACATCAAAATTAATTTATATTAATTCAATATTTTTGGAAATTCCAAGAGTGGCCCTTCCCTCTCTTATAAAAGGGAACCTCTTATTATCATTCCTTTAGATATGAAGAACCATATGTTTTTTATAATACCCAATAAAATCCTTCCTTATATCTGTAATCATTTCATAGAGTCCTTGGGTTGATCATAAAACCATACTAGAAGAGATTTTGGTTTAAATCTTAAGAGGTTGTCTAACGAAGAGATATCCATCTTAATATGACTGAAAATTATTTTTTTATTATCATAAACACCATTTTAAGGGAATAGGGGGAAACTAACATGACATCAAAATACTTAAGACATTAAAACATACCACAACGGTCCAAAACCCATAAAACCAGATCATTTAAACAAATTAAATCCCCTCCCCAACAACAAAAACATTATGTACAACTTCCACCTTCTCATCGCTTCTCGGCTAGCTATCCCGTTAAGAGATGCATGAGCCGAGTACCAATAGTGAAATACATAACCTCTCAGACATATAATTACGGATAGCCATGGTCTAGTGAAGACTCTCAGATCTAAAAATCATCTAGAGCATCACTTGATGAAGATATGGATGCATAGACCCTTAAACCCCAAGACACGTAGTAGATCACACCACCATAATAGATCCACATGACATATAAAAATCTTGGAACAACAGATTTACATTAAGAAGAAGATTCACAACCAAATCCAATCATGTAGTCAAAAAATCAAAGATCAAAATCCATCACAACAAATTTGGCCTCCCAAATGCCATAACTGAAGCTGGAAGAAGGCCTCTCTGCAAACTAAACCAAGTAAAAACCAAATCCCATTACCACCACCAAGACCGTCCAAGAAGACCACATCAACCCCCCAAAGTACTCCAAGCCAACTCATAAAACATGGAGGCAACCCTCAAACCGTAGAATATAGAATATTGACCACTGTACCTTCACTGATACTCTATGGAGATAGTTGATCCCATGATCGTACCATCAATGCTTGTCTTTGAAGTCTTTGCAACCTTCGTTTTCAATGTCGGCCTACTGCTCGAAGATGGATCTCGAACCATCGACTCCGCAAAATCCTAGATCTCAAACCCTCAACACCACCATAGAATGAGGAAATTCATGCCACAAGCTTACCGAGAAGAAGAGTTTAGGAGAGGATCCACAACTAACTTGAGGATGGAGAGAGGATGGAGGCGATGGGGGAAACCCTAACACAGCGGAGCCCCTTATGAGATCATCTCTACATTTCATGTAACGTTCTTAATCAAATGTTTTTGTTTTATTTATTTTTTTCACCCCCTTAAAATATTTATTAACCATGTTTATATAATTAAATCATTATCTCCCATATAATTTGATGATATTATGTTAATTTTATAACCTATATCTGTCTATAACCTCCATCAAATGGGAGAAGAATCCATTATTCGGTTGTATGAAGAATTATCGCCTCACAAACCAATGTAATTAATTTTACATCACCACCTCTCATAACTATTTATATCAATTTATTTAATATATATATATATATATTATCTTCATTATTTTTTTAATTTTTTAAAAATAATTTAACACCTTTTTTCTTACCTTTTCATTCATTGAAAAATGATATAACGTCGTTCACGTGTACATGTGGACTACTACCTCTACGAAGTGATGTGATTTTTTTTCATGAGCACATCATATATATTATATATATAAGTATATTTAAAAAAAATATGGTATTTATGATATGATATGATTATGATTCTAATACTTACATTCTTTTCATTATGATCATTGGAAAATGGAAATGTTACTCATGTGTACATACGACCTACCATCTACTTGATTGTAACATAGTTTATTTTTTCATAAACATATTTAATGGTGGGTTTTAAAAGTATAATTATTATGTAAAAAATATAATTATTTCATAATTATTATTCCCAAGATTATATAATAATGAACTCTTTGACCATAGTCAAGATACCGAAGTCATTTTGGGCATATGAGCCGAATATCTTCAAAACATAAATGTGAACTTAATTGATTTAGTAATTAAAAATAACATGTTAATAAGTAAAATAAAATAAATAATAAAATTTAAAAAGTTTCTCAAGAATATATATAATTAACATAACTTTATTATTTAGGAATATAAGGAATGTACTTGATGAGTCAGTCTCAAGGTAAGATACTTTATGTTAAAAAATCATCTTTTAAAGCCTCCCTACTAAATCTTTTTATTACATGTCCATATTTTTAATATTATTTTATGGATGTATTTATATATACAAAAATTAATTACAAAATAAAACAAGGATGGGTAGTTATGTTATTATCCAAGGAAGAGAAAACCTGTTATATATCAAGGACATGTGGGTCAATGATGACCCTCCAATGCATTGGTTTTGGGAGATGATCATATGATTATTCTATTTGTAAGAGTGATATGGAAAATGAAATACCAAGTTACCTATATTTTTAATCTATGATTTCTATGGGTTTTATATAAATACTATGATTTTTCAAGGTAAAATAATTATCTTATGATTGTTAAAAAGTATATTATACTCTTTAAGGGTGAAAAATATAAATTTTTGAAATGGTTTTTATGAGTTTTTTCTAACTATAAAGAAATATTTATGAGTTTTATCTTTTCCTTTAAGATTTATTATGAAATTCTTTATGAAAATATTTGGGTATAGAAGTTTATTTTCTAGGTAAGATAATGTTTATGTAGAACCA
The DNA here is from genome assembly GCA_963277665.1 of Viscum album. Lineage (NCBI taxonomy): Eukaryota > Viridiplantae > Streptophyta > Magnoliopsida > Santalales > Viscaceae > Viscum > Viscum album. Next base: position 1,698,497,619 of record OY728142.1, read on the forward strand.
CAATGTTATTTTGAAAAGGAAAATTTTTGTAAGTATTTATAGATTAATGAGTTTCTTTCTTTCTTCCTTTTTATATCCGTTATTGAGATTTTTTTCTCATCCCATGTTTTAAAATTTTTTCATATGGTTTAAATAAAGGTAAGGGAAAATAAGAATTAAAATTGAAAGTAGTGAAGATTTTTCATGAAAATAAATCATGTTTCACTTTAAAAGTTTTATGTTGTGTGAAAAATAGATACCGATTAGAATTTTCCACTTTGTAATAAATTTGTTTTTTAGTATTATGAACCAGTTCTCTAAAAATATATAATTAAATGATCTTTGGGAGTGAAAGAAAATGAATTATACTCTAAATATACTAGAATACATACTGTTTAAGGGAGGGTCCTTACAATTAGTATCAGAGCATGTTTTATACAAATTTTAAGATCAATATGTCTTTAAGTGAGGTTAACTTAAGAGTTATGTATACCCTCATGGGTTTATAAGTTTAATGTTGATAAAAATTTCAAAGGCCTATACACCCCTTTTTATGTTTTAGTTGATGGGATATTATAGTGATTAATGAGATTTTGGGAGACTTTTTATTGGGTTGTATATGTTTCCCATAGGTTTACCATGAAGTATCATTTGGGTAAGAATGTACTTAAATTTGGTGGACATAAGTTTAAAGGAATTTAAGATATTTAGGTTTTATATGATCTTTGATATTGAGATAATTAAGGGATATTACAATTTGTGAGAATATGTATTATCATATAGATAACCATGAGATTGAAAAGTATATAGGATCTAAATAGTATATGTTGATGCTCAATTACAAGAGGGGGGGAGGTGGTGAATTGTAAGTTTAAAAACTTTCATTTTTTACCTTAATAAAAACTATGCTTAAAAAAGTTAAATAATGTAAAATCACAAACCCTAAAATAGTTCTATGAAACAAATATTATTAGGTTCCGGAAATATGGTTTCAAAAATGAAACTTAAGAAAAGTTTACTTAGAAAATATTCTACCTTAAAGCATATAGAATCTTATTTATCAGTGTAAAAAAATTATAAGAATGTATAAGAATGTTATACTTTATTCCTTTGTCAAAATAAAAACAATGGAAATAAAACTTGAAACAAAACAAGTAACAAGTAGAAAATCTTTTAACCCAAATATTAGGGTATCCAAAAACATTGGATAAAGGTACCTTGATTTATACTTTCAATAAAGTATGTCTTACCCACACCAGGGTAGGACCTCGGTAGGAATATCAGAATATGTCTTATTATCCCCACAAGCCCTCAATCTTTAAGGTAGTCAGCACCTCTGTCTTCCTATCCCCAGAAGTACTTGAACTTTAAGGTAGTCGACACATCTGTCTTCCTATCCCTGTAAGTCCTTAAACTTTAAGGTAGTTGTAACCTCTATCTTCCTATCCCTGGAAGCCCTTGATTGTACTCAGCAACAATCAAAGTCACATGAAGCAAGCTGAATAGGATGTTCAGATCCACACAAAGCATGAGAATATATCTCTCTAGAAATCTCTTCACAACATGTAATATCTAGATTGATAGAACAATAATGATCTCATTAAAATGAGGTCCTACTTATAGGCACAACTTCAACGGTTGGCACCCTCCTCCAATGGTCATATTTTTCTTTGAATCTCAAAGGGACATGAACATGTGTCACTCAACTAATGATTAGTTAGAAACATATTGCATGACATCATTTCATAATAATAAAATGTATAAGAAAAATGAATAAGATTAACCAAATATGAATATCTAGAATCTAAGGAAAAATAGAATTTAGAGTATAATGAAAAATAGAATTCAAAGTCTAATCATATAAATAAAATGATTCTAGAAAACATTGATATTTAGATTCTATTTTACAAAGAATCTATAATCTGAATTCTATAGATTTTGGAATCTAAATTCCATTGAATTTAGAGTCTAAATTCTGAGGAATTCGGAGTCTGAATTTTGAGGAATTTGGAGTATGAATTTTGTGGAATTCAGAGTCTGAATTTTGAGGAATTCAGAGTGTAAATTTTGAGGAATTTGGAGTCTGAATTTTGAGGAATTCAGAGTATGAATTTTGAGGAATTCAGAGTCTTAAATATGAGGAATTCAAAATTTTAATTCTGAATAATTCAAGTATGAATTTTATAGAATTATAAATCATAATTTTAGAGAATTTGGAATCTAAATTTTAGAGAATTCAGAATCTGAATTTCAAAGAATTCAGAATCTGAATTTAAAAGAATTTTGAGTATGAATTTCAGATATTTTAGAGTCTAAATTTTAGAGAATTCAAAATCTGAATTTTAGAGAATTTAGAATCTAAATTTTAGAGAATTCGGAGTCTGAATTTTATAGAATTCAGAGTCTAAATTTCAAAGAATTCAGGATCTTAATTTCAGAGAATTTAGAATCTGAATTTCAGAGAATTCAGAGTCTGATTTTCAGAGAATTCAGAGTCTGAATTTCTGAGAATTCGGAGTCTAAAAACAGAAGACTCTATATCCAAATAACTATAATATTATGAGGTTTTTGATAAGGATCATAACTTTATACTTAATAATAAAATGAAATTGGTTTTGAGAGATTAAAAAACAATGTAATGAAAAAAAAGGTAAGGATAATAATTTCTATAGAGAAGGGAAATTTTCCTTAAGAAAATAATCCTTAGGGAAAAATGATTTATCTTAAGATAAAGTGTTTGTGATTCTCAAAACATAGAGTAATAGAAAAGTTATAAGGAAACCTTATTGACTCAACAATCTCCCAATTTTTTGAAAGAACAAATAACCTTTCGAAAAAGAATTGAAGGACTAAGAATTTACTTTATGAACTTTAAAAGAAAAACTTATCTCCATTTAGTCATGAATCATGATAAATATGACTCACTCCCCCTTGGGTTTTGAAATCCATAAGGATTGTATTCTTTAATTCCTTAGAGATATTTTACTTTTTCTTGCATGAGAAAGTCTTCTTTAAGTAAACTCTCCCTTAGCTAAACTCCCCCTTACTTAGAGAATTATCTTATTTATACTTATTATTATTTTTAACATTCCTTTCTCCCCCTTGGTGATTTTAAAAAAGGAAAAGAGATAATGAAAAAATAATATGGTACCTAAAATATTATAACTATACAACAAAACAAATGAATAAAAACAATATTTTTCATTAAGATTGGAAAAATTGACACAAGGAAGTATAACAAAAGATCGGTATTGAACAATATTAATCCTTATTTTTCCTTAGGCAAGATATTCTTCACGACAATCTTCAACTTCTTAATCTTGTTATGATCTTCCTCAAAGATCTTGAGTAATTTTTCATAATCCTAATTTTTCTTTTCTAGAGCCTTGTCCTTTTCATTTTGAGACTGAAGGATTTCTGCCTGAGACTTCAGTAACTCTTCTTGATACCTGAACTTTTCCTCAAATTCTGTTTTGGGATCCCTTTCAATCTTCAAATTCAAAGAAACTGAATTCATCATTCCATTTAGATCTTTTTCTTCTTTCTTCTGGGTTATTTGTTCAAGGTTCATATTGTCATTAAGACTTTTTGTATGATTTTTAATCCTGTTATATTCTCTCTCAAAATCATCCTTCACAGAGTCTTGAAAGTCATCAATAATTATCAGATCTTTAATCGTTTTATTGGACCACTTAGTAATTTACTTAAAGGACCTCATGTGAGCATCATGACCGATAAATAAGGTTTTGAAATTAGCCTGAATCTTGATGAACTTTTCTATGAGCATGCTTACAGATTCTGTCTTCTGATTAAAGGAGTGTCGAAGCAGCTAGAACCTCAAGTCAATACTCATAAACAAGGTAATGTTGTCTACTAATTTCTTCAGAAACTACACAACAAAGTACTGATCCATGGAAGATGATTCAGAATCTTATTTCCATACATGCGAAGATTATTTTTCTAACTCTATAGCCTTCCTCTTGGATGATCCAGTATCATCCTTTTTAACCATGATAGTTTTCTAAGGAGTTTCAATAATCACCTATTTTCCATTGTCTACTTTGGAAATATACCATGTAGCCTTTGAATATTTATGGTCACTATCTGAGACTTGAACGATTTTATATTCATTATCTTATTCCTTCTCAGCATGTCCCTTAAGATCATCAGGTTGAATGAAGTCATGATTGTGGATTTCCTTATCATAAGTTTTATTAACCTCTTCCTAAACCTCATCCTCTTTTCCTTGAGAAACAATTTTAGTTGATTCATCCTGGGAAGTTCGGATCTATAAATTTTCAGAAGCGCTTTCCTTCTCATGATATTCTTGGACTTTCCTTATCACATCATCACTTTCATCTCCTTATTTCTTCTCTTATTCTTCTACTTCCTATTCTTAGACTATATTTTCTTATACTTTAGGTTCCAGAATTATGAAATTATTTCTCGGATTCACTGGTACTAATTTATGTAGAAAATATTCCAGTACCTGCATCTGTTCAGAAGATTTCGTAGTATCCTTGAGAAGAGATTGAATAATTTCTGCCTCAGACATTTTCTTCTTTTGATTCTTTTGTTTTTCTTGGATTTATAGATCTTAAACAACCTTAATTTTCAAATCCTTTTTCTCAGCATAATCTAGTCCAAATATAGGATCTTATTCCTTTATATCCTCCTTCTGTTCCCTCCACTTTGAAAAAACTTCATCAGGGAAGGGTTTTTTGCTTCTTTGACTTTGGGGGTGCTGATTGGGTTTCCTGAATTGAAGGCTTTTCTTTGGTTTCCTGTTCCTTTTGGTTTCCCTTCTTTTGTTATCTCTTGTAGGTCTCTACTAATTACACTTTATTGGTTAAGGATTCAATCTATATTTCTGATAAGTCATAAAATTCTCTAGATTTACTATTGAAACCAACTTTCATCCTCCTCAAAGTATCATCACTCAACAACAAAATTTTAAATGTTCTTGTCTTAGAACTAAAAGGAATTTTGAATAAATCTAAGCATAGGACTATGATCTTAGATATAATTTCTAGATATATGATAATTTGTAATTTAAGGGTCTCATTATTTATATTAAAAATAGTTAGAAAGATATAATTATCTAGGTTTATCTTTCTCAAGTTGACCAGAAAATCCAGAACATAAATATCACTTTTCTTCAAGGAGTCATTGTCTCTTTTTCCCGGAATTAAGAAACCCTGAACCCATAACTCTAGAATCCTGAAATTTGATGAGAGATGTTTGATATTTGATGTTTTCAATTCTTTGATTCCAAGTAACTCTAATTACTTCTCCTTCTCAAAGATTACCTATTCATCTGGTAGATTGTGGGTGTAGAAAATGGCGTCCCCTTCATACAGAATTCCAATAATACTTGCAGCCTTATTTAAGTAAAGGGAATAGGTTTTCCCATAAATCTTGAATGAAAAATTATCTATCCTACATTCATTATAAAAAATTACTCTACCATAAAACTAAACAAGCAACTCTGGACAAACCAGTTCCTATCCTTTTGGTTTGGCTACACACAAGGTTTCCCATCTATTCAGTTTAATATTTTTCATAATAAGAGAATTATAATTTGCAAAGAACCTCAGATCTACTAACCTTTTTCTATAAATTTTCTATTATGAGATTTACATAACTAAATACATTTTCTTCTAAGGAGTGGCTTCCAAAGACATCTGTAATCTAAGAAAAATCAGAAATGCGAAACGACACTTTTGAGGAGAGGCAAAGCTTCAACACAAAAATTATTGGCAACTGATGTGTGACAAATAATTGGAGGGACTTTATATAGGCATTGAAGTAACGATTAATATTCCTTAATTGATCTAAGGGTTGAAACAAGAACGATATGATCTGACCGTTTATATAAAAGATGATTAAGGATTTGGTAGGTTATGATCTTTTGATGTTTTAAGGAAAATTCAGATTTTAGGAAAGTGAATCTGATTTTTTTTCTTAAAACAAGAAAAAAATACCAACAAGTAAATTATTCAATTAAAAAAAATTAAGTAAGGAAACATACCTTCTAGATTTCTAGGAAAATTTTCAGTAATGAAGAAAATTCTTCTTGAAGAACATTAGGTTCTGGAAAATTTTATTAAGGAAGGACAAATTTTGTTTAAGTAAAGGAAATTTTTGGAACCAGAAAATTTTTAAGTAAAGGAAATTTTAAGTTCTTGAATTTGAGTTCTGGAATTTGAGTTCTGGAATAATTTGATTAAAAAAATGTATTAAAGAAAAAAATTGATTAAGAATTTTTTTTGGTTTATCAAGAAAATGCACTCCCCCTATGAAAAGGAGTTACTTAATATAAGGAGATAGTTTTCTAAAAAAGTTAATATGAAAGATTACCTTTTGGTTATCATTATTTAATTTTGTATAATGTATTAAAATCTATCAGAGGGTAAATATTTTGTAAAAATATCAACAAGTTGATATTGAATTCTAATAAATTGAAGAATGATATCTCCTTTAAGTGTGTGATCCCTAAGAAAGTGATTCCAAATATCTATGTGTTTTTCAAGAGAGTGATGTGAATTGTTTTTTCTTAGGTCAATGGCACTAGTGTTATCACACAATATCTGTGTTTTGGTAAAACTCATGCCATTTTTAGTGAGTGTGTTTTGCATCCACAACACTTGAGCACAGTAACTTCCAGCAGCTACATATTCAGTTTCAATAGTGGAAAGTGATACTGAGTGTTGCTTTTTGCATGACCAAGAAAATAATTAATATCTTAAGAAATGTAAAATTCTAGATGTACTTTTTCTATCTATTTTACAGCAACCAAAATCAGCATCCAAAAATCTTTTTAAAACAAAACCATTTCCATAAGTGTAGAAAATTCTTAAATCCATGGTTCCCTTAAAATATTGAAAAATGATTTTCACTGATTTTAAATGAGATTCCTTTGGATTAAATTGATATCTTAAACATAAGAATACTGAAAACATTATGTTTGGACAAATAGCTATCAATTATAGTAAACTTCCTATCATATATCTGAATGATGTTTGATAAACTGGTTTCCCAGCTTCATCAAGATCAAGAGAAATTGTGGCACCTATTGGAGTACTTATACTTTTAATGTTGTTATATCCATACTTTCTAAGATATTTAATATACTTATGTTTTAATATATATGTTCCTTCTTGTTATTGAGAAATTTTAAAACCTAGGAAAAATGTTAACTCATCCATCATTCTAATTTTAAAATCATATTTCATTAGATTCACAAACAAATCAGTTAAATATTGCTAATTTGAACCAAATATAATGTCATCAACATAAATTTGAACAATCAAAACATTTTTCTTATCTTTATTTATAAAAAGAGTTGGATCATAAGTTCCTTTAACATAATTGTTTTGTAACAAAAATCCTATAAGTCTATCATACCAAGATCTAGGGGCTTGTTTAAGTCCATATAGGGCTTTGTTAAGTTTAAAAACATGTTCAGGATGTTTTGTGTCTTTAAAACTAGGAGGTTGTTCAAAATAAACTTCCCTTTTAAAATATCCATTAAGTAAATCACACTTCACTTCCATTTGATTTTTTTTGAAATTAAATAATGTAGCAAAGACAAGTAAAATAAGAATAGATTCAAGTCTAGATATCAGAGCATAGGTTTCTTCATAGTTTATTCCTTATTTTTTATTATAGCCTTTAGAAACTAATTTATCTTGTTTTCTTAAGATTATTCTATTTTCATCATACTTATTTATAAAGACCCATTTTACTCCAATTATAGATGTTTCCTTAGGTATTTCAACTAAGGTCCAGACTTTGTTCCTTTTGAATTCATTTACCTCATCTTGCATGGATTTAATCCAATAATTATCACTTAAAGCTTCATCAGTGTTTTTTGGTTCTAATTTGGAAAGGAATGCTAGGTGTTCTACTTCATTTCTTAATGAACTTCTACTCCTTATGAGTTGATTTACATCACTAATGATTCTATCACTAGGATGATTCTTAATAAACAATTGATTTGGGTTTTGTAATACCTGTTCATCAACATATGGTAGAAAATCTTCTGAGTTAAATGCTTCAAAAATATTTTCTTGAACATTTTCATTATTAAAATAATCTTCTATCAAGGGTTGGTAATCGATTTTTGAAAATACATTTAAGGATGTAGGTTTTGGTTGTTCAAAAACAAAAGGACAAGTTTCATCAAATTTTACATGCACTGTTTCTTCAATAGTACAAGTAATTTTATTAAACACTCTATAAGCCTTAGAAGTTGTGGAGTATCCTAGGAAAATTCCTTCATCAGATTTGGGTGCAAATTTATATAAGTTTTCTTTGGTATTCATGATGAATAATTTTTAACCAAATACTTTGAAGTAAGAAAGTCTAGGTTTTCTACCAGTCTATAATTCATAAGGTGTTTTATTAAGAAAATGTAGGATTAAAACTAAATTTATAGTATAAAAAGTAGTAATAACAGCTTCAGCCTAAAATGTTTAGAAATAGAATATTCATTCAACATGGTTCTAGTTATCTCTTGAAGAATTCAATTTCTTCTTTTAACAACACCATAATGTTGAGGATTTCTTTGAGCTAAGAAGTTATGAGTAATGTATTTCTTACTTAAAAAAGTTTCCAAATTTGAATTTTGAAATTATCCTCCATGATCACTATGAATAGTTATCAAAGTAAGGTTTTTTTTCATTTTTAATTTGGGATCTAAAAGTTTTGAAATAAAAAAAATCTTCAGATTTCTTTTCTAGAAAATAGACCCATGTAGATCTAGTGTAATCATCAACTAAGACAAAAACATAATATTTTCCTCCAATACTTCTAGTTTGTGTTGGACCAAAAAGATTCATATTCACTAACTGTAATGCATCAGAAGTTGAGACTTCACTAATTGATTTAAAAATTGATTTATATTAATTTCCATATTTATAAAGACCATAGACTTTTGAAGAATCAAATCTAATCTCTGGTAGATCCTTAATGAGTCTTTTCTTTGAGAGTTTTCATAGGTTTCTAAGGTAACAATGTCTTAACCTTCTATTCCATAACCATGATTGATCTTCTATTTCACTAAGGTAAGGTAGATCTTGGCTCCCAAGGTCTTCTAAGTTTAGTGTGTATACATTATCTTGACTGTGGGCAAAAATAATAAAATTTTCCTTGTAATTGTGTACTAAACATTTATCATTCCTAAAATTCACAAGGTAACCTTCATCACACAATTGGATTATGCTAATGTGGTTGTTCTTAATACCCTTAAAAAATAAAAAATTTGAAATTATAGTTTTTTAAAGAAGAACAATATTACCTATTCAAAAAACTTCTTCATAAGAATTATCTCTGAATGTTAATTTTCTTCCTTTCATATTGATAACCTTTTCAAATAATTTTCTGTTACCATTCATATGCTGAGAACACCCAATATTCATGTACCATGTATTTATGTTGGTACTTTATTTATTTTATTGAAAATAAAAGAGTCAGACTTTCAGAATCCAAAATATATTGGATATAGAAATTTCAGAAAGTAAATTTTTAGGAATCCACATTTTCTTAGAAAAATAATCTTTATGAAAACCAAAAGATTGGGTTTTGTTTAAAGAACGAATTTTCTCCCAATGTCCACCATACTAACATTTAGTACAAAATGGAGCAATTTGGGGAACAAAATAGTTATTACTAAAAACTGGTTTAGAATGTGTATAACCAAATCCAAAATGATTCCATAAAGGATGAATTTGGGAATACATCTTGTCAAAGTTTTCCTTATCAGAGGTAATGTTTGATAGGAATTATCTTAAGGATTTTTTTGACTTTAGTTTAATAACCAAGTTCTCATCCTCATGTTTATTAGTTTTAGACCTAGATTTAGCCTCTAAATTATATTTCTTTGAAATAACATCTTCAAGATCCTTATAAAGTTTATCATTCTCAGAATTAACTTCCTCAAGGTTTTTGGAAATACTTTCAAAATTAATATTTTCTTGATCAAGATATTTATAAAGATCTAATTCTTCTTTAGTTAAAATATAAAATCAAGAATTTTATTTCTCTAACTTATTTTTTATCTTACAATTTTCATTTTCAAGAAGTTTAGGAAATATAGAGACTTCTTCAAATGAAGGTAAGGTATTATCTTATGATGAGGAATATTAATCATCTAAAGATTCATAATATTCTTCATTAGAAAAATTTTCATTTAAAGACATATTGGTTAATGATTCAGCATTGTGTTCCTTAGCCATAAGATAATGATTTTCAATAGGTACTTTGGCTATAAGACCAACATTATTTTGACCAGAAGATTCATAATCTGAAGATTCATCTGAAGAGTCACCACCACTGGAACTCTATGTGTCATTTTCTTTCAAGACTTTCTTAGCCTTAGTCTTATAATACTTCTTCTTATTTCTCTCAGAATACTTTTCCTTATTATCTTTTATCTTAAGCATAGGAAAATATGGACGGATGTGTCCAACTCTTTTACATTTATAACAAATAACTTATGAATCTTACTTGTCCTTTATATCTTTCTTTTTATATTTTTTTCTGAAAATCTTTCTTTCCCACAATCTTGTTCATTATTCAAGAAAGATTAGCTAACTCATTCTCAGAATGTTCACTTTCACTTGAATCAGATAGAATAATGACTTTCTTGGACTTAGATCTTGTAACCCTTTCTGGAGTCTTGTACTTAGTAGTAGTAAAGTCTACACTTCCATTTCCATTCTTCTTATTATTCATCTCAGCATCTCTTTTCATTATTGTCTCATGTTGAAGAAGAGATCCAAAAAATTCATCAAGAGTAATATTGGAAACTTTCTTATTTTCATCAATAGTTGTCCTTTTTTATTCTCACTCGTTAGGAATGACGTCAATTATCATTTCCACAAGAGATTCATCATCAAGACCTTTCTCTCATATAGATTTTAGACTATTGACAATTGTCATAAATCTTTGTTGAACCTTGCATACTAGTTCTCTATAAGGAAATAGAAATCCATGATATTCTGCTCTCAACATAGCTCTTCTAGTTTCTATCACTTTAGAAGTACCAAAATGTGTAACTTAAAGTTTCTTCCAAATTCAGTTCACAACTTCAAAAGAAGATATTTGACTATATATGTAAATTGTTATAGAACACAACAAAGTATTGCGTACCTTGTAATTTATTTGATATTCTAATTTTTCTTGGTTGGTTAAGGTTTTGACTTCCTTGTCTGGAATTTTGTAGTCACTGGTAATCATAAAAAAATTATCTATTCCAGTGTTGAAAATAGAATTCATCATAGTATCTATCTAGTACTCATAATAATTATCATAAAAAATTGGTGGTCCAGTTGGATTTAAATTCTCAATAGAACCAACATTCATTCATGCCATTCTATAAGAAAATATCTTTCCACGAAACTTTTAAAAATTAAAATTTTATAAATAAAGATAAAAATATTTAAGAAAAACTTGAATATGAAAAGTTCAGCATGAAAATAAAACTTGATAAAGAAAAATTATATGTGAGTATAAGTATTTTAGAGACCTCCTCTAATACCAATTGTAAGATTAAAATAGTATATGTATATGATCAATTATAAAAGGGGGGTGGGGGTGAATTGTAAGTTTAAAAAGTTTTATTTTTAACCTTAAGGAAAACTACATTTAACAAAATTAAACAAGGTAAATTCTCAAACCCTAAAATAGTTATTTGAAACAAACTTACTTTGGTTCCGGAAATATGGTTCCAGAAATGAAACTTAAGAAAATATTACTTAGGAAAGATTATACCTTAAAGCCTATAGAATATTATTTATCAGATTAAATAAAAGAATAAGAATGTATAAGAAAGTTATACTTTCTCCTTTATCAAAAGAATAGTGGAAATAAAACTTGGAACAAAACAAGTAACAAATAGAAAATCTTTTAACCCAAAGAGTAGGGTATCCAACAACCTTGGATAAAGGTACCTTGATTTATACTTTCAAGAAAGTCTCTCTTAACCACACCAGGGTAAGCCCTTGATAGAAATATCAGAATATGTCTTGCTATCATGAAATCCCTTGATCTTTAAGGTAGTAGGAACCTATTTCTTCATATCTCCGGAATTCCTAGAACATTAAGGTAGTCGACACCTCTATTTTCATATCCCTAGAAGTCCTCAAACTTTAAGTTAGTCGCTACCTCTATCTTCCTATCCTCATAAGACCTTGATTATACTCAGCAACAATCAGAGTCGCATGAAGCAAGATGAACAAGATGTTCAAATACGCACAAATCCTGAGAGTCTCTCTCTCTCAATAAATCACTTTACATCATGTAATATCTAGATTGATGGAACAACAATTATATCATTCAAATGAGCTCCTATTTATAGGAACAACTCCAACAGTTGGCTCCCTCCCCCAGCAGTCATATTTTTTCGTGAATCTCATAGGGACCTGTACATGTGTCACTCAACCAATGGTTAGTTAGAAACATATCACACGATGTAATTTCATAATAATAACATGTATAAGAAAAATTAATAAGCTTAACCAAATAAGAATATTCGGAATCAAATAAAAAATAGAATTCAAAGTTTAATGAAAATAGAAATCAGAGTCTAATTATATAAACAAACTTATTCTAGAAAACATAGATATTTAGATTCTGTTTTACAAAGAATTCATAATATGAATTCTATAGATTCTGGAATCTGAATTACAATGAATTTGGAGTCTGAATTCTAAGGAATTCAGAGTCCAAATTTTAAGTAATTCATAGTTTGAATTATGAGGAATTCAGATTAAAAAATTTGAGGAATTTAGAGTTAAAATTCAGAGGAATTCAGAGTCCAAATTTTGAGAAATTCGGCATCAAAATTTCATAGAATTCAGAATCTGAATTTCAAAGAATTCGGAATCAGAATTTAAGAAAATTCAGAGTCTGAATTTTAGAGAATTCGGAGTATGAATTTTAGAGAATTTAGAATCCAAATTTCAGAGAATTCAGAATTGGAATTTTAGAGAATTCAGAATCTGAATTTTAGAGAAATCAGAGTCTGAATTTTAGAGAATTCAAAGTCTGGATTTCATAGAATTTGGAATCTGAATTTCAGATAATTTGGAATCTGAATTTCAGAGAATTCAGAGTCTGAATTTATTGGAATTTGGAGTATGAATTTTAGAGAATTCAGAGTCTAAAAATAGAAGACTCTATATCCAATGAACTATAATATTCTGAGGTTTTTGATAAGGATCTGAACTTTAGACTTAATAATAAAATGAACTTGGTTTTGAGAGATTAAAAAATGATGCAATGAAGACAAAGGTAAGGATAAAAATTTCCTTATATAAGGGTAATTTTCCTTAAGAAAATAATCCTTAGGTAAAAATTATTTGCCTTAAGATAAAGTGTTTGTGATTTTCAAAACATAGAGGAATGGAAAAGTCATAAGCAAACCTTATTGACTCAAAAAAGTATTTTAGTGATTACGTGATTAATGTTATTTATAATAATACCATTATACTTTTAGGGAATGTTATATGATTAAGGTAAAAAAAATATTATGGTATTTTATTTGAGGAAAAATTTTAAATTATCTTTTAAAAGAATGAATGTTTTTAATGTGTATTTATGGTGATTCAAGTTATTTATGGAAATGATTATCATATCTTGGAGATTATATGATTAGGGAATATATATTTTGATATGATACTTTAATAGTTTTTGGTTTTATTTAGAGATAAATGTTAAATTTTTCTTAGAAGAATATGTAATCGGATCATTCTGATATTCAAGTTTTAATATTAGTGGGGAATATATTATATAATTTCAAGGATATTTATTTATAGAATGTTATAGTTTAAACTTTGGGTATTACTATTTAATTTTGGAGATTAATTTATTGTTTATTTTTATAAAGGTCTATTCATTTATGGAATTATTTAAATGTGTTCTAACCATTTTGGTTTTGGTTAATTCCTAAAGAAAGGATAAATTTTTTTTATCCTTTTTTGGAGGTATACGATCCAATGTAAGTTGATTTTAGTGATTCGGTCATAAAAAATTTATTTTTAATACTCATTATTTAGAGAAAATGATGAGACTATGTTGGAAATTTATTAAATGATGAAATTCTACATACCAAGTAAGTATATTTCCTTATGTTTATAGTATAAATTGTAAAATAATTCCTAAAATATTGGAAAATGTTCTTGAAATAATTTTTTTTCCTATTACCATATTTTCTAATAAAACAATGTTCATTTCGACACCTATTTGGTTTTTGGTTTTTTTGGTCATTAAATACCTCATGAACATTTAGAATATTGTGATAAATGATCCTTTTTTACTCTCCATAATTTTTTAGACATGAATTTTTTCTTTTATGTCCATATTTTCACTTCAAAATAATTTTTCCCTATTTGAAAACCTATTTATGTGTTATTCCAAATGACCTTCCTACTTCCCTTTCCCACTTTTTAAGTGGAAGATTTGTTAACCCTTTTAATAATTTGGGATATCAATAAAGTTATTTTCAAAAGTTAATTTTTATTATTACTAATCCTGATTTGAAATTATGAGGATGAAAGTTATTAAAGTGTGTTTGTGTGGGGTGGGGGGGGTAGAGAGTGTAATATTTCATGATTTTAAAAGAAATAATATTTTTAATAGCGTACAAAATATGAAACACTAATCTTAAACGAACAAACCAGAAAATATTGTTATTTATCACCATTATAACCTAGCTGTTGGATTAGAGGGTATGATTATGATTAATCAAATTATAAAACATATATAAATTACCTAATCAATGTAAATTTATTGATTAATTCTTAATAAATAAGCACTTTTTTTTCAGTAAAGTCATTTTGTTCTTCAGAATATGTTTTCTTCAAAAATAGTTTTTATTTTAATTTGTGAGAAAATTTTATAACTAATTTATGAAATTTTAAAAAAATTATTTTATATAGTGAATTTAATTTTTAAATAAAAATATCAAAATTATATTTGGGTGAAATTTTGGTATTTTTTTGAAAATACCTCCTTTTCATTGATTATTAAAAATACAAATTTTATAAAACTATCATTTTATTTTCATTAAAAAACCCATTATGAATTTAATTTTATCTCAAATTTGCATAATTATTATTTAATTAGATACAATAAAATTAAATTCATTTGAGTCATCGTTATACCTGATTTTGGTATAAGTACATTTTTGAACTTAAAAATGCATTTATCTAAAAAACTGTTTTTCGTTGTGTTTTACGCATTTATATTAAAAGTAATTTCTACCACTTATAGAAATAGAATAATTAATTAATTTAATATTTGAAATAATAAGGTTAAAATTTAATAAATACAATCCTTTTATTTTTGGACATTATGAATAATAACTTTACTAATCTTGTTACCACGAAAAAAGGGTAAATCGGGTAATTAATGGTTAAAAATAATATGAAAAGGACTCAAAAATGACCATAACACTTGACTTAATTTTATTTCATTATTTTAAATCATATATAAAAATCCAAAATTTCTAATATATTTCCTTTGGTTTCCATTTGACCATGATTTTGGTCTTTATAATATTTAATTGAATATAAATCCAAAAATGTCAAACTCTTGATTTTAATAACTATAATATTTTTAACATAGGGATTAATAGAGGATATATTAATTTTTAAATAGTAATTATAATTATAAATTAATTATTTATCATGGTAATTTATTTATTATTTGTAGGGATGAAATAATTATCTTACAAGCTTTTGTAATAATGACACAATAATTATTCATTTGGTAAAAAAACAAGATAAATGATATTAAAGTAGTATAATTTTAAATAATTGTTATAATAAATGAAATTTTTAGATAAATATAAAATTTTATGGAATTATTAAATAATTATATTTTAATTCATTTATTTTCTTGATATTATTAAAGTCAAAGTAAATGAATAGTTCAAAAATTCACATTAATGATATTTTATAATAAATAATATTTTATTAAATGATTTCAAAATACTAAAAATCATATACCTATATAAGTGATTATTAAATGGTTTAAAATATAAATCATGGTTCATTTATGGGCCGTTTTTCCTTTTATAGAAACTATATTAACCCCTTAAGAGTAAAAACATTAATATCATCGTAATTATCAAAATGGTTAAAAAATGTTTAAAAAAGAGATATGGGTAAAAATGTGATATGTAATTGTAAAAATTTTATTTTATTAGATTATTTAGACTCATAATAATATTATATTATAATATTATCAATTTTGAGCAATTTGGAAAACAAAATTAATTTATATTAATTCAATATTTTAAGAAATTCTTAAAGTCACCCTCCTCTCTATTATAAAAAAAGACATATTATTATCATTTCTTCACACTTTAAGAACCATTTATTTCAAAAAATACATAAAAATGCCTTAAATACATCCCTAAACACATACTATAGTAATTGGATTTTCTATAAAACTATCCTAGGAGATATTTTATGTAAACCTTAAGAGGATGTCTGAAGAAGAGGCATCGTTCTTAATCAACCGTTTTTGTTTTATTTATTCTTCCACCTACTTAAAATATTACATAAAAAATGATATTTAAAATAATTCTCTAAAATATAATGATATGTTATTATGATAATTTAATAACCTATATCCATATACAAAATCTATCAAATGGGAAAGGAATCCATTGTTCATGTGTATAACGTACTACCGCCTCACAAATCGATGTAATTCATTTTGCATCACCACCTCTCATGATTGGTTATAATGATTTATTTAATATATATAAATTATATTAATGAAATATTTATCACTTTTTAAAGATAATATAACATCTATTTTATTACCTTTTTATTCAATGAAAAATGATAATGCCATTCATGTGCACCAGTAGACTATCACCTCCATGAAGTGATGTGATTTATTTTTAATCACCACACCACATAGATTATATATATAAGTATATTGAAAGAAATAATATGGTATTTTTTATATTATTATAATTATAATACATACCATTTTTTCATTTTGATCATTGAAAACTGGAAACGTTACTCATTCTCACATATGACCCACCATCTCCATGATTGCAACATAGTTCATTTCTCATAACCATCTTTCATGGTTAGTTTTAAAAGTATAATTGATATATAAAAATAATAAATATAACTTTTTAATTATTCTTAATATTATGTAATAATGTCCTATTTGACCATAGTCAACCTATTGAAGTCATTTTGGACATATGATCAGAATATCTTCAAAACACCTGATGTGAACTTAATTAATTAATTAATTGTATATATCATGATAATAAGTTAAAAAAGGAATAATAAACTTTAAAAAGGCTCTAAATGAAGTAAATAATTAATATAATTTTATTATTAATGAATATAAGGAACAAACATGATGATTCAGACTCAAGGTAAGGGACAGTCTTTGAAAAAAACCCTTTTAGAGTTTCCCTTCTAAATCTATTTCTTCCATGTCCATTTTTTTAAAATCATTTTATTGATGTTTTCATATATACATAAATGAATTATAAAGAAAATTATATGTTTTTTTATTAAATTTAATTTTTTTTAAACAAATATTTTTATGTAATGTTTTTACTTTTTTTACAAAAATACTATAGGAATGTTTTATTTTAACATATACAACAAAAATGAATTTTCCTAATGTCATAACCGTTATTTGATTTTCAGATTCCTTTATAAGCCTCCTTGTTTTATTAAAATAAAAATCCTCCTTCCCTATGTTTTTTTTATTTTCAAAAGGGTTTTTAAAATTTAATTGTTATTTTAATATTCAGAAATATCTTCTTATGGGTGAAAAGAATATTTTTATGAGTGTAATGATGAAAAAGAAAGTTTACAGGTTTTATTATTTTGTTATAGTTCTTGGGAATTATATATGATGATGGTTTATAAACTATATACATGTGGTTCCATTATAAACCAAGGATTAGTGGTTATGTTATTAACCAAGGATGGGTGGTTCTGTTATAAACCAAGGATGGGTGGGTCCATGACCGCCCTCCAATGCGTTGGGTATAGAAGTCAACCGTATGGTTATTCCATTTGTCAAAGTGATATGGAAAATTATTCCTCAAGTAACCTACATGTTTGTTATATTATTTATATGGGTTTTTACATAAATATTCTAATTTATCAAGGTAATATAATGATATTATGATTAAAGGAAAGTATATGATACTTTTTAGGGTGAACATTATAACTTTTTGAAATAGTTTTTATGAGTTTTTCATGACTGAAAAGAAAACTTTATGATTTTTATTTTTCTTTTAATATTTATTATTAATTTATTTAAGAATATATTTGGGTAGATAAGTTTATTTATTGGGTAATAAATTGTTTATTTTAAACCCCAAGGTTATTTTGAAATAGAAAATTTTTGTAAGTATTTATTGACTAATGAGTTTCTTTATTTTATCCTTTTTTATGCACCTTACTAATATTTTCATGCAAATACCACTTTTTAAAATGTTTTTATAATTTTTAAGGACCGGTAAGGTAAAATAAGAAGTCATGTTGAAATTTTTGAAGATTTATCATGAAAATAAATCATGTTTTACTTTAAAAGTTTTATATTATAGAAAAAATGCATACTAAGTAGAAGTGTTACTTTTTAATATATAGGACTGTTATGTAAGATTTATGACCTAATTATAAAAATCACAATACCTAATATATATTTTGGAATTAAAGAAAATGAATTCTATTTAAAATACACCAAAATATGAAATTTTTAAGGACGAGTCCTTCATTAGCCGTTTCAACAATCTCATATCTCAGGCTTTCATTTTGGTCCACTGTATCTTCTTTAAGTTATAGGGTAGTGGATTGGATGTTTATTTTTATTATTCCTTGTTTGTTTTACTTCATATTTTGGAACTACTCATTCGTTTTTCAGGTAAATACAACTTACATATGATTCATGTCAGATCCTCGATGAGTTTTTACTCCACATTTTATTATTTTTGTTGTGAGAAATCAATCCCACATGTGTTTCGTTGATACCCCAACACTTGTTTCTTGCCTGCGTGGATTGAGAATTCCCTTAAGGCCTTTCTTTGATCCAAATTGTATATAAAGTTAAGGGTAACCCTTGTTGGTTTGTGACATATACCTTCTCCATTTAGGGATAGGAATGACATGTGACATTGGGATCTACCTATAACGGGTGATTTATTATGATCTCTTTACCTATGGGTTTATAAATGACCAGAGGTATCGAGATACACATGTGAAAAATATATGGTAAAATGTGGTTCATTTTTTATGATGAATTTTTTCTATATTTGGTTTTGTGTATCCTTGTATGATTTATTATTTAAGGGAAAGTGAAGAGTAATTCTATATGTAATCACTTTCCGAGTAGGGGAGTGATAGGTGTATCTCAAAATTTCGGAAGAGTGGGTGTTTTCAGGATAATTAACTATATAGACCTTTAATACTCTCCCAACTTATGAATAATTGGGCTTATAACTATGAATATCGATATAATATGATAGTGATGGTATTGGATTAAGGTAGGACATTTCTCATTGGAAGCATGATACTAGTTTGATTGGATTGATTTATAGAGTACATTATTTTGATCTATTTTGGAAGTTTGAGTTACTACAAACAAACACACACACACCCTTGTGATTTTGGGGATTGTGGATATGGATATACATAGGATAATTCTAGTGGAATTAACCATGCATGGGCTGGATGTCTAGTGTAACGTATATTCCAACACAACCATGTTGTAGAGGTGAAATTTCCCATAGCCTCAAGTATTCTCCTCAATCACTTAAGGCTGGTAACTAGAACTAACTGTTTAAGTGTATCACATGGGGATCAATTTACCCTATTATGGATCAAAAAAAGATAGATATTATTAGAGTAAAAATATATAGTGGGAATTGATATAATAAAACTGTCACAACTCAACCAAACATGGCTTAAGCTGCGGCTCCCCAAGCCCACCTCCAATAGGCCATGGGCTGGCATCTAGTGCTGAGTAGGCTATCACACACAAGGGAGGCATTAGACTAAGGTACCTGTACACATGCACCCACATACACCTCTATGAAATAGTGCTGAGATATATAAAACTGAAAAGAAAATGCATGAATACATCTATCCCAAACCAGAGTGCAACAACAAAAGTACAAAAAGGTAAAAACAGGACCCACCAAAAGAAAACTACAAAAGTGTCCAACCTGCTCAGAAGGAGGGAAACACTACCAAAACACCTCCCAGTAAGCTCCTCGGCACAGCTCCGTTAAACACCCCGGTCAAACCCGTTCACTAAGTTCTGCTTGCTCTGGGTCCTCCTGGGACTCCGTCAAAAGGCATGTGGTCTGCACAAGACACAAAAATGTGCGGGCAAAGCCCGTGCAGGGGTGAATATAACAATACTCAGTAGGCACCCCAAAAAACCAAAACAAAAGAGAGAAACTAAAAGGAAATAGTCCGCTCATCCAAGACATAGGGAGCCCATATGAGAGAGAAACTCCACCTTGTGACCATTCTTGGCTAAACACAACTAGTTAGCTCAATCTAGGTGTACTCCCATACGTACACCTTGAACATCTAGATATAATCAACTCACGAACCAATCCACAAGAGGTACCGACCTGATCACCAACAACAGTTCACAACCAGCAGAAAACACTCCATGATCACTGTAATCCCAGATGACACCCGTCCGAGAGATACACCCCATCGATTCCCACACAAACACCTCAAACACTCACCCGAGAGATCACGCTCGTCGGTTGTCGTCACTAAGGAAAACTCACTGAAACAACACAAAAACCAAACTCCTCGGATAGGGGATCACTCCTAGGGTCCACTAGGGGATGCAGAACCCACACCGGTATACAAAGATATCATAGATAGAGGATCACTCCCAAGGTCCGCTGGGGGATACCGCAACCCGACCTGGCATTCGTAGATCTCACAGATATAGGATCACTCCCAGGATCTTCTGGGGGATACTGCAACCTGATCTGGTGCTTGAAAGAAACATGTCACGCAGATAGAGGATCATCACCCATGCCACAACGGGCATGACGATACCAAAACCCTATCTGGTACATCCCACGCTGTAGGGGATCGAACTGACGATACTGCAACCCTACCAACACCACGCACTGAGTAGGGGATAATATAACCAACGATACCACAACCCTACTATAATCCTCATGCTGAGTAGAGGATCATATTCTTTAAGATTCCATAACCATACTGAGCATGACCCACTGCGTAGGGGATCATATTCCCGATGATGCCACAAACCCTACGGGGTTAACCTGCTAGATAGGGGATCACCGCCCGTGGATAAGCGGTCACAGCGATACCAAGAACCCGATCTAGGGTAACGATTATAGAGGATCTTGCTCTGGGCCCACCAGAGGGATTCCATAACTCTAACATATTAAACATCTCATCGAGAGGATCACAAGCCTATACTAGGGTTGTGATGTCGCGTGAACCCTCATAGGAATGAACCAAGGGAGTACCGTCAACCACTACTAGTCCCAACATCGCTAACCTGAGCGACCCACCACAACGCCACCCCGCGCACCTCTAAGGCTAATATCGAGGCCACCATCATGATCCACATAGAAAAGCACGCAAGATAGGCTGTTTACTCACCCGAAACGGACAACCGGTGAAAAAGGCACTATTCACCACAACTAGCTCAGGCAGGGCCAACACAATGATCCCGAAACTCATCAATCGGATCATACCATGACGATGCCCTCGAAAAAATAGATAGGATCCACTACTTGTTCGTCTGAAATGGACACCCGGTGAAAAAGATACTATTCACCGAAGCCAGCTCAGGTGGGGCCCACACCTTGATCCTCAAACTCATCGAACGGATCACACAATTGCGATCCTCTCGGGAAAACACACAGGATCGCCTATTCATCCACCAAAATCAAACTCCTGGTGCGAAAGTTGTGTTTCTACGCAAACGCGAAAACCCGGCCTCATGGGGCCTACACCCCAAACTCGGTTCCAACACCTGGAAACCCTCAAGAAATGTCCACCATATCATCAGGGTCTCAACACCACTAACGACACGTTAATCAGATGCACCAGGTAGAAGATACAACAACCTGAAGTCAAATAATAATAAAATATCATTATTTTATTCGACGTTTCAAGCTCCCGGTCCACGATCACGAACCTTAAAATTTCCAAACCCACACGGAAAGGTTCACCTCATAGCCAGGGTTGCGTCGCCGTAGACAGAACATGAATCCGATCCCCGGATTGCATGAAATGGGGATTTTAAAACCCCCATGTGTTAAAAAGGTGCTGAACCGGCCTGAACCGACCGGTTCGGCCAGCCCGGCTGCCTCCCCCGCTGGCCCGCCATGGCCGGGAGCCCTCCTCCGCGCTGGTGCGGGATGCCGCTACCTTGCCGCGCTGGCCACACGTGGCCGGCCACCCCTCGCCGGCGAGAGCGCTGCCGCGCCAGTGAGTCTTCCACAGACCGCCGAGACCACCCTGGTGGTCTATTTTTCGATCTAGAGGTGTCTGCGCGACCCCCGGGACCCAATCTTCACTGCTTTGACAAAAAATAGAAGAAAAACGCAGTATAAACGGGATCAGGGGATTAAAACTCAAACCACCTACCTCGCGGGCGAAACGCCGACGTTTTGACTAGGATTCGCGCTCCAAAGCTTCCGATGCGCGATCCTGAAGCCTCCGCCGTCGAAATCTGAGCTCGACGACACCTTGATCATGCAATTTGGTCACTGATTAGCCATCGGAAGGGAAGGAGAAGGAGGAGGAAGGAGGAGGAATCTCCTCTTTTGCGCACACACGACCAAAGGGGGGGAAATAAGATATTTATTTTTTAAAAAAATAAACTCTCCCACCTCCGGCTCCCGACTCGCCTCCGCTCGACGCCCAATGCAGACAAAGGTAAGGTCATCCTCAGGGTAAACACGTCATTCTGAATGTAAAAATGGACTCAAAATTGCAATCTGAGACTCTGTTCAGGAGTTATTTGAGCCGACGCTCGTAAATTAACTTTTCCATTTATTTACGAAAATTCCCATGGTGGCTTTTCTCACAGCAGGCCCGCGCCTACAAAGTTTACACCTTGCCTAGGGTAAATAGCACATTTTGGACGCAACCGTGCCCTCAGATTCCCATTCTGAGCTACTATTTAAGGGATATCACACCCCGCCATGTGCATAGTATAAAAAAACTTAATATTTTTATAAAATTAATTCTGGGCACACTGGGCCTCAGAATCACACGCCGTCTTGGCGCCTAGCTCTGGAATTATTTGTAGAAATATTCCAAAGTCTCAAAGGGCCAAAACTCGAGTCGCTATATCCTCCTCCCCTTATAACTTTTCGTCTCCGAAAATCCATAAGCACAAGGAAAGTGACTGGACTCTCAACTGGGTCTCTCACGCTAGTGAGTTCACCAACAAACACCCCTGCCCGAACACATAAGTCAGAGGGACTCATCCACCACACCTCAAAACTATCTTCTTTGGGTGGCACTGACTCACCCACACGGTTTTCATCACGTCACAAAAACGCGTCTTGGTGGGGGAAGGATCCCTCTTCCTCATGCATTCGAAGCATGCCGAACAACACCCACACAGGGTCTTACCAATGCCCTAAACACAACCTGAGAAAGAAACAAAAAGGAATGAGTACCTCTAAACAATGTCTATCAAACTACTGCAGAAAGTATAAAGGACACAAGACGTACCTCTATCCATCCACGGAGCCTCTGGGTCAACAGCCCCAAGGGCATGACCACCAGCTCCCTGAGCATGGTGTGCACCACATGGGGGTGGGGGTGGTGGCAACTGATACCGCCTACCACCACCTTCTACTGAACTAGCTTCGTCGCCACGTCTGCCGCCCTGTGGACCTTTTTTCCCACGACGCTGCCTCTACCAAGGGGCTCCATCAATTGGATCCCTCTCAATAGTATGATGGGTTAGATAGTCTCTCAGAAGATGCCCCAACCATCACAAGCATAACACCGCTTCTCTTACGGCTGAACAAAACTAGACTCCGAGCCCTGTGAGCCCTGAGCCTCAGATCCTCCATCTTGGGGTCACCTCCTAAAACGTCGCCCACATCCAGGCCCCTGAGTCTGTCGTCGACTACCAGATTCCGATCTGACTGACGAAGTCTCAGCTCTCAATTGCCCCGCACTACCTGGGGGAATCTGCTCAGTTAGAAATCTCTCCACCACCAACGCTCGCTCCAGCACGCCAGCATAGGTGGACAGGCACAAGGAAACCACACCTGCTCGGATGTCCCTGCGTATGCCCTACTCGAAGGTCCATGATCTAAAGAAAGGGTCTCGAACCATATCCAGGGAGTAACACGACAGGTTTGTAAACCTCACTGAGTACTCCGACACAGTCCTGCCCTCCTTCCGAAGCTGCATAAGCTTTTGGATATGCACTGACCTCAGCGTCACGGGATATAAATCTTCTTGAAAGAGCCGCTCAAACTCTGCCCACGTGAGCATCTCCTCGTCGTGGGACTGCGTCACTAGGCTCCACCATCGCCCGACCAAACCATGAAGAAGGCTCACCGCTAGGACCACCATCTGATCTGGAGGTGTCCTGACTAGGCGGAAAAATAGGGTGACTGCTTCGAGACAATCATCAGCTGCATGAGGGTCTGGATCACCCCAGAAACTCAGAGGTCGCTTCCTCTGGAACTCGTGCAGGTCACTAAACCTGCGCGCAACCTCATCCTACACTGTCGGCACAACCAGCTGCTCGACAGGTGGTGGCTCAACTGGCGAACCACATGGAGGTCCAGCCTCAGAACCTACACCTTTGTCCAAAGCCTCTACACAGGGCAGATCATCACCACAATCCCACTGTGGAACCCTCACAGGCTATCACTGTGGAGGAATCCTGAAATACATTCAAGACGCACCACAGTCAAAGAGTATATCTGGTGATCTGACTCAAGAAGGACAATGAAAAACCCAAAAACCATTCCTATATGATACATGTACCATTTTTCCCTACGACCAGTGTACGAATGTCCCAAGTCAGAAGGCAGGTTATCAGAGTCCTGGTATATGGATACGTCGGCCGCTGCACCAACACTGAAGTCCCTGGCCTGAAAGCCAAACTCGAAACATCTTGACACTACCACTATGCAACCCAAACCAAACTCACAGCTAGACCATCTACACTCTGAGGTCCCAAAGGTGGAACCTACTCTGATACCACTATGTCACGACCCGACCCAACGGGGCCCAAGCCGCGGCTCCCCAAGCCCGCCTCCAATAGGCCAAGGGCTAGCATCAAGCACCGAGTAGGCTATCACACATAAGGGAGGCATTAGCCTAAGGTACCTGTACACACGCACCCACATACACCTCCATGAAACAGTGCATAGATATATAAAAAAGAAAAAAAAATTCATGGATACATCTATCCCAAACCAGAGTACAACAACAAAAGTAAAAAAAGGGAAAAATATGGCCCACCAAAAGAGAACTGCAAAAGTGTCCAACCTGCTCAGAAGGATGGAAAAAACTGTCAAAGCACCTTCCTGTATGCTCCTCGACATAGCTCTGGTAAACACCCCGATCAAACCTGCTCACTAAGCTCCGTCTGCTCCGGGTCCTCCTGGGACCCCGTCAAAAGGCATGGGGTCTACACAAGACACAAACATGTGCGGGAAAAGCCCATGAAGGGGTGAGTATAACAATACTCAGTAGGCACCCCAAAAACCCAAAACAAAAGAGAGAAACTGAAAGGAAATAGTTCTCTCATCCCAGCCAGAGGGAAACCAGACGAGAGAGAAACACCACCTCGTGACCATCCTCAGCTAAACACAACTAGTTAGCTCAAACCAGGTGTATTACCATACATACACCTTGAACATCCAGATATACTCAAATCACGCACCAAGCCATAAGAGGTACCAACCTCATCACTAGAAACGATTCACAACCAGGAGAACACACTCCACGATCACTGTCATCTCAAATGACACCTGTCTGAGAGATATAGTCCATCGTTTCCCACAAAAACACCTCAGACGCACACTAGAGAGATCACGATCGCTGGATGTCGTCACTAAGGAAAACTTGCTGAAACAACACAAACACCAAACTCCTCGGATAGGGGATCAATCCTAGGGTCTACTAGGGGATTCCAGAACCCAGACCGGTATACAAAGATCTCACAGATAGGGGATCACTCCTAGGGTCTAGTGGGGGATACCGCAACCCGACTTGGCATTCGTAGATCTCACAGATAGGGGATCACTCCCAGGATTCGCTGGGGGATACCGCAACCCGATCTGGTGCTCGATAGAAACACGTCACACAGATAGAGGATCGTCACCCATGCCACGACGATCACGATGATACCAAAACCATATCTGGTATATATTGCACTGTAGGGGATCGAACTGACGATACCGTAACCCTACCGACACCACGCGCTGATTAGGGGATCCTATAACCAATGATACCGCAAACCTACTATAATCCTCATACTGAGTAGGGGATCATATTCCCGACGATGCCACAACCCTAATGAGCACAACCCACTATG
Source organism: Viscum album (assembly GCA_963277665.1). Lineage (NCBI taxonomy): Eukaryota > Viridiplantae > Streptophyta > Magnoliopsida > Santalales > Viscaceae > Viscum > Viscum album. Next base: position 1,698,524,190 of record OY728142.1, read on the forward strand.
TAGGGGATCATATTCCCGATGATGCCACAAACCCTATGGGGTTAACCTTCTAGATAGGGGATCGCCGCCCGTGGATAAGCGGTCACAACGATACCAAGAACTTGATCTAGGGTAACGATGCTAGAGGATCCCGCTCCGGGCCCACCGAAGGGATGCCACAACTCTAACATATTAAACATCCCATTGAGAGGATCACAAGCCTAGACTAGGGTTGTGATGCTGTGCAAACCCTCGTAGGAATAAACTAAGGGAGTGCCATCAACCACTGCTGGTCCCAACGTCACTAACCCAAGTGAACCACCACAACGCCACCCCGTGCATTTCCAAGGCCGATACCGAGGCCACCATCGCGATCCACGTGGAAAAACACATAGGATATGCTATTTACTCACCCGAAACAGACAACCGGTGAAAACAGAATTATTCACCGCAACTAGCTCAGGCGGGGCCCACAAAACGATCCTGAAACTCATCAAGAGGATCATACCACATCGATCCCCTCGGAAAAACACACAGTATCTACTACTCGTTCATCCGAAATGGGCACCCGGTGAAAAAGGAACTATTCACCGAAGCCAGCTCAGGCTGGGCCCACCCCTCGATCCTGAAACTTATCGAACGGATCACACCACTGGGATCCTCTCGGAAAAACACACAGGATCGCCAATTCATCCTCCAAAATAGGACTCCAGGTGAAAAGTTGTGTTTCTCCGCAAACGCCAAAACCCGGCCTCATGGGGCCTACACCCCAAACTCGGTTCCAACACCCTGAAACCCTCAAGAAAATTTTTCCGTATCACTAGGGTCTCAACTCCACTAACGACACGTCAATCAGATGCTCCGGGTAGAAGATATAATGGCCCGAAGTTGAATAATAATAAAATATAATTTTTTTATTCGACGTTTCAAGCTCCCAGGCCACGATCCCAAACCATAAAATTCCCGAACGCACACCAAAATGTTTGCCTCATCACCAGGTTCGCATCTCCGTAGACGGCACGCAAATCCAATCCTCGTATTTCAAGAAACGGGGGTTTTAAAACCCCCGTGTGTTAAAAAGGGGCCGGACCGGCCTGGCCCGGCCCGGCCGTCGCCGCCTTGCCACGCCGGCCCACCGTGGCCATCCACCACTCACCGGCACCGGTGCCGCCGTGCCGCTACCGTGCTGGTGAGTCTTCCATGGACCGTCGGGACCACCCCCGGTGGTCCGTTTTTTGATCCGGAGGCGTCTGCGCGACCCCCGGGACCCGATCTTCACTGCTACAATGACAAATTGAAGAAAAACGCAGAATAAATGGGATCGAGGGATTAAAACTCAAGCTGCCTACCTCATGGGACAAACTCCGATGTTTTGACTTGGATCCGTGCTCCAAATATTCCACTACACAATCCTGAAGCGTCCACCGTCGAAATCCGAGCTCGACGACACCTTGATCGCGCGATTCGGTCGCCGATTCACCATCGGAAGGGGAGGAGAAGAAGGAGGAAGGAGGAGGAAGCTCCTCCACTGAAAATGCACGACCAAAGGGGTGGGGGGAGAAAGAAGATATTTATTTTTTAAAAATAAACTCTCCCACCTCCGGCTCCCGACTCGCCTCCGCCCGACGCTCGATGCAGAGAAAAGGTAAGGTCATCCTTAGGGTAAACATGTCATTCTGAACGCAACGACGGACTCGGAATTGCAATCTGAGACTCTGTTCAGGATTTATTTGATCCGAGACTCCTAAATAAACTTTTCTAGTTATTTACGAATACACCCCTGGTGGCTTTTCTCACAGCAGGCCCACGCCCTCAAAGTTTACACCCCGCATAGGGTAAACGACATGTTCCAGATGCTACTGTGCCCTCAGATTCCCGTTATGAGCTACCGTTTAGGGGATATCACACACCCTCCATGTGCATAGTATAAAAAAACTTAATATTTTTATAAAATTAATTCCGGGCACACCGGGCCTCGGAATCGCATGCCGTCTTCGCGCCTAGCTCTGCAATTATTAGTAGAAATATTCCAAAGTCTGACATGGCCAAAACCCAAGTCGCTACAAAAACATCCATAAATATTCAAATAAATCCCCATGAATTCTAACATGTTTTACAATCAAACAATAGTAATAATCACATTATAATACATGAATTACAAATTGATACAATTTAAATAACTCATATATAAGGGGATAACTACTCTTCGACCACTCCTCCAATTACCTCCTGTATCATCACAATGGTTCTAGTCTCCAACTATAGCTACTCAAGGTCTTCACCCATACTAGAATGAAAAAATATATATAACTACACATTTATAAGATTTTAATGTAAAAGGTATGAGAAATAAATCTTAGCAGAATACCATGAATGCCCCAAATATATCATGGTTCCTAATGTAGTTATATGTGTATAATGAAATCCATACAAAAATTTAAAGAAAGAAAACCACTTATAATAACTGTATCAATTTATTACCAATCTACTTTAGCATAGAAAATCCATGATTTGACCACGATCAAACTAAAATTAGAATATTCATCAACTGATACAATAACCAAACACATGGGTCAAGAAATAACCTTACAAAACAAATTAATCAAAGTAGTAACCGTGCCAAACATATGGAATAATACCTATGTTTCAAAGTCACGATATGGACAAACCCATGGATTATCTTATTATATCTTAAATCAAGTATTAATCTGCATCATAAAAAAATCATGGTTACTTCATAGCATAACCCAAGACTTTACCCTATAAAAAGAATCAACACGTATATTCTTAAAAGCAATATGAATATATCACATTATTTTATAATCATCACATAAATTATATAACCTCAACCAATTTTAAATATAGTAATTTTACTTCAGATTATAATAACAAAAACATTACATCATCACTCAATTTAATCTTAACCTCTTTATAAATCAAACAACCCAATTTACTAATTTATTCTTATTTTGTCTTTATTTTCATAAATTTCTAGAACTAAATTCTTTAGTGAATTATCATATTTTCATCCCAACACACGTATTTATTTACTGAATTCCCATACATTTCACCTATTTTTAACATAATCATTACTTCATTCACACCACATATTTAATACCATCTACAAAAAATTAATCATGATTAACCAATCCTAACACCCCATCCATTTTATACTAGTCATTATTTATAATCCTTATTATCAAAGATTAATATATATAAACATAAAATACCCAAACATATACCTTAATTTCAAGAATTTAGTACACAATAAAACTTTTATGGTTACCCAAAAAATTCCATTTATCAAAACTTATACAAAAAAATGTCAGAATGCAATTCAATTAGGTTATCATACACTTAATAATCAGAAACATAATTCTTAGCACATACATAATATTTCACATCATTAAATCACCAATATAATTACATTTTTATTTCTAAATTCATGATTCATTATTTTAAAATAAAAATGATCAGCAATCATATAATCAGTTTATTTAGAAACAAGTCATTCATTTAAATAAATTAATCAAATTCTAAATTGAAACTTATCCCAAAGTTTCATTTAATCCAAAATATTTCCTAATATTCCATTTAATTTATTACCCAACACATATTTATATTAAACTAGAAATTATAGTTTCATTATATCTTCCAAGGAAACTATCTAATGACTTGAATTCATATTTTTAAAATTTTCTTAGTAACTTTTCATCTTATATAAATCCCCTATCCTTTTTCAAATTTAACAAATCAGGTTTCTATTAACTCCATCATACATATAAACTAATAAATCAACCATGGAATATTTAAGTGGTATAATAAAATACAAATTAAACTAAAGGTTATAAATATCTAATTCCAACATCTAACATACAATAATTTTATATACTAATTACCCATATAAACCCCCATTTATACCCATTAAATAATTAAACACCTCTCTTTTCCCTAGATACATGGTTTAATAACCTAAACCTCATTTTACCAATAAATGAAAATAAAATTCAGAATCCCAAGTAGAATTTATCAACCTAAATAGACAAAATTAATCATGTAAAACTTTATTAACATATCATCATATAACATCAACCATTAAGATTCAATAATAGTCAATCATGACATAAATAACACTTTACAAACTAAAATTACAATATAATAAAGGCTTACATTTATATATTCAATAATTAATACTTAATTTAACTATTAAAGTAATTTTCTTAATTATTATTATTTAATCACATGGAATGATCATTAAACATATAATGTTCATGTAATCATAATAGTGTTTCAATGAAATAAACCTTTAATCTCCATCTTCTTTTATTTTAAAAAATTAATTATTAAAAATAACTCATTTTAATCTGAGGTATATTAAATTCCTAATATTTTAATACAAGAACATAGAACAATTTCATAGAAAATTATCTCAATTATTTCATATAAAGTATTATTATTAATTTCTTCTTGATTTAGAAATCAATATCTTTTGAAACAATCATATGATAATTAAATCCAAGTACCACATTAACCAAAATACACTTGAGTCGTGAATTAGATGCTTGAAGAAGGTCTAGATCACCAAATTCATGGAATATCAACAATCCATACAAGTATAAAAAGCCTGATTTTTCCTCTAACCATTATATATCAAGAATCTATCAAAAAATAGAATAAAAATAAGAAATAAAAGATAATACAATTTTAACATTGATTTATTCAAAAAAACCATAGGGAAAATGATCTAATCACTAATTCAAATCCAATTCCACTAATGGATCACAATTACTTCAATAATTTAAGAAGGAATTATAAAATTTAGTTTAAAATGATTTTATAGAGATTAGAAGAAGAAAAACTAAGATATTTGTTCAAATAAGCCCAAACTTTCAAATAAAAAATCAACTCCTACCAAAAAATGATGAAAATTTCCTTGATTAAAAATTTTAGTTATATAATCCCACTAGAACACCAATAGGCACCCATCAAAACTATAGTGGTTAACCGAGCCATATTTGGATCTATCTAAACAAAACATAATTTCAAGGAACACCACCAAAAATCTGGTGGAGTTTTAATACTACTTCAAAATGATTAGATCCTTAAGAGAACCATAACTCCTCTCCCTCATCTATTATAACTCTAAAATCCAAAAAAAAAATCACCCAAAAAATATAAAAAAAACTAAAAAAAAACTTGATATGCACTTAAAAAAATATATAATTATTATAAAATCCCTACCATAATCCTTCTCATCCTTAAGTAGTATATTTGAGTATATTTAGTGAATGAATACATCAATGAGATATCAATTTTATTTCCATTCTCTGATACTAAGATGAATGACCATACATATATGGAATAAAAACTTCATAAGTTTCCAAACTATAAAAATATCCATAGTTAAAATTTTAGGCCAAAAAGAGTTTAGGTGAGTGATACTCTAGGGGTGGGGGTGGGGGTGGATCAAGGTATTGAACTTTAAAAAATTCAAATAACTTTTCATTTAACTCCCACTACCCTAATTGGTCTTTGCCTTTAAATAATAAATGTCACTTTGGTATTTTTTATAGATCTGATTAATATTCCACTTAATCAACATTTTATTGAATATTCTCTAATGTTCCTTTTATCTACTCATGGTGTTCATGAAAAAAGTAAATATGACACAATTGGTTTTTACTTCACTTAAAACTATGGGATAATCTAAGGGTAATGATATAAAGAACATGCTGATTCACCAAATCGCTAAAATATCACTATTCTTGAATGGGTTTTAGGCTATGCCAGTCAACACTATACAACTATTTGAGGTTGTATCACTACCACCTTGAGATCACTTCTTTCATCTACCTATCATTGGATCAATACTCTTTTAAAGTAATAAAAAATTATATCCAAGACCAATAACAATATCACCTTATTGTAGAAGGCACATAATGTGTGTATTGGTGTCGTTGAAGCCCTCTTTACATTCCTTTATAGTATTGCTAGAATCACCACCTTTGAAAAACTATTCTTCTTTTATAGAAATTTGGAAACTCCTCCTTCAATTTCTAGGATAGACCTGGAGGTCTTACAATTCATTTCTTTTATCAGGATCTTCAATGGATACTAAATATTATTCTCTTATTTTATTTATTACATGATATTAATCCTTTATTATCTAAAAAAAAATTAGATCTAAAATGTTCTACTTTTCCCAATACCTCTCCCTATAACTATTTTTGAAAATTTATAGAGGATTAACTAGGTTTATATTTAGTTTTATGGTCCAGATCAAACCCACTTGGTCATCTATTCTTAGTATTTTTATAGGAATCTCATAAGATTTATTGTGGTAATTAAAGTTCCATTAAAACTGATAGATTGAAATCCATCCACAAACTAATTATCTGTTTTACTAGGTTGTCTCATAGAAAATATTCATGATGTGAATGTATTTTTCATGGAATGATTATTAACTTTGAAAACCCATTTTATTTTTATCCCAATATATTCATGGCATGTAACATTTTTTTATGGTGTGAATATATTCACTTCACGACATGAAGCTTATTCCTGGAATGAGCCACATTTTAAATAACCTTTTAATCATTATCTTAAATATATGAGAAAATCCATTTTTGGGGTGAAAAATTTCTTCCATATCATTTCATGGTGTGAGTATATGTCTCATGATGTGACTTATTCCACACCTATATTTCAGATCTAGAGACTTCCATCCAGCACAATCCACTTTCAATCAATTCCAACCTTTTCCTTAGTTCCTTGACACCGAGGACTCATTTTTATATTAGATTTATGTATTCTATATATTCAATTATCATATTATATAAATCCTTCCAAATATTTAATGACATGCATATCTCAATTGTTAACAATAATACCAAACAATAACACATTCCTCTAGAAATCTCCACTTCTTTTTAACAAATCCAAATCCACCATTTGGGGTTCCAATAATATCCCCTTTTAATTTGTTTGACAAGATGAATTATCTAAAAAATATATCCCAATTTTTTAATGAAATAAAAAGGGACTAACACAATGAAAATTTAATATTTTACTTTTCTTTCCCATTTTGGGTAAACCTGTATCTATTACCCCTTCATAAATACTAATCTCAAAAGTCAGCTAATACTTCCCCTTTAAATGGGGATATTTTTTTCTACTTATTCAAATTTTATCTACATTTATGTGTGGGTAGAAACTAAAAGAGATATTATCCCCCAAATTTTAATTTTATCTTCATTATTTTGCTACGAAACTTTTTTAGGAACCATTTACTCACTTTGCTGATTGGTGAACTTAAAATATTTGACTGGACTTCCCAATTCAAGAGATATCTATTAAAATACCACCTCCTTGACCGATGTATGTACATGAAAAGAACCATTTAGTGAAATTACCACTTGGAATTTTAGATGTCAATAAATCATCTATGACTACTTAGTCAGGGCTCGATTTAGTAAATTATAGTTTTTGTAGACAACACCATAGATATTCATGTCACCCATGAATACTAATGAAACCATACCATCATTGATCATATCACTTATCAATATAAACGTTGATCTATATCACACTAAATAGTAAATTTACAATCATTAAAGTATTTTTTGTGAGGATTATACCCCTTTTTGAATCACTTGATATGACTTGTTACCATTTAAACAATGATACCACTAGTACTCCATGAATTTGAGATATTTATAGGGCGCTTAAATTACTAATGAGTATTAATGACCTTTTGAAGTTTATAATAACTCCCCTAGAGTATTTAACTCTTGAAAACAATTATTATTCACAAATTAGGGGCCCCACTTAAGGGAATAAATCTTTTTTTAACATCTTTTAGAATCCGATGTATTAAGATAGTTGATACCATATTCTAAAAAACTAATATATGAACATGAAATTCCTTCAAGATTCTACTTACAATATTCTATTTTCCTTCACAGTGTATGGTAGCACAAAATTTTTAGCTTGATACCAATTAATATGTATCATATTTTGAAATATATTGATTGTAACTTTAGATATGGCTTTGACATATTTATTTCACCATCCATGACCTTTTTAATGAACGTTTTGACATAGAAAATTCCTCATAACAACATGAATTGTTATTATTGATACCAATTATGATTTGAATTACCATTTACTATATGAATTTTATGTCTTTAAGAGATCTTTATTCAGTACGACAAACATTTTATTTTCTAGTACAATCACCCCATGAATTATATCTTCCACTTATGACTAAATTTCATCAAATAATGGTTAGAAACATTTAAATCACATGGGGAGAGGGGAAAAATACATTTTCCTCAAATTGAGGTAGCTGGTGAGTTATGATAGACCACTAATTCCTCTTTTTTCCTTTATCTGGGTGTACATTTTTAGATTTGAATTAGATTTTTTAAATCTAATATCTTCTTTACTTATTTGGGTTTTCTCTCTTCTTCACAGTCCAAAACACAGCATATTTTTCGTTGGAAAACTTTATCACTAAGTATTTACTTCTCCACTACAGTCTAAAATTTCATTTTCCATACCTTCTGGCTACTCAATATTCTCCTATAATAATTTTCAGGTTTTTCAATATATAACTTATCTTGGTAAATCGCTTTATCATGTGGATTTTCACTTTTAAAAATATTTGAAATATTTTTTTTCTTCCAGATATTTTTTTTCCTTTATAGGAAATTTTTTATTCAATTTTATATTTTAAATTACTTTTCACATGAATTTCAACATGGTGATATTCTTCCTTCTTCCCCTAAAATCTATTTCTCATATAGATTGATTTTTCATTGTGTGTATGCTGGATTTATACTTAAATACATGATTAATTTCCTCTTAAATTTCCTCTGAATGCATGGTTAGTATGATATATATATATTTTAAAATATAACCCATATCTTTTTTACTATTCTTGATGAAAAATATTTTAAATTTTCCTCTAGATTCAAAACAAGAAATGTACTACCACACTTCTAAGAAATTTTTTTAATGTTTCATACATATCATAAAAATAAAACATTATGCTTTACCTCCTTTAAGGGGTTTTCTAGTTGTCATTTTATCTTATTGTGATTATTTTATATTCATTTCCAACACCTATATGAATTTTCCATTTCTTGGGAATTTCTATGGTTTTCTTTTTTGGGCCTTAGATTAGTTCCATTATATCCAAATCTACTTTTTTCCAATGTGTATGTAATCTAGAGAATGATAATATTTTGATTATTTAATTCTGATATGGAATAATTATTTTTCTATTCACCACAACTTATCAAAGGGTAATCAAAAAACAAATGTAAATCATTATTAATCTTAAGCATACCTTTGGAATTATATTACCACATTTCTTTCTTTGTTGAAAATAATTCCTCTTCCAATTTTGGATATTTTTTCCCTAAGAATATATTTTTTTCTTGAGGGTGTTCTCACTAGACATCTATTTTTTCAATTCTTGGGAGAGTTTATCCATTCAGTCACTTTTTTCCTAAATTATAGTATTGATTTGAAAAATAATATCTTTAAGGAACATCTTATACTTTTATAATAGTTTCCTATCTAAATAATTATAATAGGTGTGATATGAGATCATATTTATTGGATTTAAAACTCTAAATGTAACTTGAGTTCATATTATTTTCAACCTTTTTTGACATAACCTTAAAATCTTTAGTTTGGAAATTATTATTTTTTTCGAAGCCCATTTTCCAGTCAAACAAGTATTTTATTTAAATATAGTATTATATTAATGTTAATTTAATTTTATTATATATATATATATATAAGTTTTATATTTATTCATCTTCATATTCTCTCCTCTAATATATTCATACAATTCCTCTAATATGTTGAAATATTCTACTGTCAATCTTTTTGAGGCTTCCTCATTATAAATAGCTCCAACTTCACTTGTCCTGTCAACCTCTTCACTAATTTCTAAATTATCAATAGATAGATAAGTGGATTCAAATTCTAGATCATTCATACATTACTTTTATAGGCTATATGATTCCTTTATCATAATTTCACCTTTTCCATAAACAATGAAACAACATAGAATTCCTTTATCATAATGTCACCTTTTCCATAAACAATGTAACAACATAGAATTTACCCCATATTTTTCTTCTTCTTCATTTTTTCCTTTTGACATAAAGAAATTTTCATTTAGACTAATATTTTTCTAAATGAATCTTCCAACTATATCCACATGTATTTAGATAATTTTTAATGAGAAATAGTCTTATTGAAATCATCTCAGAGGGGATCCTTTAATGAATTTTTTATTGGGGCATAAATATCAATATTTTTTGATCCATCTCAAAGATTATACATGTATACTTTATAGAAAAATACCATTCAGAACAATTCCTCAAGGGATTCCAAAAGAGCCTTCCATATAAAAAATAAAATCCTTTTGAAACTTCTAGAAATTATTTCAATAAAAAATTGTATATATCATTGGAAATTAATTTTTTATTTAGAAAACTTAAGATCATGTGAAATAAATAATAAATCCAAGAAAATAAACCTATAACTTTTATTCCAATTATTTGGACTAAAAGAGATTAAATTAGAGATACCTTGAGAGGGGGGGAGATTGGATCCTGAAACTATAAAAAAAATTATATAACTTTTACTTTAATCCAAATTCGCTAATTGATATTATAATATTTTACTTTATGAAGACACAACAAGAATGGGTAAACGAAGGATTAAATAAAATTTGATAAAAGTTTGGTCATATGGAAGACCTCTTTACTTTCCTTCATAGTATTGATAGAATCACCACCTTTGAAAACCTCTTCTTATTTTCTAAAAATTTGGAAACTCCTTCTTCAATTTCTAGGATAGAAATGGAGTCATTAATATTCATTTATTTTATCAGGATCTTCAATGGATACCAAATATTATTCTCTTATTTTCTTTATTACATGATACTAATCCTTTATTCTCCAAAAAAATTAGATCTAAAATGTTATCCTTTTTCCAAATCCTATCCCTATAACTATTGTTTTAAATTTATATAGGATTAACTAGGAATATATTTAGTTTTATGGTCTAGATCAAACCCCCTTGGTCATCTATTCTTAGGATTATTATAGGAATCTCACATGATTTATTTTGGTAACTAAAGTTCTATTAAAACTGATAGATTGAAATCCATCCAAAAAACTAATTATTTGTTTTACTAGAATGTCTCATAGAAACTATTCATGATGTGAATTTATTTTTCATAGAATGAATATCACCTTCGACAAACCATTGTATTTTTATCCCAATCTATTCATGGCATGTAATATTTTTTATGGTGTGAATATATTCACTTCACAACATGAAGATTATTCATGGAATGAGCCACATTTTACATAACCTTTTTGTCACTACCTGTCCCTCAGGTCCCGTATCGTGACTACCCCAGGCCCACCTTCCATAGGCTAGGGGTTTCCGATTAGCACCAAAGGTGTAAATCCCTAAAACTAGGAAGACATTGCCTTTATAAATCCTAAACACACACAACCAGAGTACAAGCGGAATAAAACACTAAGTAAAATCTGTATAACAGGTGTATCGAAAGTAAAGGGGGGCCAGAATACAAGACCACTTGTAAAGTACAAATACAATTGAAAGAAAATACAACTGAAAAGGGAAAAACCGTTGAAAGGTGAAAGCAGCTATTGGATCGTCCTCTAGGGTTCCTACCTAAAGGGTTGGTACAGATGGACTCCACAAAACTCCACGTCTATTATACTCTACCGTGTACCGATACATTGTAAGGTCCTCCTCCGAGTACCATCCAGTCCTGGTGCTCTTGGCCTCCGTCAGCGTTGTCCTTCGTCTGCATCCAACACAACGAGGTGCAAGCATAGCTCTTGCAGGGGTGAGTATAACGATACTCAGCAGGGACCCCGAGACCCTCAAGGTCTCACAAAATTCTAACAAGGATAATCCAAAAATTATGAAATCAACAGATAACCATTACTTAGGTATATGCCCTTACATATACCTAAGTAATCAAGTAACCCATATCAATTGTGAGGAAAACACAAAGGTCATTGACTCAGCTCAAACCATGATTTTCCTTATCAAAACCAAAACAGCTAGAGAACTCGTTCCCTGTCGAGAACAGTGGGCCTCTTGCAACAATGAGGTGCTTCTCACTAACCTTGGACTACTGGGGTACTCCTCCTGTCGAGTACTGTGGGTCTGCTGCCAACTAATAGGCACTCTGTCCGCTCTGGGTCTGCTACCAAATACCGGATGCTCCCCCTAATAGCCTGCAGGGGTACTCCTCCTGTCGAGTACTGCAGGTCTGCCGCCAAATACCGGGCACTCCTCCACTATGGGCCTGCCTCCAACTACCAGGCGCTCCCCACTAGTCTAGTCAAATCACTCTGAATCGAATCGGTCAAGTATTTGTCAGGTCTTTCACCCACTAGGTCTCCGCACTCTGCATGCTCGTCTCTAAGAGGATCCGATCCACGAGGTACATGTTGATACTCCAAGTGTCATGAAGTCTCACGTGGAAGTATCTCAAAGGACCTCCACGTCATAGGGGTCTCAACGCAACAGAAGACGCGTCAATCGGATGCCCAGTCTGTGAGTTATTGGCATTTTCGTCTGAGGGGCCCGATTGATTTTTTGGTTCAAACAAACCCAAACATACTCCAACTGTGTCCAAAACTCAAGTGGGATATTCCAAAAAAACCTTCTCACTCTAATATTTCCATCTCCATAGACGGTTCGTCGATCGGACGCCCGTAGGCCAAGTTATGGGCGTAAATGTGTTTTCGGGTCTGACGGGTCCGGACTGGGGTCTGACCTGGACCGAAAGTGGCCCGGCCTGTAGGGGTGGCCCGAACCGGTTGGCTGGTCATGTGTCTTGGCGGCTGCCCATGAGGCCCGACCCGGCTGGCTGGCCGCGTGGCCAAACTGGGCACGCCGCGTGGCCCGGCTAGCCACGCTATGGGGGGGGTGTCGCGCCCCCTTTGTTCGTAATGGACGGTGCATGGCACCAACCCCTGTAATAGTGGGACCCGATGGGTCCCGCATGTGTAGCATGAACTGGCAGCCGGCTCAGCCGGCCTCCCTTCTTTGTCCACCACAACCATAGGCCGCGGGTCTTCTCCTGCACGGTGCAACGACACCCAGCCCCTGATCTCCCGTTGCGGCCGCCCTGGCTGCGGTCCTGCACCACCGGCGCCGCGCCCCTCCACTGCGGGGGGGGGGGGGGGGGGGGGGGGGGGGCTGGCCATGTGTCCCGGCCCGGCTGGTTGGCAGTGTGGCCAAACTGGGCACGCCCCGTGGCCCGACTAGCCACGCTATGGGGGGGGTGCCCCCCCTTTGTTCTTAACGACTGGCGCATGGCACCATCCCCTGTAACTGTGGGACCCGAAGGGTCCCACCTGAGTAGTGCGCACCGTCGGCCAGCTCAGCCGGCCACCCTCCTTTGTCCACCGCGGCCATAAGCCGCATGTCTTCTTAGGCGCGGCGCAATGGCATCGCGCTCCTGATCTCCCGCCGCGGCCCACCCTGGCCACTGTCCTGGACCACCGGCGTGGCACGACGGCACCACGCCCATCCACTGCGGGGGGGGGGGTTCCGCACCCCCCCCCCCCTTTGTTTGTAATGGCCGATGCATAGCGTGGGCCCCTCTAACTGTGGGACCCATATGGTTCCCCTATGTAGCGTGCTCTGGTAGCTGGCTCAGCCGACCACCCTCCCTTGTCCACCACGACCTTAGGCCGCGGGTCTTCTCCAGCATGGCGCGACGGCGCCGCGCCGTCTTCATCCGCCGTCACACTTATGGCCGAAACACCCTTTCTCTGGCACGGTGTGACGGCACCGAGCCCCTTTGGTACCGCCACGGCCTGCCTGGCCATGGCCCGGTTCTTTGCACGGAGCGACAGCGCCACGCCCCTTCAGCGACCTGGTGACCCTTGCACCGCCGGTTCCTCTCGCGGCTGGCCCGTCGCCGACCGCCGATGCTCCACCACGGTCCTCTCTTCCAATGGCGCCGTTGAGCCACCACCGTCGTCAACCAATCAAGAACCAACAGAGGGACGTCGAGCCGTGTTTGTTCGGCCCACACCCTCTAAGTTAGGTGATAACAATTGGCCAATGTTGAACCACACTAAACTATGAGGAACGAGGATTTAAGGCAATCAAAAAAAACCCCTACCTCTCTTGTCGACGATCGTTGACAAAGTAGTAGAATAAGGCGACGTTGATTCATTGATGTCGAGAAGCGTCTAGGGTTGGAGACCGAGGAAGAAGCATTGTTGGTGTTTTTCGCGGTCAGCTCCTTATCCTTAGGTTTGGTCGAAGAAGGAAGAAGAAGTTCGTCGACGTTCTTCGCATTCTTTGTTGTAAGAACGGTTCTCCGTTGAGAGCTTTTTCCAACAATCTCACAGGAATAGAAATGCCAACCGCAAATAAAATAATAGTCTGCCTATTATTTTAAGTGTTGGCACGTAATTCAGAAGGGTGAATTATTAACCCAGCTCCACCCAATTAAATCACATGCCTTGGCACAATAAATTAGTGGGGGAAGGTGTAGAGTTACAAGGGGTTAGAGCCCGTGTGGTCCCCACGTTAATTAACCTCCCAAGGGAGGTTATGTGCGGGTGGGCCCCACCACCACAACCTCTCATGGTAGGTTATGGTGTGGTATCCCCCACCACTAACCTCCTCTTGGAGCTTATAACCACCATGAAATAAAAAAAAGCTATTGCTTTATTTTTATATAACTTTATCAATGAAACCCGAAAATCTATCTTCCAATCATGTTAAAACGAAACTATGGTGAAGGTCTTACTAAGTAATCACCGATGATGTGAGTTCAATGGTGCCCTCAAATTTTGATTCATAGAACTGGTTCAAAAGTTATAAAAACCCTCTCATACGTTTATTGAACGTACCCAAAAAAACTTTAGAAAATGATTTCGGGCACACCGGGCCTCAGAATCAAGCGCCGTCAGTTTTTGCAGACTCGTAAAATTACCATGTATTTAAAAAAAAAATCCACGAGAATTCCAGGTCTTTACATTGTCCCCAACTTAGGGCTTTAGGTACCTATAAACTATAACCTGAACTAAGGGAACAAATGGGGGTACTGATCACGCATCTGAGCCTCCTGCTCCCATGTGCTCTCTTGGAGGTTCCTGTGCTGCCAGTGAACACGCACCAGATGCATCAACCATCCACATAGGACACGCTCTTGTCGATCCTCAATCTCCACTGGAACCTCCGTTAAAGTTGCCCCGAAATCGATGTCCAGCTCTCCATGGCTGATGATGTGGGATGGGTCGTGCACGTATCTCCTCATCTGAGATACATTGAAGACGTCATGCACCTGGTGCAACTGAGGTGGAAGAGCCAAGCAGTAAGCCACTTCACCTACTCTGTTAAGGACCTAGAAAGTTCCAATGAACCTCATAGATAGCTTGCCGCCTTGGCCAAATCTCCGTAGACCTCTTCGAGGTGAGACCTGTAAGAAGACATGGTCGCCATCCTCGAACTCCAGAGGTCTCCATCTCTTGTCAGCATATGACTTATGCCTGCTATGTGCAGTCTTCATCCGCTCCTGGATGATATGCACCTTCTCCGTGGTAGCTCGTACCATCTCTGGTCCCAGTAGTGCTGACTCCACTGGGTTTATCCAGCACAGTGGTGACCCTCAAGGTCATCCGTACAAGGCCTCAAAAGGTGCCATACCGATGGTGGAGTGATAGTTGTTGTTGTAGGCAAACTCCACCAAAGGAAAGTGGTCCTCCTAGCTGTGACCGAAGTCGAGGACACAAGCATGAAGCATGTCCTAGAGGGTCTAGATAGTCCTCTCGGTCTGACCATCAGTTTGAGGATGGAAGGCGGTGCTCAAGAAAAGCTGTGTCCCAAAAGATTCCTGCAACCCCTTCCCTAGACAGGAAGTAAATCGTGTGTCCTGTTCGGAGACAATAGAAGAAGGTACTTCATGAAAACACACAATATACTGCACATAGAGGCATCCCAAGCTCTCTATGAACCCTTATCCCTGATCGTTAGGAATTGGGCTGACTTGGTGAGTTGATCGACGATCACCCAAATCGAGTCATGACTCCTGGATGTATGTGGAAGACCCGTCACAAAGTCCATGGATATCTCATCCTTCTTCCACTCTGGGACCTCTAAGGGCTGAACCAAGCCTGCGGGTACCTGGTGCTCCGCCTTCACTTGCTGACAAGTGAGGCATCATGAGACAAACTCTGCTACCGCCTTCTTCATACCTGGCCACCAATGCTGTCGTCGAAGGTCCTGATACATCTTCTCCACACCTGGATGTACCGCCAGTACGCGGATGTTTTCCCTGACGATGTTTCAGGACTACCTCCTTGAATAGAGGTGGACTTTTACATTGACCTATACCCAGGGACGACACCGATATCTACTCCATCATATCGGATGGCTCCCGCTGAGCTTCGCGAGCTGAGGGTACAACTTGAGGACTTGCAGGGGAATGGATTCATCTGGCCCAGTGTTTCTCCCTAGGCATCCCCAATTCTGTTTTCCAAGAAGGAGAATGGGAGTTTGAGGCTCTGTGTTGACTACCGTCTCCCGAACCAGGTGACCGTGAAGAACCAGTACCCACTCTCGAGGATTGACGACCTCTTTGATCAGCTCAAAGGAGAACGATGGTTCTCGAAGATAGACCTCAGATCAGGCTATCACCAGCTCAGAGTTCGAGATGAGGATGTGTAGAAGATGGCCTTCAGATGTCGGTACAGCCACTACGAGTTCTTGGTTATGCCCTTCGGCGTAACTAACACTCCAGTAGTGTTCATGAGCCTCATGAACATGATCTTCCAGCCTTACCTCGATCGATTTGTCATAGTCTTCAGACCTTTTTAATGAACGTTTTTACATAGAAAATTCCTCATAACAACATGAATCGTTATTATTGATACCAATTATGATTTGAATTACCATTGAATATATGAATTTTACATCTTCAAGAGATCTTTATTCAGTTATACAAACATTTTATTTTCAAGCACAATCACCCCATGAATTATATTACCCACTTATGACCAAATTTCATCAAATAATGGTTAGTAACATTTAAATCACATGGAGAGAGGGGTAAAATACATTTTCATCAAATTGAGGCGGTTGGTGAGTTATGATGGACCACCAATTCCCCTTTTTTTCTTCACCTGGGTGTACATTTTTAGATTTGAATTAGATTTATGGAATCCAATATCTTCTTTACTTATTTGGAATATTTATCTTCTTCATATTCCAAAACACAACATATTTTTCATTTGAAAACTTTATCCCTAAGTATTTACTTCTCCACTATATTCTAAAATTTCATTTTCCATACCTTCTAGCTACTCAATATTCCCCTGTAATAATTTTTAGGTTTTTCAATATATACCTTATCTTGGGAAATCACTTTATCATGTGAATTTTCACTTTTAAAAATATGTGAACTTTTTTTTCTTACAGATATTTTTCTTACCTTTATAGGAAATCTTTTATTCAATTTTATATTTTAAACTACTTTTTTAATGACTTTAAACATGGAGATATTCTTCATTCATCCCCTAAAATATATTTCTCATAGATAATGATTTTTTATTGTGTGTATGCTAGATTTATCCTTAAATACATGATTAATTTCATCTTAAATTTCCTCTAGATGCATGGTTAGTATGATAGATATTTTTTGAAATATAACCCATATATTTTCTTTTATTCTTGATGACTTATATTTCAAACTTTTCTCTAGATTCAAAACAAGAAATGTACTACCACACTTCGGAGAAAAAATTTAAATGTTTCATACATATCATAAAAATAAAACATGATGATTTAACTCATTTAAGGGGTTTTTAGTTATGACTTTATCTTATTTAGATTCGTTTATATTCATTTACAACAGTTTAATGACTTTTCAATTTCTTGTAAATTTCTATGGATTTCTTTTTTTGGGCCTCAAAGTGGTTCCATTATATCCAAAATCTACTTTTTTTCAAGTTGTATGGCCTCTAGGGAATGATAATTTTTTTATTATTTAATTCTGATATGGAATAATTATTTTTCTATTCATCATAACCTATAAAAGGGTAATAAGAAAACAAATTTAAATAATTCTTGATCTTAGAAATACATTTGGAATTATATTTATCCATTTCTTTCTTTGTTGAAAATAACTCCTCTTCCAATTTTTGATATTATTGCTTTGAGAATATTTTTTTTTTCTTGAGGGTGTTCCCAATATACATCTATTTTTTCAATTTTTGAGAGAGTTTTCCATTCAATCACTTTTTTCCTAAATTTTTGAAATGATTTGACCAAAAATATCGCTAAGGAAAATCTTATACTTTTATAATAGTTTCCTATCTAACTAATTATAATAGGTGTGAGATGAGATCATATTTCTTGGCTTTAAAATTATAAATGTAACTTGAGTTTAGATACATTTCAATCTTTTTTGACATAAACTTAAGACTATTAGTTTGGAAATTATTATTTTCCCAAAGCCCAGTTTCCACTCTAACAAGTATTTTACCTAAATATAGTATCCTATTAACTTTAATTTCTTATTCTTAGATATATATATATATATATATATATATAAGTTTTATCTTTATTCAACTTCATATTATCTCCTCTAATCTGTTAATCCAATTCCTCTAATAGTTTAAAATATTTTACTCTCAATCTTCTTGGGGCTTCCTCATCATCAATTGTTCCAACTTTACTTATCCTATCAACATATTCACTAATTCCAAAATTATCAATAGATACATAATTAGATTCAAATTCTAGATCATTCATGCCTTCCTTTTATAAGCTATATGATTCCTTTATCATAATTTCACCTTTTCCATAAAAAATGAAACAACATAGAATTTACCCTAAATTTTACTTCTTCTTCATTTTTCTTTTTGACATAAGGAAATTTTCATTTAGCCTAAGATATTTTCTAAATTAATCTTCCAACTATATCTATATGTATATAGAGAATTTTTAATGAGAAATAATCTTGTAGAAATATTCTCCCAGGGGATACTTTAATGCATGCATTTTTTATTGATGCATAAATCTCAATATTTTTTGATCCATGTCAAAGATTATCCATGTATACTTTATAGAAAAATACCATTCAGAACAATTTCTCAAGGGATTCCAAAAGATCCTTCCATATAGGCAATAAAATACTTTTAAAACTTCTTGAAATTAATTCAATAAAAAAATGTAGACATAGTTTCTAATTCAATTTTTATTTATAATACTTCAGATCATGTCAAATAAATAATAACTCAAAGAAAATAAATCAATAAATTTGATACCAAATTTTGGACTAAAAGAGATTGGATTAGATATACCCTAAGAGGGGGGGGATCAGATCATGAAACTATAAAAAATCTATATAACTTTTACATTAATCCAACATCCCTAATTGATCTTGACCTCATAATGATAAGGGTCACTTTGTTTTTTTTTCATTAAATAACCAGAATAATATTCCACTTAACCAACCTTTTATCAAATTTTATTTAATGCTTATTTTACCGTATTCACTTACCTCACTTTTCTTTCTCCATATCATTACTCTTAGAAAGGATTACAAAATAGGTTCTTCAGGAAAGAACAAGTTCCCCTTTTTATAGAAGATAAATAGTGTGTGGATTAGTGATACTAAAGATTTCTTCACCATTATTCAAAGTCTTGTTGTTATCACTGACTCTGAAAAACTCTTATTCTTTTCTTGAAATTTGTAAACAATTTCTTCTCTTTCTAGGAAAAACATGGAATTATTCCTCTTCACTTATTTTATAAACATCTTGAATGGATTCCAAATATTCTTCTATTATTTTCTTTTATACATGAAATAAATCCATTCTTCTCCCCTATAATTCAAATATTCAATATCATCTTTTATCTAGTATTTCTCTCAATAATATCTGTAGTATTTTTATAGAGGTTTCTATTTAATTATATGGTCTATATCAATCCCCCCTTATCATCTCTTCCTATTATTAATCTAGGTGTCTCACATGATTTATTTTTTCTATTAAAGTTCCTTTCAAAAAAAAGATTGAAAGTAAACCAAAAAAATTAGATTAGTTTTTTTAGGCTATCTCATAGAAAACATTCATGATATGATAATCCCCTGGTAAGAACCACTGGATTTCTATCTTGATCTCTTTACAACATGTAACATTTTTCTTAATGTGAATCAATTCACTTCATAGCGAGACATAAATTTTACATAACTTTTTAATCACAATAACAACTCCACATGAAAATCCATTTGTGGGGTTAACACTTTTCTACTAGATCATTTCATAAAGTGAGTATATGAATCACAATGTGGCTCATTTTTATCCTTTATGATTTCATATATTACCATATCCATCTATCTCTAACCAATTTAAATTATTTACAACCTTTTCCTTGGATCCTCGATACTCAATACTCATTCTTCTTATGTTAGCATTAGGTCTTATGTATAGTTTATGCTCATCTTTTCTAAATACTCCAAAATCATCAATGTTATGCATACTGAATTGGTCATAGGTCGTAACGGCCCTCAAAATTACATTTATTAACCTACACTAGCACAGTGGTGCAGGGTCGATCCACAGAGAAGGCAGATGAGTGTTTTCTAAGGTTTTGAAATTTTAAATCCCCACTATTGTCAGCAGTGGGGAAAACATCTTCTTACTTTTATATTTTTATTTATTTATTGATGAAATGAAAACAGAATTAGGAAACAAGATTCTCTTCTAATAAACTAAAATTTAAACTAAGTATGATAAACTAAAGAAATACAGTATACTAATATAAAGCAGCAAGGAAAGGAACAATGATCAAGAAAGTACTCAGGACTTCTAAAATACTGGTCCGAATGGATTTTATCTCCACAGCTTACAATTGAATCACACTTCAAGAAATACTGATGAATTTCCCTCGCCAGGAAACTCAACAGGCAGACGATTAAGTCTTGGATTTCGCTACACCAAAACTTAATTGATCTGCAAGAAGTTTTTTTAAAGGATGACATTTGGAAAAGAACTCGCCATAATTTTTAAAAGTTTAAGTTGTTAAGAATTGAAGAATTCATTCAATATCAAACTCACCAGTCGATATTAAAGTTTGAATTTGTAAATTTTGAAGTGTGAATGATCAAAATATTAGAAACAAAATCAGTCTCGCAAACTGACTCTGATTTCGTAAAAAGATAAGCAAATGAAGATTTGAATATCATAACCAGAAGGCTTTAAAAATCCCGAGCTAAGAAAGTTCAACCTTTGATCATATTGATTAAATAAGTGAAAAACATTCCAAAAACATAGTACAAAGATAAAGAACAGAGGGAAGAAGAACTCCCCAAGCGATGCTCTACCTTTGGGCTCCTTTGCCTTATGCTCGTCTCCTAGGAGTCTGGATGAATGTCCCCGCTCTCAAGTGGATGTGATCGTGGAATGAGTAATAAGTGAGAGTGAATCCCCAAGTGAATGAATGTCTCTCTCCCCCGTCAAATATGCTGCTTGCTCTGCTTAAGTATCAACTATCAACTTGACAGAGAAATTTTACATGCATATTTTTGATCAAATAATGAGTATTTTTTAATTTTTTTTAGATGATAAAACCCATGTATTTCAATGTTTTATTAAAATAATGGGTAATTTTAGTTATAGAATGAAAATGATCAAAATTGTGAAAAGTGCATAAATCTGGATTTTTGGACAGATTTTTACCACAAGGGTATTTTTGTCATTTCATAAAAAATATAATTTCAAAATCAGTGAATTTAATTTTTTTAGAATCCTGATTTTATTTCCTTCATCTTTATATTCTGAACCAGGAGCTTATTCGGCCATATAGTAGTCCTAAAAATTCATTGAAGTTTGACATTTTTTTGGGCGGACAACGTGGACCACACCAATGTAATGGAACCACAACTCAGCCTAAACATCTTCAAATACGTTGCTTCTACTTGGGGAGGAAAGAGGACTCAAAGATCCGTTCAAAAAATAAATTACATGGAGTTTGGAATCCATTAAGGCCGATATTTAATGACATATTATTAAAGGAACTTTCTTGGAACCTTCATCCAGAAACAGAAGCCTTCAATTAAAAATTCATAACTTCTTCATCCGATGTGAAAATGCTCTTAAATTTTTAGGATAAACGACCAACACATTTATGAACAACATTGAAGAAGGGTCCACACGTGAAGCGGACATTTAACAGTCCAGTAATAGGAAATCCTTCAGAGGACAAAAATCTTCCAATAAACGGAGAGGAGCTTCTGCCACTCAATTCATTCCTTCACATCCAATTCTAGTCAGTGACAAGCATTTAATATGAGGATATCATCCTCCTACTTGTTCTTCATTAATAATTCCTTCCTCCATGTTGATTTTTTATTTTTATTCGATGACCCCACCTTGCATGGAGGGGTAGAATATTTTGTGATTGGGTGAAGGGAATGGGGACCCCATTTTGTGATGTTTGAGTTTCTGAAGTTTTCTTCAAAGGAATTATTTTCTTTTAATTGAATGATTATCAATTTAATTTATTTTTGAATTTAAATTAAATACGATTTTATTTTGATTTATTCTTAAATATTAAATTTCTTTGATTTAAATATTATTCTACCCTTGCTTGATATATTCATTTTTACATCGATTGGTTAATCTATGAAGAAAATCAACTAAGGGAGTGATTTGGTGATTGATAAATCACGTGGGGAAATTAAGATAGATTAATTTAATTATTTAGGGAAGTAAATACCGGATTTTTTATTTCCTAAGTAATTAATATTAGTCCATTAAGATTTCTACACTTCGATAAATAATTAAATCAAAGGTGAAACAAAGAAACAATTGTTATGCAATTAACTTAATTATTTTTTCTAAAACCAAAGGATTCATATTTTCTTAAAAACTATGATGACATCACAAATGGTAAAACCCAACCTAAATCCAATCACTTATCTCTCATATTAAATTCACAAACCTTTTTAAGAAAACCTCTTTCTTTCTTAAATCATTCAAACTTGTTATTTTTTAAGTGACACCAAGATTAAAACACTGCTCCTTAGAGAACGACATTCTGGTTACCATTAATACTACACCCTTAGGGGGATATAATTGTTTTTTCCACACCTCATGACAAGCGTGTGTCAAAACTGGCACCGCTGCCGGGGATCAAGTTTAAATCTGCATGACCAGGACCTATAATGACGAACTACTTGATTTCGACCCTAAGATAGAAAGAACATTGTTTTCTAGGATTATAAATATAAATATTGAAATTAATTTTGAATAAATAAGTTTAGAAGATTCAATTGTCCAATTAGAACCACCAATAATGGAACAAAACCCATGACAAACTTTGAGGGACCTTTGTGCCCTACAATTTGCTAACCAACAAAATCGGTTAAACATTCCTGAACAACCAAATGATTTTGAGTTACGAGTAAACATGATTCCTGTGCTACCTAAATTTCATGGCCTTATAGGTGAGGATCCCAATCAGCACATTCAAGAATTTAGCCATGTGTGTTCAAGCTTCAAACCAAGAGGAGTAGCAGAGGAGCAAGTGAAGTGGAAAGCATTCCCTTTTTCACTTGAGGGAGAAGCAAAGGAGTGGTTGTATACCTTACAACCTGGAGAAATCCAAGACTGGGATGATCTCCAACAAAGTTTCATGCAAAGGTTCTTCCCAGCCTCCCAGATTACAGTAATCAGGAAGTAGATATACGCCGTTCGACAAGCTACCTGTGAGACTCTTTACGAGTATTGGGAATGATTCAAGAAGCTTAGTGCGAGTTTCCCACACCAAGCAATAGAGGAGCACCACTTCCTTGTATTTTTCTACCAAGGACTCATGGAAAGCGATAGGAACCTTTTGGATGCATCCTATGGAGGAGCATTGATTGAAAAATTACCCAGAGAAGCCCGAAGCCTGATTGAGAAGATTTCCTAGAATTCACAACAATTCAGGACAAGAAGCACTGGTACAAGAGGGATGCATGAGGTAAGAACTTCTGACTCATCTCCTCTTCTTACAACACAAATTCAAGAACTAACAAGCCTTGTGAGGCAAATGGCCATCAAGCAGGTGAATGAGAATCCATCTCCACATCAGGTATGTGGGTTATGTTCATCACCAAATCATTACACTGATCAATGTGTTGAGATACAAGATACAGAAAGTTGTGCAGTTGCATTCCAACAAAGGAAATTCCCACAAAATCAACAATGGAGAGAAGGTCAAAACCAACAAGGATACAGAGGTCAACAAAACCAGGCCAGACCACCATTTCAACATCAATTTTAGAATCATACATCGTAAAAGTATCCCTTTCAACCACAATAATCATTTCAACCACCACCATTCCAACAAAGGAATTTTGAACAGCCTCCAACAAGTTCTGAGAAGTGCCACCAAGAAACAGAGATTGAAGAGTTGAAGAAGACTATGAAAAATTTGGACAACAAGTTTGATAACCTTATGGATCTTTTAACTAGGAATCAGGGAAAACTCCCATCCCAAACTATCCCAAATCCAAAGGAGAATATTAGTGAAATCATGACTCGAAGCGGTAAGGAGCTTCCACCACCTGAGCCAAGTAAGTTGGATGATTCCAAACAAAAACCTGAAGACAAACTTATCCACCCCAAGAAGAAGGAAGAAACAAAAATTCAAAGGCAACAAAGAGAGAATGGAGGAAACAAGGTAACATTACCTTCTGCACTAACTTGATCATCGAAGGATGAAGAAGAATAACTTCAAAGGGAAATCCATGAAACCTTCTGAAAAGTGGAAATCAACATTCCCTTATTGGAGGCAATCCACCAAATACCCAAATATGCAAAGTTTCTAAAGGAAATATGCACCAAGAAAAAGAAGCATAATGAGGATGAAAAAATTAGTTTTGGAAAGAGTGTCTCAGCCGTTTCCACCCCACCTTTAGCCAAAAAATTTCAAGGTCCATGGACATTCTCTATTCCCTGTACAATGGGTTCATTATATTTTTCTAATGCTTTGTGTGACCTTGGTGCATCCATAAATATAATGTCTAATTATGTTTTCTCTTCTTTGAAAATAGGTGAGATGAATCCCACAAGAGTGGTTATCTGACTTGCAAATGGATCCACTGTTTATCTAGCTAGAGTTGTGGAAGACGTGCTAGTAAGAGTTAGAGAACTCGTTTTTTCAGAAGTCTTTTATGTACTCACCATGGAGGAGGACAATGCACCAAAACATTCACCAATAATTTTGGGAAGACCATTCCTTAAAACGGACAAAATAGTCATCAATGTACATGAAGGAACTCTGACCATGGAGCTAGGAGATAGGAAGGTCAACTTCAATGTCCTTGACTCAAAAAGAATCATGTCAAGCGACCATTACCTCTTTGCAATTTCCCATGGAGAAGCTAGTGATCCCATTAATGATTCAGAGAGAAAACTATCATTACAGGAGATGAAAGAAATTAGAATAGAATCTTTTGTAAATTTTAGGACTTATAAAGAAAGAACCAGGGTGGAACAAGATAGACTGATCCAACCAAATACCTTTCAACCAGGAGACCAAATTCTACCATACAATTTTAGATTGAAGCGAATTCTAGGTAAGTATCGTTCTAGGTGGGATGGTCCATTTCTTATTACTAATATATATCTTTTTGGTACCATTCAGGTTGAGAAGAAAGGAGGAAACCCATTCACAATAAAAAGGAAAAGGCTGAAGAAGTTATTTGTAAGTTTTCCTCAAGAACCAGTGGAGGAGGTCAATGTTCTCCAACCCATATACTGATTTTTTTCATGAGGTAAGGTCGAGCCAACGACATTAAACAAAGGTTCTTCCGGGAGGCAACACGAGTTTCACTATTTTCATAGGATTTAGTAGTCAGTTACCTCTTACATCACCCAATTGAGCTATAATTGAATGGTTCTTACACTGGTATGAGTGGTTTTAATTTTTCAAGAACCATCATGGAAGGAAACCACAAGGTAGACCCAAGAACAAGAGGAAGAGGAACAAAAGCTTTATGTCCAAAGGGAGTTTACTTATCATGATTATCATTTAAACTTTCTTCATTTTTTTTCATCAAAATCATGTTTTGAGCTTTAAAGATTAAATTGCATGCCCACACTTAAATTCATGTTTAACTCGACTTATCAAGGAGACATGAGTTTCTTAAGAACCCAGTACTTCCATGTTTTAGATTTCAATGTTGATATGATTAAATGATTGAAATTCAGAATTACATTTTTAAATATGAAGCATAGATATTGAAATAATGACTCATGATTCAAAGGAATTAATTAATTCATGTAAATGAAATTTCCCTACCATCTTTCATGCTTTGAATTTCTGAAATTTATGTGAATTTATTTGTTATTATTAGTCATTCCATGAGTGATTTTTCAATGTTATATTTCTCATTCTCGAGAGGATTTCTAGACCAAGTACTTCCTATTTATTCTTGAGAATATTTATTGAGTGATCTTGGGACATGTAACCGACCAGAACTTGTACTGAAACTTGTCAAAGCTATGACTGTACAAAAACACATTTAAAATGATTGAGGCATCCTTTGAAAAGATACATTTCCTTAAAAGACCACCTTTACATCAATCCTTTATTTAGCCCATAGAGACCATGAATGACCTTTATAGGTATGATCCATGTTTTAAGACATTTTTATTCATTCCTACCCTACTCTTGGTATTTTCATGATATTTTAAAGTTGAAGTGTGGGGGTAAAGGGAATCATGGTGGATGGGATAATATACATTGTAAGGAAGAATTGTGGGGGTGATATTGTGGGAATTGTAAAAGGTTGTGAAATCATTCATTATACTCTATTGTTTTCCCCTCTTGAATTAAAAAAAATGAAAAATTGACTAAAAAGATCAAAAAGAAAAAAAAAAGAAAAATGGGTTGTGATTTGGGAGAACCAAAAATCACAATTTTCCAGACTGGCGATCTTCTGATCGTATGTGGTTAGGTGATGGATGTGATGTTTGATCAAATCATAAATTTCAAAAAAATGAAAAAAAAGTAAAAAAGTAAAAAAAAATATTCAAGAGGGTGCACAAATCATTCATTATGCATAATTTGATCACAACCTTTTCTTTGAGTTTTGGGAAGTGGGTGTTTCTACTTTGAAGGGGAGAATTTCATTACACTTTTACTTTTGATATCATTCATTGTACTTAAATGATTATCCTCCTCCTTGAGCCTTAATTTTTAAAGCATCAAATCCTACCAACCTTAAGCCTCAGAGTCATTTGAACCTTTATTGCAAGTCCTCATGATTTTATGTGTCTTTTGTCTTTACAATGTCGAGAAAGTAGTTCATTTACAAGCCTATGGATAAAAAGCATGTTATCATGATATGAGCATAACTCTACTTTAATTGTATCATGAGTGATGAAAGAAAAAAATTGAGGTAAATCATGACATGGAATTTTTAATAATGATGAATCAAGGAGCTTGAATGAATGAAAGGATAAGTTTCATCAATTTTCAAACGGGAAAAGAAAAATATGTGAATTATTGGTTTCATTGAAAATGGGAACTTAAATTGATATTTTATTCATATTTTTGAATTTTTTATTTTACATTGAAAATTGTTTGATTTTATTGCATTGAAATTTGAATATTGGTAACATTGGTGTCCTCTGATTTTCATGTTGAGATTTTATGCTTGAGGACAAGCATAGTTTAAGTGTGGGGGTATTTGACAAAGAAATTTTACATGCATATTTTTGATCAAATAATGAGTATTTTTTAATGTTTTTATATGATAAAACCCATGTATTTCATTGTTTTATTAAAATAATGGGTAATTTTAGTTTTATAATGAAAATGATCAAAATTGTGAAAAGTGCATAAATCTGGATTTTGGGACAGATTTTTACCACAAGGGTATTTTTTTCATTTCATAAAAAATATAATTTCAAAATCAGTGAATTAAATTTTTTTAGAATCCTTATTTTATTTCCTTCATCTTTGTCTTCTGGACCAGGAGCTGATTCTGCAATCTAGTGGTCCTAAAAAGTCATTGAAGTTTGACATTTTTCCGGGAGGACAGTGTGGACCACACCACTGTAATAGAAACACAACTCAGCCTAATCATCTTCAAATCCATTGATTCCACTTGGGGAAGAAATCAGACTCAAATAGGCATTCAAAAAATAAATTACATGGAGTTTGGAATCCATTAAGGTGGATATTGAACGACATATTCTTAAAGGAACCTTCCTAGAAGCTTCGTCCAGAAACAGAATCCTTCAATGAAAAATTCATAACGTTTTCATCCGGTGACCAAATGCTCTGCAATTTTTAGGGTGAATAGAAAAGACATTTATGAACAACATTGGAGAAGGGGTCCACGCGTGAATCGGTCATTTATTGGTCCAGATATGCACAATATTTCGTAGGACAGAAATCTGCCTATAAAAGGTGAGGAGCTTCTGCCTCTCAATTCATTCCTTCACATCCCATTCCAGCCAACGAAAAACATCGAAGAGGAGGATAGCATCCTCCTACATTTTATTCATTCATAATTCCTTCTTCAATGTTTATTTTTTATTTTTATTCGATGACCCTACCTTGCATGGAGGGGTAGAATATTTTGTGATTGGGTGAAGGGAAGGGGGGCCCCATTTTGTGATGTTTGAGTTTCTAAAGTTTTATTCAAAGGAATTATTTTCTTTTAATTGAATGATTATCAATTTAATTTATTTTTGAATTTCAATTAAATACTATTGTATTTTGATTTATTTTTAAATATTAAATTGCTTTGATTTAAATTTTATTCTACCCTTACTGGATCTATTCATTTTTACACCGATTGGTTAATCTATGAAGAAAATCAACTAAGGGAGTGGTTTGGTGATTGCTAAATCACGTGGAGAAATTAAGATAGATTAATTTAATTATTTAGAGAAGTAAATACCAGATTTGTTATTTCCTAATTAATTAATATTATTCCATTAAGATTTCTACACTTTAATAAATAATTAAATTAAAGGTGAAATGAAGAAATAATTATTATTAAATTCACTTAATTATTTTTTATAAAACCAAAGGATTCATATTTTCTTAAAAACTATGATGACATCACAAATGGGAAAACCCAACCTAAATCCAATCACTTATCACTCATATTAAATTCACAAACCTTTTTAAGAAAACATATTTCTTTCTTAAATCATTCAAACTTGTTATTTTTTAAGTGACACCAAGATTAAAACAATGCTCCTTAGAGAACGACATTCTGGTTACCATTCATACTGCACCTTTAGGGGGATTTAATTTTTTTCCACACCTCACAACAAGCGTTTGTCAAAACTGCTGCATGTCAACACACATCTTCCACCGTCTTCAAAAGTTCTTCACCCATGCACTGCAAAATGTGCGTTTTTTCGCGACAAGCACGTCGCACTAGAATTTCCCTTGTAACTAACTTCTACTGAGTTAGTTGCATGTACCTGCACGTGTTTAAGTCCCTTGAATGAACTTGTAAATCTAGAAAAGAAAAATAAATAAAACAAACATAAAGAATGAAAAATGATTAATTTTAAAGTTAAGTGTTATTTTAACTCGTTAATAGTTAACTAAAGCAAATTGATAATTTATTTAATTTTATATTATTTATACAATTATTCACTTAATAAAACTAAGGTAATATATAAATTTATCAAGAAGCTATTAATTAAGTTAAGGTAATAGTTTTAGTTACTAAGTTATTAATTTTATCGTTTTTAAGTAAGTTATTAAAGCTTAACAACATGAGCAAATAAGTAATTAAAATAACAAACAATTTAGATAGTATTAATAATTTAATTGTTAATATTATTATTAATTTTAAAGAAATTAAATTGATTGATTAATTTATTAATTAGTTTATTTTTAATTTAGTAATTAAAATTATCACTTATGTTTTAAGTATTTTTAAATTAATACGTATAATTTATAGTTTATTTATAATTATAATTAATTAAATATTAACCATAACAGTATATTAATTTATTATAAACTTTTATTATTATTTTAGTTTTATATTTTAATTTTTAATTAATCTATTTATTAATTTTTTAATTGTTTTATATCCTAACTTTTATAAATTTTATTATATTATTTTGATTTTTTAAAGTTTACTTTTTTTACTTTAATTTTTTTTTGCTTTTGCTTTAATTTTACTTTTTTACTTTACTTTTATTATTACTTTTATTATTATATTTTTAAGTTTTATATTAGTTTATGTTTTTTATATCTTCCTCCTCCCCCAATTCGGCGCAAAGCAGGGGGAGGTTTAGGGCTTCTTGAATTCTTTCAAAGGAAGACAACAACTTCCTCTTCTCCTACGGCAACGTAACAAGGCTCCAGATCTTATGAGAACGACGGCCTCCTCCTTCAGTCCAGCTTCCCTCGGCTTGCAGCAGCGCACACCCATGGCAGCGTGCTCCTCATCCTCCAGCAGTAGCCTCCTTCATCAGCAAAATGGCTTGGATCATCCTCCTTGCAGCGGACCTCTTTGCTTCGGCGGTGTCCCAGCGGTGGGGTTTGTGGAGCGACTCCAGGTGTAGCGCGGCATCTCGGCTTCCACGCGGCTTGGATTTTCCAGCGGAACTGGATTTTAGTTCTTCAATTTTAAGATCTCGGTGGAAAAATATTTTAGTGGTTTTTAATTTTGAATTGCTGTGGAAATGATGAAACGATTTTTGGTAGAAGCTAGAGAGAATGCTGCAATGGTATGATCAGTAGAAAAGAAATCGAAACGTGATGGAGGGAATAAGATGCTGCAAAAACATGGAGAAGATCCTATTAAACCTAGTGGAGGTCTGCTGCGGTGAGTGATGGAGATACAGGTATAACAATGGTGAAGTCTGAGAGACCGATAGTGTAAAAGGACATGACAGTGAGAATTGAGAAACGGTGAGGTGGGGGAACTAAGGGCTAGAGGTGTATCTGTGATAAAAATAGAAGTCTACCAGTGAGGTGTGAAAAGGGAAAATGGGCTAATAGGGAAAGGTCACTGATACAACAAAAACCAAAGGATCACTAATAGATCAAAGAAAGGGCTACCGGTAGGCAGAACGGTAACAGTGAGGATTAAGGTGAGAGATTAAGAGTCACTGTTAACTTAAAAAACAAAGGTCACCGTTACGAAATAGTGAACTTTTTAAAATAAACACACAAATAAAACATAAAATTAAAACTAAAATAAACTAAATAAAAAAACTTAAACTAATTAATTAAAAAGATGCTAGATACCATTAATTAAGAACATGTTATTTATTAACTTTTAAAACATTAAATTTATTAATTAAAAAGTACTAATTGATAACAATTAAATTAATAAACTTGATAAATGTTAAAATAAATTAATAAGAGGCTTAAATTTAAATGAAAACTAAGCAAGTTAAATAAAGAATATCAGCAAATAAAAATAGAAACATTAGTGACCCAAATAAATCACCGTAAGCTCTTAATTACCTCACTGCTAGACTAAAACAATTATAAAATGAATTAAAAATTAATATGAAAACATAAAATAATATAATTAATGTTTAAAAACTATTAATTAATTAATTAATTAACTATCTTCACACAAATAATTAATGGTGAACCATTTTATTTAATTTAAAAACACAAATTATTCACTTAAGTGATTAGCAGGATGTCTAAACACATTTATTAATATTGCTAACCTCTTCTAATGTAACTAAAATAAAATATAAAATATTAAAATAAAATACCATTGATTAAATAATTTTTTTATAAATAAAAATTAACTTATTAAAAAGGCAAGCATGATTAACCTAACCAAACTAAAAACTCCCCGCTACTGATAAAATTAATGGGCTCACCGGTAGAAATTAAAGGCAATCATTATAATTAAATAAGAGCTACTTGTAGGAAAGAATAACGGTGACAAAGGTTACCGGTATAAACAAGGTCACTGTTACATCTCAAAATAGGATACCTGTAAGCAAAAAGAAAGCAGGTCACCGTTAGACAGTACCGGAAACCCGGCTACCGGTAAAGCAAATGTAACCCTGCTATCAGTAGCTTAGGTACCGATAGTTTGGAAAGCGGTAACTAAGTTACCAGATGAGTAAACTTTTAAAATTAAAAGTAAATTATTTAGCAAACTCAATAATTATTAATTATGAAAAATTAAATAAAATAAACAAATATAGATTAAATAAACAAATTAAAAATTAATTATATTAAAAACAAAGAAAGAATAAACCAATTATTTTAGGGTCCATAATTACATAAATTGTTATAAAAAATTGAATATTTGACAAATTTAATTATAAAAATATAAAAATTCATTTATTTAATAAAAAGTATAAAAATAGTTATTTAAATCATTAAAAATTAATAAAAAGGATGTGGAAAACTATGTAAAAATAAGGCCACATAAAATTCCCCCACACTTAAGCATTGTTTGTCCTCAAACAATCCCATGCTTTATTATCTTTGAAAAATAGTAAAATGTATTTATGATTAAGATTACACTGTAACATGTCCAACACTCAAAATAGAGGACAAAGCATAACAGCAGGCTTTAAGAAAATGAATTACTCATATGAATATTGCCTATAACAAATACTCAAGGGTAATTAAGAACACAAAGACCATCCATCAAAGAAGATGTCATGCCTCATATGTGAAACAACTTAGTGACTCACTTCAATTCAAACTCAGATTCTAAATCCAAAAATGATAGGAGATAAAATATCAATGGAATTATGACCTTAACCAAAGAACTTTGTACTTTGACTTTTTCACCTAGGTTCCAAAAATAATTAATTTTTTTTTGTGAATCACCTCAATGACACAACCTAAACGATTCTCATATAAACCAATTGATCCCTTCTTTATCTAGAATTCACCATTCCCCTCACCTTAATGAGCTCATTTTTGAACCTAGACACTTAATTTTATTTTTTCCCAAGCCATGTATCATTGTGCTAAGCACTGTGCAATGCACTTATTCAAGCTGAACATAGAGCTTATAGTTAACAGAAATGCACCCAGCATCTAGGGTCTCAGAGACTCATCGTGGGATCCTAGATGCCCAAATTACTCCAGTTTCAAAAGATTTATATGAAAACCATTTACATTGGATCATCAAAGCAATTGCTTTTAATAATTAAAAGATGGAAGAGGCCCCTAGAATCAGAATCAAACTTCCAGTTACAAGAGTTATGACCTTAACTCCATAAACATATAACCCAAATCACTCTCATAAGTAATTCCTAAACCACAATTTCCATTAGATCACTAAGTAAAATCACTCAGCAATCATCCAAACTCATCAATTTCAGGTTCATAGTAATTCCTAACTACCACCAAGGAACTTATCCTAAGGCAAGACCCAATTGAGAAAAGTGTAAATCCTAAAATTATGCAATAATTTTGAAAAAAAATTGATCCATTCTTTTAAAAAAAATTGAGTTGCAGTGGGAATTGATGGCATTAAATTAAAGCCCATTTTACCAAGTCCAGAATTGACCCCCTCCCCCACACTTAAAACCCCAACTTTGTCCCCAAAGTTGACTACTAAATATGGAGAAGAACAATTTAGCAAATAAGGTTCAAAACATATTTTCAATTAAGTGGATATATGACATGTATAAAGGTCACAATGGAGTTAAAAAATATTGTTTTCCACAAAGAATAAATAATCAACAGGTTCATTAAAAAGTATAAACATTAACATTAATATCTAGTGAAATACAAGGTGTGGGTGCATAGTTAATTGGGTGCAAGAATTATAACAAAATATGATTCAAATGGATGTTCAATATAACAGAAAGAAGCATGCTAAACAAATTATAGAATAATAGATTCCAAAGAAAAACACAACTACCAGTGACAGGTACCCCCCACACTTAGTTTCTGTACCTCACCATTAGAACATTTTTTTCTCACTAGTAGCTTATTCTCACTATTAGTACCTTCTACCAGTGACCTCCTCACTGTTAGTTTCCTTTTATCTTAAGCTACCAGTTAGAAAAAAATTTAGTTTCTAATAGTGAAAGATTATTTCAAAATTTATCAATTAATTCAAATTTAAGCAAGAGGCACATGCAGAATATTTCAACAAGAATAAAGATATGCAGCAGGATTTCCTAAAACAAGCAGATTTTTTAAGTAAGCAAGATTTTATTTGAGAATTAAGGAGTAGAGAAAAAAATGAAGCAATTATGAGTTGATTACTTCCCTGAATAAGTTTTTCAATTTCCCTCCAGTATGGGAATTCCACTCCTTAAATGTCAGAGCAGCAGCATCCTAAAAATACAAATCATGTAAGCCAGGAACAAATATCCAGCAGAGACATGGCATATAGAAGGCATCAAAATAGAACTTTATTCAAAGTAAAACAATAACAAAGACAAAAGTTAACACAAATAAATGAACATGGGTTGACTCCCAAGAAGCACTGAATTTAAATTCTTTAGTTAGACTTTATTTAATTACAAAATTTTATTTATTAACAAAACCAAAACCATGGGTTGCCTCCCATGCAGCGCTAGGTTTATAGTCTCCAGCCAGACTCACCTAGTAACTAACCGTAGTAACTAGGTGGATGTGGTTTCCTTAACATGAACCACCACATGTGTTTGGCCCATTTGTTTTTAACAGAACAATGAAATTTGTGGGCACCGAAACTTAAGCAGACAAAAACTGAATTCTCATAGCCTGAATTAACCCCTATATAGCACCCTTTAGCAGTAGTGGGTATAGTGCTATCCACTTCCAGAATAAGTTCATACATTTCAAGATTTTAATACTCATGATGGGACAACATAGATCTAGGTGCTTAAAAGGGTGTATCATTAACCTCAGAGCTATCTCTCTTAATCTCAACACTAACAGGTTCAAATTCAAGGGTGAAAATGGGTGAATACTGAATAGTAGGTTCAAGAAGAGATTCAATAGAGTGCTGAAAAGAATCATGTACAATGAAACTCAAGTCTAATTCTCCCTTTAGACTACTATAAGTATCATGAGAAGGCTTAGAACCCTTCATAGGTGAGGATGGAAGTGATAAGAAGGGAAGGGAATTTATTTTATCACAAATAGATTCAGGTCTAATAATGTTATAAATCTCTTCCAAAAGATCATCATCTGTTAACTCACATTGAACATCTACTGCTTCTATCAAATCAATTCTTCCTAAATCAAGTGTGTGTTCAACCTCTTCTTTAAGTTCAAATTCAAAAAGATCACTTTCTAAAACCATGTCATTTGAGTGTTGCAATTCAATTTCAAGAGAAGAATTGTACAATTTAGTTTCAATAAATTCAGTTTCCAGGATGTTCACGTTAAGAAAATTCTCCTAAAGTTGGCCAACACTGATTTCCATTTCATTGCACAATGATTCAGAAAAGTGATTACTATTAGAATAGGGCAATGAGAACTCATCAGTTAGTTTTTCTTCAAATGTCATTTCCTCATCCTCATCATCCAGTAACATTGTAGAATTAATTGGGTTTAAATATTCAAAATATGAAAGAGAAGTGTTCAATTTGGGTTAAAAAAATTTAGATTCTATGATTTCCAGTTTAATGTTCTCATCTAGATTATACCCAATATCAAGTTCGGGCTCAATGTCCAGAATTTCAGAAATTTTGGGTGAAGAGTTTTTAACATTCAAATCTTCAGTTTCAAGTTTATCTTCAACCCGAGTGACTTCATTTTCAAAATTTCTAAAACAATGATTTTTCTCCAATATAGGAATTATGAAAAGAAACGGGCTATCTTTTTCAATTTGATTTAATTCAGTTTCAAAATTTTCCAACTCAACATCATTAAAGTTCTTTATTTGATTATCAATGTTGTGTTCTTGAATCAGAGAGTTGGTTATTTCTAGATTTGGTTCAACAGTTTTAGATTCTTAAAACTAAATGGTTTGTTGTCCAGTGTCAGATTCACTTTCCTCTTCAGATTGATTGTCAAATCTTTTATACACATTTCCTTTTTCTTTTTCTTTAAATTATTCTTGTTCTTTAACCCTTTGTTGTAATTACAAGAGCAAGTTTTCCAATCTTTTTAGTCATTGATCCCACTCTTGAGAATCTCTGAGTTGAATTTCATGGGTTTATTAAACTATTTATTAATTAGTTCCACTGTAGCCTCCAATTTAGAATCAATTAAATAAATTTTATCTAGGGTTTCAGGATTAGATTCAAACTTTTCATCTTCTTCAGTAAAAGAAGTCTGTTGTGGTTGGTTATAGACACACTGCCAAGCAGTATGTCTATAATCTCCACAACAAACATAGTAATGTCCAGTGCAGTAGTTTGAGCCTTCATAATGTTCCATTTTTTTAAAAAAAAATTAGAACAAACACACAAAAATTAAAACAGAACTCAAACAGGCAACACAAGCAGCGATTGTTCACAGAATTTTCTTTTTTATTTTTTTGCAGTTTTTTTTGAAGATTTTTTAAATATATTGTTTTTTAATGTTTTATTTATTTATTAAAGCCTTAGATTCTTAGTGCGTTCCTTCCTCGTCAATGAAGACAAATTTTTAACAGATCGGAGGTCGTCACAACCCACAAAATTACATTTATTAACCTACACTAGCACAATGGTGCATGGTCGATCCATAGAGAAGGCAGACGAGTGTTTTCTAAGGTTTTGAAAATTTAAATCACCACTGTTGTCAGCAGTGGGGAAAACATATTATTACTTTTATATTTTTATTTATTTATTGATGAAATGGAATAAGAATGAGGAAACAAGATTCTCCTCAAAGAAACTAAAATTTATACTAAGTATGATAAACTAAAGAAATACAGTATACTAATATAAAGCAACAAGGCAAGGAACAACGATCAAGAAAGTACTCAGGACTTCTAAACTACTGGTTCGAAAGGATTTTCTCTCCACATCTTACAATAGAATCATACTTCAAGAATGACAGAATAATTTCCCTCGCCAAGAAACTCAACAGGCAGACGATTAAGTCTTGGAGTTCGCCACACCAAAACTTAATTGATCTGCAAGAAGTTTTTTTAAAGGATGACATCTGGAAAAGAACTCGCCATAATTTTCCAAAGTTTAAGTTGTTAAGAATTGAAGAATTCATTCAAGATCAACCTCGCCAGTCAATATTGAAGTTTGAATTTGTAAACTTTGAAGTGTGAACGATCAAAATATTAGAAACAGAATCAGTGTCACCAACTGACTCTGATTTCGTAAAAAGATAAGTAAATGAAGATTTGAATATCATAACCAGAAGGATTTAAAAATCACGAGCTAAGAAAGTTCAACCTTTGATCATACTGATTAAAGAAGTGAAAAACATTCCAAAAATAGAGTACAAAGATAAAGAACAGAGGGAAGAAGAACTCCCCAAGCGATGCTCTGCCTTTGGTCTCCTTCGCCTTCTACTCGTCTCTTAGGAGTCTAGATGAATGTCCCCGCTCTCAAGTGGATGTGATCGTGGAATGAGTAATGAGAGAGAGAATCCCCAAGTGAATGAATGTCTCTCTCCCCCATCAAATATGATTCTTTCTCTGCTTAAGTATCAACTGTCAACTGCTGCATGTCACCGCACGTCTTCCACCGTCTTCAAAAGTTCTTCACCCACACATTGCAAAATGTGCGTTTTTTGTGACAAGCACGTCGCGCTATAATCTCCCTTGTAACAAACTCACTGTGAGTTAGTTGCATGCACCTGGATGCGTTTAAGTCCCTTGAATTAACCTGCAAAGTTAGAAAAGAAAAATAAATAAAATGAACATAAAGAATGAAAAATGGTTAATTTTAAAGTTAAGTGTTATTTTAACTCGTAAATAGTTAACTAAAGGAAATTGATAATTTATTTACTTTTATATTATTTATACAATTATTCAATTAATAAAAATAAGGTAATACATAAATTTATCAAGAATTTATTAATTAAATTAAGTTAATAGTTATAGTTACTAAGTTACCAATTTTATCATTTTTAAGTAAGTTATTAAAGCTTAACAACATGATGAAATAAGTAATTAAAATAACAAACAATTTAGATAGTATTAATAATTTAATTTTCAATATTATTATCACTTTTATAGAAATTAAATTGTTCGATTAATTTATTAATTATTTTAATTTTAATTTAGTAATTAAAATTATTACTTAAGTTTTAAGTATTTTTAAATTAACAAGTATATTTTGTAGTTTATTTATAATTATAATTAATTAAATATTAACCATAACAGTATATTAATTTATTATAAACTTTTATTATTAATTTAGTTTTATATTTTAATTTATAATTAATCTATTTATTAATTTTTTAATTGTTTTATATCATAACTTTTATAAATTTTATTATATTCTTTTGATTTTGTAAAGTTTACTTTTTTTACTTTAATTTTTGTTTGCTTTTGCTTTAGCTTTACTTTTCCTTTTTTACTTTACTTTTATTATTACTTTTATTATTATATTTTTAAGTTTTAAATTAGTTTAAGTTTTTTTTTATATCTTTCTCCTCCCCCCAATTCGGCGCACAACAGGGGGAGGTTTAGGGCTTCTGGAATTCTTCCAAAGGAAGACATCAGTTTCCTCTTCTCCTACGACAGCACAACGAGGCTCTGAATCTTATGAGAACGGCGGCCTCCTCCTTTAGTCCAGCTTCCCTCAGCTTGCTGCAGCGCACACCCATGGCGACATGCTCCTCATCCTCCAGCGGTGGCCTCCTTCATCAGAAAAATGGATCGGCTCAGCCTCCTTACAACGGACCAATTTTCTTCGGCGGTGTCCCTACGGTGGGGTTTGTGGAGCGACTCCAAGAGTAGCGCGGAATCTTGGCTTCCACGCGGCTTGGATTCACCAGCAGAACTGGATTCTAGTTCTTCAATTTTAAGATATGGGTGGAAAAGGTTTTTAGGGGTTTTGATTTTTGAACTGCTGTGAAAATGATGAAACAATTTGTGGTAGAATCTAGAGAAAATGTTGCAATGGTATGATCAGTAGAAAAGAAATCGAAACGCGATGAAGGGAATAGGCTGCTGCGAAAACATGGAGAAGATCCTGTTAAACCTGGTGGAGGTCGGCAGTGGTGGGTGATGGAGATATGGGTATAACAATGGTTAAGTCTGAGAGACCGGTAGTGTGAAAGGAGATAACAATGAGAATTAAGAAACAGTGAGGTGGGAGAACTAACAGCGAGGATGAATCAGTGAGAAAAATGGAAGTCTATCGGTGAGGTGTGAAAAGGGAAAAGGGGATAACAGGGAAAGGTCATTGATACAACAAAAACCAAAGAAAGGGTTACCGGTAGGGAGAAGGGTGAGATAAGTCCACCGATAGTAAAGAGTCACGGTTAACTTAAAAAACAAAGGTCACCATTACACAACACGGAACTTTTTAAAATAAACACACAAATAAAACATAAAATTAAAACTAAAAAAAACTAAATAAAAACAACTTAAAATAATTAATTAAAAATATGCTAGATACCATTAATTAAGAACATGATATTTATTAACTTTTAAAACATTAAATTTATTAATTAAAAAGTACTAATTGATAACAATTAAATTAATAAACTTGATAACTGTTAAACTAAATTAACAAGAGACTTAAATTTAAATTAAAACTAAGAAAGTTAAATAAATAATAGGAGCAAATAAAAATAGAAACATCGGTGACCCAAATAAATCACCGCAAGCTCTTAATTACCTCAGCGGTAGACTAAAACAATTATAAAACGAATTAAAAATTAATCTGCAAACATAAAATAATATAATTAATGTTTAAAAACTATTAATTAATTAATTAATTAACTATCTTCACACAAATAATTAAGGGAGAACCATTTTATTTAATTTAAAAACACAAATTATTCACTTAAGTAATTAGCAGGATATCTAAACACATTTATTAATATTGCTAACATCTTCTAATGTAACTAAAATAAAAGATAAAATATTAAAATAAAATCTAACATAATTAAATAAAATACCATTGATTAAATAATTGTTTTATAAATAAAAATTAACTTATTAAAAAGGAAAGCATGATTAACTTAACCAAACTAAAAACTCACCGCTACTGATAAAATTAAGGGGCTCACCGGTAGAAATTAAAGGCAACCATTATAGTTAAATAAGAGCTACCGGTATGAAAGAATAACAGTGACAAAGGTTACCGATATAAACAAGGTCACCGTTACATCTCAAAACAGGCTACCGGTAAGCAAAAAGAAAGCAAGTCACCATTAGACAGTACCGGAAACCTGGCTACCGGTAGAGGAAATGTAACCCTGCTATCGGTAGCTTAGCTACCGGTAGTTTGGCAAGCGGTAACTAAGTTACCGGATGAGTAAAATTTTAAAATTAAAAGTAAATTATTTAGCAAACTCAATAATTATTAATAATGAAAAATTAAATAAAATAAACAAATATAGATTAAATAAACAAATTAAAAATTAATTCTATTAAAAAAAATAAAGAATAAACCTATTATTTTAGGGTCCATAATTACATAAATTGTTATAAAAAATTGAATATTTGACAAATTTAATTATAAAAATAAAAAAATGAATTTATTTAATAAAAAGTGTAAAAATAGTTAATTAAATCATTAAAAATTAATAAAAAAGGATGTGGAAAACTATGTAAAAATAAGGCCACATCACATACCTAATAATCTATCAATGAGACCAACTAATAACACATTCCTCTAACTATCTCCACTTATTATCACCAAATCCATAAACACCCTTTGAGGTTCTAACACAAATAAATACTCAATCATATTCACTCCCTATATGAAGACAAATAAAGAGTGTTTCCCTTACCACTACATATTTTATAAATATAACATAATCAAAATTCAACATGATAGTTGAATTTATCAGTTAGTACACCAAACTACGTGAAAAATAACCCATTACTAAGGTTTTGACAAACTATACCCAAAATTTACCATCAATTAAAACTCATGAAGTCATTTTTATGAGCCATGTTATAGTTAAATGATCTTTCAAAACCCACTAATTAAAAAATTCAAACCCTTAATAAAATTTTAATAAAATCAAGGCACAACATACCATATATCAAAACCCAACATATATAATTACCAAATTATATTTTATTCAATTAATAAAATCATTCACTTTACATTACCTCACAAGTAAATACCCATCTTATTACTTACTTTGATTAGTACTCAACACTCTTAAATAATCCAATAAACAGGAAACATTCCCACTAAATAATTTTTCCTATTTAATTTCCCTTAAAATATTTTGACATCTTTATTAAACCAACATTATATTTAATCTACCATGATCTTCATAATAATAATAATAATTTAAAAATATGATAAATTAACATTTAACATTCCTCTTTAACACACCCTTTAACACAACAATCAAACCATAGTAATAAAAATTTCATTAACAAAATAGCCACAAGTATAACATATTCTAGAATAAAAAATTAGAATTTAACACATTAACATGTTATTATAACATAAACATGGTTTACCCCAATGAACATGTAATTCAATTACATTAATATTTTAACAAAATCAACCATTTATCTATTTTATTATCACACTTGAAAGAAAAATTAAGCACCTAGTCATGTAAGGTAAACTTATAAAACAAGTCAAAATATCCAATTGTGCATCTTTTCATGGTTAATTTCAATCACTATTTCCAAATAATATCATTCAATCCATTAAGTACATATTCATACTAATTTTAATCTTTATATAAAAAATTTAAAATAATCTATGTCTTTCAATCATGATGAAATTAAACTACACAATTTATACCATCATGATTTATTAATTTATTAAAGTTATAAACTATCCAATATTAAATTATTCCAAAAACAATTCATTTGTTTTTATAAAATTCTTTTTTAAGAATATATTATGAATTTAATAACCACTTAAATATTAAAACTACTCATTTAAAACTCCATTATTAAATAACATAAAATAAAGGAAAATTATTTTCATTCAATGAAAAATACACACATCAAATCTATATTAATTATCCCCTTTTATTATAACATAATAAATGAATAATTCTCTATAGTTTTTATTATTTTAAATAAATTTCCAAATTTATATTTGTATATAAAATAATTCAATCAAGTACTCATTAAATATAAAAAAAAATTATATAAATGAGAAAAAATATATATTCAATCAACTTTAAATTCTTTGATAAATTTCCTCATCAAACAACCAATCCTTAATGATCCTAATTATAATTATTTCCAATTCAAATTATAAAATTTCATTTCAATAACCACATCAAATTATTTAAACCTAAAAAAATAAATCATCAAAAATTTAAATACACTACACCATTAATCACATCTATTTGATTTTAGTTAAACAATAAATTACTAAAAATATATTCAAGAAATAAAGTGGTTAATTTATTAATAATTTAAATATTTAATTGAATTAAATTTCATTAAATAAATAAAAAATCATGTACAATAACCTATTCTCTCACATAAATTATATATCTGTTGGTTAAAAAATGATACATGAACTCCCTATTATTCAACCTCAATATGTATAAATTTAACCCCCAAAAATAATACTTAAATTGGATTTATCCTAATAAAAACTCATTAATATTATAAAAATAAATCATAAATTTTCTTAGTGACTTAAAATTACATTACAGTGGTATCGCCTAGGCACACAAAAAATTATTGTGAACCATTGATCTCTATTTTATAATCAACCAAATCCTAATATATCAAAACATCATAAAAGAACTAATTCAATACCATTTTGCAATATCCCCCCCTAAAATGACTATTCTACTGAGGTGAAATGTCACATGGCCTCACATGACCCCAAGTACACTCCCTGATCACCCAAGGCTGGTAACCAACACTAAGGGTCTAAGAGTATTACTTGAGGAGTGATTTACCCAATAATAAATAATAATTACAAAATAAATATTATCAGAGTAAACCAATTCAATAGAAAATAATGCTATAAAATATCTATAATTCTCCAAAACATTCCCCATGAATCCCACATGTGATAAAATAAAAAACAGTAATAATTACATACAATACATAAATTAAAAAGTGATACAATACAAATAAATAAAAGATAAAAAGAAAATGACTCTTTATCAACTCCTTTAATTCCCTCCAACATCATTCCATTGATGTTGGTATCTAAATATATCAACTTAGGAACCTTATACATTCCTACATGAAAACACACATACACACATACACACATATGGACACGCACACACACACACATACCTAAAAATTAATATGATATGAGTATGTATGATATGAGAAATCCATAATAGTAGGAAAAAAGATCCTAAATTCCTTATAATTTATAACATACTCATATGTGTATAGTGAAATGAAAACTTAAATTTAATGTTTTTATTCTAATAGGATCCATGTAGCCGCACAGAGATTGGGGGGGGGGGTGGATAACTATTTATGAATTAAAAATATCTCCTTTTTCACATTCACTTTTTAGAGTGAATGGATATCAATGTATCATCCCACATTTGGTCGGAATGCATATAATAAATATAGAAACACAAAATGACACAAGACATAAATATTTTTGAGGTTCACTCAAAATTAATGAGCCAGTCCTTGATGTATAGTGGTTGTTATCCCAAACTCATATGATCGATAATTTATTACAAGGAACAACCTAGGGAATGGGAATGGCCTTGAACCCTTAAACCTGACACCAACCAGATTACAATTCATGACACAAACCAACTTAAAAAACACCAATTTTTTGTTCTTTATAGACATGGGAACTAACCATGTTATTTCTTCACAAATAGTTTCAATTGGGCCATCTTAAAGTAAGATAAAAAAGATAAGAACAAGTCTCCATATGACTAAGTATGTTTATAATTATTCCTTATTCTTGTAACAATATCCTTCAACCAAACTATATTCTTTAGATTTAAAAACATAAACACTATAGATATCAAATAGTAGGAGAGTCATATTATCAATATTATTCTCCTCTTTAATACATAAAATTATTGATGATATTAATTAATTTACAAATTAGTTTCAATATCAAAAT
This sequence comes from Viscum album, assembly GCA_963277665.1. Classification (NCBI taxonomy): domain Eukaryota; kingdom Viridiplantae; phylum Streptophyta; class Magnoliopsida; order Santalales; family Viscaceae; genus Viscum; species Viscum album. The sequence continues at coordinate 1,698,568,304 of OY728142.1, forward strand.
CTCTCTTACTTTCTTCAACACTAATGATATTCAAAAGAATTAAAACTTTATTATATATCACCCTTCTATCTACTTTGACCGATATAATTATTTATAGAATTAACAAAATCACATGGCTAATGTTCCACAATTAAAATATGGATGCTCCCTTTAACACAAAATCTTGATCTTCATATTCAAACTCCCGTTTTCTTCCTGGTCAAATATCCTCTTAGAATAATACAATAACAATCCTCAAGATATGGAAAAATATATTATTATTCAAACATCCACCAATAACATTCAAGTATCTTCTTATATCTTCCACAATAATATATTCTTACTTATAATTTAATCTGGTCAAAGATATTATTTAGGATTTGTTGACATATTACCAATTGCTGTACTCAAATATCATAGTATTTTATTTCTTTTAATCTTCTATAAATATTTTATACCCTATCCCATGTTAGCATATGTAAAGATTTATCCCTTAAAAAAATTTATTCTTAATATCTTAATAAAAATATTAGTTTGAATCATGTCTTAATCCATTAATCATAATGATACTTATTCACTAAATAATAATACAACATTAACAAAATTTAATCTCCCAACTCACCTATAAAAAATCATTTAATATTATAAATGAAATAAAAGAATCTTATATATCCTTTAAAATACATAGGTTAATCTTACATATCATCAAATTTATTTTAAAATGATTCATACTACATTTTACATAGCCTATGGAAACTTTTACTTACTCTTAGATATCGATGTAATTAATCATATGTAAGCTATGTAACTTTTGAGTTGATATTATTTATTTCTATATAAATATTCCATGTTTTCCAAGTTAATATTACAAACTTCTATGAACTTAGAGTTACTCTTTAATATGTTATGGGAGATATCATGTATCATCAAATTGATGTTATATATCATTACATATCCTTGCATTTATCACATATTTATTATTAAACATGTATATTTAAACTATTATAGTACTTCAATAATTATTTATTTGTGATATATTATAGTTTTATTTTTCCATTTTTCTATTAACAATAGGATATTATATACTAAGGAAAATATCAAAGTTATCCACACATCTGAACTGCAGTCTTCTCATAATTCTTCAAAACATATGTAACCACATAAATTCATCAAGAATCTCTTCAAAAAATATTTAAATTATATTTATACATTTTAGAATGATCTTAATTCTCTTATATTATTCATAAAATCCATTTGAGTACATCAATGATCTTATTTTGTCTCAATTTCTTAAGCTCTTCTTCAAACTTCATCCAAAGATTAATCAATGTTACTTTAATTATTAAGAAATTCATATAGCACCTATCTCTATAACTTAGATCTCAATCTTTATCATCATAAAACTAATATTTGTATATAATTTATTAATCTTCCTTTATGACAACATAAGGATATATATTTATTGAAATATACAACTATATTAATTTTTCTATATGAACAACTAGATCTTTATTATCTCCAGGGAGATATAATTTTTAGTAAATATCTATACTAGTTGAAAATATTATCAGTACACTAACCTACACTTTAGAATATCATAAAATATTCACACTTCTTGAGTAAAACATATAGCCTAGAAGTTTGAAGACCTTCCTTGATATGCACATATCATCACCTTTTTTTATCTTGATCAATAGATTATACTCATAAGGAATCAAGTAGAAACATACTCAAATTCAACCACTTCACAATAATCTATAGTTTACTTAAACTCATCAACTCATCAAGCTGCTTAATTATTGTATGTAGTGTACTCCATAGATATTAGCAATAACAAAAACTCAATATTCATTTCTATATTATTAATACCCATAATTAAAATTCCCCCTTTATTTATGTTCTTATATTTTAAGAATTTTACATATGAATATATTACATGTAACATGTTCAATTAATACACATAATTCTATTTATATTTTAATATATATAATAATTTTCCCCAACAATTCTCAACATACTTCCATCATCTAATTCGCTGGGTCCATCATCTATACTCAACACATATTGATATCCTTACAAGGACACTTCAATATTTTAATTCAACATTCACATATCAACATATATTGAGATTATTTATTACTAAAAAATAAATATAACACATTATTGTCTAATGAAATAATAATCTCACACTTTAAAAATAATGAAACACACCATAATTCAATGGACGAACAATCCAGACTTTGGATTTGTTATCAATACTCATAAATAAAATGCATATCAATATGTTTCAAATCATTTTATTTTTTCTCCCCCCTTATAAAATAAAAATAAAAAATATAATATCATATGTGAGTTATCATTTAATAAACTATAAGTATACTTGAGAAGTTCTAAATGTAGAAAACATTATTGACCAATTAACTTCCCAGTCATTATTCTTCACAACTATATATATCTCAACTTATCATCATTATTGTCAATTAGTCATATAATTTATCTCTCTTAACTTCATAATTTATTTATTCAAAATAAGTATGAGATATCCTGATAAACATACCTAAATAATTAAAATATCAACCAATTTATATAATTTTAATATTTACATGAAATAATAATTTCTAGTAGCTAAATTCAACTCCCCCTCAATGGGAATACTCTATCTTTTCTTCATTAAGGCTTATCTCTTATTAAGATAAACTCCATGAATCCTTTTTATAATAATAATCCAAATACAAATGGATTAATCCAAGATAAATATTTTATATAGCTATAAAATTTTTATATCCTCATCATTTCTATATTCTACCTACACACATCACCTCTAATTCCTTGAATAAAAAAACAAAAAAAAAACTAATTTTGAATAATTAGGTTTCTTCAAAAATAAATACCGAGAGCCAAAATGTTTAAAGTTTATTCTAAAAAAAGAAGATAGTTTATTTTTAGATAAATTATTGGGATAATTATTCCTAATTTATTTATTTATTTTTAAAAGAGTAGTCTCTATGGGAAACATGGTTTTCTTATTACTTTTACCCTTCTATTTTTTTTGAATTTTCTTTCTCACTTTAGTAATCAATTCACATGCATTTATTAGTTATTGATTATTTATTTTAAATATTTTACCTAATTCTACAATTATGATTATATATTCATTTTAAATGTATATAATTTTTTTAAACCATCTATATAACTTCTCATGAATTCTGGAGTCACACACTTTTGGAAATATTTCATGCAATTTAAATTATTTTTTATTCGCATAGTTGTCTTCCACTAGACAATTTTCTTATTTATTGGATTTATTATCTTTTTTGTTGCTCCATATTTATTTAATCAACACTGACACTCATGGATTACTTCTATTAGTCTATAGTGTTTCATTTTTACCCATAATGGAATTAGTTTTTCCTTTTGGTGTAACATCCTTCTTATCCTTCTTGGGTATATCTTATTCAAAACTTTCATTTGAAAACTCTCTAAGATAAAACCAACTTCACTTATTCTTTTCTTATTTATTATATTTTTTATAATTATTTATTCAAATGGATTTGTTATATTCTAGGTTTATTTTAACCAAAATTACTCATTATAATGATTTTTTTGTAATTTCTATAGATATTTTACTAAATTCAAAATATATTTTAGATGAAAAAATTCTTCATATTACTCTTGTATGTGATTTTATTTGACTTAGAGTATATACACCTTGATGTATTACCTATTTTTGTTTTTTTAATTTAATAATTATTAAAAAAATCAATAGAATTGTTCCCAAACCTTTCACACCACTAATAATAGGTAATGAATCTAGGTTTTTTTCTTTGAGTAACATTCTTTCCAGCTTTAGTAGTTTTCCATTTTAATAAAATTTTATTCTCCAATTGATATTATTATTAGGAATGAAATTTCATGTTGTTTCTCACACTCATCCTTGATAAATAGGAGAGATTATCAATTAATATCTTAATACATATTTTTCTTGAATTTGATTTATGACTTGAACTATGCATGAAATTTGTATCAACATAACTAATATTTTCAGGAATAAATGGAACCTTTTTATTAAAGCCTATAATAGTTTTATCATCTGATAATTTCAGTACCATTATTACAATATAATTAGTTATTTTAAGATAAATATTCTCACTAGAATTTTTGATAGAAAAAACTCTTCTCTAAGTATTTTGTAAAGACTTATCATATATAATTTCCAAGTTTTCCAATTTAACCTCCAACTTAAGAAACTTTATAATAAGAGTGTTATTATAATGTTTAATTGATTTCAACTTTTCTTTATAATATATTATGATCATCTCAATATTATTCTCACAATATTAATTCATCTTAATCTTCTCTTTCAATGAATTTTCAATCTCCTTTATCATGTTTGTTTTGTTCTCCAACTAATAATTATTGAAATCAATGATAACTCTTTATTTTTATCTAAATACACAAATCACAAATTCTATTTGTTTTTTGGATTCATATTTATATTTAAATTTACTGATTAATTTATTCTCAATTTTGGAGAACTTTTCTTCAAGCTTCATATTCTTATCACTTTTAGCCTCAATATTTCTTGTGATATTTATACACATCAAACTGTAACACCCAAGCTCTATTAATCTAGAGTTTTTTGTTATTATAATATATTTTAATAAGATAAAATAAATCACATTTTATATTATTTAATAGTTTAATAGTGTTGGGAGATTATATACATAAAATATTCTCAAATTACATATAAAAACTTATGATACAAAATAAAATTCTCATGATAACTTTATTAATTATTATAGAATATCCATGAAATCATTTTTAAATCCATTCTTGGTATCTTGGTGAATAAATGAAAATCCAAGGGTGAGCTCATATTCTCAGTAATGGAAATATTATAACCAATTTTTTTATAAAATAAATAAATCATGAATAATATGGAAGAGATATAAAATAATGAAAAATTAAATATAACTAATATTATAAAAGGGGAATATATCCCAGGAAGACATCACAATATAAATAATCACATGGTTAAAAATAAATGATTTCATAATGATGGAATTAATGATTCTAGATATCATAATATTATATTCAATTCCTTCTTCCATGATACCATAAACATAACATCAAGGCCTCATAGAAAGACATAATAAAGAATTGGTCATAAATACAAAAAATACACTGGCAAGTTTATCTCATGAGACCCATTGATGCATAAATGGGATATAATGGGCCCCATATATCACTTAATAAGTATAATTCATTTATCATATGAAATGTATGAATAATAAATAAAATACATAAAAAATATAAATATCCATATTTGAAAACTTGCATACACGATGTCAATATTTTTCCACGTAAAAAAACATAATGATCATAAGAAATATAGAGGGATATGGTTGATGTTATCATTGGAATATATCCTTGATAAAGCATAAGATTTATAAAAGGGTGTTTTAATAAATAAAAATACACTTAAAATAAAATTTGAACTATTCTTTGAAAACTTGAGAAAAATATATTTTTTGTTGGAGAACATTTTAAATAAAATTTTAAAAATATTAAGAAAATTCCTTTGTTTGAAAATAAAAATAGAAACATGTAAAGGAATATTTAAAGAAAATAAAATTCATGATGGTGGTGAATTATATTCATTATATATATGTTAAAAGAGAAAACTATTTTCTCACTTTTTTAAAAAGTCCAAAGTGAGTCATTTGGAAAACATTTGAAAGGATTCATTTTTATCATTTTAAAGGTAAAAACTAGTTCAAAATGATCTTTAACAATATTTCAAAAATAAAGTAGAAAATTATTGAATTTTTTTATTAATATTTACATGGAGAAGAACGTTTCTTGAAGGAACACTTTAAAAAAAGGTTTTAAAGGAAAATTCGTCACAACTTTCATAACTATTGAAACAAAATGTCATTGAAGAAGAGGACTTGAAAAGGATTTGTAAACCACATTAAATTTAGTAAATTATTGATTCAAGACATCTATAAGGGATTTAATACACCAGATGAAATAAAACATGTGGTGAAAATTGTAACACCTTGTTATTTTAAAATAATAACATTATATTCAGTAGTGTATATCACACACAACACTGAGCTTAAATAAACCATGAAATATTATTATTTAAATATGAACATGATAACCTAGAAATTGAATTGATGGGTATGAATAATAATAAAAAATTTATGAAATATATTTAAAGTTCATACTCAATACAAATGTGTTGATTAAATCTCAGGAAATAAAAATTTATTTTTTTTAGTAAAGTTGTATTATGGTTCAAAAACATGTTTCCATGAAAAATGATTTTATTTTTTTATAATAATTTTTTTACACTTTTATAAAATTTATTTGATAAAATGAAATTATTTTTTTAAATCATCAGGTAAAAATTATCTTATAGTGATTTTTAATAATTTTATGAAAATATTGATTCTTCATTGAAATAAAATAATACCAATTTTTATTGAAAATTGTATTTTTGTTTCAAGAATTTACAATGGTTAATTTTTTTAAAATTATTTAAAAGTAAAATTAGTTCCCTTATATTATTAAAAATCCTATTAAATTCATTGGAATTAATTTTTTGGTTGAATTTGGTATAAAAATATTTTTATACCATTTTTTTAAAACAGGTTTTTGCTGCGTTATGAATTTCAATCTTAAATTAATATCTTACACTTATAGAAATTTAATATTGAGAAAATGGATTAAATATTTATAATCAGGAGGATCAAATTTGGTAGATAGGCTTCTTTCATTTTTAGTCAATATGAATAGTGACCATAGTAAATTTTTTGTTACCTCAATAAGGGTAAAACTGGTAAAATAGGGTTAAAAATTTGCGATAAGGAATTAAAATTTCTCTATAAATTAACTTTATCATACTATATGGGTTTATTTAGGCCATGTTTATACATGTATAAAATATGTGGCCACTTGGTGGGTTATATCTTTAATTATGACCTTTATTAATTTAAGTAAAGATAAAGTAAAAAATATCACAACCTTAACTTTAATATCTATAATATTTAATTATAAGTGTAAAAAAGATTTTATGTAATATCCTAATATTTTAAAATGAAATACTATGTTTGATAGCGTGCACGATACGCAACACCGAGCTTAAACGAACAATATATTATTATTACTATTTAATTGTGACTGTTATAACCAAGCTGTTAAATTGGTGGGTAAGAATAAGATTAATAGATTTATGAAATAAATATAAATGTACTACTCAATATAAATTCATTGGTAAATTATTATAAAATAATCACTTAATTTTTAGTAAAATCATTTCATTCTTTAAAAATACGCTTCTTTAAAAATGAGGTTTCATCCTTTTTTTGAATTAATATTATAATTATTTTTTGTAAATTTAGAAAACGAATTTGAAAAATTGAATTTATATTTTTAATTAATCATATAAAAATTATCTTCGGATGAATTTTTTATATTTTTGAAAATATTTATTTTTCTATAAATTGTGAAAACACCGATTATTATTAAAAAATGTATTTTATTTTTAAGTATTTTCAAAGTAAAATTTTATTTTGTATTATTTTTAAAAGGAAATTCGTTCCCTTTTATGTAATACAATTATGGTTTTTTAAATGAACTTTATACTTGAATTTATTATAAATACATTTTATATTAAAACATGACATTTTTCTGAGAAATGGTTTTTCATTGTGTTTTGTAGGTTTAATTTTAATTTAAATTATTACAGTTATATATTTTTAATTTTTAAAAAATGATTCATATTTTGAATCCATGAGTACAAAATTTTCTAAATATTTCTCTTTTATTTTTGTTCAATATGAATAGTAACCTTAGTAAATTTTTTTACCATGATAAAGGGTAAATCAGGCAATTAAAGTTAAAAATAAAATGATAAGGTCTACAAAATTACCTAAAACTTTCCTTAATCTAACATGATGAGTATATTTCGTCCATAATCATATAATATTCCATAATATATAATTTACAACCATTTTTATGGGATTACGACCTTTATAGTATTTTATTTCAGAAAAGTAAAAAATGTCACACTCTGGTTGTTAATAAGTATAGTTTTTTTAATATGGGAAAAACAGAATATATGTTCAATTGTAAATATTATTTTTAAAGATAAAATATTAATATTAATGATGATAATTTTTTTTATGTTTAGTAAAGAAATATTTAACTTAAATTCATACACAATGCTGCCACAATAATTATTCAATTAATGAAAAAAATCTAATAAATGATAATAAAAATATTAAAATTTAAATAAATTGAGATAAAATAATATTATAATTATTTTAAAGATGAAAATTACATGTTATAAATACAATAAAATATTATGTTTATAATTTTACTTGTTTTACTACTGTTATTAAAATCAAAGGAATGAATTGTTCTAAAAATCATCATTAATGATATATTATAATAAATAGTATTTTATTAAATGATATTAAATAGATTAAGGTATTAATTAATCCAATTGATTATTATATGGTTTATAATATAAAAAATTTCTATTTATGAGACTTTTTTCCATTTGTATTTACTATATTGACCCTCAAAGAGTAAAAATAATTGTTATCACGGTAAGTTTAAAAAAGGTTAACTAGGCGTTAAAACCAAATGATAATGGTAAACAATGTGACATAAACTTATCCAAGAATTATTTTATGAGATAATTTTTACCTATCCTCATCCTATATTCTAAATAAATTAGTTTTGATCTATTTTTAATTGAAAATTATTTTATATTAATTTAATATTTTGAGAAATTCTAAGAGTACCCCTCCCCTCTCTTATAAAAGGGCACCACCTTTTCTCATTTCTTAAAAATTCAAAACCATTTTTTTATCCAATAATAGAAAAAAATACCTTCATATAATCTATACTCTCATTATAGAGTTATTTTTTATAATAACATCAACCTTAGTGATCTTAAGGTATTAAAAAAATGAGGTTATTTGAAGAAGAGGTATCATTTTTAATTATGCATTTCTGTTTTTTAATTCTTATACCTCCTTAAAATATTCTACAATGAGGATTATATAATAAAAAAATTATCTTACATATACTAAGGTTTTCTTATATTAATTTTAAAACAAATATCTATCTTATATTTCATCAAATGGGAAATGAAACCATCATTCTTGTGTACAATGGACTATCATCTCACAGACCAATTTAATTCATTTTACATCACCATACCTAAAGACTGGTTATAATTATGGATTTAATTTATATATATAAAATTCATTACATATTTATAATTATTTAATTATAATATACCACATATTTTTTTACCTTTCCATACACTAAAAATGATAACGTTGTTCATGCATATGTGTGGGCTACCACCTCCACAAAGTGATATGATTCGTTTTTTATCAGCACATCACATGGATGATATATATAAGTATATTAAAAACTATGATATTTATGATATTTATGGAAAAAAAATTAAATACTTATCTTATTTCCATACTGATCATTTAAAAATTGAAATGTTAATCATGCGTATGTACGGTCTACCGTCTACATGGTTCTAACATAGTTCACTTTTAATAATCCTAATTAATTTTTTGATTTAAAAGTATAATTTAGGTATAAAAATGATTATTATGTCATTAATATTAATATATATATGATTAAATGATTAAATATTTTAACATATTCAATCTACCAAATTCATTTTGTTTTTTTATATCGAATATTGGAAAAACATCCAATATGAACTTAAATGATTAAGTAATTGTATATAACCTTGTAATTAGTGATATAAATGGAATAATAAACTCAAAAAAAATTCTTAAGAAATTAAATAATTAACTGAATTTTATTATTTAGGAAGATAAATAATGAATGTGATGATTCATACTTAAGGTAAAATACTTTCTTTTAGAAATCTGCTTTTAAAGTTTCTCTTTCAAGTCTTTTTACAATAGTAAAAAAGAATGTATTTTTTACATATATGGCATGAATATAATTTCCCACCATCATGAAATATCATTGATTTTAAGTTACCATTATTAATTTCCAAATTTCTTTTCAAATAAAATGGGTTTTTATTATGTGGATAGTTTTTATATTTTAAAAGAAAATGGGTTTTTGTTTTCTCTTTTGACTTTTTCTAAAGATTTTCATAAAGTATTTTTTCACAGAATGTTTGAATTTATTTTTAAAAAATACAAAAATGAATTTTCTATTGGAATATATGTTTAAGTAATTAATTTTCCCATCACCATAACCATTATTTTAAGTTTTTCTTCCCTTATAAGTTCACATGTGTTCTTCAAAGAAAAAAACAATTTCCATTTTTTTGGTATTTATATATTGAAAATTGGGTGTTAAGAAGAAAGATTATTTTGAAATCTAAAAGTGTTTTACATATAGTTTTAATAGATTTTTCAAGTTTTTTATTAATGATATGTTCCTTAGAAATTATTTATAAAGGTTTTATCCCCATTATAGTCTACATGTGAGCCCATTATAGTTTATACAATGAGTGCACCTAGATAGAACTCCAATGCATTAGGTTCTATAGAGGTAGAAGTCAATCGTATGGTTATTCCATTTGTAAGAGTAATTATTAGAGTGATATTGTAATAACGTACCAAGGAACCTGTATGACTTTTCTATGTTTTCTAATGAGTTTTCATGGAAATAAATTTACTTCAAATCTACGATAGTGATTTTTTTAAAATAATGACGAATCCCTTTTTAGGTAAAAAATGCATATTTTTAAGAAAATATTTTTCAATATGTTTTCATGTTTTTCATTGTAATAATTGTGTTATTATTATTGTGTAACTTATTGATCTTAGTGTGATCATTACATTTTTTAAATGTTTGTCACATAATTTAAGGATGGGTAAGAACAAGTAATAAAACAAGTTGCAAGTCATAAAGATTTTTCAAGCAAAAAAAAATCAAGTTTTAATTTAAAAGTTTATATTATGAAAAAAATGGATACCGATTAGAATTTTACACTTCATAATATATGGGATTACTATGTAATTTAAGTGACCTAATTCTCTTAAACTTTAAACCTTAAAATACACTCAAATGTGGGGGAATATTCTAGAATTAAAACTCAAGATTATGTAATATTTAAGGTCAAGTCCTTATAGTTTGTATCAGAGGAAGGTTTAGATAACATTATAGGTTAGGATTTTATTTCAACATAAGTTAAAAGTTTTTATAACCACTATTTTTGTTATGTTAGAGAGAATCATATTTATTTTGGATAAATTAAACAAGTGTGAGATAACACTAATAAGGATATCATAGTGTTTCTACTACTCATAAGATGGTATACTATGATTTTATTCATATGATCAAAGTAACATTTTTGGTTTCAGTAAATGGATGGATCTAGTAGGCCCCAAAGTAACAATAAATGTAAAGGAAAATATGGCAGTTGTCTGAATGAGAAACTAAACGGAATATGAGTTGTAGTAAGAACTCTTGTGATTATTATTAACTATCTATCATGAGTAATGACTAAAAACTTGAACCTATGTGAGTTTCCCAATGTATCAGGTACAAGGGAAATGAATCCCTATGTAAGTTAAAGTGATAATGATCATAAGGGTAAATATATTCAATAATAAATGGGTTAATAATGTGTAATAAGAACCTAATAAAATATATCAAATTAATAAGAAGATGTTTTATATGTGGTAATTGATTTCATAAAGAAATAATCATTCAATGAAAAATGAATCATTCAGTTAACTTCATGAAGGGTAAATAAGTTCTTTCTTAGGTATCAATTGAATGTTTTATATTTGGGGAGAATGGTAACTATAAAAATCAATGTCGTAATGGGAAGGCTCATGAATAGGATCATCAAGACTATATATATATATATATATCTATTTATAAATACCTAATGACATTATAGTTTAAGATTAGGAAACTAAATATTAAATATGAAAGGTATGGATAATTTCTTGTCCTATGTTTTGATATTTTTTAATCTTAATACATGATTCATATTTTTGATTATAGGAAAGAATTATTAAGGAATAAAATGGAAAATCATGGTTAATGGATTATAAAGAAGGTTTTATGATTAAGGTGTTTACATTAAATATGTATGATGTAGCGTCATATTTAAGAATGATCATAAGTTTAAAATAATTAATAATATTTTGATTAGGGGAGTACTTTGGGAGACTTTTATTGAGTTTTGATAGATGTTTGAGATATATGAAAATCTTAAGTTAATCATGTGAAAATTTTATTTGAAGAAGAATGAATTTACTTCTCATGGACATAAGTTTAAAGGTATTGGTAACCTTTATGTTTTATATGATTATTTATTTTTAGGTATTTATGGGTTATTACATTTTTGGGATGAAAAATGAAAGATATGAGATAACCTTTGAGGTTAAAACATTTCTTTAATATCGAATATATTAAGGTTATTTGTGATGATGTCTATTAAATTTATATTAATGTTATAAATATTATATTTTATAATAAGGAAAACTCGTAGGATGAGTGACAACCAGTCACATTCAGTAAGGTCACGGGGCATGAGCCCAAAACCAAACAGTGAGAATGGTTCATTGCTTACCACTAACCTACGTAATTTCCTACTCAGTATTTCATTGTTTTCATTTATTTAAAAGATTGATCAGATAAATGTTATGTTCATTTTAAGAACATATGTTTTATCATATAGATAACCATGGGATTTGAAATTGATTTGGTGATTATGTTTTTAAATTTATTTCGGAAGATAGTCATGATAATTTTGTTGATCATTATAGAAATATAGTAAAAATCATAATATGGGATTTTATTTGATAAATAAAGGTTTAATTATATTTTAGAAGCATATATTAATCATGTCTTAAATCACATAAAGCATCAAAAAAATGTAACTCCCCTAAGAATAATATTACTCCCCTATGAATCATATTACTACCCTATGAATCATATCACTCCCCTACGGAAGAACCTAAATCCCATAAAGCATCAAAAAAATGTAACTCCCCTATGGTTCATGGGATGGTGAATGTCCCATGATCTTTTTACTTTTTTGGCATTGATTAAGTTGGAGTAATGAGTGCTGACACATTTTTTCCAATATTTATTGTCACGTTTTCTTTGATCCCTCTACGATTAGTACAAAGTTCTTTTAAGAATTTGGAATACCATTTGGATTTTCTTAATGGCCTCGATAAGGGTTATTTTTATCTATACATGATTGAATGTGTCTAAAACCTCCTTTTGCATCACCTCTTTAGCCATATTCTTGGTTTGAACAACCCTATTTGGAAAGGGAAAGGGTTTAGGAGGAACATAATCAATATTTTTCTTACCATTGTCTTTATCCTTGGGTTTCTCATCAGTTCATTTTGAAAGGGTCTTATCCATATTTGTGGTGAATCCCAGTGGAATGGTAGGTGCAAAAGTATCAGTTGTTTTATTCTTGATTCTCAATGTGATGGCACTGACATTCCCCTTGGGATTTGGAGTAGGTTGGGAAGGAATATTTCTAGAGTTATTACTTATCAGTTCGTGGAGGGAAGTGTTAATCTAGCTCATTTGTGTCTTCAAATCCCTCAACTATGAACCTTGAATCTTCATCTCATTCTATTGATTAAGAAATGTTTTTTTAAAAAGATCATCAGCATTGGAATCTACCTTTGGTTGATAAGTCCCTTTTTTTGGCTTGTTGATGCTTTGGATTCAAATCTTCGTTGGGGTTGTTGGAAACCCTATTGGTAAGGAGAATGCTGCTAGAAGTTTTGTTGAAAAGGGGGCCTTTGTTGTTGTCTAGAGATATACCTCATGTATGATTGATCTTTCCACCCTTGGTTGTATGTTGGTGAAAAGGAATCATACTTCTTTTGGGGGGTGTGGCTGTTAGTGCTGTTGATATGGTCTCCCAGGGAATACCGCCTAACAATATTCTGTCTCTTATAGTTGGGGGAAAAAAATCAGTTGGGTGGTTTTTTTAGTGAAGATTCTACAAGGCCTTGTTGCAGCGAGTTGGGATGTATTTTGAGCCAATGAAATCTTCCCCACAATTGTGGTCAATTATTCCAACTTATTAACAATCAAATTATTTTCAAGAGAAGAAGGACTTACCTAATGTACTTCTCTAACATATGGTGTACCTAGATCGCCAAATTATTGGGAATTTTGTGTCATCTTATCGATCATTGCATGTGAAGCTACTGGTATTTTATAAACCAATTCCCCTCCATCCACAACATCCACTATACTCCTCTCCATAGGTGTGAGTCCTTTATAGAAGTATTGGATGATGAGTTGATCTCTAATTTGGTTATGCGGTCATCTTGCACAAAGCTTCTTGAATCACTCCTAGTACACATACATTAACTCCCCTTGGGATTCTTTTATCCAATATATTTATTTTACAATGGATGTGGTCATTGATGATGGAAAAAATATATGCAATAAAAGACATTTCAAACCATTCCGACAAGTTACATATTTAGGTTGTAAATAAAACATCCAATGTTTCACAGCTCCATCAAGTAAAAATGAGAATTCTCTTAGTTTGATTTTTGTTTTAGGGTTGAGAAAACCACATTAAATTATTTTATATGTTTACTGGGGTCCTCACCAAAGAGACCATGAAATTTTAGAAGCAGGTGAACTAACCCAGATTTTATTTCAAATTCTAATTTGATGTCTGGGTAAGAAATACCATTTGGTTGATAATTAATGTCTATTCCAACCAATTCTTGAATGGTTATATTAAGTTAATTTTTATTGTTTTCATCCATTGGTTCTTGTTTTATGATTGATTTAGAAGTTTTTCTAATTTTCATGTTCCCAGAATCTAAAAATTCTCCAACTAGTTCAATGTTGAAACTTCCTGTAGACTGAGAATGCCTGATTTGAGGCCTAAGACTACAGTCAATCTTAGGGTCAATATCTAAGATATATTTGGGATTATTTCAGGTCATAAATAAAATAAAAATGAAAAGAAGAAAAGTGGACCATAATAAAATAAAAATGAGAAGTTTGAGTTGATGGTCCAAAAGTAAGAAGAAGAAAACAAAAGAAAAAGAAAAATTCAGATTGGGTAAAGAAAGAAGAAAGAAGAGAAGAAGAGAATAAAATAAAAAATAAAAGGAATACTTATAATTGGTTGAAATAATTACTTCTTCCCCAAGAAATTATTCTAATTTGAAAGGCGCAGTCATGGGTTCTCTCAAATGATATTCAGTTTCAGGTTATTTAGGTGCATGAGAGTGTCTGACCAAGGCCATCTCACAAAGAGGTAGTAATGAAAACAACTTAATAAAGTTACATTGAAAATAAAGTAAAATAATATAAACACACTACTTAAAAAGGATGGGTTTTTTTACAATTTATAAAGATAGATGAAGTATGTTGGATGAAAATTGTATTTTTTCCTCTTTTTATTTTTTTTGAAATGAAATTTGATTAACAAAGCACAACGAGAATATATTTTTTAGAAAACAATTTTTGGAAAGCATAATCGATCTAAATATACCTCTTAAATATTTTATTAATAATTATAATTTAAATTAATATCCACTTAATTATGGTCCCTTAATTTTTTAAAATCTGAACTCTATGATAATTAAATTTACCACAAAGATTAAGTGAATTAAACTCTAGGCTAACTTCGGAACATGAAATCACAACACCCAACTTTGATTGATGTTATACGGTTAGATTATGGTCATTGGTAAATTGATACACATTTAATCTATATAAATTAGGATTAATTGAGTTTAGGTATTATATTTGGACACTACAAATTGATCCTATGTGGTTTTGAATTACCGATTAAGGTAGCACTCTCACAATTATCACAATACCCGACCACACATGTTTTGCGTTAATTGTTTAATTACTTGCTTAGTTAAATTTAATTTAAAACCTAAATTAATATATCCAATTATGCGAATCAAATTATCTCATTTATTCAAAATAAACGAATTAAGAAAGATAGAGGTTGATCGATTACTAAAAATAACTAATCTTCCATTGGCGGAGTAGTCATCGTAGAAACGTTTTGCATGTGAAAAGGTTTAGAAAGGGTATAACCCAATATCATTTAAAGTCTTGATTCTATACCAAATAGGATGAGTAAATAGAATAAATAAAATAGGAACTAAGAAGTTTATTATGTAAATGAAAACATTACAATATGAAGAAGAAGAAGGCTTCAACGAGGGGATCCTTGCTTCAAGAGATACCCCTCTTACACTGGTTGGAGAATTTGAGTGAAACCAATTATTCTATGCCTTCAATCTCCTAATGCACGTCCCAACCCCTCAAAATTATAAAAATACATATTTATAGAGTGGATGAGAGGCTAGGTTATAAGTGGTTTCATGTGTGAATGGGGAGATTTAGCCAAATATTTTAATCCCACTTGAACTACCTTCTTGACCACCAAAACACATTAATTATATATTCTTAATGGAATATTATTTGTGATAAATTGGGTTATAGAGATCCTTTGAAAATTTGGACCCAATTCAAGAAAATATTAAGAATACATGTCCCAAACACTATTGTGATACCCAATCTGGTGGGTCCATCCCATCTTTGATTTCATTGTCCATTTTGTCCAAAAAAATGCACTATTTAGCTTCAATATTATTAAAAAAAGTTGTATCCCATTAATGGAAGAAAAGTTAAAAAAAAATAAGTTCAAATAATTCAAATTATAGTATTTATGTTCGAAATACTATAATGAATTTTAAAAGTGTAAAACTGGAATTTTCATCAAATTTGAAAATGAATGATCTAATCCCAAATATTCTATAAATGAAAACATTTACCCCAATGTAAGAAAATTATATAATTTATTATCAATAAAATATTCAATAAAAATGGGTTTTATAAACAGGTTATGATATATTATAAATGATTAATGATAATTTGGTATACATATGAATGGATTATGATTATTTGATTGGTTGGACCAAAAATTATATTTCCCTCCAATGCATTGGGTAAGGATTGTTAATTCATGAGATAAATATGTTATGCATGAAATTGATTTGATGTTCACAATTTTAATTGTGGACTTTGTTTTCATGTCCACAAGCTTATGCGTGGACCTTGTTTTCATGTCCATCTATTTATGCATCCAACTGGGTTTCATGACTATAAGTTTATAAATGGATATGGTTTTATGTACATAAGTTTATAAAAGGTCCTGATTTCATGTCCTTAACATTATGAGTGAATTATATTATATTTATACATGTTTTAAATGTTCTAAACTTATGTTTTTTTTCACATTCATATGTCAGTGTAATTTTTTCATTGGTCATGTTATTTGATTCCCTTTATGATTCATGTATTATGAACTACCAAACATTATAATAGGAATCAAGATTATGATCTATGATATGAAGTGTGTGGTTTTCATAAGTCATTCTCATGTTCTCACTCCCTTATTCTCATTTTATTCTCAAGTAATCTTTGATATCACCCTTATTTACCCTTACTGAGAACTTGAGATCACGATTTCTTATGTTTCCTTTTCCCAAGTTATAAATAAAGTTCTTAAACTCAATATTTATAAGAAAAGTAATATACGGGAATATCATTATGGAATATTTGATGATATTTCAAGAAATAAGACGATTTCATATCTAGTATCCAAAGGTACCAAATGTTTATTTTACACAAAATTGAGCCTTATATCTTGAAAAAATGATGAAAAATTATCCATTTCACTTCCTTGAACACAAATTATAGGTTCTTATCACTTTAAAATATCATTCCAAGGGCCCTTAAGAAGGGATCTAACGATGGCCTATCAGAGAAGAGGTAATTGACTTACCTGAACTCTTTCAAATTGTTTCTTCTTATACTTCCTATAAATATTTGATATTATTAATAAAAAAATAACATAGGTTACCGAAATATAATAAAAATTTATTATAATTATCTAAACACATTTATTCACCATCTTTTCCATCAATTGGAAAGTGAAAGTATCGCTGGTGCGTACGCATGACTTACCTTCTCCACGTAGAAATATAATTCATCTTCCACCACCATATTTAATGAATGGTTATTATGATGGGTTTAATTTTTATATATAATATTTATTGAATAGTTATTATTCTATAATTATGATACCAAATCTACCTCCATACCTTCCAATCCTTTGGAAAATGATAACACCGCTCATGCATATGTGTGGACCACCACCTCCACAAAGCGATGCGATTCATTTTTCATTTACTATTTACATAGATGGTAATAAGGATGTATTTTATGAATATATATTATTTTTATGATATTATTATTATTTGAATTTTAATTATTATTTAAATTAATTTTTTTCTATCCACTGAAAAATGGAAATAGTTTTCATGCGTAAGTACGATCTACCATCTCCATGAATAGTGTAATTCATTTTTATATTTATAAATTTTATGAATATATATATATATATATATAATTAATATATATGATATGGATATCATGATTTATATTTTTTATATTATGAAATCATGATCAGTGTATAATGTCTGAGATTGTATAAATGAAACATGCATGAAAAGCAAAGTAGTTATCACCCAGAACAATGATTTCAATAAATAATTATAAAAAAATGAGATAAAAATCTATAGGAAAATAATTAATGGTCTAGTATAAATTTTTTAGGGTTTTAAATAATTTTATAATAAATATATAATTATCAAAGAGTAGTTTCAAACACGAACGGAGAAAGATGAGATTTGATGTAAGTGTTTTTTCATCTCAAATTGTTTTCTTCAGGATATATTTTATGCTATGCATATATATTTTTTCATGAAGTGTATATACAGAAAATTTGACATGTTATATCATTAATATTCTTATTTTTATGATATTTAATGTTTAATTTTAAGTTATTATTTCATAGGTATTATGATTCAAATGTTACCTGAGTGGTAAGGATTTTATATTACAATATCATTATTTATGAGGATTGTTTATGATTATCATTATGACGGGGATATTTAATGATATATCTATCAATAATCTCATTATATTTATTCTCCCATGGTAATTTCTATATATTACATGTTACAATTTAATTTTCCTCTCTTTAAGTACTTAAGAGACCAAAATAAATTTTAAGGAAAACTAGCTTTATTTCTCTCATCGGTTGAAAAATAATTTTTTTTATATATCATTATTTTCTAAAAAATATTTTACAGAATGTTTTTAATGTTATAAAAGGATTTTTAAATTAATTTTAACCACTATATATTTTTTATAAAATTCTTTAAAAGTAATCTTCTTCTTATTTTCTAAAATAGGTACTTTTTTAATTTTTTAAGAACAAATTAAGTGAATGTTTTATTTTAACTTATAAGAAATTAATTGAATTTACCACTATAATGAACACTAAATTATTATAATATTAATTTATAAGCTTCCAATGATAATTTCAAAGAAAATATTTTCATTAATATTATGATTTTTTTTAGATTTTTAAGAAGTTACTTAATTGTGAGAAGGGTATTTTCCTCATGAAATATTCCTAGTGACCTTTTAATGATATTTTCATCTATGATGAAATAATTTAATGTTACTTATGATTTAATAGGGATATTATCCAATGATACCATCCTTATTCTTTCTCTGTAAGTTTTATTATTATGATGATGAGATGTTTATAAAACCCATTTTCATTCCACAGGTTATGATATATGATGAATGATTTATGATTTTGTATCATACATATGAATGGATTAGGATTATATGACAAGTGAGACCAAAATTTTATATCCCTACAATTAATTGGGTAAATATAGTTAATTCATGAGATAAATATTTTATGCGTGATCATAATTTTATGTCCACAATTTTATGTTTTGACCTAGTTTTCATGTCCATAGGTTTATGTATGGACTTGGTTTTGATGTCTAAATGTTTATGAATGGACTTGAATTTAATGTAGATAAGTTTATTCATGGACTTGGTTTCATGTCCATAAGTTTGTGAGATGGCTTGATTTCATGTCCTTAACTTTATAATCATCCATGTTTCTATTTATACATGTTCACAATTTTATAAACTTATGTTTTTTTACATTCCAATGTCGTGTATGATCTCGAAGATCATGTTATTTGATTACCTTTATGATTAATTTCTTAAAAACTACCAATATTTATTCCTTATCTCTGTATTATTATCTATTATATGTTGGGCATGGTTTTCAAAAGTTATGCTCATGTTCTCATACCCTTTTTCTCATGTTATACTCAAATGATCATTGATATCCCCTAGTTTACCCTTAATGAGCATATGTGCTCACCCTTTATTATTTTTCATTTCTATAGGTTATGAATAATAGTTTTAATTAGATTATTTCTAATATGACTACTATGTGGGAAGATCTTTGTGGGAGATGTTGAAAAACTTTCAAGAAATTCGAAGATTGCATACCTAGTATCCGAAGAATCTAAACTTTTATGTTCCTTAAGTGTAAAATTTTAAAATATATTGGATATCCATCTAAATAATTAAATATTTATGTATTTTGTTCTTGGTTCTCTTTAAAAAATTTAAAATTCTCAACAAAACGAAATTGAGATGGGAAATACCATACCATAAGTCCAACTTGATTCATAAGCACTCTAATATCCTGTTTAATAAATTTAGATTTTTATAATTACATAATGTTATAATAAACCTAATTATAATTTCATAAATGACCCAATTATTAAATTTAAATACCCTTTTATAAAAAATTTATATTATCATTTTTATTTTTGGTGTTAATTGCATTGTTTCTCATGTATGTTTTATTTCTACTGTTATGGTCCACGCAAATTGGTCCTGGTTTCATCATCTACATAATTTTAATCATTTTATTTATATAATATTGTTACATATTATCAAAAATATTAACCATTAGTTAATCATTATTACCATAAATATTATAACATCACTCACGTAGGTGGTAAAACCGACGAAAATAAGAGGGTGTTATAACGACTGAATGAGTAAGAACATGATAAGGTATAATATTAATATAACATTTATAGAAGATATTCATATAATTATTATAATATATATTAATTATATATAATTTTATGATGTTACATTAAGTGTAGATATTGAAAGTGAAACATATTTCTCTTAGAGACAATATTCCTTACATAAGAATGAATGATGTTTCTATTTTCTAATGAGAAAAAGTAAAAGAAAGTAGATAATATTTTATCATTAAAAAATAATTATTAAATAATAATTAAATTATATATTTATTAAATCAATAATTATAACCACTAAATATAGGATTTGATGGAAAATTAATTGCATCGATACTTGGAGGTGGTAGTCCACATGTACGCACAAGCGATACTTTCATTTCCCATTTGATTAAATGGAGAATAAAAATTGTTCTCCCATAATTGTAATAAAAAATTAGTATATTGATGATTATTTATAAATTATGTTAGTATGGATACAATATATTTTGAATAATTATAAGAAGAAATAAAGTTTAAAAGAGTCGGTAAATATGATTACCTCTTCTTTGAGAGACCTCAATTGGCTTACACCTTAAGCCTTCTTAGGATAGTCTTAGGAGGATACCAGAAGATCAATAATGAAGGTAATGATTCTAGGAAGGTATTATGGTAGATATTTCATGATATATAACTCTTAGACATTGTAAAAAATGTATTATAGGAGGTTCTCTTTTACAATTGAGTGAAAGGACACACTAAGAATTACTTACAATATTTGAATATAATATATATCATAATCATGTCAAGTGGAACCAAAGAACCCCAAATGAATATATAAGATGTTATAGGGTCTAAATAAACTCAACCAATCACGTTTATATAAGGTTTTAAGACATTTAAATCCTTATATCCTAGTTAATCCCCCTTTAAACCCAATTTTACCTTAACTGCGATAACATAACTCATTACTATTATAAATAAATTATATGATCACAAAGGAAAGGAGAATTATAAAAAACATTGGAGATGATTATTAAATTTTTTAATCCATTTATATTATTAATAATATATTGGTAGAATAGATTACATTTAATATAATTATGTAAAACATATGAAAAATTGATTTTAGGACACTAACTGATTTAAGAGTAAAAATCAGTTCACTTTGAAAACCATACTATTAAATTCATAGACCCAAAAATAGTTTTTAATTTTGATAAAATAAAATTTATGTTCATAAAATTTCAAGCATGGGTTCCCAAATTCAAAATATTATTTTAAAATACATTACTTAACTCCTTAAACATATATTTGGTCAAAAAAAAAAACTCACTCAATATGATAAATGCAAGTGTTACCGATATTTTAATGCCTTACCCCATATATTTAACCCACCTTTAAATGTTTTACCATTACTGAGGTGAAAAATATTTACCATGGTTATTATTAATAATGATAAAAAATAAAATGGAAATATTTTCCAAAATTGAATCTATTTATTCAAAATAAAAAATAATTTTTTAAAGAATATATTTCTAGAAGTGGAAGAAATAAATTTTAATATAAAAATTTAAAATTCAATGAAGATAGTTTTTAGAAAAACGCGTTTTGAAGCCCAAAAATGAACTTATACCAAAATCAAGTATAATTTTTGTTTATATGTAATTAATTATATTGTAGATAATAAAAAGTGAATTAATTTAATTTAATATTTAATTCAAAAAAAATTCAATTTTCTACTTTCTTGATATAATGAAAAGAAATGACACTTAAAAAAATTGGTATTTGTTTACTATTCACTTAAAAATAAATAAATGTAGAAAAATCCCAAAAAGAAACCCTATGATAATATTAAACTATGAATTTAAAATATAAAACTATTTTTTTCAAATAAAATTTCTAAAAATGATATAAGTTAATTTTAATTTTCACACAAAAAAATTAATAAGAACCATTTTTGAAGAAAACATATTTCTAAAGCATAAAATGACTTTACTAAAAATGTATTACTTATTTATTATGAATTAATAGATAAATTTTTATCATAAAAAAACTTTTTACATATTTTGAATAATTTTTTTATTCCTATTCATACCACTAATTTAGTATCTAGGTTATGAAAATCCTATTTAAACAATAATTTTTTTATAGTATATTGTTGTTCACTTAAAGCTTAGTGTTGCATGTTAAAAAAACAATCTATATTATTATTATTTTACACTAAATTTTTAGGGTGTTACATTATCCCCCCTTAAATAAATTGTGACTTCATATTTTTAATTTTTTAATCAGGGGTTCAATATTTGAAAATACCTTTATTGAAAACCCACATCGTACAAAGGAGTAATTAAACTTCCTTTTAAAGGGGATAGTGAGAAACATAAAGGTTACCTGAAATAACACATAAAAGGGTTCCTAGATAAGGATAATATTAATAGGAATTTGAAATATAGACATAGATAAGAAATATAATTTCCAAAAAGTAATTGGGAGTGATAGATAACATGATAATGACACTACTGGAAATATAATATTTCCCAACGGTTCACAACCGTTGGGAAAGCCCCTCTAACCGTTGGTATATGATATACCAATGGTTCTGATAACCGTAGGGAAGTAAGCCGTTGGGAAAGGTTTTCCCAATGGTTTACTGGCAACTGTTGGTATAGGCTCACAAAAGCCACCCTATCCCAACGGTTTGGCAACTGTTGGGATAGTTTTCCCCAACGGTTTGGGAAAACCGTTGGGAAATATCAATATCCCTTAACTATCCCAATGGTTTTGGAAAACCGTTGGGATAGTTTTCCCAACGGTTCCCCCCAAACCGTTGGGATATCCCCATGGATGAACTCTTCCCCAACGGTTTAGAACCGTTGGGAAAAGAGATATTTTCCAACGGTTCAATGAACCGTTGGTAAAAACTTCTTTAGGATTATATGCCAACGATTTTAAACCATTGGCATACCCTATGCTGCAAATTGAAGCAGCTTGCAATTTGCACAACACCTGTCTATCAGGCCCCTCTCCATCAGGCCTCATTTTGACCTCATTTTTAATCCAATTATTGTACCTGCAATAAAATAAAACATACATATACAATTATGAACAAATTCATACACATTTAACATATAATGGATACTTAAACTATACACATCCATAATTAAATTAGAATTCATAACGTAATTATAAACATACATAATTCATATAGAATTCAATTTAAAATTTAGATGACAATTATATGTGGAATTCGAAATTCAATTCATAATTTGATCAGTTCTTTCTATACCATATATTTTTACCTCAAATGATGTCCATTTTAAACAAAATACATACACCTGAAGTGATACCGGCCACACCGCACCTCATATTGAGGCGGGGTTGACTCGTACACGTCACATTTGACCCATGGATCGTTGTTCTAAAGTATCGACACAATCCGAATGCGTTTGGTCGGTTTTCTGTATGCCAGTTGATGTTTTTCACTTAAAATGACGTCCTTTTGAAACAAAAGACGGACACTATGAGTGGTGCCGACCACACCACATCTCCAATTGAGGCGGGGTTGATTCGTACATGTCACATATGACCCATGGATCGTTCTCCTAAAGTTTAAATGGAAACCGAATGCGTTTGGTCGGTTTTCTGTATGTACTTAAAATGTTGTCCATTTTAAACAAAAGAGTGACACTTAGACTAATCCCGACCACACCGTGACTCATATTCATCCCGGATTGGCTCGTACATGTCACATATGACCCATGGATCGTTGTGATAAATTATCAAAAGATTTCGAATGCGTTTGGTCGGTTTTGCGTATGCCAGTTGTTCTTTTCATTTATAATCATGTCCATTTTAAAAAAAAGAGACAGAGTTAGAGCGGTGTCGGCCACACCGCGTCTCGGATTAAGACAGGTTTGACTTGTACACGTCACATATGACCCATGGATCGTTGTGCTAAAGTATCGATAGAATCTGAATGTGTTTGGTCGTTCTTCCGTATGTCAGTTGATGCCTTTCACTTAAAATGACGTCCTTTTGAAACAAAAGACGGACACTTTGAGTGGTGTCAGCCACACCGCATGTCAAATTGAGGCAGGGATGATTCGTACACGTCACATAGGACCCATGGATCGTTCTCCTAAAGTTACAATGGAAACCGAATGCGTTTGGTCGGTTTTCTGTATGTACTTAAAATGGTGTCCATTTTAAACAAAAGAGAGCCATTTAGACTGATCCCGGCCACACCGCGACTCGGATTGACTCAGGTTGGCTCGTACACGTCACATATGACCCATGGATCGTTGTGATAAATTATCAAAAGATTCTGAATGCGTTTGGTCGGTTTTGCGTATGCCAGTTGTTCTTTTCACTTATAATCCTGTCCATTTTAAACAAAACAGACACAGTTAGGGCGGTGTCGGCCACACCGCGCCTCGGATTGAGGTGGGGATGATTCGTACACGTTACATATGACCCATGGATCATTCTCGTAAAGTTTCAATGGAAACCGAATGCGTTTGGTCAGTTTTCCGTATGTACTTAAAATGGTGTCCATTTTAAACAAAAGAGAGCCACTTAGACTGATCCTGGCCACACCACGACTCGTATTGAACTCGGGTTTCCTCGTACAGGTCACATAAGACCCATGGATCATTGTGATAAACGATCAAAAGATTCGGAATGCGTTTGGTCGGTTTTGCGTATGACAGTTGTTCTTTTTCACTTATAATCATGTCCATTTTAAACAGAAGAGACATAGTTAGAGCGGTGTCGGCCACACCGCGTCTCGGATTGAGACGGGGATGATTCGTACACGTCACATATGACCCATGGATCGTTCTCCTAAAGTTTCATTGGAAACCGAATGGGTTTGGTCAGTTTTGCGTATGCCAGCTCTTTTCACTTATAATCCTATCCATTTTAAACAAAACAGACATAGTTAGAGTGGTGTCGGCCACACTGCGCCTCGGATTGAGGTGGGGATGATTCGTACACATCAAATATGACCCATGGATCTTTCTCCTAAAGTTTCAATGGAAACCGAATGCGTTGGTCGGTTTTCCGTATGTACTTAAAATGATGTCCATTTTAAACAAAAGAGAGCCACTTAGACTGATCTCGGCCACACCGCGACTCGGATTGAGCCCGGGTTGGCTCCTACAGGTCACATATGATCGATGGATCGTTGTGATATATTATCAACAGATTCGGAATGCGTTTGGTCGGTTTTGCGTATGCCAGTTGTTCTTTTCACTTATAATCCTGTTCATTTTAAACAAAAGAGACACAGTTAGAATGGTGTCGGCCACACCGCTCCTCGGATTGAGGAGGGATTGACTCGTACACGTCACATACGACCCATGGATCCTTGTGCTAATGTATCGACACAGTCCGAATGCCTTTGGTCGGTTTTTCGTATGTCACTTGATGCTTTTCAGTTAAAATGACGTCTTTTTGAAAAAAAAGACAGACACTTTGAGTGGTTTCGGCCACACCGCATCTCCGATTGAGGCGGGGTTGATTCATACACGTCACATATGACCCATGGATCGTTCTCCTAAAGTTTCAACAGAAACCGAATCCGTTTGGTCGTTTTTCCGTATGTACTTAAAATGGTGTCCATTTTAAACAAAAGAGAGACACTTAGACTTATCCCGGCCACACCGCGACTCGGATTCATCCCGGGTTGGCTCGTACACGTCACATATGACCCATGGATTGTTGGGATAAATTATCAACAGATTCGGAATGCGTTTGGTCGGTTTTCCGTATGCCAGTTGATGCTTTTCACTTAAAATGACGTCCTTTTGAAACAAAAGACGGACACTTTGAGTGTTTTTGGCCACACCACGTCTCCGGATTGAGCTGAAACCACCGTGAAAAATTCTAATTATTATTCGTGACGTGTACGCGCAGACAGAATGTCAATCGGACGTGCGGTTTGCGCGGTACGGCTCAATATTCGTGTTTTAAGTGATGCGCGCACTTCGTAAACGCGCGTGAGGGGGGTCTAAACGGGCTGAACGAAGTTGGAATGGCCTGAAATCAGACAAAAAATACGGGTGAGTGATTTATGAAGTGGTCGAGCAAACGGCACACCAATCGGACGTGCCGTGTGCCCGCGGTGACCGACAACGCAGTTCTGGTGTCATAAACGGCCAAAACGGGCGTCCAACGGTCAAATTCATAGTGGACGACCTCGGATTGAGCTGAAACCACCGTGAAACATTATAATTATTATTCGTGATGTGTACACGTAGACGACACGTCAATCGGACGTGCGGTTTGCGCGGTACGGCTCAATATTCGTATTTTAAGTGATGCGCGTGCTTCGTAAACGCGCGTGAGGGGGGGTCCAAATGGGCCGAATGAAGTCGGAATGGCCTGAAATCAGACGACAAATACGGGTGAGTAATTTATGAAGTGTTCTAGTAGACTTCACGTCAATCGGACGTGCCGTGTGTCGGCGGTGACCGACAATGCAGTTCTGGTGTCATAAACGGCCAAAACAGGCGTCAAACGGTCAAATTCATAGCGGACGACCTCGGATTGATCTGAAACCACCGTGAAACATTCTAGTTATTATTCGTGATGTGTACGCGCAGACGGCACGTCAATCGGACGTGCAGTTTGCGCGGTACGGCTCAATATTCGTGTTTTAAGTGATGCGCGCGTTTCGTAAACGCGCGTGAGGGTGGTCCAAACAGGCCGAACGATTTCGGAATGGCCTGAAATCAGACAAAAAATACAGGTGAGTGATTTATGACGTGGTCGAGTAGACGACACATCAATTGGACGTTCCGTGTGCCCGCGGTGACCGACAACGCAGTTCTGGTGTCATAAACGGCCAAAACGGGCGTCAAACGGTCAAATTCATAGAGGACGACCTCGGATTGAGCTAAAACCACCATGAAACATTCTAATTATTATTCGTGACATGTACACGCAGACGGAACGTCAATCGGACGTGCGGTTTGTGCGGTACGGCTCAATATTCGCGTTTTAAGTGATGCGCGCGCTTCGTAAACGCGCGTGAGGGGGGTCCAAACGGGCCGAACGAAGTCGGAATGGCCTGAAATCAGACGAAAAAATACGGGTGAGTGATTTATGAAGTGTTCGAGCAGACGGCACGTCAATCGGACGTGCCGTGTGCCCGCGGTGACCGATAACGCAGTTCTGGTGTCATAAACGGCCAAAACGGGCGTCCAACGGTCAAATTCATAGCGGACGACCTCAGATTGAGCTGAAACCACCGTGAAACATTCTAGTTATTATTCGTGACGTGTACGCGTAGACGGCACGTCAATCGGACGTGCGGTTTGCGCGGTACGGCTTAATATTCGTGTTTTAAGTGATGCGTGCGCTTCGTAAACGCGCGTGAGGGTGGTCCAAATGGGCCGAACGATTTAGGAATGGCCTGAAATTAGACGACAAATACGGGTGAGTGATTTATGAAGTGGTCGAGCAGACGACACATCAATCGGACGTGCCGTGTGCTCGCGGTGACCGACAACGCAGTTCTGGTGTCATAAACGGCCAAAACGGGCGTCAAACGGTCAAATTCATAGCGGACGACCTCAGATTGAGCTGAAACCACCATGCAACATTCTAATTATTATTTGTGACGTGTATGCGCAGACGGCACGTCAATCGGACGTGCGGTTTGCGCGGTACGGCTCAATATTCGTGTTTTAAGTGATGCGCGCGCTTCGTAAACGCGCGTGAGGGGGGTCCAAACGGGCTGAACGAAGTCGGAATGGCCTGAAATCAGACGACAAATATGGGTGAGTGATTTCTGAAGTGGTCAAGCAGACGGCACGTCAATCGGACGTGCCGTGTGCCCGCGGTGACCGACAACGCAGTTCTGGTGTCATAAACGGCCAAAACGGGCATCAAACGGTCAAATTCATAGCGGACGACCTCGGATTGAGCTAAAACCACCGTGAAACATTCTAATTATTATTCGTGACGTGTACGCGCAGACGAAACGTCAATCGGACGTGCGGTTTGCGCGGTACGGCTCAATATTCGTGTTTTAAGTGATGCGCGCGCTTCGTAAACGCGCGTGAGGGGGGTCCAAATGGGCCGAACGAAGTCGGAATGGCCTGAAATCAGACGACAAATACAGTTGAGTGATTTATGAAGTGGTCGAGTAGACGGCACGTCAATCGGACGTTCTGTGTGCCTGCGGTGACCGTCAACGCAGTTCTGGTGTTATAAACGGCCAAAACGGGCGTCCAATGGTCAAATTCATAGCGGACGACCTCGGATTGAGCTGAAACCACCGTGAAACATTCTAGTTATTATTCGTGACGTGTACGCACAGACGGCACGTCAATAGGACGTGCGGTTTGCGCGGTACGGCTCAATATTCGTGTTTTAAGTGATGCGCGCGCTTCGTAAACGCGCGTGAGGGTGGTCCAAACGGGCCGAACGATTTTGGAATGGACTGAAATCAGACGACAAACATATAACCACCATCCTAGATATTAGAAAAAATACCCATAACTCAAAACCTCTGATCATTGGTAAGTTTATCCAACTCTGGTTGGGAATGTGTAGAAATAACATAAAAATACATGATATATAGATAACACAAAATACTCAACCTATGGGTTCACATTAACTACATAATCACACACTTCACTACTACCATAAAACACATAAACCACACCACCACCACACAAGACGCATAGCATTTCTCACATTCATTTATAAGCCACTTCATTCACACTTACATTGTCCATTCATTTAATGTTAAATTAATTAAATCCATTTACCACACATCATACACCACAACTTCATCACACAACACCTTCACACGACACAACACCACCACACATCATCACTATCATACAACTTCACATGTCACCTCCATGCCCACTAACCATCACATTACAACCCCACATATCACAAAGTCCAACTGGTCACCTCAATCCCCATAAAACACCCTACAACATACAATGAAATAGAACAAAAAACCTCTCATAGAGGCAACATACCCCAACTTCCACAATGTATTTATTCAAGGTCTTTTATTACATTACCCCTATATTTATCATGGGCATTATAACACAACTGATATTCCAGGGGAAACTAATTAATTAACAACATATTCATTCATTTCCCTGTTTTTCACGATGAAATCACATCAAAATCCTAACTTAAAAGAAAAATATTAGATCAATAACAATAAAAACAAGGTACCATATATGTATAAAGAATAAAATACCTGATTTGAGATGATTCAGCTGGGTTTTCACCTATTCGGATGGGGAGTTCAAGATTAGCAGAGAGTTGGAGCTGGATTGATAAATTAAAACTAAAATATGAGATCAATATCAATAACAATAAGATAGTATATGTGTATAAGGGAAAAAATACCTGATTTCAGATGAGTTTTTACTTGTTCAGATGTTCGGATGGAGGGAGTTCGCGAGACGAGGGAGAGCAGCCCCGCTGGATAAGAAATTTAGGGTTCTGTCCGAATGGGGGGAGAGCAGGCCCGTGCCTGTATTTGGGGGAATTCTTTCCCAACGGTTTTTAAAAACTGTTGGGAACCTTTTCCCAACGGTTCATGGGAACCGTTGGCAAAGGGGTTCACTTTTCCCAACGGTTAACTAGAACCGTTGGCTAAAGTGTCTCCAAGACACCCCTTTACCCCAAACCGTTGGCAAAGGGGTGGCCTTTCCCAACAGTTTCACTAAACCGTTGGGAAATCCTTCCCTGGACATTCCTTTGCCAACGGTTCTGTATAACCATTGGTAAATATGTCATAATCCCATCAATTCCAACGGTTTAGGCCAACCGTTAGTAAACACCCGTTGGGAAAAATCCTATTTCCAGTAGTGTGAGAAAGTTAATGACCACAAAACCATAAATCATTAGGGGATAAAGAAGACTATAATTTCATCATAAATGAATATAATATGATAATATTTTTATTTAGAGATCATGTTTTGAGTTGAGGGATTATTTTAATATCAAGATAAAGAACACATAAAGATATATTTTCCTGATTTCATTTAAATTTCAAATTTGTTTGATTGATTATTTTAATCAACTTTCACATATCATTTTTATAATGAATGACTAAAAGAATTTTTTTATTCTCCAAGAATAAAAGAAACTTTATTCTGTCATAATAACTATAAATAAATACAAGTAATTTCATGTATCTAAATTTTTTTTAGAACAAACTATGATAATAAAAAATATGAATAAAAATTCTTATGAAAAAATGATTCATTAATTCCTAAAACATCAATAATAACACCCATTAAAATGATACAATAATTTAATATTTTAATTATCATAATAATAGTTTAATATAGATTATTTTACACTTTATATAATAATTACTAAATCCTAATAACTAATTCAACCCAAGAATCAAGATTTTGTCAATTCCAAACATAGGTATAATAATCAAGTTTTCAAATAGGGTATGTTTATGTGTCATAATAGGAACTAACTGACATATGATTATTATAATAAGGTTTCCAGTATGAGTATTGATTGAAATATCCCTTATTTAGGTGATAGAGAAATATCTAAATGTTTTGGTAAATATGGAACATATAAAAGTGTATGAATATCCAAATCTAAATAAATCGTTAAGTAAATTTGAGGCTATAATCAAAGTAACTTCTATACAAATTAAGGAATCTAAAATTTAGGTATAGTAATTTCATAATCTTATACTTTACAACCTATTATTTTCTATATTAAATCCCCTTGACTCTTGTGGAATTCATTTTCATAGTTCACTATATCATTATAGTTGAAACATTGGACATTGAAGGCTTATTTCTTTCCTTTTCATTCACACACATGATGGAAATTCTCTCCAGACTTAACAGGAAACTCTCATTCCATTAAAGTAAGTACCATGGTGTTTATTTCCAAAATTATCACATGTTGGATGTTCCACCATTCCTTCTTTTCTTTTGTCTCATTTATATTTCCCTAGTTTTCATTTATCATATTCTTCTTTTGATTTCTTTTGAAAATATATGACTTGATACCATATTATCATATGATGAAAATGAATGATAGACAAGTTCCATTCAAATGTTTGACTTAATCCCATAAAAAAATATTCAATATTAATTTATTTATTATATACTTATTCCATTGCATGAATTACTAATCTTATAAAGTTTGTCTCAAACTGAACAACACTTTCCTCTATATTCTATCATATATTGATGAATTTACTTTCCATATTAGCTCATTTCTCATAAGGAAAGTATTTTTTGAATAATATCTTATTAAAATACTTACATTATATTCTCTCTATAACCTCCTCCACCATATTTTTAATCAATTACCACCATTGATCAACATATCCATTTAAATAATACATTTCTAGAATAAACATCTACCTTTCATTACTTATCAATGCTAGAAATATCTTTTCAAGTGACATGATTTAAAATTAATCTTTCAATGGATTAATAATTCCATTAAAGGATGAAGGTTTCTACCACATAAATTTGTCTAACATAAATGAATCATGTTTTGAAGAAATAGGTTGTTTCATATGGGAATTTTTATTATCCATAACCTGAGTCAACTATCCCAATATATTCATAATCTCTTTAGCTCCAACAGTTGACATGTTGAATTTATCATAAGGTAAACCCCAACATTAATTATGGGTGTTGGACGCATTTTATATTCCTTATATTATGAATCATATATAAACAATAATAGATATTGGATTATCCCATAACATTATGAATCATGGTGTATAATTAAAAATCCAACACAATACCTAATATAAATTAAAAAATTATTCATATCCAATATTAGAATCAAAAGTTTAGTATCTTTGGTGATATCTTTAAATCAGAACAATATTTTCAATTATTTTATAAAGGTTTATAAATAGTGTGTGAATCAATCAAATCATATCCCAACAGAGTGTCTAGCCTAGTGTGAAATATTAGGTCCACTAATTATGCATCGAATAAAGACCAGGTTGATAATTAACCAACATTTTTCTAGATTTTTACACCTAGGTTCATCTATGACACAATTACATCCACTTTTCAATATCCAAACAGGGCTTAAATTTCTAGGAATCCATACATTTTCTACATTATAATAAAGTTATGATATTATTCTATACACAGACTTATCTCCAGAATCTATCATAGTATTATATTCTCTAATATATGTTTTCATAAATATAGTTCCCAAGGTTTATACTAAACTTGGTCTAATACTAACTATAACACCTAGACTCTAGTAAACTAGGTTGGTGGTTATCCTTCTACATTATCACATGATATAAAAGATTTCATCTGAAAAGATCAAATAGTTAAGTAGTCTTGAGAGACTAGATACATACATAATTCTCATAATACATTTTAAAACATGAAATATGATATAAAATTAAAGTGATAGCTTTATTATTTATTATATTATATCCCTGAAATCCTTTATAGATCCCTTCTTAGTACCCCAGGGAAAAAAAAACATAATAAAGGGTGATCTTAGATTCTTTTTGAAGGAAGGAATACAATAGAAGATATCATAAAATAAATATATAATAAATAATATTTTATAGATTAATAATAATCAAATATGTCCTTTAACTAATATAATAAAAGGGTAATTTATTCAAGGATGATATAAAAACATGAATAATCACCAGGATAACAATAATTAATTTCATAATGAAGAAATTCAAAATTCAAGACATCATAATAATACCATTAAAGCATTGTGTGAATACATTATAAATATACCATCAAGGCCTCATTCTAATAAATTATAAATAATTGGGAATACATACACCAAATACCCAGGATAGTTTATCACATGAGACTTACCTATCCATAAAAGGGTTGTAAAAATCCCCAAAAATAACTTACAATGTCTAGTGCATTCATCATATGAAATGGGTTAATAATCAATACAATATATAATCAACCTAAATATCCATATTTGAAAAATAGAATACTGAAATTCAATATTTTTTCCTAGTAAAAAATATAACATCATTATCATAATACATCTAGAGTGATGTGGTGAATGGTATCATTAGAGTATACCCTTATTAAAGAATAAGA
This sequence comes from Viscum album, assembly GCA_963277665.1. Classification (NCBI taxonomy): domain Eukaryota; kingdom Viridiplantae; phylum Streptophyta; class Magnoliopsida; order Santalales; family Viscaceae; genus Viscum; species Viscum album. Next base: position 1,698,602,358 of record OY728142.1, read on the forward strand.
TTCATTAAGGGATGTTGACATAGATGAAAATACTCCTAAAATAAAATTAAAATAATTATTTGAAATATAGAGAAAAGAACCTCTAATTTTGATAAAATTTTAAATAAAAATTTGAAAAATATTGAGAAAATTCATTTGTATGAAAATAAATAGGGAAAATAATAAATCAATGTTTAATAAAAATAATGGTCATGATTGTGGGAAATTCTGTTCATCCAGTATATATTTAAAGTGAAAAATATATTCACACTTTTGTAAAAAGTAAAATGTGATTCTCACAGAAAACATTTGAAAGGATTCATTTTAGTCAATTTTAAACAAGTTAAAAATTAGTTGAAAATTAACTTTAAGAATATTTCAAATATTAATAAGAAAATTCTTGAAACATTTGATAAACATGGACATGGAGAAGAAATATTTTGAAAGGAAAACATTAAAATAAGGTTTTAAAGGAAAATACCTTATGGATTTCATAACATTTGAAAAAATGGATATTGAAGAAGAGAACATGAAATCTATTTGTAAACCACTTTAATTTTAGTAAATTAATAATAAAATACATACATAAGGCAATTTATACACCACACCAAAGAAAATATGTGGTTAAAACGACATAAGTCTCAATGAAAGGAAATTGAGTTGAGAGATCCCTTACCTTACATCCAAATTGATTTTAAGTGATCTAAAATCCTATTTAATAAATTTTGATTTATTATAATTTGATGAAATAATAAAATATATACTTATAATATCATATATGATTCAATTATTTAATCTAAACACCTTTTTATTAACAATTACCTTTTACCATCGTTATTTCATGTGTGCTTTATTTTTTATGTATGTTATTTGTAGTTATGGTAAATGATTATTGGAAATGGTTTAATCATATAAAGAATGGTGATATTTTAATTTATATAAAACCGTTACATAATATCATATATATTAAATATTCCTTAATCATTTTTATCATATATATTATAACACCACTCAAGTTAGTGGTAAGATCAACTTAAAAAAGTGTATATTATAATTACCAAATGAGTAAGAACATGCCAAATTACAATATTAATATAACATTACAAAAATACTATTAATTTAAAAATAATCATATATATTAATTATATAAAATTTTAGGACCATCCATAAAAGGTGAATATTTAAAATGAAATATATCTCTCACGGAGACGGTAGTTTGTATGGACGCATTAATGATAGTTCCATTTTCTAATGAGAAAAATAAAAAGAAAATAGACAATATTTTATAATTATATAATAATTATTATGTCATAAATATCATATATATTTATTAAATCTATAGTTATAACCATTCATGAGAGGCGGTGATGGAAAATGAATTACATCACTATGTGGAGGTGGTAGTCCACATGTATACACATGTGATACTTTCATTTATCATTTGATGGAAATGAGATGGAAAATGGTTTTAAAATAATCATAATAAAATCTATATTTAATTTTGATACTAGATTAATTATTCCAGGAAGGATATAATTGATTTATTGGAAATATATAAAGAAATAAACATTGAAATAGTCGGTAAATATGATTACCTCTTCTTTGAGAGACCTCTATTGGATTACACCTTAATCCTTATTAGAATGGTATTAAGAGATTAAAGAAAGATCAAAAATAAATTTAAATAATATAATAAGTTATAATGGAAGATATTGGATGATCTAGAAGGCTCAGTGTTTTTGAATAAGGGGGGAGAGGATGTTCCCTTTTCTAAAGGAGGGAAAGGACACACTTGGAATTACTTAAAATATTTAAATATAATATACATTATAATAATTTAAAGTGGAACAAAATAACCCAAAATTATTATATAATATGTGATACAGTATAAATAAGCTCAAAAAGTACATTTAGACAAGTTTTGAAGACATCTTAAGCCTTATCTCTTAGTTAAACCCCCTTTAAACCCAATTTAACCATACCCACAACAATGTCAATTTTTTTCAATGACAACTTAATTATATGCACAAAAATGAAAGGATACTTCAAAAAAAATTTAAAAATGATGATTAAATTCCTTTAAAACATTTTATGTAATTAAAAATCTGTAGGTGGAGGAAATTACATTTAATATAAGTATGAAAAAGACATGAAAATAGTTTTCAGAAAAATACAAGATTTAAGCATAAAAATTATTTCACCTTAAAATCAAGTAAGGTTTTTATTTACATGAATAGTTTTTTTGTTAAATATAAAAAATAAAGTATTTATATTTTTTATCAATCCAAAACTGAAGCACCCCATGATTTCATAGTACATTATCTCTTCAAAGTAATTAAATAACTTGGCAACACACAACACCGAGTTTGAGCACACCACAACTTACCAAACTAGCCGTTCAAAAAGAGGTTATGAATAGTATTAGCTGAATTTTGATTTCTATATACTCCATATAATTTTAGAATCCATATTATTTGTTTTTTAGACATAATATAGGAATAAATTCATTAAAAAGATAAAAGAATTATTTTTCAAAAAAATGCAATTTTATAGCCTTTTAATGGTGAACCCTTTTTAAATCCAATATTTTACACTTTTATAAATTCAATTTGACAATATAAAATTCTTATTTATAATCAGGACATAAAAATTTAGTTTTGATAATTTTTTGTGTTTTTCTGATAACTTTCATATTTGGGTGAATAGTGAAAAATACTAAATTTTAACTGAAAACAACCTTTTTAATCAAAATAATTTGTAGTGTTAAATTATATATTTTAATGGTTTGGAATTATAATTAGATTATATTTTTATCATTTAATCAAAAGTTTTTCATTATAAGTAATTTCACATTTAAATTTTACATATACACATGTCAATCCTTTGATAGTTTTTACTTTTTTAAAAAACCCGCCTTTTGGTTTTGACAACAGAAATTAATTTTTAATTAACAAATGAAACATATATGTTTTAAATTTGGTAAAATATAATTAATTTTTGAATTCTTAATATCAAAATTATCTTAGGGTGAATTTTTGGTATTTTTATGAAAAATTTCAATTTTGGATGAGTTGTGAAAAATACTAAATTTTAATTAAAAACAACTTTTTTAATCAAAATAATTTATAGTGATAAATTATAATATTGAGTAGTTTTAAAGTATAATTAGATTATATTTTTACCATTTAATCCAATGTTTTTCATTGGATTTAATTTCACATTTAAACTAAACATAAACAAGCGCAATCTTTTGATAGTTATTATTTCTTAGAAACGCGTTTTTTGTTTTGACAGCGGGAATTAATTTTAAATTAATTTATACCACTTTTTTGTTTTGAATTTGGAATAATGGATTCCATATTTGGAATCATGATTTCCAAAATGCGTAAATAAATAACTTTTATTTTTAGACATTATGAATAATTACTTTGGTAAATATTTTATTTACCACGGTTAAAGGATAAATCCAGTAAATAAGGGTAAAAAAATAATATTATAATAATACTAAATTACCCTAAAATGTGTCCTATTACTATTGTTTTATTAATTTCAGACCATCGGAATCCTTGGGTTGACTATGGGTCCCCATGGAGCCACATGGGTGTGATAATGACATTTTATATTAAATAATCTAAAGTAAAGACAAAAATAAAAAAAGCAAATATGTTTTAGTAAAAAAAATTTTATATGAGGATATATAATTGATCTATTATACTATAAATAGTAATTATAAAGATAAAAATACTTCCTAAATCATGATATTTTATTATAATTTATATACATAAAATAATTATATTTATATATGACACAATAATGATGCATTATTTTCCTTATTAATGAAAGAATCAAATAAATGATATTATAAATATTAAAATAGATATAATTTGGAAGTTTTGATTCCATTAAAGAATTTAATAGGTTAATATGATATTTTAAGGCTGATTCAATGATTCTTTTGAAGTAATAATGCTTTTATGACTTTAACAAAAATAAATTATTAAATAATGTCAAAATTGATATAATTGAGTTTTTAAAACAAATACTATATTATTGGTTCATATAATATTAATAAAAGTATAAGGTTCATCCAAAGAGCCTAAATAATATTATATGTGTCATTAATGAACCTATTGGGGTTCTCTTGGAAGTATATAGTAAGTTTATTAACTATATAATAAAAAAATTCAAAGGGACATGGTAAAAGTCAAACTATTTAACTAAGAGTTAAATCTAAATGATAATGTTAATATGGTGACCTAAACCTATCTAAAACCTTTTTTTTTGAGAGGATTTAGACCCATCCCCACCGTATCCTCAAAATAAATCATTTTTGATCCATTAGAAACTGAAAATTAATTTATTATAAAATAATATTTCAAGCTTTTCCTAAAGTGACCTTCACCTCTCTTATAAAAGGGCACTCCCCCTTCTCTTAATTTCACACCACCAAAGCCTTTTGGTTCGGCCAAAACCTACCCAAATATCATATAAAGTATCCTCTATTCATCCTAGAGTCCTTCATTAGTTCAGAAAGCCTACCTAAGGATCCATTTTGATCAAATCAAAAGGAAGAACCCGAAGAAGAGGTAAATACTTCATCACATCTTTCAAGTTCTTTTCTTCTTCCAATTCCTCTTTCTTTGTTGTTTACATTGTAAAATAATAACTCCAGTATATTATATATAATTTTATGTCATTATAAATATTGTACAACCATATTCATTATTCTATCCATCCTATGAATGACCTGTCACCATACGTGCGTACGTACGACTTACCATCTCCACATCTTGGTGTAGTTGTTATTCAAAAAACATTATTATTTGGATGGGTATAATAATGAGTATAAATAATGTAAAAAATAAATATAACATTATAATTATTCTTTATATATGATATACCATCCAATTATATACTATTTTAATATCAAAATAATGATATTTTTTCTCGTGCGTACGTACGAATTACCGTCTCCACGAACGCGTTAAGATTCATTCCCCATCATAACCATTCAAGAATATTTTTCATTTGGTTATTAAAAATAATGATTAATAACATAATTTAGTTCTGGATATGAATCCAATAAATCCTATCCATAACAAACATGACTTATGTATCAAAACATATAAAGTAAAACAAATTAGTTAACTCCTGAAATGAGAATAATACAGAAATATCATTATCAAAGAAATATTATAAGATCATATATGATATCATATTAATGTATATGGTTCTTGAATACTCTAATAACAATTATTTAACCATTATATAGGATTTTAACCCACCCTCGACCAAGTAAAATTACAAGTTAAGGGTTAATTCTACAACCTCTTTATTATCCGAGGTTGTTTTTATGTAAGTATCTACTGGGACCTCTTTATCATCCCCATCCAGGTTTTCTTAAAAGTGTATTTCAAATTTTTTTTACTGTTTACTATATTATGGGTTAATGTTATTTATACCCTTATTTGACCTTATATGTTTTGAAAGTAGTATTTCTGTCATTTTCCAAACAAGGTACTTTACGACCTTTTCGACAAAATTAAGGCAAGAATGCCTTTTTTAACTTATACAGCGGGTATGGTAATTCTCAACCATTATAACATAGTCGAAGCTTCCTTTACAATATTATAAGAATATTTTCAAAATAAATGTTTTCTTTTATAATTATGTGACTTTAAATTATTTGAAAATTAAAGAGATATTTCTGTCAAATAGTTTTGATGTCATATATGTCAACATCTTTTGATGGATTTTATACTTGTTTGAAGTTGATTCATTATGATACAAATATTCCATATTTTATTGAAGTTTTTGTGATATGTTTGGATTTGGATGTGTTATTTTTATACCATTCATGATTTATGGTTAAAGTATTGACATTTCTTATGCTAGTTTTAATACGAATTTTTATGTTATGTTTCAACCTTTTCATATGAGGAATGTATTGGACTTAGTATGTGATGGGTGGAGCCCGATATAGCTCCTCGGTGCATCGATAGGTCTCACGAGACAACTATATGTGGAATTTTCTGAGGACTTTTCCAATTTGATATATGGTTTTGGCCGAGGCCTTAATCATTTTTAGACGTCTTGGCTGAGGCCATGACAAGATGTTTCAGAATGTCTGGCATTATACATTCCCTCATTATGAAAATAATATTGATGGTTTATGTGATTATTCGACTAGTAGAATACCCATGACTATGTTTTATTATGGAATTATTTACTCAGCTCATATTCCTGCCATAAAAGTGTTCATGTTTATTATTTTTAAAGGCATGTGTTTTTAATTATTCACCATGCCTAATATTTATGTTATCTTCTACTGTATTACTTTCCCTTAATGAGTGTTTGAGATTACCCCTTTCTTATGTTTCTTTTTCCTAGGATATAAATAATTTAGTTATGAGTGAATTGTAGGCATAATCTAGGAGGCTTGGATGTTTCTAATGGAATAAATTAGTGTTTTATTTCTTTTCATGTTTTAAAGTTGAACTTATATATGAATCTTGTTTCCAATAATAATAAACTGATCAGTCTTTCGGGACATGATTTCCTTGTGATCATGCCAATTTTATGTAATAATGCACCAACTCTAGGTAACAGGGGTCGGGGTGTAACATTTGGTATCATAGAAAGTTTATTACAAACCTTGGAAACTAGATTTAGATAAACTCTAATTAGAGAACATTACCCTAAGTTAGACTTTAAGAATTAGTATAGAAGAACTTCCTAGAGTATTGGTAATGTAGAGATTTTGTGAGTTTTCCAAGAAATAAATCCCTATCTGGATACGAGGAGGTAGAGGCGGCTCTGGAACAGATGTACCTAGGGGTAAAAACCCGAAAACACCACATTGAGCTAGACTCAAACGGGAACTCGTGCACGAAAAAGGGCCTTGCTGCACTCTTGGTTACGACACTCCTGGGGGATATTCTTAGGATAATTCTCATGTTCTTTACAAACCATTATAAAGGGTTTATGAGTTTATAATTTCTCAATTTTTTTATGATAATGGATTATATCTATAAACTGTTCAATTTATGTTAAGTGTTTTACAAGTATGGAATTATGTATTTCGGTTCATAAACTAATCTAGTTTATGCCATTGTTTAGAAATGGATCCTAGTGAAAGGAATGGAAACCGTATCAATGCACATAATCCATGTAGGGATTTCCCTCCTATTCAAGATAATTATAGCGGAGCTGGTGATGCAACTGGTGCTGATCAACTTATCACCATACTAGGAAAACTCACTCAGGTTATGAATAATAACCTTACATGTATGGTGCACCCTGATCCACAATGCAGAGGATCAATGTTAGATTGATTCATGAGGCAACAACCACCAACATTAAATGGGAGTAAAAATCCATTAGTATCTAAGAAATTGATAAATTCCTTAGAGAAAATATTTTATGATTTGGGGAGTAGCGAAAGGGAAAAAGTTTTCATAGCAGTTTATCGCCTCATAGGGGATACAGATAAATGGTGGTCATTGATTCAAAACACAAAGGAGGATGAAATAAGTATAAAGTATGGAATGGAGGGAGTTTAAAGAGATTTTCTTAGAAAAATACTTTCCTCGTGACTATAGAGTGGATATGGAAAGACAATTTATGAGCCACAGATAAAAGGATGATGAGAATCTTGCGAAGTATGAAGCTAACTTTACAAGGTTAGCGAGGCATGCAAAAAATTATATAGGTAACCCAAGGAGTAAGATTGATCGATTCTTTGATGGGTTAAAACCATTTCTCTGTCGAGCATTAGTCTCACAATCCCTCTAATCGTATGAAGATATTGTCTCATTTGCTATCAAGACAGAAAAGGAATTATCTAAATTTTATGACAATAAAGTAAAGAAAGAGAAAAAGAGAATGGTGGAGAAAGAGACAAATAAAGGGAAAAAGGGAAAGATGGATTTTAAATTATGTGATAATTGTGGGAAGAAACACCCTGGTTCTTGCCTAAAAGGAATGAGAGTCTGTTACAAGTTTGGTGATAAAGGCCACCAAGCATGTGAATGCAAGGGAAAGAAAGTTATTGTCAATGTTGAATGCTAAAATTTTAGAGAAATGGGTAATTATGAAAATGAATGTCCTAAGAGCCAAGGAAACTTACCTTAGAAAAGGTCAAGGGAGAAAGGCCAAGCTTATGCTATTACTATAGTTGAAGTGGAATAATTAATGTATTTGTGTTTTTGGACTCAAGAATTATATTCTGGTTATAAGAATAACATGATATATATAAGGATTGTATTACAGTACTTGTTTCTTTTATTATGGTTTTAATATGATGAAGGTAATCATATTTTCAGTATGTGACAATAAGAGAAAATTTACTTTGTTTGGGGAATTAGATTTTACCATTGATTTTGGAATTTAAAGACCTTTTAGAGAGAGTCTGGACAGAAATATTTTGGATAAGTATAAAGGTTGGAATGGATTAAGTTTAAAATTGGATACTATTCTTAAGGATAAATAATTTTTTAAGATACTTTTGGATTGTTATAAAACAGAAAACCCGGAGGTCAAGAGATAACCCGTTGCGTCCGGCAAGGCCGTGATACTTGAACCCGTTACCGAAGGGTGACAAGGGTGCATCACCTACCACTGGCCTACGTGATGTCTTGGTTTGTATAATGTCGTTTTTTTAAATAATCTCACAAATGAATTATAAATTCATTTTTTGGAACCCTATATGATTAGGATAAATAGATTATTTTTATGTTCTATTATCTTTTAGAGTGAAAGATGAGTTTTTGGTAAGAATTTGTTAAAGGATAGAACATTACTTGTCAAGTATATTTTTCTCTCTCTTATTCTATGAATAAATTAATTATTAAACTTTATTTAAGGGATATTAAAACCAAAAATATATTATCTTAATACCTTATGTTTTTTTGAACTGATGATATTTTAAATCATCAGGGATTGATGGATTTGAGGCCCTCAATTTTACACTTGTTTGGGATTGATGACCTCAATCACTCCCTATAAATATTCAAAATTTTCCTCTAATTACGTGTCTCTAATTTCCACCAATGTTCTCCTAATAAGGATCATAAATTTATGTTTATTATAAATATATTATATAAATATGATCATATATATATCAAAACATATATTATTTACTTATAATATTATATGACCTATTTAACAATATGTCTTTGTTAAAATCACTGTTTTGGGTGCTAATTGCTTCGATTTTCATGGATGTTTTTATTTGGTATTTTCAGTAAATTTAATTTGATTGTGGTTAAATAATATCAATAATTTTAATCATTATATAAATATCTTATATATTCATTATATATTAATTTAGAGTAATCTATAAAAGTTAGAGATAGAAAATGGATTACACTATTCATAGAGATGGTTGGTCGTACGTACGCACAAGTGACATTATTATTTTTCAACGGATGTGAAGGTAGGATATTGGATGATATATTATATTTATAGAAGTATTTATAGAGCATAGATATCACATATATTCATTAAATTTATCCTTAATACCTACCATGTATGGTGTGAGTGAAAATCGAATCACATCTCTTTGTTATGCAGTGGTCTACTTTACACACAAGCAATGTTAGCATTACCCCCCATAGAATGGAATGTAAGAATTTATATGTGATATAATAATTAAATAGTTATAATAATTTAATAAATATCATATAAATATGTTAAAACCATCACTATATCCATCCATTAGTGGTTTTGATAGAAAATGAGATTCAACAGTTCGCTTAGCGGTAGTCCACCATACACACGATTGACAGTTTAGTTTCCCATTTGATTGAAGTGGAGATAAATATTGGTTATTAATTCAAAAAAATAACATATAAGTATATTTTAGATAATGGTGTTATTATATCATCATAGTTTAATGATGTATTAAGGAGGTATAAGAAGAAATAAACAAAATGAAAGTTTCAGAATTTTACATCCTCTATGGAGAGCCTCTTTAAGTTTTTACTTAAAGCCTTTAGTAAAGGATTTACTAATAAAAATAAGGCCTATAGAATTATTTTAGGTAATAAAGGAAGATATTTTATCAGGTATTAGTGGAGAAAAATGGATTTGGAAGTTTTAATAGGAGAGAAGAGGGGGTGGCCTTCTATAAGTGGGGTAGATGACACACATGAATGTTTTGAAAACATAAAGTGATACCCATATTCTTCTCATGAAAAAAACATAAAAAATGGGTAATTGTAAAAAATTATAGGTTATAATGTTTATTAAAGTTTATTAAATGGGGTTTTTTTGACAAATTTTAGGTTCTTTCGACCCTTATCTTCTTAGTTTAACGCCCGATAAACCTGTTTTTACCTTAACTATGATAATTAATATTTTACTACTTTTACGGTTCATAATAGTAAGAAATTAAGTTTAAATTTTTATATAATATTAATTATTATGATTCCAAATATGGAATAAATATTATCAAATTCAACTCATATAATTTTTATAATTTAATTTAAAATTAATCCCATAAATGTGATAAAAAAATGGGTTTCCAAAGAAAACATTTCATGTCTAGATATCTTTTATATTAGAATTCAATATGAAATTTATTAAAACGAAATAAATTTATTAAATTTTAATATAGGTGATATAATTTTACTTTAAAAAAATTTAAAGTATAATTTAACTTTAAAAATAATTTAAATGAAAATTTAGTTTTCAATAAAAATATTTATTTTTCAGTTTTCATCAAAAAGTTAACATTTTTAGAAAGTCCTAAAATATTCACTCAAGGATAAATTTGAAATGTATCATTTAAAAAAGGAAGTTTATTTTTTAAAATAAATTTTATAAAAGGGTTAAAAAATAATTTTAAAATATGTACGCAGAGCATGATGAAACCACCTTTTAGAAAAATACATGTTTTCGAAGAAAATATCTTTCTCTTTCAAATGATTTTTATTTTAATTTATAATATATTGATATCCAATGTGTTTATTTTATATATTTTCAAATCATTTAAGTTATATAATTAATTTATTAATATTTATACTCTCTAATTTAATGGCTTGGTTATAATTATATACACCATTATGTCCCATTTAGACTCGGGTTGTGTGTTTTGCAAACCATTATTGAGAATAGATTTATTTAAAAAGAAATATATCATAATGTCTAGGGGTGTTACATTATTGTCTAATATTAGTGTTATGTGTCTTATAACCTATCAAATATTATGTTCCTCTTTTAAAATCTCAGGGTGTTACCTGTTAAATATCACAATGTATCCTTGCCTTTATTATAGATTCACTCTTACACATATCAATGTAAAAAATCTCTGTACTTTTTCAATTTACAGTAAAAGAGATATTAGACATTTCCTTTTAAATTCATTTTTTTCTAACATTTGTATATTTCATACCAAGTATAATATCAATGGTATTCATATCTATGAACTCTAATCTTCTTAAACTTCTTCAAAACATCTCTAGTAACATTAATTCATCTTTAACCAATTCAAGACATTTTCAAAGTACCTTATCCATATTATAAAGATCCCAATGCTTTTGAATCACAAATGAACTTCTTTTTAGTAAAGAAATTTTGATGAATTAATATTTTATTAATTTAATTCTCTTTTTAAATGACTAAATACCTTATTAAGAAATTGAATTATAGAGAAAACATGAACTACTTTTTTGGACCTTTATATGTTATGTCCAATTACATTTAAAAGACTATTAAGCATCATAAAAATTGACAGTATAGTCGTTATATAGTGATAATATGATTAATATATATATTTATACGGTTATGATAAATTCAATTGACACATATAAAGGAAGAGATGGCCTCGACCAGTATAATTGTTCCATATAATGTTGATTTATCAGATCTTTTGAGGGAGATAACATCACTAGGAATTCCCGTCGACTATAAAAAATATGATATTCTAAAAATAAATAATTATTGAAACCATTTATGGTACATTTTAAAAATTCTTTATATCATGACCCAAACCATATTCACAGAACCACCCCAATAAAATATCACCATCGCACACCTTACCCTTAAGAAATTTGCTGGTGTAATAAAATATTACGTATCTATACCATAATAGTATGAATTTGTAAATTTTTATATTTAATAAAATAATGAATATATTTATTCTTTTTATTAACACCTTACAAATTATTAAATATAAAAGTTTGATAAAAATTAGATTTTGATATGATGAAACCCAAATTGTATTTTTGGGAAATATATAGTTCCAATAAAGAAACTCTTTTGATGGATTAAATAGTTTTTGAAATAAATGATATTTTACTAAAATGTTATTACTAAATAATATTTTTTACAAATAAATGATAATATAAATTTTATGAAGTCAAATGTAATTGTTATAGGTGTATGAAAACTGTTATTTAAAAAAATAGTATTTTTAAATAAATAATTATTTTTTAATTAAAAGTGTATATTATTATATTTATAGAATTATTGTAACAACCCAGGTAAATAAAGAACATGACACTTTCATATTTATTAATATTTGTGAATAAAATTTTAATATTACTTTAAAGTTAATTCTATGTTTGATGGCGTATGCAATACACAACAATGAGTTTCTTTGAAATCTTACGTTGCATACTAATAATATAATAATATCATTTTAAATGGTAGTTAACGCCTAGCCGTTGTAATGGAGGGAATAAACAGAACTGACTAAAAAATGATTATATATGTTTGTTAAATATTTTTACATTTATCCAATAAACGTTAGAGGCTTAAAATAATAAAAGAATTCGATTTTAAGCACAAATATTCTAATGTTCTTTAAAAGGTCGATTAACCACCTTTTGATGGGGAACCCATTTTAAAACAACTTTTTGTCAATTTTATATGTTATATTTGAAAAAATAAAATCCTTCATTATAATCGGGACATCAAAATTTACGTTGTGTAAATTTTTGTTATTTTTCTGATAAAGTTCATTTTTTAATGAATAGTGAAAATGCTGTATTTTAATTCAAAATCTCCTTTTAAACTAATTTATTTATATGGTTAGATTATATTTTTAATTGGGATTAAAGTGTATTTAAAATATATTTTTACCATTTAATCCAATGGTGGTCATTGTAATTAATTTCACTTTGAAATTGGACATAAACAAGTGTCAATCTTTTGATAGATATTGTTTCTTAAAAACACGTTATTTGTTTTGAAAACAGTAATTAATTATAAAATTAATTAACGAAACTTCTATGTTTTGAATTTGGTAAAATGGACGTCATTTTTTAATTTGGAATATCAAATTTACTTTGGATAAATTTTTGGTATTTTTCTAACAAATGTTCATTTTTAATGAATAGTGAAAAATACTGCATTTACTTCAAAACTATTTTTTCATATAATTTAATTATATAGTAAGATTGTCATTTTAATTGATTTAAAGACTAATTGAATTATGTTTTTATCACTTAATAAAACTTTGTTCATTGGAAGTAATTTCAATTTTCAATTAGATGTAAAAATAAGTCAATCTTTTGATAAATTTTACTTCTTAAAAACCCGTCTTTGGTTATGACGACGAGAATTATTTTTAAATTAATTACTGAAATTTATGAGTTTTAAATTTGGTAAAATGGATTCCATATTTGGAATCATAAGGTCCAAATTTTTTAATTAAGACTTTTTTGTTTTTGCACATTATGAATAGTAATGATGGTAATTATCTTTAATTATAATGATTAATTAGTAATTGGGTAGTTAAGGGAAATAAAATAATATCATAATAATATAAAATGACCCCAAAATGTGTCCAAATACTCTTGTTTGAGTCATAGACGACCATGGAAATCTTTTTACCGAACTTGAGGTCCCATTGAGTCACATGGGTGTAATAGTGACATTTATGACATTATTTTTAAAAAAGAAGAGAAATATAAAAAAGGTTTGTATATCATAAGTAAAAAAAATTTAATTTTGTTTAAATAAATTATATATTAGACTATAAATAGTCATTAGAAATATAAAAATATTTCCTACATCATGGTATTTTCTTTATAATTTTTAAACATTAAAAAAATAAATTTATTTAAGACACCATGATGATGCAGTGATTACCTCATTAATGAACGATTTAAATAAAATGAAAAGATAAGGTAATATATAAGACATAAACTTGTCAAAAACCTATTGGATGGGTGTATTTATTACCCTTATCACCTTATCCTTGAAATATATCATTGTGGGACCTTTAAAATCATAAAACCATTTTATAATAAAGTAACATTTCAAGACTTTCCAAAAGCGACCCTCCTCACTCTTATAAAAGGCCCCCATCTCTCCCCCCTTACCCACACCTCTCAAGACCTTTTCTCGTACAAAATCTTCTCATATTATCTCCACACATCCCTCAATTACTCTTAGAAGCCTCACTTTGGGAAGAAGTCTTTCCAAGGAAGCCTTTGGCTCAAATCAAAAAGAGTTACCCGATTTAGAGGTAATGTCTTCTCTCGAGTTTCTTTCTTTTATTTTCCTTCTTCAACCACCACAATCATCTTATTATTTGATACCATAATAAAAACAGTATCATAAATATACTAGGATGTTTTTATGATAATTATTATACCTACACTTACACACACCTCCGTCTAATGGTTAAATAACACACTGTTTCTATGGGTGGCGAATTACTGCCTCACAAAACGATGATTGTTCAATCTTATTTTAACACCTTTCTTGGTGGCCATTATGAAGTCACTGTATTTATATATGATATATATGGTATTTATTTTTTCTATATTCTTCTGAATTTTATTTTTAAAACACATCATTATGCCTTTCATGTTGTGGAACTGCAGTAATTTCATCTGAGGAAGTGTGGACTACCGCCGCCTCAAGTGATGTGACTCATTAATGCCAAACATGGAATTTATAAATAATGTAATTAATTAAATTGTGTTACCTATATAACATATATATTATACTAGAATTATAATATATCTATGTCTCTTTTAGTTTTAAAGGCCATTAATATGACAAAAAATGAAAGTAGCGTTCATGCGTACGTACGACCTACCGTCTCCATGAACGGTACATTTCATTTCTTATCTCAAAAAATTATGGAATATTATTAAATAAATATATACTGGCTATATATGATATTTAAATCATGAAAAACAATCCAGAGATGATGTAATTATAACTACATGGACAATTCTCTTCAAACAAGTTCATTTTTTACTCATGTACCAAACATCGACAAAACGTATGATACGAACTCAAATAATTAACTAATTATTATAACATGATAATATGTTATATGAATTGAATAATAAAATTTAAAGGAATTACTTTAGCAATTATAAATTGAACAAGGTTTATTATTCAGAAATGTAAAGAAATGAACAAGACAAGTCAGACATGAGGTAAGGGGATTTCTTATCTCACTTTTAATTCTGTGATATTTCCATTGTTCGCCACTTATTTATTTCATGTGGTGTATTGTGTACTGACATTTCATATATATTATCACAATTCTATTTATATTCATGGTATTATGTGATTCATTTTGTGTTTATTATCTTTTGGTCATATGACTCAATTGATTACAACGAGGTAAGGGGTGTTTATCTCACTTTTTATTCCCGTGAGATTCATGCTACATTGGCCACTATTTCCTTTTGTGTGGTGTATGTACTGCACATGATTGTATTATTTGTATAATATAGTTTAATTTATGTTTATTTACATCTTCATTGTATGACCCTTCTTTCATGGGGTGTATGTTTCGAAAGTTACCCAAATCGGTAAGGGAACCTTTCAACCTCCTCTTTTTAAAAGACTTATTTTTGTTAGGTCTTTTAATTTACATCTTATTATGTTGGGATATGTTCTTACATATCCTTATTTCTATAAATTTTATTGATGAATGATGATATAACCTTTTTATCTCTCATCAAATCATTTTCTGAATTTTAAAGTGACGTCGTTAGGCTGTCGAATTTCTGTAAGAGAACTTCTTAACCCAATTTCAATTATTTGGGTTAAACCTATACTTATTGATTATGTCATACTATTAATATGTGTGGTTGAACTCTAATTTCTTTACACTTAATATACACTTTTATTGGGTGTATTTATATTTGTCACACATAATTATGTAATTGATTTATCCTTAATCTAAGGATACCGTCTAGGTACGGGACTTCGTCTCAATCTCCTTTCATTGAGGCATATTTTGATTTATACATGACTTTATTTTATACGGTGTATAAAAATATTTTGAATTTTAATTTCATTCAAAAGTAATATTTTTACATGAAGCGTTTTATTAAACAAAAAAGGTATGTTTTTTTCTTACGTATGCGGCGACAACGACTTCTCCGCCTCCATGACCGTTATTTGAGTTTCGGCTTCCTCTACATGCCATAATTTTTTTAATAGAAAAATAAATAATATGTTTTACTTGTATTTTATTTTGGTATTGAAAATGGTTTTGATAATGTTTTGATTATATCAATGTGTTGTATTGATATCTTTTGATTGAAATGTGGAAATGTTATATTTTCTTTATGCATGTTTTATGCGATACGATTATGTTATGGTGGTTGGGAAATGTTTATGAAGTCGGTTGGTTCTATGATATAATAAGGGTGGGTGAGCCCGAGATATCTCTCCAATGCATTGGGTGATGCGAAGGAGTTAAAAGCTAAGGTTTCTCCAAATAGATTTAGGGAATATACTGTGATGGGTATACCAAACGTAACCATGAGGGTTACTCCCTATGTAAGAATGTTATGAATGCCTCAAGTTACCTTTATGTTTTATAATTTCTATGTTTATTTCACAAATCTTTTGATTTCATGGGACATGTTAAAAAGTTTACGTTATGTATATATTGATGATCTAATGTTTTCTTTCTTTGTGTATCCCTTATTGAGCTTTTTAGGCTCATCCCAAGTTTTTGAAATGTGTTTCATAGGACATAAAGTGTAATAGGGTCAAGGATGGGATCAAGGAAATTTTATGCTATCTAAAACATGGAACTATAGATGTTTATTTTTAAAAGTTTTTATTGGAAACTGAGTATAAGTGTCTACTTTGTAATCTTTTGAGATGTAATAGTTATGTCCTAATTCTCTAAAACTCTATACCTGAAAATATCCTCAATGTGAATTATTCATTTAATTCAAGATTATGTAATGTTTTTAAGTCTGGGTCCTTATAGTTGGTATTAGAGGTCAGTTTAGATAACTTTATAGGTTAGGGTATTCCATAAGATTAAGTGACATTACCATAATGGTTAGGTTTTCAGAAAGAGTCATATTTTTTTTAGATAAATTGAATGAGTTTAAGATAACATGAATAATTATATCTTAATATTATATGATGATTTTACTTATATACTCACACTGACCTTTTTGGTTTTAGTAAATGGCTGGATCTAGCAGGCACTAAAGTAACTGTGGATGTGAAGAAAAATGTGATGGTTTTATGAACGAGCAACTGAATGATATTGGAGCTGTAATGAGAACTCTTGTGGTTATTCTCAACCAACTATCTAGAGTCAGGATTGACCACCTAAACCTTAGTGATTTTTATAAGGCATCATATATGAGAGAAACAAATCCCTACGGAAGTTCAGGTAATAATCATAAAGGTAAGTATGTTAAGAAACCTATATGTCAATGATGTGGAAATAAAAAAAGACGAAAATGTTTCAAAGGGACAGAAAGATGCTATAGATGTGGAAATGAAGGTCATAAAGCAAGAACCTACCATGGAAAAAAGAAGCATCTAATTGACTCTAGGAAAGGGAAAGAAGTTCTTTCTAAAGTATCAATTGAATGTTTTAAATGTGGTGTGCATGGTCATTATGCAACCACATGTCCTACGTAGAAGTTTCGGGAATGGGATCACGAGGATCGTACAAATTTTGGTTTACCAATACCAAATTCTATTACAATTGAGGATGAAGAAACTGACAATGAAAGGTATGGATTATTTCTTAACATATGTTTTCCTATTATTGAAATCTTAAGATATGATTCATGATTTTGTTTTTAGGAAATAAGTATTTCAGAATAATTTGGAAATGAATGGTTAATGGATCATGAATAATGTTGAATGAGTAAGAAGTCAACATATAAGGGATTCAAGAGTTATGGTAGATTTTAGGATGGTGAAATTATTAAAAGATTTAAGGTGCTTTTGATGATGAGATTACATTAGAAGACTTTTTATAGTATGTGTAAACCTGATGTTTGATATATGAAAATTTTATTCAAGGAATAATTATATTTTCTTTTGTGGATATAGTTATAAAGAACCATTTGGGTTTATATGATCCTTGAATTTGAGGCAATTACCGGTTAATACATTTTGGGATGAAAAACGAGATTTATTAGATAAAATTTGTGGTTAAAATATGTTATGGTTATTTTTGATGAATTTATCTCTTTTTAGAAATGTTATAAAATTATGTAGTTTTTGAAAAGGGACAACACACAAACCATGTGACAACCCATCGCGTTGGATGAAGCTGCGAGAATCGAACCCACAACCAAAGTACGACTGGTATTTATCACCTACCACTGGACTACGTGAAGTCCCTGGTTAGTATGAAAAATTCTTTTTTATTAGATGATCTTATGAATCAGGAATAATTTTATTTTGGGAAATGATTACCCTATCATAGAGGATATGTGATTAGGTTAATTAATTTTTAGTATGAGACTTTAAGAGTAATCGATGTTATTTGGAGATAAATGTTAAGATTTACCTTAGAAGACTATGTGATTAAATCCTCCAGAGATTTAGGTTTCAATATTAGTTTGGATTAATTTGAAGAATTTTATGGATATCTATTTATTGAATGGTCTTTGATGAAATTTGGGTTTTTTACGACAAATTTTGGAGATTAAGGGTAGTTTTTCTTTTTGTGAAAGATTTTCCTTTTGGGGATTATTTGATCTTGTACTGACAATTTTGGTTTTGGTTAAGGTCTAAAGACTTGGGAAATATCTATTTCATCTTTTGTGGATAAGGTGATTCTCAAGAAGTTGATTATAGCACTCTTAATGTGAACAAGTCATCCTAAATACTCATCTTTTTCGGAAAATATGAGTCTGTGTAAGAAATCTAGTAAGAGATGAAATTCTACATGACAAGTAAGAATGTTTCCTTATGATCTAGTTAATCTCATAAATAAATTCCTCAATGAAAAGTAACTTAAAACATAAATGTTTTCTGTTGTATTTTCCTACTGGGGAATCAAATACCGTTTAAACCATCACAAGTTTGTGATTTTATGGTTGTTAACTTTCTCCTAGACATGTTTTCTATCACTCTCCATCAAAACTTGACCCTTTTTTTCTCTTCCATATCCATGTTTTCATGGAATCCTAGTATCTATTGTCTCGGGTGACCTTTGCACTTTTCTTTCTTTCTTTTAAAGTGGTAGTTTAATTTACTTCTTTTCATATGTGGGGCTTTCAATGAAGTTTCCAATCCCAATTTTAAAATAGCGAGGACGCAATTCCCAAAAGGGGGGAAGGATGTAACATCCTAGGTAAATAAAGAACATGACACTTTTATATTTATTAATATTTGTGAATAAAATGTTAATATTACTTTAAAGAGAATTTTATGTTTGATGGCATACCCAATACGCAACAATGAATTTTTTTTGAAATCACTAGTGCATAAAATGTTATTTACGTCGGTTAATTTTAATTTTTTACATCAGGTTTTAGCCGACGTTAATACGGATGATGTTATAAATAACGTTTTTAGGTCAGTTATTTAAAAACTAACGTAAAAAACATAACATCACAGTGTTTATGATGTCGGTTAATTAATAACCGACGTGAAAAAATGGGGGGGGGGGTTATAACGTCAGTTATTATATAACTTCCATGATAAACCGGGAGGGGGGGGGGGGGGTTATCACATCAGTTATATAATAAGAAACATCATAAACCCAGGTGGGGGATGTTTATCACGTCAGTTATTAAATAACCGACCTGATAAACCATTTCCCAGGCCTTTTATCACGTCGGTTATTTAATTACCGATGTGATAAACCATTCCACAGGTGTTTATCACGTTAGTTATTAAAAAAACCGACGTGATAAACCCTTCCCGATTTCTTTATAACATTGGTTATAAAATAACCGATGTGGAAGATTTTTTAAAAAAAAAAATCGATTGCAATCCTATACTCTCCCCCAGAAACAACCAGAAACCAAATCAAGAATTCGTACCACAAAAACAGAAGTAGATAAAAACAAGAACTAAAGAAAAATTAACCATTTACATTGATAACATATAAAACTTACCCCACTGGAAAGCCCTCCCACCACCCCCTGAACAGCACCCCCTCACCCCACTTGACAGCCCCCACCACTACCCTTGGACTGCCCCCGACCCCCTGGACAACCCCAAACACCCCATGACTACCCCCACCCTCCTGAACAACACCCCTCACCCCCTCACCCCACTTGACAGCCCCACCACACCTCTGGACTGCCCCCCAACAACCCCAAACACCGCAAGACAACCCCCACCCTTCTGAACAACACCCCCTCACCCCTCACCCCACTTGAAAGCCCCCACCACACCCCTGGACTGCCCCCCGACCCCCTGGACAGCCCCAAACACCTCAGGACAACCCCCCCACCCTCATGTATACCACCCATACCCTGGACAACCCTCCCCCACCCCACCGGACAGCCCCCACCACACCCCTGGACTGCCCCGACCCCCTAGACAGCCCCAAACACCCATGGAAAACCCCACCACCCTCATTTATACCCCCCACCCCCTGGAAAACACTTCCACACCCCTAGATAGACCTCCCACACCCCTGAAACAGACCAAAAAGTTACCGAAAACAAATCAGAACCCCCTCACCCCAATAGACTGCCCCTATCACACCGCTGGACACTCCCCCCACACCCCTGAACATCACCACCACCCCCTAGACATCCCCCACCCTCCTATAGACCCCCACCCCCTGGACAGCACTCCCACATCCCTGGATATCCCTCCCACACCCTTGAAATATAGAAAAAATTTACCAAAAATAGACCAAAACCCCCTCAACCCACTAGACAGCCCCCACCACACCCTTGGAATGCCCCCCCATCCCCATGGACACCCTGGACCCCCCCTCGCCCCACTGGACAACCCCCCTGGAAACCCCCCTCACCCCACAAGGCACCCCCACACCCCTGGACACCCCTGGACAACCTCCCACTCCCCTGGACAGCCCTTCCACCCTCTTGGAAACACTCCCACCCCATAGACTGCCCCCCCACTCTCATGGACACCCAAGACCCCCACCCCACCGAACAGCCCTCCCAGACCCATGGACACCCCCACCCCACTGAACACCCTCACACCCTTGGAACCCCTCCCCACCAGACCAGAATCCATACCTGAAAAACCATCATAAGTTGACCAAAACAAGAAGTAGAACAAAATTAAACATTCACATTTATAACATTCAAAACTTACACTGTAAACCTAAAAAAAACTAAATACAACCTAAATGACTACCAAATACACAATTATAATGACAATATTCAAAATTACATTTTACATTACAAACAACTAAAATTTAATCAAACCTGTAAAATAATTTGACCACTATAATTGTAAGTGTTTGATGTATTCAGCAGTATAGGGTTGAGGGTCATCAAAAAGCATTAAATGAAAAGGATAGTAGTTAACGTGTATAATTAAATCAAATTGAAATATTATGGAAAAGTTTAAGAGGAAATATTTCGAGGTCAAAATTCACAACTGTCCCAGTTGTTATTATTTTATACATAAATCTTAACATAAAATATCTGCATTGAATGCCTACTTGTTGTTCATGACAATTCTGTTTGAATGAGTGTAAATTCAATATATTATTTTTATGTAATAAATCAAAAAGTACAAATTATAAATGGATATTTACCTTCACATTTACATATTTGATCTTTACACTCCTCTTCTTTGTGTTTTTTTTGAAAGTAGACCCATGCCCTGTTATAAAATAATGCGAATGGGGTAAATTTAAAATTCATTATAATATATAAAACAATTGAGAAATTTAAACTTACTTTTCCAATATATTCTTAAAACTTTCCCGCACATCATCATGGAAATAGCATATCCAATAAAGTGTTTTCTCCCTTGGGAAAAAAACCCCAAACATCCAATGATCACTAATAAAAGGAAATTGAAGGTTAGTAGTTTTTTATGTTATTAGCTAATGAACTCTTTGAGAGAGATGTGTTTTATACCTCTCACAAAAAGGCATCATCCAACATTGTGTGAAGATATTATTTTCAAGTATTTCAACAATATAAAGAATTATTTGTTCCTCATCCAATGCACATGCTTCAGGGGAAATAAATTACGGGTCCATGAATCCATATACATCTGTTAGCTCTTTCCTCTAACAAATTTTATAAAGATACCTAATAAAAAACAGACATAATTATACATTTTTAATAAATATAACACAAGGAAAAGGTGTTAATACTTACATGGAAAAAATTTGCACCACCTTGATGCCCAACTTATCTCCAGTAACAAGATCCATGATATCAGTTTTCATAATCCCCACACTTATTGCATGTCCAAAAACATGAGCTTCTATTGGAAACTCATAATGACTCGGCAAAAAATTTGAATATCTTGACAATATTTCAAGAATACTAGAATCTGTATCTGATGTCATAACCATTTTTATTTGTTGTTTTCTATACAATATTTCTTTACCTTTTAAGTATTCCGGTAAAAATAAATAGAAAAATATATTAGTTTTCAAATGATAAAACAACTTTAATAAAAAAATAAAATAAAAGATATAATATTTATACCTCTATGGTAATGAGTTGAAGAAGTCTGGATATCCAAATTAAAAAATGGCTGATACTATGTCCAACTATCATCACATCATCTGTAGGTGAAGGTAATCGAGCTGATCTATCTATAATATCCTGTATAGTGACCCTCTGATTCTCTACCTCTAATTGTTGATGATGAACTGTATATCTTATACAATATACCAACCCATATGCAACTATATGATGTTGAGGATCATCAACATACCACTCTCAATAAATAGAAAGCTGCGGCGGAGGAGTAGGATAAAAAATGGGGTCCGCAGGCTCAGGTGGGGGAGTGGGAGCTACTGGCGGAGGGGGATGATAAATAATGGGGTCTGTAGGGGGAGGTGGAGGAGTGGAAGCTACAGTTTGAAATTGTCTTTGCATGTCTGCAAACATATACTGTACCAATGATCTAATCTTTTCCTCCATCGTCGCATTAATATTATGAACTTCAGCCTCCAAGGATTCAATTTTTTTTATAAACCCCCTCAACATTAGAATTTGAAGAATGTGGCAACACTTTTCTTACTGATACACCTACCAGATATCCTCTTACACGACCTGGTTGTTTGGGCTTTCCCAATGCTACATATAAAATATCTTGCCTCCCAGTAGATGTAAGTGACCTTTGTAAACTCTGCTCCTCAAGAGAGTCCTGTATTAATTAATTTAACATTTCTGTAATGATTGAAATTATATGATGAAAATAGTTAACTTAAATAAATAAAATAGATATCTCACAATCCTCTAAGCTACGATTCTCAATTCTTCCAATAGATATTTCCCTTTTTCCCCATCTGATCCCTCTTCCATTTTTTATTTCTAGATGGAGGGGATGGAGGGGCCACCTCTCTAGAGCTTGAAGACTCAGCTCTTAGTTGTTGAAAATTTTCCACCATCATTTGTTCTTCCAAAAATGCATACCCTCCCTGAGATAAAATTTGAGGGTATACATTTTTAGATTGGATCTCCTGATGAGATTTCCTTGTTTTCTGTAAATTAAGAATAAGAAATCATTAACAAAACATTAATAAGATCATTTATATAAGAAAGCTTATAAAAGTTTACATTGCCCTTACCAAAAATGACTCTTTTGTTCTACTTTCAAAAAACTGTCTCCATGTGTCTTCATTTATAAAAGGATATATACGACATGGATTTTCATGACTCCTATGACCATAAATTAAATCAGATGAGAGGGTTTATTTCAAATCCCTCCATCTCCTGGCAGCCAATGATAAGAATTTCTTCCTGAATCCTCCAGTGTCAGGAATATCACATGTCATCTGATAAATAAGAGGTTAAACATATTATATATATTAGAAACATTTAAAGAATAGTCAAACAATAGAAAAAGATCTTACCAAAATTTTCTCCCACAACTGAGAGATTATCTCTTTATCCACACTTCTCCAGTCATCATACAGAATGCTTACTTTCCTCTTAGCCTGAGTTGATACAAAACTCTTAAAATATTTGGCATTTGGACCTCTAGGAATATCATCATCATCAAACTCAACGAGTATCCTCTAATCATGCGTATAGTCAAGTGCTAATTTTGGTTGACGTGTGCACCCATGTTTACCAACCTTTGAACTCCTTTTCATAATAGGAGCACATGAGGAAGATTGGGGAACCTCAAGAGGAGCATGTGAATGTTCCTCCCCATAGGTATGACCAATATTCTCATCTCCAGAATCATGTGGTTGATCAATTGAATGATCTGTCATTACCCTTCAAATCAAAAAAACAAACATTAATTCACAAATATACAAATTCAAATATTTTAATAGTACTGTAATCAGAAAATAGAAAAGTGTACTAAGTTACGTAATAGTAAACATTGTTAATACGGTAAGCATGTTAAACAATGGTAATGATGGTAAAGATGGTCAAGCTGGTAAACATGGCAAACATGGTAAACATGGTAAACATGGTAAACATGGTAAACATGTTAAACATGGTAAACCTAGTAAACATGGTAAAGTAATTGTCACTGAACAAAAATAATAGATATATAATTCATGTAATAGTAAACATGATGAAGTAAACTAAAAAAATTTAAAACGAACAAAAAATTATACTTATTTTGTTTGAATACATGTTTTAATAAAGAAAAAACTTAAAATATCTAACATTTTATGAAAAAAATAAATGTAAACAAGAAAAAAAAATATGTTACCTGTAATTTTAGGAATGTACAAATGGATTGTTTTCCCAAATTCCTTCGTCGTGATCATTCCTTATGGCACAAACCATGTCTTCAACATGCTCACCATTATGTTCTGTTAATATTTCCATGGAAGTTGGGATCTCACATAAATCAGCATATTCATCAAGTTTATCCTCACCAACATATTGTTTTTTACCTTGTAAAACAACAGCCCACTACACATATGATTGATATACTATATAGAAGATATGTTTTCCATGTGTTTGGAATTATAAAAGAATTAGATGTGTCTTCCAATCTATTCATATTAACAAGTGTCATTCCAAATTCATCGTGTCTCACACTGTTGTTACTGACAAACCATTTACAGTTAAAAACATGAACTTTAATTTTAAAGTAATCAACCTCCCATATGTCTTTAATCACTCCATAATATGCACTGGATGCAGAAATTGGGTTTTTGTCCTTAACACTCAAAATATGCATTGCTTCTGCAAACACCAATACACCACTATTATGAACTAAACTTCTATTTTCCTAAGCTTTCGTATGAAATGTATAGCCATTAATGTCATAACTGGACCATGTTATCACATTTAAACATGGACCACCCACTATCCATTTTAATGTCTCTGGTACATCTGATCTACCAAGAAAGGTCTTTTTAAACCGTGACAAAAAAGTTTTGTTGTGATCATTCAAAATCCACATTTCTTTCTTCTTTGGATGACGTTGTTTCAACTCATTAATATGCAATGTGATATACGGCTGAGCATTAGCTATGTTATTCAAGATGTATGATTCTAACTTCTTCATCTGTTTAGCTGACACTGATTTTACTTTCAAGACACGAATCCCCTTTCCCTCATTATTAACTCGTTCATGGAGAGATCGAGGCAAACCTATGTGTTGCGCCGCAGCCAAGTAGCTCGTACAAAACTCTACTACCTCCTCAGAAATATACTTTTCAATAATGGAGGCTTCAGGTCGATATGGATTTTTAACATACCCCTTTAATATTTTCATATACCTTTCAAAAGGATACATCCAATGAAGATATACAGGTCCAAAAAGCTTTATTTATTGAACCATATGAATCATTAAATGAACCATTATATCAAAAAAAGTTGGAGGAAAATACATTTCCAATTGACAAAGTATAAAAATTGAATCCTTTTCCAAAATTTTCAAAGCATTCACATCAATCGACTTGTTACAAATTGAGTTGAAAAAATAACACAACTTCATTATAGTCTTTCTGAAATGGATGGGAAATATTCCACGCAATGCAACTGGTAGAATTTGTTGCATCATGACATGACAATCATGTGATTTCATACCTATCAACTTCAAGTCCTTCAATGAGACAAAATTTTTTACATTTAAAGAATAACCTTGAGGCACTATGATATCATGAAGACACTGAAAAATCTAATTTTCTCCCTCTTCGATAATGTATGACAAGACAGGGGAAGAAATGTTCGTCTTCCTTTAGGATTGGGAGCTAACTCCAAACATATTCCCATTGATAGTAAGTCTAATCTTGCATTCAACCCATCTTTTGTCTTTCCTTTAATATCTAACAATGTTCCAATCAAACAATCACAAATATTCTTCTCCACGAGCATGAAATTAATATTATGTTTAACTTCATGATACCTCCAATATGGTAGCTTAAAAAATATTGACCTTTCCTTCCAAATATGTCTATCATTACCAGATTTTTGTGTCTTTCCCAATGTCACATCAAGGTTTTTCACCCTCTCAAAATACAAATCAGGGGATAAAGGTTTTGGAGCAGTATAAAATTCTTGTGAGCCATTGAATGCCTTTTTTAGTCTTCTATAAGGGTGATCCATAGGCAAAAACTTTCTATGACCCATGTACACTGTTTTCCTCCCATGATGCAATTGAAAATATGACGTCTGTTGTTCACAAATTGGACAAGATTTATGCCCTTTAACACTGTATGCAGACAAATTTTTATATGCTGGGAAGTCATTTATAGTGAACAGAAGCACTGCATGTAGTTGAAAATATTCCATTTTATAAGAATCATACACCCTAATACCATCAGCCCATAACAGTTTCAAATCATCAATCAACGGTGACAAGTAAACATCAATATCATTGCCGGGTTTCTTTTGACCAGAGATCATTATACTCAACATGACATATTTTCGCTTCATACAAACTTCATGAGAGAGGTTGTAAATTACCAATAAAACAGGCCATGAACTATGTGTGCTACTGAGGGTTCGGTATGGATTCATTACATTTGTGCACAACCCTAGTATGAGATTTCTAATTTCATATCCAAATGTAGAATACTGCCAATCAATTTTCATCCATTGTGGACAATCAGCTAGATGATGTATCTTTTCATCACATACCCACTCATCAGCATGCCATCTTAACCTTTTTTCATCATGTTAATTAGAAAATAAACGTTTGAAATGATGAATTATAGGAATATGTCAAAATACCTTTGAAGGGATCTTTGTAATCTCTACATCAGCCTGTGATTTTTCTTTCACCTTATACCATGATGTCCCACATTTAGGACACTCTGACAGAAATTCATATTCCTTCCTAGATATAATGTAGTCATTTGGACATGCATGTATTTTCTTGTATCCCAATCCCATCGGGCATAATATTTTCTTGGCCTTATAATGTTAATCTGGAAGATTGTTATCTTTTGGAAGAATGTCTTTCATCAATTGTAGCAACTCTGTAAAACTTCTGTCACTCCATCTATGTTTCGCCTTCAGGTTAATCAATCTTAACTCTACCGACAAAACCGTAAAATCTGTACAACCAGGATATAATGGGTTATCAGCATCACTATATAGATGCGCAACTGTCAGTTCTATCTCAATTTGTTCTGCTATAATATAGAGAATCATTTCTTCAATTCCATTGGATTTACCATCTTGCGAATCATCATCATCAGTGAAATTCCGTACAGTTTCACCATGCCAAATCCAAGGGCTGTAACTCAAATTAAAACCATGAAAAATCAGATGATCTTTTATCTCTCTACTTTTCAACTTCTTCATATTCAAACATTTCAGGCATGGACAGAAAAAAATGCCACTCTACTTGGACGCGCCCAAAAGATGCTTTAATGAGATTCATATTTTATGAAATTTAATTTGAACTATCCTTTATATGTCCTTTTTCGACACCATCTAGAATAACCTAATTAGAAGGTCGAATGAATGATATATTGTTTATTTAATGCGGTGGGGTCCATTCTGCTAGCCAGACTAAGTGCTCCAATTGATTGAATTTTTTGTACCATTGGGTTTCTAATTGGGTCTTGGTATAGAAGTAAAATTTTAATCCCACAAGCATAGGAATCCTACAAAAAAATATTCACTTCAATTGGACTAATATTATAAAATTTATTCCCGAAAAATAGAAGCTATATAAAACTGCCAATTTTACAGAATTACCCCATTTTCACATTTAAGCCCAAAATACACCAAAAACACATAAATGATGCAAATACACTCACATTGAATAATTGGGAGGTATTAAATCATTGAAAAACATATAAATAATAATTAAAATATTAACTATATCAATTCCCCCAAACTTATCACTTGGACTTTTGGACAAGTCAGAATCAAAATAAAATCAAAGTAAATTCAAAACACATATCCCTGAGATCCACCAATTTGAAAACAAGAAACAAAATATATCATGCCTCCTCAAACTCTATTATTTCATGTTCTTAATTTAGTATCATTCAATAAATTTACTCTTCATTTATCCTCCCATGCACACAAAAAACTTACCTAACTTTCATTATCTCTCATTACACAAATTTCAATTTTTTAGCAATGTCTTTCTCATCCAAACTCATACTAGGGTCACCATAGGCTTGATAAATTCCTAAATCTCCAACTGATGTGAGTCAAAGAAATATTTTTATCATGAGGACTTGTTAAGGTTGTTTTGTGGATTTAGTTTGGTAGGATTTAGATGTGTAAATTTTGAGGCTGAATGAAGGGGGGTTGGCTCTTTTTGAAGCAAAATTGCATTACTCTAATTTTCACACAAGTATGGTCTTCTCTTCAATCCTATTAGTAGAAAATAAACTCCTTCTTCATGTAATATCAAGGAATGTTCACACTGTTCATCATTTCAGCAACAAACATTTCAATCTTCTCAAATATAATATTTCTTGAAAGCTCCAGAAAAGGCACAATTTTCTTTTGACATTAGAAGCTCCAGAAAGGCACAACTTCTCTCATCATGAAAGATCCAGAAAAGGAACAGCTTTCAGCAGAATGATTTTTAGCAGAAATAGAATCTATTCAAAATTTTTTCACCCAAAGTATCCCCAAATAAGGTAGTACAATACAAGAAATCTTCCCCCACACTTATGTTCAAATAGATCATGCAATTTCACTTCAATAGCAGGTTGGATAGGGAATATTGGCTTGTAATGTGGCTAACCTAACAAGATGTTCATGGATTCTATAGGATACAAGGATTCAATGTTCAAGGTAGGAAACTATTAAAGGGATTATATTGAAAAGGGGTCTTTCAAACCAAAGAAATGCCTCAATCTTTTAAAAAACATATACCCCAAACCCTCAACTTTTGAAAGGAATAAATCAAATTCTGGTTAAAACAAGCATGATTTGGTTCTCTCAAGAAGTGAGGTGAATGTAATGAATATGAAAATAATAGGTTCAGAAGCCTCACGGGAATGTGATTTCATATATAAAGACAGTGATATGTGGCATGGGACTAAAAAAACAGAGTATTTTCATGAAATTCCCAAATAATTGAACTTGAAACAATATCATTGTCAGCATTAATTTAAGCTCAGTTTCATTGAATAAATTATTTCTCCCATGGACATGGGTTTCAAAAATGTCAAAGATAATCATTTCAGCACAAAAAGTTTCAAAAACACAAATTTTTTTTAAAAATAAGCACACAAAATTTGAAACACACACATGTTTTTTTAAAAACAAATAGGAAAATAGGAAAACAAACAACACATAAAAAAAATTCTAAACTACAAAGGTTCCCTCCCCCACACTTAAATTATGTAGTATCTGCAATGCATTAAAATGTATTTAACATGTCATAATATTAGAAGTTGAATCACAACAATCATAAAAATATAAAGGAGAGGTACGACCTGATGGAGTTTATTGATAAATAGCTTGGAGGAGTGTGATCTCCTCCATTGGCTCTGATGGTATGGTCACAAGGAATTTCTTCAATCTGTGCCCATTAACAGTGAATTGACCCTTAGATCCATCCTTCAAAATATGTACAGCACCACAAGGACATACATTAGTAACTATAAATGGACCTTCCCACATGGAACGAAGTTTACCTGACATCAGCTTGAGTCTTGAATTGAATAACAACACTTTGTCTCCAAGATGAAAGTCTTTTGGTTGGATTAGTTTGTCATGAGACACTATTGTTCTCTCTTTTTAAATCCTGGAACTTTCAAATGCTTCCCTTCTAATTTTGTCTAGCTCCTGTAACTGTAATATTCTATCTTTCCTAGTACTTTCAAGATCAAGATTCATCTTCCTCACAACCCAGTATGCGTTGTGTTCCAATTCCACAGGTATGTGACAAATTTTACTATAAATCAGCCTATATACACTCATTCCAATTGGGGGTTTGTAGGCTGTCTTGTAAGCCCATAATGTGTCTTCTAGCCTTTGGCTCCAATCTTTCTTATTTGGATTAACAGTATTTTCCAAAATTTCTTTGATTTTCCCTATTAGACACTTCAGCTTTCCCATTAGTCTGTGGATGATAGGGAGTTGATGTTTTATGATGCACCCCATACTTTTTCGACAAAGCCTCCATTCTCCTATTGCAAAAGTGAGTCCCTTGATCACTAATGATGGCTCTGGGAACTCTAAACCTAAAAAATATGTTAGCCCTGACAAAATCACAAACAACTTTAGCATCGTCAGTACTAGTGGATTTTACTTCCACCCATTTGGAAACATAATCAACAACAAGAAGAATATAAGAATTTTTCAAATGACATTGGGAAATGGCCCATAAAATCTATCCCCCAAACATCAAATATTTCACAAAAATTAAGTGGCTTTTGGGTCATTTCTTGTCTCTTTGAAATATTTCTTGTAAACTGACATTTTTCACACCGTTTACAAAATTCATGAGAATATTTGAAAAGTGTTGGCCAATAAAGTCTAGATTCTAAAACCTTCCTTGCTATCATTTGAAGAACAAAGTGGCCTCCACAAGCTAATGTGTGAAAAAACTTAAAGACTGAATCAATTTCATTTTTAGGCAAACATATCTTATCATTTGGTCATTGCAAATCGTCCAAAGAAATGGATCATCCCATATGTAATATTTAGATTCATATTTCAATTTGTGAATTTGGTGAGAATTTAAATGATATGGGACATGAGATGTTAGAAAATAATTGACCATGTCAGCATACCAAGGTACTTTTCCTTCAATCAAGTACAACTGATCTCCTGGAAGGTGATCATTTAGTGGTTCCGTGTCTGGAATTTAAACTTTAGCAGTGTTGGGTAGTCTACTTAAGTGATCAGACACTTGGTTCTCAAATCCATTCTTATCTTTTATTTCTATGTTGAACTCCTGCAGTAATATAATCCATCTCACAAGCCTTGGTTTTGCTTCAGCGTTCTTCATCAAGTACCTAAGAGATGCATCATTAGAAAATACAATGACTTTAGTTCCAAGCAGATACTATCTAAATCTTTCTAAAGAAAAAAAACTGCTAAAAACTCTTTTTCTATTGTTATTTAGTTGAATTGGGACACATCTAAAGTTTTCAAGGCACATGCAATGACTTGTAGCCTGCCCTCAGTTCTCTGAGAAAGTACTGCTCCAACTGCTTGGTTTGAAGCATCACAAAGTAGCTCGAATGGTTCTTCCAAATTAGGTGGGTGCATTATTGGTGGTGTAATCAATCTCATTTTCAACTCATCAATGGATTCCCTACATGAACCATTGAAATCAAAATCTTCATCTTTCAAAAGTAATCTAGAGAGAGGGAGAAAAATCTTACTGAAATCTTTGATAAACCTCCTGTAGAATCCTGCATGTCCTAAAAATGATCTAACATGTTTCACACAAGTTGGGTAAGGCAAAGAATTTATCACATCATTTTTTGATTTATCAACATCAATGCCTTTCTGAGAAATGACATGCCCAAGGAAAATTCCTCTCTCAACCATAAAATGACACATTTCAAAATTCAAAACAAGGTTTTTTTCAATTCATGTTTTCAAAAAAATTTCCATATTTTTCAAACAATGGTCAAAAGAATTTACAAAAACTATAAAATCATCTAAGAAAACCACCAAGAAATCTTCAATGTGATCAGAAAATATACTTACCATACACCTCTGAAATGTACCTGGATCATTACACAATCCAAATGGCATCCTTTTGTATGCAAAAGTGCTGAAAGGACAAGTAAATGTAGTCTTCTCTTGATCCTCAGAAGCTATGGGTACCTGAAAATAAACTGAAAATCCATCCAAAAAGCAATAATGAGTTCTCCCCACCAATCTCTCTAGCATCTGGTCAATGAAAGGGATAGGGAAATTATCTTTTCGAGTGACCTGATTCAACTTCCAAAAATCTATGCACACTCTCCAGCTATTCTGAATTCTTATCGGGATTAATTCATTCTTTTCATTCCTCACAATGGTTAGGCCAGTTTTCTTTGGGACTACATGGATGGGGATAACCCATTATGAATCTGATATGTGATAGATGATATTAGCTTCTAATAACTTCTCAATCTCTTTTTTCAAAACCTCCATCAGGGTAGGGTTCAGCCTCCTTTGGGGTTGTCTGACAGGTTTGGAATCTCCCTCATGAAAAAATTGATGTGGGTAAAGTTTTGGGTTTATTCCTAGGATATCACCTAAGATCCACCCTATTTCTTGGACATTCTCTCTCAAAATATCAATCAAAGATTTTTCTTGAGTTTTAGATAGATTATTATCAATTATTACTGGTAATTTCTCTCCCTCCATAAGGTAAACATATTTTAGATTAGTGGGGAGTGGTTTTAATTCTAGATTAGGAGGATGCTCAAGGGATGAAACTAAATTGAGGTTTTCCACTTCCAATGGTTTGAAATCCTCCACACAATAAATCATATCATCTTCATAATCATTTAAAAAATTATCAATGAAGTCAGATTTTACCTCTTCTTCCAACAAGAAATCAGAACCTCCAAGAGTTTGGGAATCCATATGTTCAGTGATATCTTTAATGGAAAAATTCTCTCCTAATGAAAAAAATTCATGAAACATACCTGATTATTCAATTGGTTCTATTCCATCTTCATGGGAGAGTGATAAGAGTGAATGATCATATGATGGGTGCCTCATGGATTCAAAAATATTAAAGTGGACAATGCTATCTCCAAACTCCATTGTAAGTGTCCCTTCATGGACATTGATGATGGTTTTGGCTGTCTTCAAGAAAGGTCTCCCCAAAATGACGGGTGAGTGTGATGGGATCCTATCATCTTCCATATTCAACACATAAAAGTCAGCAGGGAATAAAAGATCTTTGACTTTTACTAGGACATCCTCTAGAACTTCTACTGGGAACACTGTTGATCTGTTTGCAAGCTGGACCACCACTCTTGTAGTCTTCAAGTCTCGCATATGCAAAGAAGTATATAATGAGTGAGGAAATACATTAATTGATTCACCTAAATCACACAAAGCATTAGAGAAATTTAATTAACCAATGGTTCATGGAATAGAAAACGTCCCTGGATCTTGACATTTGGTTGGAAATTGTGGTGTGATAAGGGATGAGACACTTCTTCCCAAATTGATCCTCTAATTCCCTTGAAGTATCCTTTTCTTTGTGCAAATATCCTTCAAAAACTTAGCATACCTTGTAATTTCTTTGAGTGCTTCAAGTAGAGGTATGTTGATTTCCACTTTCTGGAAGGTGTCCAGAATTTCTTTTTGTAGTGCTTCTTCTTATAACCTCTTTGATTCAATCATCCTTGATGGAAATGGTGGTGGTATATCTTTCTTCTCACTTTGTTTCCTTTGAAATGGTGTTTCTTGTTTCTTCCTTCTTGGCCAATCATTATCATCCTCCTCTTTTTTATCTTCTTCCCGATGCATTTTCATAGAATTATCATCATTTATAACTTCATTCTCACCCAGATCAGTTTTTCTTGTTTCAGGTTCAATGGTGGATGGTGGTTGGATTTCTTTTCCACTTCTTTTAGTTATAATACTAACATTCTATTTTGGGTTTGGGACTTCTTGGGAAGGGAGTTTACCTCGATTTTTGGTCATAAATTCCATGAGACTTTCAAAATTGTTGGAAAAATCTTTAACAGTGTCTTTCAATCCTTCAAACTCATATTTTTGTTGGTTTTTAATTTGAGGTTGTGCACTGTTGGATGGTTTCTCATAGGTTCTTTGGAGATTGGTTGGTTTTTGGTAAGAATTATGGTTATAAGATGGTTTTTATTGAAATGGTGGTGGATTCTGGAATTGATTCTGGAATGGTGGTTGGTTTTGAAACTGGTTTTGGTATGGGGGTCTACCTTGATTCTACTGATTTCCAAACCCATATTGGACTTGGTTAGTATCTCTCCATCCTTGATTTTGTTGGAACTTCCTTGTCTTAAAGGCTACTTCACATGTTTACATTCCATGTATTTCAGAACATTGGTCAGTAAAATGATCAAGTGATGAGCATAAACCACATACCTTAGCTGACGCTTGTTGGTCACTAACTTGCTTCAAGGCCATCTGTCTCACCAAACTAGTAAGCTCTTAAATCTTAGTTTCTAATAAGGGTGATGGATGAGAAGTGCATACCTCATGAATAACTCTTGTTCCAATACCTCTTGTTCTAAATTGCTGTGAGTTTTGGGAAATCTTTTCAATCAAGCCCTTGGCTTCTTCTGGTGACTTGTCAATCAGTGCACCTCCAGATGATGCATAAAGAAGGTTTCTGTCATTGTCTAGTATTCCTTGATAGAAGAAGACAAGAAAGTGGTTTTTCTCAATGGATTGATGCAGACAGCTGGCACATATCTTCTTAAATCTCTCCCAGTACTCGTAAGGGTTTTCTCCAGATGATTGTCGTATGGCGTAGATTTCCTTCTGAATGGATGTGCTTCTAGAGGTGGGGAAGAGTATTTGCATATAACATCTTACCATGTCATTCCAGTCATGTACATTTCCTGGTTGTAGTCCGTACAACCATTATTTAGCAGCTCCATCCAATGAAAATGGAAATGCCTTCCACTTTACCTGCTCCTTGGTAATCCCACGGGGTCTGAAAGTTGAGCAAACATGTGTGAACTCTTTAATGTGTTTGTTTGGATCTTCACCTACCAAACCATGAAACTTTGGAAGAAAAGGAATCATGTCAGGTTTAATTTAAAAATCATTTTGTAACACTGGCATGGAAAGATTATTGTTTTGATTAAGGAATTGTGGTGCATAGAGGTCTCTAAGTGTTTTGTTTTGATTTTCAGCCATGATGACAGACACAAAGTGAACACTTGAAGTTTCACTTGAGTCTGCAAGGGGAACATCCTCAAATTCAGATTCCAAATTAATTTTTCTAAGTCTATTCAACAAGGTTCTTTCAATTTCAGGATCTATGGGTAAAGGTTCAGTTTTTGAGGTTCGAGTCATGCAATTTTGAAGAGAAAAGTTGAAAAGGGAAAAGAAAGAAAAGAAAATAAATGTTGGCGCTACCTCCCCGGCAGCGGAGCCAAGTTTTCATACGTGCCTATCATAGGGTGTGTCAAAAACACATATAACCTATGTTAAAATGTATTATAGTGGGTTACCTAGGTTGTCTCCAGAGAGGAGTGCAAAACAATTAAGCTGTCACCTTAAAATAAGAGAAAGAAGTGAGGTTTTTGTTAGAAATTGTTTGATTTGGAAAATACAAGAAAGAAACTAAATAAAGTAAAGTAATTAAGTGAAAGTTTAGAAAAAAAATTGACAAATGATGTGATTTAAATCAGTGATATGAAATGGTGATCAGGTTAGGGTTGGTTTTCCAATTGTAATTCTATCATTGTTCATTTTACCCAATTCTCATATTCTAAATCGTTAAGAGTGAGAATCCACAATCGTTTCTTCTCACTCCCTTGGTAAAATAAAAACGTGAGAATAAACCTTACTAAAACCTCAGATTGGTCTACTCTCATTCCAATGTGTAATAGAGTTGTAGAAAATACCCTCAATTATCTTAGGCAATTCCCAATCAGGTCTTATTTATCCCAACCAATCAAGAACATTCACTACTCCTCACACACGTACCGGTGATCACCGAGTAATACACCACTAAATCCCGGTCTATTCCATAGTTTATAAACCAGAACCTAGTGGAGAAATATATTTATCATTGACCAAATATAAATAAAAAACAGAATCTAAAATCAGATACAATCGTACATGATAATAAAAACAATTATAAGAAATTGAAACAGATTCGCAGAAGAGAAAAGAGGATATTAAAACATTACATGAAAGAACTCAAGAATTACAAAAGGGGAAACCTACCCATCCCCAAACACTCAAAATATCTACCCCACCATGGTAAGGGTAATTGAGTTTAAGGGGGAAGAAGTCATTACAAATCTAAGAAGAACCAAAGAGAGAAAACAAAGAACAGAAAAGTTGATGCTCCAGAATCTGTACTCCAGAAGTTTCCCTCTGTTCTGCCCACCAGACGGCTGAAAAACACTCAGGTCCCTTATTATAGAATGTTGTAAACGAGGTTGGATATTGACCCTAAAAATTGG
Organism: Viscum album; assembly: GCA_963277665.1. Taxonomy (NCBI): domain Eukaryota; kingdom Viridiplantae; phylum Streptophyta; class Magnoliopsida; order Santalales; family Viscaceae; genus Viscum; species Viscum album. The sequence continues at coordinate 1,698,639,199 of OY728142.1, forward strand.
AGAGCAATTGGATAGGTTTAAAGAAATATATGGCCAAATTAATAGACATTACGTTTTTGGATTCCAAATACTGTTTCACCCACTCCACTTGGATGCGCCCAAAAGATTCCTTAATGAGATTTATATTTTATGAAATTTAATGTGAACCGTCCTTTGTATGTCCTCTATCGATACTATCTAGAAGCACCTAATTATAAGGTTGGATGAATGAGATATTGTTGATTTAATGCGGTGGGGTCCATTCTGCCAGCCAAACTGAGTTCTCCACTTGATTGAATTTTATGTACCATTGGGTTTCGAATTGGGTCTTGGTACAGAAGAAACATTTGAAGAACACAAGCATAGGAATCCTAAAAAAAGGATTCACTTCAATTGGAATAATATTATAAATGTTATGCCTGAAAAACAGAATCTATATAAAACTTCCCATTTTACAGAATTACCCCATTTTCACATTTAAGCCCAAAATACACCAAAAACACATAAATGATGCAAATAAAATCACATTGAATAATTGGGAGGGATTAAATCATTAAAAAACATATAAATAATAATGAAATTATTAACTCTATCAGTTTTCCACAATTACATGTTTTCTTCCCATGCTATTTTATCATGATTGATGTTCCATTATGATATATGCCTTACGTACTTCCAAGATTTATGTCTTTGCTCAAGATTTTGATGTTTAGATTTTATGTTCAAGTTTTTGCATTCAAATGTTTATAGATTGTTTTATGTTCTATATGTTTACCCTTACTGGGCATTTGAGCTCACCCTTTTTATGTTTTCCTTTCCCAAGGATTTAAAGAAAGGTTTTAGGTAAGAAAAAAAGGGGAAGATCTTTATGGGAGATGTTGAAGATCTTTCACCATGATTAGAAGATTACGTTCCGAGTTTCCAAAGACACTAAACTAATACGGTATTTAGGCATCTATTTTTCTCATGTATTAAGTATTCTGCAAAAGTAATGAAATGTGTATGTACATCAAGCTTTGGGTCTCTACAAAAATACATCAGAAATCACAGTTTTTACGTCGGTTATAATATAACCGACATAAAAAATTCTGCGGGTTGGTTTGTTACGTCGGTTATAAAATAACTGACATAAAAAAGGCCTCAAAAGCCGCTATTTTTACGTCAGTTATTTTATTACCGATGTAAAAAATTCGTAGATACCTCATTTTTTACGTTGGTAATTTGATAACCGATGTAAAAAACACCGTGATTTGGTTTTTTACATCGATTAATTTATAACCGACGTAAAAAATGAACGTGTGCGATTTTTAACTTCGGTTATTAAAATAACGGACGTTAAAAATTTAGTCTCTGTATTTTTTACGTTGGTTATAAAATTACCGACGTAAAAAACCACGTTTCACAGATTATCACGTCGGTTATATATAACCGACCTAAGAAATTGTGACGTTAAAAACATTTTCTGCACTAGTGAATCTTACGTTTCACACTAATAATATAATAATATCATTTATATGGTAGTTAAAACCTAGCCATTGTAATGGAGAGAATAAACAGAATTGAATACAAAATGATTATATATTTTTGTTAAATATTTTTACATTTATCTAATAAAATTTAGAGGCTTAAAATAAGAAAATAATTCGATTTTAAGCATAAATATTCTAATGTTCTTTAAAAGGTCGATTAACCACCTTTTGATGGAGAACCATTTTTAAAACTACGTTTTCCCAATTTTATATTTTATATTTGAAAAAATAAAATCCTTCTTTAGAATTAGGACATAAAATTTACTTTTTGTAAATTTTTGTTATTTTTCCGATAAAGTTCATTTTTTAATGAATAGTGAAAATGCTGTATTTTAATTCAAAACCTTCTTTTAATATAATTTATTTATATAGTTATATTATCTTTTTAATTGGGTTTAAAGTTTATTTGAAATATATTTTTACCATTTAATCCAATTGAATTTATTGTAATTAATATCACTTTGAAATTGGACATAAACAAGTGTCAATCTTTTGATAAATATTGTTTCTTAAAAACACGTTATTTGTTTTAACAGCGGGAACTAATTATAAAATTAATTAATGAAACTTCTATGTTTTGAATTTCATAAAATGGACTTCATTTTTTAATTTGGAATATAAAATTTAATTTGGATAATTTTTTGGTATTTTTCTGACAAATGTTCATTTTTAATGAATAGTGAAAAATACTGCATTTTACTTCAAAACTGCTTTCTCATCTAATTTAATTATATAGTCAGATTGTCCTTATAATTGGTTTTAAAGTGTAATTGAATTAATTTTTTATCACTTAATACAATTTTGTTCATTAGAAGTAATTTCACTTTTCAATTGGATGTAAAAACAAGTAAATCTTTTAGTAAATTTTACTTCTTAAAAACCCGTCTTTGGTTGTGACGACGAGAATTATTTTTAAATTAATTACTTAATTTTATAAGTATAGAATTTGATAAAATGGATTCCATATTTGGAATCATAAGGTCCAAATTATTTAGTTAAGACTCTTTTGTTTTTGGACATTATGAATAGTAACGACGATAATTATCTTTAATTATCGTGATTAATTAGTAATCTGGTAGTTAAGGGTAATAAAATAATATCATAATATTATAAAATGACCCCAACATGTGTCTAAATACTCTTGTTTGAGTCATGGACGACCATGTGAAGCCTTTTACCGAAATTGATGGCCCATGGAGTCACATGGGTGTAATAGTGACATTTATGACATTATTTTTAAAAAAGAAGAGAAATATAACAATGGTTTGTATATCCTAAGTAAAAGAATTTTAATTTTGTTTACATAAATTATATCTTAGACTATAAATATTCATTGTAAATCTAAAAATATTTTCTACATGGTATTTTTTTGATAATTTTTAGACATTAAATAAAAAAATTTATTTATGACACCATGATGATGCAGTGATTACCTCATTAATGAATGATTTAAATAAAATGAAAAGATATGGGAAAATAAAAGACTTAAACTTGTCTAAAACCTATTTAATGGGTGTATTTAGAACCCTTATCACCTTATCCTCTAAATATATCATTGTGCGACGTTTAAAATCTGAAAACCATTTTATAATAAAGTAACATTTCAAGGCTTTCCTAAAGTGACCCTCCTCCCTCTTATAAAAGGCTCCCACCTCTACCCCATTACCCACACCTCTCAAGACCTTGAATCATTCAAAATCTTCTCATATTATCTCTACAAATCTTTCTATTACTCCTAGAAGCCTCACTTTGGGCATAAGTCTTTCCAAGGAAGCCTTTATCTCAAATCAAAAAGAGTTACCCGATTTAGAGGTAATGTCTTCTCTCGAGTTTCTTTATTTTATTTTCCTTATTCACTCACCACTATCTTCTTATTATTTGATCCCATAATAACACTAGTATCCTAAATATACTAATATGTTGTTATGATACTTATTATTCCTACACTTACACACACCTCCGTCTAATGGTTAATGAACATACTGTTTCTGTGGGTGGCGAATTACTGGCTCACAAAATGATGATTGTTCAATCTTCTTTTAACACATTTCATAGTGGCCATTGTGATGTCACTGTATTTATATATGATATATATGGTATTTATTTTTTATATATGCTTCTGAATTTTAATTTTAAATCAAATCGTTATGCTTTTCTTGTTGTGGAACTGTGATAATTTCATCTGAGGAAGTGTGGACTACCGCCCCCTCAAGTGATGTGACTCATTCATGCCAAACATGGAATTTATAAAGATTTAAATTAATGAAATTATGTTACCTATATAACATATATATTACACTGGAATTATAATATATCTATTTCTCATTTATTTTTAAAGTCTATTAATATGAAAAAAATGAAAGTAGCGTTCATGCGTACGTACGGCCTACCGTCTCCATGAACGGTAAATTTCATTTATTATCTCCAAAAATTATGGAATATTATTAAATATATATATACTGGATATATATGATATTTAAATCATGAAAACCATTCCATAGATGATGTACTTATAACTACATGGACAATTCTCTTCAAACAAGTTCATTTTTGACTCATGTACCGAACATCAACAAAACCTATGATATGAACTCACATAATTAAATAATTATTATAACATGATAATATGTGATATGAATTTAATAATAAACATTAAATTAATTCCTTAAGCAATTATAAATTGACCAAGGTTTATTATTCAATAATATAAAGAAACGAATAAGGCAAGTCGAACTTGAGGTAAAAGGATTTCTTATCTCACTTTTAATTCCATGAGATTTCCATTGTTCGCCACTTATTTGTTTCTTGTGGTGTATTGTGTAATTAAATTTCATATATATTATCATGATTATATTTATATTCATGGTATTATGTGATTAATTTGGTATTTGTTATCTTTATGTCATACGAATCGATTGATTACAACGAGGTAAGGGGTTTTTATCTCACTTTTTATTCCCGTGAGATTCATGATACATTTTCCACTATTTAATTTTATGTGGTGTATTTACTGCCCATTATTGTATTCTTTGTGTAATATAATTTAATTTATGGGTATTTAAATTTTCATTTTATGAACCTTCTTTCATGGGGTGTACGTTTCGAAAGTTACCCAAATCGGTAAGGGAACCTTTCACCCTCCTCTTTTTAAAAGACTTATTTTTGTTAGGTCTTTTAATTTATATCTTCTTATGTTGGGATATGTTCTTACATATCCTTATTACTGTAAATTTTATGTCCAAGTGATGAGATACCATTTTTATCTCTCATCAACTCATTTTCTGAATTTTAAAGTGACGCCGCTAGGCTGTCAAATTTCTGTTAGGGAACTTCTTAACCCAATTTCAATTCTTTGGGTTAAACCTATACTTATTGTTTATGTCATACAATGAATATGTGTGGATGAAATATGATTGTTTTACACTTAATATCCACTAATTTGGGTGTATTTATATTTTTCACACATAATTATGTAATTAATTTATCCTTAATCTACGGATACCGTCTTTGTACGGGACTTCATCTCAATCTCCTTTCATTGAAACATCTTTTGATTTCTACATGAATTTATTTTATATGGTGTATAAAACCCATTTGACTTTTAATTTCATTCAAAAGGAATCTTTTTACATGAAGTGTTTTACTAAACAACAAAAGTTATGTTTTTGTCTTACGTATGCAGCGACAATAACTTCTCCGCCACCGTGACCATTATTTGAGTTTCGGCTCCCTCTACAAGACATAACTTTTTTTAAAAGAAAAATAAATAACATGTTTTACTTGTATTTTATTTTGGTATTGAAAATGGTTTTGATAATGTTTTGATTATATCAATGTGTTGTATTAATATCTTGTGATTTAAATGTGGAAATGTTATGTTTCCTTTATGCATGTTTTATGTGGTACGATTATGTTATGGTTATTGTGCATTGTTTATGAAGTCGGGTGGTTCCTTGATAAACTAAGGGCGGGTGAGCCCGAGATTGATCTCCAATGCATTGGGTAACATGAAGGAGTTAAACGCTAAGGTTTATCTGAAGAGATTCAGGGAATTTACTATGATGGGTATTCCAAACATAACCCTAAGGGTTACTCCCTACATAAGAATTTTATGAATTCCTCAAGTTAACTTTATGTTTTATGATTTCTATGCATATTTCACAAATCTTAAAATTTAATGGGATATGTGAAAAAGATTATTTTATTTATATATTGAAGATCTAATGTTTTCTTTCTTTTTGTATCCCTTATTGAGCTTTTTATGCTCATCCCAAGTTTTTGAAATGTGTTTCACAGGATATAAAGGGGAATAGGGTTAAGGATGGGATCAAGGAAATGTCATGCTATCTAAAACATGGAACTATACATGTTTCTTTTTAAGATTTTTTATTTGAAACAGAGTATATGTGTCTACTTTTTTTTCTTTTGAGATGTAATAGTTATGTCCTAATTCTCTAAAACTCTAAACCTGAAAAGATCCTCAATGTGAATTATTCATTTAATTCAAGATTATGTAATGTTTTAAGGCCGGGTCCTTATAGTTATTTTGATAAAATAAATATTATTTTATTAATAATCATGTTGAAATTATCCAAAAGTTATTTTTTCACAATTTTATGAGATAGTCACATTTTTTAGAAAAAATTAAATACGGTATAATTATACCATATGTATTATGACATCATAAATACCCAAAAGTGATTTAATAAATACTATAAATTGTATAAAAGACCAATATTATGTTCCTCCTTTAATATAATGTGTTTTTTATGTTATTTGATTAATTTTATAAACCCTTAATGAATCCTCCAAAACCTATATTATATTATAAGGTTTTAACATCAATTCTTTCTAAACATGAAACACTTCCACATCATGAAGGGTATTATTTTAAATATTTAGGTTATTATACATATAAAATAATAAAATTCAATAATATTTGGTACAAACCATTCGAAAAAATAATGGTATGAATTGTGGTTTGGATTAATTTATCATATAGAGTCCAAAAGCTATGTTTTGAAATTAATAAAGAATTCTCCTCTCTTCTGCTATAAAAACACACCTAGCCTTCCATTACTGTTAACTAAAACCATTATATAACGATTTTAATATTAAATTAATTTTATATATCCAACCCAAGGTTCCCCCATGCTGTTAAAAAGCTCCCCCATGCTTTTATAAGCACCCTTTCAAGGTAAGGGATCCTCTCCTTCTCCTCTTTATTCATGAATATTCTTTATATTATGCCTTTTGAATCCATATTTTTCATGTTGGTATATTTTTTTAAACATCACTATTACTATAAATATTATTTATAAGTTATTAGATACCAATTTAACGCTCATTAAACCCTTTAATTAATATTTTTTAACCCATGTTATGTTACAGAAACTATTGTATGATTTTCCATTCCAAATAATTATGTAGTAAATACCCATATCAATTTACACTCAAGGGTATTAAAATTGATTTAAAAATACTTTATTTTATTAGGGATTTAAATTTATTCAACCCACACTCCTTATTCACTAGTTTAAAAGTGATGAAATATGTTATTATTCTATATAATTTATGTGACACACTTATGCATGTACATGAGATGAATGTGACGGGTGGGATTAGAATTAAACAGCCATCTAATTCATTGGGTAATGTTTTTATCACATGATATTAAATGTATGGTTCAAGGTATTTTATAATAAAAACACTATGTTATTATGTATCAAATATTAGACTTGACTTATGCTTATGATTTCATGTTTTATGTTGTTTAAAAATTCACATGTTGCCCTTATGTTATCATCTTACATCTTTATTCAATGCCCAAGTTTATGATTCTGAACAATATTATGTTACCTTGATATGAATATTTTCTCACATGTACTTATTTAACTTATTCCATGATTTGATTAATCCCTTAATGGGATTTATATCTCACCACTTTCCTTTGTACGTCCCCAAGTTATCCTATGTGGTTTTAGAATAGAAAAAGTATTTTAAGGGAATGTTGCAGAGTTTTAAATAATGTCATTATATCCATGTTCATGTTATTGTTCTATGTAATAGGCCTCATGATATTTTAGGGTTTTAGTTAGTATATAATTATGCAATAAATCATTAAATAATATGTATTAGAGATATGGGTTGTCATATCAATGATCATACACCACATTAATTTCTCTAGATATTCTTTAAAATAATCTAAAGATTCATCAATGATGGATTCATCAATGCCAACTTTCTCTATAAATAAACTCTAAATATTAATCATCGTCATCCAAGTGATATTTTTATATAATGTTTCTATCATAATGCTTGATAACACAAGTATGTATCTTTAATAAAACGAATATATAGATTTCTTTTTTATATAAAAAACTATATCCTCAATATATTCATGGAGATATAATTTTTAGAAATATTCATACTCCATGGAAATATTCTCATAACTCAATCCCACTCTTCAAGATATCATAACATTTTTACTCTTTTTTAGTCAAACAATAATGAATAAAAGTGTATAGATCCTCCTTGATATGAATGACTCAACATATGTTCTTCAGATTACTAAATAGAATCAGCAAATGATACAACAAGTAGTGGCATACTCACATTCTACTTCTTCACAATAATCTCTAGTATCCTTACACTCATCAGCTCATCATACTGCTCAATGATTTTATGTATTACAATCTGCAAACAATAGAAAAAACAACTCAATATTCTTTATTAAATAAATGAGTAAAAATACTCAAATTTACCCCTTATTTATATTCTTATTTTGTAATTATCTAATAGATTGATATATTAAATGTAATGTGATAAATGGAAGAACATTAATCTCAGAAAAATATATTATATAGATAATAATTTTTCCAGCTACTTATTAATTTACTTTCTTCTTCTTACTCATTAGGTTCTTCATCTTGACTCAAAAAATATTGATATCCTTTATATAATACTTCAATATCATCATAAAACATTCAAATATCAGCATATATTGACTTTATTTCTTATTAAAAACAAATACAACACATAATCATCCAAGTGAATTGGAATATTTCCATTTAGAATAAAAAGAAACATATCACCATACAAGGGACTATAGAAACTAAGCAACCAAATTTCAATAACAATATTAAATTATTACTAATGTAATATTGTTTAAAAACTAACTTATTCTACCATTACTAGTATAAACTCAAAAAATTCATTGAATCATACTATATCCAAGAACATGGATCAAGTAGTTACCTTGTAAAACACATGGATCAAGTAGTAAACTAAACATACACATGGAATAATACCCTTGTCGTCAAACTCAATCTATATACAGACCCAAGTAATATATCATCATATCTTAACTCAAGGATTAACATATATCATAACCAAATTAATTTTTATTTCATATATTAACATAATTATTTCCCTTACCAAATAAATAAATGAATATATTCTACAAATAAATATTAATAAATCACCTTATCTTATAATCATTAAATAAATTCCATCCCAATACCCACTTCTAAATCATGAAATTTAACTACACATTATTCTAAAACAAGTATTTCATCATCAATAAATATTTTCTTAACCTATTCATAAATAAAAAAACCTAATTTACTTATAAATTCTCATTTTTTTGTATTACTTTACATTTACAAAACTAATTTCTTCAATAAAATCACTAAAACATCTTTTATTCATAACATTATTTAATATAATAATGAAACCATTACCAACACATACAAAATTTCATTTATAAAAAATTCATCAAACTAACGTAATCTGACCATTATATTATTTTTACAGTAATAAATATTACAACTCCTAAATATTAAATATTAATAGTTATAAACATAATCATCCAAAAATCCAAATTATTTTCAATAATTCATTACAAAAAAAACCTTTTATGTTTACCCAAATGAACCTATTTTTCAATCCCCATTACCAAATAATTCTATTACACCATACCATTAGTTTGTAATCAAATCAAGAATTAGAAAAAAAATTACTAACACTTCCATAAAATTTTACATCATGAAATTCCCTATTCATTTCCTATTTTTATTTAAAAATTCACAATTCATCATTTTAAAATCAAAATGATCAAAAAAATGCATTTAATTCATTTGAAAACAAGTAATTCATTTTAAAAAATTAATCTATTTATATCTCTAAACTTGTCCCAATGTTTCTTTTAATATAAATCTTAACACAATATTTAATTTAAATCATTACTTAAGACATATTTATATTCAACTAAACCTCATAATATTCATTCCATCTTTTAAAGAAATAATTCAATTATTTATCCATATAAAATCATATTTTTAACATTTTTTAGTAACTATTCATGTTATATCTATCCCTTAGACTTCTCAAAATTCAATAAATCTCCTTTAATTTTACGTGATTAAATACATATTAACTAATAAATAACCTATGAAACACTTAATAAAATTTAATGAATACCAAAGAATTTAATGGTTAAAAAACATTTATTTCTTGTACCTAACATACTATAATTTAACAAATTTATCTCCTATATAAACCATCCTTTATATCTCTTTAGTTAACCTATTTCTCTCTTTAACCACACACATATTTTAATCACTTAAAACATAGTTAACCAATAAGTGAAAATTAATTCCATAGTCCTAAGAAAATTTTTTTAACCATAAAAAATAAGATTTATCAAGTTAAACCTTATTAATATAACACCATGTCACATAATAGTTTTAATAAAAATATTGATTCAATAAAATTCAATTATCACATAAATGAAACATTACATATCAAAATCAAAATTTAAGAAGTCATACGTAAATGTGTTAATTTACCATTTTATTCTTAATTTAACTCATAATCTCATTTTCATAATTATTCATATTTAAAAAGATGGAATTATTAAAAAATAATAATTAAATTTTCACAAAATAATTTTAATTAAATGATCCATTAATTCTATCCTCTATTATCTAATAACTATAATTATTCCAAATAACTCATCTGACACTAAGGTATACTCTATAACTAATCATTTAACATAAGAGAATATAGTAATTTGATAAATAGTTATTTAAATTATTTCACATCAAGTAATATTATTAACTTTTTATTCATTTTATAATCAATATCATGTCATATAGTCAAAATATTATTTAATTCAATTATCATATAAAACAATACACTAGATTAGTGAGTTAAATGATTAAATAAGGTCGAATCCACCTACCTCATGTGTTGTAAAGAATTTATACAAGTATTGGAAGATGAATTCCTTCCATAAGAACAAATTATTATGGATATATATAAACCTTGAAAAAAATGATAATAAAAAACATAATAGAATATAAACCTAGTTGATTTTGAAAAAAACTTAAAGGAAAATAATTATTCATTAATATGAATCTAACTCTATGTAATATCATAAATCTGTCAAGAATTGAAGAAATAATCATCAAATTATATTTGACAGAGTTTTGGAGATATTAGATGAAGAATAAGTTGGATCCTTCTTCATATGATCCCTAAATATTTAATTAAAAAAATATTAACCTAGAAATAAAAAACATTCTCCTAATTAAATTTTGTTTTTCTGAGTCCCACCATAACTTTGATGATAAACCACCAAAACATCAATGACTAACAAATCAATTCATGCATTTTTTATAAAACACTAGGTTTCTAGTGTACATCGCTAAAACTCATTTATTGTTCTACTAATAACTTTAAAGGATAAAAATGTTATTTAAACTCCCTAACATGTTTTCTTTATCTCCTTTAACTTTAAAATTCAAGAAAATTTTCACCCAAAAAATCTCAAAGGGTCCAAAACTAATCCTGAAACAAACCTAAAAAATAAATAATTACTATATCTAAATTATTTTTCATACTCACAAATACATTAGTCTTCTCTGTCACATTGATATTATTAGATGATGGAGTAGTAAACAACTAAAAATTTTTATACTTATCCATGATTTTATGCCCACTTTTTTGATATACATGAGAATATTGGTGGTGATTTCGAGAAATATTAGCTTAATATATGGTTATAGAAAGTGTATGAGTATAAATATATTATTTTTTAGGTATGGGGTTTTGTTTTATACCTTTTTAGGAGTTTTTAAATTATATTTTTTCAATTATAGTTGTTTTGTATCTATTTTTACTATATTACATCAAGTAACTTGATTATATAAATGGAATTTAAATTAAATATTGCGTTCTTTATGAGATTTACCTCACATGATATTTCATCTTAATCTTGGATTATTAATGATAATCTCACCCATGTGTGTGTTATATACCCTCAAATTGTATTTCCAACCCCTGGTTTATATGAGAACATCTTGGGGTGTTGTATTTTATTTTTTTGGTTACCAAAGGATAGTGTCAATTCAAATTATTTCATGATATAGTAGTGTTAGTGTGAGTGTTTCAGTATAGTATTTAGAGTAGGGACTTATGAGGTTGAATTGGATTGTATGATAATAGTATTCTTAAACATGGTATGAAATGTAGGCCAAGGAAGTATAGCTATAGACTTAGAGGGCCTCTATGACCCTAATAAAGGACTATGATTGTATAATAATCACTATTGAGGGGCATAAAGTTGGTTTTAGGGTATTATAGTAGTTATGGGATATGTGATATGTAGTTTTTTGGTTATAATGATTTCAATTTATAGGATTATTATTGTAATTGGGTAGAATATGAAATAAATTTATATATAGAATGATATACATGATTTTAGTTTTAATAAATAATTTATGATTTATATAGTGAAGCAACATGGTTGTCCTAGTAGGTGTGTGCAAGATCATTAGTCATAGCAGCATGACATTGTTATATAGAGGGATGTGGTTTTTATTATTATTTTGAATAATTATAGGATTTTATCACTGAGTTATTTTTAACATATTGATCTTGTAATATAAGAAATATATTTATTGGATCAGGAGACTAAGCATTGAAAAGTTGTGTTTGAAATAATGATTCAGTTGGTTTAGACCACAGTGATCCATCATATACTGAGGGTGGTTAGTTTTTTTGAGGATATTGACTTTACAGTGTTGGAGGATATATATGGGAGATCATTCTAATAATTCCATTTCATGGAATTAGTTTTGGGAGATTATTTATATTCCATGACCATTTGAGTGGACCGTGTTAGAAATTCCTAAAAATGGGGTATCATATTTTATAAGACCCCACAATCACATTTGAAAATATGTGAATATTTATAGTCATAATGTATAATAAGATTGGATACCATCATAGAGTATGATGGGGAATGAAATATCTGATATTTCATGAATGTTTCAATTCCATTTATTCCTATAGTTTCTTTTCTGATAAATCAATAGGATTGATTTATTAAATGGATAAACATGCATAATTATTTGAATAATTAAAATAGCTATCCATTGTAGTGTAAAGTGAATGTAACTCTCCCACAGGAAGAAACACAATTATTTCTCTAAGATGGAAGATTAAACTCCAAGAATTATTAATATCTTAATTAAATGAATAGAGTTTATAAAAATGATGCAATCCCTCTCATATAGAGAATGAAAAACTTGATTCATGAAATCCATACCATAAATTCCTTCAACTCGAACAAAAATTAACCTTCATAAGAATGAACTAGACCCCCTTTGGATGGTTCACATTCATCTGGATATGATATAGGAAAATATTTCCAGTGTACCACCATCAAAAGAAAAAAAAATCTGTTATTTCTTTAGGAATCTCTATCAAGAGTTTGTCAAAGAGTAAAATATAGAATACATAGTGAGAGAGGTACACATTATTTATATTCTTAGTTTCATAGAAAATTGTGTTTTTTAAATATATATTAGTGTTTCAATGGGATAATTCTTTTGAATTTTATTATCATATGATATCCTTAAACCCATCAGTGTTATCAATGAATTATTCCTTAACTTATAAATGTGGTAATCTATAGGTTTTTGGTAGAAATTTTTACCATAAGGAATTTTGATCCATAAAATAGAAAGCTATATGTTTACATTATTATTTTTATATTAATCAAGAATATGATATAAATATATCATAAGTTATGATATATATAAAAATCATTTATTTGAACAATTCCATATGATATGATATGTAATATCTTAAAATTAAATCAGCCCCTGGATTTCAAAAAAATAGATTATCATAGAGTATTTATGATATTAGTGATATCATAAAATGTTATTAAAGCATTTTAATATCACCATTTGTAAGGTATGATAACAATTTTAGTGTATGATTTATTTTATATCATGAAATATGATTAATACATGTTATTATTATTATGTGCCAATCATAATTTATAACCAATAATTTCTATTATAAATTCTAACATATGATATAAGTCCAAATGTTAAAAAATTTAATATTTTGATTTATTTTATTATGATTTATAAATTTTTTATAAATTATAACTGTTTTTAATTTAAAAATGATGTTTTTATGATTAAATTAAAAATGAAAATTTAATATATGTATCTAATGTATTGGAAAATAAATTATTTTATTATTTTTTTCCTTTAAGAATATTCATATTTATAAAATCTTTTTGAAATATTAATAATGGGTATGATACAATTATGTGATAAATTGATTCTAGAATATTATTATACCATGAATTATATTCTACGTACTAAAACATAAAATTTAATTTATGTCAACCTTGAATTCAATTTATAATTGAAGTTACGATCTTGAATATAGTTGTAAAACATTTTGTTTCATATTAGGTTTTATAGTTATCATGAATTGGAATCTCCCTTGAGTAAAGTATCCCTAGGTAGGGGGACTTTAGGTTAAACTTCCCATGGGCCTGAAGGCTTATTCCTTATTCATGAAATGTGGGAGTTGGCAATTTGTGTCTCTAGAATTACTCATATAGATATTGTTAATGTCATATAACTCTAAGACACTATATGAATTGATCTTATACCTTATGTCTAAGATGAAATTGTATATATATAAATATTTTTGGATTCTCTTTTTTGGTGAGTAACAAAAACACATGGGTTGTATAAAGAGTTACACGTCAATTTTTTGTGTAAGAATTAATTTGGTGGATCAAATATAGATTCAAAAAATAAATCGTTAGAAGCCTTAATACTCATAAATATAAAATATTAGAAGATAGAGATTGATTATGATACAATAATTTATAAATTTATTATGAATACGATTCATATTTAGTTAGTCATACATTTAAAAAAATCCCCAAAAATTATATGTATAATATTCCTTTTAAATAAGGACCTATTAAGACCTTGATAACTCAGTATGGGTTACCACAGTGGTTAGGTACCCATGAATTATCTCATGTAAGTTAAGAAAGTAATAGAGTGACCTTGATGGTGTGGTTCCTTATTCTTGTAATTTTCTTTAGGATACACTTAAATTGGAAACCCCAATGGTTAAGAGAACATAAGAATGAAGTTAATTTAATTAATATGATGGGTTTGGATAAAGAGGTATCCACTTAGGTATAGATAAATCATATATGATATGATTGACAATTATTTTCTTCTATATATATTCATGGATTATTTATATGCCTAAACTAGTGTAATCTATGATGAAATATAGATCTTGGATCACTAAATGGATATTATGTATGAGTTCATAATTTTTACTAGGATTAATTTCATTAGAATTCCTTGATGAAAAGATATAAACTTTGATTATCTCCTTTAAATATATAGTTGTAAGAGATTATAGAATATTTCATGATAATCATTTTGAGATCACTTATAGGAATTACCTATAAAATATATAAAAATTGATATCTAAAGTCAATAAGAATTATTCAATAGAATCATTTTGAGAATCTAAATGTGAATGTTATAGAGATAAATTTCCCTAACAGTAACTCGTGAGTATTAGATACCAAGTGTGCATCACACATTTCTTCTAATAAAAGAAGATTCAGATATAGGTGGAAATTATAAAAGAGTGAAGTAGACCTTAATTTCAGAAATATATCAAGAGTTATTGCATTGGATGTCGGAACTTATGATATATGTTCACTAAGGGAATTAGTTCTAGAATCAAATAACTGTTAATATATATAGCCATTAATATATATTTTATTTTTGTATCTTGTTTAGACAATATGATTTTTTTCATTATAAAGAACATGATTTATTTTATAAATAAGAATGAAATTTTTTACGAAATTAAGAATATGGTAACTATTTTATATATTATAAATATGAATAATCCTATCTATAGAATTTAAAAAGGTTGGGGTTTATTCTAATCCCACCTATTATTGGTATTGTCGGAAATGGATCATAATTCCCATGTATTATTTTTGGATATTGTATGGGTTATTTTCAAGACTAGGTGTTGATATAGTGTATGATTCTAAGGCCTTGTGTTCCAGGAATAAATGTTTGGAATATATTGAATAGAATTCACAGGCAATTTTCTGGAAAATAGGAATAACTTCTAAATGAAATCCCAGATCAGAAATCTGAGGGCATTATTGAGTTCATAATATGAGATTTACCTTAGGCCTAACATAACCTTGGTAGGGACATAGCATTTTTTGGAAAATTCAATGCACGTGTAAAATAAATAAAATAGTTAATAAGATAATCATATTTTATTTCATTGATGCAATAAACCAACCTATTTTATAAATAAACAGTTTTGGGGAATTCCTAGGTTTAGTAGCTAAAATCTATAGATCTAGTGGAATGTTGAAAATTAGTTGAATGGTATTCTATTGGAAAATGATGATTTCATCAAGGATCAACGACTGGTGCAAGACTAAATCAAATAATCTCCCCAACGACAACAACACATGCTCATTATTCATTGGTGATTGATCCATCTCGTGGTAGGATGTTTGTTTTTATTTCATTCATTCTCCACTATTAATTAATACGATGAACATGAATCAATAAACCAATATATCAATCCATGGTTTAGTCATCTTTCAGGATGAGTTTATTTTCTGGGTTATTTTGGTATAATTTCTTTGTGATTATTCATTATTCATTATCATTCTAATAGTGATGGATTGAGTCCAACATGAAGATTAGTCGAGGATTCTTCCTTGTGTTTGTGGTTGTACATTTCTCCCCATTTTCTTCATTCATCACGGGCATTCTTAGTTTGGAATGTGGTTTGATGTTTACCAAAAAATTGAGAATTGGGCAGTCATTTCTTGGTGCAATGACCAAATAACAGTGATATGGGTTCGACATGACAAGATGGTGTTTTGATGATGGATCCGGTAGTGTATCTGATGGTTTTTGATACTCAATTTTTTGTTCTTTGGAATGAAAAAAATAATTATGTAAAAATATATTTTCTAAATAGGTTTAAGGGTTGAATCATAGTGTTCAATTTTAATGAGGTTTAGGAAATGATTTCCCTTGATTCCAGTGAAGGGTGAGGCTTGATTGGTGTCCAAAAGAGAATCTGATGACATAAAAATAGATATGTAAATCTAGAAAATTATGAACTACATACCATGAAACACGGAGCCAAACACTATGTGGGACCTCCTAGAAGCATCTAGTGTTTCAGGAGGAAGTCAAGTATCACACGACATGTGACCATGTCAGATGGTGTGTGATCCCTCCTCAAAGTGATGGTGAGTACCTCAGTGGGTACAGACATGGGCTGGAGTACATAGTTCAGAGCATGCCATGTACTCTTACATGGACACTGGTTGGCCTTATTTGCATGGTAATACCCATGTACTAGTACACTGACATAGTACAGGGGAAACTGTATACTGTGTACTATTACATGGGCAGAGGACATGAGCCCTCTACAAGGGAAGGAACTGGGGTCAAATGGAAATAGAATTTACCCATACTACACACTATATAATATTAAAAAGTCTACTTTGATCCCATTTACTTTTCATCTTGGGAAAGATTCATTAGGGTGAGTTCCCCATATACATTCCCTATGGGTTATTATGAAATCACCTCCTACACATAGGGAAACTATCCCTTCAGCATGATTTATTGGATAGAGTTGTTGGAATCCCTCCATGAGGCCTAGAGTGAGATCCACTATTCATATTCATGACCTATGTGTAGTTATTAGTACATTAATGACCTACACTACACGAGCATCGATCCTCTACTTAGAGAGTTAATCCAGATTGAGTTCTTGGTATACCCCATGACCTTGGGTGTGATCCTCATCGATGTATCATATATCTTCAGACCATCAATATATACTTATAATGACGAGACCTGATGAGATTTAACTTCCAAACAGAAGTCATCAGTGCTTTCTGACTTAGGTGTGTGTTCTTCCTAATGACTTCTATATAGAACCTTTGAGCTATAATCCTATTCTGGAATTATGGTTATGACTCACCTTTAGAATATGTGTCTTTCTTGAATGTATCTGGATATTTTTGTTATATTTGTTGTAGAGATATACCTACGTATATTTGGCTATATTATTATTTTTTGTATTATTTGTGGTTTTTGAGTTTCCAACTAGGTATTTTTATACTCACCCCTATATGGTATTTTCCTACACATGTCGTGTCTTGTGTATATTATCAACCTTTTGGTAGTTTCCTAGAAAGAACATGACTAGAAAATGATTAGTGAGATCGAACAGATCGAGGTGTGCTCTTGTGGAATCTTGATTGCAGTCCAGGTTTTACTTTTAGGTTAGAATTTAAATTAGACTCTTTGTAGTGGGCTTGTATTTGGACCTGTTTAATTTATTTTACTTCCATTTGTACTCTGGTTGTGGGATTTAGATATATTAATATGTGGCTGTTCAGTTGTTTTTACATTTCAGCATTTTATAATCATGGAGATGTGTGAAACTATAAAGAAACATAGGCTAGGGCCTCCCCTATTTGTGATATGCTTACACAACACTAGTCACTAGACCATATCCTATTGGATGTGAGATTAGGGAGTTACATTATGGGCCCCTTTGGGGCTGGTCATGATAGAGTGGTGTCAGAGAAATTATTTCTATCTTAGGACCAAAGTTTGTGAGATTGGTTTGGAGAAACAATGTTATGTGTTTTGAGTTTGTCTTTCAGGCTAGTGAATCCAGTGTTTGTGCATCAACTGAAAAATTCATACACATGGAATTTTATCACCATCTTTTCGAATCAGTACATAAAAACATTGATTTTAGGGAAAAAATGGAACATGCATCATATCAGAATGTTTTGTGGTTTCTATGTCCTTCTTGAGTTATCTCTCTAGATATATTCATTGACCATGGTAAATCTTTTTTACTTCCAGGATGCCTCCATGACATATTCAAACTTGGATTATGCATCAGGATCATGAGTATGATCACATCAGTGATGATGCATTGATATAGGGGACATTTAATGAGAGTCTACTTCTAGGTGGTGTGCCAGCTATACCACCACCCATGGAGTAGCATATGGTACCCACAGTACCATCGAATGATGTGAGTAGGTTTAGAACACATCATGAGTTTCAGTGATAGAGACCCCTCATGTTATTAGATGATCCAAACCCATAGGAGTCTGAGAAAGTTCTTGAGGTGATGATACAAGTTTTATATCTTTTTAGGACACCCACATATTAGATGGTGGTCCCCAAGGTGAGCGTTCTCAATGGATCAACAAGATGATAGTGGGGGTTAGTGACCCATTGTTATGACGAGGTGACTCTAGCACGGTCCGTGATTGAGACAATTTTTATAGGGGAGTTATCACTAAATAAACTGAGGGATGTATGTATATAATACCTTATAAATCTCTAGTAGGAAATCTTGAAAATATTTGAGTATTCATTGAGGTTTACCAACCTCTCCAGGTACTCGATGGATATTGTTCATGGCCAATTATTCCGAGCTTGGACCTTTGAGTGAGGAATGCGTTGATACATCCAAGACAATGTTTTCCCTATATGTATTATTTCATATCATGGGTTGATAGAGAAATATTTTATGTTTAAGAGTTTATTGGTTGAGAGGACACAACTAGTAGTTTTCGGTAGTGGAAAAGTAGGAGAAGAGACCTTTTACATTAGGGAGATGACATCAACCTTAAGAACCTAGACATGAAAGAAATTTGAATAGGTGGTCCTAGGATAGAGGGTCTACATTTTAGGGCTCACAATATGGGTCCAGTCATCCCAAAGAGAGGAGGTTTTATTCATGTGATTGAAGGGGAAATCTTTCCCAAGATTGTTAGACCTGTCATATGGCTGACAAAGAGACCATGGATGGGCCGCTGAAGAAGAGGAAATAGTAGTAGAAGACATGTTCTCATGGTGGTGAAGATGGAAGAGGAGTTGGAAGACTAGCATCAAGTTCCAGACTATTTGACTTGTAACTACTACCACCCCCATGCAGTTCACACAGGGCTCAAGGAGCTAGAGGATAGGGGTGGGGAAAACTACAGGCAATTGAGGCTTACGACCCAAAGGCTTTGAGAATGACTTGAGGTATGATATATGTGTTTTCCACCATATTTATAGTAATTATAGACATAGTTTATAGTCCATAATTCCTTTCCACATACCTTGTCCAGGACTTAGGGATTCTAGTTGATCCCTTAGCTCGAACCTTGAACTTGGAGACTCCTACTAGAGATGACTCATTAATCGCACATTTATATTGAAAATGTGACTTAACTCTTGGAGGTGATAGTTTCTGTTGGGATATATTTATGAAAACAATTATGCCTTCCAAATTCATCTAAGGTACGGAATGGTTATCCAAATTTCATGTGCATATTAACTCTTTTAGGAATAGGATGCTGTGTGCCATAATGATGAGACTATGTTCTCCTTATCGGTGAGAAGAAAACCCAGGTAGCTTAGGATGGACTCATACATAGGAGGATGTAGACGATTAATCACTAGTTGGCTAGCATGAACCCTAAAGTAGTGGTTATTATGAGTTCTTAGATTCCTATAGTGATGGAGGAGTATGTGGATGTCTTCCCTGAGGATGTTCTAGGTTTACATCTCAACTAATAGGTAGAATTATATATTGAACTATAATACAGGATGACACTGATATCTACTCCAACATATTAGATGGATACCATAGTGCTTTGTGAGATGAGGGTGTAGTTGGTGGACTTATATAGAAAGGTCTTTGTTAGACCAATTATTTCACCCTAGGAAGACCTAGCTTATTTCACCAAGAAGGAAGAAAAAATCTTGAGGTTATGTGTAGACTATCCGTGCTTGAACTAGGTGACCATGAAGAACAAGTATCCACTACCAAGGATCAATGAAATCTTTAATCAGTTGAGAGGGGCATGATGGTTCTTGAAGGTTGACCTTAGGTTAGGCTATCACTAGTTGTGAGTAAGGAACTAGAATATACTGAGGATGACATGTTGATGTTGATATGGTCACTATGAGTACTTATAGATTCTCTTTGGTGTGATAAAATATTGATCAGTGTCCATGGAACTCATGGACTAGATATTTTATCCTTTCTTAGAAAGATTCATGGTAGTCTTCATTGATGATATCCTTATGTACTCGATGACTGTGGAGGAGCACACGAGACACTTAAGGATGGTTCCAGATGTAATCGAGAGCACCATATTTATGGTAATATATTAAAGTTTCAGTTATGAATTCATGAGTTCCACTTTCTAGGGCATGTTATATCAGCATATGGAGTGGAAGTTGACCCAACCAAGGTCAAGACAGTGTTAGCTTGGGATCCACCTGAGAGCGTGACTGAGGTTCAATGATTATTTGGGTTGGCAGGATATTACCAGAGATTCATAGCCGATTTCTCCAAGATATTAGCACCAATGATAGATTTAACCCAAAAGGGTAATCCGTTCATGTGGATAGAGAGTTGACAATAGGTTTTTCAGTAGTAGAGTAAATAAATGATGAGTGCACCCTTCTTGAGATTTCCAGAGGATGGTGTTGAGTACATAGTGTTCTGTGAAGCATTGGGAACCAGGCTTGGTTGTGTTCTGATGAAGAGGAAGTCAGTGATTTCCCATGGTTCGCGTCAATTGATACCATATGATAATAACTTTGTGACTCACGATCTTGAGTTAGTAGTGGTAGTCTATACACTAAAGATGTGGATACACTACCTGATGGGAAAGTGGTTTATCATCTATCCTGATCACAAATATCTCAAGTATATATTCTCTAAGAATGATCCTAACTTGGGATGGAGGTAATGGATATATTTTCTCTAAGAGTATGAATTTAATAATGTCTATACTCACAAGAATCATAATGTGGTAGAAAATGATCTTAGCAAGAGATCTTGTTCATAGTTTCTGAATGATGAATTAGAGAAGTTGGCCTCATTGTAGTAATCCTTTGTGGATGGAGATGAAGAAACTTACCTTCAGTCAATGGATTTCACCCCTCAACTGTTGTATAATGTTAGGGAGGCATAACTTGGGTACTCTGATTGTGAGACCCTACATACTCATATGTTTACTGGACATGCTCATGATTGATTTTTTAAAGGTGGGGTGAATTTCATTCTATTTAAATGATGCATAATGGTACCAAAGATGTTGTCAGAGGAGGTTCTAAGAGATTTTCATACATATCCTTTGGTGGTACATCCAGGAATGGAAAAGATTTACCAGGACCTCCAACATTATTTTTTGTGGGCAAGGATGAAGACGGGAGTTGTAGGGTTTATCACTTTATGCTTTACTTGTCAGAAAGTGAAGGTTGGGAACCATGTTCCGGCAGGTTTAGCTCAATCCCTTGAGGTACCAAATTATAAGTGGCGTGGGATATCCATAGACATTGTGATGGGTTTTTGACGTATGTTCAAGGGACATGATTCCATATGGGTGATCTTAGACTGACTCACCAGGTCAGAACACTTCCCAACTATTCAAGAGCAGAGTTTAGTAGAGAGATTGGGACACCATTACCTGTATGAGATAGTCCGACTCCATGGAGTTAAATCAATGATCGACTCTGAATATGATTATCACTTAACATATTGTTTATAGAAGGGATTGAAGGTTGATTTTGAGAATCGGTTACACATGAGTACAATATTTCACCCCAAACTATCAGCCAGACAGAGCAGACCATTCAGGTTCCAGAGGAAATGCTGGGAGATTTCATGTTAGATTTTTTCTATATTTGGGAGGATCACCTACCCATGGTGAAGTTTTTATAAAAAAAAATTACCATTTAACCATATGTATGACATCATTCAATGATTTTTATATGTGGACCTTTAGGTCAACCCTTTGTTGGACTAACTCAAGAGATTCAACACTCATGGGCCTAGAGGTAGTGCGAGCCACTATCGAGAAGGTGAAGAAAATATAGAAGTGGATGAAGACTATATAGATCCATCAAAAGTCTTAGGTAGATCGATGATTGAGGCCTCTGAAGTTAGAGGAAGGAGACCTTGTATTCATATGGGTTTCACCTCAATGTGGATTACAGATATTTGGCTAGGGCGACTAGTTGTATCTGAGATTCATTATCCCTTTCTATATACTACATAGAGTTTTTGAGGTGGTGTACCACTTAGATCTGCCTCCGTAGTTATACGATGTATATGGAATCTTCCATGTGTCACATGTGAGGAGGTAATTGCATGGACCATCACACATTATCAACTAGGGTGAGATAGACATCGAAGAAGGAGACACCACTACTGAGTTACCAGTACAGATTGGGGATTAGCATGATAGGATGATTCATGGGTGAGTGGTTACTTTAGTTAGTGTATGGTATCTACAAAAGAATCTTATGGGGAGAACATGGGAGTGAGAGGCTTAGTTTCAGGATTTTTACACATATATCTTTGTGTATCCCTCGTTTTATATTTTTTTTGGAAATAAATCTCCAAGGTTGGAAGAATTTAATGACTCATATTTTCTATGTATTTTTATGGATATTGTATGGATTATTTTTTTGACCAGGCACTGAGACGGTGTGTGATTCCATGTCCTAGTGTTCCCAAGATATATTTTTTTGAAATATATTAAATATATTAAATATAACATGCATGTAGTTTCCATAAAAAAGTGTAATAAATTCTAAATATAATCCCAAATTAGAAATAAGAGGTAACCACTGAGTTTAGGATGCAGGATTTACCCTAGGCACAATATAAACCTGGTCAGTGTGGAGTGTTTGTGTAAAATTCAATGTGGGAATAAAATAAATAAAATAATGAATGAAATTATTTTATTTTATTTTGTAGATGTAGTGACTCAACCTATTTAATTAATAAAATGTTTTGAATAATTCATAGGTTTAGCTTCTAAAACCTATAGATATATAAAATCATTGGAGAACCATTGAAAGAGATTCAATAGGCGGATGATGACTAGATCATGGATCAATGATTGGTATGAGAAAAAAATCGGCGGATCATTCCAATGACAGTGACACAAACCCAATCTTCATAAGTAATCAATCCATATGAAGGTAATATTTTTTTGATTGGATTCTTTCTTCATTCATAATTCTAATAACAAATGAGAATCAATCAACCTGAAGATCAATTTATGGTTCAGTCATCTTGTGGGATGGGTTTATTTTTAGAGTAATTTTGGGAGATTTTTTTTGTGATTATTAATTCTCTATTTTCATTCTAAAGATGATAGATCAAGGCCAACATGAAAATTGGACAATGTTTTTGTTCATCATGGGTGTTCTTCATTTGGCCTATGATTTGTTGTTTACCAGCCAATTGATCCTTGTGCACCCGTTTCTTGGTGAAATGATTTGATACTATAGATCCAGGTTTGGAAGGACACAAGGTGTTGTGATGATGGAAGTGGTAGTGGATCAGATGGTTTTGGATACCCAATTTCATGTTCTTAAGTGATAAATGAATAAAGGTGTAAAATTCCATTTTCTAAATTAATTCAAGGGTTGAATCCTAGTGTTTATTGTCAAAGAGTTTTAGGAGATGATATCCCTCAATTTTGGAGAATGGAGAGGCTAGATTGCTGGATGGAAGAACAACTGGCAAGGCAAAAACTAGATCTAAAAATCTAGACAATTCCCCACTACATATTGTGTAATAAAGATCCACATGCCAAGTGGGACCTCCTAGAAGTAGCTAGGGTTTTGGGAGTAAGATAAGTATCAAAAAAATGTGACCTTTTCACAAGGACTATGACTCCTCACCAAAGGATTTTTGTGTACCTGAGTGGGTACATGGACATAGGAAGGAAAACAGAGGAATGACAATGTTGTGTACTTCTATGTGGACATGACTTGGCCTGGTGTACATGGGCATACCTGTGTACTAGTAATCAGGAAGCAACATGACATAAAATCTTACATGGACATATGACACTATCAATTTGCATGGACATGACTCGGGGTAGCAGGAACATGGTGTGTATCCCTACTATAGACTGTGTAGTCCTCAAAAGTTGACTTTGATCCCTTGTCCTCTACATATTCGAAAAGTTTCGTTTGGATGTTTTATCTATATTAATTACCTAAGGGTTATTTTGTAATCACCTCTTACAAATAGAACAATGATCCCCTCCGTAGGAATTATTTGATAGAGTTATTGGAATCTATCTGTGAAACCCAAAGTAAGATACTATATTCATCTTTGTTCCCTAGGTGGAGTTCTTTGTATCGTCATGAGCAACACTATATAGGTTAAAATCTTCTACTTAGTAGGTTAATTCAAATTGAGTTATTGGTATACCCCATGACCAAGGGTGTGATCTTCATATATGTATTCTATCTCTTAGAACTATCAGTGTGTATTTTTAATATTGAGACCTGACAAACATTAATTCTCATATAGACACCATTATTTATTTTAGACATTGGAGTATGTTCTCCTAGATGAGTTCCACATAGAAATTTCAAGGTATAATCTTAGGAGGGAATTATGGATGTGACTTACCTTTAGATTATGTGTCCTTTTTTAGTATATCTGCATATTCTTGTCATATGTGTTGTAGACATATACCGGTGTGGAGATGACTGTATTATTTTTTTGTATGCTTTGTGGTTTTAGGGTGTCCTACCTGGTATTTTTATACTCACCCCTATAAAGGATTTTCCCACACATGTTCTATCTTCTACAGATGATTGACCTTTTGACAGTGACCTAGATAGCCTAGGACCAAACGATGATAAGTGAGACTAGAAAAACCGAGGTGTGTTCTCATAGTATCTTAACATATATCCCCAATTTTACTTTTAGGTTGGACTTGTCATCAGAATATTTATGGGGGGATTTTATTTTTCCCTATTTACTTTCTTTTCCTTCCTATAATACTCTCCTTGAGGGATTTAGATATATTCATGCATGGTTGTTCAATTATTTTCACATTTATGGATTATATTATCTTGAAGATGTGTGACTGTGAATAGGTACTCAAGCCTCCCATGTTAGTGATATGCCTACTCAGCACTAGTCGCCATTCCCTTTCCTATTGGAGGTAGGCTTGGGGAGTCATGGAATTGTCCCCTTTGGGACGAACTGTGACATTGTCTCCTTAGATATATAAATGATAAATGAATCTAAAGACTCCATAGATATTGATTGATGGAATCATTAAATTATGAATCATTTGACACATGTGAATCTTGTTTGTTAGGAAATAAGACCAAAACACCTTTTAGTGTGAAAGGTGGAAGGGAAAGTGATCTATTAGATCTTATATGTAGTGGGGTATGTAGTCTAATGATTACTCATGAAGGTTTTAGTTTTAGGTTCTTTATTAAATTTATTGATGACTTTATTCAGTATGGTTATGTGTTTTTTATGAGACTAGTTATGAAACTTCTGAAAATTTCAAAGTATTTTCAAATAAAGTACATAATCAACTGGAAAAAGTATTAAGATTATTTCATAAAATTGGTGTGGTGAATAATTGAGCTAGGAATTCACTATTAATCTATAAGATTATAGATTTTTTTTAAAAACACATTCATCCTAGAACACCATAGTGTAATAATTATTGAAAAGATAAATAATACCCGATTGGACATAGTTCAATTGAGGATGAGTCGGTGTGCCACTCCGATTTCATTATTGGGATATTCTCTAGATACTTTTGTATTCCTAATTAATCGTGTTCCATATAAAGTAGTTAAAGACACCATATGAGATATGTAATGAAAAATTTCATTATATAAATTTTATGAATATTTTCGATTGTAAATAAAATTCATGGCATTTTGATTCTGTTAATCACATTTCTAAATTATAGAAATTCTTATTTATTGGTTGTACGAATCAACCTAAGATATATTATTTATATAATAACACAAAACAAAAAGTGTTTCAGGGAAAACATAGTGTTTTATATGATAATTATAACATAATTTAAGGTGTTATTGGGAGAAAATTTGAACACGGATAAGTTCAATGATAATAAATAAGATGTTTTCATGGGATATGATTTTAGTTAGTTCCATAGAGATTTCTATAAAGAGAAATGAATTTGGTCACAAAAGAACCTTGAAGATCTGGTATGATTCATTAAGATCTTGAGAGATATGGATTTATTATAGAAAATTATGAATAAGTAATATTAAAATGAAATAAACCTACTACCTATTAGGATTGAATAAAGATTATTGATTTCAATAAATTGGGAAAATCCATGGAATCTGAAACGGACTCCATAAACACCAGAAAAGTTTAGAACACGGTAGATGCATATAAAGGGGTAAGACCTATAGGGTGAAAGTGGGGTTTTTTGTAATAAAAATAACATGAATGGTATATTGCCTACCTATAATTCATTCCTAGTAGAAAATGGATACAAAATATATTCATGATATTGACTATTTAGATACCTTTTCACTTGTTGTGATGATAATATCTATTAAGATTTTTCATTCCATAGTTGCTCATTTTAATTATGATATATATCAAATGTATTTATAAACCACTTTCATTAATAATAATTTAGTTAGGTATTTCCATATTATAAAACCTAAAGGTTTTAAATTACCAAATTATCCTGTTATGGTATGAAACTTATAGTGATCGGTCTACAGATTGAGGGAATATTCTTGAAGTTGGAACATTTGGTTTGATGATGCAATTAAAGAGTTTAGTTTTATTAAGAATGTGAATTATTCTTGTGTATATGTATTGATTATTGGGGGTATTTTATTTTTTCTAATATTATATGTGGATGAGATACTTCTTATTAGAAGTGATATCTCAACTTTACATTTTATAAAGATATGGTTAGGTAAATGTTTCTTGATGAAAAATGGTTGGAGAAGCCTATATATTGGGAATGAAGATCTATAGAGATAGATATAATATACTATATATATATATATATATTATGTTAGGAAAAATACAACAGTAATGTGTGAATATTATTTAACATTGAGAATATCAAAAATTGGTCAGTACTAGTGTTGTATGGAATACATCTTAAAAATATTTTATATATTGATAAGGAATTAGAAAGGATGAATATAATTACCTATGAATATGATATTGGATATATCATATATCCTATGTTTTATACACTACTAGATGTCACCTATTGTTCTATAATAAATTATAGATAAAAATTTAATCTTATTGAGAATCAATGAATTTTTGTAAAAAACATTATAAAGTACTTGAGAAATGATAAGGATATTTTATTGACCTTTAGAATAGAGGAGGAGCTCTCTGTAATACTTTAAACTAATTATAGTTTTCAGTATGATAAATATGACAAGATATTTCAGTTAGGTTTCATGTTTTCCCAAAACAATATAGCAATTGTTTTAAAAATTTACAAATATTCTACCATGAAAGTTTTCATAATAGAGGTATAGTATATTACCACATCAGATGATGTGAAGGAACCTATTTTAATACGGAATTTCACCTTTTGAGAATAAGGACATTCATAGAATTGAAAGAGAAATAGAGCTTTTATATGACTATAATGGATCCATTTCTCAATCCAAGGAACCTCTATCCCACCAAAGGACCAAACAAATCCTTCAGAAATATCATCTCATACAATATATGTTTATAGGGGTAGGATAGGGTATTTTGGGTTGATATAAAAGTCAATATGGATTATCCATTTCTGAAAAAATTATTATAGAAGAATCATGAGTGGAATTTTGAGTCTCTTGGTATACAATAAAAATTATATTTATGTAATGGATAATTTATCTATCATCATTTTATGATCAAACGGAATATCCATTTAACATTCATTAATGTGTGATGCAATTTATTTGACATTAATAGTGGAATGATAATATCCCCTCAATTTATGAATTTGAGTTATCCCTAATCGATGATCATCATGGAGTATTATTGGTTGTGATTAAATTTTAATATTTTCATGAGTAGTTGACTCATGAGAGAATATTTGATTACTTATTATTTAGAATGAACCACCAAATTATATTCCTTAAAATTTCATATAGCCAATGATATACATTAGGGTTCCTGATTATTATGAGAACTTTTACCCATGATTGGTAATATACTTATCATGAGAACCTTAATAATTTGATAACATTTCTATACAATACCTTTAGTTTTAACTAATTAGGGGGTGGCTGGGTATATTTTGGATCATGTAATCAGTTAGAGCTCAAAAAATATTTAATTTTCACACTCATATGATGAGAAAATACACTTTCCTATTAATTTAATTAGACATAAGAAATTAATGGACATTATTTTATGAGTCACACATGATGTTTTCATAAACAAAGATGAGAGACATGAGATTTGATGATCTATAGATAAACGACATGTGATGTATTCATCATCCAGGTTAGTTTTTCTAGAGAATCAAGAATATATGAGATAGTCTATACTGGGTTGAAATTTTTCAATATATAGTGTTCACTCAATGTATTAGGAAAAGGTATTATATAGGTATATATATGATGTATATGATATAATTTTTAATGGACATGTTCATATAGAAATATGAGTATGCTTGATCGAGATCATATTGTACTCCTTAATGATAGAGGTTTTTCTTTTCTTTCTTATATGAAATCAATATTCAATACTTATTTTTAATGCTAATAGTCCCCATTGAGTCATAGAGTTAGGCCTTTGGATTGGGATTATGTTTTGTATAGAGTGTTTCTTCAAAAATCAAGGGAGTTTGATAAACCATATCCAAAAGGTTTTTGGATGGATTCACAAAGTAAACTAAAGTTGCACATAAAGCACTTATGTTATTTTTTAAGCAAGTGGGATATTGTTGGAAATAAAAAATATGATATTATATTTATGATATCCCATAATAATACTTGGAGATATGTGTATTATAGTAAAAATATTATAACTTATTATTGGAATCCATCGTAGAGTATGACGGGGCACACACTATGTGATATTTCATGTGTGCATCAAAACCATGTATTCACATGGTTTCATTGATGATAAATCAATAATATTGATTCATTAAATGGATAATCATGTATAATAATTTGATGAGTTAAAATAGTTTTCATTGAAGTGTTCAATGAATATTACTCTCAAATAGAAAGCAATGTATCAGCATCCATGAGATGGAAGTTGACACTCTAAGAATTAAGAATCACTTTATTAGATGAAGGGAGTCTATAAATGGGATATGATCCCTCACATAAAGATTTTGAGATACCTGATTCATGAAATCTATTCCATAAATATTTTCAATTTAAACAACCATTAATCTTTAGAAGAAGATACTAGAAATCCATTAGAAGGTTTAGGTTCTTATAGATATTATCAAGAGTCCATTGGTTAATGTACCACCCTAAAAGGTAATATGTATTCAACTATTTATTTGGTGATCTCCATCAAGAATGAATTGAATTTTATAAGATGTATTACCTAATAATAATGATATTTAGTATTTACGTTATTCATTTCATAGCATGTTTCTTCTATTAAAGATTAATCAGGGTTTCTATGGGTTTCTTCTTCTATATTTTTTATTATCTTCTTTTCTATAAGTGAATATGCATAAGGTAAATGAAATTTCCCAAATAAATTAAAATACCTCTTATAGTAGAATTAAAAAAAAAATTATGTCTGAAAAAATGATTATAGTGAGAATCATTAATAGAAATAAGAAGAAAATAGTCCAGTTTATAGATTCGAGTAATGAATTATTTATTTGATCATTTGAATATTACCCTAAACCAATTATACCATTTACATGATACTTTGGAGATTTTATAGGGATGAATAAATGTTTGTAAGTTTAATGTTAGATTATTGGGTTTATTTATTATTCCATGAATATGTTATCTGATGGTGAGTTGTATAATAAGAATTTTAATGTGTTACTTCATCATGAAATTCATAGGATGATAAAAAATTTATATATTTTTACCTATGAAAAAGTGATTGATCATGGTAAGATATTTTTTAGGTTATTAGGTAGGAATTATCATGTTATTCGGGGTGGTTTTCATAGTAGAGTTGGATTATGAGGTTATAATTTTTGAAGGAAGTGTAGATTTTATTATGGTGTTGATTGGTCTTACGAGATATATTCTCAGTCCTCAAAAGCTGGTAGTGTATAATCATCACCGCATGGTCTATGATCTATTTGTTTCTATATTGGTGGAGTTGGGAATTATCAATATAATTATTATTATTTTCTAAAGAGATCATATTCTTTTGAAGCCATGTGTGATGATGGATGGTCCTCATTAGAAACCATTGCATAATATTTTTCTACCAAAGTTAGATCTCTATCATATTTGTCTACTAATTCATGGAGGTGTTAGTTGTTGATGGAATCAAGTTGGTGTAAAACAAATTTGGGACCATATTAGAGGTTATGGTTCATAGTAGGGTTATTGTGGTGGAGCCATTAAGTGATTTCAGTCCCATTCCATTGAGGTTCTTGAGTATGATAAAACATAGGTAGTTAGAAGAATGATATGCAACCATTTTAAACTCTCCTCAGAGTTTATAGACATTGGAAATTCTAATTATTTATATTCTATACCTTATTTATGGGTTCAGTTTATCTATAGAGTGGTTGGAACAATAATTTTAATTTTCATTGCCTATAGGTGGTTATTATGGATTTTTGGAGAATAATAGTTTTTGTTTTTTCATTGAAAGGTTTGATCAGTTAACATGGTATTTTTTGTTTCTTGAGGTGTATTATTATTATGTGGTACACAGTATGTATTGGTTGTTCTTAATGTGTGTATGTTTCAATTTAAACAAATTTAGAGTTATTTTATCAGGTCTATGGGGTTATTATTTTGTATTTCTAGAAGAGTGAGATCATTTTTATAGAACTCTATGTTTCATAGTTTATTCATTTTCTTAACATTTGATATGGTTGGTGTTGTTTTTAATAGAGGAGTTATTATAAGAGTTTCTTATTATGTATTGGGAGTTTTTAAATGTTTTTCAAAAAGATATTTTGAGTTTCCTATATGGGGCGATGTCAATCTCTATATTGTTTGGTACTAAATTTATCTTTCTACGATCTTATTGAGCTTCATGATTTTCATGATCAAATTGATAATTTTTTTGGAATATTTTCATCTAGAGTTATATGTCACCATCTGGGTGTTTGTTATGTTTTATATGAAGGTGTAAGTTATTTTGAGAATTTTTATATATAATCATCTATTGAATCATTGGATAGTGAAAAAATATTATCTTATTATAATAATTCATAATATTTTTTATTAGATTGAATGTGAGAGTTGGTTTTTTACGAATGATCAATGTTCTGGATATTATCTATTGGAAGATAAATAAAAGGGTATTCCAAAGAATAATTTCAATTATAAACAAGGATTTAGTTTAATGAATGGGGATAAAATGTTTATGAGATTGATGTATATTATTTTTTTAGTTTTTTATTATTCCCTTTTTATGGTATTTTTGGTTGATATTTTGGTGTATTTGAGATCATAGGATAAGTAAGAGAGAAATATAAGGATTTTCTTAGAGTTGTTATAGGATCATCAGTTGTATAAAAAACTTTAAAGTATTTTTTAGCAGCACAAGATGTATTTAAAGAGTTATCTGATTTTTTGAGAATGATGTTTTTGATGATCCAACAATTATTGAGGTAGTGGTGCCATAGATATTTTTAGGAATGTTTCAAATGTGAAGAGTTTTCTTATCCTAAAAATATATTATAAGTGGTATGTTATGTAATTATCTTATATTGAAACATATTTATAAATCTTTACTATAGAGGTTCATGACTTTTTTGGATAGGGAATTTACATAAAAAATTTTATTTTCTAAAGGAAGGTTTGATTAGTGTTCCTGTTTTGATATATATAGAGGAGGGTTTTACCCGGTATCATGGTTTTGGTTGTGATTTGATCTAAAATCTTAGTGTGATAGCTTATAGGTTCATATAATTTCACCTTACAAGTATAACTATGATACCCATAATCTAAAATTGGTAGGTATGATTTTTTTTCATTGAGGATTTAAAGGAATAATTTTTTTAAAAATAATTTTAAGGTATTTATATATCATAATAGTTGTATTTATATATATTTTCTTAGAGATATTTGAATTTTATGTAAAATAGATGTACTAAATTCCTCACGGATAATGATTTTGACATCACAT
Organism: Viscum album; assembly: GCA_963277665.1. Lineage (NCBI taxonomy): Eukaryota > Viridiplantae > Streptophyta > Magnoliopsida > Santalales > Viscaceae > Viscum > Viscum album. Next base: position 1,698,672,249 of record OY728142.1, read on the forward strand.
TTACCCTAGAAAAGAAAAATGTGGTTAAACCTTGAGTTAAAGATCTTATGTTTTTTTGGTTTAAAATTCTATGGATGCATTAAAGATAATAGAGTAATTGGTTTATTTTCATGTTTATATGGATGTGGAAGATAATTTGACATTCCAGTATTAGCTGTTAGTGGTACCATCCTTAGTGTAACAAATTATTTCATTTAATTTGGGGATCTTGTGAATGAGGTTTGGAATGATCAAGTTTTTCAATGGGATTTATCTGATTTTTATTTTGAAGCAAATGAAAATTAGGTGATATTATGATAGAATCCAATTATTCTAGGATGCATGGATGCAGTATTTTTGAAAGAGTTTCATGGTTTACATTTAGTTTTTTCATTCTGGTGTGGTAAAGTTGTATCATTTGTTCAGATTATAGTTATTGTGGCCTAGGTTAAAGAGATTTGTTATTGAGGTTTTTTAAAGGTGTGCTACCTATTTTTAGGTGAAGGCAAACCAATGTGTCCCAGATTGTTTGTCTCATCCATTACCTATTACTTGAGGAAAGTGTGAAAATATATCTATAGATTTTGTAACTAGGTTTCCCTATAAACATTGTATTTTTGATTTCATATAGTTAATTAAATACTTATATATAAATTATGTAAATTTTCTTTCCATTATAGAGTATTATTTAATGGATTTGATGGCTCGATTGTTTATATTTGAGGTTGTGAAATTTTATAGAGAACATTTTATGATTTTGATGCTAAATTTACATCATTTATATAGAAGAGATTTCAATATGATTTTGGCACACATCAATATAGTAGCACTATATTTTATCTATAGAAAAAAATTTAGATATATAGAATGATTCATAGATTGTAGGATATGTTTTGAGTATACATATTAGATTTTGGAATGTTGGGGGATGGGAATATATTATTGATGGGGTTTGAATATAATAATATTTAATATTCCTCAATTGGTATGACACCGTATGAGGAATTTTATGATCATCCTTATTATCTTATGTTGTGTTTTGTTGATTTTGGATGAATTCCTTATCATAGGGGAAAGGAAAAAAATTCTTAAGTAAATTTAGTTTTATTGGAGACTTATTTAGTCTCTTAAAGAGTATCACACATAAAATTAAATAGTAACTTATTAATTGGTTGTAAAAAATGTGTTTTGTTTTAGGTATGATATTTTGAAAATTGATAAAGAAATTAAAATAAATATTTAGAAATTGTATATTGGAAAATTTCATTGGGAGAGGTTTTAATTTCCACTTGCAATGCTATAACATTCCAAAAAAGGGTTTTCTTATCTTATTTTAAATAAATAGTTTTAGATGCCTCAAATGATTTATTAAAACACCCTGGGATGAAGGAAATTAAAGATACTTTCCTAAAAAATATTACTTCTTGGTAAAACTCCTTTATTATGTGAGTGTGAGTTGGTAATACACACCTAAATATCATAAGAAATACCCAATTGGGTGTTAGTGTTCCAAGTAAATCTAATATCCACTAATTACCATTTTATACATACTATAAATTTATAGACACTAACCTACATATTAAATATGATCATTCTAGTAAAAATACACTATGTGGATGGTGATTAATGATTATAAACCTATTAATTAATAGTAAAAAAATTTGAAACTCCAAATATTATTTTATTCAAAGTATTTAATTGCCATTAAAAAGTAAAATCAACTAATAAGAAAGGTGTTTTGTTTAGTATAGTAGGTTGAATCAAGTATTACAAGGTATTTATTTCCCTCAAAAGCCACTTAGGAAATTTCCCCTCTCTTGGAGGAAAAACTAAAAAATAATATTAAGGAATTACGAAACTAACGCAGAAATTAAAACTAAAAATAAAAATTAATAGTAGATTCCACCAGATCATATGATCCCCTATGCCAGAAGTAAAAACCCTCTTTTATCATCATGTGACTCGTTTTTATTAAGAGGTTGTGGTTCTTTTTTCTATGGTAGGAAATACTTTTCTTTATCATATGATAAAAATTAAATGATCTTATACTTTTTGAAATCATTATCCTTTTCCTTTTTCCTCATATATTTCTTCTAAGTGGTTTCCTTATTCTTCCCATTTTTAAATGAAATGATATTCATAAATTCATTTTTTTTCAATTCTGTAGAATTAAACATTATAAATGATTAAATCCATGTGTTAGGAACTAATTAGTATTATGATTGTCAAGAGAGAAGATTAGAGTAATTTTTTAAAGTCTATATCAAGTTTATAAAGCCTTATCCTGATACTCTATGAGTTGAATTTTTCAAATAAATGGAGATACCATGTGTTGGAAAAGTGACTTCACAACAGGTTAAATCTTTAGTTTCTTGGATATTTATTCGATGGATTGGTACATTGTACAATTTTCAGGAATGGTCACTCAGATGGTCATGCACTCACTCTATAGTAGGAATAATCACTCATGTTCTTCTTATGATAGCTTATAATTCCTTCATGTGGTATGTTGAGTTTCTGTTATGGAACAAAATGAGTTTTCATCATGTGGAATCATGAGTTTTTTTCCATCAATGGATTTGGAATGTTGTATATTTTTAAGCATGATCACTCATTTCACATGGTCAATTGAATTACTCATATAGTTTTTCAATCAATTCTTTTGATAATTTGAAAATTTATGAAGCATTAGGTTTGAATGTTCATCTAATTTAAGAATTTGTGAAATTTATAGTAGGGATTCTTACTTGTAGAAACACAATAATTTCCATATTTCTTCATTTAAGAATAAAACCAATTTTTATTTCTTTCAAATATTCATATCCAACTAAAATAATAATCAAAATAGAACATATTAAGTGTATAATTTATTCTAGTATTTACTAAAGATTTAATATTCAATTAAAACTCAATATATAATCTAAATATCAATTAAAATATAGATTATTAATTAAAAAGTTATAAAATAAAAAAAATATTCCCATAATGGTGGGTACAAAATCACTACATCTCAGAATAAAATGTATGAAAACATTTTCCTGTCAATTCCTCCACACTTAAACCATGAACTCCAAATAAGTGAATTTCAAAAAAATCATTCAATAAATATTCAAATACCAAGACAATTCAAGATCATATTTCAATACCATATTTCTTAAGTTATCATTACTCCTTAATGTTATTGTTTCCATCTTCTTTTTTAATTAAATTCAATTAATTTGCACTTATTTCATCCCCTTACAAACACTTACACCTACCTTCCATATTATTATTCTCAATACTCAAGTATAATTTTTAAGAAAGGTTTTCCTCACTCCAATATCACACAAGATTCACCACAGTATTGATGAATTTCTTCATCTACACCCAATGATTCAATTAGTTAAGAATATATAAATGGATTAATTAGTATTTTTATATGGCCATAGGGTTTTTAGGATTAAAACTTCATATTATTGAGGTTGAATGATGAGGTTTTTGTCCCTAATATGAAGCTCAATGCATGATTTCATTTTACTTAAAGTATGGATTCCTTTCTAAATTCATCTTCCAATCACTCAACTATACCACCCAAATAATTTTTCATATATTATCACATTATTATTAAACATAAATATCCATTTTTATAATACAAGGATTGTAAAGGCCTAGTGTCTTTGGAAGACTAGGTTCATAATACATCAAATGAAACTAAAACATGGAGTCCTTATTTTATTCTTTATAGTGATATCCTAAAATAAATTTGAGATCCTAAATCTACATTCGATAAAATAGGGAATATATTAAAGAAATCATAAGCTCAAAATCCCTATAAGGTAATAAACAAGATAAAGAAGCAAAATAAGCGAGTCTAGGGTTTAACATGACATCATAAAAGATAAGGTATACAAGTAATGAAATGGGAGAATAACATAAAGTTAATGGTTTCATAATATCATGACAACATGGGAAAATGGAAAAGACATAAAAAATGACATAAATATATGTCTAGGGTAACTACCAAGACAACATCATATGGTTAACAATGTCCTATAATGGATTAGGTTTATAACCTAATACCATACATGAGTCTCATGTGACTAAAATATTACCTAATGCATTAGAGGGATAAATAATTCTGAGCCCAAAAACCACATTCATTTCTTGTAAATGGATATGATTTCAATATAATTATATCAATCATAAATTATATACATATTAATTACACATAGAATGAAATGGTTTCATAATCTAGTCTCACCACATAATCAAAAGAGATACCTTAAAGAAGGCATTTGAGAGATGGCCATTAGGCACATATTACCCAATAAAATGAAGATAGAATAATCTAGGTATACATGTAAGGTACACATAAATATAATTTATAATTATTCAATAACTTTAAAGAGATATAAAGTGATTTAGAGAGAGAATAGTTATTACCCCAAAAAAAGATGGGCTAGAAAGATCCCTTAATTCGCACCCGACTTGTCACATGCATTCTTTATCTTCATGAATAATAAAATTATGTTAATTATTCACATTGTTAATAAATATATTATATTTTATTGTTAATCTTATCTTATTTTTTTATCTATTTGTATTAAATTACTTGACCAATTAATTTCACATCAGACGTTTCAATTATAAACAGAACATATACCCATAATGACATTGGAAAGTTAACCTAGGTCAAAGAAATTATTATTTAATAATATATATATTGTTAATAATTAAATAATAATCATTTTTATACCTAAATTATACATTAAAATCATCCATGAAATATTATTATGAAAAATGAACTATGTTACAATCATGGGGACGGTAGGGTATAAGCACTAAATGAGTAATGCTTCGATTTTTTGACGATCACGGTCTGAAGAAGGTATGTGTTATTTTATATTTCATGGATGATAATTATATCAAGAATATACTATCATTACTTTAAATACCCTTACATAAACCATCTATGTGATTTGGTAATAAAAATGAATCATATCGCTTCCTGAGGGGGTAGTCCTCCGTACACACGAATGATGTTATCATTTATACAATGGATGGTTAGGAAATAAAGAATATGATATATTTATTTTAAATAATTATAAATATTTAATTAATATCAAATATTAAAAAAATTAATCCTCAATACCTTCCATGTAAATTATAATTGAAAAAAGAATCATATCGCTTCACGAGGTGGTAGTCCATCGTACACATGAGAGACATTATCATATTCCCTATGGAATGGAAAGTAATAAGGTATATGTGATATTATAATTAAATAATTATAATTATATAATAAAAATAATATATAATAATTATCTATATCATTATATCCATCCATGATAATCAGTGATGGAAAATGTATTACATCGGTCCATGACGCGGTAGTTCATCGTACACACGATCAATGGTTTCGTTTCTCATTTGAGGTAGGAGGAGATGGTTATAGGACATGAAATTAACATAAAAATGTCTAAGTATATGTAATATACTAAGTATATTATACAATCAAGGTTTAATAAAATTTTAATGAGGTGATGAAGAAATAAAAAAATGCTCAATTGAAGATGTTACCTCTTCTTCAGACTACTTATTTAGGTTTTCCCAAAATCCTCTATAGGTTGTATTTATGACCAAAAAAAGGATTATATAATTAGGGGAGGTAATTAAAAATTTTATTTGGGTCTTTATTTTCCTAACCATTGGGTTTTCAAAGTGTGTAAATGATAGGATAGGGGGTGGCCTTTTATAAGTGGGGGAGATGACACACTAGGATGTTTTAAAAATAAAGAATTACAACCATGTGTTTTATAAGAAAAAGGATAAAAATGAGCCATTATCAAACATATAAATATATAAGGTTAAAATATAACCATGACTTGATATCTAGACAAGTTTTAGGTAATTTTTAACACTCATCTATTTAGTTTAACCCCTAGTAAACCCATTTTCACCTTAACCACGACAAATAATTTTTACTATTTTCACTATCAATTATGGTAAAAAATTAATTTGAACTTAATATCTAGTAAAAATTATTTTTATTTAAAATAAGGAATCCATTTTTAAAAATTCAAATAACATAATTGGTAGAATATAGTTTAAAATTAATCCTCTATGTGTGTTGAAAAAATGGGATTTCTGGTAACCCATTTTTTAAGAAAAAAATGTTCTATGATTAACTATATGAAAAATAATAATAATTATGAAAATTTAAATTAATATTTATGGAAAAATAATATATAAATTTCATTAAAATTATTCCTCAATACAACGTATGTTAGTTATTTAATATGAAGAAATATTATGCATTTTAAAATAGTTTTCTGAAAAAGTGATTTAATTATTAAAAATAAACTTGTAGTAAAATCTAGTGTAAAGATGATTTAAATGTAATTAATTGAATGGAATATAAAAAAACAAAATTATCATATGAAAAGAACAATTTAAAAAAATTACTTAATTTATTAAAGTAAATGATAGTTTTATGTGTATTTGTAACTATTCACTAAAAAATTAATATTCTTTGAAAAAACACAAAATTTAACCCTAATTTTATATAGATATAGTGATTAAAAAATTATTTTCATTTTATAAAGTAAAATTTAGAAAATATTCAAAAAAAATTATAATATTTTGTCACAAAAAGAAATAAAACATCATTTTTTGAAGAAAATATTTTTTTGATGAATAAAATGATTTTTCTTTAAAATTGAGTGATTATTTAATAAGATTTTATAGATAAATTTTTATTGAATATGACCTTTTTATAAATTTATTAAAGTAGTTAATCCAATTCCTACCCCTTAATTTAATATCTAGGTTAAAACCATTTTATTTAAATAATAATATTTAAATAATATATCGTGGTTCCTCTAAACTCAGTGTTATATATTGAATACGCTATAAAACATAGTTTTCCATTTTAAAAACTTGGGGTGTTACATTATTCTCAAATTAAAAATTTTTTTCCTAGAAATTTATTATTTTATACTATGGTGAAATAAGGTAAGGGAAATTTTTCTTCACTTCCTCTTCATATTCCCATGTTGCTTCCTAAAACTTCTGGTTTCATCACAACACTTTGACCAGGTGATTTGTATTGTTTCATAAAACATTTTCTCTTTTATTTAAGATATTCACTAGTTTATCATATTATGAAAGGTATTTGACTAATGGTACTACCATTGGATTAAGTACATGTGAGGGTTCTGGTATGTACTCCCTCAAGTGGTATACCAGGATCAGATTATGTACTTAAGATAGGTTTGGTGGGAGTGCTAGTTGGTAGGCCACCACTCCGATGAAATCTAGGATCTCAAATGAGATGATGCATCTTAGACTAAGCTTTATATTATTTTAAAAACCTAATGGATTTCATTATCGAACTACCCAAGACACCTAAAGGAAATAATACAATCTTGGTGGTAGTCTGCATCCTTACAAAGTCATCATATTTCATTACCATCAAGGAACATTTCTCTCTTGACCAACTCACTATGATATATATAAGATATGTAATAATATTAAATAGAGTTAGACTCTCTATTGTTTTTGATTGAGATCTTAGGTTTACGTCATGGTTCTGGAGAATACTTTAGTTATCATTCTATGCATAAATCAATTTTAGTACTTCTTATCACCCTCAAATGGATGTTTCGTCTGAGAGAACCATCCAAACTCTAGAGGATATATTAAGGTTATGTTAAATGGATTTCCAAGGATATTGGTATCACCAGTTCCCCTTAGTAGTGTTCTCATATAACTTCATTCTATCATTAAAATAACATCTATTAGGGATCTTTATAGGAAGGGATGTCAGACTCTAATATATTGGGATGAATTTGGATAGATGAATATCATGTCTAAGAATCTTAGATCTTTCTCAATTTTCAACATTGAGATTTTTTTGGATACTTTCTACTTATATATAATATACCGTTTTTTTTATTTTTCAAGATGGTAATAGATTTATTAGACATAGTCCTTTACTAGATCTAACCATCTTTTATGGAACATGTTAAACTCTATCTATGTGAATATATATTTACATCTTTTGTGATTCGTATATATTTCAAAAGTTTTCCCATAAAGATAATGTAGCTAGATCATTATTAAAAAGACCACCATAGACAACTTTAGATCATGTGTTGGATAGTTATTCTCATGAACTTTCAATTTCTTTGATGTTCACAATATCAATTTTTCATTCTACATTAGTACAACGCAAATTCTTTTTTGAAGCATCTCTATATAGCAAAAACATTTCCCCACTTGACAACAGGATGAGTACTAGTGCAATGATAAACATCTTTTTCAACTCCTTGAATCTCTCTTCACACTCACTGGTCTGAAAAAACATTACTCTCTCCTAAGTTATCTTGGTTAGTGGGTTTGATAATAATGATTTATTTAACAAATCATCAGCAATAAACTTATAGTATAAGGAAACTATGGATCTTCATTACATATTCTAGTATAGGGAAATCCTTGATTGATTTTGTCTTAGAAGGGTCCACATACATCCTATTTTTGGTGATAATATTCCCCAAGAATGATACTTCATTCATCAAGAACACATATTTACTATACTTTTCATAGATATTTTCTTTTCTCAACACCTTTAGAAAAATATTCAAATACTTCTCTTTTTCCTCATTTATTTTGGAGTAAATTAGAATATCATCTATAAAGACTACCACAAATTTGTCAATGTAATATATAAAAACTCTATTCATTAAGTCCATGGAGATTTTTAGTGCATTAGTGAGTCCAAAATTCATCACTATGAAATCATAATGTTCATACCTTATTCGAAAGGCAGTTTTAGGAACATCTTCCTACTTCACCCTTTATTGGTGATATCATAATTGAAAGTCCACCTTAGATAAATGCTGACCCCCATGTAATTAATCGAATAATTTTTCTATTCATGATTGGGGATAATTGTTCTTTATTGTGATTTTTTGAGCTTATAATAATCAATTATATGGTTAATTGAACCTTCCTTCTTGATAAAGAGGACTGGTGCACCCCATGATAAAGCACTTGGGTGTATAAACCCTTTTTCCAGATTCTTCTTCATATCCTCATTTTCAAAAAATTTCTATTCTATATACAATCATGGATATTGGAAAAGATCTAGGCATAATATAGATATAAAATTCAGCCTCTTAGCTATGAGTATGATTAGGAAACACTTTCAGAAATACATCAGTAAAGTCCCTCACATTGGTAATATAAACAAGTATTATCTTTTCCTTAGTCTCAATCACATTAAAAATATAGGATTTCTCAAAAGTTAAAAATATTTATTCTCCAGATGATTATAACAAATTATATTAATCCTACTCCTTTCACTTAGAAATAATTGGACGGTGATTCATGATTCGAAGGGTGATTTCATTCTCTCAGAATTTTATGTTGGATCTATATATGGAAATCCAATCCATGCCCTAAATTGCATGAAATTTCACTGAAGGAGTAATCATAATGTTTTTATAGGAAGTTCTGTCCCCAAATATAGATAGGGTATGAGTTATATTATTGGGATACTATAATTTATCTATTCACCATCTTCACTGATAACTCAACTTTCACATTTTAAGGTGGTTCTTGAATAATTATAATAAACTTTCATGATATTAAATTATGTATATAACCAGAATCAAAAAGTATGTTTTCTATTATTGAATGAATAAACAGAATACCTGTAAACACATCATTTTTTAGAATCCACCTCAATACTTGTGATGGGATAACATTTTTCCTTTCTCTCTAGGATATATATGTTATTTTCACTAGTTTTCATAAAAGACCTTTGGATTAGTGCATTGGTTTACATAGTGTCCTTGTTATTTGTAGTTATAACATTGGAAAATAGACTAAGGTTCAGTTGGATAATTAATTTTTTCTATAACATTGGTGGATTTCTCCCATCAGGAATTACTAGACAGGTGACCTTCCTTCACTCACATAAATAACTCCCTTGTTCCCAGTAGGCAATTTCCAATCTTCTTCTTCCAACACTTTTGAAAAGTGGGATGTTGGAATTACATTCCTCATTTATATTTATCCATAATATCACCACTGTTAAACTCCTTTTTTTCTTCTTATCCCCATGAGATCATTCAGATTCATTTATCTCTATTTCATCTTTGAGATGACGTAAAAAAATATTCCTTATAGATGTCGATATCTCAAATTTCCAAGGCTTTTCATAGACTTGGTTTAATCCCACCAAGTAAGTGGTTAATTTTTCTTTTAGGGGAAATGATAATGATAGAGGCATATCATGAAAGTCTTGTGAATTTTACTTTATACCCCAATGTATTTTTCATCCTTTTTATTAAGGCTATATAAATTCATATCCATTTTAAGTCATTGAGTGTGAGGAAAGTATTTCTCAAAAAAAATTCGGGAATTCCTTTCACTCTATATCTTTTATATAGTCTTAAATATTTGTATTTTTTATTAACATACACCATTAATAGACTTATACCTATAGATACTAAATGGACAACACAAAATTCTCTTAATCGCGTCATTTAAGGATATAGAAGATCTTTTTAATGGCGTTCATCCATTGTTCCGTGATTAAAGGATTGAAAGATCCACTAAATGTTAGAGGCATTTGTCACATAATAGTTTCAATTAAAAATATATATTTATTAGGGGGATTAATGCATTCCTTATGATTCAAGATTCCTTTCAAAACTTCAGTTAGCTAATAATGTATTGTCACAAAGTTCCCAACTCCTTCCTCTATCAGGTTCGGAATCTTATTTTGGAATTCATCACATTTCCCCCCACATTGGTTGTTGTTTTGGTTTCTCTAATTTATATCCATTGGAATGAAAAATAAGAATTTTTGATGAGTATTTTTAAACTATTTAACACATATATGGGAAAATATTAACATTAAAGGAATAAATAATAAATTACATATATTTATTAACTTATGGATTTAATTGTTTCAATATAGGTTATCCACAATCTATTTACTAGTATAGAATCTTATTTGAATTTTTTCCATTAATAATGGTTCATAAAGTGTTTTTGAATTTCCAAAACATATCCCCTAGGAGTGTAAAACTAGTTTTTAAGTAATTCCCATTTTTATGTACTAGGTAATGCTCGATTCAATCTTGACAAAACTTTTTCAGAGTTATTACCCCTAGGTTATCCTATGAAAAAACCACATCCACTTATAGTATTTAGATAGGGGTGTAATTTCATGTAAAAAATCACTATATATGTTAATTATTTACATTATTAAAAACTATTTTCATGTTTATTATTCATTTTATTTTATTTTTTACCATGTCATTTTGAATTAATTAACCAATTAATTTCATGTTCGACGTTTTAATGATAAATGAATCATATATCCAAAATCACTTTGGTAATTTTGCTAATTTCGAAGAAATTATTATATAATCATTTCCAAAATGTAATAATTAAGTAATTTTCTTTTTTTACATATATATTACTTTAAAAAATAACCATGAAATATTATTATGAAAAATGAACTATGTTACAATCATAAAGACGGTAGGTTGTTCGTACACATGAGTAACATTTCCTTTTTTCAAAGATCACAATGAAAATAAGGTATATGTTATTTTACATTTACAAGATGATAATTATATCATCCATATCATATTATTCCTTTAAATACCCTTAAATGTACCATCCATGGGATGTGGTAATAAAAATAAATCACATCGCTTCATGAGGTGGTAGTCTATCGTACACAGGAACAACGTTATCAATTTATAAATGGTTGGTATGGTAAGAAATTATATGATATATTAATTTTCAATAAGTATTAACATTTCATTAATATAATATATAGACATAAAATTAATCCTTTTTACCTTCCATGTAATGTGTAAGTGAAAAACACCTCACATCATTTCGCGATGCGGTTGTCCACTGTATACACAATATATGTAATTTTATATCCTAAAGAATGGAAATTAAGAAGGTATTTGTGATATTATAATTTAATAATTATAATAATATCATATATAATCATTATATACATTATTATATCAAGCTGTGAGAAGTGATGATGAATTTTATTTTTCAGTTTACAGGGCTGTAGATTTCCATACACTCGATCAACTATTTCGTTTCCCATTTGAAGGAGAAGGAGATAATGGTATGTCATAAACTTGAAATAAAAACTATTAGTATATTTAATATAATTATTTTATCATATGATCATGTTTTAATAATATTTTAATTAATTGGAAGAATAAATAAAATAAATTACTCTATTGAGGATGTTACCTCTTCTTCGGAAAACTTATTTATGTTTGCACCAAAGCCTTATAGGATATCTTTTTTATCAAAAAAAGGATTATAAGATAAGGTGAGATAAATAAAGAAGTTTTTTTTTATAGTTATTATCTAAAATAATTAATTTTTAAGTGTATAAAGGAGAGGAGTGGTGGTAGACATTTATAAGTGGGGAGAGGACACACTTGGAAATTTTAAAAAGAATGAATTACACCCATGTTTTTTGTAAACCAAAAGACACAAATTGGCCCATTTTAAAAAATTATAAGATATAATGTCTAAATATGACAATAAAATAATAAGTAGACACGTTTTAGGAAAATTTAATGTAACATCTTGACCAAGGATTCGCATAACTGGGGCCCTGAGCCAGTGGGTCAGATGGCCTCCAGTGCACCTCCTTGTATGCTAGAGGATTTCAACTAGTAGTGAGGGTGTAAGGAGGTAAAATATGAATACTATACCCTCATATCATTGTGGAAGAATAGATAATAGAAAAAATAATAGTGAAATCTATATAAAACTAATGGAACAACAAAAATAATACAATAATGAATTGTGGATTAGTAAATTAACAAGAAACTGAAATAATAATCAAAATCCAAAAGGATGATTCATATATAATGATGTCATGTCATGATGATTTATTAAAAGGGGAAACATGGGATTGTTATATACATAATTCTATGCAGAATCCAAAAGGATAAACTACTTATCCACTTTCTCACGAGCATATACTCGATCCTATGCTTCCATGATCAATGTTACAAGTAAATAAAAAAACATATTTAGTAGGCCTATAGAAATTATCCATGCTTGTAGACATGAGGACAACTTTGGTACAAAAGGCGGTCCGTGTAGAGTGTGATATATCCTTCAGTAGGCCCCCACCAACAGTGTCTAGAAACAATCCAACTAGTGTGGAAAGTATAAAAGTGTGAATATAAAATTAACAATAACAAATTTAGAACAATAAATACTAATTGGCTTAGCTTCCTACATGACACCGGGATGACTCTACCTAAGTTAGAATAGGTCGTAATATTTCTGATCAAAATACCATATATATATATATATATTAAATAATATATATATATATAAGAAATAATATATATATATACATATAAGAAATAATATATATATATAGTTATATACTATATACACATATATGCACTAAGTAAATGAGGACATAAGTAGGCATATACATGAATACTAGGTGCTAGATAGACCCAGGGTGTAACTCATTTGTCCATAAATCATCTAATGATCTATAGGCTCAAAAAAGGGTACAAACTATAAATCTCATAATAAATATGATACATCATTCCCATCATTCGAGATAGATTGTGTGATTCATCATTACCAAAAATCAATATGGGGGAATGTGGAACATCATGCACATCAACCAAATAAAAGAATAATGGTAAAAAACATAGTGATTAACATCCGATGTAAGGGATAGTGAAATGTTATACTCAATATTTCCTTTATCCATCGTCCAATGAAAAATATCTAGGGTATAACATCAACAACAACAACAACAAAAAAAAACAATAATAATAATAATAATAAGTATTAAGGATAACCTCTAATGCATTTAAATCCACATATCACAAATATCAAAAAGTTTACAATTTACATAATTCATGTTCATAAAGATAAAACATGAGGTATGACATTGACACACATTTACATTCATTTAATTCAAGACATTTAATTTATCAAGGAAAGGAAATTCAATTCCGTAGATACACGAAACACTTAAAAGGTTCTTTGGATGACTAGACAATTATTTAAAAGAGGTTAATTCTATTTACAAGTCAATATTAACACTTAAAGGATGTTTGGTCTATTAAAAAAATTAAAAAATAGAGGGAAGTTAATTTAGCACACCCAAAGGGATGGAAACTAACAAGTTCAACCACTTTTAATTACTTAATAAGGATCAAAAGGAGTATGACAACATGATTCAATTTATTTAGAAAGGAAGAACACATTTAAGGGCAACATGTAGTAATGGATGGCGTGTGGAACAATAGTGGAGCAATTAAAACATCACAAATTTTAGGGAAAAATATAGATAACCTTCCTTATGGATTTTGATAACTCCTCAACCAATATTAGCATCATGTTTGATGTACCTGTGATTAAAAAAGAATAATTATCCAACACAATAAAAATAGGGTTAATTACCGCATGAAAAAATAGTACATGATATGGGAAGTGAAAATAAGAATGGGAGAAATTGGATTATAGATCATACCCATATATTTCCAATGCTTATGATGAAGATCCATTTAGAGTTCAGATGGACAATTTATCAAGAATACTAAGAGAGGGGGAGAAAGAGATCTCTAGGAGAAGAAATGATATCTTTCCCACTGAAGGATAAGAAAGAAAAGTGAGATGAGGTATTAAAAAACATAAGGTAAAAATGGTATATTTACCCAAGAATTCCGAGGTCACATGGTTTGGAAATAGAGTTTTCAAAACCATGTTCCAATCGCATTTCAGGGTCTACCCATTGAGGGACCCCATATGGGTTAGGTGCACTATTCGACTAACAATGTACAAGATTTATGAAAGCCACTATCCCAAAATTTTAAAATCTGACACATGAATGTTCCTCAGCTCACACCGTTTAAGGAAAACCATATTACCCCCAAATCTCTTATGAAATTCCCCACATAGTTAGGAGAAACCATGTGGGTTATGTAGCACGGTTTCTACTAAATTTGTTTCCTATTATGTTTCTCCATATTCTAATCCTCTAGGCTCCAAACAATCCCCAAAGTCCCTCAAGACGTCAGTGACTCTATTAGGTAACATTAAAAGGTCAAAACTAAGGAATTTAAGTTGAAAACAATGATCTATACTGATGTTATTAATAATTTCATGATTTATTATATACTCCCTTTACTAATTTTATATGAAATGTGCATAATGTGTGTGAAATATTAATATTTTAATACTAAGTATAATTTTTGCGCAATTTTAGAAGAAGTCCAACTGAGTCAGTTTACTATTTTATTTAAAACTGTCATCCTACTGATCTAAATTGAATGTTTCTTATTTTGAAGGATTTCTAATTCCATATACAACATTTCATTATGAGGTATCATGGGCTAATTCTTCAATTTTAAGGCCCATATGGACCACACAAGGAGGCCTACAGAATCTGTGAAGAAACTGGACCAGACATGAATATTTAATTGTTGGGCTCAATCAGTAAGTCCAAATTATTTTATTCTCCTCCAAAGTTCAGGGGATAATCAAAGTAGTATTGGATAAAAATTTCAAGGCCCAACTCTAAAGACAAGGGGCCCAACTAATGCTTTGATGTCTAGCCCACCATTCTGGCCAGGAATTGTAATTAGTACAGTGTTGATGACATGGATCCTGATATAGACATCATTTTGAAATGAGATTTTTCAGTGTGAAATAGGAGATATGGACGACCGACGTTGTTGAAGACATCATTTGGTTTCGATGACATCTTCCTATTCAAAAATCCATTCACATTTTGGACTTCAAAAAGACTGGATTGAAATGGACTGATTAAAATTGTTTAATCAACCGGAAAAAATTTGTCTACATAGGTAAAAATGCCACCAAATTTTGTGAGTAGTTGGCCAAATTTTGTATCTTAAACTTTGAATAAGGAGTCATCTCGATATTAATCTGTCTTGATGTCAAAATTGTCAAGCTAAGTGGAGAGACATATTGGGAATCCAAACAGTCCACTTCCTTGGGATATAAATACACCCCCTCCTCTCTTTTCAAGGGGTTGGAATTTCAGAAGAGAGGAGATCATATTGGAACGACCAAATCCTTGAAAAATTCTTGGGAGGACCTGTCATACTCATTTTTTCACTTGAGAGACCTTTCCTCCTCTCTTTTTTTTCACTTACTTTTATGTTCTTCATTATTGTAATTTTGTAAGTCCTTTATTTTGTAATTCTGGTTTAATGCATGTTTCTTTTTCAATATCTATTATTCTCATCCACATTCTGTAGTTTAATATTAATGTTCATAAAATAGTTTAAATATAGTTGAATACCCTTCCCTTATTTTTCTTCCTCATTCAATTTAAATTCTGTTCTTAATTCTCATTATCATTTGTGTGTCTGTTCGACGCACCACTCTTTTCTTATCCCTTTATTTTCTTTCTCTTCTTAATTTATCATCATAATCATTATAACCAGTTTACTAATCATTTAAATGGCTGAGTAAATATACCATTTTTTTGAGTTATAATTTGGGGATATTAAGTGATTGAGAGCCTTTGCTCGATGAGTATTGTTTGAGTTAATATTGTGTATGTTGAACTTTATATGTCATGGATTAATGACATGTTTTGTTTAATATGTGGATTCCATGGATTTTTGGAACAAAAAATACACTACCATAAACAATTAATGGTAATGATTATAAACCTAAGTTAAGTTACGGCTTGGATTAAAGCTTTAACACTTGGTAATTCTGATCAAAATCATCTTGTGAAGTGGGTATTAATTTAATGAAATATAAAGCAAAGCTCAAGGATGTCATAAGATTAAATCCCCAATAATGAACTCAGCCCAATATTTATCAATTTTGTAAATCAAACATCTTCCATAAATTATTTCATAAGATTCGAAAACAAACCCCCCAATCAAAATACAGTCAACTAAAAACAAACGACTATTACAAAGTATCATCGCCGAGGATTCGACCCAAGTGCTGCTATACACATTAGTAGAGCACCGGAACCTTGACCGGTCGATAGCCGAAAATCGACTATGTGTTTCAAATAGATCCATTGTCGGGGATGGTTCTTTAAGTAGTCATTAGTTTCTGGTTATTTTTAAAAAAAATAAAAACAAACAAAATTTAAAAAAAATTGAAAAAAACACAAAGAAAAACCCGTCTTCTCATAAAAATCATAAACTGAAAAAAATACAAAGAAAAAATCATCTTCCTATTTCTTCCAAAATATCTCTTAAATGACCTATAGCCATCCAAACAATCCCTCAGATTTTTTTGACCCTTTGAGAGAACACTTCACCAACTTAGGAGGAACATAAGAGATAATCAAATAATTCAAGAACCAGTCCTTGTCCAACCAATTGAATTAGATATGGCCCATCCTAGGGAACAAAAACTAAAAGAACTTGCTACCCATGATATGAATTACCAACCTCTTGGTATTCAATATCCAAACATAGAAGCTGACTTCGAACTCAAATCGGGTTTGATTCATCTTCCCCCTCATTTCCACGGGCTAGTCGGTGAGGATCTACATATCCACCTTAAAGAGTTTCAAGTAGTGTGCTCTACCATGAAGCCTCAAGGGGTATCTGAAGAACAAATAAAACTTTGAGCATTCCCTTTCTCCCTAGATGACACTGCGAAGTCATGGATTTACTACCTACCTCCTGGTTCTATAACCACATAGAATGACATGAAGAGACTCTTCTTAGAGAAATTCTTTCATGCTTCTCGTACTGATTCTATCCGAAAAGAAATAAGTGGTATCTGTCAGTTCTCAAGTGAATCACTCCATGAATACTGGGAGAGGTTCAAAAAACTTGTTGAAACCTTCCCACATCACCAAATCCCTGATCAACTCTTGATCCATTACTTCTATGAGGGGTTATTGGAAATGGAGAGAACTCTCATTGATGCAGCAAGTGGTGGTGCTCTTGTTGATAAAACTCCTGTAGCATCAAGAGAACTCATAAGTAACATGGCTGAAAACACACAAAAATTCCATAATCGAGAACATGCTCAAGTCAAACAAGCCCAAGATAATAAATCAATTGAGCTGAACAAGATGAAAAAGTGGATGAGTGAACTTACAGGTCTAGTGCGACAACTAACTATGTCTAACAAATCCCCAACATAGTCTTCTCCTCAATCAATGTTTCCTGGACCTGTTAAAAACTATGGAATCTGAAACTCTCCATCTCATCCAACTGACACATGTCCACAACTTCAAGAGGATCAATCTGATTCATCTGGACCAATGAAGCTCAATGCAGCATATGCTCAGCGGAACAACAACCCTCAACTATCAGGTTAGAATGTTAGAAACTTCAGCAAACCCCACTCTGAGCCCTTCTCTTCTCCCTATAACCCTAAATTGAGATATGGGAATCCCATTTCTCATCCTCCTCAATTCACTCCTCAAAACCCAAACTAGTTTCAATATGTTCAAGGTGTTGGTAACTTCCAACAACCTTATCCTTTTCTTCCTCAACCTCAAAGGAACAATCCTCCTCCTGGACTCCATTATCTTAGTGAGCCTTCCCTATTCCAAAACCAATACAATTGCTTTCCCAAGAACCAAAATCAAGGTAATACCAATTCGGGACAAGCCTCTTCTACTAAGCAACCATGGGAAAGTGCAGTGAAATATCTTACCTCTTTTACCCATTCTAGCCTCAAGAACATTGAAATCCAAATTGGTCAACTGGCTTCCCACCTTAGTCAGCAGAAACCATCTAATTATTCCCAAATTTCAGCTCAACCATTACCCAACCCCAAGGGTAATGTATGTGAAATTTTACTTAGATCGAGAAAGAAAATTTCTATGCCTCAAGATATGTCCTCCAACCCTCCTCTGAATGTTGACCTAGGATCCTCAATTAATGTCATGCCCAAATCCATATTCTACAACCTTGGTCTAGGTCCATTAAATCCAATGGGTGTTGTCATCCAATTAGTCAATCAAAGCATAGCCAGTCTTGAGGGTATAATTGAGGATGTCCTTGTTCGTGTCAATGATCTTATCTTCCATGTTTATTTCTAGGTCCTTGACATGTAAGGTGAGACGAACTCTTCTAGATCTCCCCTAATTCTAGGAAGACCATTCCTCATGACTGCGAGAACCAAGATTGATGTCCCTTCCGACATCTTATCCATGGAATTTGGTGACCAACTGGTCAAGTTCAACATTTTCCAAGCCATGCGATACCCATCTGAGGAGCACTCTGTATTCTTAATACATGCTTTTGAGGACACTTCTAAGAGTCAATCGAACCCCAATCCACCATGTTCTTTATGTTCTAATGAAAAAGGATCTTGTGAAATCTGCACCATGATTAACCAAGTCATAAATGGTGATGTTGATGTGGACCTATCATTCATAGACTCCATAAATCAAGAGGAACTTGAAAACTCTCTTGAATCCCACATCAACTCTGATATCTACTGCTCCACCTTGGAAAGTATTAAGGAAAATTAATATGAAGAAACTGAAGTCCCTTCATCTATTCCTGAGATGTCTAACCCACAAATGAGAGATGATACTGATCTAAAACCTCTTCCTGAACACCAGAAATATGCATTCCTTTTCCATGATCACTCTTATCATGTCATTATCTCTTCTTCACTTATCGAAACTGAGGAGTCCAAAATTGTCCAAGTGTTAGAGGAAAACCAAAAGGCCTTAGGGTGGACCCTAGATGACACACCAAGAATCAACCCCACACTTTTCATACATCACATCCATCTTGAGGAGTCTTACAAACCAATTAGACAACCACAAAGAAGACTCAATACACTCATACTTGAGGTAGTTAGGGAAGATATCACCAAGCTTTTTCAAGCTGGTATTATCTACCCAATTTCTGGTAGTGAATGGGTTAGTCCAATTCAAGTTGTACCTAAGAAGGGTGGGATAACTGTTGTCAAAAATGAACATGGATATGTAGTCACAACTCGAGTGAAGAACAAATGGAGTGTGTGCATCGACTATAGGAAATTGAATGTTGAAAAAAGAAAAATCACTAACCTCTTCTATTCCATGATCAAATGATGGAACGATTAGCCGGAAAGTCACACTATTGCTTTCTTGATGGATACACCGGCTACATCCAAATCCCAATCGCACCTCAGGACAAAGAAAATACTACTTTCACATGCCCCTTTAGAACATATGCATATAAAAAAATGCATTTTGGACTTTTCAATGCTCTTGAAACATTACAAAGGTGTATGATGAGTATATTTTCTTAATTCATTGAACACTACATGGAAGTCTTCATGGACGACTTCACCATTTATGGTGAGTCATTTGAATCTTGTTTTAATTCACTCTCCCTAGTCTTCCAAAAGTGTGTCATGTGTAACCTTGTGTAAAATTTTGAAAAATTTCAATTCATGGTTGAAAATGGGATTTTTCTAGGGCACATAGTTTCAAAAGATGGTATTGAGTTCAATCCTACCAAAATTGAAGTAATCCAATCACTTCCTCAACCCACTTCTATTCAGGACATCCATTCATTTCTCAGTCATGCTGGTTTCTATTAGAGATTCATCCATAAATTCAGTAAATTTTCCCTCCCACTCACTTGGTTGCTCCAAAATGATGTCACTTTCCATTTCAAAGAGGTTTTCAAGAGATCCTTCATTGAACTAAAAACTGCTCTTACATCTGCCCCGATAATCCAACCCCCAGATTGGTCCTTACACTTTGAATTGATGTGTGATGCTTCTGATAGAGCTGTTGGGGATGTTCTTGGTCAAAGAGGCGAAAATATTAATCATGTCATATATTATGCCTCAAAAACATTGGATGAAACTCAATCTCACTACACTGTCACTGAAAAAGAACATTTAGAAGTTGTTTTTGCCTTAGACAAATTCTGGCCCTATCTCTTAGGTTCCAAAATCATCATTTTCAAAAACCATTCTACTATAATGTTCTTACTCAAGAAAAGTTATTCCAAACCAAGTCTAATAAGATGGATCCTAATTCTCCAAGAGTTTGACCTTAAAATAAAAGAAGGACCAGGAAAATAAAACCTTGTGGCTGATCACTTGAGTAGAATTTCTAATTATTCTCATTCAAAAATCATCGATCCTAAATTCCCCACTGGGAACCTTTCATCTCTCACTCCAAAAATACCATGGTATTCCCCAATTGTAAGTTACTTGGTTTCTAGTGTTTTTCTGAAATTTTTTCAAAAGAACCGAAAATGAAGTTGAAAAGTGATTCAAAACACTATTTTTGGGAAGAATATAAACTTTGAAAAACTAGGGCAGATATGGTAATTAAAAGATGTGTTGATAAAGATGAACATTCCTCTATCTTAGAATTATGTCACTCAATGCTTGGTGGTGGCCACTTTGGACCATGAAGAACCTCCCAAAAGATCCTAGACTCTGGATTCTTCTAGCCTTCACTCTTCAAGGACTCACATGAGTTTTTTCAATCATGTCCCACTTGCCAAAAGTTTGTCATAATTTCCAAGAGAAATTAAATGCCCCAAAAGCCTTTAATTTTTTTTTGAGATATTCGATGTTTGGGGTATCGATTTCATGGGACCATTTCCCCCTTCCAATGGATTCTAATACATCCTTATTACAGTTTATTATGTTTTTAGGTGGGTCGAGGCCAAACCCACTAAAAAGGATGATTCACATATTATTAGTGAGTTCATAAAGACACACATCTTCCACCGGTTTGGCACACCACGTGCCTTGATCAGTGACTTAGGAACCCATTTTTGTAATAGAACCATGGTATCTATTTTGAAAAAGAATGGGGTTATACATAAAACTTCAACTGCATATCACCCCCAGAAAAATGGCATGGATGAACTTTCGAATAGAGAAGTGAAAAGAGTGCTTGAGAGAATTGTAAAACCCACTAGAAAATACTGGCCTTAAAGACTTTGTGAAGAACTTTGGGATTATCTAAATGCCTATAAAACACAAATTGGTATGTATCATTTTAGGCTAATTTTTGTTAAATCATGTCATCTACCAGTTGAAATCCAACATAAGTCTTTTTGGGTTGTGAAAACATATAATTTTGATTGTGAAAAATCTGGTGAAGAAAGATTGTTGAAAATGGATGAACTGGAGGAGATTAGACTTGATTCTTACAAGAATTATAATTTCTACAAAGAAAAATCCAAGGCACTCCATTAAAAACACATCATGAGAAAGGTATTCTATGAAGGTGATAAGGTAACGCTCTTCAATTCTTGATTTTGGCTTCACCCAGGTAAGCTTAACTCTCGTTGGGAAGGTCCTTTTGTTATTACTAATGTTCACCCATTTGGTGCAGTGCAAGTCCAAGACCCCTCTTCCAAAAGGACATTCACAATTAATGGACATTGGTTAAATAATAACCATGAAAGGACACACATCCCAGGAACCACCTCAACTTCCATCAGATACCCAACTTCTGCAGTTGACCCACCACTAGATAGAGATGGCAACCCACCTAATCCAAACCAGGGGCACCTCTTTCCCTTTAACTCTCTCTCTCTCTTTCCCTCTCTCTCTATCTCTCTCTTCTTCTTCTTCCTCCCTCATTCTCATTTTTTTACCTCCATCCTCATCAAACTTTTTTTTGTTTACTTTTTCTCTTTTCTGTGGGTGTGTCTTTATAAAAAAACTAAAAAAACCTAAAAAACTAAAAAATAATAATAATTTAAGAAACAATATGAAAAATAAAGAGTAATGCTTACCCATCCTCCAATTTTCAAATTTTGTCTAACCATTTTGAGGAGTCAAAATACATGTTTTCATCTCAATTTTTTTTATTTTCATCATGACTTTGGATAAAGAATTTTGTGTTAAAACCAACAAATTTTTAATGCTCAATTTTTTATTTGGATAATGATTTTCCCCAACCGTGGGAACCAACATTAGCTTTCATGCCAAGGCTACCTATGTCCATCTTTTCAAAATGAGTGTTTTTCACCTCTATTTGTGAATCTTGAGTTTGTGGACCTTCGAGCTGAATTTCCTACTTTAGTGTGCATTAATATGATAGAGGAATTTTTCTGAACCACATGAGAATTATAATAGCCAAATAGCCTCCCATTAACCATACCTTAATCCTCATTTTCAAAGCCCCTTTGAGCCTATGAAAACCTTTTCCTTGATAACCACATTAAAATCCCAATACTTTTTCCCACCCAATATCAACATGAATTTTCATTGCATAATTTTTTGAAATTTAAGTGTGGGGGGAGTGGATTTCATTATTTTGGTACCCTATTATTGATTTTCAACAAGTTATCATCTGCTTGAGGGAAATCATACATTTTAGTGTGGGGGAGAGGTTATCATTTAGTGTATTTTGGGGAATTTATTGTTCTTCCATTTATGTAATTTTTTAAATGTTATTGACTACTATTCAAAAAAAATTCAAAAATAATGGAAAAAAATAAAAAAACTGAAAAAATGGGTTGTCTCTTGGGTAGGTCAAAAATCACTCTTCATCAACCTTTGATCTTGTTATAACTATTACAATTAGTGTTGTGAGGAGATCAAACATGGGTTGGGATATGAGTGTGAGATCTGTTTCAAGGTCAAATTTCCAAAAAAAAAAGAAAAAAAAAGAAAAAAAGAACACTTGCATTATATTCTTATTGGGAGAAGTTTTGTGTTTTGTAAATATTCCATATTCTCATTACCTTCATATTTTCATCCTCTATTGTGTCTTTCTTCACACAATCATTCCCTTGTAAATATGTGTTTTCATTTCCTTCCATGTTTTATTTCAAAAAAGTGTGCATTTCTTTTTCTATGTTGGTGTTTTAACCCTCTAATTCTCTCTCTTGGACATTATATTCCTACCATCCCATAGCCACAGATTACCTATTAGAAAGACCTATTGATTCTTGTTCACTTTGGATAGATATTGGAAACTGAGAACTCTTTCAAACTCTAAGATTTTCACTTTTGGTTGGTGAAAGAGTGAACCTTCACAAATGAATTTTATCATCTTGAGAGGTGTGAATTTTCAGTGTCTACATTTTCCATTTCTAAATTTAAGCATGAAAAAATGAATTAGATTTGGAACATTGTTTCTGTAACAACTTGTGGTGGAATTCAAATAAATGAGTGAAATAGTCTAAACCTCCCCTGATTGGAGAAAACAAAATTTTAATATTTGTTGGTGAGTGAGAATGATTTTGTCATGTTTTTATATTTGTTGCACATGAGGACATGCACAAAACTTAGTGTGGGGGATTTGATGTTATTAATATTTTAATGACTTATTATATACTCCCTTTACTGATTTTATATGAAATTTTCATAATGTGTGTGAAATATTAATATTTTAATACTAAGTATAATTTTTGAGCATTTTTAGAAGTAGTCCAATTGAGTCAGTTTACTATTTTCTTTATAACTCTCACCCCACTGATCCAAATTGTATGTTTATTATTTTTTAGGATTCATAATTACAAATACACCATTTCATTAGAAGGAATTATGGGCTAATTCTTCCATTTTAAGGCCCATATGGACCACATAAGGAGGCCTAAAGAATCTGTGAAGAAACTGGACCAGCCATGAAGATTTAATTATTAGGATAAATAAGTAGGTCAAAATTCTTTTATTCTCCTCCAAAGTTCGGGGGATAATTAAAGGAGTATTGGATAAAAATTTCAAGACCCAACTCTAAATAAAAGGGGCCCAACTAATTCTTTGAATTCAATCCCACCATTCTGGCCAGGAATTAAAATTAGAACAGTGTTGATCACATGGATCCTACTCTAGACATCATTTTGAGATGATATTTTGCAGTGTGAAAGAGGCGATATAGAAAACTGACATTGTTGAATACATCATTCAGTTTTGAGGGCATATTACTATTCAAAATCCCTTTCAATTTTTGGACTTCAAAAAGACTAGATTGAAATGGAAAGATTAAAATTGTTTAATCAACCAGCCATAACTTTGGATCCATATGTCCAAATGCCTCAAAATTTTGAGATTAGTCAGAAAAAATTAGAATATTCAACTTTGAAGAATTAGATATCTCTAGATTCTTCTGTCTTGAAATCCAAATAGTTGAGCCAAGTGGAGGCATAGATTGGGAATGCAAACAATCCAATTCCTTGGGCTATAAATACATCCCCCTCCTCTCCTTTCAAGGGGTTGGAATTTTAGAAGAGAGGATATCATATTAGTAAGACAAAAGCCTTGAAAAAGTCTTGAGAGGACCTTCTATTCTCATTTTTTCACTTGAGAGACCTTTCCTCCTCTCTTGGTTTTCATTTACTTTTATGTTCTTCATTGTTGTAATTTTGTAAGTCCTTTATTTTGTAATTCTGTTTCAATGCATGTTTCTTCTTCGATATCTCTTATTATCACCACCTTCTGTAGTTTAAAATTAATGTTCTTAAAATAGTTTAAATACTGTTGAATCCCTTTCCCTTATTTTTCTTCCTCATTCAATCGAAATTCTGTTCTTAATTATCATTATCGTTTGTGTGTGTGTTCGATGCACCACTCTTTTCTTATCCTTTTATTTTCCTTCTCTTCTTAATTTATCATCTTAATAATTATAACCAGATTAATAATCATTTAAATGGATGAGTAAATCTACCATTGGGGTGAGTTATAATTTGGGGATATTAAGTGATTGAGAGCCTTTGCTCGATGAGTATTCTTTGAGTTAATAATTTGTATGTTGAACTTTATATGTCATGTATTAATGACATGTTTTGTTTAATATGTGGATTCCAAGGATTATTGGAACCAAAAATACAGTACCATAAGCAAGTAATGGTAATAATTATAACCCTAAGTTAAGTTACGGATTGGATTAAAGCTTTAACACTTGGGAATTCCGATCAAAATCATATTGTGAAGTGGGTATTAATTTAATGAAATATAAAGTAAAGCTCAAGGATGTCAAAAGATTAAATCCCCAATAATGAACTCACCCCAATATTTATCAATATTTTTAAACCAAACATCACCCACAAATTATTTCATAAGCTCTGCAAGAAAACCCCCCAATCAAAATACAATCAACTAAAAACAAATGACTATTACAAAGTATCATGAACGATGATTCGACCCGAGTGCTGTTATACACATTAAAAGAGCACCGAAACCTTGACCGGTCGATAGGAAACAATCGACCGTGCGTTTCATGTACCTTCATGAAAATCTAGGTTGCTAGAACATCCCCTACTTAGTGAAAATAATCCCCTAGTTATCCTTCTGAGGGTAAGAATGGATCATCTAAGAAATGACCTAGCCAATGATATTGTATGTCATCATCTCACTCCTCGGTCTCATCATGCACTCAATCATGCTTCCATAGCACCATAATAAAGGAACTAAACTACTTCAAAATTTCTTGAGGCTATGATCCAAAATACGCACTAGATACTCCTCGAAGGAAGAATCCACATCTAACTCAACCTCATGAGGTTGGAAAATATATGATGGGTCTATATAATATCTACGGAGATGAGATACATGAAAGAACTCATGTGTAGACCAGTATCTATGAGGAAGTGATATCTATAAAGATAATGTTCTGATCCATTTCAAAACCTAAAGGGTCAAAAAATCGAGGTGAAAGCTTACCCTACCTAAAAATTAATTGAAAGGCCAACCTAGAATAAATAAGAAAGAAAACCCATTCCCCAACCCCAAATTCAAGAGGTCATCAATGATGATTGGAATACCACTATTTTCTGAACTAATCTATCAACATGTGCTTTCTGATTAAGTTGGACTTCTATGAAGTCTCCTGGATGAGACATGGTTCAAGATAATGTGCCTCCACTAACTCTCGCTATAACAGAGGTGATTTAGAATTCCTACCATATAAGGATTCATAAGTATCCATATGAATAGTGTCCTAAAAGCCATTATTGTTTGAAAAATCAACTATAGGTATATGTTTCTCCCAAGAACCCACAAAATTTTGGACACATGCATAGAGCATGTCCTCCAATAGCCAAATTGTGAACTCTATTTGTCCATAAGACTAAGGGTGAGATTTCCTGCTAAAAAGTTCCTATGTACCCAAGGAATTCTGAAACACCTACCAGAACCGATACAAGAAGCAATTGTACCTCTCATAAATGATACACTGTAGAGGTCCATGAAGATTTATGACCTCCATGATGTATAACCTCCCTATCTCATCTATTAATAAGGTCTCTTAAATAGGTAATAAATGTATGAACTTCAAAAAATGATCAATTAATACCCAAACTATATCATTTCCATGAGTTGATCTAGGAAAACCAGTTATGAAGTCTATATAAAAATTATCCCATTTTTCAATTGGGAATGGAAAATGGATATAAAGATCATTCTAGTTTCTGATGCTCCTCTTTCTCCTTCTAAAAGGTGAAACACCATTTGATAAATCCATCAATATTCTATTTCTTACTAGGCATCCAACAATAGTCACATAAGTCTCTATACATATTGGTGACAGAAGTATAAAATTCCCAAACTGAGGTATGAATTTTATGCATCAGATACTTGCTGATGTATACTGAGACTCAGACAATCTCATGACTGTGTAAGGGATCATCCTCATCCAGGTTTCTACTAGAAGATGAATCGTTATCTGAGACACTTTCCCTTTGTACCAAGCCCTTGGAATATAAGAGTTACTGCATTCTCACCCATTATAGAAGGGTATATGTCACTAATAAAGTTGATAGGATAGTTATTCCATGATTCTGCTAAACCTCAATATGAATATATGGAAACAAGTCCATGAGATTCCACTTGTAATTGGCCTCCTAAACTGCATATGTCTAAATCTTATGTCTCGAAGTATTAGTTACAACATTTCTTATTCTAGGTGTGTATGCAAGCTTGAAAAATAATTATTTCATGTATCCAACACATCTGTGGTCCCTAATATTCAAATCACATTGTATAAAAATATACTTTAGGATTTTGTTATTACTTAATACCACAAAATTATCTCTAAGTAAATAGTTCATCCAACAATGTATAGCCTAAACTACATCATCTATCTTGAGATCATGTGTTGGGTAATTATTATCATGTGGCCTCAACCAATGAGACCCGTACACTATGACTCAATCAACTTGCATCAGAATTACTATCATCTCGACAAATAATGTGTCACAGTAAATAGTATATCTCATGACTGGATCTAGAAGAATCTGGGTTAACGCTAAAGTAAATATTCCCTTTAACTCTTGAAAGGATACTTCACAAGCTTATAACCATATAAATTTCACACCCTTCTTAGTTAATCCCACAAGAGGTTATGTAAGGCATGATAAATCCTAGATAAAGTGTTTTTAATACCTAGATTTACCCAAGAGACTCTTTATATCCAAAAAGTACTTGGGATAATCCAAGGAAACTACATATCTCACCTTCTCTGGGTCTACTAATGCACTTTTACCTGAGATTAGTTGACCTAGGATGTTCACTTTGTTGATCTAAAAGTGGAATTTTCTAAACTTAACATAAATATGGTGCTCTCTCAATGTATTTAGTACGATCTCAAGATGTTGGGAATGGTTGTTTTGAGAACATGAAAACACTAAGATGTCATCCAAAAATACTACCATTAATGAATCTCCATAAGAGTGGAAACCCCGATTCATCATAGTTTTGAAAACAACTGGTGCATTTGTAAGGCTGAATGACATTACCATGTACTCATAAAGATCATGACTAATTTGTAATTATTTATGAGGTAAATATGAATATCTGACATGTACTTGATGATATCATGACCTAAAATCAATCTCAGAGAACACCATTACCCCTCAAAGATGATCAAATTGATCATATATTAAATTAAGTGGATACTACTTCTTTACTATAAGTTGGTTTTACCAATGTTAATCTATAAAGAGAATGATGGTACCATCCACCTTCATGGAAGAAAGGATCGGTGAACCCTATTGGTAAGTTATGGGATATATAAAACCTTTATCCTCTAGGTACTCCAAATTTTTCTTGAGATCCATAATATCTATAGTTTCCATCATATAAGGAAGAATGGACACCAATTCCTCTCTTATCACTTCCTCAATGGTAAATTATACCTCTCTTACTGGAGGTAGCCAAAAAAAAATTATCAGAGAATATGTCCTTGAAATGATCCACTATAGGAGGGAAAATAGTGGGACATAACCCCTGACCATCCAAGAAGATAATTGTGATTTTGGATTTTACTCTGTAAAGACCCTGATGCTCTGGTATTTATTGATATGAATTGACATGCCATTCTACCTTGTGTATATTTTAACCACCCTCTGGTGATGTCAGCATCACCCTTAAAATTTATAAGTCAATATGGGCTCGATATAGAACTAACCAATCCATCTCGACAATTACATTGAATCATGATGTGTCAAGGATGAAAAGATTCCATATGAAGATATATCTTCCTAACTCAAGGGTAAAATCCTTACAATGGTGAATTCTCTTTGATTATATATTCAATGAGGAATTGAGCACTATTACCCATAGTAAAAGATCTATATCAAGGCCCAAAATCTCCATAATTGTATCAGATATAAAAGAGTATGATGCTCCTATGTCAAATAAAGTAGAAACTAATGTAGAGACTACTAAAATTATACCTTGGAAATTAGAAGGTTTGACACTATTATACCCTGGAATAAGATGTACTATATGTAACTTGCTCATACCATGGCCTTGAGTCACAACCTGACTTCCCCGAGTAGGCCTATTCTGATGGAACTACAAGTCCTGAGTCTGATTACTTCTGACTCGACTGCCACCATGTCCTGATTTTGAAATGGTATTATAGCTACCTTCCTAGTGTGATACTACATTACCCACTCTAAAACATGGGGTAGTTTTATATCCTCACTCACTAGGAACTAATGTAAAATATTATACAAATGTGTTGTATATTCCCCATCCTTCCACCAGCTCTTCATTCCACTAAATCCCATAAACTCTGAGGTTTCATATATCCATATTTCCTATACTGGTGAACTATAAGGAAAATGTTAGTATGAGATAAATGATTTCTAATACCCCCAAGATAAAC
This sequence comes from Viscum album, assembly GCA_963277665.1. Taxonomy (NCBI): domain Eukaryota; kingdom Viridiplantae; phylum Streptophyta; class Magnoliopsida; order Santalales; family Viscaceae; genus Viscum; species Viscum album. The sequence continues at coordinate 1,698,702,307 of OY728142.1, forward strand.
CTTGAAACACTACATCCTCCCACTAGAAGAAACACTTCCAGGTATATGTACTGAACCGTCCTGGTTCCCAATATCATCTTCCCTTAGATTTCTCTCAGGAATGAGGTCTTGGTTAACAATCTATGAAATATTTTTCATCCAAAAAACAATGAACTTTGATAATTTAGTGTATTTAAGACCATCCTAAAATGAACTTATGGTCATGTGGTCATCACCAGATAAGGTTGGTGAAAATAACCATAGATCAGTGAAGAGAGAACAATAATCCATGACATACATGGATCCCTAATACAAGTTTATAAACTATCTAGCCCAGTCATCCCTCAATGTCTATGGAAATAAGTAGTCATAAAAGACCATATAGTTTTCTATCGAGATCATATCTTGATGTGACTATTCTTGGGTAATGACATCCCACCATTTCTTGGAAGAACCGAATAGCGTATAAGCTTCAATCATGAACCTTTGTTTTGGATGCATCTCAAGATTCTCAAAAATAGAAAGAATGGATTCCATAGATGATTCAACAGCATGTGGTACACCACCCCCCAAAAGGAGGGAGGATGATACTTATGGAACTTCTAATTAATATCTTCTATAGTTGAGGTAGGTTTAGAAACACCTTGCATAGATTGAATCCTGTAGAAAAACCCCTCATAAAACTAGGCATCAGTTCTCATATCTGGAATAAAAGGTGGTGCCATAGGTGGCACTACAGGAGGGATCACTAGTGTCTTAGGGTCCCCCACCTCTAGTGCACATTCTTCACCGCCTTTAGGGTGTATGAATCAATTATTTCATGGTATAATGATTCTATAATTCCAAATACATGCCTTATAAGAGAATTTAGTAGTTTAAAAGATTACAGATAGATAATAGGACATGTATGTATCCTTCCTATAAAAAATCTCACAACTCTCTTCCTACTCCACAATCCATGTCTATGTGATAAGGAAATACCATAACCAGCCATAAGAATCATAATAGAAAACCCCATGTACATAATACTAAGGCCAAGTTTGATTCTATATCTCATATAACTCATTAGGGTTTCCGATATATAGAGTTTTAATTGCAAGGTATAGAGGAAAACACCATTTAATTTTCAATGGGCATCCCAATTAATGCTAACCATTTTCTTTTAAGAATTTAAATTTCATCTGAGTTCATATTTCTGTATATATATAATATACATATTGCAGTCCAGAACCAGTAGGTCCAGAACCCACAACATGTTATAATTGTTTAATTAATGTTTAATCACCATTATATATGGGGAAAACCATTTAAATTTTTGTAGAAACTTTATTTAGACATATTATATTATCATTTCAAGAAATTTAAGAACATTTTTATATATAATAATCAGGAATTAACTATATGCAATAGAAAAATGCATGCATAAAGTAGACATTGCATGAGAAAATACATGTCATATTAATCTTAATGTTCCCATATGATGCATGAAATGAACACCCTCATTTCATTGGGATGAGGTAAATTAAATATGATTGAAATAAAACCAATAATAATAACATCATGAGATATGTGAATTACCCAATGGTGAAATCATATCAACTTTAATTGGCATATATAGATCAGAATAGAAATAACCCATCCCAACTAATTTGGGTTTCCCCTGTATGTGGGTTAGCTAATCCCATGAAAAAGGCCATTACCAAATTTCATTACATCATAGTATCCTATATAATACTCAAATATTATGACATGGGGGAAGGCTTTTATGCCACATTGTAATGTCCTAACCCCGGATCAACTTAACTGAGGCCTTGAACCAGTGGGTCACATGGTCTCCAGTGCGCCTCCCTATATGCTAGAGGCTTCCAACTAGAAATGAGAGAGTAAGGAGGTACAGTGGGGAGACAATACCATCATATCATGGTGGAAAAAACTATAAAATAAATAAACAAACAATGAAGGAATCCTGATAAAACTAATAAAACATAGAAAATAATACCATAATTTACTAAAAAAGTGTAAATAAACAAGAAACTACAATAATAATCAAAATAAAAAAGGCTGAATCATATAAAATTTTGTCATGTAATGTTGATATACAAAAATGGGAAATAAAGGACAAGCATATACATCATCCTATACAAAAGAAAAAAATGTCAAACGACTGCTCTTCTAGAATCATGAGCATATGATTGGTCCTCTGCTCCCATACTCTTAGATACAAATTAAGAAGATCAAAAATCTATAGTAGGGAAATTTTCCTTATCTATACATGTATACATGAGGCCTACACAGGTACCAAATGCATCCATAGTAGGGTGTGACATAAGCATACTATTCCACCACCAATGGTGACTATAAATAATCTATCCAATGTATATATCATAAGAGTGTGTAGGTAAAATGAATAATAACAAATGCCAAATAATAAATATTTTCTTGAATTGGGTTCCTATAAGACACCTGGTTGGATCTACCTGCTTCAGCATAGGAAGAAATATATCTGATCTAAATACTATATATATATAATTAATATATATATATATATACTTATATACTATATTCACATATATGCACTAAGTACATGTGCACATAAGTAGGTGTATACATAGATACTAAGTGTTAGCTGGACCGAGGGAATAACTCAGGCATCTATAACTAGTCTAAGGAGTTATATGCTCAAGAAAGGGTACAAGACCTGAATCTCATAATGAATGCTATACATCATGACTATCATTCAAGATAGGTGTGGTGAGTCATCATTCCCAAAACCTGATATATAAGAATATGGAATTTCATTACCATCACCGAAATAAAAGTATAATGGTGGGAGTCATCATGCTCAAAACTCGATGTAAGGGAGAGTGAAACACCATGATAAAAAATTACCTTATCAATACTACAAAACTAGGCTTTAACTGTGCTATAAATGACCTTTATCAGCGTTAGAAAAGTGCTGAATACTTGAGTGATGTTAAAAGCCCTGGTAATTTATCAGTGCTGAAAAAGTGCTGATAAAGGGGTCCTTTATAATCACTGAAGAAAGCACTGATAAATGAGTCCTTTATTAGTGCTTTTAAAGGCACTGATAAAGGAACCATTTATCAACGCTTAAATTTAGCGCTGCTAAAGGAACCATTTATCAACGTTTTTTGAGTTCTGTTAAAATGGACCATTATAAGAACTTTTATGAGCATTAATAAAGTAGACCTTTATCATCAGTTTTTAAAAGTGTTGATAAATGTGACCTCTATCAGCTATTTTAAAAGAACTGATAAAGGAACACATTGCAATGTGCTGAAGCAACACACTGCAACACCACTGGAGTGTGCTATTACAACACACCACAACACCAGAAACACACCAAATAACAACAAAAAAAGTCCCGATAAATGATTTAAATGGGATGAAATTTAAAACACAAACACAAACACCAAAACAAAACAATATATTATTGACATTTCAAACATTGGTTCATACAATTACATAGATAAAAATTATTACATACATTAAGAAACATCAATGTTCCTTTATCTTTTAATATTGACCCGACTCATGATATTGCTGAAAAAAACCACCCTTACTTGAGAAAAATAATGCACATGTATAAGAAAAGAATTATTATGTTAGTATTAATATAAAGAAATAAATTAACTAAAAATTATAATTTTACTAAAATTGATGTCTATTTTAAACAAAAAGATGTACTTGGAGTTATATCGGTCACACCGTGCATCAGATTGAGGTGCGACTGATTCTAACACGTCTCATATTATTTTTGGATTTTTTTCCTAAAGTATCAAAACAATATGAATGTTTTTTCTCATTTTTGAGTACATCGGTTTTATTTTTAACTAAAATGTAATTTTAAACTAGAAACACACACTTTTTACTCATTATGATCACATATTGTTTCAGTATTATGAGAAATGGATTATTACATATTAGAAATAAAATATGAATAATTATCCTAAATTATCAAGAAAATATGAGAATATTTGATTGATTTTTAGTGAGTTACTCCTTTTGAATGGAAATGTTGATTTTAAAATGATAACAAACACTTTGAGTCATATTATGGACATCTTGTATCATATTAAGGTGCGAATAATTCCTACACATCAAAAATGAATTATGGATCGTTTTAATAAAGCACAAAAACAATCATAATGTGTTTTATTTGTTATGAGTAGGAAAATTGTCCATTTTACTAAAATTGATGACAATTTTAAATAAAAATAAGCACTTTGCATCATATCGGTCAGACTATGCATCAGATTGAGGTGAAGCTGATTCCTACACATCCCAAATGACTTATGGATCATTTTCCTAAAGTATCAATAAAATCTAAATGTGTTTTCTCAATTTTGAGTGTGTCACTTGCCTTTTTTACTAAAATGTTATTTTAAAATTAAAACATGCACTTTGACTCATACCGATCACATCCTGTATCAGACTGAGGTGAAGATGATTCCTACATATCAAAAATGACTTATGGATCATTATCCTAGAGTATTTAAGCAATTTGAACGCATTTTCTTGGTTTTGAGTAGGCCAGTTGGCCTTTTTAAAAAAATATAGGTCAATTTTAAGTAAAAACATGCGTGTGGATTCATATCAGTCACACTGTTCATTGGATTGAGGTGTGAATGATTTATGCACCTCTGAAATCACTTATAGATCATTTTCCTAACATATCAAAAAAATTTGAATGTCTTCATTCAGTTTTGAGTAGGTCTGTTTATTTTATTACTAAAATTGATACTAATTTTAAAAAAATATGCACATAGAGTCATACCGGTCACACTGTACATTAGATTGAAGTGCGTCTGATTCCTACACATTCGAAATCACTTATGGATTTTTTTCATAAATTTTCAAAATGATATGAATCTGTTTTCTCCATTTTGAGTATGTCACTTTTCTTTTTTACTAAAACTCCATTATAAACCTAAAACACGCAATTTGAATAATATGGATCACATTTTAAGAACCCGGATCTTCTTTTTAGCGTTGCTTTTCCTTTTCTGGTCATTTTTGAGAAAAAAGGAATTTCTGGAAGTTTTCAAAGTACACGCCATGTACTTTATGAGTACATACCGTGTATTACCTTGCCGTAGAAGGCCATGTAGTAGCCACACACACGGCCGTGTGGGAGATATTTGGAGGCCTCTTAATGCGGAGTATGTAAACGGAGAGTACACGCCATGTAATTCAAAATTACATGTCGTGTAATTTCTTTTTTTCATTAAACACACTGGGGTCACGTCTAATCGGCAGAAAAACCCCTTCTTCATTCGTCTCATCAAGGAGCACCATACGACCGTGGATATTTGATGAACCCCCGAGCATCCATCCATACTCCAAATCAAACACCATCAGTTGCGTTGGAATCGAATCAATGAGTTCTCTCTTCTCATTGAGCCTTATTTCATGATTTCCTCTCCTTTCTCAGGTTATCATAGGTTGAATTCTTTGGACGTTTTTTTGATCTTTGAATTTATAGGGTGAATCAATCTTCGAGGTTCACATATATCAATATCCTAATGCAAAGGTAGGTGGTTTATGCCTTTCTGTTCAATGAATTTGAGTAGTATGTTCAATTTCTACCAATACCCTTGAACGAGGTATTGTGTGTTTACCGTTTTACCCATGTTGTTTTACTACCATGCTTGTATTCCTATGTAGAGGTTATTTGGATATGAATAGGGTTGATTGCAATGATTTGGATGTATTTCCCATGCATGTTCTATTTACGAACATTTGGTCTGTTTAGCCAGTTTTATTTCCTTGCCTGTTTTCCATACCTGTTACTGTAGGATAGAGAGTTTTTATTCTGATATGCTTGATATGTTGTAGACTATTTGGCCAAGTAGTTATGTAGGTTTACTTTGGCCATACTGCATTGCTATACTCATTGACCTACACAGGACTATGAGAACCTGGTGTAGTAGGCTATAAAGGGAATTGATTGAGTGAGCATCATCAGAGAGTCTTTGAGCACTTTAGACTATAATGGGAATTGACCGTGAAAGCTTCCTCAGAGAGTCTTTGTTTAATTTGAATTACCTTGACTACTCTATAATATAAGGGGAATTAACGGTAAGTGATTCCCCAAAGAGTCTATGAACGACCTGGGCTATTAGGGGAATTGACTGAGTGAGCTTCCTCAGAGAGTCCGTGATGTTGGGGACATAAGGGGAATTTACTGCGAGTGCTTCCTTAGAGAGTTCTTGACTACCATAGACTATAAAGGTAATTGACTTTGAGTGCTTCCACAAAGAGTCTTTGTATACTAAACCACAGGGGTTAGGCTGAGTGTACTACCCATGGTGTGGCTTGTAATTGTTAGGTAGGACCAGAGGGGATGGCTGTGAGTACTTCCCAGAGGGTTACCTATTTGCATTTAGCTATTTGCCTCGCTGATTGCTTGATATTGAAACTGTGTATTGTTTACTACTGACTACTTTCCTGTTTTCTATTTTCTGTACTTTTACCTTCCATATATTAACTGTCTGTTAGGCACAAATCTTCGAGTGGATGCCTACTGGGATTTAGTCTCACACCCTGTCTGGGTCTTAATTTTGGGCCCAAATAGATTATATTACTACAGGTATTGAAAAGGGAAAGCGCCCTTCTAGTTCAGGTACTTGACTTGCTATGGATATAGATAGCATGGGACCATGCTTAGGCTTGCGATGATAAGGAGCGATTTAACTTTTTCTTTTGTACTTTGGTTTAGCACTTTTTTTATTTCCAAAATTTTTAATTGTCTGGATGCTTTCCTAGACATATGTATCATAAATTATTATATATATATATATATGTCTCCAGTTGTTTATTATTCTAGTATTACACTATTTACTATTGTTGGATATTTATTGCTTCTATTTTTGTGCGTTGTTTACTTCCTCTATGTACTCTACCAAATGAGGGCATAGTTTTCCCACTATCACACCCAAGCCCTCACTGCTAGTCGGCAGCCTCTGGTGTGCGGGGAAATGCACTTGAGCCCATGTGACTAACTGAGTACAGGGAGCCTCTGGGTGGCTTCTAGAACTAGGACATTACAAAGTGGTATTAGAGGAATTCTTTTCTCTTGATTTACTGTTTAGAGCCTTTAGCCAGGGATAAGAAGGAATATGTACTTGGTAATAAGCTTTTCCCAGGAGTAGCTAACCCGTGTATAGGGAAAACCCAACCTACCATGTTTATTGCAATTTTCTTTTTTTGCAAGTTTACAGTTGATTTGATTTCACCTTGAGTAATTCACATGATTTGTGCTATTATTGTTGATGTTATTGAGGTTCTATTTATATCACAACCCGATGAGATGGGGGTATTCCATATCATGCATCATATAGGCACTTGTTAGAAATCACATGTCATGCATTCTTGCCATGCCATTTAGTATGTATTAGATATTGCATGTTGTTGTGATAGATGTTGTGTAGAATATACATGTTATTGTGATAGATGCCTTGATAAAAATACATGCTGTTTGATAGGGTAATTTTTGTGTAAAGTTTGTCTGAATGAATGCCAAAATTTGGTTATTGAGGTGTTATGGGACCTCATGGACCAAAATTTGGTCTATCATTGATCTGTTTACCTTGTTATAACATGTATAAGATGCCAAGCTTTAATTCGCAGAGAGTATGGGCCCTCACAAATTGAAATTTGGAACTTTAAAGTTCATTTTAGTGTTTTTCTGGGCTCCAGAGTAGTTTCTAAGGATTAATATCTGGAAAAAACAAGAATACATGCCGTGTAGTTTTGAATACATTCCATGTGTTCTTCTGTTCAGGAAGAAAATGTTTTTATTAAGTACACTCAATATGGTTTTTAACTATGTCATATGCCATGTGGGAAGAGACACGGGATAGAAAAATCCCTGTAGGAACACACCGTGTACCAGTTGACCATGCTGCGTAGTCTGACCTAGGTACCCGACCATGTCATGAACAACATAGGTCTGTGTTATCCCTTCTTGTACACACCGTGTCCGCCTGGAACACGCCATGTAGTGTTAGCCATGTTGTCGGCCATGTAACTAACAACATAGGTCAGTGTTATCCTTTCACATTCATGCCGTTTCCACCTTAAACATGTCATGTAGTATGAGACGTGTGTCAGGCCGTGTCACTAACAACACTGGATAGGTGAATCTTGTCTAGTACACATCGTGTCTATCTTTAATATGCCGTGTAGTTTTGTCTTAGGAGAGCCGTGTGGCTTAACCGTGTAGAAGGACTCGGGTAGGGGAGATGATTCAAGTACATGCTGTGTTCTAGGAGAACACGCCATGTGTTTTGGGTGTTACACGCCCTGTTTCAGCATAAGTGAACGCCCATGTGAATGGCTTAAGGGAACATTTCGTGTATGAAAAGTACACACCGTGTAGTCATGTTTTGTGAAACTTGAATGTTTTATTTCTCCTATTCCTTTATTATGCTTCTAGTTTTCAGTCCTTTATAATCTTTATCTAAGGTGTGCACTTGACCTTGAAGATTCATGCCACCGAGATTTCCTTCGGTTGTAAGCCAGTTTCCTGGTGGTGATCAGACCACGAACATGGTTGATCAGGGACTCCCAATGGATCCTCCAGTTGTGCCAGTCTTGGCACCAGCCTTTGTACCTGACATAGGTGTTGATTCCATGTTTAGAGAGGGATTTTTTAGGATGATGTAGACCATTCAGGGAGTGCTGCATTCTTCCCCATCAATGGAAGAATTCACACAGGTCTTTCAGGAGAATCATCCACCTACTTTATCATGGGATGGAGGACCCCAGGCTGTAGAGTCATGGCAAGAATCCACGCTGAATTTCTTCAAGAATCTAGAGATACCTCCAGAGAAGAGGGTGAAGCTTGATACCTACATGATTCGAGACTCCACCCAGAGGTGTTGGGATGTGATCTCATAGGTGGGACACCAACAGAATATTCCTTGGTATGAGTTTCATTGCATCTTCTATGATTACTAATATCCGAAGACCATGAGGGCCGATCGAGCCCAAGAGTTCATGAGTCTGGAGCAGGGTACTCTTTCTGTTATGTAGTATTCCTCTTGCTTCATCGAGATACATCATTTCACACCTATTCCAGGAGGTGATGAGTTGTTCCTTGCCCTAAATTTTGAGTATGGTTTGAGGCACGACATCCGATCTCATTTGAACATCTTCAGGTTGACTTCAATATCCTCTATCGTCAACTAGGCACTGACTACAAAGCATAATATGAGGGATTATGGAGCTGTGATCCAGGGAGGTTCGATATCCAGAGTTAGTATTCCTCCTACTGATAGTAGGAAGCACCGAATGGAGATTTCATGAGGAGATCAGAGTAGGCATGATGCATCTTCTGGTAGCCGGGTGGTATGATACCAGTGTGGGAGGATCGGGCATATGAGGCCGCATTGCCCGAGAGACCCGGTGGAGTGCCGATCATGCAGCAAGATGGGTCATCTTCAACACTTATGCCAGATCTTCTCACCAGAAGCTAGTGAGAGGGGTTCTTCTATGAGTCCTCATTCAGTAGAATCAATACCAGTTTCTCATCTGTCAAGGAATTGGAGTTCTTCCGGCCGTTCAGGCCAAGGTGGTGGTCGTGGCCAGGGTATCCAGTCGCCCCGTTTTCAGCAACAACAGGGTGGATCAGCTCAGAGTTCTCAGGAAGGGTCATAGGGTTTCGATGCAGACCAGATTTTTACAGTGGAGAAGACCCAACAGAAACAGGATCCCAGACCTTCTATAGTTCAGGGTACGATCTTAGTAGCCTCAGTTTTAGCTTCTGCTGTTTTTGATACAAGGGCTTCCCATAGATTTATATCTGTTTCTCTTGTGGAGAGACTTGGGCTCTGCATCATTTATTCTGCTAATATCTTAACATTAGACACTCTCTTGGGGACTAGAATGGTGGGTGTACGTTAGTGTAAGGAGTTCCCTCTAGAGGTTGGTGGGTGTCACTTTTTATGGGACCTCTATGTCCTAGAGATGACAAACTATTATGTCATTCTTGGAATGGACTGGCTAGTTCCCTTCCATGCAGTCGTCGACTATTATCGCCGCATGGTGAGTTTTACATCACCAGAGGGCATATAGTTTCTTTATAAGGGTGAGTGGGATGTCCAGGCCAACAGAGCGGGTCTAGAGGATCATGGGTTAGGATGAGTTACAACCTAGATTTCTAGTTTATATCTATATGATTAGGGGAATTCTCAGTTAGACTTTCCTCCAGTGGTGGATCATTTCAAGGACGTCTTTCCAGAGGACTTTTCAAGATTTCCTTCGGAGCATGAGGTATAATTTTCTATTGATCTCATTTTAGGAGCGGCACCAGTGTCCATTCCTCCTTATAGGATAGATACACCAGAGTTGTAGGAGCTCAAGAAGTAGTTGGAGGAGTTTCAGGAAAAGGGGTCCATCCGACCCAATACTTCTCCTTGGGGTTCCCCAGTCCTATTTGCAAAGAAGGCAGATGGTACCCTTAGGCTTTGTGTGGATTATCAAATGTTGAACCAGTTGACGATCAAGAAATGATATCCTTTACCAAGGATTAATGATCTCTTTGATCAGCTTCAAGGAGCCCGAGTGTTCTCGAAGATTGACTTGAGGTCCGGTTACCATTAGTTGTGCGTCAGACCATCAGATATACCTCTTACAGCCTTCCGGAGTAGGTATGGTCTATAAAGGTACATGGTTATTCCGTTCAGTCTCCCAAACGTGCCAACAAATTTCATGGCACTGATGAACCGAGTGTTCCATCCATACTTGGATTCCGCCGTGGTTATCTTCGTGGATGATATCTTGGTGTATTCTCACACTCGACACGACCATGCTATACATCTTGAGATCGTTTTGAGTACACTAAGAGAGAATCTATTATATTCTAAGCTCTAAAAATGACACTTTTTAATGGATTGGGTTCACTTCCTGGTCATATCATCTCAGAGGCAAGAGTATCATTAGACCCAGAGAAAGTGAGAGCTATAGTTTTCTGGGATCATCCGAAGAAATTATTTGAGGTATATAGGTTTTTGGGGCTGGATGGATACTACAAGCACTTCATACAGGACTTTTCACACTTAGCAGCACAAATGATGGGTCTGACTACGAAGGGTGTGATGTTTCTGTGGTCAGATTCTTACGAGTAATTCTTTCAGGAGCTAAAGGGAAGGTTGACTTCAGCATCAATACTAGTGTTTCTAGATCCAGGAAAGAGATATACCATTTACTATGATGCTTTACATATTAGGCTGGGATTTGTGCTTATGCAGGGAGATGGAGTTGTTGCATACGGGTCTTGACAGTTGAGGCCACATGAGAAGAATTACCCGACGCACAATCTCGAGTTGGCTACCGTTGTTTATGCCTTACACTGTGGGATACATTATCTGCTGGGAGATCATTTTGTGGTTTTCACCGACCACAAGAGTCTCAAGTATATCTTCGCTCAGCGTGATCTGAAATTGAGATTGAAATGGTGGGTTAATTACCTTCAGTCCTTCGACATCGAGCTTGCCTATATTCCTAGGAAATCCAACATAGTGGCTGATGCACTGAGAAGGAGGACTCAAATACATGCATTTTAGGAAGCCAGTAGTGAGTGGAAGCTTATGGATCTATTCTATGAAATGAATTTTGAGGTCTATGAAAGACAGGGCCATACTTTTATATATTATGTAGCTATTACCTCTACACTTCTTGATTGAGTTCGAATGAGGTAGCTTTCAGATTCTAAAGTCATAGTCCTATGGGAGAATGTGTCAGGAAATGACCCTTTTCTTGGATGGACCATAGGTGAGGATGAGATCTTGTATTTCCAGGGGTGCGTGTGGGTTCTATAAGACATATTCAAGGAGCTGAAGCAGGACATTCATTCCTAAGTTTGGGCAGTTCATCCTGGCATCAACAAGATGCATCATGATCTACACCATCAGTATTGGTGGCCAGGTATGAAGAGGGAGGTTGCTGGTTTCACCATGAGGTGTTCCACTTGTTAGCAGGTGAAGGTATAGAATTATCCACTGGTAGGGATTTTACAACAGTTATCCATTCCCGAGTGGAAGTGGAATGATGTCGCGATGGATTTCGTGACCGGTTTTCTGAGGTCTCCTCAAGGGAATGATGCAGTTTGGGCTGTCATTGACAGACTCATGAAGGTCACTCACTTCATGCTAATCAAGGAGACCTTTAGTGTTGATGAGATGGGACAATTGTACATCCGTGAGATTGTACATCTACATGCAGTTCCATACTCAATTTTTTCAGATAGGGATGCTCGTTTTACTTCTCAAATCTAGTAGGGGATTCAGAAGGCATTGGGTACACATGTACTTTTGAGTACAACTTACCATCCCCAGACAGATGGCCAGTTCGAGCGTACGATTCCGGTGCTTCCGGACATGCTCTAGGCATGCATTCTGGATTTTGGAGGTTCTTGGGAGAATCATATTATTCTTGTGGAGTTTCCTAGAAAAATAGTTTTCAAGAAACTATTCAGATGGAACCTTATGCGGCTTTGTCCGGTAGGCCATTCCGATCACCCTTATTTTGGCTGGAGGTAGGAGAGGCAGCTTTATTGGGAGCTAATATTTTCCAGGAGACCAAAGAGCAGATAGAGATGATTCGAAAGAGGATGGCTACTGCATAGTTTCGACATAATTCTTATGATTATAAGTGGAGATGACCTCTGGAGTTCGAGGCCGGGGATCTGGTTTTCCTGCGTGTCACACCATGGTTGGGACACAAGAGGATTAGGAGACAGGGTAAGCTTTCGCGAAGGTATGTCAGGATGTTTGAGGTGTTGGAGAGAGTTGGGCCAGTTTCCTATTAGTTGTAGTTACCTTAGTGGTACCGGGCTATGCACGACGTCTTCTACATTTCTCAGATTCGACGTTACTTTCCAGACCCATATCATGTCTTTCAACCTAAGGAAGTTGAGATCGAAGTGGATGTATCATTCGAGGAACATCCTATCCAGATTGTTGATCGTAGTATAAAGGTTCTACACAGCCGGTCTGTCCCTCTTGTACGAGTGCTATGGTAGTACGGGTGGGTACATGATGAGACTTGGGAGAGAGGGGCCGATGTACGAGCAGAGTGGCCAGAGCTATTCTGGGTTTCTTCTTCTACGCCACGTTAGTGAAATTTGGGGATAAAATTCTTTAAGGGGGAATTTTTTAAGAACCCAGATCTTCTTTTTAGGTATGATTTTTCCTTTTCTGGTTGTTTTTGAGAAAAAATGAATTTCTGGAAATTTTCAAAGTACACGTTATGTACTTTATGAGTACACGCCGTGTACTGCCTTGCCACATGAGGTCATGTGTTGGACGTGTAGTAGCCACACACATGGCCATGTGGGAGAGGTTTGGAGGCTGCTTAAAGCAGAGTACGGAAATGCCAAGTACATGTTGTGTACTTTCTTTGTTTCATTAAACACACCAGGGTCACGTCTAATCGGAAGAAACACCCCCTTCTTCGTTTTCCTTGTCCAGGAGCATCGTACGACCGTAGATCTTAGAAAAACCCCCTGAGAATGCGTCCATCCTTAGAATCGAACACATTCGGATGCATTGGAATCACATCAGTGAGTTATCTCTTCTCCTTGAGCCTCGTTCCATGATTTCCTCTCCTTTCTCAAGTTATCGTAGGTGGAACATTCTAGATGTTTTTGTAGATATTTGGAATTATAGGGTGAATCAATCTTCGATGTTCACATATTTCGATATCCTAATGCCAAGGTAGGTGGTTTGTGACTTTCCGTTCAATGTCTTTGAGTATTATGTTCAAATTCCACCAATACCCTTGAACGGGGTATTGCGTGTTTACCATTTTACCCCTGTTGTTTGCCTACCATGCTTGTATGCCTGTGTAGAGGTTATTTGGATATGAATAGAGTTTATTTCTATGCTTGGGATGTATTGATCATGCATGTTCCATTTACGACCGTTTGGAACCTTTAGCCAGTTTGAATGCCTTACCTGTTTTCCATGCCTATTGCTGTAGGATGGAGAGTATAAATTCTGATATGCTTGATATGTTGTAAACTGTTTATCCAAGTAGTTCGGTAGGTTTACATTGGCCATACTACATTGCTATACTCGTTGAACTACATAGGACCGTGAGAACCTGATGTAGTAGGCTATAAGGGGAATTGACCGAGTGAGCTTCCTTAGAGTGTCTTTGAGCACTTTAGACTATACGGGGAATTAACCGTGTGAGCTTCCTTAGAGAGTCTTTATTTAATCTGAATTACCTTGACTACTCTAGACTATAAGGGGAATTGATGTTGAGTGCTTCCTCAGAGAGTCTATGAAAAACCTGGTCTATAAGGGTAATTGGCCGAGCAATCTTCCTTAGAGAGTCCTTGACCTTGGGGCTATAAGGGGATTTGACTGCGAGTGCTTCCTTAGAGTGTTTCTGACTACCTTAGACTATAAGGGTAATTGACTGTGAGTGCTTACTCAGAGAGTCTTTGTATACTGAACCATAGGGGTTAGGCTGAGTGTACTACCCATAGTGTGGCTTGTACTTGTTAGGTAGGACCAGAGGGGATGGCCGTGAGTACTTCCCAGAGGGTTACTTGTTTGTGTTTAGCTGTTTTCCTCACTGATTGATTGATATTGAAATTGTTGATTGTTTACATCTGAGTACTTTCCTGTTTTTTGTTTTCCTTACTTTTACCTGCCATATATTCACGGACAAGTAGGCATAGATCTTAGGTTGGTTTCATACTGGCATTTAGTCTCACACCATATTTGGGTCATGCTTTTGGGCCCAAACAGATTATATTGATGAAGGTATAGCTAAGGGCATGAACCCTTCTACTTTAGGTACTTGGCATGCTGTGGAGCTAGAGAGCATGGGACCAAGATCTGGCTTGCAATGCTGAGGAGCTGTTTATATTTTTCTTTTGTACTTTTGTTTAGAACTGTTTTCATTTCTAGCATTGTGACTTGTTTGGATGCTTTCCTAGACATATGTATCATGCATCATTATATATATGTCTGTGCTCCAGTTGTTTATTATTCTAGTATTCTGCTGTTTACTATTGTTGGATATTTATTACTTCCATTTTTGTGTGTTGCTTACTTCCACTGTGTACTCTTCCAAATAAGGGCATAGTTTCCCCACTATCACACCCAAGCCCTTGCTACTAGTCGGAAACCTATGGCATGCAGGGAAATTCGCTTGAGGCCTTGTGACTAACCGGGTATGGGTCGCATCCGGGTGTCTTCTAGAACCAGGACGTTACAGACATCGTGTATCAGTTTGATGTGAGAATGATCCCTACATGTCACAAATGATTTATGAATTGATTCCCAAAATTATAAAGAGAATATGATCATGTTTTCTCAGTTTTGAGTGAGTGAAACTTTTTAATGTCAAATGTAAATTTTAAACTTATAATAGACACTTTGAGTCAGTTGTATTTTTTACTAAAACTAATGTCAATTTAAAATAGAAATAAGTTCATGGAGTCATACTGATCACATCATGTTTCAGATTGAGGTGTTGTTGATTCTTACACATCCCAAAGTCTCAAAAAAATCATAACTATCAATGATACCTGAATTTCCATTGACTTTATTTTTCAAACTGCCATCACTACAAGAGAAACTTTAAAAAACACATCAAATCAAAAAAATAACCCACCTATATAAGAAAACTATTATTATGAGTACTACTAAAAATAAATTAATTAATCATAAATATGAAATAATATATTAATTCTATAGAAAATGATTTTACAGTGGAAATATCAACATTACCTCTATGATTGAGTAGTGGAGAGAGCTTGAAGGAAAATGATAAATTTCAATACTGTAGGCATGAATGGTTTTGAGGGATAAGATGTTTGTAGAATTTTTAGTGAATAAAGAGATGGAATATGGACAGAGCATCCCAACTCGAACAAAATAACCCACCTATATAATAAAACAATTATTATGTGAGTAATACTAATAATAAATAAATTAAACATAAATATTTAACAATATATTAATTATATGAAAAATAATTTTACTATGAAAACATCAAGATTAACTTTATAATTGAGTATAGGTGGCGAAGTTGTTCTTCCTGCAAAGGTAGTGGAGATAATTTTAAATAATGTGATAAATGAAACACTATAGGGGTGAAAAGGTTTTAAGGGAGAAGAAGCATGAAAGTGGGACAAAGCACCCCAAATCAAACAAAAGTATACCCCTATATAAGAAAATAATTATTATGTGAGTAATACTAAAATAAAATAAATCAAACAGAACTTTGAATTAATACACTAATTCTATGGATAATGAGTTTACTGGGAAAACATCAAAACTACCGCTATGATTGACCAGAGGCAGTGTCATTGCTCTTCCTACAAAGGTAGGGGAATTAATTTTAAATAAAGTGATAAATGATCAAATATAGGGGTGAATAGGTTTTAAGGGATAAGAAGCATGAAATTTGGACATTACCCCCAACTCTAGAAAAAGAATCCACCTATATAAGAAAAAAATTATTATATGTGTAATACTAAAAAGAAATAAATTAAACATAAATTTGAAATAATATATTAATTCTATGGAAAATTATTTTACTGTGAAAACATCAAGATTACCTATGTTATTGAGCATAAGAGACACCATTGATCTTCCTACAAATGAAGTGGATGTAATATGAAAGAAAGTGATCAATACACCACTACATGGGTGAAAAGGTCTTAAGGAAGAAGAAACATAAAATTTAGAAAGATCACCCCAACTCAAACAAAAGAATCTACTTCTATAAGAAAACTATTATTATGTTAGTAATACTAAAAATAAATAAATTAAACATTAATATGAAAAAATAAATTAATTCTATGGACAAGGATTTTAATTTGAAAATATTAATATTACCTCTGTGATTGAGTGGAGAAGGAGTTGTTTTTCTTCTTGAAAAGGCATGACACATGGAAATAAATAATAAAAAATAAATGAAATCAACAAGGAATAGTGAAAATTAAATAAACATTTCATTATATATTTTTTTGGTAAAATAGAGAAAGTATATCGTAACATTACCTTTACATCATTCCAAAGGGTTTCTTTGGTCTAAATATAAGCTAATAACACAACTAAGGATTCATTGTTCACTTCCTTTTATTTTAGAAGACTATATGGATGTCAGGGAACTACAAGAAAATTAATGATATTGATATCTATTTGGATCCATTGATGAATGGAGCCAAAAAAATAATCGGTTGTTCATCACTCACAAAGTTAATAACAAAACTAAGGATTCTCAAAATTTGACTGTTTCAATGAATCTAAGTATGTTGAAGAAAATGAGTAATTGAATTTAAGAAAATAATTAATCCACATAAAATAGTTCATAAATCCTCTAAAGAAATGAAAATATAATATAAGCAATTAAGGAGTAGTATGAAACTCAAATATGATAAACAAGAATAATAAACACTTATTCAATCAAGTAGAAGATATAAAAAAGTATTGGAACAAGTGATGTATCAACCTAAGGAATTATTAAATTTAAAACTAATGGTTTATAAATATTTGACATCATCTAAAGACTATTGGGATGTTATATCACTACACTGACCCATCCTAAGGAAATTCAAGGTACTCCAACTGGATGTAAAATTAGAATTTACTAATGGATTACATGAATAAGAATTACATCAAACAAACAGATAGTTTTCTCATTCTATAATATGAGAATATTTTTTGTTAATTAACAAAGGTGATGTATGAATTCAAACAAGAACTAAGAGCTTGGTATTTAAGGTTATATGAATTATTAAAGAAACATTAATTTAAAAAATGAGTAATTGATCATAATAATTACATAAAAACAATTTTAGTGATAGATTGAATGTGTTTATCAACGTGGATGACATAATATTTAGAGGATAAAAAGAAGAATGATGATAATAATTTTATACATTAATATGACCCATGTATAAATTTTTAGGATTAGTGAGTTTACATTTTCCTTCATTTATTAGTGAATCATGGAATTCCTGGGATATTTGTTTTCCAATCCATGTATGTGAGTAAAGTGTTCTATAAATTTCAAAAGAAATATTGAAAACCCATGTTAACACCCATTTAAAATTGAATAATATTTTCAAGTGTTGTGGGTGGAATGTCAATCTATATCATGATAGTGTCTAAGGTATATTCTTGATCCCCCTTGGGATGGCTACATTCACCTAAGCAAGAAAAACAATACAATTAGAATAATTTAGCCCAAAAATTAAATAAAACTAGTAGAAAGAAAATTTAAATAAAATCATCCATTATGCATCCACACATTTTATTATCACAAAAACCTAGATAAGTAGAAAAAAGAAGAAATTATTTAGTATAATATAAAATAAATCCCTTAACCTACCTTCAACTCCCTCCACACAAAATCCCTAGTGTTAATTTCTAAAATTTCACATGTATGGAAGAAATTGATAAAATAACGAGTGAAAAATATGCTTGATAACTTTGGATGATCAATATGGGAAACATTAAAAAAATAAAACAACCAAATGAACTCTATGTGACTCAATGTGTTACCATCGAGTCCATAAATTATAAACTCTCTATGAGTGATAGAGAGCTGAATCAAAATGGGAAACTGAGAAAATTGAAAGTCCTACCCCACTAGTATACAATCACCAGACCACAAATAATGAAACCATCAAATAAGTAATAGAAAACTAAACCAAAAATAAATAAAGAAAATCAGATGAACTACCTGGCTAGGTTGAAGAAAATCAGAGACCCTCTTCAGAAACCCTAATTGCAATTGAACACTAGATATCAGATGAGAAGTTCAAGAAACTGGAGGCAGTTGAGTGGTGTGATTCGAGCTTCGCTTGACCAAGGAGGAGCACCAAAAGCCAGTGGCTTCTGCGAAAATCATTTGATATCATGATGAGTTCGAAAATGGTTAGGGTTTTCTAATTAGATTGGGAAACTTTTATTACCACTTATAAAAAAGCACTGGTAAAGATTACTTTCATCAGTTGTTTATTAGCACTGATAAATGTGGTTCTTTATCAGCACTAAACTTATAGCACTAATAAATTTTCATTTTATCAGTGCTTTTTTTATCACTGATAAAGCCTCATTTTTTCAGTGCGAAAAAAGCTCTTATAAAGATTCTTTTAGCAGTGCTTATTACTTAAGAGAAGTTAAAGGATTTATAATTATAATTATAAATAAAGAAATCATAAATATATATATACTTAATAAATAAATATATAATTAATAAATATATATAAATTTAATTATAGTAAATATATTAATTTTTAAATATATTCATTATAATTTTATAATTATTTCTTTATAATTATAAAAATATTTTTAAAAAAGAATATTTATATCATTATATATATTTATATAATTATACATATATACATTTAATAAATATACATAAATATAAATATTGTAAATATATTCATTATTTAATTAAATTCATTATAAATTTAATAATTATTTAAATATATATAATTATTTATTTAAAATTATATAAATAATTTTTAAAAAATATTTATTTAAATATAATTATAAATATATAATTGTATAAATATAGGTTTATATTTATAAATACATTTATTTATAATTATTTTTTAAAAAATATATTTTTAACATTATTAATGGATATCTAATTTTGAGTGCATGTATATATGCTAAATATGTGTGAAATTTAACAAATTAAGAATAAGTGAAATTTAAAAATATTGAAAAAATGGATAAGCTTTATGTGTGTGCATTGTATACAAAAATGCGTTAATTGTGTATATGTGAAATCAATGTAACATATATTTGATCAATATTAGATTGAAAAATCAAACAAAACTCAATTACATGTCGAGTAATATGCAATTAGTTAACATTTTTAATTCATATTATTTTTTAATTATAAACCATTATTCAATAAATACGTGACTATTTAATATTAAGCGCATAAATATTTTGTAATATATAATTCATCTTTATATACATTAATATATATCTATATATTTAATATATACAATTTAATAACATTAATTATCATAATTATCTAATTAATAAAATGTTTAATATTAATAATGTATAATCAATTTATTTATTTTTATAAATATTTTTTTTAATTAATAAAAAATTTAATATTTTATTAGTAAACTCATTTTTAATTTTTTATTTATATAAGTATTTAATTTTATTTATTCAGATCTTTATCAGTGCTAAAAAATCTTGGATGAAATAAATATTTATGAGTGCTAAAAATAAAGCGCTAATAAAGGGTACCCTTTATCAATGCTAAAAATAAAGAATTAATAAATGCTACTGTTTATTAGTGCTAAAAATAAATCACTGATAAAGGATACCCTTTATCATCACTAAAAATAATGAGCTGATAAAGGTACCCATTAGCAATGAAAAAAGCACTGATAAAATGTTAAATATATTAGTTCTTTTTCTTAGCACTAATAAATATTCCATTTATCAACATTAGTTTGTAGAATTGATAAATAATAGTACTATTAAAGGCAAGTTTTGTAATTGGGTATCCATCACCGAACGACCAATATCTGTGGTCTAATAACAACATCAGAAAAAACAAAAACAAAAACAAAAACAATAATAATAATAATAATAATAACAATAATAATAATGGGGGATTACTTCTACTACATTTACATCCATATAGAAATAATATCCAATGGTGCATAATTTACATAATTAAAGTTCATAAATATAAAAAATGAGGCATGTATTTCTCACACACTTCCATTTATCTATGTCTAACCATTTTATATATCAATTTAAGGCAATTCAATTCCATGGACAAGACAAACACTTAGAATTTTCATTGGCTAACTAGAAAATTACAAAAAAGAGGGTGATTCCATTTACAAGTCAATCCAAACACTTAGAGGGTTTTTTGTCCATTAAAGAATTTCAAAAGATATGGAAATTAATTTAGCACACCCAAAGGGGTGGAAATAAACAAGGTTAACAACATTTAATCACTTATTAAGGGTCCACGAGAGTTTAACAACATGATTGAATTTATTTAGAAAGGAAGAATACATTTAAGGGAAATGCACGAAAATGGATGGCCTACAGTACATCGATAGAGCTTTGAAAACATCACAAATATAAGAAAAATAAACTAGACCACCTACTGTTCAGTGATGGCTCTTTGTCCAATATAATCTTTAGATTTGATGTTGATCAGAATAAAACAAGAGAATGGACAAATTCCTAGAAAAAAGGGAAAACGAGCTCACGATAAGATAACATAAGATATGGGAAGAGGAACTAATAATGGTAGTAAGAGGATTATAGATCTTACTCATATATCTACAATTATTTTTTATGGTGATCCATTTGGTTTCTGGATAGAGGAGTTATCAAGGAACCTCTGAGATGGGGGAGGAAGAGATCTACGAGAGAAGAAATGAGATCATTTACACTAGAAGATAAGAAATAAAAGAGGGTTGAGGTATTAAAACACATAAGGGGAAAATGGAATTCTTACCCAATAATTTTTTGGTAACATGGTTTGGACACCCAATTTCCCAAACCACAAGCCAACTTTGTTCTATTATTTTCCCTAGGAGGGACCCCGCAATGGCTATGCACACTGTTAGAATAATCATGTGCAATCCATGCGAAGGCCACCATCCTTAAAGTATGAAATCTCACACAGGTAATCATTTCAACTCACGAGGTTTCATAAAAACCATTAATACCCCTAATATTATCTAGAACTAACTGCACAGTTAGTATAAATAGTGTGGCCTGGGGTGTATGGTTTCTATTAACCATGTAGCCTAGACTGTTTCTCCAAATTATAGGGCGTCAAGATCCGAACAATTTCCAAACTCCCTAAAGACATGAATTTTTCCATTAAGTAACCCTAAAATGAAAAAAATTAATATAATAAAAAAATGATATTTACCTTTTTTAAAATATGGTTTGTTACAATTTAGCCCTTATCTTTTTAGTTTAACCCCCTAGAAAACCCATTTTTACCTTAACTGTGGTAAATAATATTTATTGTTTTCACTTTGCATTAAAGTAAAAATTTATTTTAAAATTATTAGATAATATGAAAAATTATTATTCCAAATATGTAATTAATTTTAAAAAACTCATCTCACATAAGTGGAAATAATTAATTATAAATTAAATACGCAGACATGTAAAAAAAATAGGTTTTCAAGAAATGCATCTTTTTAATGAAAAACAATCTCATATTTACTATATGAATTGTAATCATAATTAAGTTAATTTAAATTCATATTTATAGATAAATAATATATACATTTAAATTAATTCATTTCTCAATATGGGTTATTTAAAATATTTAATATAGATTAACATTATACACTTTTAAATAGTTTTTAGAAAAAAATGTTTTAAATCCTAAAAATAAACTTATAATAAAATCTCATGTAAAGATTATTTAAATGTACTTAATTGGTTATAATGTAAAATAATAAAACTATAATATTAAAATAATAATTATACTTTTAAATTAATTAATTTATTATAATAAATGACAGTTTTATCATTTTTTCACTATTCACTAAAAAATTAATTTTCTCTAAAAAGTCCCAAAATATCCCCTAAGACAATATCAAAATGATTATTTAAAAAATTATGTTCATTTTAGAAAATAAAATTTCTGAATTTTCATAAAAAATTATAATATTTTATTACAAAAAAAACAATAAAAAATTATTTTTTAAAGAAAACATATTTTTAATGAATAAAATGAATTTTCTTTAAAATTGAGTGATTAGTCAATAATAATTTATAAATAAATATATATTGAATAATAAATTTTTATACACTTCATAAATTAGTTAATCTAATTCATACCCTTTAATTAAATAGACAGGTTAAAATTATTATATTTTAACAACAATATTTTAATAACATATCATGGTTCATATAAACTCATTATTGCAAGTTGAATATGCTATCGAACATAGTTTTCCATTTTAAAAACATGGGGGTTATAACATCTTTTCTTTATTGAATTATTATTATACATTAGCATCATTCCCTTCCTTTGTTTCCTCCTATATATTTTTGAAACATTTTCTTCTTCTTCTATTAATAGTAAAAAGGGTCATTAGAATTTCTATGGTAGGTGTATGACCTCTCTTTCCCCATGATAGGAAGAATTTCCCTTCATTTGAATGTGTTATAGTGTATTTCTTATATAGTTTCAACACTTATTCTCTCTTTTCTTCTTCAAGATAGTGGGGGAATTTCTTGTATTCCCTTGGATATTATCAAGAACATTTTTCCACTATTATATCATGTTTTTTCTCCTAACTAAGCATCTCAAAAGTTCTCAAAAGTTTCATAATAATATTCAATAAACACAAAAATATTCTTCCAAATATATTTTATAGCAGTTGTTTTTCTTCCTTGACTATTTAATTCAATGTACATCATAAAAAAGATTCAAGATAAAAAAGCATATTAATATCTTCATTGTAATTTGGATACCTAACAAAGTCATTCATAGCTGTTAAGGTGTATAAGGACTAATGTATTGGTAGGATTTGAAAAAGAATTTGTATTGAATAGGGGCTTAAAAATTAAAATAATTCCTTAATTATTTAATCAAAAGTTCCTTGAATGATCCAATGTTATTATTATATTACTCAAAGAACTATTGTTATTAATGTATGACTTTTTAATCTTAAGAAATAGGGAATTTTTTAAAAAAAATGTCAAAATTATTCCAGAATTCTCTCGACATGTGTAAAATAATATAGCATCGTATGTATTTGTGTGAATTTCAAAATTTAGTGGGTTTTTCGTGAAATTCATTTATATATAATTTATAATAATTCCATTTCTTTATTAATATAATATTTGATGATAGTTTAAATTATTTTCTCACTATTGGAATGAATTAAAAGTTTTCAAGGGCATTCAAATTAAGATCATAGGTTGAAAAAACACTCTGAAAATGAAAAATAATAGGCAAAAAATTAAAGAATACACAAAAATAAAAAATTTTAAAAGTCATGAACAAATTTTTTCACTCCCCTAAACATTAATTATATAGTTTCCTAAATTAATTCAAACATATCTATCATGTAAGAAAATTTTAGATGAAATCAAAGTATGAATCAAAAGTTAAGGAGAGGTACAACCTGATGGGTATTCATCGGTAAATAGGGTGGAGGAGTGTTATATTCTCTACCAGTTATTTGGGTAAAATCCGATGATACTTATTTATTCTATGTCCATTAAAAGTGAATGAGTTTTGATTTTTTTATTTGAATAAATATGCAACACCGAAATAGAATATAATGTTAACTATAAAAGGAACTACCCAAATAGAAACAATATTACCTAACATCAGCTTAATTAATTAATTGAATAATATCTCTGGGTCTCTAGGATGAATTTTATTTATTTAAATGAAATTATAATGAGATAATATTGTCCTTTATTTATATATTTTTTAATTTAGAAAGGATAACTCTTAATTTCTTCTAACTCTTTTATCTTTAATCTCATCTCTTTTCATTCTCTATTAAGGTCTAGATTCTTCTCTTTCATAACCCAATAAGTTTTAGTTTTTCCACTACACATGTATTTGAGTATTTTCCCATTGACTAATTTGAAGGGGATTATTTCTATAGGTGTTTTATAGGCTATCATGTAAGACTATATTGTATCTTCCAACATTTGTCTCCAATCCTTCCTATTGGGGTTGAAAGTCTTCTATATAATTCTTTTTATTTCCCTATTAGATACTTCTGATTGTCCATTTTATATGGATGATATGGTGTTGATGTTTTATGATCCCCTATATACTTTCATAGTAATGTATTTATTATCCTTGTGAAAAATTGATTCCCTTTATTACTAATGATGGTTTTGGGCACTCCAAACCAAAGAACGGTTTAATCCAAAAAATGAAAAACAACATGAAAATCATTTGATTTGGTGGATTTGGTTTCCAAAAATTTTGAAATATATTTTCTGAAAATTAGAGTATATGAGTTTTCAAATGATTTTTTAAATGATGCCTTAAAATATTTTTTTTATACTTAGAATATTTCACAATATAAGGTGGAGTTTTAAGGAATTTTCTACCTATATTAAAAATTTCCAGTAAATTAGAATTCTATAATTTTTATATTTTAAAAATGTGAATATTGAACAAAATTTTTCCAGTATATTTCATATTATAGAAAATTATTTATAGTTATATAAGGTCCAAATAGGTCTCCATAAACTAGTTCATGAAAAAAATTAAAAAATAGATTCAATTTCACCAGTAAGAAAACATATTCTAATCACTTGATCAAATTTTTTTTCAAAATAAATTGATCTTCCCAAATGTAGTATCTTGATTTTTATTTATGTTTGATAATTTATTGATAATTTAAAAGAGATATTACCTAGGAAGTCAAAAAATATTTTACAATATCTTTTTATTGGGGTAACTCACCTTCCATTATATAACTTTGATCTCTTAGTTTGTGGTCATACAATGGGTCATGATCTAAGATTTTTTCATCAGAAGTGTTGGGTGATCTATTCAGTTGATTGACCACTTAATTTCTAACTCCCTCATTTCTCTTAATCTTCATTTTGAGCTCCATAAGTAATAATATAAAATTTAATAATTGAGGATTATATTAATTTTTCATGATTAAGTCTCTGAGTGATTTATGGTTATAAAATGCAATTAATTTAGTTCCTAGATAGACCATTTTTCCTTTTAAGACTTTTTAATATTTATAAATATATTTTTAGAGCTAGAAACTAAGATGACGTATGATTTTGAGGCCCGATGCACCCATAATTAATTTTATTAAAATATAAAATATATTTTATATGACACAAAAATAGTTTCTTACAGAAAATTAGATAAATCTTAAATAGAATACCATATTATAAATATTGGGCCACAGCTGAGTCTGGAATGCAATGTTTAACCTTACCATGATCTAAAACTAGTCAGCGTGGGGTTTTTAGATATTGTGACCATTTTAAGGTGTTTAGTTAAAATAAATAATTAAATTTATTTATTTTATTTAAATTAAATGAATAAAAATTATGATAAACTCATAAATATGGAGATTTTCCTAGGTTTAGCCTCATAACCTTTGGACCATTGGGAGCATCTTCTTCCTCCTTCCATTAGGGAATCAGATTAAGAATATGAAGAACCTGTGGATCCAGCCAGATCAACAGGCAGTGAACACAACATTTCTCCTTCTTCATTAGTGAATGCGTTCTTCAATGATTAATGATATAATCTCCAATTAGGCCTCATTATTTTTGGAATCTACCTATTTTGATTAAATTTATTGATCATGATCATCCCTTTCTTTGATCTGAACCAGTTTAAATACTTTTCAGGTGACTTTGTACTAGTTTTAATTTATTATTCTAGTGTTTATCACCCTATATTTCACTGATTTAGTTTATTTTACAAATAAATCTTAACCAATGACTGTTCACATTTTTGGGGTGATTTTATCAATTTGATTATTCCCATTTTTTCCATTTGGATACGGGGCCATGTACTAACGTTATTGGATGGTACCGATCTTGATCAAACCCCCAGATTCATAGCAGAATCATATGAGACAAACAAAATGACCAATATGGGATAGAAAAAATAGTATTCACTAGTTGGGGGTGATCTATTTGATGACCCAAAGTGCTAATTGGAGATGGAGGATGACTGGAGGTGCATGCATTGCATTCGGAGAACCCCTATAGGATGAATGAGTCCATTTTCAACCACCAAATGGCTAGGAATAGTGAACAACCATGATATACACCTATTTAGAGTGTCTATAGGTGAGATATATGGTGGAGGAGATAGATCTAGACTACCCGAGTGTAGATATAAGTTTATGTGTTTAATGTGACTACACACCATGCAATCTGAAGAACGAAGAGCATGTAGGGCCTTGGCTATGATGGCTAGGGTTTCACAAAATTATTTGTATCACATGATGTGTAGGATTTACACATGACATGCAACCTTTTACTGGTGACCTGGAGTATAATATAGAAGTACATAGGTATGGGAATGGCCGCATGTCATGTGCTGATGTACATGGACAAGGGCATCCCACATTAGCATGACCGGGGAGC
The DNA here is from genome assembly GCA_963277665.1 of Viscum album. NCBI lineage: Eukaryota > Viridiplantae > Streptophyta > Magnoliopsida > Santalales > Viscaceae > Viscum > Viscum album. The sequence goes on from OY728142.1 coordinate 1,698,729,417, forward strand.
ATAGGAAAGACCATGAGTGGTTCAGAAATGCCATGTTTTCCTGCTACGTGCTGTGTAGGGCTACAAGGAAAGAGATTTGTATACAATAAGGGAAATATCTAGGCGATGGAGCAAAACCGAATGTCGTGTTGGTCTCCTTACATGCCATGTACCCCATCTTTCCTTGTGATGAAACTTCAACCTTTCGTATCTCCTTTACTTAGACTCATAATTTGTCCTGTGAATAGCCTATTATAAGTGTTTTTTTAAATAGAATGATATGGTGGAATCTATAATTGATTTTGAGATACAATAAAAGATGTTCTGAGTGGGATGCTTCTATAATAAATACTCGATAACAACAGTGACTAGGAAGAATCATCAGATAGATCAGAGTGGCACCCTCTTTTTGGGAAAGGCATGGGTCCTCAATTGACTACGAGAATGTAACCTTTTAGATGGGGTGGGCATTGGTCCTCTATCTACTAGTATAATGGCACCCTCTTACTAGGTTTGGGCATGGGTCCTCAACCTATCTACTGAGTGTCACCCTCCAATGGTAACAAGGCATGAGTCCTTGTCTATGAGAGTGTCACCCTTCAGCTAGGATGGGAATGGGTCCTCTATCTTCTATATATGTGGTACCCTCCTACCATATCAGGGCATGGATTCTCAACAACTAGAGCGGAATCCTCCATCTGGGATTGGCAATGGGTCCTCTACCTACTACTTGAGTAGAACTCTCCTTCCAGGATAGGGCATGGGTCATCCAAATATCTACTAAATGACACCCTCATATTGTACCAAGGCATGATTCCTCTACCTCGAGATTTTTTCTACTCAAATGTTCAGCATAGTGGTGAGGTGTGTCATAACATGGATGTTTTTTTGGGAAGATTCATGAGATGGTGGGCATCTTGGATGGTCTTTTGGAATTGATGGAACTCTTTTACTGGGTTGAGATATGAGATAGAGATCCCCTTCTCTCTAATTTGGGTTTCAATGGCTTTAACACATACACATGTAGATATATATATATATATATATATATTCATCTATGTTGTTGGATATTGTTTACTCACCTTCATTGGGTTGAGTTGTCTCTTATATATCTAATCCCATTATTTATCTTACTACTCCCCCTTCAACTTTTGGGACATCCTACTAGGTATGTATATACTCACCCCTACATGGGATTTACCTACATGTGTCATGTATTTATGTAGATTACAGAAATGTTAGCGGTAACTATTGAGGAGCATAGGGATACTTGGTGTGTTGGACCGTGTATAGTGGTTAGAGCTTGGAGATCAAGATTCGGGCTCTCTGAACACATTTTCTTTCCAGTTTTTTAGGTTGGAACGTCTTTCTGGTTATGCATGTATTTTTACCCTTTTCATTCTTTTTTTACTTTCTCACTCTTATACACCCTAGAGGTTTTTTATATGTATGGTTATATTCTTGATATTATATATCTTTATTATTATTATTCTACACTTTTTTATCAATATGGTTGGGTGTGGGTGTATAGGTACATAATGAAATGGCCTCACATTTAGGTTATACTGTTTAATGCTTGTCTCCACCCCTACCCTATGGAGGAATTCTTGGGGTAGTTGTGGATCGAGCCCTATTGGGTTGGGTCATGATAAATTTTTATTATAGAATTTCATTCCTTGGGTAGTGTTTGGCATAGTCCCCTTATCAGGATTATGTTAGGGTTTAGAGAAATAGTTTCAAGGTGTCTCAAGTGTGTGTCTGATGCTAGGAAATCCAGTGTCGATGTGGAAGTCGATGTATCCATTAATTAGGATATTGACTACCAACTTGTTAACTCGATATACTAAGACATTGGTTGTAGGGATCCAATGGTACATGCATCATATAGGATTGAGTCTTTGACTATCTTTCTTGAGTTAGTTCTCCATTTTATATATGTATATATGTATTCTCATATGATTTTGGTATGTGTTGATTAAAATTTTAGGATACCTCTTCGATGAAAGCCAACAAGGATACTAGTTTTGGATTGTGACGACGTTCTTATGAGTGATAAGGCCACAGTTCAGGGTCCATACTATAAGATTCTTTCTCCAGGTGGACAAGTAGAACCACCCCAATTATTGAGTAGAATATCATTCCATAAGGATAGGTTGAGTATGTGTGGAGGCTTAGTGTACTGCATGATTTCCAACTCTAGAGGCCACTGAGGTTCTACGGAGCCATATCCCCAGGTAGCAGAGGATTAGATAGAGTTGGTGGTCTATGTTTTCATACTATTATAGACACACATGGATCAAGTTGTTTCACTATAAGTTATCCTTTCCCACGTAGAAGATGAGTGATGGTAGAGTCTTATTACCTAGTTTCATGATGAGTCGATACTCTCATGGCTCGAACTCTAAAAGTTGTTCTGTGAGGAGTAATGCCCCTCTTATTTATTCTTGGTTAAGATTCAAGAGCTTTTGGAGATACAACATGGAGGGATGATAGTGGCTAAGTACACAACAAGGTTTACAAACCTTACATGGTATTATCTTGAAATGATCTAGGAGGACTATATCCAAACACAAAAGTTTGAGTAGGGACTCTTTAGAGAGATCCATGCTAGTGTGGTACTCATGTGAATTCCCACATATGACGAGGTGTTAGAGAGAGAAATGGTGAAAGGTAGATTTATATATGAGGGAAACCAGGAAACTAGAGCTAGTAGTGGCCATCACAGGGCTGAGTTTTCTGTAGTAGCCAGAAGATGCCATTCGACAAGATCTCATCATAGAAGATCATCCTTAGATTAGGTTCGGGCATATGGTTAGGAGTATCATAGAAAAATAGGGTAGCACAGACAGGGGAGGATCAATACTTGTGTTGGGTGAGGTCACATGGAACATGAATTCCCAACCAAATGTGCTGAGGAGCATAAGAAGATAGCTAGCATACCACTATAGAAGAGGAAACACCATGATTAGGGATCTCCCAATATAGGTTAGGAAAGACCCTTGGGAGGAGAATATCGCATAGGAGTAGGAGGAGTTGTGGGTGGTGGAAGAATCTATGATATACTTACACCACCACCACCCAACATCCCATGTCAAGCTTAGGGAGCTGGTGGTCGGGGCCTTAGATAGCTTTAGGGTATAGAGGCTTATGAATTTTTGGAATATGGGATAATTAGAGGTTCTATATATGTTTATTCTACTATTTATTCTGTAATATTAGACAGAAGTTCAATTCATTCAATCATCTCTTTACTCGTGTTGTGAGAGCTAGATCTTTCCGTTGAGGATTTAGCTCAGTAACATCTTAAGGTTCCTAAGGGGAACAAATTTTATATATCTTTTATCATACAATAGTTAGAGATATCAGTTTGTGGAGAGAGTTTAATGTGATAACTTGTTTTTTTCATGATATAGACTTATGAAATCATATTGGGTATGGATTGGTTTTCAATGGTGCTAGGATAGATTGACTATAACCACAATTATGTTAGATTCCTTATCATTGATGGGATGATATTATCATTTACAGGTGAGAGAGATCTCATGAAAAATAAAGTGGGTTTTGCGAATAAGAGGTTGTATCTCATTACCCATTAGTTGGTTAGTGCATCCCTTGGTGAAACAGGATCATAAAGTATTTGGATTCCTTCAATTAAAGAGGATTTTAGGGATTACTTCTCTAAGGAAAATATGAGACAACCTCTAAGTCAATAGATGGATTTTTGTATCGACATACATCCCAGGAACGATCCAACGTCTTCAATGAAATATCATATGGCCCCAACCGAGCTCCAAAAGCTACGATTATAGTTGGACGACCTTTAATAGAAAGGTATTATCGGGCCAAGTGTATCCCCTTGGGTAGCTCTAATTTTTTTTGTGAAAAATGTGGATGGGATATTGCATCTTTGCATTGATTATTGTCACTTGAACTAGTACACTATAAAGAAAAACTATCACTTTCTGAGGATTAATGATCTCTTTAACCTATTTTGAGGCCCAAGATGGTTCTCGAAGATTGATCTTTGCTCTCGCTACCACCAGATGTGAGTTTTCAAGGATGATATTCCAAAGTTGGAATTTCAATGTCACTATAGAAAATATGAGTTCCTGGTGATTCCTTTTTTTGTGATGAATTCCCCCTTATAGGTCGTACTTGGAATATTTTTTTTGTTGTCTTCATCGATAACACACTCATATACTCTGCATCATAGGAGTTGAGTACAAAGTACATGAGCTTGGACCTAGACTTACTTTGAGAGAACTAAGTTTTTGGAAATATCTAAAAGTTACATTTCTCAATTCCTAAGGATTGATTCTTGTGGCATGTCATTTCTGATCTTGGTTCAGCTTTGGACTCGGTGAAGAACAATGTAGGGCTTTCTTGGTATCTTAATAATAGTGTGTGAGAGGTGTAGAGTTTTCTTAGATTAGAGGGGTAATATCAATGGTTTGTGGAAGAATTCTATAGGATTTCATCCCCTATGAATGATATGGTATGGAAATAAAATCTCATTAGATAGAACGAGTAATGTCAGAGTTCCTTCGAGAAGTTGAGGTTGAGGCTAAAAAGTGATCCTATTTTGAGACTACTAGAGGAGGGTGTGGAGTATTTAGTGTTTTGAAATTACTCAAGAGATGGGATCAACTATGTGTATATGTAGAGATAGATACTTCTCACATACGGGTCAAAGAAATTGAGTCATTATGAGAAAAACTACATGCCTCATGACCTAGAGCTTCCAAAGGTAGTCTTCGCTCATAGGATGTAGAGATACTATCTTCAGGGAGAGTGGTTTGTTGTTTACTCACTCCATCAGAGTCTTAGGTATGTATTTACATCGAGATACTTGAACATGAGATGGAGTTTCTGGTTGAAGTTCCCACACGACTATGATTTTGAGATAGTCTATACTATGTTGAATGGAAATGTGTTAGAAGATTACCTTACTAGAAAGTCCCATGCTCATTTGGTGTAAGAGAAATCTGAGTAGTTGTGTTTCTTAAATATTTCCCTGATGGAGAAAGAGGGTGTAAAGTTTCTTCAATAGATGGTGCTGAATCCTCTACTCCTTCAGTGTGTGAGAGAGACCCAGTTGGGATACATCGACTATGAGGAATTGTATGATCATATATCCTCATGAGACTCACTCGATGGATTTTTTTGAAGGATTTAATCATTTCATTCTTTTCTAGGCATGGATGGTGGTCCCAGTCATGATAAAGGAGTAATTGAAACGTGATTTCCACACATCTCTTTTGGTTATCCATCTCATTATTGGGAAGACGTAAAGAGACCTTAGGTGGATGTTTTTGTGGGCCATCATGAGATGGAGAAGGTCCAGATAATCCATGAGCAGATGAGGATAGCCTGGAGAAGGTAAAAATATCATAAAGATGAATGTTATAGGCCCTTGTATTTCGATAATGGAGACCAAATTTTCTTAATATTATCCCCATGATGAGGATTTCAGAGATTCGACCAGGGGGAATCTATCCCCATGTTCTATTGGGATGTTCGAGATCTTATAGAGGGTTGGAAAGGTTGCTTTCCACCTCACCCAACAACCACAAATAGAATGAATGAATGATGTCTTCTATGAGTCACAATTGAAAAGATACGTGCATAACCCTACACATGTTATTTATTGGGGAAACCTAGACACCGAGGGTGGTGTCACTTTTATGGAACACCTGATTACAATTGAGATTCGGTAGGAGAGGATCTTGTGATGATGGCGCATACCCTGGGTTTGGGTGCTATGACAACATGTGAGTGTGCAGAAGATCTCCTGGGATCCGGAGATCCAATTACAAGATTAGTATGTAGGATTTTTTATATTGAAGGATTGAATCATGTAGAGACCATTTTATTCCATATAAGAATTTGGAATATTTTTAGATATATTTTTGAAGCCAGTCACTGAGACGATGTGTGATTTCAAGGCCCCATGTGCCTAAAATTAATTTTAAAGAAACAATAAATATATTTTATTTTACATGAACACAATTTATTAAATAAAATGGTATAAATATTAACCAAATCTTGGATCATAAATCCGATATCACAGTTGAGTTTGGAATGCGATGTTTACCCTAAACGTGACCTAAAACTATTTAGTGTGGTGAGTTCATATATCACAACCATTGGTAGGTGTGATTAGTTAAAATAAATAATTTTATTTATTTATTTTTATTAAAGTAACCAAATAAAAAAAATCATCATTTTGGATATTTTCCTAGGGTTAGTGTAACAACCAAATGTTTTATCAAAGGAATCCATTAATTATAAGTATTCTTTAAAGTATAATCACATTAGGAAACACAATTAAATATCATAATATGTGATCATTAAACATAATTTTTCCACTTATATGTTTTGAATTTCAAAAATCTGACAAACACGGTTGCGTTCAGGATGATTTTTGGAGTCTAATGGAACAAACTTAATTTATGGTGAATAGAAACATACCCTTATGAATAGTAATGTTACCCCTATGAATAGTGACATAATATTATTAATATTAACCTAAAATATGATAGAATATATATATGATTTAAGTGAAAGTATAATGTACCTATGTTTTGTAATAAATAAATAAGGGGTTTTAAAAAAAAATGTATTTTTCATATAAATTGTGATTTCAATTAAAAATTAAATTAAGGATATTTAGAATTTTTTTTTGAAAAATGGTCTAAATTAATGGATTCTATAAATTTAAAAATGGTTAGGGTGAATATTTGGGATTTTTCTGAAATACTGGAATTTTTGGTGAATAGTGAAATACGATAATTTACAGAATAAGTAAAATTCATTAATTATAGACTCATGTATGATGTTATATTCATGTAAGACCAATTGGTTATAACTCACATGCAATTATTACCATTCTTGGTCATGGAATCATCACTATTACTTATATTGTGGAGAAATAATAAATTAATGAATATTATATTGAGAAAACCTCTCACCCCTCCACTATAAATACCACCCTTCAGACCCTCATTTCTTCAAACCAATAAAGTTTCAATACATGTATAAAATCTACCCAAACATCTTCTCTAGCCCCTCCTCCACTACCAACATCTTTTGGACTCATCAAAAGACCAATGCAAGGTTCCTTAAGGAGGATTCAAGAGGTAATTCCCCACCCTCTCTCTTTTCCTTTAATTTCCTTTCAATTTCAAGTTCTTTTCTTAATCTCTCCCCACATATCCTCATCCACATGGAATGTTAACTATATTATCACACATTTAATGGAATTTTATGATAATAATGGGATAATATATCATCCAATAAACTTCTCCAATTCTATTTATTTTAGAAAGGAAAATGTTGTTCGTGAGGTGTTAATTTATCAACTTCAAGAATGACTTGATTTCATTTTCCATTACTGCATTCAGATATGGTCATGAAATTATTTTTATGGTTGAACAAGATTATTTTATATGTAATATATCTTATTTAATTTTATATAGCTAAATTATGTACACATTTTTAAATTATTAAACAAAACAAGTTCGTTGGGGTCGAAAAACCGCCCGAATTAACCCAAATGATCATCATTAAATTCATAACTATGGATTCATCCACAAGGTATATACCATAATTCATTAAATAATATTTTTAAATCCTTTAATATTATTAAAAAAAATTAATATCAGTTTTTTATTTTCATCCATGTTCTACATGAGCTTCCATTTATGTGTACAAGTGAACCGTTCTTGAAAACTAAGAAAAAGAACACTTCTGAACAATGGATTTAAACTCTATAACTCATCCAAAGGCCAATAAAATAACTTAATGAATCCATAATGAACTATATTCATGTATAAAAGATTATTTTATTATTAATTAATGAGTCTAATGCGGTTATACATGACATTAAAGTGAAGGAAGCGTTTAGATATAAGGTAAGGTGAAATTATCGAACCCAAATTTCTTTCTTGGGTTCTACCTCCTTCACTAAATTTTTTGTATGGTAAATACTTAAAAATAATTGTTTTCATAATTATATTACCTTTTATAGGATATAATTTTTTTCCACTAGATTATATTTCAAAAAAAAAGTTTTCCAAAAACACTCTTCTTTAAAAAAACACCTTTTACTTCTCACTCAAGGTTGATGGTTCTTGTATCAAGTATTTTATACCCTCATTCTTTTGGGGAACCAAAGTTAATTAATGTGTTTTTATGAGATTAAATAAATTCCTTTACATTGGTTATTTATGTTCATTATTGTTATATGTTCTATGTGTCGTGTATAATAATGAAAACGTTATAATGTGGCGTAGGCACCCGGAATTATATAGTACAATATGAATGTTTGAATGTGATAGGGGTGCCCTGATTTATACAGCACTCCAATGCATTGGGTAAATTGAGTAATCTCATTAGTTAAATGGAAATGTTTCATGAACATAATGCTATAAATTTTTAAAACAATGTGTGGTTGTTGACAGCTAGGACATGATGTTTCATTTTTATGCATTGCCACATTCCATGTCGTTATATAATGTTTCCTCTCATGATTTTTGATGATGATGTTATGATTATGATCACCCCATTATATATTGATCTTATCTATCCTCTTATTGGGATTTTAGCTCAACCCTTCTTGATTTATATCCTCAAGTGATTATGTGTACTAAGGAGTTTTCAAGGGATAATAAGAACCTAGAGAAGAATGAATTAAATAAATGTTTATGTTTGATATTGTAAATGTTATGTTTGGTACTAGTTTTTTCAAGACACTAAATCTCTATATCCTCATGGTGTAATAATATTATGTTGTTTAATTTATAATTTTGTAATAGTAATGTAAGAAAATGTAGAGTTTCTATAGTTTGTATCAGTGGTAAGGTTTAGTTAATTTGGGAATTAGGATCAGTGAACCCTAGAGAAAACCTATAGTACGAGACTAAGTACAAATATGAACTCAATATGCTTTACATAGGGATCCCATAATTTATGATTTAAGTGTAAATTTTTATAAAATAATAAGTTAATTATTCATGAATTTTTTCCTTATGTTTTGTTCAAACCTTTTCTATTTAAAAAATGGTGGGAACTAGGAGAAACCAATCAAACAACCTGTGTGAGGCCCAATGCAATGATTGCTTGAACGAAATACCCAATGCTTTGGGAGGTGGAGTTCAAAACTTCTTGGTGATGCTTACCAAACTATCTTAGGTTATAAACAATAACCAAAATAATGGGTAATGTACTCCTTCAACAAAGATGGATAAACTGTCTATTGAATGTTTTATGTGGTAGTTACCACTGATATTTAGTGGGTCTTCTAATCCACTAGTTGAGGAACAATGGGTCAACTATATGGAGAATATATTTTCTTTACTTCACTATTATGAGACAGATAAGGTGAAATTATCCATTTATCGTCTATAGGGAGAGGTCAATCAATGGTGGGATTTGATTAAGAACACTAAGCCAAGAGACAAAATTGAAGAGATGGAATGAGAAGACTTTAAGATCTTGTTTATTAATAATTACTTCCCAAAAAATATTCATATGAAGATGGCAAGAAAATTCATAGAGCTCAAGAAAAAGGAAGAAGAATATGTCATGAAATATAAAGATAATTTCACATGGATTTCAAGGTATGCTTCATGTTTTATTATCAATAATAATAACAAGATTGATAGATTCTTTAGTGGGTTAAAAACACAAATTTGAAGGCTCTTACAATTCAAGAATTTGGAAGATATGAAGAAGTTGTTCGGTGTTCCCGCAACATGGAGATGAAGTTTGAGGAATGGTTCCTTGGCTATAGTGATATAAAATGAAATATGGAGTTTCTTTCTTGAGGATCTAATGGTAATGGTGGGAATAAAACTCAACGACCCACAGGAAAAAAATTGTGGGAAGTTGCATCATGGGAATTTCCTCAAAGGGATAAGGAAATGATTCAAGTGTGGGATGTAAGGCCACCATGATTAAGATTTTTGAAAATAAATGAGAAGGAAATAAAATTTAGTTGAATAAATGGGAGCACCTCCCATGGTCCAATACTACAACTATAGGGAGCAAGGGAAATATGGAAGCCAATGCACTAAACCTCGAGTCCTTGAGGGTAATCAGCGTCAGCAGCCACCAAAGCCAAAAAAACATGGGAAGGATTATGCCATCACAACTGTGTAAGCGGAGAGAGATAATGAGGTTGTACAAGGTATACTTCCTATTCAATCAAGAATATAAAAAGTATTATTTGATTCTAGTTTTAGGCATTCCTTTATATCTTGAAAGTTTGCTATAAATATAGAATCAAAACCTCAAAACCTTGAAGTAGAGATATCTATAAAAACACAAAGTGGTGAAATCGTTTCAAACGAAGTGTTTGACTCTTTTCCTGCTGGCATATGTGGGAATATTCTTTTATAAAATATCTTAATACTTCTCTTGGTGGAACTAGACACTATAATGGGAATGGATTGGCTCATGTTATATAGAGAACATATCAACTATCAGAAAAAGAAAATATTTTTCACATTATGAACCATCCCATGATCCTCTAAAAAAGTCAAGGAAGATCATGAATCTACTTTGAAAAATCCTACCATAGTGTGGGTTTTGATTCCATGTGAATAAGCATACCTCTCCCAACTAGTTGTGTCAAAAGAAAGCACAAAACTTTTATAAATTCTCATCGTGAGAGAATACCGTGAAATATTTCCAGAAGAGGTACCCATAAATCCCCCAAACCAGGAGGTAGATATCTCCATATAACTCATTCCCAGTGCTAATCATATCTCAAATTATCGTTATAGGGTGGATCCTATTGAACTAGAGGAGTTAAATAAGTAGATACCAAAGAATTTGGAAAAAGGGTTCATATCCCCTAGTGCATCACCTTAGGGTGCACCGGTACTCTTTATGAAGAAGAAGGATTGATTATTGTGACTCTGTATCAATTATCAGGAACTCAACAAGATCACCATAAATAATAAGTATTCTTTTATAAATATTGAAAACTTGTTTGATCTATTAATATGATCTCAATACTTATCAAAGGTGGATCTTTGTTTTGGATATCATCAATAAAAGGTGAAGGAGGATTTCTAGAAGACTGTCTTATGTACACGGTATGGGCACTATGAGTTTCTGGTGATTCCCTTCAGACATACAAATTCCCCTAAAATCATCAAGGATTTAATGAATAGAATCTTTAGACATCACCTCGACAAATTTTTGGTCGTGTTTATCGATGATATTCTCATCTCCTCCAAGAGAAAATAGGAACATGAAAAACATCTAAGACTTGTGTTAGCGACATTGAGAAAGGAGAATTTGTACTCAAAGTTCACAAAGAGTGAATTTTGGATGAATAATGTAGCATTCTTGAGAAATGTGATCATAATTGATGGAATTTATGTGGACCCTTAAAAAAAAGGTGATTGAGGAATGACCGAGACTCTGTAGTGTCACATAAGTCCATATTTTTCTTGGATTAGATGGGTGATACCAACGATTTTGTAGAAATTTCTCATAATTTTCAGGCTTGATAACTAAGTTAACATGGAAATGGGTAAAGTATGTTTGGATGGGAGAATGTGAGAGAAGCTTTAAGGAGCTAAAGATAACGATAACCATTTCACCTGTACTCACACTACCAAAAAATAAAGAATGTTTTGTGATATACAGTGATGCTTCAAAGAAAGTATTGGGTTTCATACTCATGAAAACTAATAATGTGATAGACTATGCGTCATGGATGTTGAAGATCCATGAGAAGAATTACCCGACACATGATCTAGAGCTAGAAGCTGTGATTTTTGCCTTGAAAATCAAGCGGCACTACCTTTATGGTGAGCAGTGTGGCATATAAACCGATCACAAGAGCCTAAAGTATACATTCACACAAAATGAGTTCAACATGCGTCAAAGGATATGGTTAGATATAATCGAGGACTATGATGGATCTATTCACCATCCTCCTAGAAATTAGAACTAGTTAGCTGATGTTCTAAGGAGAAAAGAACCCGCTAATCTATCTATGTTATGGATTGAGAAAGACCCTATCTTCTTGGATATGAAAAGGATGGATTTAGGAATCATAAGGGAAGGGGATACATAATACCTTTACCAAATGATTGTGAAACCATCAATCCAAGAGAAGATTAAGGAGGTATATAGGGATGATCTAGAGTTATAAAAGATGGTGAATGCCGTAAAGGAAGGGAAGATGCAAGACATCCATATAGACGATGATGGTTTGATTTGGTTTATAATGTAGGTTTGCGTGCCTTCATCACATAGGATAACAAAGTAGCTATTGGAAAATGAACATAGCTCAACATTTTCTGTCCATCCTGGTGGTACCAAGATGTACTGAGATCTTCGAGAACACTTCTAGTTGGATAACATGAAGAAGGAGGTTGCAGAATATATCTCAAGGTGCTTGCTATGATAGCAAGATAAAGCAGAGCGACAAAAGTCAAAAGGGGTGATGCAACCATTTCCTATACCCATGTGGAAATTGGAGAATGTAACTATGGGATTTTTTATGGGTCTCCCAAAGACATCCAAGGAAAATAATGTGGTATGGGTTATGGTTGACAAACTCACCAAGACTACCCATTTTATCACTATTCAGCAATATCTCTTACTTGACCAACATGAAAAGATATATGTGAAGGAAGTGGTGAGACTTCATGGTGTTCCACTATCGATTGTATCTAATTGTGATGAAAGGTTTACATATAAATTATGGAGGAGTCTTCAACATGCTTTGAGTACTGAATTAAATTTCTACATGGCCTATCACCCAAAACTGATGGCTAATATGAAAGGAATATTTATATGATTGAAGATATTCTAAGGGCTAGCTCTTTAGAATTAAAATGTGGATGTGATCATCATATCCCATTGGTTGAGTTCTCATACAATAATAGCTTCTACTTGAGTATTAATATGGCTCCATATGAAGCTCTGTATGGAAATCGATGAAGAACTCTAACCTGTTGGGATGAAGTTGGAGAAATAAAACTACATGGACATGATTTTGTGCCAGAGATGACAGAGAAGGTTTAAGTCATCCAGAAACACCTCAAAGCTGCTCAATGTTGGAAAAAGAGCTACGCTGAAAACTTTCGAAGGGACTTGTACTTCGACGTTAGAGGTAAAGTCTTCCTTCAAACATCACCATGGAAGAGAGTCATTCCTTTTGGAATGAAAGGGAAGTTAAGCCCAAGGTACAATGGCCCCTTTGAGATCCTTGAATACATAGGATATGTATCTTATCATCTTTCACTTCAATCGAATATGACTAAAGTTCAATATGTGTATCACGTATCACTTCTGAGGATGTACATACTATATCCCACACATGCACTGAACTCAGTGGTGGTACAACTGGAAGATGAACTCTCCTATGAGGAGCATCCAGTAAAAATTCCGGACTGGATATATACAGTTCTACACAAAAATACAACCCACCTTGTCAAAGTGTTTTGGAGGAACCATAAGTATGAAGAAGAAACTTGAGAACTAGATGATGCGATAAAGGGGAAGTACCGTCAACTGTTTGTGTAAAATGAAATTTCGAGGGTGAAATTTCATAAGGGGGGAAGAAATTAATGACCCAATTTTTTATCAAAGGAATCCACTTATTATAAGTATGACTTAAAGTATAATCACATTATGAAACACATTGAAATATCATACTACGTGACCATTAAACTTAATTTTTTAACATATATGTTTTGAATTTCAAAAACCTGACATACATAGTTGCGTTCAGGGTGATTTTTGGAGTCTAATAGAACAAACTTAATTTTTGGTGAATAGTAACATACCCTTATGAATAGTAATGTTACCCTTATGAATAGTGACATAACCTTATGAATAGTAACCTCACCTATGATAGTATATATATATATATATATCGAATTTAAGTGAATGTATGATGTATCTATGTTTTGGAATAAGTAAATAAATGTTTTTAAATAAAATTTTATTTTTCAAGTAAATTATGATTTTAATCAATAATTTAATTAATCGTATTTTTTTTTTAAAAATGGAATTCATTTTTAGATTTTGCATGTTGAAAAACGGTTAAGGTGATTTTTTGGGATTTGTCTAAAATACATGAAATTTTGGTGAATAGTGAAATATGATAATTTACAAAATAAGTTAAATTCATTAATTATAGAGTCATGTATGATGTTTTTCTGATGTAAGCTCAATTGGTTCAAACTAACATGCACTTAATACTATTTGTTTTCCTGGAATCTTCACTATTACTTGTCTTATGGAGAAATAATAAAGTAATGAATATTATATTGAGAAAACCCCTCTCCCCTCCACTATAAATACTACCCTGCACATCCTCATTTCTTCACACCTATCAAGCTTCAAGACTTGTATAAAGTCTGATGAAACATATTACCTAGCCCCTCCTCCGCAAAAAAGAGATTATGTTCTCATCAAAAGACCAATCCAAGGTGCCTTAAAGAGGATTCAAGAGGTAATTCCCTTCCCTCCCTCTTTTCATTTAATTTCTTTTCAATTTCAAGTTATTTTCTTAATCTACCCCCACCATTCCTCATCCACATGGTTTGGTAACTATAATATCATAAATATAATTTAATTTTATGATACTAATGGTATAATATATCATCCAATCCTTTTATCCTATTGTATTTATTTTATAAAGGAAAATGTTGTTCGTGAGGTGTTAATTCATCACATAAAAATTTGGCATGTGTTCATTTTCCTTTAATAACTTTAGATATGGTCAGGAAACCATTGTATGGTTGAACCATACTATTTTATATGTATTATATCCTATTTAATGTTTTGGAACTAACTTATTTACATATTACTAAATGATTAAACAAAACAAGTTCGTTGTGGTCAAAAAACTGCCCGAATTAACCCAAACGATCGTCATTAAATTCATAACTAATGATTCATCCACATGGTATATAAAATAATTCATTAAAATATCATTTTAAATAATTTATTATAATGAAAAACATTTAATAAAAATTCTGTATTTTTATTCATGTCCTACATGAACTTCTATTTATGTGTACAAGTGAACCGTTCATGAAAACTCAGAAAAAGAACACTCCCGAACAATGGATTTAAACTCTATAACTCATCCCAAAGCCTATAAAATAACTTAATGAAACCATAATTAACCATATTCATGTAAAATAGGTTATTTAATTTTTAATTAATGAATCTAGTGTGGTTATACGGGACATTAATGTGAAGGAAGTGTTCATATACAAGGTTAATGGAAATTATGGAACCCAACTTTCTTTCTTCAAGTTCTCCCACTTTTACTCCATTTTTGGTGTAGTATATCCTTAAAAATAATTTTTTCATAATTATATTACCTTTTTAGGGATATATATTTTTTACACTAGAGTTTATTTCAAACAAAATGGTTTCCATAAGAAATATTCTTTCAAAAAACACACCTTTTATAGTGCAATATAAATGTTTGAATGTGATGGGTGTGCCAAGAATTACAAAGCACTCCAATGAATTGGTTAATGTGATGAATCTAATTAGTTAAAGGGAAATTATGCATGAGCATGATTCTATAATTGTTCAGAACTATGTGTGGTAGATGACCACTATGACATGATGTTTCATTTTTATGCATTGCCACATTCAATGCCTTTATATAATGTTTCATCTCATGATCTTTGATGATGATGTTATGATTATTATCTCTCCATGCTATATTTTTCTTATCTATCCTATTACTGGGATTTTATATCACCCATTTTTTATGTATATCCTCATTTTATTATGTGTACTAAGTGGTTTTCAAGGGAAAATAAGAATCTGGAGAAGAATGAATTAAATAAATGTTTATGTTTGATGTTGTAAATGTTATGTTTGGTCCTAGTTTTCTAAAGATACTAAACCTATGGATCCTTATGGTGTAATACTATTTTGTTTTTTTATCTTTATAATGATGTAATAGTAATTCAGGAAAAGGTAGGGTTGCTATAGTTAGCCTAATAAACCTAGGACCGTTAAGAGCATCTTCTTCCTCCTTTCATTGGTCAATAGTAATCAGATAATGATTAAACTATAGATACAAGAAGACCGATGTGAATTGACCATAATGTTTCTTATTATTTTTTGTAGAGCATGATATTTGATGAATAATGTTCCAATATCTATAAAGGAATATTTATTTTTGGATTTTACCACATTTTATTAAATTGATCGAGCATGATCATCCCTTTTTTTGATCTGTGCCAATTTCAAGATTTTTCAGGCAAACATGTATGGATTTCAATTGTTTATTCTTTTCATTGTCACCCTAGATATCCCTTATTGAGCTATATGGACAAGAAATATTGTCTAATTACTTTTCACCTTCATTTTTTGTGTTTTTCTCCATTTGATTGATTACATTCTTATCCATTTGTCTACGGGGCCATGGATCGACATTGTCGGGTGGTATCGAGCCTAATTGGACCCACATATTTGTAGAGGAATCATATGAGAAAAATAGAATGATGAATCAGGTATGAAAACAAGGGATTAGTTGGTTTTGGGTGATTGATTTATTAATTCAAAGTCTGAATCCGAGATTTCTAATGATTGAAGGAGCGTGTAGCGTGTACGACGAACCCTCACAGTATGAAAGAATAGATTTTTGAACACTAGATAGCTAGGAACAGAGAATGGGCATTAGATCCACAAAATTTTGGTGTGTGTAGGAAAGATATATATAATAGGTTCTGGATATAGAATTCCCAATGGAATATCTAAGTTTCTGTGAAAAACATGAGACTACACACTGTGTAATCTGATGAACACACAGTGTGTAGGGAATTGGCTATGGCTTCTAGGTTTTCATGAAATTATAATGGCCACATGCTGTGTGACCTTATGTTGTAAACCTTTCATATAATATGGATGTACATGAGCATGGTCATGGCTAGACACACACCATGTGCTGAAGAACACAGACATGAGCAACCTACAAAGACACAACCACGGAGCATGAGCAAGACCCCGAGTGGCTTAGACATGCTATATAGTCCCCCTGCATGCCATGTAAGGATAAATGGGTAGAAATAAATGTACCTATATGGACACACCTAGATTATGGATCAGAACAACAAGTCCCATGGGTCCCCTTACATGTAGTTTACGCCTTCATTTCTTTAGAAGAAACTTCAACCTCTCGTATCTCTTTTTTTTGAATCAAATTTTTGGCCCGCGAATAGAATATACTAAGTTTTTTTCCACATAGGACATGATAGTTGTCTCCATGGTGGATTTTGAGAAATGATGTGAGATGTTATGATTATGATGATTCTTTTGGTGATGCTCAATGACAACAATGATCATGCCGGTTCATTAGAGAGATCAGAGTGGCATCTTATTACTGGGAAAGGCATGGATCTTTGATTGAATACTAGAGTGGAACCATCCATATGGGTTGGTAATGGGTCCTATATTGAATATTAGAGTGTAAATATCCTATTGGGATAGTTCATGGTCCCTATACTTATCCACTATGTGGTACCCTCCTATGTAGATAGGGCATGGGTCCTCAACTAAGAGAGTGGAACCCTCTAACTAGACTGGGAATGGGTCCTCTATATGCTATCTGAGTGGTACCCTCATGCTATATCATAGCATGGATCCTTAAATTCTATAGAGGAACCCTTCAGTTGGGACTGAACATGGGTTCTCTATTGACTAATTGAGTGGAACCCTTCTTTTAGGACCAAGAATGAGTCCTCTAGCTATCTACTGCGTGGAATACTCTTAATGTACCAAGCCATGGTTACTATACTTAGAGATTGTTTCCCCTTGACTGTGTGGAACCATGTCAAGGTATGGATTGACTCGGATGTTTTTATTGTGAATAACTACGAGATATTGGTCATCATTGATTGAATTTTGGAACTGATAGCACTATTTTCCTAGTTTGTGTTGTGAGATAGAGATTCCCTATTCTATCATTTGAGTTTCTTTGGTTTGAGAACAAATATATACCTGTATTCATGTTTTTTGGATTCTATTTACTCACTTTCTTTGGGATGATCTGTGTACTACCTATCTATTTCTATCATGTCTCTTACACCTCTCCCTTCATCTTTTAGGGAATCCTATTGGGTATGTATATTCACCCCTACAAGTTATTTTCTTGCATGTGTCATGTCATGTGAAAAAGATGGATAGGTCAATGGTGACTACATATGATCTTAGGGATACTTAGTTCATTGGACCGAGTACGGTGGTCATATATTGGAGATCAGACTATCGGATCTATATGAACTTTTTATTTATAATTTTTTTAGGTTGGGACATATTTCTGGTGGGGTATGTATTTTTTCCCTTTTCTTTAAAATTTGAATGTCATAATCTTGCACACCCTATAAGTTTTTTCATGCATGGTTATATTATAGATATTTAATCTTTTTAATATTTCTATGTACTTTTTCATCAAGATAGTTAGGTGGATATATAGATGTACTTTAGGAAAACGCCTCCCATTTAGGTTATTTATTTCATATCATATCACCACCCCCTTTCCTATGAAAGAAATCTTGGGGGGGGGGGGGTTACGGCTCGAGTCCCATTGGTTTGGGTTGTGATGGTTCTATAAAAATAAGGTCAAAATTTATTCAAAGAGAAAACAACTCAAAGGAACTAATTTTCAGTACTTGTGTAGTTCTATTGAGTAATATATTGTGTTTTTGAGGAATAAGTAATGAATTATGGTTCACATTAAATTATTTAGGAAAGAAAAACTTCAACTACTTAGATTAAATAATCACAAAGCATCGCAAAGAGATTCTCCCATATCAGGGATTGTAATACAAGTTTTGTTATTAATAACCTCTTCAATATATCAAATTATTTCCTAAATTAAACATTGAAATTAAAATCAGCTTATTTTAGAAGTAACTTAGACATAAGAACATCTTTATTACTAAATTTATTAATAAACATCCTATAAAATCATTCATGTATTATAAATGATATTATATTTTTTTTTCACACATGCTGGATAGGGAAATAAATTTATTACTTAAATTTTTGATTTTTTTTCCTCAATTAATTTCTAGGAGACCACATGGACTAGGAATATTATACTTTATACCAAAAAATGATGCCTTTCAAATTTCAAAATAATATTTTTTCAAATCATGTTTTGAGAACTTTTTCTAGATCACTTGAACATTGATCAAAAGAATTACAATAATAGGGAAATCATCCAAGAATTCTTCCATACAGTCCTCGATGAGCTCCAAAAATATACTTTCCATACAACTCTATAATGTACCTAGGTAATTGCATAGCATAAGTGGTATATTTTTGTAAGAAAAGGTCCTAAAGAGATAAGTAAAAGTAGTCTTCTTTAGATCCAATTTAGAAATAAGTGATTTGAAATATATTGAAACCCCATCTAAGAAACAATAATGAATCTTTACTACCAAATCATGTACCAATTTTTTAATGAACTAGATATAAAGAAAATCTTTTCTGGTGACCTAATTAAACTGTATAAAGTCTACAAAAACTCTCTAGATATTCTTAATTCTCACAATTATCAATTTATTTTTCTCACATTCTATAATTTCAAGGCTAGTTTTCTTTGGGAAAACATTGATGGGCTTGACCCATTGATAGTCAAAAATAGGGTAGCTAATTTCTACTTCTAATAAATTATCTATTAATATTTTCATGACTTCCATTTTGGTGGGGTTTAGACTCCTTTAGGGATTCCAAATAGGATTAGAGTCTCCTTTTAGTAGAATTTTATGTGAGTATATTTTTAGAAATATTCCTAGAAAATCCTCAGACTCTAACCTATGCCTTGCACATTTTCTTTCAAAATTTTAATAAATATATTTTCTTAGGTTTTGGATATGTTATTAGAAATGAAAATAGGTATTTTTTCCCTTTAATTTGGTATACATATTTCAAATAAATGGGTATTTATTTTAAATCTAGATTTATTGGGTGTTGAAAGGATGAAATTAAATTGGGGTTCTATAATTAAATTTCTTATATTTTATTAAAAACAAGATAACATATAATATAATTATTATTAAATAAAATAAAAAACTTATCAAAGTATTTAGGGGTTACCTAATCTCTGATATTGAAAACCTATTATTTTATATCATCTTCTATGGTGGATTCAATCAATAAATTATTTCCTAAAGTCACAATTTAATGAATCATACATTAATATTCAGTTGGATCATCTTATTAAATATGGGAATGTGTAAGTAGTGAATGGTTAGTTGAAGTGTGTTACATACTGTAAGATATTAAAGTGTAACATGTCATCTCTAATCTCTATATTGAGTTTCCCTTCATTGAAATTAACTATTTTTTTGGCTATTTTGAAGAATCATCTCCCAGGAATGATGAGTTAGTGTCCTAGTTCTCTTTCTTCTACCTTGTTCATCACATATAAGTTTGATGGGAAAAGTATATATTATAATATAATAAAGAAATATTCCAACACTATTAAAGGAAATACAATGCATTTATCTATGAGTTTCACCACCACCCTTGCAGGATTAAAATATCATATATGTTAATATGGAAAAACAAACTAGGGAATTAAATTTATAGAAGAACCATAATAAAAAAAATATATTAAAATATATAGAAGAAATTGTGTAATGGATAGAAAATGTCACTATATATTGACATTTTATGGGTAACATGGATGTGATTAGGGATAATACATTTATTCCAAAGTTAATTCCCCCATTCCCTTAAAGTTTTATTTTATTTACGTATTATTAGTCAATAAACTTAGTATATTTTGGGCTCTATATAAGTGATTTTAAAGGTAATATTTATCTCAAATTTAAAGAAAGTCTCCATAATTTCCATTTGAAGTTTCCCTTCCTGATTTGTTTTGGATTAGAGTATTCTAAATGGGAATGGTAGTGATAGATCATTGTTATCCCATTGTTTTCTTTTCTAGATTGTCTTTTTCTCTCATATTACATTTGGTAGTATCTTCCTCTATCTCTATTCATTTTTTACTTACTCTTTTAATTTCTATTAAGGTTTTTTAGGTAATGTTTCATCTTATTTTTATTCAACTTCCATGACGTCAGGTGCTTCAAGAATGGGATGTACTTATTCAGGTTTTGGACTCTCAATTCCTTCATCGTTACTTAGTTGGTTAATCTTATGTGAGTTTATGGGGGTAAATATACTTATATATTTTGGTGGTTATAATGTTCATTATATCCTTGGGGTTAGGCACTATTTGGATTGGTTATTTTCCTAGGTTTTTGGTTATAATGTCTACAAGTATTTCTGTTGTGTATGTCAACTTATCCACTCATTCTTGAGATCATCTTCTTAAGATCCCCTTTTTTACTATATTGGTGTATAGGAACAAGTTAAGGGTTATTAAAAGGTATTTTTTAAAGGTTTTGGTTGGTAGGATTAGATATAAAGTAGTTTGAAGGATTATCAGATAGGTGGTGGATTTTAAAACTAAAAGTTTTACAAAAATTAAGGCTATTGTGGTTTTTAGTTTTGTTATAGTGGTCTGGAATGGTTTATTTGATTTTAAAATAAACATTGGACTTGGTGAGGTTCCCTCCTTCTTTTATTTTTCTATTTAATTTTCCTTGGTTGAAAGGATGACGCACAATTATCTATTCTCTACACTTCAACAAATTGGTCAGTGAAATGGAAATGTTACGTACATAAAAACAAACCACATTTTTTTTGTTTCTCACTGACTTGTTTTAGATCCATATATCTCACAATTATTGTTATCTATTAAAGTATATAATAAAAAAAATTATTAATATTATGTTCTGACCTCTTGAATTATTCTTGTACCATTACCTCTGGTAAAAAATTACTTTGAGTTCTAAGTGAACTTTTCAATCAGTCCGTTAAATTATATAAGTGATTTTTTTATCAAGTCTCCTATAGATGTTGCATCTAATAGGTTTTTATCATTTTTAAGTTCAAATTTTTACAATAAGAAAATGAATTTGTTTTCTTCTATAACTTTATGGGGTTGGCTATAACATAATTTATTGATCCTTCCCCAAAATTCATAAAGAGTCTCTCCAAATACATATCTAATGAAAAAAATGTTTGATTATATTACTATACTCTTAGATGTGGGGAAGACTCACTTCGTAAATATTTTTTTAATATTATCTCAATCGTGGAATTTACTCGGTTATAGGCTATAAAACCATTCCTTGGAAGCTTTTTCAAGTGGTGAATTAAAGGATTTCCACTTTACTTATAATTCATACACTCCTTAGGGTATTAATGTTATGAAATCCTAACTAAATTCTTATAAGTTATTGTAAGGTTATTCTCCTTCTAGGCTATGGAACATGGGAAAAATTTATAGTATGCCAATTTTCAAATCAAAGTCATTTTATATTTCATGAATGGAAATTCGTTGTATTGATTAAAAAAATATATTTCATATAGATATTTGGGGGATTGGTCGATATTTCTATCCATTTCTCTAGGATTGGAGTGAATACTGGGGATTTCACTCAATTTTGAATGAACTACATCCTCAATGATTATTTATAAATTTAAGTTTCTTAATCCAGTTAATGTTCATTCAATTTTATGATCAAAATCAATTAATGGTTTCTTTTTGTATATTCCATGGGAGGTAAAAATTAGTGGATTTGTGACACTAAATCCCTATAAATGGAACAAAGTTTGATGCACTCTTCATTATAGGGTTATGGAAAACAATTTATTACCTATGTTAAATGTTGTTTTTTGTGGAAACCTTGGTAGTATCCAAAATAGTAGTGCACACAATATTCAGTTTCCTCTTTTTAATTAGTTGAGTAAAAGGGGTTTATTTTTTGTTATGATATTTTGAAGATAGAAAAAAATTGAAAATATTATTTTTAAATAGTATATGTCAAAAAATGATTGGTTTAGTGTTATATTTCCACTTATAATGATATCACAATATAAAAAATGTGTTTTAATACTTTCTAATTTTAATTGATTAGTGATATATTCCTCTACTAATTTATTTTAACACCATAGGCTAAAGTAAATTATAAATATTGGCCTAACATATGTCAATTTTTGGTTAACCTCCCTTCTTGTGTGTGTGAGAGTCATCAAGAAACTCCTAAATTTCATACAAAAACCCCAATTGGGTTTTGTTATCCCTAAGAAATCCAATATCCACTTATTACCCTTGTACACATGAAAAAACTATAGGACACCCATATACTATTAAACCTTGATCATTTTATTTATACTACACCAATAAAAGAGAGATAAATGATTATCAACCTAATTATTAATAATTATAAAGGTCAAATTCCTAAACACAATTACATTGAAATTATTTAATGACCACTAAGAACATAAATCAATCAACAGGAAAAGTATTTTTTCAATAAAGTTAGAAGACTCAATCATTAAAAGGTATATCCTTACCTAAACAATTAATCAAGATATTAACCATTCATATGAGTTGAAACGCAGAAGAAAATGTAATACAAATTCATTAAAAACTATAGAAAATATTAAAAATATGAATGAAAGGAATAATAAATTTTTATAAGATCACATGATCACCTAAGGAGGTACTAAAAATCATAATTTCTCAATATTAAAATCCTATTAATTATTAAGAAATAGTTCCTTCTTCCATAGTGGTAAATCCCATTTTTCATAGACTAGTAAAACCTCCATTATCTACTCCTTTTTAAAATCTTCCTTATTTTATATTTTTTACTTAGATATTTCTTCTTCATTGATTCCTTATTCTTCATTGTTGTAAATACCATGAGATCTAATCTTATAACTTTACTTCTCTGATGTGGATTGAAATTTTTTGCATTATTTGATCCAAATGGAATACTTGATTAGGTGGAATAAGTGTTGACATGGTATCCTAGAATTTTCTTTGAAGTGTGTATGAGCTTCAAAAGTCATAATAATGATACTCCATGATTTTATTTTTACAAGTTACATGGAGTTAACATGTGACAGATGAGTGACAACATGATAGTTTGAATATGTAACCACTTGGATGGTCATTTTGTAGCTTGGGACTTTGAGAAATTTTCTAGCATGGTTACTCAAATGGTTGTATGATAACTTTAGATTAGACCTAGTCACCTGGGTTTTTCATGTGGTAGCTTGTAATTCCATCATACATTGGGATAGATTTTATTCATGTGGTATCTTGAGTTTTCTTCATGTTATAACATTAATAATTTTTGAATTTCTTAGCATTATTGATCATTTCACATGGTTAGTTGAATTAATCATGTGGTTGGTCAATCAATTTTTGAGTTCTGTTGACAAGTAACTATGAAATATGTTTGAACATGTAGTCACTTGTTTGGATTTTTTGAAAATTTGAGTTGGGTCACTCCCCAAAAAACTCTAGAATTTCCATATTTCTTCATATAAGATCATAAATACCTTTTATTTCATGAAAATAAAAGCATAAACCTGATATAATCATAAAAAATTCATATATTAAGTGTACGATTTATGCTACTATATCCAAAATATAAAATATGAAATTTAATCAAAAAAATTCACCCAAATATTAATAAAACTAAACATTATTTGTTAAACTAAAAAATGTGATAAAAAAAAACAAAATATTCTAAGAATTGTGGTTTTAAAATCATTTTAAATTTTGATAAAATGTATGAAAATATTATTTTTTTAATTTTAGAGAGGCATTAGTAATTGATAGTTATTTGGTACATAGGACATGTGAGTATGTTCAGTTAATCAATGGGTAAAAAAGAAACACTCATAGTAGTTATAGTTCATATATAGGTAATAGGTATAATAAAATGGCCTTTAAGGTCAATAAAGATAAAGTTTAATTTTTTTACGAAATTGATGGTTTTAATTTTTTTTGATATAGAAAGTTATCTTCACAGTTCATTGGAACTTTCAATGTTTTTTAGTGAGTTGAAGAGGTGATTTATCGGTTGTAACTTCCTCTATAGATGGAAAAATATAAAGATGTATTTCATGGTTCATAGTTTTCGAAGTATGTTTTTATCTTTCTCATGTAAATTAATGGTTCGAGTAGGATTTAGATATAGATTCATTATTTCTCAGGTATCTATTTTAAATTTAGGATCATGAGAATATTATTTTGTGTGGTTATTAAATTCCAATGGTCTACATTCTTTGGAGGCATAGAGGAATTGAGGAAATCCCCTAGGAGTGGGAGTATCAGATTTTATTATAGGTTATAACTATATTTTCAATATAACTTTCTTGTATTATAATTTATTAAATGTTATGGTGATATTATTAATATTTTAATTTGGATATTTTCCTCTTATTATTACAGTTGGTATTTTTAGCGATTAATATTTTTGAAGATCTGGAGAATATAAGGACCATGATTTTTTAGGTTTTAAAAGACTGTTATTTTTTAGAGTGATGGGAGGTTATGGATTGTGTCACTATATAGTAATGTTGCTTGATTGGTGTGTGATTTGACTGGTTATTGGATGGTTCAGATTTTTTGGGTGATGAATGTCAAACCCACCACTTCTAAATTATTTATTTTGTTATTATTTTTTGGCATTGTGTGGTTTGGGTTTAAGATTGATTTAAATTTTTGTGTTTTTATTTAAAAACACTCATTTTGGGATTGGTGGCATTGGGTTCATGAGCATATCATGGTCTAGGAGAGACGCAAGGCTTCACACAGGTTACCGTGCAGCTTTCCCAATATTCAAAATAAATAAATAAATGAAATTATTATGAGAACAAATTAAAAATAAATTGATTTAAAAATAATAATATTACTAATGATGTTATTATTCTGAATAATAATAATAATATTATCGAGTTTATTAGTATCAAGTTTATTAATATTTAGTTTATTAAGTTTATTATTATTATTATTTTTATTATTATCATCACCATCATTATTGATAATATAATTATTATGTTTTTTAATTGGTTAGGGTTTATTTTTTTATTTTTTATTTTTCCACCCCCAATCCTATCTCCCATCTCTCACGAACCGCTTACCCTCCCCCATTGTGCTTCAAATTCCCCTTCCCCCTAACCCTATACAAGCACCTTTCCTTATCCATGGGCCTCATTATGCATGCTTCCTCCTCCCATGGACAGTGCCCTTTCACTGTTCCGATGCTCTAGCACCACCTATCCACCCTCATGAATCCCTCACATGACCCGCAGCCAGCCTTTCTCCCTCTATAGTGCACATACCCTCTCAGGCAGAACCCTCCGGTGGCTCCCTATACAGTGTGACCCCCCTTTTGCATGCACCTCTCTTCGACAACCCCTTAGAGTAAAACCCTCCTTTAATTTGGGTATTTGGTGTTCTAGTAGGTTGAGTTATGTTTTAAGAGTTTAATATTGGGTCATTTTCTGTTTCATTGTTTGATTTAGAGTTCAATTTGGTCATTTTCATGGTGCAAAGAAAATATTTGATAAAAATTAAAAAAAAAATTAATTTTAAAGTGTAATTTTTTTGTGGTATTTGGGTATGGTCCATGTTTTAAGCCTTGGTGTGAACCTTGGTAATATTTTATAAATGATTAAAATGACTTATTTCATTGTAAAATTAGTGTGAAACTAGTTTTTGAATGAATTTTATAAGTGTTTGGGTTGGAATTGGATTATTAATGTGAATTCAGGTGTACTTTTCATGTGAAACCATTTTATGCCTCTTTTAGATTCTTTATAACTTTTATAAATGGTTTATTTAATTTTCAAGTGGTGAAAATCACATTTTCAAGGGAACTTATGGTGAAAATGGGTTTGGGTGTAGGTTTTTTAAAGGTAAATGAATAATTGGGTATATTTGGTTTGTCATTCATCTGTAAATGTATATTTTAAATGGTTTAAATAATGAAATTATTGTTTTGGAATTGGTTCCGGTTTATGTGATGATTTGAAAAGGCCTTTGGAAATGGTTAAATTGATCATGTGATTTTCTTTTAAAATTTTCAAATGGATTTAATGAGTTATGTAAGTTGCATGAATTTTATTTTCAAATGGTTTAGTGTGAGTTTGGGTTTAAAGAAAATTTTTGGTGTACATTTTTTTTGTGCTAACTATGAAGTGTTTCATAATTTTTTTTATTAATTTATTAAATTATATGTTGAGTGTTTGGTCCCTGATTGGTGGTTTCAAGTCATCAGGTATAAGGTGACTCACCTGCATGTCCATATGTATATATATATATATATATATGGGTTCCCTTATTACAGGTATAGTCATCCATGGTGGTGAATGTATATGTATGTGGCTAGGTGTTCACATGTATATATATAAGAAAATTCATTTGTAGGTGAGTGGAAACTAGCATATTCATATAAGAATATATGTAAGGATCCCCGTGCACACTTTCATGGCCATGCAAGTGTGTTCATAGGCGATAGGTGTCCTTATATGTATGTGAAAGTTCATATAATTAGTAGGGGGTCATCATCTATTAGTTAGAAATCACCAAGGACCGGATGTTCGGTTTGGTTCCACCCTGAGGTAGGTTCCCTATGCCTTGATATTTAATTATAATTTCTATTATTTTTGATGGTCTATTAAAATAATTTCCTTGGTTTTTATATGAAACACACAAGAACAATATATATATATATATATATATATATATATGGTAAGTGGTTCTGTTCCCTAACATCACTAGATGAATTTAATTATGATTGTTTGAGTTTATAAATGTTTTTTTGATTTTATTATGTGTTGAGAATTGTATTTTTGGAATGGTTAGTGTGTTGATAAATTAGAAATGAATTTTTTATAAGGGAAATGGAAATGTTTCGTGTGTACTTTAATTTAATATTTTTAATATGGGTTTTAGGGGGTGTTTGGATGGTGATAAATTCATTATCAAGGGCTTTGAGGCATGTGTATATTTTAATGAATATATTCAAAGGAAAATGAATCAATTCAGGTGTGTTTTCCTTGTAGTGAATTTTATGTATAGTTTTTGAAGTGTTCAAAAAAGTGGAAATATTTTTTTTAAATAATGTTTGAAGTTTGAGTGGTTTTATGAGGGGGATTGGCCTATTATTTATGTTAGTCTTAATTGGGTGATTTATTATGTTATAAAAATGGGAATTTGGGAACTTTTTATGTGATGGAAAAGGTATTTGAAAAAAGTCTTTTCTATGGTGTGTGTAAATTGAAAAAGGTAATGTTTTGTAAATAGGGGAATTTTCATCGAATTGTTTGGGCTTTTCATGAATTTAGATGTGTGGTGTGTGTGCACGTGAACTTTAACTTTATTATAAGGGAAACCCTAGGTACCAAGGTGGGAAGACTAGGACTAGTACACTAGATGATATGTAAGTGGTTCGTCCCAATTTCGTCTAGTAGGATTGATGATACAACACTAACTATAAAATTATGATGATTAGAGACCACTAGGTTATGGTTGTGTTCCCTACTAGTGGCTCATTCATGAGAATGTAGACTGTTGTGGCACCTATGCCACATTTTCACTAAGTTATGATGTCTCTAGGGCCCCACATGTGCTAGATACCTATAGGTTTTCCCCACAGTGCTCTTTTGTGGAATAATGTTTGTGATGTGATTTTATTTTCTCTTTCTCTTACTTGATAACTCATTGTGAAAAACAATATTTTAATCTTCATTTCCCCCCTTTCATTTTGAAATGTCAACGCATGATTGTAATATATTTTCAAAATATAGTGGAAGAGAAATTATTTCCTTAAAAAAAAGTAAACATGTTACTTGGTTTTTAAAAGACTGAAAAACCTTATTTCAATATGTATTATTTTCAAACTAGCTTGATTTGGTTTCTTTTTAAAGGAAAATGAATGAAGCATTGTTATTCCTCGACTTTTTACTAAGAATCTCAGTGATCCGGCCTACGTTATTTTTAGTTTTAGGTTGTAGTATTCGATATCTCTTAGGGAGAGCGTGGTTCTATGTTTAGTGGTGACCCATGGGGTCACTTGGAGGTATATCTAGATGATTATCTTTATGTTTTTTCATTATTAGTGTTTACCTATTTTTTATGATTTATTTTTATTAATTTTATTTTATTTTCGGGATAAATCCTTCCCAAATGATTGTTTTGATGCTCGAAACTAGCTTTCAGTGAATGGGGATCGAGAACACCATATGGGCCATGCCAAAGACCATCTTGGGTGACCGGTTCATGGATGAACCATCCCGGTTTATTATAAAATGGTATAAAATGGAGGTTTTTCTATTGTGAGTCCTATTCTTGGGTACAGAGTCATGTTAGACTGGTTCTGGGATTGTTGGGACTCGATGTTTGGGTTACGAGTAAGGTTCCTAGACAGTACACCTTGTAGTAGGACTTGAGTTACCAGGGAAAGTCAGTTTCAATGGAGTCTTTTGGTCCTTGTAGTTCATTAATGTATGGGAAATGAAAATAGATTTGGGTGAATGGTCTCTGTGAGCTTGCAAGGCCTGGCAAGCCATGTGGAGCTGGGGACATTGTCTTAGAACATTATCTATGATGGTGGTGTGACTAACATATGGCCACCAACCATATGTCTATGTCTCCCATCAGAACTAGTTTATGCTTGAATCATCTTGTGACTCATTATATTACAAAAATTATTTTTCAAAACCCATATTTGAGAAGTGTGGGAATTAAATTTTAAAATAGAAATGGTTTGATTGGGTTCTTAGGTCTCTTTATCAGCAAGTGTATGCCCCCATAATGAGTTAGTGCACAGTTGAAGTGCATACACGGGGGATTCATAGTGGATGGATCCTCCAGTTGTAAAGTGTAAGAACCTTCTCCTTCTTGAACATTGGAATATGAATCCACCTCTCTTTTTGTGGTCTGGTGGATCTTCTAGCATCTAGAGATCGGATGTGAGATGAGCTAGATGAAACTTTAGTATCTTGGGTTTCATGGGAGGTTGAATATGGAGTTTGACATCGTTAAGTCTATAGGTCCTATACGGAAGCAGTGAAAGAAATTACACTGGGGAAAAGTTGAAGCAGTATGGAGATATCGGTGTTGGATGCTATGTAAAAGGGGCCTTCAGATCTTTCATTGTTTTTGTTTAAGAAAAGATTCATGTTAGGCCTAGAAAATCTAGTCACAAGAGGCTGTTATGGATACTTGTTGGAATCTCATGCTGTTTGGGACTTAGTTCAAGGTCCCAATCCTTGTAATGTCTCTATCAGTTGTAGGGGTCATGTTTGGTGACACACTGTAGCTCTAGTTCAAGGGTGACCATTGTGAAATCTTTTTAGAATCTCCATTTTACAAGAAGTGTGTCTTCCTTCAAGAAACTCCTAATTTATCTGTTTTGAGTACAGGTTCCTTTAGTGTGTTATTTATATTACTCTTTCTTGTTCAGAGTGAAAGGAATGTTGCTTATGCATCTTCTATGCCCATTTTTGGTAAAAGTGTCACGTGGTAGCAAGTTAATGTTGTAGGGTGTAGTGTCTGCTGGTGTTTTCTAGATCACAATTTTGTTTTTTGTGGAACCAGTAGGAGGAGTTTCATTTTGGGGGTTTCTGAAGCCTGACTGTAAGGTAGGAAATGCTTCAATCATCAAATCTCTATCCATAGGTATTTAAGTGAAGAAATCTCGTAGTTTGGAGAACCCCAATGGTGTGAATGTTTTGTATCTAAGTTTTGTCCTCGGTATAGGATATGGAGATAGTTTAATCCTCTAGTGTAGTTGTTTTGTTTTAATTATTATTGTTCTGTGGAATGAGGTGGGAGGACCTTGTTTCCACATCATGAACCATTTTTGTGTAATAATTTCTCATTAGTTATAATAAGGTATAATCATTTTGTTTCCTTAAAATCATGGTGGTTGTGTTCTACTAAATGGGGATATTCTTTTAATTTCCTCTACGCGCCCTATGCTTATAAATAGAGAGTAGTTGGATTTGTGTTCTTTCTGGGTAAATAAAACATTGGGATGTGTCAGTGGTGGCCTTTTTGATCCATTGGATAACTCCCTTCAATCCCCTCCCCTTATTGAGGGGCGTTATTGGTCCGTATAGAGAATCACTCAAGATTGAATAATCTGGCCAGTTTTATGGTGGGGAGACCCATCGTGGGTCTCATTGAAATTTCCACTAAAATGAAATGGTGTTAGCCTATTCTTTATAGAGGGAAATACATTACGGCCTCCCTATGTTAGTTTCCTAGTTACGCCTTTGGTTTAGGATATTTCTTATGGTGGGGAGTCTATTCGGGCCTCCCTATGTTAGTGATTAGGATTTTTTGTTTGTTTCTGGTGGAGTGTTTGAGTTTCTTAGGAGTGTTCTAGGTGTTTTGTCTTGGGACATAAAATGGTGCATTGTGAAAGTTTCTATCCTTTGATCATCAATTGGAGGTGACATGAAATTTGGGGGTGGGTGTCACTTGGCTGATGTCACTTGGAATTTGTCACTTTGAGGGAGTCCATTTTAGGTCTCCTGAGTTTATTTTGTAAGTCTATTATTTTGTTGATAGTGTTAGAAACATATCTTGATGGTTGTTTTTTGGGAATATCCTTAGGCTGGGAAGGGTGGATCAACTTCTATATTAGGGTTAAGCCTTATTGTGGCTTTCTAGGAGTGGAAAGCATTCTGGTGGGGAGAATTGTCACACCCACCACTTTTATATTATTTATTTTATTAGTTTTCTTGGCATCGGGTGGTTCGGGTTGAATCCAACTTTACAATTTTGATTTATTATTGAAAAATGAACTTTTGGGACTGGTGACATCAAGTGCACAAGTAGAGCATGGTCTGGGAAAGTCTTGCAACTTCACCCAGGTTACCGTGCGGCTTGCTCGATGTTCAAAATAAATAAATAAATAAAATTCAAATGAAAACAAAATAAAAATAAAATTATTTAAAAATAATAATACTAATGATATTATTATTTTGAATAATAATAATAATAATAATATTGAGTTGATTATTATAACATTTATTATTATTAAGTTTATTATTATTATCATTATCATTATCATTATCATTATCATTATTAATATTATAATTATTGAGTTTTTTTAATTGGTTAGGGTTTATTTTTTTATATTTTATTTTTCCTTCTCAATCCTCTCTCCACTCTCTCAAAACCCCCTCCCCTCCCCCATCGCACTACAACTTCCCCTTCCCCTAACCATATGCATGATGCCTTTTCCCCCTACATAGACCTCATAGCACACACCAGATCCTCCCATGGCTGACGCCCTTTCCCTGCACTGACACTCTCGCATTGCCCAGACAACCTCACACCTCCCTCGAATGACCCGCATTTGGACTTCATCCCTGCATGGCACACATACCCTCTCATATGTAACCCTCTAGTGCCTCCTCATCTAGAGAGAGACCCCCTTGTGCACATGCCTCTCTCCAACATCCCCACCATGTAATACCCTCTATCAATTTATGGTTGTGGTTTTCTAGTAGGTTGAGTTATGTTTTTAGAGACTAATATTGAGTCGTTTTTGGTCCAGTTGTTTGATTTAGGGTTCAATTGGGTTATTTTCATGGTGTAAAGATGGTATTTAATAAAAATTAAACTTGTTTTTAATTTTGAAGTGACATTTTTTTGTGGAATTTATGCATGGTCTATGTGTTAAGCTTTGGTTTCCACCTTGGTAATGTTTTATAAATTATGAAAATGACTTATTTCATTGTGAAAGTGGTGAGAAACTAGTTTTTGAAATAATTTTATATGTGAATCGGTCAGAATTAGTTTCTTAATGTGAATTTGGGTGTACTTTTCAGGTAAAACCTTATTGTGCCTCTTTTAGAAGCTTTATAAATTGAACAAATGGTTTATTTAATATTTCTAGTGGTGTGAATCACAATTTTAATGGAACTTGTGGATAAAATGGGTTTCGGTGTAAGTTTTCTAAAGGTAAATGCATAATTTGGAATGTTTGGATTATCATTCATTTCAAAATGTAAATTATAAATTGTTTAAATTATGACATGCATGTTTTTTAATTGGTTTTGGTTTATGTGATGATTTTAAAATGCCATTGGAAACAATTAAATTGATTATTCATTTTTCTTTTAATATTTTCTAAAGGGTTTTATGTGATATGTAATTGGTTTGAAATGTATTTTTAAATGGTTTAGTATGAGTTTGGAGTTATATAGTGTTTTTTGTGTAAATTTTTGTGGTGCTAATTTTGAAGTGTTTCATAAAATGTTTTATTGATTTATTAAATTATATGTGTAGTGTGTCTGCCCTGCTTGGTGGTTTTGAGTCACCGGGTCTAAGGTTGCTCACCTACGTGTGCATAGGTAAGTATATATATATATGGGTTCCCCTGTTACATGTATATTCATCTATGGTAGTGAATATACATGTATGGGGCTCAGTGTTCCCATGTATATATATATATATATGAAAATGCATACGTAGGTGAGTGGAGACTAGTATATGCATATAAGAATATATGTAAGTCTCCCCTTGCACACTTTCATGGAAATGAATCTGTGTTCATAGGGGATACATGTTCTTATATGTATGTGAAAGTGCATATATTTAGTGGGGGAGAAACAACTCTTAGTTAGAAATGGCCAAGGGCCAGATGTATGGTTTTGTTCCACCTTGAGGTTGGTTCTCTATGCCTTGATCATTAATTAGAATTTCCATTATTCCTTGATGTTCCTTTAAAAGTATTTCCTTTGTTTTTACATGAAATTAATAAGATATATATATATATATATATATATAAATGGTAGGTGGTTTCGTGCCTTATCATCAGTAGATGAATTTAATTATGTTTATTTATATTTATAAATGTATTTTTTTGATTTGATTATGTGGTGCGAATGGTATTTTTGGAATGGTTGGTGTGTTGATAATTTAGAAATTATTTTTAGATAAAGGAAATGGAAATTTTTTGTGTGTTCTTTAATATTATGTTTTTAAGATGGGTTTTATGGGTTTTTCGGATGGAGAAAAATGCATTTTCAAGGTCAATGAGGTGTGTGTATATTTTAATAGAATTTTTCAAAATAAAATGAACCACTTTGGGCATGTTTTCCTTTTTGGGAATTTTGTGTATAATTTTTGAAGTGTTCAAAAAGGTGAAAAGCTTATTTTAGAAAAAGTTTTTAAAGTATTTGAGGTTCTATGAGGGGGATTGGCCTATTATTTTGGTTAGTTTTATTGGGTGTTTTCTTATGTTATAAAAAGGGGAAAATGGGAGCTTTGTCATTTATGGAAAAAGTATTTGAAAAAGGGATTTTATATTGTGTGTGTAAATTGAAAAATGTTATGTTGTGTAAAGAGGGGTCTTTTTGTTGAAATGTTTGGCCTTTGTGTGAATGTAGAGGTGTGGTGTGTGTTCATGTGAACTTTAACTTGATCATAAGGAAAACACTGTGTACCTTAGTGGGAAAACTAGGACTAGTACATTAGATGATATGTAAGTGGTTCATCCTAGTTTCGTCTAGTAGGATTGATGATACAACACTGCCGAAATAATTATGATGATTAGAGACCACTAGGTTATGGTTGTGTTCCCTATTAGTGGCTCATTCATGAGAATGTAGACTGTTGTGGCTCTTATGCCACATTTTCACTATGTTATGAGGTCTCTAGGGCCCCACATGTGCCAGTTACCTATAGGGTTTTCCCATGGTACTCATTTGTGGAATAATACTTGTGATGTGATTTTATTTTTTGTTTCTCATTCTTGATGCCCCATTATGAAAAACCATATTTTTATCACCATTTATACCATTTCAATTTGAAATATTAATCCATGATTGTAACATATTTTGAAAGTATAGTGGAAGAGAAATGCGTTCCCTAAAAAATAGTAAACCTGTTTCTTGGTTTTGAAAAGTCTGAAAAACCTTATTTATATATGTATTATTTTAAAGCTAACATGACTGGTTTTTTTAAAAAGGAAAAGGCATAGGGTGCTATTATTCCTTGGATTTCCTACGAAGCATATTGGTGCTCACACAAAATTTATTTTTAGTTTTAGGTTCTATTCTTGGATCACTCTTGGAGCATGAATGGTTCTATGTTTGGTGGTGATCCATGCGGTCACTTGGTGGAATGTCAAACTGGTTATCTTTATCTTATTTTTCACTGTTAAAGTTTATTGTTTCTTTCTAGTTTATTTATATTTATCTGTTTTTTATTTTCTAGTATAAACCATTCCCAACTGCTTATTTTGATGCCCAACACTATTTGTCAGCCCGTGGGGATCGGGAACGCCCTTTGGTCCATACCAAAGACCGGATCAGGTGACCTGTTTAGGGTCGAACTGGTTTGGTTTATGATAATGAATATCTGGTAATAAATTTTCAGGACGTTTAATTAGTGTTATTTTTTGGCAGTACTAATCTATGGTTTGTTCTACATGGATATTGGGGGATGATTTGATAACTAGAGTAATGTACTATAAATAAGTTTATGGAATAATGTTTGAGGAAATATTCTATCTTTTTTATTTTATCTCTATAAATTAAAGTAAATTTGGAGGTGGAATTCTAATTCATTGAATTTGGAAGATTTAGTAAGTATTTATAGAGGATTTATTTGATTAAGAAAATGATTTCATTTACATTTTATAGTAAATATTAGATATTGGAGGCTGGTGAATATCAAGAAGACTTTATAGTTTTATTATGATTTAGTGATCCATTGTTAATTTAGGGTATTTTATCTTTCTTTTTTTCAGTCTTTATTATTATTAATTTTATTTTTTCTTCCATACAGTATACATAGGCTGGATTTAATTATTGATGGTTATTTTTTTGACCATAAAATTTACTAAATATTGTATTATTGAAGGAATAATCCTTAGGATCGAGTATTTCTCAATAGGTGAGGAATATTATTGAATATATTTGTATTTTAGAAGAAGACATGCTCTATTTTTATCTTTAACTATGATAGATTGTATGTTTATGTGCAATAGATAAAGTTTTAGTCAAGGATCTTGAGATGTTAGTAGCGGATGATTCTTTCATAACTATATTTCTAAAAGGTTTTTGGATGTTTGGTAGATTATATGGATAGTTTACCTTGTTAATCTATATGGTTTCTCCAGAGGGTCTAGATGTTTAATTTTAGAAAATCATATAATATAATCACTGAACTAGTTTCAAGATTGGATTATAGATGGTATTATGAATTTCTTCTAAACCATTTAAGTACTTATAGGACTTTTTTATACATAAGGCTGGGAGAAACTGGTATGAAGGATTTATTTATATTAGGATTGAAAGATAAATTCCTTATTTTTTATTTACTTCCCTTTATAAGTTGAATTATGAAAATGGTGGTTGGTTTAGAGGATTTGATTTGGGAAAATTATATTGATATACACTTTAACCGACTAATGGATCTGGAGGGTTAGTTTTGTATTCTAACTATGTATTCTAGAGGATGGTGCTTTGTGTAATGGACAATGCATTTGGGTTAGGTAATTTGGGTCAAAGAGTGGTTCAATTATGTTTTCTTTGGGATGTTTCAGATCATTTATGTGTAAAAATAGGATGAGATTTTAGTTTTTGGGAGTTAAACTAGGCTCTTGGAAAAATTACATAATCAGAAGAGAGCCACATTATAGTGTAGGGGAATTATGGTGTGAAAATGGATACAGATGATAAAATCTTTATTATGTTATGGTGGTTGTGTTTCAATAAATAGGGTTTAATTCATGACCAATGAAACATGAGAATAATTTAGAGTTATGTAAGAGTTAATTTGAGGACTAGTTGAGGAATATTCTTCAACCATGAAAATTACAACATGATAGGTTGTGGCATGAGATTAAAAAATTTCAACATAATATTAAATTTTGAAGTGGGTAGTGTGTTGTTCCTCAACCCATATGGTTGTTTCATTATGGTTTCCAAGTAGGGGGAGTGTTGTGTTATGGTAATGGTGTTGAATCGAGAATGGTTTAATGGGATGGTGTTGTGCCGTGATAGGTGGACATGAAACTATGAGTTATTTAGGGTACAAATTCTATATCTTCCTAAAATTATGGTGTTTTTCCACAACTATAAAATTAATTAAAAAATATACCCCATGTGTAGTTTTTTATCTATATTAAATTAAATTAAATTTAAAAGTTTAAAAGGTTTTTAAAAGGATAAAATGGGTTCATTTTTTCTTGTAAAAAATGGGATCTCTCCCTATATTCTCACCTTCAGTCTTCTTCATCCTATATGGTATAATTATTATTTTCAGGACATTATTTAACATATCTATCACAGGGAGCCTCCATGGGTATGTAGAGTTTTCCATGTGTAAATGTTTTATAGTTATAATTAGTTATACTCTAAATTCAGGGTTTTTATAATATTTATGATTTTGTTTTATCGAGTTTGAATCGATCGATGTTTACTGATGAGTAGAGTCATGAGAACTCCTAGTAAAAATGTCCCATATAATTCATATGTTATTCACGTGTTTATGATTTTTTTGAAATGTGGGAATTTGTGGGGTCATTTTAGTGACTACAACAAGAACTAACTATAGTCATTTAGGTCCTAGGGGTTTTTATAGGTTGTGATAATACTATTATGTGTTGATATAAGATGATATATTTTAATGGCCTATATTGTGATGATCATTGAACCACTGACTTATTTGAAAATATTTACTTGTGTGGTATGGGTGAGATAGGTTTTTTTGTTAATGATGTGATGTATGTGTATGGTTGGAATTATAGTATTCCAGTATGATTTTGATGATTTTTATCACCAATGATAGAGCGATGTGGGGTTATGGTTTAACACGAGTTGTGATGACTATAACTAAGGGTGTAAGTCATGGGTTTCTCAAAGAATTATTATAGTAGGTCATTTTTGACTTTTACTCAACATGTGATATTAGGCTGTTCGGGTCATTTTCACATATAATAAGGTACATGAGGTGGTTTAGACTATTTTTTATTATTGGTATCGTTAATAGATTAATCATTTTTTGGGTGATGATTTTCACTATCATTTTAAAGGAGGGACATTCCATAAATGGACATAAGATATTAGGGTGATTGAGATCATCATTTTTTAGTAGGATCCTTATCATACATCTAAGAGATATTTGGTATGATAGCCTAATATTGTTAAAGTATGGATGTTAACACTTCCTAGGGTTTTATTGGGATCTTTGGTTAGTGTTCTGTAAAATCAATTTGGTGACTATAGAACTTGTGATAATATATAGGGATGCGACTTGGGTACTTTTGAATGTATTAGAGTGGATTCATCTGTTTTGTTTTGAGTGTAACACCATGTTATATGAACTAGGTTTGAAGTTCAAAGGATCATATAGTATAACAGATCATGAGTATTTTATCCCATTCCAACAATGGATGAAGAAGGTTAAGGTTGAGTCAAGACTAGTTTAGCATGAGGGGAGTGGGATGAATCTTCTTCCATATTCATAAAAATTTTAACTTTTTATACACTCAAATATGTATGGATATTATCTAGTGATGCCAGTGATGGTGGTCTATTGATTTTATACTCACAAAACTATATAGGACGACTAGGATGTGCATATAATGTATAGATTGTTACAAAATAATGGGAAATGGACTAGTTTCAGGAGAGTAGTGGATATAGGTGTAGTTGGTTGACAAGTCAGATTCTGATGATTGGAGATAGACTTGGTGGATCCACAATATCAATATAGGGGTTTTATTTTACTATTTTTGGGTTTTTTGTATGTGAGTGGTTAATGGGGGATCATTTTATCTTCAATATGACATGCATGAAATTTTATATGTTTACTATTATTACCATTTGTGTATTCCAACCGGTTATATTATTTAATTTTTTATATAATTTAATTATTATTTATATTTTTATAATTTTATTTACATAGGTTATAGTCTTTCCATTATCTCTTCTTAGACCCTCACTTCTTGATGTAATCTTATGACATATGGTAATACATTCTTGAGGCTAGTAGGTATCTATATTGGGTGTCATTTGGGAGATTTGGGTTGAAGATTATAAAAATTTATATCAAATCTGGTTTAGATAAAATGATATCGAGTGGGTTTTGTTATTATTTATTCTATTCTAGATGAATGTCTAGGATTGTGTTGAGACTTGGGATTTATTAATGAAAAGTTACAAAGCAGTATAAGTATGTAGAAGAGTCCAAGTTGTGAGGGGGAACTAGGATTTTTATATTGTTTTTTGTGGATACAGTTGAGTTATTTGATATATATAAATTGGTATTTTATGTTATTAATTTCTATTTTGAACTCTTAGAAACAAGAGGCAAGAGGTGTTAGTCATGAATCATTATAGGTTCATATATCTCGCATGAAATGTATGTTCTGATTTTTGGTTACCTTTTTTGTTCTAGTTATAGAATCATAAGGGGTTTGGATATTTATATTTTCATTAAAAACCTTTATGGTGTTTTACCATATTGATTCTAGGATAAATTTTACGTAGTTAAACCAGAGATATGATTCCAGTGTTCTTGATTATAAATATCTTATGTGTTTATAGTGTGTGTGTTACCTACCCTAGGAAAGGTTTTGGTGGGGCATTGAGGTTATATGATATGTGAATTATGTGTGAATAGGGAAATTTATGGGCTAGTAGGTGACACTACCTACTATAGAATTTCTTATTTGAAATATCTGGATTGTTATGTCTATATTGATCATGGTATTTGGTTCTTGGTAAGATTATAACTAGAAAACCTCCATTGGAGCATCCGGAAGAAAATTATATAGTTTCATCAACGCATACACTAGACGTGGACCTGGAGGGGGGATATGATCATTAATCATGGGTAGAGGTGAAAATGTAGAAATTTTAATCAAATAGGGTAGAGTAGATGTGGTATTATTTTGAGGAGAATCTAAGGGTGAGACTGGTACAAGTGATATAAATTATTTATTGGGAGATCCGGAAGTGAAGACACCTATGGAATACCTTACAAATGAGTTCTAGTCATAACATCTTCTCTTGTTATAGAGAGAGGGAAGACATTGGGAAGTTGGTTATTGAATCAAGTTGGTTTAGAATATCTTTAATCAAATCTAAATGGTACAAGGGTGAAGAGAAAATTGGAAATATATATTCTTAGGGTACTAATGAAACACATGTGGGATATTTAGGTAGAAGAAGGTAGGTATGAGGGGAAGATATGGAAGGAAATAAATAAAAGGTTTTTCTATAATGTATTCCATAAAACACTAAGAACATACATATATGATGCGTTTTAACATATATTATAGAGTATAATTCATTATGGACAATTTTGTGATGATTAATAATATATTATTATTTTCAAAAATGTTACCAGGAGATGAGATTTCCAAGGTGTAGATATTTGAAGATGGTTTGAAGAATGAAATTAGGGTACAAGTAAATATATTCAGGTTGACCAATTCACAGAGGTGGTAAACCAAGTGTTTATAGTAGAATATAATTTAATTTATAGGAGTATAACAAGTTGGATAGTGGTTTCAGGTGATGTTGGTAGTGGATATTAAGGAAACCAGAGTCATTGACATGAGAAGACCTAACTGGGTGGCTAGAGTAGAGGTTCAATATTGAAATCATGGTGTGGGTATTTAGTGAGGTGTTTTAGTGTGTAAAAACTTTTCATGTTCATTCCTAATGTGATTGACCATTTAAGGAGTGGTTCTCTTGTGGATATATGGGAAATTTAGATCAGGTTTTCAAGATAAACTCATAGTCAGCTGAAGTTTGGGTTTAATTAAATCATTGTAATCTGAGGTAGGAGTAGGAGATGTATTGGGTGGGGTTATATAAGATTCATATACATATATGGGTAGTGGTAGTTGATAGGATACTATGTAGTGGAGATAATGGTAAATACATAATTTTACCCCAAAGAGAGAAAATACATTAGGGAGCTAAGATTTGAGTCAACTATTTGTGATTGAGACAATGTATATAAAGTAGGATTAAGATCTACTTATAGTCATAAATACATCATGAGTGAATATGGTTTTGGTTTTTGAGTGATAGATGCTAGTGAAAAATGTGAGTTATGTGAAAATGGAAAAAATTGGTGTAGTTTGAGGTATATGCATTGAGTGAAATGCATGATGGATATGTGATAGTTAGTGTGCACAAAATCTTGGATTATGGTATGTACAGTACCATCAGTTAATTAAATAGGTTGGTTATGGTGTGACTAAGTAAGTGATTCTGATGGTGGGGAGTGCTGGGAGATGGAATAAATTGGTTTAAGGTGGATCATCATGGTGATTTTTAGTAGATGTATTTGTTCTGTATTGTCTTAGTATCTCAGGTGTAAGGTGAGTGGGATTATCATGATCTAGTAGAGGTTGTTCAGGTTCTATCTAGAGAAAAATCTTGTATGATCAGTTATATGGTGTGGTAGTTTTAAAAAAATGTGTATTCAGGTGTGTAAATTTTATTATAAGAGCATCCTGAATATATGTGTTTTGAAATGTTTGAAGATGTAGAGGTTTTGATATTGGTCGAGAGTCTTATTTCATGGATTTTCCCTGGTTTTGGGTTAAAATTCTATAATAAGAAGAAAAAAATGCTACAATACAGGGGGTATCGAGGTGTACTGAGTATTTCATCGGATTAAATTTTCAGTTTGTTTTTTTCGCCACGAAGCAACACTTATGTGTAGTACTATGACTAGTGCTGCATAATAATAACTGGGGGATATGTAAGAATTAATTTTTGTGACTGGTCAAGGACCATGCCTCAACCAAGGGTATTTTAGTGTTGTGGGTGGTTGTATGTAACTTAAAAAATTTCATGTAAGATTAGATTTGGAAGTATGAAGTGGGTTGTATTATAACATATATTGTTTCTCCATGAATAGTGTCTTTATGGGGTGTGTTGTGTCAAAATCAAGGAACTATGTTGTGATTATTTTCCAAAGGAACAACACCATGGTGGGTAGACCTTGTATCATGAAGTCATCAGGGTTAGGATTCTAGATCTACCATGGGGTAGGGTATTGCATCATGCCCAGAGAGGTCATGCCATAGCCCACTCCCTATATAGTTTTTAGTGTTTAATTTTAATTAACTTTAAAAATTTAAAAGGTTACCTAAATGAGAAATTGACCTCATTTCATTTAGTGGAAAATGGATATTTACCTACACTCTCTTCTTCTTACTTCTCTATCCCAAGTGGTATTTTGATCATTTCTGGTTCATTTTGGGTCTATTTATCATTATGCTTCATCGCCTCTAAGGATACCCACCTTTGTGTTATTTTTTCAAGCTTTATAATAGTCTCTCCATTCATCATCAGATATTCCTTAAATTAGGTATTTTTCTATGATTTTTTATTTCTTTCAATTAACTTAAAATGTACTGACTATTATTGACGAGGGGATTCTTTTCTAACTTCAAATATAATGTTCATTGATTCTTCATGTTTTATGTAGGTGTTTATGAATCTTCTGAAATGCACATGTGGGAAGGGTCATGTGAACATCCTTAACTAGAACTAGTCATGGTCTCAAAGTTACCTAGGGGTTATCTTTGGGGGATCTATAGTTATTGACCCCACCATCTCATCTCATTCATTATATATATATATATATGTATATATATATATATATTATTTTAGCAATTTTTTTAATTTTATTTTATAACTTTAATAAAAAAATATCTTTCAAACATATCAATGTATAACACCTTATATAACTAATTATTTTCATTACTCACCCAAAAATAAATATTAATTATATCCACACATATAAAAATTTACCTGATGTATAAGGTTCAGGAAAACATTTCATGTAAATGGTAATAATAATACGAAACTAAAATTTTACTCTAGAGAAAGTATGGTGTGACTGATATCCATCTAATCACCTTTATAATAGAATCATGTTCCCTAGGATAACGTTGTTAGACTTGAAGGCACACTATTCATAGATCAATATTCAAAAGGGATATTAATTTTAATATAATCCTAATATGAATAAATAAAAATCATCTATTATTTTTGAGCCTATAACAAAAATCATTCATAGTATTTTTTGAATGAAATTGAATTTTATATAAAAGACTGCATGTAAATATTATTTTCAGGGTGTGAAAATTTTAAGAAAAAATTTCATAATATTTATACCAACACTCATAATATAAAAAATTTATATTTATAAATATTATAAATTTATTAATTCTATATTTTAAAAAATTTTAATATCCATCTTGTAACTAGGTTGAGAGGGAATCCTTACCTAACCTGGAGGCCTAGAGGCACAAAGTCTTGAATTACATGGCCTTGAGGCCCTGAGGTACAAATCCATTACATCAATATTTGACCTGATTATACTATAACATTAAACAGTTATTAAATAAATTAATTAACAATTCAAATATTTTTACATGAGAAAAATATTTATGAAAATTTTATAAATAAAACCATTTGAAAAAAAATAATAATTTTGACTTATTTTTGATATCTAATAACATGTAAATATGAAAAATTCACATTTATATTTCTATATGAACACATCATATAAAATATTTTGTGGTATTTTAGAAACTCATTTATAATTATTAAAATATATAATTCTAAAGAGAAATATAAAATTTACATATTTACTAATATATAAATATTTCATGTTAACCATTTCAATACTTTACATAATTATATATTTTAAGACCTTGTAAAATAACATTAAACTTAGATCTTATCCAATAAAAAATTAGGTATGATCTAAACTCCCTTTTCCA
This sequence comes from Viscum album, assembly GCA_963277665.1. Taxonomy (NCBI): domain Eukaryota; kingdom Viridiplantae; phylum Streptophyta; class Magnoliopsida; order Santalales; family Viscaceae; genus Viscum; species Viscum album. The sequence continues at coordinate 1,698,773,075 of OY728142.1, forward strand.
CACTATTTAAGGTTATTAAGAATAAGGAATACATATAAAAAATTCAAATTCGTAGAATATTTTATAAATATTTAATATTTAAAATATAAATAATTCCTAATTTTAAATATAAACCCTTTATATTTCAATTTTTTTTATAATTTATATTTTTTTATAAATTATGAAAAAAATTTATTAATTAAATATTAAATAACATTTAAATATCCTATATCAGGAATGGATAAATTTTTTTATGTTGACATAATTTTTCCTGAAGCCACACACAATAAAGCCTAAATAGGGAAAACTATCAATCCAAGTGCATGAACTCCTGTATTGAAATAAATTTACAATCACTACATTATAACCTAGAATTTCTATCAAAAACTCTAAAAGAGACCACCCACATTCCTTGCTTCATGTGTAAATATTCCATGTTCAACAGATTTAACTTTACCAAGGTCTACTCACATCTAATAGGGAATGCTTAGGGTGTGAGTATAATGATACCTTGTGGAAAGTTAACACCCGACCCCTTAAACATCATCTATAAAATAAAGGTTGAGAAACAAAAGTATTGGTTTATGTTTGAAATCAGTAAAACATGAGTTATAAATTGTCTATATAGATACACATGAAAAAAAACTCTAATAATATTAACAATTATAACCATGAAAATAATTCCCTATACTAGTTCTGTACTCCCCAAAAAAACTTGTTATGAGACTCCTCTTTGATCTAAGAAGGATTAAATAGGTCAACTATGTTACCCATCCTAATTAACCTAGCCCAAAGGTAGTCAGGGCACATGTTAATATTAGGAAAATAGAATTATGTGTACTAGAGTTGTGGAAACATAACTACCCATCCCAACAGACAAAGTAAGGGGTATACAAAAGAAAGTAAGTTTTCATCCCATATAAACCACCAACATGTTAATAAACTTAATAAATAATAGTATCTGCTTTATTGATCAACCATATACCCCTTACTGATGGAATTTACAATAAAACAATTTAAATATAACCAAAAACATTTAAAATATAAAAAATAAATTTAAAACACTTCCAATGTGCTCAATTTATCTCTTTAATACATAAATCAAATCAATGAACTCAAGATAAAATTATATAATTTATCTACTCTGTTAGGCCCAAATTGTTTTTGGATGCATTTGCTGTCAATATATCAATACGTGTTGGTTCTAAAAGTTTATGGAGAATTTTTGTAAAGTTTGTGTGAAGAGAAAGTTCCTTACAAAATTTTGTTAAGGAAGATAAATAAGAAATTTTCTTCCGGAATATAGATTTCTAGACAAACATTCTAGACAAAGAAGTTATAATAAATTTTCTTATGGAGTAATGTAAAATGTTCCTTAACAAAATAAGATTATTCCTAGTAGTTCATCAACATTCCTAAAAATAATGAAGAATACATGATCTAAGTAATGTTGGTACCCATTTTCAAAAAGTGTGAAAATTCCAAGATGACGTTCTAAAAAAGTTATTTTGCTTTTCTGGACAAACATTTTGTATAAAATATTTAATAGTGTCATCAGATGAACCAAATGTTGATGTCCAAACAAATCCAATTTATTTTTTTGATTGGATGATATTTTTTGAGAAGCAAGTATTTTTTGTGTTTTGAAAATTTTACATAAATTTTAAATAATTATAAATAGGAATAATTCCATAAAAAAGATTTCAGAACTAATTTTAGAGAAAATACAAAGGGGAGGGGGATGTTATTATCATATAGAGATTCTCTATTAAGTTTGATTTGATGAGTTTTTATGATTATGCATGATGAGATAAAAGTACCATGGAGGAAATTCATAATCTGGATAGATGTTTTTCAGATGTACAAACCTTTTTTTAATGAAGTTGTAATATGGGATAAATATAAAGGGTATAAGTTTATGAAGAGATAGTTGAGAAGTTCTTATCGAATGGAGATATGATTTGTGGAGTTTGAAGAAAATTTTCTATAAATATTCAGTAATATTATTAATGATTTAAAAATATTGAGTTACAAAGTTATGATGTAGAACAATTGAACATATTATTGAATAGTACACTAGATAGAGGACAACTTGTCACGACCCCTTCTTGGGACCCGTGCCGTGACTACCCCAAACCCGCCTCCCATAGGCCAGGGGCTGGAGACTAGCACCAAAGGTGTAAATCCCTATAACTGGGAAGTCATTGCCTTTATGAAACATAAACACACAAACAACCAGAGTACTAGAAGAAACAAACACTAAGTAAAGCAATATAACAAGTGTGCTGAAAGTACAAAGGGGGCCAGAAATACAAGCCCAATAGTAAAGTACAAGAAAAAGACAAAACATCAAGAAGGTGTCAAGCTGCTCCTGGATCATCCTCCGAAGTCCCTACCTGAAGGGTAGGTACAGATGGCCACCTCAGCTCTCTACATCCATCTGTCAGCTCCGGGTACCGTCTCTTCGTGGAGTCCACCTCCGGGTACCCTCTCGTCGTCACGTCCACCTTTGGGTACCATCTCATTGTGAAGTCCACCTCCGGGTACCGTCTCTTCGTCACGTCCACCTCTGGGTACCGTCTAGCTCTTCAAGCCTCAAACTCGATCAGTGATGTCCGCCATCTGCATCCAACACAATGTAGTGCGGACGAAGCCCGTGTAGGGGTGAGTATACGATACTCAGTAGGGTCCTCGAGACCCCCGAAGGTATCCCTGAATCCAAAAAGGATACACCACAAAGTAAAATATACAATCACGAAGTAAAAACCAACACTACTTAGGTATATTCCCATACATATACCTAAGTCATCAAATCCAGTTCAGATCTAACTCACGAGCTCAAGTACAATCCAGTCCACACAGGATAGTACAACCCAATCCACAAAGGAAAGCACAAATCAATCCACATAGGAAAGCACAACTCAATCCATATAGGAAAGAACAACCCAATCCACAACGGAAAGCACAACCAATCCATGTAGGAAACAAGTCAATCATATCGAAGATAATTATTGGAAGTCAAGACTCAGCTCACACAGGTATACATCATTTGTAAAGAAATAGGGGATGATCAGATGTAGTTACTGATTCATCTAGCTGGGACCCACGTAGGATATTAGACCAGCTAAGCTGTCGGACCCACGTAGGATACTACAACAAAGGTCAATACTGTCGGACCCACATAGGATAAAAATACAGTAGTCATCACTGCCAAACCCACGGAGGATTCCAATACAGAGGTCTTCACCTTCGAACCCACGAAGGATTCCAGTACGATTGTCATCGTCATCAAACCCACGGACGATTCTAGTACGGTTGTCATTGTCGTCGAACCCACAGAGGATTCTAGTATGAAAGTATTCACTATCGAACCCACGAAGGATTTCATTACGGTCGTCATAGCTACCGATCCCATGGAGGATTTCAGTGCAGTCGTCGTCACTGCCGAACCCACGGAGGATTTCAGTGCAGTCGTCGTCGTCGTCGTAGTCGCAGCCAGCTCCAGGGTTCCCACACACAGCATGCTCGATTCCGGGAGGGTCTGATCCATGAGCCATGGGGGGTTGATACATAAAATGACACGTAGTCCGGAGTTGATTTATCCCAAATATCATTCTCGACAAAAGGATCACAACGTGACCGACGACGCGTCAATCAGACGCCCGGTCCGAGAGTTATTGGCCTTTTCGTTCCGGGGGTCCTGTTGGTTTTTAAGTCAAAACCAACCCGACCGCACTCAAAATTCATCCAAACCTCGAGTAGAGTAATCCAAAAGGGTCCGTCTCACTAAGATGAATCCAACAAAGTCAACGGTACGTCAATTGAACATCCAGAGCTCAAGTTATAAGCGTTTCCGCTCCGAGGGCTCGATTGGTTTCGTGTTCGAACCAACCCGGCCATACCCAAAGTTCTCCAAATCCTTTAGTGCAATATACCGAAACGACCGTCTCAATCTAAGGATCGCATCACAACTGACGGTGCATCGATCGGAGGTCCGTAGCCCAAGTTACGGGCATTTAAACGAACCTGACCAGTTGTAGGGGGTTTTGGGCCCGGACCAACCCGACCCAAGACCCCCTGGGTCGGACCGAACTGGTTCGACCCGACCCGGGTCCGGGTCCGGACCATCAGGGCACGGTGCGGCCGGGCAGGCCTGGGCGGGCGCGACCCGCGTGGCCGGTCAGCTCGGCCGTTTCGGCCAAAAGGGAAACGAGGGGGGGGGGGGTGGGGAGGGAGGCGCTGGCTCCCCCCTTGATTGAAACAGTGCGGCGAAATGGTGCGCCCTCCCCCAAAACCCGGAACGGCAAAGCCGTTCCGGTCCACTACGACACAGCCGCAGAGGTCTCCTACGGGGGCGCGCCGCTGCCACCAGTCGCCGGCGCTGCCGCGCCGGGGCGGCCAACTGCCGTCGCTCTCCGCGGACCACCGGACTCACACCGGTGGTCCTTTTCAGCTTTCGTCTGTGTCTAAGGTCTTCCCGGGACCCGATCATCCCTGCGGAGGTTTTAAATCGCGTCTGCGGCCCGCTCCGTCATCGCCCGTCGATCCGCACATCAATTTAACAATCTTCAGAGTCTTCAAATCTCCTCTGCGGCCCCGTTTCCATATCACCGTCAATTCACACATCGACAATAATCTGCGGAGGGTGGTCAGGCCGTGTTTGTTCGGCCCATGCCCTCCGCATTAGGCGTTATCAATAAACCAATATTACACAGTGTTTATAAATAGCAAACAATAAATTTTATTTAAATAAAATTGAATCAAATCATTCCATGATCTCTTTAATAATTTTGTAGCATACATGAATTCCCAACCCGCAAATAAAACATTCACAGATCAACAAGATAATAATTTGATCCATGTTCTTTGTTTTTCTTTAGAACAAAAGAAACAAGGGAATTAATTCATACATAATTAAAAACCCTACCTAAAAGAAGTCGTCGATCAAGGTTCGTCACGGGAAAAAGACGTCGCGAAAGACAGCATCACGGGACGAGGCTCTGTAAGCATCGTCAGTGTTCGCCCGATGAAGGATGCGGCGTCTCGCTTCCTTCGACATGGAAAGAAGATGAAAAGATGAGACGACGTTCTTCATCGAAGCTTCGGTGTTCTTCACTTTCTTCGACGAGAAAGGAGATGTTCTTCAGAGCGCAAGATTCCTCTCCTTCTTTCTACACAACGAATCAACCCCCCCCCCCCCCAATAAAATAATTCTTTGTCTTATTTTATTAACTCACGCAATCCATTAATTTGAAATTAAAAAAGATCTCATTCAATTAATTTACTTAATTGAAGAGCATTTAATATTTAAATTAATTTTGAGGTTTGACTTGCCAATAAATTGGGGTGTGGGTGAGTTACAAAATTAAATGCACGTGGGAGGTTTAAGAGATTTGAAGGGGTGGGGATCGTGTGGGCCCCACTTCACTAATATCCTAACTAGGGGAGTTAGGATGTAGTGGGTCCCACTCCAACCACCATGAATAGGTTAAAACTACTTAGAATAGAAAATAAAAATTGTTACACAAATTTTATTTCATTTCTTAGTTAACCCATTTTTTTAATAACCTCACCCGAGAAAACGCAACTCCAGAAAAGGTGTTCCTAAGAAATTATCGGCGCTGTGATTCCATCGGTGCCCTCGGATTTTGATTCCAAGAACTGGTTCAAATGTTAGAAAAACCCACTCGTTTGTTCACTAAACGTACCCGATCTAAACTTCGGAAATTGATTCCGGGCACACCGGGCCTCGGAATTAGGTGCCGTCAGAAACTGCGTACTCGTAAAAATCACAAAGAAAATTAAGAAAAAATTTCACTTGAAATTTATGGGTCTTTACATTACTCCCACCTCAGGGATTTATGTCCCCGTAAAGATACATCACAAACTAGGGAAAAAAATGAGGGTACTGAGTACGCATCAGAGCCTCCCGCTCCCAAGTGCTCTCCTAGAGGTTCTCGTGCTGCCATCTGATGAAAAATAGAGGAATCGACCACCCACATAGGACCCAATCCTATTGATCCTTGATCTCCACCAGGACCTCTGCAAAAGTATCCCCATTGTCAAAGTCCAACTCCCCATGGTCGATGATATGCGTCGGGTCATGCAGGTATCTCCTCACCTGAGATACGTGGAAGTCGTCGTGCACCTGGTGCAACTGAGGTGGATGGGTCAAGCGGTAAACCACCTCACCTACCCTGTTGAGGGCCTAGAAGGGTCCGATGAAGTGTAGAGATAACTTGACGCCACAGCCAAAACTCCATAATCCATGTCGAGGTGAGACCCGTAAGAAAACGTGGTCACCATCCTCGAACTCTAGTGGTCTCCGCCTCCTGTCAACATAAGACTTTTGTCAACAATGATCTGTCCTCATCTACTCCTGGATGACCTGAAACTTCTCTGGTCCTACAATATCTGCTAAGATTTTTTCTTTTCCGAAAAGAGAAATTTGGTATCATCCCCTGGATGAACCACGTTCTTTTCCTAATACAGTCAATCCCGGCATGGATGATACTAATCCATATCAAGGATGATGTCGTAAAGCCTCAACGCTACTACCAATAGATCCAACTGTTACTCTCGCCTCAAAGGGTTGAGTCACACTATCGGCATCAGTGTGTGATCACTAGGTCTCCTCCAGTAGGTATCTCAAATGTGAGGGTCAAGTCAACAGTTTTAAACTGGAACCTCTTAGTATCAACTATATAAAAAGGACAGGGAACCAAACATCACAAGTTCAAGTGTCTTTTATTACCGCAGCTCAAGGTACAAAGACACAAAACATCAATAAGACTAGAAGCAACATGAAAAAAAGTCCCCATGTCTGGAGCTAGTCCCGATCCTGTCCATATACTCCTGGAGCTCCATGGTCGTAAGCCTCAGCTGCCTGAAGCTGAGCTTTCCCCTATCCAACTGTTCCCTGCGGTCAGGGTGGTCTCCCTGGTGGTGGTGGTGGTAGGGCCTCAAAGCGTTGCCCACCACCTGCTGCTCGGCCAACTCCTCTGCCTCGTCCGCCTGCTCCCTGCCGACCGCCATGATCAAACCTCTACTTGGGAGGTCCCTCTACTGCCTACTGATCATCAGCAGGACAAGTTGGGCAGTCTCGAGCCATGTGACCTTACCCACCACATGCGTAGCACAACCTACTCCTCGTGTAGCTGGCTCTCCATCGTGTGCCCCGCACAACCGAATCTGCATCATGAGATTGCCCATCTGATGGTCTGGCCCGCTTGGACCTCTGTGTCACCTGTCTACTGCTAGCTGCAGAAGACTCCTCTACGGGTCGTCCTGCGGAGGGTCCTACCATTGATGACTGCTCGGCGAGAAAACTTTACACTAGAAGGGCTCTCTCAACACCCCTGCCTGCGTCAGAATGTTGATGGAGATCATCGAAGCCCTGATCTCATGCCTCAGTCCCTACTCGAAGGTCCGGGACCTAAAGAACGGGTCCCGTACCATATCTGTGGAGTAGCGCGGGAGATTAGTAAACCTTGCTGAGTACTGGTCCACGATCATGCTGCCCTGCCATAGTTGTAGTAACTTATGAATGCACACCGCACGGAGGGTGGATGAGACGAACTCCGAGCGGAAGAGGCTCTCAAAGTCCATACAAAGGAGTGATGCATCGTCGTTCACCTGGAGAATCAGGATCCACCATCTCCCTGCTTCCGCGTGTAGGAGGCTCGCTGCATGGATCACCATGAGGTCAGCTGGTGCCCCCACTAGCTTGAAAACTCTAACTACAGCCTCCAGCCAATCCTTAGCTGCTGGAGGGTCCATATCCCCACGGAACCTAGGCGGCCTCTGACACTAGAACTCGTGTAGTGCACTAAGGTGATGTGCACTCTCAGTGGTTGGGGCTGGTGGCATCGGAGGCTCGGTGGGTAGAGGTATCGCCGGTGCCTCTCCTGTAAAAGGGCCATGCACTGAGGCCTCATCACTCGATGGGATGTCGTCTCGCATAAAGCTCGGAACCCTAGCTAGCTGCCGTCGTGGGGCCATCCAGAAAAGAAACAGGTGCACCACGGTCAAAACAGTATACCTAGTGAGCTGAAAAAGTAATCACAAAGAGAAATTTTGAAACACACATGCAATCAATGTTTTCGTGCACTGAGTCGAAAACCAGGAGTCAGGGTCCTGGTGTACGTATACGTTGGCCGCCGCACCAACACTGGACTCCCTGGACTGATAACCACACTCAATACTCTTAACACTATTTCCTCACATAGAAGCAAGATCAGAGTCCTAAGTTCTGCGGTAGAACCGAACTCCTCTGATACCAATTTTCCACGACCCGTTCTCGGGACCCATGTCGCGACTACCCCAAACCCGCCTCTCATAGGACATGGGCTGGCGACTAGAACCAAAGGCGTAAATCCCTATAAATGGGAAGGCATTGACTTTATGAAACATAAACACACACACAACCAGATTACAAGCAGAAGAAAACACTAAGTAAAGAAATATAACAAGTGTGCTGAAAGTACAAAGGGGGTCGGAAATACAAGACCAACAGTAAATTACAAGAAAAAGACAAAACAGTAGGAAGGTGTCAAGATGCTCCTAGATCGTCCTCCGGAGTCCCTACCTGAAGGGTTGGTACAGATGGCCACCTCAGCTCCCTACATCCGCCTGCCAGCTCAGGGTACCATCTCGTCGTGGATTCCACCTCCGGGTACCCTCTCGTCATCACGTCCACCTCCGGGTACCGTCTCATCATGAAGTCCACCTCCGGGTACCGTCTCGTCATCATGTCCACCTTTAGGTACCGTCTAGCTCTACAAGACTCAACCTCAACTAGTGATGTCCGCCGTCTTCATCCAATACAACGTAGTGCGGGCGAAACCCGTGCAGGGGTGAGTATACGATACTCAGTAGGGACCCCGAGACCCACGCAGGTCTCCCTGAATCCACAAAGGATACACCACAAAGTAAAGTATACAATCACGAAGTAACAACCCACACTACTTAGGTATATGCCCATACATATACCTAAGTCATCAAATCCAGTTCAGCTTCAACTCACAAGCTCAAGTACAATCCAGTCCACACAGGATAGTATAACCCAATCCACAAAGGAAAGCACAACTCAATCCACATAGGAAAGCACAAATCAATCCACATAGGAAAGCACAGCCCAATCCACAAAGGAAAGCACAACCAATCCACACAGGAAACAAGTAAATGATATCTAAGATAATGATTGGAAGTCAAGACTCAGCTTACACATGTATACATCATTTGTAAAGAAAAAGGGGATGATCAGATGTAGTTACTGATCCATCTAGCTGGGACCCACGTAGGATACTAGACCAGCTAAGCTGTCAGACCCACATACGATACTAAAACAGAGGTCAATACTCTCAGATCCACGTAGGATACAAATACAGTAGTTGTCACTGCAGAACCCACAGAAGATTCCAGTACGGTTGTCATCATCATCGAACCCAAGAAGGATTCCAGTACGGTTGTCATCATCATCGAACCCACGGAGGATTCCAGTACGGTTGTCATCGTCTTCGAACCCATGAAGGATTCCAGTACGAAAGTCTTCACCATCAAACCCATGGAGAATTTCAGTACGGTCACCATTGCTGCCAAACCCATGGAGGATTTTAGTGCAGTCGTCGTTGCTACCGAACCCACAGAGGATTTCAGTGCAGTCATCATCGTCGTCGCAGTCGCAGCCAGCTCTTGGGTTCCCGTACATAGAATGCTCGATTCCGGGAGGGTCCGCTCCACAAGCCAAGGAAGTTCGATACATCAACTGACATGTAGTCTGGAGTTGATGTATCCCAAAGATCCGTCTTGATAAAAGGTACACAACGTGACAGACGGCGTGTCAATCAGATGCCCGGTCTGAGAGTTATTGGCTTTTTCGTTCTGGGGGCCCGGTTGGTATTTAAGTCCAAACCAACCCAACTGCACTCCAACTACGTCCAAACCTCAAGAGGAGTAATCCAAAAGGGTCCATCTCACTAAGAGGAATCCAACAAAGTCGACGACACGTCAATCGGACGTCCGGAGCTCAAGTTATAAGCGTTTCCACTCAGAGGGCCCGATTGGTTTCATGTTCGAACCAACCCGGCCGTACCCAAAGTTCTCCTAAACCTTGAGTGTAATATACCAAAATGACCATGTCGATCCAAGGATCTCATCGCAGCAGATGGTGCGTCGATCGGAAGTCCGTAGCCCATGTTACGTGAATTTAAACGAACCTGACCGGTTTTAGGGGGTTTTGGGCCCGGACTGACCCCGCCCAAGACACCCCTGGGTCGGCCCGAACCGGGTTGACTAGACCCGGTTCCAGGTCTGGCCCATCAGGGCGCGGCCGGTCCGGGCTGGGCGGGTGCGACCCGCATGGCTGGTCAGCTCGGCCGTTTCGGTCGAGCGGGAAACGTGGGGGGGGGGGGGGAGGCACCGGCTCCCCCCTTGATTGAAACGGTGCGGCGTAATGCCGCGCCCTACCCCAAAACCTAGAATAGAAAAGTCATTCTGGTCTGCCGTGGCTCAGCCGCGGCTCAGCCATGGAGGTCTCCTCTAGTGGCGCGCCACCGCCACCGCTCTCCGTGGACCACCAGACTCGCACCGGTGGTCCGTTTCGGCTGCCGTCTGTGTCTAAGGTCTTCTCGGGTCCCGATCTTCACTGTGGATTTTTGAAATCTACTCTACAACCCGTTTCATCATCTCATGTCGATCCACACATCAATTAAACAATCCGCGGAGTCTTCAAATCGCCTCTGTGGCCCATTTTTCTTGTCGCCGTTAATTCACACATCGACAACAATCTGCGGAGGGTGGTCGGGCTGTGTTTGTTCGGCCCGTGCCCTCCGTGTTAGGCATCATCAATAAACCTAGATTACACAGGGTTTATACAGATCAAACAATCAATTTTATTTAAATAAAATTTAATCAAATCATTCCACGATGTCTTTAATAAATTCGAAGCATACAAAAATTCCTAACCCGTAAATAAAACATTCGCGGATCAACATGATAATAAGTTGATCCGCATTATTTGTTTGTCTTTAGAATGAAAGAAACAAGGGAATTAATTTATACATAATTAAAAACCCTACCACGAAGAAGTCATCGATCGAGGTTTGTCACGGGAAAAAGATGACGCGGAAGACGGCGTCGCGGGACGAGGCTCCGTAAGCATCGTCGGTGTTCACCCAATGAAGGATGCGGTGTCTTTCTTCCTTCGACACAGAAAGAAGATGCAAAGATGAGACGGCGTTCTTCGTTGAAGCTTCAGTGTTTTTTGCGTTCTTCGATGAGGATGGATATGTTCTTCAGAGTGCAAGAGTCCTCTCCTTCTTTCCACACAACGAATCAACCCCCCCCCAATAAAATAAGTGTTTGTCTTATTTTATTAACTCACGCAAGCCATTAATTTGAAATTCAAAAAGATCTCAATCAATTAATTTACTTAATTGAAAAGCGTTTAATATTCAAATTAATTTTGAGGGTTGACTTGCCAATAAATTGGGGTGTGGGTGAGTTACAAAATAAAATGCACGTGGGAGGTTTAAGTGATTTGAAGGGGTGGGGATCGTGTGAGCCCCACTTCACTAATATCCTACCTAGGGGAGTTAGGATGTAGTGGGTCCCACTCCAACCACCATGAATAGGTTAAAACTACTTAGATTAGAAAATAAAAATTGTTACACAAATTTTATTTCATTCCTTAGTTAACCCATTTTTTTAATAACCTCACCCGAGAAAACGAAACTCCAAAAAAGGTGTTCCTAAGCAATTTTCAGCACTGTGATTCCATCGGTGCCCTCAGATTTCGATTCCGAGCACCGGCTCAAAAGTTAGAAAAACCCGCTCGTTTGTTCACTGAACGTACCCGAGCTAAATTTTGGAAATTGATTCCGGGCACACCAGGCCTCGGAATCAGGTGCCGTCAGAAACTTCATACTCGTAAAAATCACAAAGAAAATTAAGAAAAAATTTCCCTTGAAATTTACGAGTCTTTACACAACTTTTTGAAGTTATCAGACAATGAAAACCCATGTAGTTCATGCAGTTAGAATAGACATAGAAGTTGTATAATTCCAACCAAATTGAGGTTAGCATGTAAATAAAATTGGAAAAATTACCATTATATAATCACATGAAATATCCAATAGATAGATATAATTAATTTTCATTAGAAGGAGAAATGTAAAGATTATATATATAGAAAAGAGTGTGTGATTATTGAGATAGATTTTAATGGGATTAGAAGACCTATAATCAGATAGAGGTTGTGTATACAGATCCTTGGGATGGATGTATGATGAGACTTACATTTAAAGTTTTCATAAAAAGTGGATATTGATTAAAGGTGAATTGAACAATGAATTTTTGTGATTTCATCAGATGAAGGATGTTGAGGATATACCATCAGACAAAGATACTCAGATGGACAAACATCAAATAGATAAATTCTTAGTATCTTTAGATAAACTATATAAAGACCATAAATGAATAAATTTTGATGATGATAATTCAAATATTATTATCTTACTAAGGTTAAGTATGTTTTCAAATTTACATAAACATCAATATTTAGGAAATTCAATTAAGGTTAAGGATGTTGGAGAATTCAAGAAGCTTCATGAATAATCTAGAAGCGATAAGAATAATTTCAATAAAATTTAAACATGACTTATGTTAAAAATTGGAATTTTATTGAGTGGTAATTACATATAATTTATCACAAAAACTCTTTAAATTATCACTTATATAAGGGGGGTGAAGAAAATAAAAATGTACTTGAAAAACTATTAACATGTATAAATTTTGACACTATGAAGGCTTTGTGATAGGATGAGTTTCTAACCATGTTTTCTTTTTAGGTTTAGGAAGATTTACTAGATTGAGATTCATCAGATGGAGGAACTTCAATCCGATTTACAATGACCATAGTTCTATCAGACTAAGTTCCATCACATGGACAAAAAACAATATTTACTGATTGATTTTTTATTAAGTCAAAGTGAGAACATCACTAACATATATTTACATCATTTTACATAGTACACAAGACATAGATCCATCATATGAAGTCATTTGGGGGAGTTTCTATGAGCGTAGAAACACATGATGAATTAAAACGAGGGGAATCAGATAGAGGCATAGAAAATAGATACTATCAGAAATAGGTTACTAGATGGAGACTAAATGGATGAAAATTTTAGGAAGAAGTTTTTCCCTAAATGTTTAGAATATTTCAGATTGAGTACATTCAGGTTAACCAAATATAAAGAGGAATTATGAAGGTATGGGTAGAACCTATGTTTTCTAGAGGATGAATATCGGTAGTGAGGGGTGGTATAACCAATTATTGCTAGTTCCTTTGTATCCCAGAATGAATTTAGTAAAATAATCCATGATGGGGTAATAACCAACATGGAAAGGAATTAGTCTTTATAAAAAACGTTGTAAATATTATGTGTCACTCTCTCTTTTTACTTTTTTCATATGAAAGATGAGTTTGATATTTATATTTGAATGAATAATAAAACTAATAAGTTTTTATAGGATAAGAATTTTTTTATGATGTTAATAAAATTTTCTTATAAAATAAAAGGTGATTACTGATTCAACCCCTCCCCCTCTAAGTGACCTCATACATTGATACCGAAGGAACATCAATTGGTATCATATCATAGGTTTGTTATGAAAGATCCAAATTTGAGAATAGAGAATTTCAATTTAATGAACAAAAATGGTTTTCCTATATTTAATCTCAGAGACTATCATAGTTGGAAGACTATTATTTTACCCTATATTCCATATCTTAGTCTTGAAGTTAGAGGTGCTACAAAAAATGGTATTTCCTCACATTAAGGAAGTTTCTATTTTATCTTCTGATAAAATATATTTGTAGTTTGATGGAAAAGATAAGAAGTTCAATATTTATGGCAGCTACTAATATTTTTTATGTTAACATTATGCAGTTTTCAATAGCTAAGAAACTATGGGAAAATTTGAAAAGTAGATGTGAAGGAAATGAGAATGTTAAGGAATGTAAGTTATGAATATATAGAATTAAATTTGAAGATGTTAATATGGATGATGAATAAATTACTAATACATAATTTCAAGGAGTTAAAGAGATTTTTGGAAACAATATATGTTTTTGTGAGAAGCTGGTATAGTCTAGTATTGTTAAAAAATAGAGGAACTTTCCAGATAGATTTGATTCAAAGTATTACATTTAGAATATCTTTAAGATGTATCTATATCTGAACATTAGAATATTCTATTGGTATATAAGATAAGAGAAAAAAATATTTTCAATAAAAATAATGAGAATCAAATAGTCTTTAATGATTTTGTAAAAGATAAAAACTGTGATAAAGAAGCTGAAGAATAATCAATTGATTCAAATTTATAGGAAGAAGTAAAGGATTTCAATTTAATAATTTCTCTTCATTCAAAAAAATTCAAAAAGGTAAATATGAAATGAAAAGGTAAGAATTCTCTAAAATGTTGTAATTGAAAAAAGAAAGTAAATTTCATATGAAATTGTATTATAAATAATTATGATGACTATAATTTAAAAAATGATGATAATTAGTCTAAAAAAATGTATTGAAAAAAATTAAAAATTTATTATAATAAGAAAAACATTTTCTTGAATGTAAGAGAGCAAGATAAATCTTAAATTAGCGATGAATATAATCATCATGTCAACTTATTTTCATGAGATAGAAAAGTAATTGAATCATCTAAAAGTGATTATTATGGTGAAGTTATAATAGAAATTGAGTTTATTATATTTCAGATTTGGAATCATCACATCAAAAAAAATATCAACTTAATAAGGAAATAAATAATTTGATGAAAAAATTAAAGAAAATAGCTTTTAATAATTGTGAGAGAATCAAAAAGTAGGTTTCTAACCATAATGTGATTATCTTGACCCATTCTAGAGGGGCCCATGTTGTGAATATTCCAACCCCACCTCCAATATGTTAGGGGTTGGTGACTAGCACTGAGTAGGAATATCCCACAAGTGGGAGGCATTAGACTAATGTACCTATATGCACACACACATCTACAAGAAAAAATAATGAAATGTAAAAGAAATAAGTAAACAAAGCATGAAAACCACTGTATCCCACAACCAAAGTAAAATAAGAATAAAAGTAAAGAAAACAGGTCCAAACACAAGCCCACCACAATGAATCTGTACACAATTCTAACTAAAACTGTGAAGAGTCCATCTTTCTCCAAGGGTGAGAACTATGTCAACTATAAGCACCCAGAAAACACCTCTGTCATCCTAGATCCATATTTTATCCACCATCTTTTGGTCCTCCTAGGGCTCTGTCAAAAGGTCTCTCATCTGCATAAGACACATCACGTGTAGGCAAAGCCTGTGCAGGGGTGAGTATAACAATACTCAGTAGGACAACCCAAAAACACTAAACATGAAGCACAAAGTATAGCCAACTCAATACAATATATAACACTTCATAACATACAAAATAAGTACAGAAAAAAACGTAGATATACTCAGGAGAGTCACCACAAAATTAGGTTGTCATAACTAACTTCCAGCTACATAATTCTACTCGGAGCATGATTGTTCTGGGATAACTCACTCCTTGAGCCATGATATCATCAGAGACAATCAATGAATAGATCTAGCTCATTTCGGATACTCCATAAAGTAAAACTATGATACAAAAAGAGGGGATCACGCCCATAACCACTAGGGTATACCACATACCCAATCTGGATCAACCTACTATGTAGAGGATCATGCCCAAAACTGCTTGGGGACACTAAAAACACCACAAATGTGGACTGCTATATGGAGGACTAATGAAATTACCTCAAAGGTTACATCAATTCAAAAAATCCACTAGGGGTTATAGAGGATCACACTCTAGTATCATGGAGTTATACAATACTCTATCTGAGACATGACCTCTAGAGGGGATTACAATCCAGGGATGTGGATTTAATGTTGTACTGATCCCTCATGTAAAGGACCAAGAGAAATATCTTAACCTATACTAGTCCAAACTAAAAACCCTCCATTTTTCTCAAGTTGAAAACCAAATATTAGGGTATCAACTCCACATATGACTCATCGATTGGATGATACATTGAGGAGTTATGACCATTTGAAGTTTTAGGGTTCACTACACCTGTGGGCCAACCATCACGGTCGGTCCACCTACAACACTGACCTTCCAATATGGTCTACTGCTCGTGGTCTGGCCACATGGTCACTACGCCCATGGTCGACCATTGCGGTCGATGCACATGTGGTCAACCATCGTGATCAACCACCACTGAGATCCACCCCAGTTTCCCCAAGTCCTATCCCTGTCCAACCTGGGTCTAGCCTAACCCGACCCACTAACCTGAATTGGCCCTGGCCTATCTTCCTGAACCGGCCCTCCTGGCCTGGTCTGCAACTGTGTCCCATGTAGCATCATGGCTTTCAGCTCCCCGCATCCACCACAACATGCAACTCCACCGCCCGCCTCACTAGCTGCCACCGACGACCACTAGTGTCATTGTCCGCCACCGCCTGCTCTTCTAAAATCCACCCCATCTCCTATGATTCTTCAAAATTAGAATAGTTTCAGATATGAGCTTGTCCAAGCCTCAATGTCATTGAACAATGAATCCTTTCATTAGATATACGCACAAAGTAGATTAAATTTTTATTCTTCATTATGAGATGAAGAGTGTGAATTAAAGTATTATTATTCAACTAAATCACTCTGTCTTCGTTATCTCACCTGCATTGTGTCATGCTAATCCCAGATCTTTGATATCAGATTGTTGCGCCAAGAATCGTCTATGTAATGATCGATTGATCGGGATGTGTCGAACCTCAGGCTAGTGAAGAACACCTATGGTGAAATGAAAAATTGGAGGAGAAAATAACAATAACTCAAGAGGAACAAACCTCAATCAATGTTTGTGTCGATCATGGTTTGTTTCTATTAAAACCAAAAATGAATCCATCACCAAATTAAACCATTAAAACATTTGTCAATAAAATCCCCAAAAAATAAACCCCTCCTTGCAATACACAAAATCCATGAATGAGTTTTTTAGTAAAATGATTCATGTTCGTTATATAAATTAATAACGGGGAATTAAAAAATTAAAACACATTCCTTACCTTGATTTGTATTTATTTTTAATGAAGAATAAAATTGTGTTGTGTTTATTGGAATGATCTGTCAAATCCGAGGTTGCGTCGATTGGTCAATCTAAAATCTGTCATCATTTTCCTAAGTGGATTTACCAAGGTTCTCTCTTATTTTCCCCTATTATTTCTAGGGTTATTCAGATAACCCTATATTTCCATCAAAATAATCCACTAAAAGATTGAAAATTCTTTGTGTAAAAATAATTTTTTTATTAAATTTTTTTATTTATTTTACGTACCGTGAACACATTTTCACAAACACCTCATTCCGAAAAAGGTTATACCACACCTAGGGAAAACACCATATTAAAAACTCAGTGGTGGTCTTGAATTTAAAATCCAAGTCCCCATTCACGGGTTATTAGGATTTAAAATTTAAATAAGTTTATTTAATTATTTTATTTACTTTTACATCCTTGGTGGGTTTTTCTATAGATGAACCACACTGACAAAAGTTATGACACACATTAGATAAATTCCCCTTTATGAATTGAATAGTTCCCCCAGAGTTCTGATCTAGGAACCCGTTTGGGATTTATTCCACTTTTTCAGAAACACCATGTGTAGGTGCAATTAAATTTTTTAATATTTTTCAAACATTTTTTCTGGGTACATCATGACTCAGAATAACACTCTATATCAGTTCCTAGTCACAAAATAAATACATATAATATAGAAAAATAATACATAAAAAATTAGAGGCATTATAGAAATTATAGATCAAAATATTAAATTTGGTGAGATGGAAAGAAAGATGAAATATTATGAAAAATATCACTTGTGATGAGAATATCAACATGGTAGAAACTAAACTTGCCAAATAATGTAAGTAGAAGATGCTGAATTTATATAAATTTGTAAAAATGGTAAATTTTCTTAAAGAATTATTGTTTGAAAAATAATAATATTTGTTATAAACATAATCAATGTTTCTTATAACACAAAGTGAGTTAATAATGATATGAGAAGACTATACTAAAGTAGTTGAGGTTAATGGTTAAACTTATATAGATGGTGAAGGGAATGGATCATAGAATTAGGTTGTTTTTAATCCTAAAAAATCAAAATATATCTCTTTTCACTAAAATATTAGGTACAAAACTAATGATTTGTAAGAAATCATCTTCCTCTTGGAAGTAGTGTAATTATTTGATAAAGTATCTCCTAGAGAAAATTTTTCAATTTTTTTTGAAGAAATAAGAACATAAAAGTTAGTATCATATTTACTATCAATATTATAGAACAAGATTAAGAGTTCACTATTAGTGTTGTGTAGTTTTTTGTTATAGATATTATTCATGTGTGTAAAAAATATCTATACCAAGAAACAGACATGTATCAATGGGGGAGCTACATTGAGAAGAGAGAAAAAACATTCTATGAAGAAAAGTTGAGGAAGATAAAAAAATTTAAAAAGTGAAAAATTCTAAAGTCCCAATACTTACAATTGAAAAAATCAATAAAGGTGAGTAGTATAAGACTGTTGAGATGGTTAAAAAAGTTGAGAATAGAAAAAATAATTCTTAGTTATTCTCTAAAAAAATGGTTATGGATATGAAGTTGGATGAAGAAAAAACATTTGATGAAGAAAAGGGGAAAAAATAAGTTTATAATTATGATAACAAAGTAGATAAAAATATATCAATATATATGAAGTTAAAAATTACGAAAAATTTAAAGCAACGTGGACAAGATGGGCATGTTGCAAAAGATTTCATGAATATCTTACCATACCAAGAAAAAATCTTGGGGGATATGTTATAAACTTAGGGTAAAAAAAGTAACTAAATATAAATAAAAGACGAAAATTTTCTTCTAAATATTCTACAGATGGGGGGAAATATACTAAAAAATATGATAAGGATAAAAAAAGGAACAAACCACATCTGATGTGAAATCATAGAAAATAAAGAAGTTAAGACTATGATAATATTCTCTGTCTGAATGTAGAATATAAGAAATTGATTAGGGTATTACTTATTCCACATATAATTTATTATCTATACTAACATGTAGGGAATTAAAGGAGTAGAAGTAAAGAAACTGGATGAGTGTTATAGATGTTTGACAATAATAAAATTTCAATTATTTATTTTTTCCTACCATGATGAAAAATGGGTTGGTAACCCTGAGGGGGAGAAAATATGAAGAAGATGAGGTATGAGTATCAAACAATCTTTAAAAAAATTAGAATTATAATAAAACTAAAATGTTTTTAATTTTTTTATTCATTCACTATCTTAATATGTTTGTTGAGATTGGTGTAGAATTTATCTCAACAAATTTTATCAAATTACGTGAGATATAAAATTATTATAATGAGCCTTATTAAAGTTTTAAATAAAAGTTGTGTTATATAAAACATTAAACACACAGATTATACACTCTTTTTTATATACTAGTTTTGACCACATAGATTTATATTTGTTTAGTTATATACTCTTTGTTAAGAAACCAATGTTATACTAATTTTCTCCATAATAAAATTTTCAAGATCATAAAATGAGGAATGTTATTCATTAGTGTCCCCTTTGAATTTGATTATAAATAGGTGGAATAAAGGGTAGAAATAATATTAAAACACCATATAGAGAGAAATAGTTGAGCACACATATTAATTATTAATGTGATTCATGTTTTTTATGAGTATTGATAAAAACACAATGGGGGAGATTCTTAGGACTAAAGTGAGTTTGGTTTCATTTTTTTCAATATATCAATATGTGTTTGTTGTGAATGTTTCTAGAGAAATTTGATAATTTTTTTGATAATATAAAATTCCTTGAGAAATTATGGTAAGGAAGAGCCATAATAACATTTCTAAAAAAATATAGCTTTCTAGAAAACATTAGGGAAAAAAAGTTGTATGAAAATTTCTTATGGAGTAATGTATGAAAATTATTTAACAAAATAATATGATTCCAATCCTTTCATAAATTTTACTAATCAGAATGAAGAATTTATGATCCAAGAAAAGTTTATACAGATTTGTAAAAAATTATAAAATTCCAAACTGAAGTTCAAAATAAGGTGGTTTGGATTTCCCAATGATATATTTGTAAGAATGTTTTCATAATGTCACCAGAAGAACTAAACACTGATGAATGGATGAATCCAATAAGATGATTTTTTATAAGAATAAAGTATTGATGAGTTTTTTATATGTTTACAAAAAATATAAATAACTTTAAAAGTATGAATTCCAAGGCATAAAATTGAGGTCTAATACTTATGTAAATAAAATGTGGGAGAAGTTATTATTGGATATAGATTTTGTATGAATCTTGAGTTATTGAGATTTTATGATTAAGTACAACGAGATAAAGGTACAAAAAATGGAGATAATTCACAATATGGATGAATGCTTTTAGGATAGAAAAAACTTAATTTAATAGAATTTCAGTTTGGGATAAATACAAATGGGAGAATTTCATGAAGAGAAAGTTGAGAATCTTCTATCAAAAGGAAATATTAGTTATGATGTTTGAAGAATATGTTGTATAAAGATTAACCAATATTGTTGGAGCCATACAATGATTGAGTTAAAATATTTGGATATAGAATAATAAAAAATAATTATAGGAGGGAAAACTAACATAGGATAACTTTTCAAAGATATCAAACAGAGATAAAATAATGCAATTCATGAAGTTGGAATGGATAGAGAAGTTGTATAAATGATATTTGAAAAAGGGCCATTTGGAAGATACACAAAATATATGATAGAAATAGAATTTTAATGTCCATATGATTAAAAATATGAATATTATCTATATAGAAAATATTATATAAAGTTATAGATAGGGTTTAGTGGGATCAGAGGAAACATCATTAGATTTAAGTTGTATAAGAAGATATTCCAAATGGAGGTATGATGAGCTTAATGATTGGAGGTTTCTTAAAAAAGGGAAACCAATTAAAGGTGTATTAGATGATGAATTTTTGTGAGATCATTGAATGAATGATTTTGATGATGTATCATTATACATATATGTTTGGACCAACAAACACCAGATAGAGAAATTATAAGGATATTTACATAAATAATGTAATATCCTTAACTGTGTTGATAATGAATTTTATCATTCAAATATTAGAATATTTTTGATTTCAAAAAAGTTTTAATAGTTTTTTAAACATTAATTTTAAGAAAATTTGTATAAGTTTAATGATTTTGGAGAACACAAGAATATTTTAGAATATGATATAAGTAATAATAAGCATTATATAGAAATTAAAAAGGGTGGGATACTAAAATTTGGAATTTTTATAAGTGGGAAATACATTTGAGTTCCCTCTAAAACTTCTTGAAGGGAAACCTATGTAATAGTTGTTCAGGAATTGAAAATTTACATCAAATAGTATTCACACATACAAAATATGACACTATGATGATTTTGTGATAATATGAGTCCATAACCAAATTCAAATTTATAATGAATAATAGTTACTAGAAGAAGATTCATTATACAGAGAAACTTTGAATAGAGTTACAAAAAATATTGTTCTATCATATTGAGTTCCGTCAGATGAAGAAAATACTAGAGTTGTTGATTGAGTATCTACTTAGTCAAATAATAAATAACACCATTCTATATTTTCTTCATTATAAAGAGTAAAAAATATAGAGATCCATTGAACAAAGTCATCTAGTAAGGTTTCTATAAACACATTAAGGAAGGATGAAGTGAAGTGTGGAGCATCGAATAGTGGAAAATTGGTTGGAGAGAATCAGAAAAAGTTTATGGGATGGGGGACAAATAAGAATAAAATTATCTGAGGAAGTTTTCCCTAAAAAAGTCCAGGAATGTTTATATAGAGTATAACAAAGTCTACAAAAGTTTAAGAGGATGTTTTAAAGACAATATACTCTTAACATGGGTTTTAATGATCAAGAATATTGTGAAAATGTGAAGCTGATCTAGTTTTCTTATGGAGGAAGAGAATATCTTTATATAGTGGATCATAAAAGAATAAGTTAATGAATATTATAGTATTGGGAATAACCAATTTTTATAAAGGATTATTGACTGGGGGTAAAAGTAGTTGTGACATTAATGGATACAATAAGGATAGTTGGGGGGTATAAAAAATCTGTAAGAGAACTGATCACTCGGGGTAGAATTATGGTTGACTGTAGGATGAAAACATGGTTTTATAACTTGTTCATGCTTATGAATTTTTATTCTAGAAACATATGAGTAAAAAAATCCATGTTTGGGGGAATAACCAACCTATAAATGAGTACATATTTGTACCTAACCTTGTAAATATTATGTGCCACTTTCTCAATATATTAGTTACATATAAAAGGTGTGGTTGATATTTATATTTGAGTGGATAGTAACTTTGAAAATTTATAATAGGTTAATAAAGTTTCATTATTATGTTAAAAAACTTTTCTATATAAGGAAAAGTGACCAATGACTCACCACTTCCCCCTCTCATTCATATCATACATTGATCCTAAGGGAACTTTGTAATAAATGGTTAATAGTAATCATGATAATAAGTAAAGGGAAAGTAGCACTAAAACTCCCATATAAATTTATATATATACAAAAAATATAACATTTAGTAATTGAGCCTAAATAGGCCCCAAATTCTATCATAAATTCTTTTGATGATTTTTAATGTGTAAAAACATCAATTTTAATTAATTTTAAATCAACACTATTCTATTTTCAGTTCAAACCTTTATATATATGGATGGAAGAAGGGGTTAACCTACTATAACTATATGTAAGAGATTCCTTGATTTATAAAAATAGGAAAAGTTCCACCCAAAAGTGAATTTAACGACTTAACAAAAATAGACATTAAATATTTTATTGCTATATTAAGAGAGAATGAAATACATAATGAAAACTGCTAGTCTTACTTTTGATTAACCATTGTGGATCCTCAACTAATTAGTGTTGATTTAACTGAGGATTGAAAAAAAAAATCTTGAGATGAATTACATCGAGATGAGAGTTTGATGAAAAAGGTTCACAACTAAAATGAGAGGTATAGTTGGTGTTATTGAAAAAAAAGTTTTTTTATATTTTAAAAATAAAAAATTACATTATAATATATTTAACTAAAAAGTTTAGAAGGTATCTATTGGATCTCTAGTGAAACACATTAGAGTCCCAATATAAAATGAAAAATACTCATCCACTTTCACCATAATTTTTGTGGACTCTCATATTCATACCAATGGTAGTTAAGTTACTAACCAAAATCCCCCTTATTCCGATAATTTTCCAAAATCATTCTCTAACCCTCTTAAAATCTGTCCAACCATAAAATACCATCTAAAATACATTAATTAATGAATAATAAATATCAAATTAAATTTATTAATAACTAATCCATGAATTGATCTTTACCGATGTGATAAAAAATTCTTCTAAATAAAAAAAACCCTTGGGTAGTGTTATAGAAATTTAAAAATACCCTATGTGAAGAATAATTGCCATAGAATTTAAACATTATAGGTTAAAACCATCATGATTTAATTCTGAGTGATCTAAATGAAAAAATTATACAACTTATTATTTTTGGTTTGTTAGGTGGATGTGACACAATGAGATTCTTTTCGTCATTAATTTGCAATGGATTGATCTCAATTTTGATTTTTTATCTCATTTAAAGTGCTATACTTGGTTATGTGCTTTATTGATGTTTGAGTTATACCATTAAAGTTTTCTAGGGACTCAATGACATTTTTCTTATTATATTATTTTGATATGGGTCCTAAATTTGTAAAATGTTTAAGGGAAATTTCATATATGTATATGGTACAATTATAATTTTTATTTCTTTAATGGTTTTAGAGATTTTCTATACAACTACATCCATAAGGGAATCTACAATGATCGAACTATAGTTCTTTGAAGATTTTTTTACATGAATAGATAATGAATGTTAGTGGTGGGATATTATGTGTTCATTTAGACTTCAAGATAGTCTGTGATAAAAGGAGAATTATTGGTGTAGTATAGATAGAAATATAACTATTGGAAGAATGAATTTCCAATTAGTAATGATAATGTGGGAAAATTTATATTTCATTAACTTCAAATGATTTCACATCCCATTGTAGCTGGTGGATAAAACCCTAGTTTAAGATTATGTTTCTTGGTGTTTCTTTCATATTTCAAGATGTCATACCACATGTTTTGGTGATAAAGTTTTTGATTGAACAAAGTATAAAATGACGATTAGTAAGATTAATGTAGAATGTAATTTTTTAGTGAAAATACATGAAAAAAATAAAAATTGGTAATAATTTAATAAGATATTAATGAAATTTATAAAGTATTGGTTTATGATTATATTGTAATAACTATTTGTAATTTTGGTACTTTACAACCTTTCCAATGTAATAATAGGCAAGATGAAGTGAACTACCTACACCCTATCAATCTATATTCATTAGTTTTATAGAGTGGATATTTTTTTTCTCAAGGGATGGTTTGGGTTTTAGTTAATGATTTAGATATAAGAAAACCTGATATTGTCCCATTATTAAAATCTCATTCATTTTAAATTAGTGGTTAGTTTACTCAAATAGAAGGATGAGTTTCCAGATGTCATTATGAAATAGGACTAGACTCTGTGAAGCTTCCAATGGATGAGATGATGAGTTTAATACATTTTTTTGATGATTGTGTTAGATTTTTATGTTCATTATTCTACTATGCTGAAGTGCATGTCTGTTAAAAAATATATTTTATCATTGGAATTTGTGAAACCCTTTAAGATCATAGATTATGTTTATAAGCGGAATAATGGAATCACATGGGCCCATTACCCACATATTCTAGGAGGGAAAGATATTTCCCGTGATTGGAGCATGATGTAGGTGATAAGGCAACTGATTATGAAGAAAGATATGAGATGAGGATGTGGTGACATGAGTTTTATGTCTTTTCATTTTCATCTTTATGAGATTCGAGGTTAATGAGGTGTTTATAAAAAAATTAAATGGAATTAAGTTTGTGAATTTTTTATAGTATTTTATTAAAAACCTTTGTGAGTTATGGTTGAAAACAATTTAAAGGTTTATTTTTTGTTAATATTCATGATATGAGTTATGAATAAAACTTTTTTAAGGTGTATATTCTAGAGAAGATCATGTGTTAAACATTATGATCATTAATTTACCATAGGTCTTAAGGTGTAAGGATGAGATATAGATTTTCAAAGATGAAAAGTTTTAAAGGTTTTTTAATTGAAAATATTCTGAAATTTTAGTTTTAGAGTTTATAGACCACTAATGGAATTTTTATAATTTCACATTATAGGAGTATAATAGTAATTTAACATAGTAGAAAACCACTTTAAAAATTACTTATTGTTGCATTGATTGTAACATTGGTTGTTTACTCCAAGGATGATGTTTAGCATTAATTTGAATATTTTTAAATTATGACACATATATTAATTAAATAATTAATTATATAAAAGATCCCTGAATGTGTTTTTTAGTTTTTGATAAAATTTGATTATATATTATTGAATAAAATTTTTAAATTTTTCATACCCATGATCCCAAAATCACGGTTTTTTCCTTTGTGTATAAGTTAAGTGTTATTTAGAGCATCTTGAATTTTCATGCACTTTATAATTATTTATTTAATTGGTAGAAAAATAAAAATTATTTTTATTTTATTCTTTTAACATTTCAGTGTTACATGGGGCATGATATGTCATTTTATGTAGAGAAAGTCTAATGTTATGTTTGGGTTGCATCCAGGCTATAATTATGTATTTTTTATATAAATAGCATATGAAACATTTTTAAAAGTAAAATTTCCTCATAAATTGATGTTGTAATGTCAAGGGAGGATTAGAGGAAGGAGAATTTATCTCCCTATGATAGGATTTCACACAACCTCACCAATTTGTTTTATATGTCATGATTGATGTAGTTTAATTTTAATTTAGATTTTACCCATTATATATCATTTAATTTAACTTATTATACATAATTTAAAATATGAATGATTTTTTTTTTATCATTTCTAGTTCAATAACTATTCGTGTGACAAACCAACATGAATCATCAAAGTAATTCCATGACTATCCTATTTCCTCACACTTTAATATTCTAACCACAACTTCCATTAACAGTTGCATCGATAATGAGAGTGAGAGAGGGAGCTATGAGAGAGAATATAGGGGTAGAGGTTGGGCTTTGGGGCGGTTAGTTTTATTCTAGTGACTTTCAAGGAATGAATTTATTATCCATATAGAACTTCATAAGTTAAAACTAGATATGTAAATTGAATGGAATACGAAAAAATATATTTTTATTAGTGATGATGTATTGAAGAGGTTGCAGCGTTCAAAGCAACATTGTAGGTTCGATATGTGGTTTCATTTTCACTATAATAGAAAATGACCTAATTAGCACAAGAAATTACTTTTATCAATGATAAAAGGCACATATTTTTTTAGCGCCTTTAGAATCCAATAGATTTTATCAATGAAAAAAGGGGAGATAAAGACATCCTTTATGAGTTTGTTTTTTAACACTATTAAAAGATGTATTTATCATCACTAATTTCTAATTCTAATAAAACCAATTTTTTTAAAAAATAATACTTTTTTTATCAAGACTAATTTCATTCCAACATGATTCTCTTCAAAGCCACACTAAACCCCACTTTTATCATCCCCAATTCCATGAATATTTAGCACCAATTTCATCAATAAATTAACCTTCTACTATGATCAGCCGTATGAAATTGTAAGGATTCGAACCAATGAACTTATTGTGTAAAGTGAAATCCCTTACCACTATTTCATTTTTTTATTCTATGATTTTCAATATATATATTTAAATTAATATATTTATTTATATAATAATATATATGTTTATAATTATTTATAAATACGTGTATAAAATATGTTTACATATTACACAAATATATATATATACTTATTCACATATAATTGAATTTTTAAATGTTAATTTTTTATAATAAATTTATAAAATTTATATTTATTTTAAATACATTTACATAATATATTTCTATACTGTGTTTAAATACATTTATCTTATTTATTTATATATATATATATGTTTATAATATATTTATAAAATGCATATTTATTGTAAATTCTTTTATATAATATATTTCTATAACGTTTTTGTATATATATATATATATATATGTGTGTGTGTGTGTATAATTATAGGTGTGTGTTTCTACAAATATGTATGTATATACATTTTAATCTATATTTTTTGAAAAATGGGTGTGTGTATTTGAATATATATATATATATATATATATATATATATATATATATCTCACTATATATATATATATATTTCATGTTTATGTGTCTATTTACATACATAGAAATATATTTTTATAGATGTGTATGTATATATATAAATTAATGTATATATACATTTTAATATATATATCTACTGAAATGTATATATATATATACATATAAAAATGTATATATATAGACACACACACACACATGCACACAAACTCATTTAGAAAAAGTATATATAATAATATATATATATATACATCCATACAAACATATAAATATCTAATTATTTAACGTATTTAATTATATTTACATTAATATAAATTTGATAATTATTTATTATATAAATTTTACAAATAAGATTGTTAATAATTATTTTTATTTTAATATGATTTAAATTTTTAAATATTCATTTCACATGATTTTTTTATATATTTTTCATATTTTATAATATATAATCATGTGTATAAATATACATGAACATACACACAAATGCAATTATATATTTGTATTATAAATTATATAATATGAATATATTTATATAAATTTAAATATGAACAATATTTAATGTATTT
This sequence comes from Viscum album, assembly GCA_963277665.1. NCBI lineage: Eukaryota > Viridiplantae > Streptophyta > Magnoliopsida > Santalales > Viscaceae > Viscum > Viscum album. Next base: position 1,698,801,092 of record OY728142.1, read on the forward strand.
ATATAATTAATATTAATATATTTAATGAATTTATATATTTATTTTTATATTCTATATCACTAAATTTTATTATTATATATATATATAATTATAATTGAACTTGGGGGATTTTTTGAGTGGTAGAGGCCCTCATAATCTTGAATTGGATCGATGTTTGAACCCTATATGACCCCATTTTTGGGGAGTTTTCCCAAAATTTGAGGACTATTATGGTGGTGCTATAACCCATCGTAGGGAAAAACAATACTGGAGGGATTACCATGACCCAAGATATGCATTGTTATGGGTGTTACATTGGGGAAAAGTATGGTCCATGATGTTGGAGGGTGTGGCAGAAAACACCTATAGGGCACTCCAATGCAGATAAGGAAGGAACAATATAGTGAGCTACAAAGGGAGCTTTACAGTGCATCTGAGCTGGTGTTTTCTGGTACTATGAAATAAGGAACAATCCCTATAGTGTGGTGATGGGGGTAGAACCAATGTACTGTACTTTAGGCTACAAGGCCTTTAGACTAATCAAATGTAATAAAATAGGTCTAGTGAGTGATTTCATTCCTTATGGGGAGCAATGAGGCTTGACCCACTATGGTACCTAAGTGTGTGTGTGTGTCTGTGTGTTGTTTTTAGTTTTTAATCCTCTTAAATGAATATTATATTATATTGAATTATTATCTTATAAGTAATCATGAATAATTAAAAGAGAATAAATAGAAATATAATTGATTAAAAAAGTATATCAATTATATTTATATAATGTATATATTTATTATTATGTAAATAAAATTTTATAAAATATAATTATGTATATATAAAATATACATTAATGGAAGCCTTTATTATCACTAAGATGGTGATGATAATAGAAAATATATTTTCCATGCTAAAAAAAGTTTTGACGAAGTATAAATTAATCAAAAATAAAAAAAACTAACTATGGGTGAGGCTTTATCAATGATTTTCTAGCACAAATAAAGGAAACATTTATATTTTTTTTAGTATTGATAAATTTTACCCATTACCAATGTTTTCATAGTGTTGATAAAAGGCAGTGATGTATTTACAAAAATTTGTAGTAGTGTTGAGAGAGATGGTAAGGTGGGCATGACTACATTAATGAAGGCTTATGGTTCAAGTTCATATCGAGTGACTAGTAAAGGGGAATAAGAAAGTGGATACCTATGGTATCTTGAAAAAGATCTTGATGCATAGTGTGGTTGGTTTTTGATTTGATGGAATTGGAATGTGTAGTGTCCATTTTCCAGGTAGTGGTTCACTGAGGTGGTTTTGAGTGGTGGCGCCCAATAGTTCAAGGAATCATGGTGACATGAATTTTTTTGAGTGTAATGTAGTGTAAGATTATCAGGATATATGAATGGGTGGAAGATCACTAAAAATATACCTAAAATAAATAAACTAAAAAATAAGCTAAAATAAAATAAAATGTTTTGGATAAGTAGAGTTTTTTTATGGATATTATTTTCAAAAAAAAAGAACTGGGTTTAAGTTAACATTATTTTTAAGAGCAAGTAAAAAATAAATTTATGTATGATCTACTTATATGAAGTATGAACATGTTTCATGCCTCATGTAATGTCTTGTATTTTCCATGTATTATTTTCAAATATTATGTGGAATTATTTCAAGACTAGACTGTGACGACGTGCGATTCTGGCGACCGGAGTGCCCAGAACAATTTTTTTTAAATAATCTAAACTTTTTAACAACACATGCGAGAAGTTTTCCGAAAATATTGGAAAAATTTAAATGGGTGCTCTGATCAGAAATTTCAGGGCACTGTTACATTTAGAGTAGGGACTTTACCTTAGGCGGGGCCTAAAATCAACTGGCGTGGGTCGACAATAGAAGTTAGTTTTCAGACATTTCAAATAAATAAAATAAATTAATAATTTATTTTATTTTAAACATTTCCATAATGAAGTGAAGCATTAATTTGTTTTAAATTAGAATAAGACCAATGTTAAGCTCATAACCCTGGAAAACTCCATGGAATCTTTTGGAGCTTTGGATAGGAGCCACCCTTGGAGAATTCTCGACGAACGATGACGAACGACAACATGTGGATCATTGCACAGCAAGATCAGATCTCACCAATTATGGAAGAAAATCCCCCTCTCATCGAATATTTAGGTATGGGATATTATTTCAATTATTTTTCCCATTATTATATTCAAACGATGAGCAAGGATCCGACCACAAACATGTTGACCCACAGATCGTTCATTCTTGTGGGATAATCCTTTATCATGTTTATTTTGGGGAATTGATAAATGTTTGATTTAATTTGGTTTTATCTATTCGAACCTTCTAACGGTATCTGATCAATTTTCTAAAGAATGATGATGGAGGTTTGTTCCACAATTCATTATGTGGATTTCTTCTTTCCCTTTTTACCATGTGTTCTTCACGTTATTCATGAGGTTATGAATAACAAATCGTTGCATGTTCATTTCACAAGGCAACGACCCCAAATTGTAGATCTGTCATCATGAAGACCTAGAAGAGTTGTGACGAATATGTAAATAAATGAATCAACATAGTTTCGGAGAAATATTCCTTCAAGCGTTATTCATGCAGGTGGATAGAAACATTTTTTCAGGGCCGATCAGATGACCGAAACCAATAGAATCAGAATTTCCATGGTGGGATGACCTTGAACCTTGAGTTTCAGGGAGATCAGATATCCAAATTGATAGATTTAGGATCAACTAAGGTGAGAGAGGAATTAATGGCGCTTTCTATAAAATCCTCAAGAACACGGCGTGTTCTCTGAAGAACACAGAGTGTGGGGCTAGGTTGGTGGCGGCTAGGGTTTTTCGAGGTAGGAAGTGATGAAATAGCATGTGACAACATTCACACAACATGTGGGTCCTTATGAAGGACTCATCATGTTTCTCGGATGATACATAGACATAGGGTGGAACACATGTCATGTACTACACCGCGTAGAAAAACCAGGATGGTTATGCAGGTTACCAGGTGTACCAATACATGGGTTGGCATACATGGGTTGAATCTGTGTATGGGAACACATCTAGGATACATAGACCGATCTCAGATGGTAGGACATGACATTTCATACTATTACACACCATTTATATAACTTTCTACATGAAATGATCTTCGACACGAGTTGTTGTGCACAGGCAGTACCTGAGGTCATAGGACCCAGTGTGTAACCTTTCTACACATCATGTACCTTTCTATACATGGATTGATATTCTTGTCCACCATTCCTTGGAAAAGTCTCATTTGGGTTAATTCCCTTTTTATCGTTCCCCTAAAGGTCAGTTAACATTTCCATCCATTAGAGTAAGATCCCTTCAGCAAGACATTTCTGGATAAATTCAGAATCCCTCCAAGAGGCTTGAAGTGAGATCCTCTACCCATTCTTGACCCTAGGTAGAGTCAGGTATCGATGTGAACAATCATACAGGACACTGATCCTCTACTTAAATGGTGAATATAGATGAGTTTTGGTATATTCCAAGGCCTTGTAAGTGATCCTCATTCATGTATCGTGATCTTTTCCCACTAAAAAGTGAGTTATCCCGAAAGGAGTGCATCAGTTATCTATTCAAATATATTAGTGCATTTATCTCTCTTATGACACTTCCTAGTGAACATACATCTCTTACATATGTCACTAGAGCTATCAGTCTTGTGGAGCGAGTTCTCCCAAAATATTTCTTCATGGAATCATTGAACTCAATCCCTAGCATGGGTATGCAGTCGTTGCAAAATACATCTAGACTACGGGTTTGGGTTTCAAGTATATCTAGATATATTTCTCTTGCTATATGGTATGTAGAAATATATTGTGTTAGATATTTCTATACCTCTACTTTGTATATTGATTTGGGATTTTTGGGGTCCTATACTGAGTATTTTTATACTCACCCATAGATGGGCATTCCCGCACGTGTTGTGTCTTTTAAAGATGAGTAACCTTTTGATGGAGTCAAGGGAGGACCAGGACTAGACCGAGCATTGTGATCTTCCTTATATACCAGGGTGTTACAACAACTATGATCAGCAATCCCTGTACCTATTTCTTCCTTACATGTTGGAATTTGTAGTTTTCAGAATCTTTCATTTGGTGGGCTTATATTCTGGCCCAGTTTTCTTTCCGCACGTTACTTTATGTTGTACTCTTTTGGTTGAGTTTAGTTGTATGAATTAATTCTAGAGGTATTTACATTATTAATATATGGGATTGGAGATGTGTGTGTGCGTACAAGTACTTAAGAAATGCATCCCATGTTCATGATATATTTACTTAGTGCTAGTCACCAGCCTTTGGGCTATTGGATGCAGGTCTAGGTAGTCACAACATATGCTCCACTGGGAAGGTTCGTGATTGAGTGGTATCAGAGCTGGTCAGTTATACCTTTGGACTATGATTCTGTGATATTAGTTTGGGGAAACAATGTTAAGTGTTTCGAGCTCAGATTCTAGGCTAGGAACTCTATTGTCAGTATAGGTGTTAGACGTATCCACACACAAGGACACTAATAAACGTCTTTTCAACTCGGTACATGAGAAAACTAGTTGCAGGGAAAAAACAATACATGCATCATATAATAATGGGTTATGTTTTCCATGTACTTTTGTGCCATCTATCTTGATATACTCTTTGACCTTGGTGCATCCTGTTTCCTTACAGGATTCCTATGTGATGGATACCTTCTAGGATTCAACAACTCAATCATGAGGATGACCCCATCAATATCAATGCTTTAATTCAGGGACCAATTCCCCAGGCGTTACCTTCATGTGGTGCACTTACTATACCATCGCCAGTGGAGCAGCACAAGGTACTTGTAGTACCAATAGACAAGGAGCACTGTATGAGCATACTCTATGAGTTGCATAGACATAGAACCCTTAAGTTTTAAGGTGAGCCCGACCCTCAAGTGGCCGAGGACTGGCTTATGGTGGTGACCAGAGTTTTTCATCTAGTAAGGGAACTAGAGGTCCATATAGTTATCCTAAGAGAAATCATTATTCACAATTCGATGCGATGATGGTGGAGGTTTTCCACACAGACTCACAACAATGAGACACCTTAATGGATGGATTTTGAGAAACCCTATAGGTAGGAGTTCTCTCCAGTTAAATTGAGGAGTGTGTATTTGGGAGCTTCTTCATCTTCAAAGATGCATTTTAACAATGAATACCTTTTCATCAAGGTCCACCAACCTTTCCAAGTACTCAATGAATATGGTCAAGATATCAGTACATCAGAGCTTAGACCTTAAAGAGAGGTATAATATGATACATCTGAGCTAGTTTCATGCCACTATGAATTTTGACTTATGAAGGACTGCTCAAGATATCTTTGGTCGTTGAGAGCTTCTTAGTTAAGAAGTGACAACCAATGGTAGTCAAAAGTAGGTAGAAAGGTGAAGAGACCTCAGAAGTAGGGCGATGATGTCAGGCACCGAGATTGGGATGTGGGAGACGTCACAAGAGAACCCAAGATAGGGGATTTGCAATCCAGGTCTCTCAGGCTGGATCCAGTCAGCCTAGGGAGAGACGATGCTACTCGTGTGATGAAAGAGGGTGTCTCGCTCGAGACTGTACATCCCATAAAGCTGCTGATAGGGAGACGATGGATGGACCACCGAGACAAAGGCAGAGAGTGAATCAGGTAGAACCTCCAGATAGGGGACATGGAAGAGGAACATGGATAGCTACAAGAGGTGGAAGATTCTTCGATCTACTTCCAGCGCCACCCCCAGGAGGTCTGCACCAGGCTTATGGAGTTGGGGGGCTGGGGAGGGAGAAACTACATGCGGTCAAGGCATACTACCTAGGGACTCTAGGGATGATATGAGGTACAATTTTGGTCTTTTCTATAAAAGTTGTCATACTTATAAACACAGGTTCCAACCATTATTTTCGCACCACATGTCTTGTGCGAAACCTTGAGTTTTAGGTGGAGACGTTGAATCAACCCCTACACTTAGAGTCACCTACATAAGGAGACTAGATGATCACACATCAATTCTGACAGTGTGATCTTACCCTTGGAGGTGATAGTTTCTATTGGAACCTCTTGGTGGAAATGTCAAGGCCTTACGATGTAATTCTCAGTATGGATTGGTTATCTTTAGTACATTCTCGGATTGAATGCTTTAGGCGAAGAGTGTTGTGTGTCCAAAGCGATGAAATGAGGTTTTAGTTTGTTGGAGAAAAGGAAAGACATATATCATAAAATGAGATTATGCAGAGGAGGGTGCATGTGATATCTAATGAGTTGGCTAGCCTTACCTTTGGAGCAACAAATGTTGTGAGCTTTCTGTTCCTAGTGGTAGTGGCAGAGTACGAGGACATATTTGAAGAAAATGTTCTAGTATTACCTCCCCATCGAGATATTGACATATGTATCAACATACACCCTAGTATGACACTGATATCATCACTGGAGGATTGGATGGATCCTTCAGATCTTCACAATCTGGGGGTGCATTTGGAGGATTTGCAAAGGAAAGGCTTCAAAAGACCCAGTGTTTCACCCTGAAAAAACCCATTTTTGTTTTCCAAGAAGGAACATGGAAGTTTAAGGTTGTGTGTGTATTACTGACACCTGAATCAGGTAACGGTGAAGAAAAATTATCCACTTCTGAGGATCAACGACCTCTTTGATTTGGTAAGTGGAGCATAGTGGTTCTCAAAGTTTTACCTTCGATCAGGTTTCCACCAGTTACGAGTATGAGACGAGGATATACAAAATATGGCTTTCAGATGCTACTATGGTCACTACGAGTACATAGTAATGCATTTCAGCGTGATGAACTCCCTTGTAGTGTTGATGGGGCTTATGAGCCGGATCTTCTTGTTGTACTTAGACCGGTTCATAGTGGTCTTCATTGACAACATCCTTGTGTACTCGACATCAGAGGAGGAGCACTTGAGATTCATGAGGATGGTTCTAGATGTACTCTGAGATCACCATATTTATAGAAAGCTATCGATGTGCTAGTTATAGGTATATTAGTTCCACTTTCTGGGACATGTTATCTCAGCATACGGAGTAGTAGTAGACCCAACCAAGGTCGAGGCAGTGTTAGCATGGGATCCACACCAGAGTGTGATAGTGGTACAGAGCTTCCTTGGGCTGGAAGGATAATATTAGAGATTTATCCCGGATTTATCCTAGATATCACTATTGATGAAAGAATTGAATAAGAAGGGTAAGCCTTTCATATAGATAGAGAATTTACAACATGATTTTCAGTTGTTGAGGTATATTTTTATGAGAGAACCGATCTTGAGATCGCCCGAAGAGGGTGTCAAGTATGTAGTTTTCTGCTACACATCTGGGATTGGTTTTGGATGTGTCATGATGCAGAGATAGGAAATGATTTCTTATGATTCACACCAGATATGTCCACATGATTAGAACTACACAAACCATGATCATGAGATGGTAGAGGTAGTATTCACATTGAAGATGTGGTGACACTACATAATGGGAAAATGATTTACCATCTACTATGACCACAAGATCCACTAGTACATCTTCTTGCAGAAGGATCTAAATTTGAGGCAGAGGCGATGGTTGGAGTTCCTACAGGATTATGACTTTGAGATCATTTATACTTCTGGGAAGGGGAACATAGTGGATGATGTTCTTAGTTAGAGATTGAGTTCACAACTGCTATGAGAGGTGTCAGTGCAGTTGTATTATCTATATTTATCCTTCGTGGAGGGAGATAATACAGCTTATCTCTATTATATGGTTGTCACCCCTCCACTCTTATGATGATTCAATGAGGCACGACTAGGGGATGTCGACTGCAAGACATTATGCGCTCAGTTATTTGCATGAAATTCTCTTAATGGATATTTACAAGGTGGGAATCATGCTATCCTTTTTAGAGGATACACAGTAGTTCCAGTGGAATTACAGGAGGAGGTTCTAAGGGGGTTTAATACACCCCCTTGTAAGTATACCCTAGAGTAGAAAAAATTTACCAAGTCCTCTAGCGTGAGTTCTGGTGAACAGATATGAAGAAGGAAAGAGTATAGTTATTTTCTTTATGTCTTATGTGCTAGTAGGTGAAGGTTGAGAACCAGGTTCCAGTAGGGTTAGATCAGCCCTGGATGTTCCAGAGTGGAATTGGGATGGAATATCGATGGAATTTGTGACAGTCTTACCATAAATGTATAGGGGACACGATTCCATATGGGTGATCATTGACTGACTCACCAAGGTGGCACACTTCCTAACTATCAGGGAGAAGAGTTCTATAGAGAGAATGAGATTCCTCTACATGTAAGAGATAGTTCGGCTACATGGATTTTGTTTGAAAATAGTCATATATCTTGATACTCATTTTACATATTGTTTGTGTAAGGGATTGTAAGAGGAATTTGGGAATTAGCTTCACTTGATCACAATATTCCATCCATAGACAGATGGTCAGATAGAGAGAAATATTGAGGTTTTGGAGGATATGTATTGAGCCTATATCCTAAAATTTGGGCGCAATTGGGAGGACCAACTACTACTAGTGGAGTTTGTGTAAAACAACAACTACCACTCCACCATAGGTATGGAACCGTTTGCAGCTTTATATGGGAAACCAGTCTGGTCACTGATTTGCTGGACCGATCCCGGAGAGTCAGCACTCATGGGTCCAGAATTGGTGCAAGATACCACTAAGAAAGTGAAAATAATCCAGGAGTAGATACAGACTGCATAGAGTCGACAAAATTCTTATGACAGATGGTAGATAACTTTGGAGTTAAAATATGGAGACCACAACTTCCTTCGATTCTATCCCCGATGAGGGTTGGGGAGGTTTTTTTCGGGTGTAAAGTTGTCTATGTAGTTCATCGACCCTTTTCAAATACTGCACAGAGTTGGTGAGGTGGCATACCACCTAGCTCTACCACTGCAATTACACTGGGTACTTGATGTCTTGTACATGTCACAACTGAGGAGATACGTGCATGACCCATTGCACGTTATTGACTGGGGTGAGTTGGACACCAAAGATAGAGTGACCTTCGTAGAGTACCTATTGGAGATCGAGGACTAACAGGAGAGGATCTTTTGTGGGTGAGTGATTCCCTTTGTGTGTGTCTGGTGACAGCACAATAATCTTTAGTAGAGTATGTGGGAACAGGAGGCTCAGATTTATGCACAGTAACCTCATATTTTTTAGAATAATTTTGTTTTAGATTTTCAGGGATGTAAAATCCCTATGGTGGGGTAATAAAATGTCTTAGATTTTCTATGTATTATTATAAAATACTATGTAGGATTATTTAAAGACCAAGATTTTCAACAGCATGTGATTTAAAGACACTAAGTTCCCAGAATTAATATTTGAAATAAATTAATCTTTTAAATATAGCGCGTGAGCAGTTTTCTCAAAAAAAGGAATAATTTTTAAACAGGTTCTCATATCTAAATTTGAGGGCACTATTGCGTTAAGATTAGTGACTTTACCTTAGGCAGGGCCTAACATTAACGAGTGTGGGTCAATAGTAGAAGTTAGTTTTTGGATGTTTTAAAGGAAATAAAATAAATTAATAATTTATTTTATTTTAAATGTTTCCATAATTCAGTGACATGTAAATTTTTGTAAATGAGAAGGAGCCCATGTTTAGGTTCATAACCTTAGAAAACTCCATGGAATCCTCTAGATCTTTGGAGAGGAGCCACCCTTTGATAATTCTTGATGAACAATGACGTAAAATAATGCGTGGATGGTTGCGCAACAAGATAATAACTAACCAATTATGGTATAAAATATGTATCTCATCGATGGTTGAGGTAGGGGTTGTTATTTTTATTATTTTACCTATTTTCTTATTCAAATGAAGAACAAAGATCAACCCAATAATAGGTTGGCCCATGGATCATTCTTTCTTGTCGGAAGGTCCATTATCAGTTTTATTTTGGGGAATTGATCCACCTTTGATTTGGTTTAATTTGATTTGCTATGTTTGATCCTTCTAATGGGAGAAACTCAATTACATGATGAACAAAAATGGAGGTTTGTTCCTCAATTAGTTCTGTGGATTTCTTCTTCCCCTTTTTACCTAACGTTCGTCATATTCTTAGCAAGGTTATGTACAATAGATCATTGTACATCCATTTCACAACACAAAAATACCAAATCATAGATCCTATATCGTGATGTCCAAGTGAAGGTGTGATGATGATGGTGGAGAATGAATCAACATGGTTTGAGAGAAACATTCTATCAAGTGTTCATTATGTGGGTGGATTGAAACAAGTTTTCATGGCCGATCAGAGGCCCAAAACCAATGGAATTGGACTTGATAGGGAATTATGGCCTCAAACCTTGAGTTTCATGGTAATCTAACAACTGGATCAACATATCAAGGATCAAATGAGGCACAAGAGGAAGAATGACTCTTTCTGAAAAATCTCAAATTAAACGGTGTGTTCTCTGAAGAACATAGTGTGTTGGGACAATTTAATGAAGGCAAGGTTTTTGAGAGGCAGGAAGCGATGTCATGGAATGTGACAACTGTCACATGACGTGTGGGTCATTATGCGAGACTCAGAGTGTGAATTAGATGATATATAGACAAGGGGTGGAGTACATGGCATGTACTCCACCACACATCCAGACTAGGGAAATTACCCGGGTTACCCCATGCACCAGTACATGGGTTGGAATTAAAATGTTGAAGCCATGTAAGAGCACACAAATAGCATACACGGAGTAGTCCCAGATGGTAGGACATGTCGTGTCATATTGTTACATGCTATGTATATATCTTTGTTCATGAAATGATCTTCAACACAAGCCATTGTACATGGGATGTACCCAGGTTCATAGGATGTGGTGTGTGACCATTCTACACATTGTGTACCTTTCTGTACATGGCATGATCTTCTTTTCGACCATTACTGGGACAAGCCTTATTTGGGTTAGTGCCCCCTTTTCTCATTCCCCTAATGGTCAGGTATCATTTCTGTCCACAAGAGTATTATCCCCTCAGTAGGAATTTTTTAGATAGAGTCACAATCACTTCGAGAGGCTCGGAGAAATATCCTCTACCCATTCTTGACCCTAGGAAGAGTCAGGTATCGACATGACCAATCCTATAGGATTTCAATCCTTACTTATCATGTGAATCGGGATGAGTCTTGGTATATTCCATGTACTTGGTAGTTATCCTCATTTTTGTATCATGATCTTTCCATACTCAGGAGTGATTTTTCATGAAATGAGTGCATCTATTCTCAATTCATATCTATCAGTGAATCTATCTCTCTCATGACACTTTCCGATGAGCATACTTCTCCGACAGACATCACTAGGGCTACCAGACTCATGGAGTGAGTTCTACCAGATGATTTCTTCATGGAATCATTGAACTGGATCCCTAGCATGGGTATGTGGTTTTTGTGAATTACTTCTAGACTACAGGTATGGTTTCAATTATATCTATATATGTTTCTCTTGTTAAATGTTTGATATACATATACTATGTTAGAGCTAACTGTAACTTTACTTTGTGTATTTATTTGGGGTTTTCAGGGTCCTCTAATCAGTATTTTTATACTCACCCCTGTACGGGTTTTTCCTGCAGGTGTTGTCTCTTGTGCAGATGAGCGGTCTTCTGATGGAGTCCAGGGTGGACCAAGACTGGAACGAGATTTGTGAGATTCTTTAAAGACCACGGTGTTCCTATGAGTATGAGAATCAATCCCAATACCAATTTCTTTCTTAAAGGATGGACTTTGTAGTTTGTAGACTCTTTATTTTGTTGGGTTCATATGATGGCCCAGTTTACTATCCGCACATTACATTCTATTGTACTCTCATGGTTGTGTTTAGTTGTATTCATTCATTTTACTGGTTTTTACTTTCATCATTTGTGGGATTGGATATGTGTGTGTGTACATGCACCTAGTAAATTCCTCTAACGTTATTGATATACCTACCCGGTGCTAGTCACCATCCGCTGACCTATTGGAGTCGGGCTTGGGGAGTCGCGAAATAGGCCCCACTAGGATGGGTAGTGAGACCTCATGTAGGGAAAAAATTATGAAAGGATCACCCCAAATATTTTTATTATCCTCATCTTATTTTATAATGATTCTTTAGTGGATTGAAATATATTTTTAAATATATCACTTTTTTTTAGAAAGGTAAAATTTATTTTTTCAAATAATTGGTTCATCTATTTTTTTAGAAGATGATTTTTTTAGATTGTATGATTGTATGATTGAAATAATATGTTATCTAGAGGAGTTAAATTGTGCTAAATGATTTAGTAAATTTAAATAGGACGTTTGGATGAGTTAAATATTTATGAATGGTGTATGTAAAATTAAATGATTTCCAAAAAAATAATAAATTATGGAATTTAATTTATCAACAGTTATAGTAAATATATAATGATCATGACTTAGACTGATCAATATATGTTTTGTTTATTATTTTCATTTTTAATTTATAATAATTAGTTTTAATTTCATTTTTAATGATTTTAAAATCATAACTTTTTCTAATATTCTTGACCCATCTGTCCATGATATATTTAATCTATCACAGTCCCCTGGAACCCCTCACTTTCATGTGAGTAATGTTCTAAAAAACGAAGGCTCTAAATGAAAATATGTTGTTTGATGATACATTTATACATGGTAGTTGGGTAGGCTAACTAGGTTTTGAGTGTCTAGTTGATCAAGAAATATGAAGATTTACCCCTAGGATGTGGAAGGTTTATAATTTTTAGAAAACCATAACCATTCCATATAGATCACGATAATGTTATTATTTTTAATGATAAATTTTAATTAGTTTTAAATATAAATTTATGTAAAAAAATTGATAAACTATATTAAGAACCATGTATTAGAGGCTATAAATACACATGAACTTAAGAAACCTTATAGGTCAGGCCTTATCCCTCCCCATAAATAATTAAAATCACCCACTGAACCAATTTTATAATATTGAGTTTCTTGAAGGTCAAAGTTCTAGATAAACCTATGAACTAGTTGTGTGTGGCCTAAAGGCCCTTTAAGGATATGATCTTCAAGCATAAATTTGTAGTCTTCATCTCATTATTTCAAAAGTTTTAAGGACATGACCTAACTTACTAGGGACCTCCTAGCTGGTAATAAGCTAAGTGTGACACCCAAGACCACTTCTAACATGTTAGTGGCTAGAGAAATGTATCGAATAAGAATAACATTGAATTAATATTCCTTATCCTAAAGTATTTTTACACATTAACACAACCAAATCCATGAAATGTTGTAGAGATATAATTAATAAGAAAATATTAGAGAGTAAAAAATTCCAGTAACAACCTCTAGGATACATATCAGAGTGCGAATATTTATAGAAAATTATAATAAAAAAAATTCCCAAATTGAAGTACAGGGGGAAAACCAAATAGAAAACCACTGAAAATAGGTAAATTAGGGGAGATCCCATATCAAGGTCTTAGAGTTTGACCACAAAACATGGTCATAAATACCATATAATTATAATCTCCACTTATACCTAGGTCTTCCAAAATCATCAATGATTGGTTTATTGACTATATAAGACACAACATGTTCAGGTTAAACCATGAAAGGGTAGCTAAATACATCCCCAATAGGAATCCCCCAAAACCAAAAAAGATAAGAAATAATAATAAATTATATTCATAAAAACTCATAAAAATAGTGAAATGAAACCAAATGATAAAACTTTTTCAAAAGAAACCCAAGTGAAAGAGAAATGAGATCCCCATATCCACATCATACGTAGAATGAAGAGTCTACCGCATCTCTGAAGGTCCCATCACTGATGCCAAAAAATCTCACATAACTACATAATATACTGAGTTTAGGTCCTTATTTGTGATAATGTGTGTCATAGTTGGGGGAGAACTATATCTTACTCTTGCATCACTCATAACCTCTCAAGAATATGAAGTTCCCACACATCTCCTCTAGGTTGCATGATTGAGGGAGCACTACTCTAATAGAGGACCCACCAAGGACCAAAGATCAATGATAGGGAATCCAATTTACAGATAATGGACTAGTTCCCTCACAATGTGGGATAGAACTACATCAACCAATATAATTGATATGGGGGAAATTCCACCATGAGAGAGATAGGGGAGTACTGACCCCAAAAATAGTATGATTATCACACCCTATCACCACCACCAACTAAGTGTTGCCGCGAGAAGATTCTCACTAGTATCACCTCATTTCATATATCTTATACTAAAATTAAATCCACCATCAGGTTCTATGTGGAAAACTAATCAGGATAGGCTACTCTTGATCCCAAATCTGAGTCTCAAAGATGGAGATAATTAAGGTAAAAGTATGATTGAATTGTACACATAGTGAACATGGGGACACATGATGTGTTTCCTCATGGGGAAACATGGTCATATCCTTCTCTAGAACTAGATTTGCCATCCATTTGTATCTACACAGTGTGTATATAGAGTACACAACATGTCTTAGCATCCCAGTGTATGCTTGTGTATTTTGGTCGATGCTCATTTACACTTGGTGCGTATACAAGTTACACAACTAATCTATCCATTTACACATACATGATATGTCCATCCGAGTACATGATGTGTATACATACATCGGGTTCTAGGTGTGTGCCTTCACCACACATCTTGACTACCTGATTAGTGTAAGATGGGGTGTGGGACCAGCTACATGGAATTTGATATTTAACTCAGATGAAACTCTATCCTCCACAAGTAGGGGACTACATGGCCTATATTCTTGAACTATATGTTGTATAACTATATTTTCTTTAGAATCCCAAGTTCTTCACATGGTTTCTATAATATACCATATACACCTCTTCCACTATCATTTGACCACCTTAAAGACACTAAAATATATTCTTAATCCTCTAATCATTGATTTTTGAGCTCCAGTTGGCTGGAAATCAAATTTTGTTTTCCTATACGTATAATTAGCATGCCTCTCATGTTTTTTTGGGGCTTCAAACCTTTAATACATCAACTTAATCCCATAAACCACCATGATACATCTTAAAACATTGTTTTTTATGTCATGCAAAAATCTTTAATGAATATGGGGGTTCAATATCACTCGAATCCGACCTGGGAATGTCAAACAATGACCTTGTATGCCAATAGTCAATAAGGGGGAAAATAGAGGTGGTAAAACAAAAGAACAAAGGTAATAAAATCATTAGAAAATGAATCCTTGTTAAATGATCATATAATTGGGGAAAAATGGGTGTAAAATAGGCATAAAAGGCATGGATAAACATGTTCAATGACAACAGTAAAATTTAGGGTTCATGTATAGAATGAAAATCATTAAAAAACAAAAGTAGATAATATTCCATGATTATCAAATTTATCAAGTGAAGAAATATAATTAATAATTTTCTCTACCTAAAGAATAGATTGATAACTAGTGAAGAACACATCCACTAGTGAATAATAAGAATATCTCATTGTATTTGTCTACCTCAAGATACTCCTTGATTGTTCATCATTGATCCATGTTTCTGTGTTTGTTGGTCCTGAAAAGGATCTCCAATTTCTATCCTCTAATTTCCTTGGGTTATACAAATAATCATGGAGATATTCCAAATATTCATATTTATATAGGAGGATAGGGTTTAGGGAAAAGTAAAAAAAATAATTAAATAAATAATTTAATTCACTTAACACACCCACCACCGACTACCATCAAATGAATGTCCAATGCTCACTAACTTTATATCACACCTCAGGAAACCCCTATTATGAAAACAACAATCGTATTGGATTTACCATATGAGGTCTTGATGAATTAGAAAATAATTTATTCCAAAAATATTCACAAACATTATTTAATATATATTAATATTATATATATTAATTATGGAGCCTTTTAACACCCAAAAACAATAAAAACTCTATGAAAAAATATAGAGATACATGTATAATTATTCAATGTATTAAAATAATGAAAGAAAAGTCATTACTTTAACTCTTACTTGATGTATTTTCACCCTAAAAATCAAAAGATACCTAATATGGTGGGGGTAATAATCCCTTATTTTACATTCATTCTCTTAGGACATCTCTTTCACTATTCCATACCACCATGACACTCAAACTAGAGGAATGGTCCATCCACATAGGATCTTATCCCATCAACCCTTGATTTCTAGAAAGTAATCTCATAAGGTGTATCTATCATCAGTGTATATATCTTCATATTTTATAACATGATATAGATAATGCACGTATCGACTTAGTCATGATAAATTTAAGACATAAATCACTCAGTCCCCCCATAGGGGTAAGACTAATAGATTTTCAACCTCATCTACCCCACATAGAAAATCATATAGCCATAAGTGTAACCCCCTGAATATTTATGGGCCTTTTGTTTATTTTCATGAAGGAATTAATTTTAATTGATTTATTTCATTACACTAAGTAAAAAACTAGTTTCATATGGACTATAATTGTCTTTCACTACACGAAACACTGATTGGTCCGGTGTTACACACAATATTGAGTTTCTATGAGACATCAATTTTTTTGTTATAATTATTTAAATGAGATAGTTAAAACATAGATGTTAAAATTAGTAATATGAATTGTAATAACTAATTTTCAAATATTTTTTATGATATTTTTATATAAATATAACATATTTATAATCAAAATATATTTTTTGGAAAAGCCTTTATATGTTTTAAAATATTATGCTCCCAAATGAACGTTTTTTCATTTCCTTTTGTGAAAAAATAAAATTAATTTTAGAAAAATTTATAAATTTAAATAGATAAAATAAATTTCATTTTTTTAACTTATATTGTTTAAATTTTTTTAGGGTGAATTTTTTGTATTTTTATGACAAACTTCATTTTTTTTATGAATAGTGAAAACTTTTGAATTTTAATTCAATATTGTTTTTTCATAAAATTTATTTATGTAGATAAATTATATTTTAATTTGGTATTAAAATATAATTAGACTAATTATAAATCAAGTAATTTAATTTAGGTCATTGTAACCAATTTTACATTTATCTTTGACATAAAAACTTTACAAACATTTGGTTATTTTAAGTTTAAAAGCCCGTAGTGATATCCCATATATGAGATTAATTTTAAATTAATTTCAGAAACTTATATGATTGTAATTTATAAGAATAGATTCCATAATTTTAATCAGAATAATTTATAATTTTTAACAAGGCCATCTTAGGTTTTTACAAAAACTATCTGTGAAAGTGATTAAAATCAATTATAGCGATTAAGAGAAAATTGGCTTAACAAAGAACAAGACCTTAAACTTAAGGACCCAAATGACCTATAAACTTTTCCAAAGTCCATTTTATATACATATTTAAACCCTAGTTTCCATTTGATATAATATTTTTCATTATTACTGCTTATTTTAATGGGAAAATATGGGGGTGTAATTTACGTTTCCAAAATTTAGAAGAGTGTCAATCCTCCCCCACTATAAAGGGCCCCATTACTCTCCCATTTCCTCACACCTCTAAATTTTTTTTATCGACCAATATCTACCCAAATAACTCTTAAAAACCCCTAACATATTCCTACAAGACTTCCCTTGGTCATAAATCTATCAAATGAATACATTTGGTGCAAACCAAATGGAGTTACCCAAAGAAGAGGTAACATCTTTCCTCAAGCTCTTTAGTTCTATTTGGATTATCCACACCCTAAAGTCTCCTTATTCCATGATTATAAAAAAAATCATTATCCTAAATATAATTATATGTTTTATACCATGTTTTTTACCTACACTTACTCACACATACATCTAATCGGTAATGAACATACTGTTCATGTGTACAACAAACTACGACCTCACAAAATGATGATTTTTCGTTTTTCATTTAACACCTTTCATGGTTAGGAATTATGATGAAAAAACTATTTATATATGATATATATTAAATTTTTTATGTATTTATTCTTCTTTAATTATTTTATAACACATACCATAAAAATTTCCATCTTTTGTAAATACGATAATATCATTTGTGAATGTGTGGACTACCGCCTCTCTAAAGTGATGTGATTTGTGAACACTTTATATGGAATGGGTTAAGGGTGGTTTTAGTGAAAATATTATAAATATATAACATAATAATTATACCATAATGTTATTATATACATATATACATATATATAATTTACTTGCTTTCTTTTAATACAACAAAAAATTGAGAAAATCATTTATGTGTATGTACGACTTACTGTCTCCATGAATAGTGTATTCCATTTCATCTTTATATATTTTTTAGATTATTATAAATAAATATATAATGAATATATATGATATTTATATAATATTTTAGCTTTTATAATTATGTAAATAATTATCTATGAAATACGATCAAGAATAATAAGTGAAAACATGAATGAAGAACAGTGAAGATATTACCTGAAGTGAAACCTTAACAAAGAATTATTAATAAGAGGTTAATATAAATTCATAATAAAATAATTCATGGTATTATATATAATAATATGTTTCTTTAAAATATGTATAATAAAATTATATTTATTATATAGGTGTTTTGTACAAGTATGATGAGAGTCAATACACAATGTAAGATAATTTCATCTCACTTTTTATAACTGAGAGATACATTCCGTGTTCTCAAATTTTCATTTTGGATGGTTTATATACTTACCTTGAATGCATTATATTATTATTATTATTATTATTAAATTTATGGGTACTTACATATCCATTCTATGATCCTTCTTTCATGAGATTTATGTATCAAAAGTTACTAAATTGGTAAGATAGTTCTGTTTCAATTTTCCAACTTTGAGACACATATTTTGTTAGGCAGCTACATTCTTTTTCAAGGTGTATATAATTTCATTTGAAATTTTATATCATGGTTATAATTTTTTTAATTATTTTTAAGATTTATTTAATTATATTTTATTACATAGAGAGTATGATCCCAAGTTACCATGTGGTAAGACTTTATTGAAACAATCTCATCATTTATCAGGATTATTTATTATTATGCATCCATTGATGAAATATTATGATCCATATCTCAATAAATTTCATTATTTTTTCTCTTATTTTTATTAAATATATATCCATTTACTAGTACCATTTTCCACTCTTTACTACTTAAGATAATTAGGGGAAAAATAATAAAAATATGACTATGTTTCTCTTTGGTTGTAAATCTATTTTATTTCAAAAAAAATGTTTTAAAATGATCATTTAAGATAATTTTCTTGTAAAACGGATTTTAAAAATTATTTATTCTTTTAAAATCTTCATTTATAAGTTTCCAAAGATATTTTCCATGAAAAATATTTTCAACTATATCATCTTTTTAAAAAATATTTTTTCAATGAAGAAAGTATATTTACCTCAAGAAATGTTTTTAAAATATATTTCAAAATTATTTTCCATCTAAGATGAAATATATTGGTGTTACCATGCCCTTATGGAGAAATTATTCAATGTTTCCATTTATATTATTTCTCTGAATGGTTTATGTTTTTATTTCAAACTGTATATGAAACCCATTTCTCTTTTACGGGCTATATTCTTTTGAAACCCATGAATTTTCATGGGTTATAATTTTTATTAAATGATTATGAAACCTATATATTTTTCCACAAGTTATGATATGATTAAATTTTTATGATACCCATTTTGTTTCATGGGTTATGATATGATTGTTTATGATCTCATTGAAAATGTATGTATGATTTTATTATGATATGGGTGAGGCTGATATGTTACTCCAATGCATTGGGTAAAGATTTATATCTCATGAGATAGACTATGATGGTATTGGGAGTGAACCTTGACTACTAAGATGTCCACGATAGGGAACCATGACTACCAAGATGGTATATGGAGTTAAATCATACTACAAATACATCCATGGGAGTTAATCATGATTACCAAGATGGTATGGGGAATGAACACATACAACTATGATGGCTATGGGAGTGAACCATGACTACTAAGATGGTATGGGGAGTGAAACCATACTACTAATATGGACCTAGCATTAATTCCTTGACTACTATGGAAATAATTTTATATTATTATGTGTCTTCCACAATTTGATGTCTTATTCCCATGTTATACTTTCATTCATTATGTCCTTTATTTTATTATGATTAATGTCTTATGAACGACCAATATTTATGCTTGGATTCGTGTTTATGTTATTTGATAGGTAGTGAATGAATTAAATTTTCATGATCCTATTCTCAAACCCTTATGCACATGATTATGTTTACACATCTCTCTTGTTTACCCTTAGTGAGAATCTGATCTCACCTCTTTTTATGTTTCCTTTCTCCCAGGTTATGAATATATGTATTTTGTTTTATATTTCTACGAATGGTGCTAGTCAAGAATAACCTAGTAGGAGATAATGTAGCTCACTTTTATACCAGTTTTTATGTTTCCATGTTTTTAAAGGAACTATACTAATATGATATTTGGGCGTCTATTTGTATAATGTTTTAAGTATTCTACAAAAGTTATTTAATGTTAAATTAAGAAAATTGAGGTTCACTATAGTTGGTATTAGAGAAAAAATATTAGTTATCCTTTTGAAACTAGAATGAGAAAAACTTAGTGGGAAGCTTGAGGATATTTCTAAGGTTAAGTATATGTATAAGGAAAAGTATAGGGAAATGTCTTGGAATTTTGGTAAAGGATAGAGTGAGTAGTTTTATAAAAATACATCAATGCTGGGATACAACAAGTGGATGTGGCTATATCACAAGTGTACATAGTGGTAACAACTCTGAAAAGGTGTTCCAGGCCTAACTAGACGTAACCTGGTACCCGACCATAGGCTTTGTTGCACACCCAGTTTGACACTCCTAAGGGATATTCTTTGAGAATTCATGATCTATTCATGAACCATATTTAATGATTTAAATAGAAGTTGGCTATGAATTACCTATCACAAACCTAAGGTATCATATATTAAGGAAGGTTTCATAATTTAGAAATTCTATAAGTGAATTTTCATGATTATGTGGCTACGAATTAGGAAAAATATTTCTTACTCTATGATTTTGGTTTTAGTAAATGGTTGGAACAAGAATAATCTAGGTTAATGGTGACTACAATGGATAATGAAATGATTATCCTCTTGGAAACTGAATTCTATGGGATATGGAATGAAAAATATTATTTTTATTCTCACACAGCTTTCTCAAGATATGAATCATGGTGGACATGAAAATGAGAAAATGAGGGAAGAAAATTATATTGAGTCCTTCATGAGTCATTGTCCACCTCTTTCAGTGGGTCTTCTTATCCACTAATTTATGAAAAATGGATCAGTACTACTGAAAAAATATTCTCCGTTATCTATTGTTTGGAGCATGATAAAATCATTCTAGGTGTTTATTGGTTAGAAGGAAATGCGGACTAGTGGAAGATGCTAATCCCGAATGCAAAGATCCAAGATGAGATTGAATCCATGGATTTAAATGTGTTCAAGAACTTATTTTTCAGTAAGTAACTTCGTAGGATTCTTCCTACAAATATGAAGAAAGAGTTCATTGAGTTGAATGAAAGGGATGAGGAATTTTTTGGTACCTATGAGGCTAATTTCACAAGACTTGCGAGGCATGATCCATGAATTATCATCCAACCCAAATTTAAAGTTTATAGGTTCTTCAGTGGCTTAAATCCAAGTCTCAGAATGGAGTTGTCTATAAGAGACTTTAGTAGATATGAAGAGATTGTGAATTTTGCAATCAAGGATGAAATGAATGTTGAAGTCACGTATCAATTTCACAGTTTTTAGAAGAAAAGGAAGATAGAGTATAAAAAAAATCTAAAAACCATGAAGATAAAAAGCGGAGATTTATTTTCTTTTCTAAGTGTGGGATTAATCATAGAAGAAATTTCTTTAAGGGGACTAATAAATGTTTTAAGTGTGTAAGTGAAGGCCATCAGACATTTTATTTTTGAAGTGATGGGAAGAAGTTAACTAATAGTGTGAAATAAGAAAAAGTAGTATAGAATGAACCTCCCATGCTTTAGTGCTATAAGTGTATGGAGAATGAGAATTATTCTAACTAGTTCCCAAACCCAAGGTCTAGTGATGATGATCTATTTTAGCAACTTCTTAAGCCAAGGGATAAGGGTAA
Source organism: Viscum album (assembly GCA_963277665.1). Taxonomy (NCBI): domain Eukaryota; kingdom Viridiplantae; phylum Streptophyta; class Magnoliopsida; order Santalales; family Viscaceae; genus Viscum; species Viscum album. Next base: position 1,698,823,276 of record OY728142.1, read on the forward strand.
ATCTTATGAAATCTCTATTTTTGATGAGGGGTGAGATAACTATGTGGTGAAAGGTACACTTACCATCTACTCTATAAATTATAATGTCTTATTTTATTCTATATCTATCCACTCTTTAATATCTAAGGAATTTTCTTAGGGTGTTAATATCCCATGAAAATAATTAGATATGAAATTATCAATCCAAAACTATAATGGTACGATAATCAAATCCCCAGTTTATGATTCCTCTCCAGTTTAAGTTTTTGGGAATGTGATTCATGAAAATCTTGTCATTATTCATTTGATTGCATTTGATGTCATCTTAGGCATGTATTGGATTTCTCTACATAAATCCAACTTCATTTTTCAAGGAACAGAAGTTATGTTTGTTATTTGGAACCCTTAGATGCTCTTCCATCAATGTGATGATAATTATGAACTTCATTTGGATATTACATCTAGTTTATGGGTCTTAATTCCCATTCATAAGGTCTTTTTATCTCAAATGGTTGGGGATAAAATCAACTTCGATGATATGCCTATTGTTTAGGAATTTTTGGATGTCTTTCCAAAAGAGTTTCCTATCCTTCCACAAAAATGTGAAGTTGAGTTCTCAATAGAAATCATACATGGTTCCACACAAATTTCAAATAATCCTTATAGAATGACCCTAATTGAAGGAATAAACTCTAAGAAAACATTGATAAGGGATTCATTATGCCAATTTTGTCTGGGTGACCCTATTCATTTTGTTAAAAATAAATATAGATCAATGAGACTCTGAATTGGTTATCGGGATTTGAAAAAGATCACAATGAAGAACAAGTACCATCTTCCCCTTATTGATGACTTGTTTTATCAACTGCACGAAGCTCATTAAATTTCCAAGATTGACCTTCATTCTTTATATCAATAATTGAGGGTCAATATAGAGGATATAACCAAGATTGAATTCCGTACAAGGTATGTACACTATGAATATATAGTGAGACCTTTTGGTCTTACTAATACCCCTTGTATCTTCATGGATTTGATTAGTAGAGTCTTTAGAGATCACCTCGACTAGTTCATTATAGCATTTATAGATGATATTCTTATCTATTCAAAGAGTAAGGAAGAGCATGAAGATCATTTGATAATTGTACTAATGACCCTAATGAAGGAGAAACTATATGAAAAATTTACAAATTGTGAAGTTTGGATGAAAAAGGTTTCATTTTTGGGTCATATAATATGAAAATATTGTATTGAAGTATGTCAGTCAAAGACAAAGGCTATCAAATGAAATCCTAGACCAACCATAGTGACTAAGATTTGTAGATGTCCTAGTTTAGCTGAATATTTTCAATGGTTTTTGGATAATTTATCATGAATATGTAATCTTATTACTAAGTTAACTCGGAAGGGTTCCATGTTACTCTGGATATATTAATGTGACGAAACTTTCAAGGAACTGAAGAGAACGTTAGTAATTGAACCTATTATTACATTACCCTATAGTGGATAAGGGTTCATAATATTTAGTGATTCATCCAAGAATATATTGGTATGTGTTCTTATACAGAACAACATGGTTATAGCCTATATATCATGGAAGTTGAATATTTTTGAGAAATATTACCCAACTCATGATTTGGAGTTTGTAGTGGTAATTGTTTCATTAAATATGTAGAGGAATTATCTGTATAGAGAAAATTGTGATATATATAACAATGAATTTTTTTTGAAATATAGATTCACACAAAATGAGTTGAACATGCACCAAAGAATTCAATTAGAACTGATGAAGGATTATGACTGATCAATACATTACCACCCTAGGAAATAAAACAAGGTGGTTGATGCTTTGAGTTGAAGGGATCATGATAGATTATCCATGATGAAGATCCCAAAAGATCCGATATTTATGGATTTTTAAAGGATAGATCTTTAAATATTGAAGGATGGGGGAAAATATTATATTTATAAAAGGAATGCTAAACCCTCTATCAAAGTGAAGATTAACAAAGTACAATGGGCAGATATAGAGATTCCAAAGAATGTTTGAAATGTTTTTGAGTTTAACCTTGATATGGATGGAATTATATGGTTTAGGAACCATGTAAGTTTTCCTTACATACCATATTTGAAGAAGTAGTTATTAGAGGAATCTCATAGTTCTTCATTTTCTATTAATCTTGGAAGTATGAAATAGTATAAGGATTTGAAGGAATACTTCTTGTGGGATGGAAAGAAGGATATCAAAGAGTTTGTATCTCAGTGCTTGGTATTCGTGCAAGTTAAGGCTGAAAGAAAAAATTCTAAAGGGATGTTGAATCCATTACCCATACCAGAATGAAAATGGGAGAAAATTATTATAGATTTTTTTGTTTGACTCCTCAAAACCTTTAAAGGGATTAATACTATATAGGTGGTAATCGATTTCCTTAAAAATTTAGCACACTTCATCGCTATCAGATAATTCTTCTATATGGATCATCTTTCTAGGATATACATTTAGTGGTAAGGTTACATGGAGTACCACATTCCATTGTATCAGATCAGGATTTGATGTTTACCTATAAGTTATGGTAATGTATTTAGAAAATACTTGATACATAATTGATTTTTAGTTTTTCATATCATCTTCATAAGGATGGTCAGTCTGAAAGAAAAATTAAAACCATAGAGGATTTTTTGAGATCTAGTTTATTAAATTTCAAAGGTTGTTGGGATATACACCTAACTATAGTTGAGTTTTCATACAACAATATATTTCACTCAAGCTTTCAGATGGAACACTATGAAGACCAATGTGGGAAGAAATATAGAGCTCAAACATGGTTGGATGAAGTTGGAGAAAGAACGCTATGGGGACCTGAGATCATTAATGAAATGGAAGAGAAGGTTAGATCCATTCAACAACATATCAATACAGCTCAAAGTTAGCAGAAAAGGTAATCTATTAACTGATGGGATTATCTAAAATTTGAGGTTATAATAAATTTATTTCTATGAATCTCTCCCTAGAATAGGGTTATGAGGTTTGAAAAGAAAGGAAAATTAATACCTAGGTATATTAGTTTCATTGAAATTCTTGATCATATTAGGATGATAGCCTATCGCTTGGAACTTTCTCCAAATATCTATCTATTCCATGATGCGTTCCATGAATCTATCTTAAGGAATTACATACTTAACCCTTCACATGTACTGAACATATAGGTCATACCATTGGAGAATGATATTTGTTACAATGAACAACCAGTTGAAATTATGAATCGTATATATAAAGTTCTACGAAACAAGACCACTCACATGGTCAATGTTTTGTGGAGAAATAACTAGTTAGAGTAAGATATTAGGGAACTTGAGGATATGTTGAAGCATAATTATCTTAATTTGTTTTTACCTGAATGAAGAATTTTAAGGGAGAAATTAACTTTAATGGTGGTAGAATGTAACACCTTGAGTTTTTATGGAATTTTTATTTTCTCAAAGGGATTAATTTTCATTGATATCTTTAATTTCACGAATTCAAACATTCCTTTCACATGACAATAACTTGTCTTTCACTACACACAACATCGACTTTTCATGTGTAACACACAATATTGAGTTTTTATGAAACATCATTTTATTGTTATAATTATTTAAATGAGATAGCTATAACCTGTACATTAAAATTAGTATTATGAATAGTAACAACTACTTAAAAAAATATGATTATTTTAAATAAATAAAACATAATGATGATAAAAATATAATTTTTTGTAAAGTATTCATATTTTTAAAAATAATATGCTCTCAAATGAACTGTTTTTCATGTCCTTCTATGAAAAATAATAAAATTAGTTCTAGACACATTTAGAAATTAATTTTAAAAAAAAAACTTAAATTTTTAATTTTTAATGTTGTAATTATCTTAGGGTAAATTTTTGAGATTTTTTAAGAAACTTCTTATTTGGATGAATAGTGAAAAATAATGAATTTTAATACATAACAATTTTTTCTTCTAATTTATTTATATAGTTAAATTATATTTTTACTTGGTTTTAAATTATAATTAGATCAAACATACATCAATTAAGAAAATTTTGGTCATTGTAACGAAATTCACATAGAAATTTAATATAAAAGTATAGAAAACTTTCAATAATTTTTTACTTTAAAAACACACAGTGTCGTCCCATCCATAATATTAATTTTAAATTAATTTCTACAACTTTTGTGATTGTAATTTGAAAAAATGGATTACATATTAGGAATAATCATAAATTATAAAGAATAATAATTTCAAAATAAATTTCTACCAAAAATATTAGTGAATGTGATTAAAATTAATTGTAGCGAGTAAGAGAAAAATTAGCATTACAAAGAAATAAACCTTAAACATAAGGCACAAAATGACCTTGAAACTTGTCCTAAATCTAGTGGATTCCCATATTTCAACCCTTTCCTCCCTTTTATCTGAATATTTTTCATTATTTTATCCAATTTAAATTGGAAAACATGGGTGGAATTCCCTTTTCCAAAATATACAATAGCACCACTCCTCCTCCACTATAAAAAGGAATCCTCTCTTCCCACTTACTCACACCTCTCAAGACACTTTGGATGGACCATGATTTATGTAAATATCTCCTAAAATTCCCTCCTCTCATTCTATATGCATCCCCTTTTTCATAAATTCATGCAAGGAATTTATTTGGTGAAAACCAAATGGAGTTACCCAAAGAAGAGGTAACATCTTTCCTCATGATATTTAGTTTTATTTCCATTCCCCACCCCTCAACTCTTCTTATTTAATGGGTAATGAATATAATGATTATGCTTATAATGAACTACTACATCGCAAAATGATTATTGTTCATTATTTCCTTTACCAAATTTCATGGTTGGGAATTATTATGGAAACACTGTTTATATATGATATATATTATATTTATTATGTCTTTATTCTTCTATAATTATTCTATAACACATACCATTATACATTCCATATTTTTTAAATATGATACCATTGTTTGTGGATATGTAGACTATCACCTCCTAAAAGTAATGTTATTCATTCACACTTTAAATGAATTGTGTTAAGGATGGGTTTACTAAAAATATATGATATATATAACATAATAAATACACTTTGATGACATTATCACTACCACAAAACTGGGAAAGGCAGGCGCCTGCCTTTATCAGTGCTAACGGAAAAGCACTGATAAAGGGGTAAGACTTTATCAGTGCTTTAAATATCCTTTTGTCATCAATTTTCTTAGCACTGATAAAGGTTACATTTATTAGCGCTTTTCTTAGCGCTAATAATGTTTATTGTATACATTAAATAAAAAAACATGTTATAACTATATATATATATAATTAAATAATTATTAGATTAATAATAAATATATTTATTATATTTATTAGATTTATTAGATTTATTAGATTTATTAGTTCATTAGATTTATTAATTAATTATATTAAATATATATATTTATTATATATTTTTTATATTTAATGTATTTTTTTATTTATAAATATATAATACCTTTTAATATACATGTATAATTAAAATTATTGAATATATATGTGTTTTCCAATGAATTGGGGTCAATGAATATATCATGCGTATATATATATCTGTGTATGAATAATGTTCATTTATAGATTATAATTACATATCACGTTGATGTGTTATTGATTTATAATTAATTATCTTACCCATATAATATATATGTTCTAAAATATGTACACTTATAATTAAAATTAAATTATATTTTAAAAAATAAATATATATTTTATTATATTTTCAATGATATATATATAAATATAACTTTCAAATTTTATAAGTATAAATAAAGATATATTTTTTTTTAGTTATAATTATTAATTTATATATATTTATATTTATCATAAATACCAATTTAAATAAATATATAATAATATAAACAAATTATTAAATTTATACATTTATCAGCGCTTTTATTAGCGCTGATAAAGCATGTCTTTATCAGCACTAAAAAAGTGCTGATAAAGAGGGTCTTTATCAGTGCTAAAATGAAAAGCGCTGATAAAGTCCAACCTTTATTAGGGCTAAAAAAGCGCTGATAAAGGTGGTATTTATCAGCGCTTTTCATTTCAGCGCTGATAAAGACCCCCCTTTATCAGCGCTTTTTTACTAGCGTTGATAACGATCCACGCGGGATTTATAAAATCCACCAGGTCCTCCTCCTCCACCTCGCACCCTATCAAGCTTTCACGGAAGCCCTACTCTGCACCGCTGCCTCCTCTCTGCAGTTGCCTCCATCTCCTCCTCCTCCACCGCGGCCGTCACCTCCTCCTCCTCCTCCTCCACCGCAGCTCCTCCTCCTCCACCATGACCTCCTCCTCTTCCTCCCCCACCAGCGCCTCCTCCTCCTCCTCCTATTTCGCCTCTGCCTACTCCGTTTCCTCCGCTACCTATGAGCTGCATCCCATGCCTCAGCTGCCTCCATGCTGCCTCCGCTGCCTTCGTTGACTCTGCTGTCGATGCCTCCTCCTCCTCTGCCACCAAGTCCTCCTCCTTAAGGTGAGTAAAATTTAATTTACTTTAATTAATTATGTTCACATTTATTGTCAATATTGAGATTAATTATGATTTGGCGTGATTCTTTTGTGTGATGCCTGGGTGTGTGACACACATATATGTGGTTGGTTACTTGTTTAATCTTGATTATCTCTCCCCACTAAAGCCTTGTGATGTAAACCTGAATAGAGAGAGTAGTTTTTGTGAAAGGTTGTTACAGTAGATTAGGATTTCACTCTGTCTAGTGGCCCTTAGTATGGATCTTTTTCTGATTTTGGATACTACCCCATAGTTTGGCCTAGTAGGGTTTGAACCATCCGTGTTGGTGAATTCATGTCATTAGGTGAGGCATTCCAATGGGATGAGGCATATGTTTTGTATGTTCTATATTGTACACTACATTGTACACTATTTTTTTGGGTTGGGTCATATACCAATTTAAATATCACATCTTTTCTTATAACATAACAGTGCCACCAACATTTCACATTGGGTGTGATTCAAAAATCCTCTAATTCCACAAAAAAGTTGATCCTCCCTTCTCACTTATGGTGGGTCTCACCATCACATCACATAAAAAACAATTTGAGGAGGGAATCTATATAGAAAAACTCTCAGAAAACTACTCCAAACCAATACTATGTGATCCCCATTTCTATATCTCACATCATATTATCATACAAAAAATGATCTAAGAAGGGAATCACAATATCCAACCTCTATCACAAGTCAAAATGCACCATCAATAGGTGGATCCCATTGAAGTCACACACCAATCCCCTTTAACCAATGCCTTCTCACCCAAATTAGGATCCTACCAACACCTTATGACTTAAATAAAGGCCATACATCTTGTCTCATGCCACAAAACATATAAATAGTAATATAAGGAGGGTATCTAGATAGCCATCCACTCTTACTAGCTAAACCACATCATCAATAGGTGGGCCCCATGGATGATTATACGTCAACTATGTGAAAGTCATATGAAGTCCCAATCTCTTAGTCAGTCTAACCATAAATGATAAAAGTCACCATCTATTTAGGATTTAATAATAATCTCCTAAAAACCATCTTGGTTATACATGAAAATTATTCCCAACCAATCAACATTCTAATTATGCCTATAAGGGAATCTACTGGGTTCTGAAAACCTAACCAATCTATACTCATTGATACTAACACACACTCATCTCTACATGGTAATGTCACAACCCACATGCTATACTTGATCTAGGCCTCGATAGTCTAGTTTATATCATCTTCTAATTCCCACATTAAAACTCATTAAAACTAAATAATGACCATTCTAAGAAACTCACACTATAAGCCTTGGATACCCTATGCTAAGTCATCCAGACTATTACCATGACCCTCACCTAGGTACCATATCATATCTCCCCTTGGAGATCTCTTAATCCAATTATAAGGAGGAAGTCCTCTATGTCACACTTCACCAATCCCTATATGGAATATCTTACTCATCACACACACCACGACCCTTATATATCCTTAAGAGGGTGTTCCCCATAATACTTTATATATAAAACTATATTATCCATCTTTTTTAGGCCTAAGACTCTAATACCTACTCAAATAGCCTTATAAAACCTAACTAGGCTATACAAATCTCATACCAAACCCAATCCTCGCATAAATACAACTAGAAACCTTACCTCTATGGAGACATAATCTCTGGATGATCACAAAATCACAAACATTCAATATAACCCTCACTCTATCTCTTGGTGGATCAAAAACACACTATTTATTTACCTAGGTTGCTCTTGATTTCTATCCCTTTCATTGGAACACAAATACTCATGCATGAATGCACAATCATGCATAAATTGGAACATGGTTTTGTTTTATAGGGTCCACCTACCTCAAAAAATGGATTAACCCCCTCACCAAGATCAACTCATCCTCAACCAAGACTATACGTGCCTTATCTAATCTTGTACCATTGATTGAGACCAAATATCATGGAAAAATTCCCAAATAATTAATTATATAAACTTATAATTAATTATTCACCTTAATATAATTAAAAATAATCTTTTAAAAACTCACTGGGAAACAGAATGCCACCTAAACCAAACAAAACATGGTGTAATCATCATATGAGGATAAGCTCTAGCCAATACAAACAAAATCTACATCATATGAATTGATTTGAAGATGATATAGTGAAATCATCACACAAATCCAAGTTAAAATAATCCTAAATCATAGGGAAATTAGTATAATTGGAATTGAGGAAGTATGAGGGAAGAAATCACTAACACACTATAAAAAACTACCAAGAACCACCCCTCATCAGGGGGGATCAAAGAGAGGATGATAATGCATGAATCCCAAGAACCTCCCAAGATTTGTTATTAATGAGCATGCCCCCACCATTTTTGAAGTATCTAGTTTTTTATCTAAATTATAATCATATTAATTATCCCCTAACCTATATACCCATACTTTGGATTTCAAATAGGATGAATATAAATAAAGAATGGATGAATGCCAATCAGTTGACAAAAGAGTTTGAACAGGGAGTGAAAGTGTTTATCAAGTTTGTAAATGATCATGTATACGAACCTTCTGAAATCCTTTGTCTATGTTTATGCTGTTGTAATTAAAAAAATTAGTCCAGAGGAGTTGGAAGAACACTTGATTTATCATGGAATAAATCAGTGTTATACATGTTGGAATAAACACCGGGAAAAAACAAATGTAGGTAGTGGCTAGGATAACACTGTGTTTTATGGATCATCTGATTTGATTACATGTATGAACAATGAAGATGACCATATGGAGGATGTGATTATAGATGTGAATGATGATGAAGATCGTATTGAGGAAATGACAAGGACCGTTGAAGATGAACTTTGTGATTTCCCAAAATTGTTTGAGAAGTTGAAAAGTTGTGCAAAGACACCATTGCATGCTGGTTGCACTAAATATACAGCACTGTCAGCCATACTGAAGCTGTATAATTTTAAAGTAGACAATGGGTGGAGTGACGCCAGTTTTACAGAACTAATTTCTCTCCTGAATGACATGCTCCCAGAAGATAATGAGCTCTCGAGCCAAACATACGAAACCAAATGAATGCTATGCTCGATGAGTATGATCTCTGAAAGAATACATGCCTACCCAAATGACTGTATACTGTTTCACAAGGACCAAAAATCACTTAAATATTGCCCAATGTTTTGTGCTCCTAGATAAAAGAATGATGAATTCAGTCCTACTAAAGTTGAATGGTACCTTCCAATCATTCTGTGGTTTAAGCGCCTATATGGAAGTGAGGAGACTGCAAGAAAATTGACATGGCATGAAAATACAAGAATTACATATGGGATACTACATCACCTGGTAGACTCTCCTCAATGGAAGAGAATTGATCATGAGTATCCTGAATTTGGAAACGAGTCGAGAAACTTTTGTCTTGTGTTATCTACAGATGGAGTGAATCCTTTTGGTCTTCAAAGCAATAGTCACAATACATGGCCAGTTATGTTGGAAAATTATAACTTACCACTGTGGTTATGCATAAAATGAAAATACATCATGTTGTCTATGCTTATATCAGGACCAAAACAACAGGGTAATGATATTGATGTTTATTTAGCTCCATTGATTGAATATTTGAAATTATGGTGGGATTCAAGTGTTACATTTTATGATTCTTACAAAAAGAAAGATTTCACTTTGAGATCCATGTTGTATGGGACGATAAATGACTTCCCTACTTATGGAAATTTGTCAGGATATAGCATTAAAGGAACTCAAGGGTGCCCCATTTGCAAACAAGGTACATAATCAATTAGGTTGAAACATTCATCGAAAACCGTGTTTCTAGGACATCACAGATATCTACCCTGATGACATAAGTACCAATCTTGGACGACATCATTCGATGGAAGTTCAAAATAACATACAACATAGTCTCCACTATCAGGTGATCAATTTTTTGAGAAATTTAAAAATGTGGACACTACTTTGGTAAACTGGCTTCGAAAAACCTTATCAAAATCAGTTGGAAAAAGAGATCAGTTTTTTTTGAATTACCATACTGGAATTTTCTGTATGTCAGACACTTTCTTGATGTTATACATGTAGAAAAAATTGAATTTCATAGAGTTATCGACATGTTGCTAAATACACCAGGAAAAACAAAAGATGGAATTAAGGCTGGGTTAGACATGGTTGAGATGAGAATACGGGAAGAGTTGGCACTAGTGAAGGGTGAAAAATGAACATTTATTCTTCCTACTAATTACACTATATCCAGGCAGGAGAGATATCAGTTTTGAAACTTCTTGAATGATGTAAAGGTTCTAGAGGGGTATTCGTCAAATATTAGGAACCTCATGTCAATGGGTGATTTGATGTTAAAAGGCCTGAAATCACATGGCTGCCGCGTTTTGATGCAAGATCTCATTCATATTTAATTACGTTGCATTTTTCCCAAGAATTTATTCCATACATTAACGAAACTGTGTTTCTTCTTCAAAGCTATATGCAGCAAAGTTATAGACCCAGTGAAATTGCCAACTATGGAAAGAGAAATTTCCGTCAAATTATGTGAATTAGAAATGTTCTTTCCACCTTAATTTTTTGATATGATGGTTCATTTGATTGTCCACTTGGTGATAGAGATTCAACAATGTGGTCCTGTACATTACAGATGGATGTACCCCATTGAATGGTATATGAAGATTTTGAAAGGGTATGTCAAAAGTCGAAGTCGGCCAGAGGTTTGTATTACAAAGTGATATATTGTTGTGGAAGCTGTTGAATTTTGAACAGAATACATGTCTGGGGGGGAAAGCATTAGCCTACCGAAATCTCATCACACTGGGCGGCTTGAGGGTGAAGGAATTTCTAGAAGATAGGTTGTCACAATCAATATTACATATCGGTAGTAGGCCCACCTTTATGTTTTTCATAAAATTTCAACGTTGAACTTTTGTTGAAACCCAAAAAAAAATTCTTATGCATTTGAATCCCTTTAGGGCTGAAAAATGGATATCAGATACACATAATCGACAGTTTATAGGATGGTTTTGGGAACATATTTTTATGAAGTTATATGAAAATATAGAGTCAATTTCAGACCAACTTTGATGGATAGCCGAAGGACCAAGAGTGTATTTATTATCTTACAATTCTTATATAGTTAATGGTTATACAATTTATATTAATGGAAATGATGAAGACAGTACCATGCAAAATAGTGGCGTTAAACTTGTGGCTGAAGCGATGCATGTTTCCGGTGATAAGGAAAGAAATACAATTTATACGAATATGTCATACTTTGGAATCATCAAAAAAAAATGGGAGTTGGATTATATGGAATTCCAAGTTCTGATTTTTCAATGCAAGTGGGTTTATAACAGGAGTTATGTTAAAATAGATAAATTGGGATTCGTGAAAGTTGATTTTAGTAAGTAAGGGGAGAAAGATGAACCGTTTATAATGGCATCATAGGTAGTGCAAGTATTTTATGTTCCAGATCCCACAAATCGAAACTGGTCAATTGTTCTGTTGTCGACCAAAACAACTGAAGGGTCGGGTGAAAGTTCAACGGAGGATAACCCTTTCATTGGGACTTCACAATCATTTCGTAGTGGTCCCAATGTAGACGAAGTTTTGTATGTTAGAGGATACCACAATGAAAGGATATGGATAATCGATAGAGGTGTCAAATCCCTTCATCCTTTAAAAAAAAGAGAGTTTAATAATCATGTTATTTTATTATTATAATATATATTGTGTTACATTATGTTATTATCTATTCGCTTCTACTTTTATGTGATCTAAATTAAATGTTAAACCAATTTTGCAGATAATGAATTATGCACCTACTGATGCACCCAATCCCGAGACAGAACAGGTTTCGAAACCTGTTGCAGCTGGTCACACTACTGAGGTACAACTGGTCTGTCAACCTGTTGCAGCTGGTCCCACTGCTGAGGTACAACAGGTTTCTGAACATGTTTCTGCAGGTCCCACTGCTGAGGTACAATAGGTTTATCAACCTGTTGTTGTTGTTCCCAGTGCCAATGCTACCGCTTCATAGGAACATAATGATGATGTAGAAACCGAGGAAATTGTAGGCAATGAAACCCTTGCGGCACAAAAAAACAGGTGCACTGTAGTTTGATAGTTTTATCCAAAATCCTTAAGTAAAAAGAAAAAGGAATCAAATATGAGGTGGGATGGAATAAGAGAGGCCAGCATGTAAACACCAACAAAGCCATGTTTAATAGCTACATTGGAATTGTTACTCGGCAACGCATGACGATTGATATAGAGTCGTGACACCATGTTGTTAGAGGGCTGAAAACATTAATGTCAGAAGAGATTACGGTAACATTACGATATCATTTATTTAATTTATTAAAATAAAATAAAATAAAATACTAAAATATTGACTAACTCTACATCATCACTTTTATAATGAATTTATAGCATATGTATTGCACAGAGAATATGTATTAAGACTGACAGGAAGGGTTCATAGAGGATTTATCACCATTTTATCAAAATGTCATCTAAAAGGTGCTGAAGGGAAAATCAGGCCGCACCCACCTCCTATTTATGCACACTAGATATCTCAAGGAGCATGGGATGCATTTTGGAACTATTGTGCGGAGCAGACTTTTCAGGTACATTGTGTTTGTTAACATGTTGTTTAACTTTTCCTGTATTCATCACATTGATTGACAGTTTTTTATTTATGAAACAACAACTGAGTGATGAAAATAAAGAATGGGAAACAAAACCAGTGTACCCCTACCGTAAAGCAAGGTTGGGGTACACTTCAATTTAAAAACAATTGGTACGTAATTTAAAAGTACTGTAATACTTTTATGTGACATAAAACAACACCATAACCATGTTTCTCTATTTATATGAAAATTGATGAATCAAAATCTCAAGCCACTTTCATCCCACGCCATGTGCCATGGATGGAGGCTCGTGTTAATAAAGAGGGGAAACTGGTAGATTAAAACACATAAAAAGTGTGGGAAAAATGTGTAAGTATGACAGAATATAAATTTGTTTTTATTTAAATCACTATTACATCACGATGATTACTTATTTTACCATATTTTCTATTTGACATAGTCATAAGAATAAACAACACCCGCACCAGATGCAGACATACTTTTAGTGGCCTTGAAACAGCTAGAACAGTATAGCCGCGTTAGAGGTGCGGATTTTGTGGTGAAACCCCGGACTTATTTTCAGAAAAAAACAAGAGGAGGAACAAACTATAGAAATGAAAATGATGAGAGATATACTAGCTACCCGGGAAGAAAAATTCCAAAGTCAGGGAGAGTTGCTAGAAACTTTTATGGGGGAGAGGTGAAGAGAAGAAACAACTCAAGAACAACCCACCCTACCCCCACCAGCTTTTGAGGCGAGCCATTCCACTCAAAGACCTGACTCAACCGAGGTAATAAATCTTCTAATATTTGTTTCCGTGAAATTTGAATCACATAGACATTGATACCTTTCTTGTAATGATATTCTATAGGGTGAAAATGTCTGTGATTTATATCTGTCAACTCCTACCCATCGCCTTGTAGTGAGGGCTACGGTGTTCAATATGTAGAATGACACACTACACTCCAGACCACTTCCAACCGGTCATGTCAAAGTGTCGATTAATGTATCTCATGAGCCGAGCGCCGAGATACCCATGCCAAACGACGATGACGACATTCATATGGTGGAAAAAGATGTTGGAACATTCATTGCATGGCCATAGAATCTTGTAAAAAAACATTTCGACCAGGAGGTATTCATTTCCAATTCATTTTTCAGGAAGAACCTTTAACATTTATTTAGAAAAGTGCTGAACCGATGAATGTTATTATAGAATGACAAAAGGAAGGAGCTAAAATGAAATACCGACTCAGAAGGATCAACCAACCGATCAAAATGATCTACCGAGGGAACCTTCACCCCACCCGTTCTATATCTACATTTAATATCATTTCATGCTCATATGGATACGAAAATGAAAGGCAGCAATAATAACACAATTTTTTGTGAAAAAGATATGTATGGAGATGAAACATTATATTTCGGTAGTACTGAAGCTGTAGCTGAAATAGTCACTTACGACTGGCTAGGAACCTCAATTATAAATGTATACATGAGGTATGTTTTCATGATTTGATTTTACAGAAGCTGATATACTATGATAATTATTTCTAAATACATTTCATATTTTTTTCAGGCATATATATGAAAAACAATTGAAGTGATTTTCCCATGAATACAAATTTGGACTTATTAGTCCTCACACCAAGTCAACACAACAAAAAGAAATAGATTCCAATTTTCAGGCTGAATTAATGTTAAACCTGCTAAGAACGTTTCAATGAAAAATTATGACTGACATGCTCTTTTTAATACCAACGTTTCAGGGGTAAAACTCTACATATTAATCATATCAATTATATTTTCATTTCTATGATTAATTATTCCTTTTTGTGTTCTTAGGAAGCATTGGATGCTCATTGCAGTCAGTTTGAATACTCCAAAGATTTATTTTCTGGATTCACTGTAAGGATATCCAACCAAACGACCACACATGATGTAGATTGTCAGTTCTTAATACACTAGATCCAAAATTTTAGAACTAAATATATAGTTATATAATTTATATTATATTTAGATGAGAATTCTATTATGATAGGGCGGTGTATGAATATCGTCTAAAGGATGGAATGAATCCAGGGTCTAAGGACAACAAGGCACACGAGATCTAAAAATAGACAAGTATCAGAGTATATATAATTATATTGCACTATCCAAATACATATCAAAAAATATTACTTATTTTTATTGATGTTTCTGCAGTGTCCGAAACAAACAAACGGAAAGGACTGCGGTTATTATGTTTGTAAATTTATGAGAGAGATCATATTTAATGAACAAACTAGCATCCCTGAAGAGGTATTTTTGAAAATAATTACTAGTTAATTTAAAATATTTATCAATCCTTTGTGTATTTATATATTTTCTGTACTACTATGACTATCGTAAAAACTCCTATTCAAAAGATGATATAGACATGTTTAGAAACAAATGGGCAGCGTACCTTATGGAAGAACGCAAAAAAATAGAACAATGAAGGTGAACAACTACTACTTATGTTATCATTATATGATCATTGATATCTCCCTTGTTTACACTTATTGGGAATCTATGATCACCCTTTCTTATGTTTCATATACTTAGATTATGAAAAATGGTTTCATAAATGATTTGAGTTTATAGTAAAGAATAACACAATGAGAGACTCTTTTGAACACAAGTGACATATAGAAAACTGAGCAAACATGTTTGTATTGTTTTGATACTTTAGTACAATGATCCCTGAGTCATTTGTGATGTGTAGAAATCAACCAAACCTCAATCTGATGCACGATGTGATCGGTATGGCTAAAAGTGTCAGATATCAGTTTCAAATTTACATTAACTTTAGAAAACAACACAAGTGTCAAACGAAAAACTGAGTAAAAGCATTCAGATTGTTTTGATACTTTAGGAAAATGATCCATGTGTCATTTTTGAGGTGTAAGAATCTATCACACCCCAATCCGATGCATGGTGTGACCAATATGGCTAAAAGTGTATGATATCAGTTTGAAATTGACATTAACTTTAGAAAACAACAAAAGTGACATACGGAAAAAAAGAAAACATGTTCGTATTATTTAGATAGTTTAGGAAAACAATCCTTGAGTCATTTGTGATGTGTAAAAATAGACCGCACCTCAATCTGATGCACGGTGTGACCGGAGTGTCTTAAAGTGTTTGATATCAATTTGAAACTGACATTAACTTTAGAAAAAAAACTACTGACATATAGAAAACCGAGCAAATGCATTCTGATTGTTTTTTACTTTAGGACAATGATCGATGTGTCATTTGTGACATGTACAAATCAACCCCATCTCAATCCGACACACGGTGTGACCTGTATGGCTAAAAGTGTCTGATTTCAGTTTCAAATTGACATTAACTTTAGAAAACAACAGAAGTGAGATACGGAAAACTGAGAAAACACATTTGGATTATTTTGATACTTTGGGAAAATGATCCGTGTGTTATTTTTGATGTGTAAAAATTGACCATACCTCAATCTGACCCACGGTGTGACCGGTATGGCTAAAAGTGTCTGATATTAGTTTGAAATGGACATTAAATTTAAAAAACCACACAAGTGACATACGAAAAACCAAGAAAACGCATTCGGGTTTTTTTTATACTTTAGGAAAACTATCCATGAGTAATTTTTGAGGTGTAAAAATCGACCACACCTCAATCCGACGCACGGTGTGACCAGTATGTGTAAAAGTGTCTGATATCAGTTTTAAATTGAAATTAACATTAGAAAACAACACAAGTGACATATAGAAAACCTAGAAAATTTTTTTCGGATTGTTTTGATACTTTAGGAAAACGATCCATGTGTCATTTGTGACGTGTAAAAATCAACAGAACCACAATCTGATGAACAGTGTGACCGGTATGGCTAAAAGTGTCTGATATTAGTTTGAAATTTACATAAACTTTAGAAAACAACAAAAGTGATGTCCGAAAAACTAAGAAAACACATTCGGATTGTTTTGAAACTTTAGGAAAACGATCCAAGAGTCATTTGTGAGGCGTACGAATTTACCGCACCTCAATCCAACACACGGTGTCACCAGTATGGTTAAAAGTTTCTGATATCAGTTTGAAATTGACATTAACTTTAGAAAACAACACTACTGACATATGGAAAACCATGAAAACGTGTTCGGGTTGTTTTGATACTTTAGGAAAACGATCCATGTGTCAATTTTGATGTGTATGAATCAACCAAACCTCAATCCGATGCACGGTGTGACCAGTATGGCTAAAAGTGTACGATATCAGTTCCAAATTGACACTAACTTTGGAAAACAACACAAGTGACATACGGAAAACCAATCAAACGCGTTCGTATTGTTTTTATACTTTAGGAAAATGATCCATGAGTCATTTGTGATGTTTAAGAATCAACCGCACCTCAATACGATGCACGATGTGACTGATACGGCTAAATGTGTTTGATATCAGTTTCAAATTGACATTAACTTTAGAAAACAACAAAAGTGACATACGTAAAACTGAGGAAACACATTTGGATTGTATTGATACTTTTGGAAAATAATCCATGAGTCATTTGTGACATGTAAAAATCAACCGTACCTCAATATGACACATGGTGTGACTGGTATGGCTAAAAGTGTCTGATATCAAATTGACATAAACTTTAGAAAACAACACTACTAACATACGGAATACCAAGAAAATGTGTTTGGATTGTTTTGATACTTTAGGAAAATGATACATTAGTCATTTTTGATGTGTACGAATCGACCGTACCTCAATTCGACACACGGTGTGACCGGTATAGATAAAAGTGTCTGATATCAGTTTGAAATTGACATTTACTTTAGAAAACAACACTACTGACATACGAAATTCTGAGAAAATGCGTTTGGATTATTTTGATACTTTATGAAAAATGACCCACGAGTCATTTTTAACATGTAAAAATAAACCACACCTCAAAACTATGCATGGTGTGACTGGTATGGATAAAAGTGTCTGATATCAGTTTGAAATTGAAATTAACTTTAGAAAACAACACAAGTGACATACAAGAATCCTAGGAAACATGTTTGGATTGTTTTGATACTTTAGAAAAACAATCCATGAGTCATTTTTGTAGTGTAAGAATCAACCGCACCTCAATCCGACACATGATGTGACCGGTATGGCTAAAAGTGTTTGATATCAGTTTCAAATTGACATTAACTTTAGAAAACAAAAAAAGTGACTTACGGAAAACTAAGAAAACCCCTTCGTATTGTTTTAATACTTTAGGAAAACAATCCATGAGTTATTTACGATGTGTACGAATCAACCGAACCTCAATCTAACACATGATGTGACAGGTATGGCTAAAAGTGTCTGATATCAGTTTCAAATTGATATAAACTTTATAAAACAACACAAGTGACATACGAAAATCCGAGAAAATGCATTCAGATTATTTTTATACATTAGGAAAATTATACATGAGTCATTTTTGAGTTTTAAGAATCGACCGCACCTCAATCCGACACATGGTGTGACCAGTATGGCTCAAAGTGTCTGGTATCATTTTGAAATTGACATTAACTATATAAAAGAACACTACTGACATACGAAAAATTGAGAAAATTTATTCGGATTGTTTTGATACTTTAGGAAAACTATCTATGAGTCATTTGTGATGTGTACGAATCAACTACGCCTCAATCCAATGTAGGGTGTGACCGGTATGGATTAATGTGTCTGATATCAGTTTCAAATTGACATTAACTTTAGAAAACAACACAAGTGACATAGAGAAAATTGATCAAATGCATTCAGATTGTTCTGATACTTTAGGATAACGATCCATGAGTCATTTGTGATGTGTACTAATAAACCACACCTCAATCCGACACACAGTGTGACCGGTATGGATAATAGTGTCTAATATCAGTTTCCAATTGACATTAACTTTAGAAAATAACACATGTGACATACGTAAAACCGAGCAGAGGTGTTCGGATTGTTTTGATACTTTAAGAAAACTATTGATGAGTCATTTGTGATGTGTAAAAATAAACCACACCTCAATCTTATGCACGGTGTGACCGGTATGGCTAAAAGTATCTGATATCAGTTTCAGATTGACATAAACTTTAGAAAACAACACTACTAACATACAGAATACCAAGAAAATGCATTCAGATTGTTTTGATACTTCAGTAAAATGATCTATGAGCCATTTGTGACGTGTAAGAATCAAACACACCTCAATCCAACGCATGGTGTGACCGGTATGGATAAAAGTGTCTGATATCAGTTTCAAATTGGCATTAACTTTAGAAAACTACACTACTGACATATGAAATACTGATCAAACGCATTAGTATTGTTTTGTTTCTTTAGGACAACGATCCATGAGTCATTTGTGACGTGTACGAATCAACTACACCTCAATCTGACGTACGGTGTGACCGGTATGGCTAAAAGTGTCTAATATCAGTTTGAAATTTACATTAACATTAGAAAACAACACAAGTGATATACAGAATAATGAGAAAATGCATTCATATTGTTTTTATACATTATGAAAATGATCCATGAGTCATTTTTGAGGTGTAAAAATTGACCGCACCTCAAACCGACGCATTGTGTGACCAGTATGGCTAAAAGTGTCTAATATCAGTTTCAAATTGACATTAACTATAGAAAACAACACCAGTGACATACGGAAAACTGAGAAAACACATTTAGATTGTTTTTATACTTTGGGAAAATGATCCATGAGTCATTTTTGATGGGTACGAATCAACCACACATCAATCCGATGCATGGTGTGACCTGTATGGCTAAAATTCTCTGATATCAGTTTCAAATTGACATAAACTTCAGAAAACAACACAAGGGACATATGAAGAACTGATAAAACGCATTTGTATTGTTTTGATACTTTATGAAAATGATCCATGAGTCATTTTTGAGGTGTACCAATCAAAAGAACCTCAATCTGACGCACGGTGTGACCGGTATGGCTAAAATTGTCTGATATCAGTTCTAAATTGATATTAACTTTAGAAAACAACACTACTGACAAATAGAAAACTGATCAAACATGTTCGTATTGTTTGATACTTTAGGAAAACGATCCATGAGTCATTTTTGACATTTAAGAATCAACCACACCTCAATCCGACACACGGTGCAACCAGTATGGATAAAAGTGTGTGATATCAGTTTCAAATTGACATTAACTTTAGAAAACAACACAGGTGACATACGGAAAACCAAGAAAATGCATTCAGATTGTTTTGATACTTTAGTAAAATGATCCGTGAGTAATTTTCGACATGTACGAATCAACCGCACCTCAATCCGTTGCACAGTGTGACCGGTATGGCTAATAGTGTCTGATATCATTTTCAAATTGACATTAACTTTAAAAAACAACACAAGTGACATACGGAAAACAAAGAGAACACGTTTGGATTGTTTTGATACTTTAGGACAATGATCCGTGAGTTATTTGTGATTTGTAAAAATCAACCGCATCTCAATCCGATGCACGGTGTGACCAGTATGGCTAAATGTTTCAGATATCAGTTTCAAATTGACATAAACTTTAGAAAACAACACTACAGACAAAAGGAATACCGATAAAACGTGTTCTGATTGTTTTGATGATTTAGGAAAACTATTCATGAGTCATTTTTGACATGTAATAATCGACCGCACCTCAATCCGATGCACGATGTGACCAGTATGGATAAAAGTGTCTATTATGAGTTTCAAATTGACATTAACTTTAGAAATCAACACTACTGACATACGGAATACTGACCAAACATGTTCATATTGTTTTTATACTTTATAAAAACTATACATGAGTCATTTTTGATGTTTAAGAATCAATCACACCTCAATACGATGCATAGTGTGACCGGTATGGCTAAAAGTGTCTGATATCAGTTTGAAATTGACATTAACATCAGAAAAAAACACAAGTGACTTACGAAAAACCAAGAAAACACGTTCATATTGTTTTGATACGTTAGTAAAATGATTCATGAGTCATTTGTGAGGTGTACGAATCGACCTCACTTCAATCCAACACATGGTGTGACCGGTATGGCTAAAAGTGTTTGATATTAGTTTCAAATTGACATTAACTTTAGAAAACAACACAAGTGACATATGAAAAACTGAGAAAATGTGTTTGGATGGTTTTGATACTTTAGGAAAATGATCCATGAGTCATTTGTGACATGTATGAATCAACCTCACCTCAATCCGACGCACAATGTGGCCGGTATGGCTAAAAGTGTCTGATATCAGTTTCAAATTGACATAAAAATTAGAAAACAACACAAGTGACATATGAAAAACCATGAAAAGGCCTTTGGATTGTTTTGATACTTTAGGAAAATGATCCATGAGTCATTTATGACGTGTAAAAATCAACTGCACATCAATTCGACACATGGTGTGGCCGGTAAATCTTTTCATTAGATAAAGAATCAATATTTATTAAATGAGATAAATCATCCAAGAACATATTGATTTTACATTATTCCCTTTCATTGTTATCAGAATGAAAACATTTGAGTTTATCATTTACATATTTTAGTTTCAAATTTCCATATTAATGTATTCTTTCAAATTAATATTTTAATTTATTTCATTATTGTGTTACTAACATAATATATGTTTTCTTATATATGTGAATTTTTTTTCCTTGAGTTCAGATGCTTTGTTCGGCAACAAATACCATGGATGACAATTTTTGAGAGAGGATCACAGATATCAAAGGATGAAACATTAATGTTTATAACTATTTTTGGATAATTGTAATTGTAACCATGTAAAAAATTATTTGAAATGTATATAGCAGTGCGTTTTTTTTGTTTTTATGATGTTAAGTAAATGTATATAGAATTATTTGTCAAAATATTGTGTTTGGGTGCTATTTTGTGCTGGTGTGCAGGTGCTATTTTGTGCAGGTGCAGGTTTGTGCAGGTGTGCAGGTGCTAGTTGTGCAGGTGCAGGGGAAGGTGCCTTTATCAGCACTTTTTTGAGCGCTGATAAAGGAAACCTTTAAGAGCGCTAAAAGAGCACTGATAAAGGGACCTATTATCAGCGCTCAATAT
Organism: Viscum album; assembly: GCA_963277665.1. Taxonomy (NCBI): domain Eukaryota; kingdom Viridiplantae; phylum Streptophyta; class Magnoliopsida; order Santalales; family Viscaceae; genus Viscum; species Viscum album. The sequence continues at coordinate 1,698,845,581 of OY728142.1, forward strand.
AGATCTGATAAAGTCACCCTTTTATCATTGCTCCGAGAAGTGCTGATAAACTCCACCTTTATCAGTGCTAAAAAAACCACTGCTAAAGGGGGTCATTTATCATCCCTTTTTAGCGTAGATAAAGTTCACCTTTATCAGTGCTTTTCTGAGCGCTGATAAAGGGGACCCCCTTTATCTATGTTGGCATTAACAATGCTTTTCTAGTGCTGTTAATGCCGGTTTTTAGTGCTGATAAAATTCCATGTTGTAATAGTGTACATGCATTTATACATATATGTAATTTTCTCACTTTGTTTCAATACAAAAACAAAATGGAGAACGATGTTCATGCGTATGTAAGGCCTATCGTCTCCAGGAATGGTGCATTCCATTTCATGTTTACATATTTTATATATTATTATAAATGCATATATACTGCATATATATGATATTTATATAATTTTTTACATTATTTAAGCAAGTAAATCATGATCTAAGTAATACGGTCAAGAGTAATTTGTCAAAACATATACGTAGAACAAAGTAGATATTACCCAAAGTGAAACCTTGACATAGAATAGTTAATAACAGGGTAATATAAAGTCATAATAAAATCCTATATGGTATTATATATAAGAATAAGGTTCTATAAAATATGTATAATAAACTTATATTTATTATACAGTAGGTTTTTATGAGTATGATGAGAGTCAAGACACAAGGTAAGTGAAATTCATCTCACTTTTTATTTCCAAGAGATACATTCCATGTTCACCACTCTTTTCTTTTTAATGGTGTATATACTTCCCATGAATGCATTAAATTATTACTATTATTAAATTTTTGGGTATTTACATATCCATTATATGATACTTCTTTAATGGGGGTTATGTTTCAAAAGTTACCAAATTGATAAGATAGTTTTTTCTCAATTTTCTTTCTTTGAGACACATGTTTTTGTTATGCACCTACATTATTTTTTGAGGTGTATATAATTCCATTTGACTTGTTATATCAGGAATATCCTTATTTTAATGATATTTTAAGATTCATATAATTCCAATATTTATACATGTAGAGTGTGATCCCATGTTACCATGTGGTAAGAGTTTATTGAAACAATCTCATTATTTATCAGGATTATTTATGATTATGCTTACATTGATAAAATATTATGATTCATCTCTCAAGAAAACCCATGAGTTTTATTATCCTCTATTTTTTCATGATATCTCCATGTATTAGTAAATTTTTTTTACTCTTTAGTGCTTAAGATAATTAAGAAAATGTTTTTAAGAAAAATCTGAATATATTCCTCTTCGATCGGAAATATGTTTTATTTCAGAAACCATATTTTCAAAAATGTTTTAAAAAATGTTTTAAAATGATCATTTTAGATCATTTTCATATAAAAATAATTATAAAAATATTTTATGGGTTTAAAATCATCTTTTATAAGTTTACAAAGATATTTTCCATGAAAAATATTTTAAAAATGTATTGTGTATTAAAAAGATTTTTTCAATACAAAAAGGATATTTACCTGAAGAATTTATTTTAAAAGATGGTTAAAAATTATTTACCATCTAAGACAACATCCTTTGGTGTTACTCATTCCTTTATGGGGAATTCATTTAATGTTTCAATTAATATTCTTTATCAAAATGGTTAATGTTTTGATGGAATGATGACTATATAACATGTTTCTCTTTCACAGGTTATATTCCTTTGAAACCCAATTATTTTCACGGTTTATACTTTTGCTGAAAGGATTATGAAACTTATATATTTTTTCATGGGTTATGATATGATTACATGTTTATGATACCCATTTATTTTCATGGGTTATGATATTATTTTTTATGATCTTGTGGAACATGTATGTATGATTTCATTATGAGATTGGTGGGACTCATATCTCCCTCAAATTCATTTCATAAATAATTATATATAATTATATAGACTAAGATGATATTTGGAGTGAAACTTGACTACTAATATGGTGAAGAGAGTGAACCATGACTACCAAGATGGTATAGGGAGTGGACTCAAACTATTAAGATAGCCATGGGAGTGAACCATGACTACTAAGATGGTATGGGGAGCAAACCTATACTACCAAGATAGACATGGGAGTGAATCATGACTACCATGATTTTATTGGGAGTGAACCCATGATATTAAGATGGAATTGGAAGAAGTTCCTTGACTATTATGGAAATAATTTTATATGATTATGTGTCTTCTATAATTCCATATCTTATTCCTATATTATGCTTTCATGGAATCTATCCTTGATTTCTTTATTATTTCTAACTTATGAACTGAAAATATTTATACCATGATTTTTATTAATGATCTTTGATATGCATGGTATGATATTCCATTTTCATGATCTCATTATCATACCCATATTACCATGATTATGTTTCTATATATTTCTTGATTACCCTTATAGAACATCTGATCTCACCCAAATTTATGTTTCTTTACCCCAAGGTTGTGAAGATATGTATTATGTTTTGTGTGTTTGAGAAGGGTCATAGTCAAGAAGAACATATTAGGAGATAATGTAGCTCACTTTTGTACTAGTGTTTATGTTTCCATGTTTCTATAGGCACTATACTAATACAGTATTTGGGAATATTTTTGTATATTGTTTTATGTATTCCACATAATCTATTTAATGTTAATATATGAAAAGATAGGGCCTCTATAAAAAGAAAGATTGGAAAAAGATTACTACATAAAAAAATCCTCAATCGACATGATGTGGGGACTCTTAAAATGACATAGTCTCTCTACCTGAGCTCCAAAGTTTTATTATGTTAGTCTTTGTAATATTTTATATTAATACTGATCTATCATCAAATGATCAAACATTTCATACACCCATCTCTTACATTTCCTACAATAATTCCAAACCAACCACAGAGGTATCACATACTTCAATCTAGAACAAGAGAGGCCTTTATGGTCTCCGATATAGTTATTTACATAGTTTCATTCCAATAGTGGTGTGATAGATTCCATTATAAGTAACTACATAAAGGGAAAGTGATCCACCCTACTCTAGATGAAAAACTAACATGTTGGCCCATAATATATTCTCCAAAAACCAAGATAGTCCACTTAGGATGTAAATCCCCATAGGGTGGAATGTGGTTCTCATATGTAACTGGGTTCTAAAATCCTCATATTTTCCCATAAAATACCTCGAATTATATTGAGTGTAATGGTTAGAGGCGAACATAATGGGTTCCCATGAATCCAAAAGATCTCATGTATATACAACTGCCCTAATATCTCAACCAAAAGCTACTCCTAGATAAAAAAAGTGTGTCTATTTCGTAAGTGAGTCAATCATTACCTAGATAGAGTTGTTTCCTCTCAAATTCCACAAAAATACCATCAAAAAATCCACTGATATTACATACCACTTCTATTATAGGATCTCAATATGTTGGGTCAAACCTATTGGAACCTTATGTTCATCCTTTACTTATAGACATGTGATACATTGATAAAGAAACTCAAAAAATCTAAACCTCATGATATCCAACAAAATATGAAACTTAATGTCCATGTACATCACCACCAACCCCCGATTTATATTTAAGGTAGAGGATTAAAACTCCCTCAACACCTTCTAATGCAATGTGATTGGAACCACCGTCTATCCCTGGAAAAGGATGATGTTATCGCCATTTAGAATATTTATCTATTATATATCTTGTGGATATATAGTCACTGAAAACCTCATTGTTTACATCTCCCAATTTACCATATCAAAAAAATTTGAATAATTTATAGTCACTACCATAGACTGTAGAAAAACTGCACCCCTCTCATACACTAGGTCCAACTATAATGAAACCAACTACTCAGACCCCTCCTCCACCAATTGAGAAAGGAATTTATTTCATAAGTCATCTTCTTCTAGGATTCCCTTCCCTAAAGTATAGAATTTATCAGATTCATAGATCTTTAGGAACTCTAATAAATATATCTTTCTCAAGTTAAGATATCTCTATATGAAGATATACCTGAGACTTGGGTGCTCTGATTAAACAAAAAACCATTCACTTAGAAGACAATTATTCGAAATCTTCGGGAGAATACTACTACTACCAAATCTAAGTCATTCATGTAAACCTTTTCATCAGGCCTTAACCGCCTCATCCTTAAAAAAAATTAACTGATTATGAATCAATACACATCTAAGCCTAGATATGGAGACATCAGAAAACAATATGCACTATATTCCCTCCTATGGAAGTCCCAACATAGGAGAACTGATCAAGCTCTTCCTCAAAGCCTCAAAGGTTCTAGCACTGCTTAGGCTAATAAAATGACTTCCCTGTCCATGTAAAGGTACTCAAAAGGGGACTCTAATCTAGAAAATTACATCGTGAAACTTTGATAGTACCCTATAGAAATGAGGAATCCTCCAACCTCTATATCAACCATTTTTAGTTCCAAAACTACACCAAGATCATAGATGACATGGACCAAAAAGAGAACCTACCATATCCAAAATGAAATCACTGAGAGATTTCCATAAAAAAGTTTCTCCAAGAGTAATTCTAGGACCATACTAAAATTCTCTACATGATCCACCTCCTACATAGTGTATATGAGAATGTCATCAATGATGAGGACTATGAATTGGTCGATGTATGGGTGACATATTCGGTTCATAAGAGCCATAAAAATAATGGGGGAATTGGTCACACCAAAGAAAGTCACTAAAAACTCATCATGCATATAATGGTATCAAAATTACATCTTTATAATACCATCACAATGAACCCCCAATAGATGGTAGACGGACCCCAGATCAATATTGGAGAACCATATCATACCTTAATATTAGTTAAATAGGTCATTAATACTTTAGAAAAATGTTATTCATCCCCGATTCTAACCAAAAATCATATGATGGAAAATAATGAAATGCTTCTATCTATTGTCCATCTTTTCCATGGATAATTATATATCTATCCTGTGGGACAAACAAGGTATAAATGACCCCTTTTTATAGAATCCAATGATCTAATGGATCGAACTGGATAACTAAAGAGGTGTTTACTATATCCTCTAGAACATTTTTAAAATCATCATAGGGTCTCACTGCTATTATGGAAAGTTCCCATGATAATCAATCTTCTTCCAGAGTCATTTCACACTGCTAGAAGTGATGTTTCATCTTTAAAACATCCACAGTAGGAGTATCTAGATGCAGGGGTTGATCTAAAGTATCTAATGGAATCTGAAGGTATTAAAAAAGGTATATAAAAAGGAAGGAGTTACTTGTTCCTATATTGACTAAAATTTTAGCAAATTTAGAGAATTCATTGGTTATACCATAGATCACTTTGATTCCCTAAGGTCATAATAATCTACATTCTAGATCTATCCTTATAATTTAATATATGGTTTCCCAAAATTATGTTTTTCATTAGACACCTTAGTACCACAAAAAAGACCTCAAACACACAATTCCAAGGTACCCATCCACAACCCCTACACAATATTTGCATTGGGATGTATTGAATCACCCTCATGACTTTAAATCAAGTCATAAGAGAACATATATTAGTGGGGCAAGAATACATATACCATGTGTGTTTAAAGTCACATCATGTCACCAACACATGGATACATAATTTCCCTATGTGTCTCAGAATAATTCTAGTTATCAAGAAAACCATCTCCCTAGGAGGGTTACCATACAAGATGGAAACCCCAAACCATCACCTCTAGATAAACATAGGTTACCCAAGGGGTTTCTGTAAAGTAATACCCTATGAATATATGCTTATATCTATCCCAATATATGGTAAATTCATCATTGATATTGATGAATATATCACATAAACATCCTGATTATCCATGAGAAAAACTGGCTTCGTGCTCAACCATCTGATCAGTTAGTGTCTATATAAGCCTTAAAACTTGGGCCACTACCTTGATCCAATTATTCACTGCCTCAGGGTCTTGATCACTATGAAAACTGAGAATTTTATTTATATGGAACTCGTGTAATGTGATAATCCTATGTTCATTGTCTTCCATCCTTATAGGAGATATCAAATACTCATAATTTTGTGGATCACATGCCTAGACCACTGGAGGTGGATCCACATGCTTCTCAATGGGTGGTAGCACTAATATATGTGTGAATAGTGGAAACACCTCATTATTGGGTCTCTAAATTGATGCCTCATTTCTCAATTGGTCATCATAATGACACTATCTCAGAATCCTTTTTAGATATCATCGTGGGGGTACATTGAAAATTAAAAAGACATACCATACTCAATACCATATCTAGGGAGATGACTCAATAATGTCATGGAAGTAAAAATACCTGATCCTATATGATGCACATTTCATTGTTATCTATATAATTTTAGAGTCAATATTATGAGTCGAAAATAAGGTAGTTATAGTCCTGGTGTATAGATACAACATCCACTATAACAAAAATGGGTTCCCTGGCCTGAGAGCTGAACTCAAGGCACCCAAACACCATTTCCCTAAGTTCCTTTACCAATGCTCACAACATGGATAACTCCAAAAATGGTCACTAAGACAAAAACACATCTGATATCACTCTATCATGACCCAACCCAATGAGGCCTTACTAATTACACTAATACAAATTGGGGCCTCAACATCACTAGTTATAGGGTTTTACCAGTGATTCAAAATTATTTATATTAAGAACAATGCTTAAGGATAAAAAAAGGGCAGTTAAAGGAACCCTTCATCATTGCTTTTTTAGCGCTATTAAAGGGTTCAATTAAGAGAACTTTTTTATGGCTGTTAAAGTTTTTATTTTGACAGTTATAAATAAAGTTCTATTAAAAAAATGAAAAAAATATTTTTTCACGCACCATCGACACCCCCTTTCTTAGATTCTTACATACCCATTCTTAGCGCTTTTGACTACCATATCCTTTATCATGAACCCCACCCCCTTCTTCAATGCTATATGGTTAGCTCAAATATATGTGCGTGGATGGATTTGATCCCAGAACCTCCTTTATGTGACTAAATGCCTTTTACCACTATGACATGCATATTTGATTCTATATTTAATTAATTTTATATTCCTTTATATATATTGTTTAATATTATATATATATATATATATATTCAATTATATTTACTTAAATACATTATTTATTAATATTCATTTATGCATATTATAATATAAATAAATAAATAAATTGATAAATATATTCTTATTAATACTCACACATATGTATATATTAAAATTATATAAACATTTTATTGCATTTTTATAAGGTAAATTTAATGGATAAGTATTTCAATTTAAGAAATAAATCATAAATATTTTTCTTATATCTAAAAATACATTTTTACATAAAAGTACTGATATATGTATTTATACATTTTATTTATTATAAGTAAATATAATAAAATATGATTATATTTAATTATAAATAAAAAATATGAAAAATGATAAAATTTCAAAACCATAATATCAATATGAATGTAAGATCTGGTAATAAATTTATTCTTCATGAAAAAAAACACAATAAGACCACCTTAAAGGAGAATGAAAGTCTCTCGAATGTTTAAAAATCGGGGTACCCCGACTAAAAACTCAGTTTTGGAGGCCTTATGGGAATATTCTGACAATGAAATAATAGTTATTGGGTCCCCCTAGTTAATACAATGTTGATATCATCACATATTTTGATTTTATATATGGTAGAGCCCAAATAGACACCCGGATCAAAAGTTATGGTCATTTTAAGTTCGACTTCTGTTTTCAACTTATTTTTAATCCTTTATTAATTTTTTTATTTTTATTATATTTAAAATTTCTTTAAAAGAGTATTACTCAATAAAAATTATCAAATTATTAATTAATTTGTTTTAACAATTTTGTATGTTATTTTCACAAAATATCTTATATATTAAGGGGAAATGCTTATTTAGCATTATCTAAAACAAATTTAAAAAATATTTATTTTATTTATATAAATATAAATATATTAATATATAAATATTTTTTTTAATAAAATATAGATTTTTTTTGAAATATACCCTATATCAATGCTTGTAAAAAATCACTAATAAAGGCCCCACTATATATGTGATTTTTTAGAAGCACTGATAAAGACCTCTTCTTATCATTACTTTTTTTACAAGTGCTAATAAATGGAACCCAAAAAGAGTTCTTTTTTAGCACTTTTAAATACCCCCTTTAACAATTATTTTTTTTAAAACTGACAAAGGGGGTCTTTAACAATGCTTTTCAATAGCACTGTTAAAGCCCTAAAGGTGAATAAACCTAGTTTTGAAGTAGTGCTAGTGGTAAGATGAGTGTGAAACCCCAAGCCTACTTCGAATAGGCTATGGGATAGAAACAAGTCTTGAGTATGTGTAACATAGAAATGAGTGGTTTCATCCTAATGTACCTATATGTATGTACAGAACTAAATCTATTCAATAGTGTGGATATATAAGAAAGCAGAATATACTAGAGAGTAAACAATTCATGTAACAACCTATAGGGTATATATCAGAGTGAAACAAGGTACACAAAAGTATAACAGAAAAAATAAATGCTTAACTATATGTACATAGGGAAACCAAAGCTGATAAAAACAAAAAATAAGTAAAGCAGGGGAAAACATAGCCCAAAATACCATATTCTAACCACAAAGAATGGTGAGTGACGCCATGTACTACTATGATCCGCTAATAATAGGTCCACCAAAATCACTACTGATCTTTCTATTGACTGCACAAGACACAACACATGTGAGAAAAATCACATGAAATGATTTTTATATTCATACCCAGTAGAATGCCCTAAAAACTAATAAGGGGATTCAATATCAATAAATGATGGAAAGATCAATCCATAAACCAAATGGGTCAAAAAAACCAATCATCATATATGATCAAAAGAAACCCAATTGTGAGAGAAATGGGATATTCATTCCATAGCCTACTAAGAATGAATATTCTACCTAAAACTCGAAAAGTCCCATCACTAATACAAATACAACCTATGTAACAACACAAGAAACCTAATAGAGGGCCCAATACTCACTAAAATGTGTCATAACCAACAGAGAAATATATTCTTCCCATACATATCTTATAGGATCTCAATAATATAGAGGCGCAACACCTCGTATCTTCATAGCATGACCAAGGGATAACTACTCCAATGGATGATCCTCCCACCATTAGAGCTCAATAGAAGGGATTATAATCCATATATAGAGGATAAATTCCCTATGTAATGTGGTAAATAACTATCTCTACTTATATAAATATTACGGGGGACCCACAACTTGGAGGGACACAGGGGAGTATTGAACATGGTAACACTCAGATGATCACACCCAATCACTTCCACTAGCTAAGCATCGCTAGGAGAAGCATCTATCCCACACCACTGTATGTAATATTTATACTATAGAAATAAAGGAAACCATCACATTCTATATGGAAAATTATTCAAGATAAGATGCTCATGAGCCCAGATATGAGTCCCAAAGAAGCAGATATGCATGGTAGACATTTGATAGAAAAGTACATGATATGTACATAGTGTCACATGATGTGTGTCCTCACCTAGAAATGTGGGTGTTTCCCTTCCTGGAAATATCATGGCTAGTTGTTTGTATCTACATGGAATGCATGTGGATTACATGACATGTCTTCATAACCCAGGGTATCCCTATATCCTTCGGCCCATGCCTGTGTACTTTGGGTGTGTACATAAGGTACATTGATCATTTAGACATGTAATCATAAACGAAATGTCCTTTTAGGTACACATCATGTATACTTATACCAGGTATTGGGAATGTTCCTTTGGGACATAAATTGGAATCCTGAGTAGTGTCACAAAATGTGTGGGCCTATCCATGAAATGTCAGATATTTACCTTACCTGAAACCCTAACATTCACAACTATGAGACTAGACATCCTGTGTTTCTAAACTATATGACACGTAACTTTAGATTTATCACAATCCTAGGTTATTTAAATATGATATTAGGTATTCCATATCCACTACTTCTGCTTCTATTTTATCATTTTAAATCCATCAACATCGAAGGTAAATCATCCAATCATTGAAACTCAGCCTTTGGTTGGATGGAAATCAAACTCTATTCACCTGTAGGTGTAGCTGGTGCTCCTCTATTCACTATCCAGGGTCCAAAACTTGAACACATCACCCATATCCACAAAACCCCAAGAACCATATTAAAAACACTGGTCTATCCATCATGAACACATATTCCATGAATCGAGGGTATGATCATTCTTAAATCTAGACAAAAATTGTTGAACTACACCCCCGTAGGTCTATGATGAAGTATATGAAGATACGTGAAAGGAAAATAACTAGAATAAATGTAATATAATCATTGGTAAATTAATACTCAACCAATTTTAATTAAATCTAAAAAACCATGGGTGAAAAAATGGCATAATAATCATAGATAAATTGGTTTAAAAACATTATTTAAATTCAGGATTCATTCTATGTATGAAAATCACAAAAAAAGAATAATTAATTATTAAAAAATTAATCAAGGGCACAAATACAAGAAATAACATTCCCTATCTAAATAATGGATCGATCATTAGTGAAAAACCTTTTTGTTAGAGAAGAAGATAATCTCGCAATATTTGTCCATCTGAAGATCCTCCTTGACCATTCATCAATGATCCACATTCCCGATTCATTGGAACCAAAAAATCATTCCTCCCATCTCCCCTAATCTCTCAGGGTCATACAGCTAACCATAAGTATTTTTCATAATGGAATATTTATATATTTATATTAGGTTTTAGGGTAATTAAATAAATTATTTAATTAACTTAACACACTTGCTGCTAGCTTTCATCCATCGAAGGCTCGATACAGAACATATTTATATAGAAAAAAATGGTAAAAACCACATTCTAGAAACAATTACTATCTCATATTTCTTATCAAGGGCCTTGATTAAAGGGAAAATGTGACATCCTAGAAATAACACACGTAGTTTTATTGTATAGATTAAATGGATTAATTGTAAAAAAAATAATAGTATTTTTGTTATAATAATAATTGAAATTAAGTATTTAAATTAATTTAATTAAAATTTTATATCTATTTTGAATTTGAATGAAAGTATTTTTATCAAAAGGATATTTATTAAAATATTATAAATGCATAAAGAGCAATATAAACTGACTATTATAATTATTTTGATAAATACAAAATTATTTTAAGAACATATTCTCTATTAATATTTACTTTTTAATATATGTTAATAATTATTTAATCTAACCTATGAAAAATTATATTATTATAAAATTAAATTGGACCTATTTTTGAAAAAATGATATATATATATATATATGAAATAATAATTATTAGTTTTAAAATTATAAATTTTGATTAGATTAATGTTTTATAAAATTGTTAATATTATTAATTGTGTTCCATAAAATTATATTGTTTAAATTTTAATAGATTATTGAAATTCTACATATATGAGTATTATAAAATTAGATTATAATTAGTTTTATAATATTTAAAAAATTTATAAATTGTGCTAATTTTAATTATTTAAATAAATAAATTTAATTTTGATTTATATAAAAAATATGATAAAAATATGTATATATATAATTATAATTACCTTGTAATTTTTTAATCAGATTTAATATTTATATATAATAAAAATAAATGATATATATATATACAGAGAAAATAAATAATAAAAAATAAATAAAAATGACATAAAAAAAAGAAATTGTGGTTGTGGTTTTGGGAGGCTGGGTGAATCGCATAGCAGAGGGGGAGTCAGGAAAAACCATGTTTTTCCATAAGGGAATCCACTAGAGTCAAATCCTTCAAGATCTTGCCCCCATGACATCTTGGTTTACAGTCCGTCATTGTCATGCTGAGTGTAACGACCCGAAATTTTGAATAAATCTTGTTTCCTAATTTTGTGTGTTATTTTATTTTTGATACTCAACAAAACTGTTTCATTTGATAACATGAGTATAATTAAAATGAGACCGTTGGGTTTTGACTATTATATGACCATTGGTCAATATGACCACTGAAAACTAAACGTTTTGATTATTGTCTCTAAATACAAGTAATCTTGGTTAATTAATATATAAAGAAGATTCGATGGCCCCACCCAGTAGTCTTGGACCGATCGAAGCCCATCTAACAGAACTTGGGAAGGAGGTAGCACCACTGGGCTTTTCTCTGGACCAAACCCAAGCTGAACTTCATCGTGTGAAGCGAGAATGGGATCGCCTTCGCGAGAAGTTCAAACTGATAGAAATTACTACTCGTGCGATGTTGGCTGAGCCTCCCTCAGATTCTCTCACCTTAGCACACCTTACACTTAGGTCCTATAATGGTGTGATAAGGGGCTATGTAAGGAGACCGTAACTGCCTTGTGTAATCCTTTTTTTTAAATAAAAATTGGGATTTCTTCTTATGATGATGTTTATGACTTTTTAAATGTCCGGATAAATATAATATGCATATTTTTGGTGAATTTTAGAGAAAGGATATTTTAAAAAATGTTTATGTAAACCTTAAATATTTAAAAATGTGTAATGATTTTCAAAAAATGGTCTTCTACAATTATGTCAGTACGAAATTTAGAGTCTAATAAGATCAAATCAATTTTTGATGAATAGTAAATTATGAATAGTGATTTTATGCTTAGGATTAGTAATGTGACCAAATAGATTAGTAATCTCACTTAAATAAAGTATTAATATAATCTACGCACCTTCATTAAGTAATGTGATTCAATAAAATGGTTAAATAACGGTTTCATAAATTATTATTCAAGTATTAGTTTTTTCTGGTGAATAGTGTTTTTAATTAAAAATTAAATTAAAAATATTTAGAAAATTATTTTTAAAAAATGGATTTTATTTTTGAACTAAGAGCATCGATATTATGTTAAGGTAAATTTTGGGGGGTTTTCGGAAAAAATGAATTTTCGGTGAATAGTATATTTATTTAAAAAATAAATTAAAAATATTTAGAAAATTATTTTTATAAAATGGATTTCATTTTTGAAATCAGAGCATTGATATTTGGTTAAGGTGAAATTTTGGGATTTTTCTGAGAAAGTTGAATTTTTAGTGAATAGTAAAAATACAGTTTTAGGGTTTCGGTATGTTTAATGACATCATAACTGTGTCATGATGATTTCATGAGATATTTTATGGGTTGGATGACCAAAGGTGATTAATTATTGTATTGGGGGACCATGTGGCCTAACATCATGGGAAATATCCTGGGGGAGCCGATGGTTTTGAGAAACCCACTTATGAGGTGTCCCATGGCCATTAATGCCTTGTCCCCTCACTTTCCCTATAAATACCAAGCCATTCTCTCATCCTTTGGACTCCAAAATCATTCTCAACGAAGTTATGATCTCCTTAACTCCCAAGGAGTCCTCCCATGGTTCCCCAAGCCCTCAAGGTCCAAACCTTTGAGTTTTAAGAGTTACGTTTTAAGGTAAGGGATCCGACCTCTCTCTTTCTTTTCAAGTAATCTCTTTTATGTCATTTCTTTTATACTCCATGTTCTTATTTTGGAGGATGTTCTTCTATATTAATATTAATTCCCTTTTAATGTTCATATGATGAGAGACCCCATCTTTCTCTCATCAATTCGTTTAAATAATGTTTAAGTGGCGCCGTTAGGCTGTCAAATTTTTAAGGGGATTCTTTCACCCTTCTTGTTCTTTTCAAAGTTCTACTTTCATGTAAATCTTTCCAGGTTACTTTTTATTATGTTGGGGTATGATCTCTATATATATCATACTGATATTTTATGATCATTGGATGAGAGAACCTATTTGATCTCTTCAATTCAGTATTTTGAAGTTTTAAGTGGCGCGTTAGGCTGCTGAATTTTTAAGTGGTTCTTCACCCTTCTCGTTTTGAAGTTCTACTTTCATGTCAAGTCTTTCAAGTTCCTTTTTATTATTTTGGGGTATGATCTCTATATCTATCATACTGAACTCTTATGTTAATATGATGAGAGAACCTATTTGATCTCTTCAATTCAGTATTTTCATGTTTTAAATGGCGCCGTTAGGCTGCCGAATTTTTAAGGGATTCTTTCACCCTTCTCGTTTTCAAGATCTATTTTCTTGTCAGGTCTTTCAAATTCCTTTTTATTATGTTGGGGTATGATCTCTATATCTGTCATACTTAACTCTTATGTTCATATGATGATAGACCCTATTTTATCTTGTCATTCATTTTTGGTTGAATTTTAAGTGATGTCGTTAGGCTGCGGGATTTTCATAAGAGAAACCTAATTTTTGTCTTCCTTCCATATTTTTCATTTCATAAGGTATGTCTTTCAAATTTCATTACCATGTTCATATATCCTTAATATTCTGTCCCTCTACTGTTTTATTTATCATTTATGAATGTTTAACCCATGTCCCCTCTCTTTTCAATGTTTTCTAAAAACCCGAAACATAGCTGTTATGCTGCAGAATTTCCGTCTCAAAATGCATCTCTCTTTTTCTCAAAATTATTTTATGTTATTAAGTGAATACTCAAATCTATTATTTCTATAAGGTTATTCACATATATATCAAAATTTTCTATTTTAAATTCTGGGATTTACATACATGAAACCCACTTTCCCTTTCCGTGGGTTTTAAAGTGACGTAAAGATCATGTCTTTAAACCAGTTTTTAAAACGTTATGATTTTGAAATGAAACCCATTTATTTTATGCTATATGGGTTATTTATGAAATGTTTGATGATGATATATGTGGCTCACATGATAATAAAGACATATTTAAGGGTGCGTCCTGATAGCGCTCCAATGCATTGGGTAATGATGTAACCACTAGAGATTACAATTTCACGATATCTTGGTGAATAACCTTGGTAATTTTCAAATGACAACTTGGGGATGGACCTTGGTGATATTTTCATGATTTTCTATGTTAAATTATGTAGCCACATCTCAAAGTTATGAAAAATGTTATTTTTATTATGATATTCCTCATGAGTTCTTTCTCATGCCTTAAAGATCTTTTCATGACCTTATTGAAGTATCTCAAGTTCACATGTAAAATGTTTCTCTTGTTTCCCTTACTGGGCCTTCTGCTCACCCTTTCTTTTGATGTATGTACCCAGGTTATGAGATGTAGTAATGAACCTAGTATGAACATGAGGAGAAGCCTTTAAAGTGTTTAAGAATAATGTTTTATGTTTTCTTGTTTTAAGTTCCTGGTTTCCAAGACACTAAACCTTAAAGATCCTCGGTTATGTAAAATGTAATGAAAGTTTATGTGATAAAAATGTGGGATGCTATAGTCGGTATCAAAGGATGGTTTAGTTATTTGTGGAAATTAGGATATGAAAACTCTAGGAAGAACCCTATAGAAAAGTTTAAATATAGGAAATCTTCCTGGTATTTTGGTGAATATTGAGTAAGGGGTTGCCAAGCAAATACATCCCTGTCTGGATACGAGTAGGTAGAGGTGTCTCTGGCACAGATGTACATAGGGGTAAAACCCAAAAAAACCACTTTGAGATAGACTCGAACGGGAACTGGTACATGACAATGGGCCTTGATGCACTCTTGGTTATGAAACTCCCGGGGGATATGCTTTGGTAAATTCATAAGCTTAGTATGGACCATTATTAAAGGAACAAAGATAAAATAAAATAAAGATTCACATAAGAATATATGATCATGGATAACCTAGTTTGAAACCTAGGGGATCACAATTTAGGGTAAACTTTTCATCTACAAGTTATCCTTATATGCTTTAAGTTTCCTTTCATGATTATTGGCTAAGTATTTAAGCCCCTAATTATACTTTCTCTTCTTAGTTAATGGTGGGAAATGGAAGCACATGTCCTAAAAACCAATGTGGTAGGAAATGCGATGATTGCCTTATTAATATGACAGAGATGATTAGGGGATTAAAATATGATTATTATTTTGGAAGACGTTCACTATTTTGGGGACCATATATGATCAAGGTAAATAGATTACTACGGTATTTTCATTGAGGAGTAAGGATGACTTATATTTTGAAGAATCGATGAATTTAAGGCGAACTTATAGTAATTTGGGTTACTTATGGAAGTGATCAACCTATCTTGGGTAAAATATGCTTAGGTTAGATAATTTTGTTATAAGATGTTAGGAGTGGTTGATGTTGTTTAGAGATGAACGATGAAGTTTATTTTGGATGACTATGTTATAAAATCCTTCTTGTATTTGGGTTTCAATCTTAGTTTGGTTTATTTCAGGGAATTTTAAGGACTGTTATTATGGAATGGTCTATGATGAACTTTGGGTAGTACCATGGAACTTTGAAGATTTAAAATTAGTTTCCATTCTTATGGGATTCTTTCTTTTTGAAGAGTTGTTTTACCTTAACCTTTCTGTTTTTAGGATAATGTTTAAAGATAGAAGAAATAGATAGTTAATATTTTGTGGATTATTTGATTCTCTAGAAGATGATTCATGTGATTTTGATGAGACCAAGTGTTTTTGAATTCTCATCATTTGGAGAAAATATTAGTTTTGGTAGATACTTATTAAAGGATGAAACTCTACTTAAAGGTTGGTATATTTTCTTATGTTTTTGTTCAATGTAGTAAATGAATTCCTCAAAATTATGAAAAGGAACGTAAAACAAAAATGTTGTTGGTTTACGTTTCCTACTAGGTAATCAAAGACCATTTACACACATCGTAAGTTTGGGATTTTCCTATGGTTAACATTCTCCTAATCATGTATTCTATCACTCTCCCCTAGAACTTGACCCTTTGTTTTTTCTTCCATAGCCATTTTTTCCTCCATGGAATCCTAGTATGGGTTAACTTGGGTGACCTTTGTACTTCCCTTTCTGTCTTTTAAAGTAATATTTTTTCTGACTCCTTTTCCGATGTAAGACTTTCAATGAAATTTCAAAACCCAATTTTTAAAAATTGCGAGGACGCAATTTCTAAAGGGGGGGAGATTGTAACGACCCAAAATTTTGAATAAATCTTGTTTCCTAATTTTATGTGTTATTTTATTTTTGATACTCAAAAAAACTGTTTCATTTGATAACATGAGTATAATTAAAATGAGACCGTTGAGTTTTGACTGTTATATGACCATTGGTCAATATGACCACTGGAAACTAAACGTTTTGATTATTGTCTCTAAATACAAGTAATCTTGGTTAATTAATATAGAAAGAAGATTCGATGGCCTCACCCAGTAGTCTTGGACCGATTGAAGCCCATTTAACAGAATTTGGGAAGGAGGTAGCACTACTGGGCTTTGCTCTAGACCAAACCCAAGACGAACTTCATCGTGTGAAGCTATAACGGGATCACCTTCGCGAGAAGTTCAAACTGATAGAAATTACTACTCGTGCGATGTTGGCCGAGCCTCCCTCGGATTCTCTCACCTTAGCACACCTTACACTTAGGTCCTATGCTGGTGTGATAAGGGGCTATGTAAGGAGACCGTAACTTTCTTGTGTAATCCTTTGTTTTAAATAAAAATCAGTATTTCTTCTTATGATGATGTTTATGACTTTTTAAATGTCCGGATAAATATAGTATGCATATTTTTGGTGAATTTTAGAGAAAGTATATTTTAAAAAATGTTTATGTAAACCTTAAATAATTAAAAATGTGTAATCATTTTCAAAAAATGGTCTTCTACAATTATGTTCAGTACGAAATTTAGACTCTAATAAGTTCAACTTAATTTTTGATGAATAGTAAATTATGAATAGTGATTTTATTCTTAGGATTAGTAATGTGACCAAATGGATTAGTAATCTCACTTAAATAAAGTATTAATATAATATAGGAACCTTGATTAAGTAATGTGATTCAATAAAATGGTTAAATAACAGTTTCATAAATTATTATTCAAGTATTAGTTTTTTTGGGTGAATAGTGTTTTTTAATTAAAAATTAAATTATAAATATTTAGAAAATTATTTTTATAAAATGGATTTTATTTTTGAACTCAGAGCATCGATATTATGTTAAGGTAAATTTTGGGGTTTTTTACGAAAAAATGAATTTTCGATGAATAGTGTATTTATTTAAAAAATAATTTAAAACTATTTAGAAAATTATTTTTATAAAATGGATTTAAATTTTGAAATTAGAGCATTTATATTTGGTTAAGGTGAATTTTTGAGATTTTTCTGAGAAAGTTGAATTTTCAGTGAATAGTAAAAATACAGTTTTAGTGTTTTGGTATGTTTAATGACATCATAACTGTGTCATGATGATTTCATGAGATATTTTATTGGTTGGCCGACCAAAGGTGATGAGTTATTGTATTGGGGGCCCCATTTGGCCTAACATCATGGGAAATATCTTGGGAGAGCACATGGTTTTGAGAAACCCACTTATGAGGTGTCCCATGACCATTAATGCCTTGTCCCCTCACTTTCCCTATAAATACCAAGCCATTCTTGCATAATTTGGACTCCAAAATAATTATCAACGAATTTCAGGTCTCTTTACCTCCCAATAAGTCCTCCCAAGGTGCCCCCAAGCCCTCAAGGTCCAAAACTTTGAGTTTTAAGAGTTACGTTTTAAGGTAAGGGATCCGACCTCTCTCTTTCTTTTCAAGTAATCTCTTTTTTGTCATTTATTTTATACTCAATGTTCTAATGTTGAATGATGTTCTTCTATATTCATATTAATTCCCTTTTCATGTTCATATTATGATAGACCCCATATTTCTCTCATCAATTCGTTTAAAGAATGTTTAAGTGGCGTCGTTAGGCTGCCGAATTTTTAAGGGGATTCTTTCACCCTTCTCATTCTTTTCAAAGTTCTACTTTCATGTCAAGTTTTACAAGTTACTTTTTATTATGTTGGGGTATGATCTCTATATCTATCATACTGATATTTTATGATCATTTTATGAGAGACCCTATTTTATCTCTTCAATTCAGTATTTTGAAGTTTTAAGTGGCGCCGTTAGGATGCCGAATTTTTAAGTGGTTCTTTCACCCTTATCGTTTTGAAGTTCTACTTTCATGTAAAGTCTTTCAAGTTACTTTTTATTATGTTGGGGTATGATATCTATATCTATCATACTGAACTCTTATGTTCATATTATGAGAGACCCTATTTGATATCTTCAATTCAGTATTTTGATGTTTTAAGTGGCGCTGTTAGGCTGCCGAATTTTTAAGGGATTCATTCACCCTTCTCTTTTTCAAGATCTATTTTCATGTCAGGTCTTTCAAATTCCTTTTAATTTTGTTGGGGTATGATCTCTATATCTATCATACTTAACTCTTATGTTCATATGATGAGAGACCATATTTTATCTTGTCAATTCATTTTTGGTTGATTTTTTAGTGACCCCGTTAGGCTGCGGGATTTTCATAAGAGAAACCTAATTTTTTTCTTCCTTCCATATTTTTCATTACAAATGGTATGTATTTCAAATTTCATTAACATGTTCATATATCCTTCATATTCTGTCCCTCTACTGTTTTATGGATAATTTATGAATGTTTAACCCATGTCCCCTCTCTTTTCATTGTTTTCTAAATACCCGGAACATAGCCGTTATGCTGCAGAATTTTCATCTCAAAATGCCTCTCTCTTTTTCTCAAAATTATTTTATGTTATTAAGTGAATACTAAAATATCTTATTTATATAGGGGTATTCACATATATATTAAAATGTTCTATTTTAAATTCTGGGATTTACATACATGAAACCCACTTTCCCTTTCCGTGGGTTTTAAAGTGACGTAAAGATCATGTCTTTAAAGCAGTTTTTAAAACGTTATGATTATGAAATGAAACCCATTTATTTTATGCTATATGGGTTATTTATGAAATGTTTGATGATTATATATGTGTATCACATGATAATAAAGACAAATTTAATGGTGCACCCTGATAGCGCTCCAATTCATTGGGTAATGATGTAACCACTAGAGATTACAATTTTCACGATATCTTGGTGACTAACCTTGGTAATTTTTAAATGACACCTTGGGGATGGACCTTGGTGATATGGTCATGAATGTCTATGTTAAATTATGTAGCCACATCTTAAAGTTATGAAAAATGTTATTTTTATTATGATATTCCACATGATTTCTTTCTCATGCCTTAAAGTTCTTTTCATGACCTTATTGAAGTATCTCAAGTTCACATGTAAAATGTTTCTCTTGTTTCCCTTACTGGTCCTTCTGCTCACCCTTTATTTTGATGTATGTCCCTTGGTTATGAGATGTAGTAATGAACCTAGGATGAACATGAGGAGAAGCCTTTCAAGTGTTTAAGAAGAATGTTTTTTGTTTTCATGTTTTAGGTTCCTGGTTTCCAAGACACTAAACCTTAAAGATCCTAGATTTTGTAAAATGTAATGAAGGTTTATGTGATAAAACGACGAGATTCTATACTGAGTCTGGTCTCATCATGTTTTTGAGGCTTGATCGGAGAAGGACCGAGTGATGTTGTCTGGTTTTAGTCTGCCATTAGGTCTTTTGGTCATCGACGATTATGATCCATGCAGATTGAAGGTTAGCCAGTGAATATCATGGTAGGATTAGGGTTTTGATATCAATTTTCTTCAACCTATCGAGGTAAGTGTTTTTTTGTTTTCATCATATCCATTTTTTTCTTCTTATTTATTTGTTTCTCGATTGATTATGGTTTACTTAATAATCTTACTGTGGTCCTTTTTTTGATTACTAGTTTTATTTTGATTTTGGTCCATCAATTAAATCTGATTATGATATAGATGTTTTTGTTTAGTTTGACATTATTATCAGAAATTGACTGAACCTTTTGGTCTCTTCTGTTTTGGTATGAATCAAATCTCAAATTAGGTTCGCTTATTTTTTTTATCACCATTTTTTTCACCAAGATTCACAAATATTCGTATTGTTTTGTGTATATAAGTAATTGTTTGTATAGATATATAAACCAAATTCCCTATATTATAAGGAGCACTGCCCAAGACCAGTTCATTCCCCTTTACTCACCACTGGTTCGAATTCCTTGAGAAAGGAAAAAACCTTCTTCCCTCATCCTGCAGAATTATAATGCTTACTTCCAAATTTTTTTTCATTTAAGGGTGTTATTTTATTTTCAATTCTTATATTAGTAATAGATTAATTATTTATTTTTGTTTAGGAAAAATTTGGTTTCATGTAATGGGAATTATATTTCAATGTTAATTTATTTTTTTCCATTAACATGAAAAATGTTTTCCAAATATAGTTTGTTCTTTTCTAAAAAATATTTTAATAATTTTTTGAAAGGGTAATTATATTTCTTCGTTAATCAAAAGTGTTTTATTTTTATTTATAAGGTGTTATTCCATTTTTTTGTTTTGTAAAGTGTATGTTATAGAAATTTTATTTTGATGATTGATTCTTGACTCTAGATTTTAATGTGTAAACATGTTTTATGTTAATCTAAAATTTGTTTGATTTTAGTTAGAAAATAATATTTTTTTTTGTAAAAGTCTCCGAAAAATATAGATTTATTCTGTGACATTGTGTAATGATAATTCATTATCAAATATATATTTATATGTATATATATATATATATATTTATACATGATTATGGAAAACATTAAGTTATTTAACTTGGAAAATAAATTTATGGTTTATAAATATATATGTGATTTTTGAGTTTATGATTGATGATTTAGGGCTATACATAATTAATTGACTATGAGATTTCATACTTGGTTATATGTAAATTTATATATGTATGGACATGATTTCATGCGCATTGAGTGAATTTCTCATTTATTTATGTTTTTTATAAGAATAAAATTATGCTATTCGGGGTATTACAAAATCCATGTGTATATATTAATTTCTGACATTATGTTAAATAATCATATATATATATAGTTATATATATCCACAAAGTAAGGATTAGTTACATGTTTTGATTGTGAAAGAAAAACATGTATGAATATGGGATAAAATATTGAGTATGGAATACAATTATATATATACATATATTGAAATACAAAATAAATGTTACATGTTTTACATTGGATGCCTCTTTAATAATTTCACGTGAGTATCATAATTATTTATTCATTTCATTTTTTTGAGGAAACAAAATATGTGTGTTTTCATATTAAATGAGATTTTGTTTCATTATCTATTTCATTTATTATTCAAAAATAAAGATTTTTATTTAAAAATAAGATTCCCTAAAAATTGGTTTTATAAACTCTTGAAAAAATTTGAAGATACATGATAAGAATCATTATTTTCTTTAAAATAAAATAGTAATATGTATGCATATTTGAAATGTTTTGGGTTTGGATTGAGAAAGGTGGATCCATGGAAAATGTTTTCAAAAATTGGCACTGGTCAAAAACATGACATCATGGGGAGTGAACCCATAAAATTTAATTATGACCAGTGGACTATATTATAGATTTTAATATAGACATTTAATTATCATGAATGATCCATCATAAAATTACTATTTTTAAAGGAGAATTCCCCCAAAAAATCAATTATAATTATTTTGAGAAAAAATGTGTTTTTAGAATTTATTTAATTATTGTGAAAATTTATTTTAAAGTATGTATATTTATGTTTTAAAATAATTTATTTTTTTTAAAACCCATTATTGGGAATAAAAAATGATCACCCATTGTTTAAAATTACATTCACAGGTCACTTTGATGTCCTTATTTGGATATCGTTGTTTTTGGCGTTAACGTGCATAGAATCATAAAAATATTATTGTTTTATTTTATTCTTGTTGAAACTCTAATAATGCTAATAATTTTGAATCTATTCCTCCAGAACCTAGACTGGTAAAAGGTAATTTGTTGTAATAAATGCTATGTATTTTTTCAAGTTTCTTTAAAAAAACACATCATTTATAAGGGTTGAATCCAGTTTCTCGACCTCGAGTCATTACAGAAAACCATTTATTCAAGAAAGTCACTCTTGAATGATTTAATATATATTAAAATTTTCAATATATTATTTTTGGGGTCAAGTGACACCAAATCACATATTCAACATCGAGGAAGAATATAGAGATACCTATAGAAATAAAAAAATTATTGATCCAATGAAGCATGAGTCATTACATAGGCAATGAACCTCCCATACCAATAATCACCACACCACATTACTAGTCTTGATGCGACATTTCACCCTACAAATAAAATTCAGATTTGTTGTAGTTGATTCTCTAAACCATAATTCTATGTACTTGATGATTACATTTATTCTTTGTATTTAATATCAATGAAGTTTCTCAAAAAATCATGATTATTACTCTACATGATATATTATGTAATAATTTCATAAAATAATATGTCACATTGAAAGTTTATAGAATTTCTTCGCTATAATGAGAACCACGAAGTTCCATGATAATGTTCTTGAATAAATATTCTATAATAGATGATTCCATTTTATGAGACACAAGTGATACAAGATACCAGGGGTAGAGACTCATAGTATTTTGAGGAACTATCTCATAGTGTGGGCCATTAGTAATATCCAGAGTAGAAGATTATGAGTACGAGACTTGTGAGTTGGAAATCGAAAATTTATGTTTCATTGGATGTTCCTTTCTAAATATGTTTTTATTGATCCTTATAGCTTAATATTATCACTAACTATCACCATAAGTAACATACATTGATGTATTGAAGAAAACTATGATGGTATATGCATGTGGTGAAGTAGGATACATTGGGTTCATCGCGAGTGATATTTCTTTAATGGAAGATGTGAGAAATGATTTATCCCTTAGGTCTATTAATAGAAGTTTATATCTTAGTACATTTAATGAGAATATAAATTCCTAGATAAATCCATTGTCATGGTGTGTTATTGGAAAGTTCATTTCTATAAAGTCAAATAATGAGACATCGAGAACAAAAGTTTATGACACTAGTATGAAACCTACTTGATTAGAGATATCAAGATAATGAGATTATATTACATAGTAAGTGTTTATAAGTTTTTGTATGAATTTGTGACATTAACTCATTTATTTATGGGTTATATGGTGTATTTCAAGATTATAACCTTGGAAATTAGGGGTCCTTCACTATTCAAGTAGGAAAGAGTCCTAGTGGGTCACACCCTAAGTGTATTTAGAATGCCAATTTAATTTAATATTAAATTCAACAAGTTTGAACAAATATTATTCCTATTTTTTGGTTTAATTATTACTCAATATTAGTTGATTACAAAGATTTAGTCACAAGTTATTAAAAAGAATAATTTATTTAAATAATAATTAATATTTATTTTAAAATTTGGGAGAATATAATATTTATTATATTTATCAAAGAATAATGTAGTCATTGTTATTTTTTTAAAAATAGTTATTATTAAAGGTTTTGTAAACACTGAGGAGGAAAGGAGGACCAAGATTAATGGTCTATATGGAATGATATAGATGATATTTATTTATACATTCCTCATTAATGAACATGTAAAGTGAAAAAAATATTATTTTTATTAAATGTGAATCCAAATAAGAATTATAAAACTGAGAAGGGTCATTTGTGATAATTTCTGACCATAAACCTACCATAATAAATATCCAGTTATATCACTTTACATAAACACAGTTTTTGAACACAATAAATTCATAGA
Source organism: Viscum album (assembly GCA_963277665.1). NCBI lineage: Eukaryota > Viridiplantae > Streptophyta > Magnoliopsida > Santalales > Viscaceae > Viscum > Viscum album. Next base: position 1,698,870,250 of record OY728142.1, read on the forward strand.
ATCTCTCTCAATACCTAGAGATAGTTATAGAGATATAGAGTGTTATAACTACTCCTCTTTTCTCAGTACATCTAGAGAAAACAATGAATTATTCGTTCTCAAATAGAATTCTTCAATAATAAACCACAAAAAATAGAAGCATTAAATATTGACTTTACTAGCACCTAGAAATTCTACCATGATGATCAAAGATGATGGTACATGTGTGGATCACCACTAGAGATATTATTCACTTGGATATGATAATGCAATGATGGTATGATGACATTGAGTCAACCATATCCTTAATGAATAGATATCTACAAGACCTGGTTATTTTAGATATTCAAATAAATTAATTAAAAATTACATGTAAAAAATTATTCTCTTCTTATTTCAATATTTAATCAAGTCATGTAATCTATTAAATTTTTTTCTTGATGTTATTAAATATGTACAACTTTTATAATTTGTAAATTAAGATTAAAATCCATACTTCCATGATAAAATATGTGCTTAATCTATACTTGAAACCTATAAGAAGCCACATGGTTAATTTATAATTATTTATTTGTCATTATTTGAATGCTATTAATTTTCAATTTATTTTACTATAGATATATTTTTTTCTTGAAATATGAACATCAGTTTTTGTTAACATTCTTCATTCTTTCGGGAGATGCAAAGGGTTCTGGAGGGATAAGACAATCGTACATGGTGTATACCCCAAAATTCTCATGAACTGGACAAACGAGGCCCAAACTATGCCAACCCCAAGCCCACTACCAATAGACCAAGGTATTAAAAGAAGTGATGAGTAGGAATTCCACACACATTAGAGGAATTATCCTAATCTACACACACACACACACATATCCAATCTTATATAATGATGAAATGTAGAACAACTGAAACCAATGAACGCATACTTTTATAATCCCATAATCAGTGTATGAAAAAAAGTATTGGAAGAAATAAATGGGATAAATATAATCCCAACCAAAAACTATATAGAGTCCAATATACTCATAATTTCAGAAATTATAGAAAATGAAACCACCCAAAAAACCACATGTTCTATCAAGATCAAGATATGTTGCACCATCTCCCTATCCTTTTAGGACACTATCAAATGGGTTGTTTTCTACAGAGGACATGACATGTGTGAGCAGAGCCCACGTAGGGGTGAGTATAAAAATACATAGTAGGACACCCCTAAAACACTAAAACTAAATCATAACACAAGTTTCAATTTTCAAAAAGTATATATAAATGAAATGAAAACCCAGATATACTCAGGATGGACACTGTACCTCCTGGAAGTCTCAACCAAACTATTAGCTACGAGATTTTCGTCAACGATTCTTGGCCACAATTGTTCTAGGAGAACCCACTCTGTGATCCCTACTATCATCATAGATACTCATATTATAGTTAATGATCATTGGGCCCCTCCCAAGAAAACTCATGGGTCTTTGAAGACCTCAATACTCAGATAGGGGATCACACAAAAGACTGTTAGGGGACACCACAAACTGAATCTAAATCAACCCTAAATGTCGAGGATCACAAGATAATGATATCATGAGTCCTACTAAAATAGAATACTATATGGTGGATCAAAACCCCATGCATGGAGGTCACACTGATTCCATGAACCCCACCTAGTACATAAGAAGAAATGAGAGAGGATCACACTCTGGTCTCATAGAGGGACACCACAAACTCTATCTAAGAATCATCCTCTATAGGGGATCACAATATATATACGGGGACATAATTTCACACTTCACCCACTTGGGGATGGACCATGGGAATATAATCAACTTATACTATTACAAAATTAAGAAACCAAGGACTCCAAACACCCTCTAAGGGGGTACACGCCATGTATTGTGGGTACACAGTGTGTCTAGAAAACCATTGGTCAACCCATGAGGTGCTACCTCACATATAATATAAATCTCTAAATACATGAAATTTAAGTATATGTAAATTGTGTGTCAAGGTCAGACAACACCCTACCCATACCGTTTGTCCATACCCATGCACTATCAGCCATGCTTGGGTACCAACCTATATACAACTGGCAGTTCCCATGTAAATAGAGTCGTGTATGAGTACATAGATCTTCCCACATAATCTAGTTGTTTCTGTGTATCATGTCCAACCCATTCCCAAGTATCCTATGACATACATGAAAAGTATCTAGCATGTGTCGTACATCATGTGACAGATATCACATGGTGTGTAACCTTTTTATTCTCTGCAGAAACCCTCACATCGAACATAGGTTTCAACACATCATGTGATCCCAGATTATACTCTATGTAACGCAAAAAATTAAAGAACCCTCTCTTGGTTCACACATTTCCCATATCTACTGCCTCCACTTTCAATTTCACCCAATGACATCAGATATGAGGTTAACCACTCTCACTATCACCTTCTCACCAGATTCCTACCACCAAAACATGTTGGGAACCCTCCTTCATCATCAATATTTACATGTGTCATTTGAGAAAATGAGATACCTTTGATATGGTTTCTTTAGTTGTTGAATCTTCTATCTTCATCCTTAAACATAAAATCATAGCATCAATCACACATTATACCTTCAGTAATGTTCTGTTACAACAAAGAAATGTCACACAATGATTGAATACATGGTTTCCATCAAACCGTTGAAAAAATAAAATAACAATGATGATCTAGTGAAGAAATTGGAAAGAAAACCATAAACCATATAATTTTAGGAATGAACCTAAGCCTTGGTTCATAAGGCCTGAATCTGCTATCAAATAATTAGTCGAATGAAGAGGGAATAAAAAATGAACAAATAAATCCATCGTAAATAAAATCAACCATCGATGCATGAAAAAATTATTTTTTATGGAATTGATCTATGTTCGGTTGGGATATGGAATTAGATAGAAATCACACAAAATAAATATCCTACCTAGATTTTGGATCCATCGTTAATTAATAAAGATCCTTCATTGTAGTCGTTGGTGTGATCCACTAAATATGATGGTGCAATCATCCTCGATTTGATCCTATCCACATATCATCCGTTAACAATCCCCAAATGGATCATCTATAATAAATCATCTCAATATATAGGTTATGTGGATAACCCTAGGGATTCAGGAATAACCATGTATTTATATAGGTAATAGGATAATGTTTCAATCAAATAATAAAAAAAATTCATTTATTTTATTAATTTCTCCTATCAATGCACTTTACCGAAATACCCAAAGATGAAAAATATTATGTCAAACCTATGTAAAATATGACAATCTAAAATCAATGAAGGACATGTATTTATAATATGAGCCTCCATTATAGAGTTATTACACACTTACAGTAAAACCAAATGCATGTGATATTAACATATTTATTATTTTTCAAATATCAATTATGGGATCATTGGGCCTGAGAATATTACAACATCTCAACACCTGGCTCTGAAAATAATTTATACATTATTCTAAATTAATAAATTAAAAAATAACAGTCCTTAAATTTTCCCAACCTTAGAGATTTTCATCCTAAAATGTGAAAAAACTACACAAAAAGATGAGGGTACTGATCTCACATTTTGGTATCTCACTCTCAAGTGATATCCTTAAGAATCTCGTGCTACCACTGTACACTAAATAGGGTAATCGATCACCCATGAAGGATTCTCTCCTATCGATCCTTGATTTCCAATGGACACTCAACAAAGATAGCACAATCCTTGATGTCCATCTCATCCAAGTCAATTACATGTGATGGGTCATGTGTGTACCTCCTCAACTAGACACATAGAATACATCGTTCACCCAGTCTAACTGAGGTGGAAATGTTAAGTGGTATGCCTCCTCACAAAATCTATGAAGTATCAAGAATGGGATAATGAATCTAAAAAATAACATGCCACACCTTCCAAATATCTATAGTTCACATCAAGGTGATACCCTTGAAAACATGTGGTCTCCCTCCCCGAACAACAGAGGTATTTGTATTCATTTATCACAGGACTTATAATGACTCTGGGTAGTCCTCATCCTCTCTTGGATGATATTAACCTTCCCTATCATAACTCTCACTAAATCTGGACCCATTAGTGTTGACTCACCTAGATCAGTCCAACAAAGTGGTGACCTATAGAATAATCCACAAAAGGCCTTGAATGGTTTTGTTCTGATGGTGGAATGGTAGCTGTTATTGTATTCAAACTCCACCAAGGGTAGGTGATCCTCCCATCTATGGATAAAATCCAACATGAAGGCCTCCATCATGTCCTCCAATACTTGAATGTTACGCTCAGTTTGACTATCATTCTTGGGGTGAAATATCATTCCCAAACAAAACCAAGTCTCAAAGGCCTCCTACAATCCTCTATATAACCGTGATATGATGTGATAAACATATTCTGAAATGATCAATGAGGGAACTCCATGGAGCCCAACAATCTCTTACATGTACAAGCATACCAATCTCTCTACTAAATTTTTTTCTTGAATTTATAGGAAGTGTGCCGGATTGGTGAGTCATTCTATGATCACCAAGATGGAATTGTTTCCCCTATATATACATGGAAACCCCATAAAATATTCCATGGTTATCCCATCCCATATCCACTCTGGAACCTCAGGGTGTTCAAATAAACCAGTTATAACCTAGTGCTCAGCCTTCACTTGTTGACAAGTGAGGCATCAAGAGACAAACTCTATAATAAATTCCTTCATGTCTGACCAATAAAATCAACATCGAAGGTTCTGTTAAATCGTTTCCACACCAAGATGTACCACCAATGATAATGTATGAAAATCCATCACCTCTTCCTCCCGAAACATAACTAGTAACATCATATATCTTCTAAAAAGGGAAATGTTCTCCGTACATTCATAAAATGTATCAAGAGCATGTCTCATGAATATCTAACTATGTATGGTCTCACAGTTGGAATCTTCATAATGAGATTACAAAACATGTTAAAAAATTGGTGGTGTAAAAACCATCAGATGAAGATATAAAGCACCATCCTTTTCCACAAAGTAAAACTACAATGAGGAGAACTACAATGACAACTCAGCAAAATATTGGGAACCAAATCTCCTACTAAGATCATCTTCTACCATTCCCCCATTATTAGAAGTATAGAAAATCTAAAAGTCATAGTCATGGAGAAACTCTATCCATTGCCCCTATCTATAGTTAAGATCCTTTTAAGGGAAGATACACTTCAGACTCCTTTTGATAGTGTAGATGATAAAAAAATCACCCATAATGTAGTTTCACCAATGTTTTATGGAAAATACTACTACCACTAGATCAAGATCGAGGGTCACATTGTTCTTATCATGAGGTCTCAACTACTTGGACCCGTAAAAATCCCTGACTACCTATGCATCAGAACAAAACCATATCTGGTCCCTAAGGCAACACTGAACATTATGTACCTGACACCCTCCTATGGAAATATTAAGATGTGGATGCTCATCCATCACCACCTAAACTATTGAAAACATAGATGAAACATTTATATCCACATGAAAGGCTTCCCATTTTAGGACAAAGTAATCAATGGTGCTATAACTCTAGAATAATAGGGTAAAAACTTTTATAGTAGATTTCCATCCCAATGAAACTCCACGCACTAGTAACACTCTCGGGTGACTACCAAGAAATATTTTCCTCAACCTTCACTAGGACCACTGCCACTCCTACCTCTAAGATGACTTATCCTAAGATATAGAACATTTTAATCAAAAACTAAAACATCAAGAGACTCCCATAAATCTAGTTCCATCAGAGTGTGTCAAGGACCTTCCTCAAGTGTCTCACATACTCCTCCTTGGACTCCATGTACACTAGGATATTTTTGATGAAGACCTCTACAAAATGGTCTAAGAAAGGATGAAATGTTTCGTTTATGAGTACCATAGACACTATTTGGGTGTTTTACATTCCTAATTAAATCAATAAGTACTCATAGTGACCATAGATACATCTAAATTCCATCTTTAGTATATCCTCTCATCCTGTACTAGTAGTTGGTGATAGGATGATCTGGGGTTAATCATTGTGAACAATTGCACACCTCTCAACTAATAAAGGTGGTCATTGATCTTAATAGTGGATACTTATTCTTCATGTTAAATTGGTTCAATCACCATTAATCCATACATAAACTTAGTCTCCATTCCCCCTTCTTGGTGGAAAACATTGAGGCCGCCTAAGGGGAAAACTGGGTCTCATGAAGCCCTCCTCTTTCAAGTCCTCTAACTGCACCCTCAACCCTATGAAACTTTACTAGAGCCATCCAATATTCCAGTGCATATATCAGGTTCATCTGAGGTTGTAGATCGATAAAGATGTTTAGATCTCAATGGGGATGTAAGCCTAACATGTCCTCATAAAATATATCCTCACATTATTCCACCATCAGAGTGAAGTGGTATGTCATAGAATCCACTACTCTAATAGTAATGCTAGCCAACTAGTGAGAAATAATTGTCAATCTCCTATTATAGATCCTATCAAGCCCTGAAAAGGTTTCTTTTTCACCCATAAAGGAAAGCATCCTCAAATCACTGCAGACACACCACATCCTCTTCCTAAAACAGTAAATCTTTTCATGAACTTTGGATAGCCTGTCCATACCTAAGATTAAGTCACAAGTAATAATCAATGTTATAAAGATATTTAATATGAATATATCACCTCAAATAGTTATATTACACCATTGGTAGAAGTGTGAAATTTCTAAGCCACATCTTATCGGAGTCTCAAAGCACAAGGGTCAAGAAAAATGATAAACCATAATATCTATGTCACAAAATAGAGAAGTGGTAAGAATGGATTGATTCAAAACCATGTTTATCAGTATTTAATAAAAGGTAGACAATAAATAGATCATAACTTATATCATCCCCTTAGCCTCACTGTTATAGGCCTACTTAACCTACAACTAGCCTCACCTTTGACCACCATCTTATAAAGCCTAGTGTACACCACCTGGGGGTGTTGGTGGCAATAGGTCAAACCTCCAACCACCTCCTAATGCTCTAACAACCCCTTTTCCACATATGGAACCCTAAGGACCTCTATGGTCATGTCTCTATCTCAACCCGGGTTGTCCCTCGACCATCTGTAGATCAGTTTTATGATGGATTGGACAATCCTATGTAATATTTCACTAACTATCATATGAGAAACATTATCTCTCCCTCAACTGATTCAAAACATCCTAAGATCCATGCACCATAGATTTTTTGTACAAGGATCATATCTTAAAGCATCTAACATTCATAGATCATTGTGCCTTAAATTATTTACCTGATCCCTTAGTCTTATCTTCTGGGTTCCCCCTACCAGTACCCACTATCAGTGCATGCTCTTCCAAGAATTTCTCCACCACTAAGGCCTGTTCCAACACTCCGGTGCAAGTGGGAATCCAAATAAAAATCATTAAATCCCCGATATCTCACCATAATCTCTTCTTAGAGGTTTTTTCACTAAACAATCGATCCCACACCATATATAGACATTATTATGAGAGATAAGAAAACCTCACATAATACTCCACCACAGTCATACTGCACTTCTACAGATACAAAATCTCATTGATGTTCACTGATCATAATGTGGTTAGATAAAACCCCTCCCTAAAGATATATTCAAATTATAACTCGGATATAGTTTTATCATTATGTGATTGAGTCACCAGACTACACCATCACCTAGAGGATCCATGAAGAATAATTACTGTGAAGAATTTCATATAATCTATATGCATCCTCACGAGGTGAAAAACTCAAGTGATTTCCTCTAGCCAGTCCAAAGCCACCTGGGGGTCTGGATAGCCCCAAAAGTGGGGAGGTTGTTGCCACTAGAACTCAAATAGTGAACTCAAACTATTTGAATCCTCTTATGACACTACCAATGATAAAAACTTCTTAATGGATGGTGGTATAGCAGGTGAACCACGTAGAGGTACTATCTCTAGTACATGCCCATGTACTGAATCCTTATTACTCGGTATATCATCTTCATGATAACACCATGGAATCTTGGATTGTTGTCTTCATGGTGGAATCCTAAAATAAATAATATTTACCATGATCGAAGATTATATCTAGAGAGATGGCTCAAGATGGGCATGAAAAAAAAACTAATTATTATATGAATAATGTAACAATGCTTTCCTTGCAACCAATGTCTACATAAACCAAGTCAAATGTAAGGTGTTCAGGTTCCTAGTATATCGATATGTTAGCTCCATACCAATAATAGAGTCCTTATCTTGAAATAAAAAAATTAAAATAGATAACTCCATTTCCATAAAACCTAAAACATTCTCATGGAGTCAAGTCTTAAGGTAGAATTGACTCCTCTGATACCACTCTATCGTGACCCAACCCGACTGGGCATGAACAATGACTACCCCAAACCCATATCCAATATGCCAGGGGATAGAGACTACCTATGAGTAGTCATATCACACACATGGGAGAAATTAACCTAATGTTCCTAAACACAAACACACACACAGAAGCACATACAATGCTAAAATGTAGAACAACTGAAACCAATGCATGCATACATCTATAATCCCATAGAGTGTGGAAATAAATTAATGAAAGCGGTTAAGGGGATAAATACAAGTCCAACAAAAAACTATAGAGATTATAACCTTTTAAAAATGTGAGGACTACTATCAATGTAATTCAACTAGAAAACACCTTGGTCTGTCAAGATCAAGATATGATTCACCATCTCCCTATCCTCCAATGACACCGTCAAATGGGTCATCATCTACTTAAGACATGACTTGTTTGAGAATATCCCATGCATGGGTGAGTATAAAAAAACCTATTTGGACTCATTGAAAACACTAAACACAAAGAATAATTAATGGTCAGATCATAACAAGGAAATATCAATTAAAGACAAAACTTAGATATACTTAGGAGGGACACCATACCTCTAGGAAGTCTCAACCAAACTGATAGCCCTAGTTTTATGGTCAAAGATACTAGGACATGATCATTCCAAGAGAACCCACATCAAATTCAAATCTATCATTATATACACTCACCCAAGAGGTCATGATCATTGGTCCCCACCCATGAAATTTTACTTTTATTTGAATACCTCGATACTCAGATAGAGGATCATACCCAAGACTGTTGGGGGAAACAAAAACACAATATGTATCAATAATCTATATAAAAGTTCATATAGTAATGATAACATGAACCATACTAAAATGGAAGTTCTGATGGAGGATCAACACCTCGAGCATGAAGGTTACACTGATTCCATGAACCCCACCTACAGTGTTAGAAGAAATGATAGAGGACCACACTCCAAACTCATGAAGGGATGCAACGAACTTTAACTGAGACTAATCCAACATAGGAGATCAAAATCCATATATTTTTATGTAATTTCAAACTTTACCATCAAGTATATGGACCAATGTAAAACAATAAACTAATATTGGATCAAAATGAAGAAACGAAGGGCTCCAAACACCCTCAAAGGGGGTAAACAGTGTGTCTAGACAACCCTTAGTCTAGTGTTATGGTGACAATGCACATAGAATGTAAATATAAAAATACAAAATGTGTAAAGGTCTTAAAAAACCCTACTCATGTCATCTATTTAGTTCCAATTACACCAGGACATTGCTGTGTACACCTAGTTGTGTCGGTGTACATGGCTCTGGCTATGTACTCTGGCCTTGTCTGTGTATCCTGGCCTACCCATTACCTATGTATCCGTTTAGATACATTTTGATCCACCAACAAAGGTCACATGGATTATTATATATTTCACATAGTGTGTAATACTTTTCTTCTCCCTAAAAACCCTAGCGCCGCACAATAAGTCCCACATGAAATGTGATCTCATATTATATGTTGTGTAACTTAGAAAAATCCAGAAACCTTGACTAGTTCACATGTCACCAGGATATAACACCTCCAATGTCAATAAAGACTATTTAATTTGTATCTAGGGTTGAATAGACTCTCTATCACCCTCTCACCAAATTTTGGTCACCCAAACAGACAAGGAACCCACCTCTATTGTCTATGTCACTATATGGAACTTTGGGAAAACTATATACCTATAATCCATTATTGTTACTCATTTAATCATTGAACCTCATCATTCATACTCAAATCAAAACCTCAATCACACTTTTTAACCATATTAATGATTCTTTGCGCTACAGAATGGTCATGCAACGATCAAATATTGTGAATCTGTAAAATTGTGGGCCAAATAAAATACCAATGATGATCTAGTGAAGAAATAGTGGAGAAAACCATAAACCATAAAATTTGAGGAATGAACCTAAAACTATTTTTCATCCGGCCTCAATCCATTTTAAAATAATTAGAAGAATAAAGTGGTAATAAACAATAAAGAAATAAATCCATAGTAAATAAAATCAACTATTGATGTGCAGATCAATTATTGTTAATGGAAGTAATCTGCATTCAACCAGGATAAGGAACAGGAAGGAAATAAAAAAACATCCTTCCTAGATTATCAATCAATTACTAATTAATAATATTTTTTCATTTTCATCATTATTGATATCCCTGAACTTCTATAGTGAAATAATCATTGATATGATCCCGAAATGATGTTGTCTTCCAAATATCCTAAAATAGATCCACTCCAATGGATCCTCTTAATCTATAGGTTATGAATCTAACTCTTGGGATTGAGTTATATTCATGAATTTATAGAGGAAATATGTCAATTTTTCAATTTAATAATTAATTAATTAATTAATTAATTTTTCATGTGACTTAACTTTAACAAAACCCCTAATACCAAAAAAGATTATATCATACCTAAGGAAAATCTCACAATCTGAACACAATGATGTGTTTAGATATCTGATCCAAGCCTCCATGTAAGAGTTATCACGTTTTTTTTTGGAAAAAAAGTGTGTGTGATATTAATATTTTTAAAATATTAATTCTAGGATCACTGAGCCTCAGAATCTCACACTGTCTCAGTTCCTGGTCCTGAAAAAAATCTATATAATATTATAAATTAATACATGGAAAAATCAGTGTCATTAAATTAATACATGTTTATACCCATGTTTCTCATGTTTATAACACATCAATATCAGACCAATATGATAAAAATAAAACTAGTGATCCAATGAATGATGGTTAATAGATAGATCTTATAATTGACAAAAAATGGTTTGAAGAATAATATGCAATGTAATATGAATACCCAACATGCAGTCCTTGTGTATTCATGGTGGAGAACTCATTGGACCAATCTTATCTTATATCTTCTACAATAAATATAAACTAAAAAACATACAACTTTGAGGCCATACATCATGTATAAAGGTTACACACCATATACGTCATACACATAAGTGAAAGTAAACACACCCATTCCCTAGTAAAGTGCCTCAGAGACCAGTAGAAGTCATTTCACAACATGTAAACTAGTACACATTGTAGTGTCATCTTCAATGTGTTCATAATTTGACACAAGGAGACGAGTTAATTTTATAATTGAACTTATTCACATGTGTTTTGTGTGCTTTTTTTCAAAGTACATACCATGTTGTAGGATTGTTAAATATTAATTGAATTAATTTATATGTTAAATTCTTAAATTAAAATTTGTGTATGGTCTTTTTTTATAGTGTGTTCTTTTTAATTCAAAATCATCACATGTAGTTTAATTTACATGTGTTCCATGTGTCATTTTTTTGATAGTACACAACAAGAAATTACCAATCATGAAATGTTCATTGGATTCTAAGGGAATGCAAAAGAACAAAGATTATTACAATTAGTTTGGATGAGTACATATTTTTTTCTCCAAATACACTGATTTACTTAATTAATTTTGAATAAAAATAATTTATTTTTGTTAAAATTATGGATAATGGTAATTAAAGGTTGATTTAATGAAATTAATATAAATTGATTAAATTAGATTAATTCATAATATTTAATCATAATTAAGGTATGAATCGAAGTAATTGATAACTAGATTGTAAATTTATGGTCATTTGATGATATTTGGATGAATATGAGATTAGACTATAACTGTATATGTGTTTAGTTTCCTTTTAATTTATTTTTTTAAGTTAACATAATATCCTAAAAGTCATCCCCTCCACCTTATTATGTAAGGGACTTCGTACCCATGATTTATTTCATGTAAACCTCTCTTATCTAATCTATTGGATCCCCTCACCTTCTTGTGAGTAAAATTATATATATGGATGGAGATCCCATGTGAGAGGAGGTGGTCTGAGTTCTCATGTTGAGCTATAACCAATCACGGTGATACATAATAACTAAGTTAGAATTCTATAACATGAACCAAGTTACAGTTCAAGGTGTTTTTCCCTAGTGTTAAGGGTTATTTTATCATCTAATTGATAAACTAACCTTTAGATATTCTCATAATCATGTTTCTTATATTTTATTTCAATCTATTTTATGGTTGAATATTTATGTTTGTGAATGAATAATGGTAACTTAATGAATGAATTTATAACCATACAATATTGAAAAAAACTATGTTATGAATTAATTTTATCAGACATGGTTAATAACTTAAGTAAAATGTACTTAATATTTATAAGGAATGGGATAATATAAAAATGGGTTTGTATGTGTAAGTATAAAAATCCATCAAGTAAAATATTAAGTTATTTTAACCTTCCATTTCTTATGTTAGAGGTAAACCCATAGTTTAAAGTTCTTAACCGGCCCAAGTAAAGTTGTTTTTAATAATTAGGGTACTTTTAAATTGATTTTTTGTGTGAATTAACATGGTAGACATTAAGGTTTGACTACCCAAGAAGGAAATGCTATAACTGAGAGGAACGAGTGGAAGAAATATTTTTCCTATATTTCAATATTTAGGATCCCACTCAACAGATCATAAAATTTTGAGTTATGCATGCTAAACTGCTTATATTAACATTTTGGGTCCAAGTATCAGTCATGTGAATGTGAATATGGGTCTTTCTACTAGAATATGTATGGAAAAGGAAATTTTGATAGTTTTGGAAATGGCTATTAGTTTTTGAAAAAATAGTGGGAGCTTAATTTTTTTTTAAAAAAAATATTGTTAATCTGATTTAGTAATTAAGTAAGTAATAATTATCTACTCATAATTTTGTTGAAATATAAAACCATATGTCTTCGAGCATATAAATTTTATCCATACTAGATAAGGATAAAATTATCACTAATTTGAATTTCTATGAATGGTATAAGAACTTATCCATTATACTAATCCATGAATAGAAATTGTATATGCAAGAATCCACACTTCCTAAGTTACTTGCAAAAGGGGCTAGTGAAGAAGTAATATCTCTCTTCTTGAAACATGTGGATAATGGAATGACTGCCCAATGTTTCATTCTATCCATTATTTATAGTGATATTATAATGAAATATGAGGATATGGATCCATATAACATAATATATCACCTTTATGATCTTTATCAGGAGAAGGAAAGAGAAGAGAGAGAAATGAGATCCCCAATGCACTATTAACATGCAAGCATGGAGTGTCAATGCAGAATGGGCCTTATGTAATGAATATGATTAGATATATTGAATTATTAGATATATTTGGGTTTAATATACCTATTGAGTTATACACAGATTTCATTTTGTATTAAGTATAAAAAATATTCTCTAGTATCATTATGAATTACAATATGAGAAAAACTGATAAGTCTCTTCTGGAAATTTATACTTATATTCACCAAGCTCATAAATACATGGGGTGTGAAAAACCCATGATTCTTATGGTGAATAAGAAAAGGAATACCAAGTAAATGGTTCTGAAGACTCATTCCAAATCTAAGGCTCCAGAGTAATATACTTTTATAAAGAAAATGATATAGGGATAAGAAAAAGAGTGAAATTTGATGTGTTTATAATGTGAGAATTAAGAATTCTAGAATAGGCCCTTCACCCATCTCAAAAAAGGGAAATATTTAGGTGCATTCATTATCAATTATAATCTTTCCATATGTTTATTTTGTGTATTATATACTATATATGGTTGTTACAATTATATCCAAATAATGGAACCATGTAGTTTTCAAAAGGATTCCATAGGTGAGGTTGATAAACAAGCTACCAATGGGTTGTGGTTGTATGCTATAGCCATTAGAGACTACCACCTCACATTTCTGACTAGAATGATTTTGGTTTTAAAGAACTATTATTACATGTATACTATTACCAAGAACATCATCTACATTTCGTTCTTATTCATGGATAGATTTATTTTTAGCTTTAGAAATAAGAGTTCCTAATTTTAAAATTATATCATATGTTATGTTATGGAAATTTTGAATAAAGGTCTTTATGTGTTAAATCATAAAACCAAATCTTGTTAATTTATAATGAATCAAATTCACATAACTCATTTCACAGCTAGTATCAACATCACTTCCTTGGTCACATAAACATGAAGAATTTCAGAAATCTCTCAATATGGATAATTATTATATTTTGAGCATAATCCACATGAAATTTAAGGGTCTATGTCCTCTCGGTTTGTTAAATTTATGGTTCTTGGTGTTGAAGTTTCTTAGAGGAGTCCTAGAATGGGTTTGGAGGCAATGGTTGTTAAAAAGATGGATGAAGGTGTAATACAGATCTTGTAAAGTTTACACAATGTTAAGGGAAGGTTAACAACTTTTTAAGGATGATTCATGTCATTTTACATGATGTGTAACAAATTTATGACTTAAAAGGTTGAGGTGACACATTTTCAGCAGGACTTGAAAATCCACCCTTACACAATGTGTAAGGGTTATATGCATCGTAAATTCTCTATGAAACATGTGTTTAAATCCTACAGTGCTTGGGTTTTCCCTCAAACCATATGCCCCTCTTATTTCTAGGAGACCCAATGGCTCTCCCTCCACCCAACATGGGATTCTTTTATCAGAGATGGATCTTTCGCTTCCCTCTTCGATAATTTGGTTCTAGTGGTTGACTATTGGAAATCTGTGGTGAGTTATTCTCCATTTCTTGGTGTTTTTCTTTCATTATTCTCTTTGGTATTCATTACGGTCTAGACTATTTGGTTTTCAAGAGTTGTGGGATGAGTTTTGACAACCCTTTGATATGGTGTAGGTTGATCCATTGGTATTGCGAGTGGTTGGGGTTTGTGGGAAGTTTCTTCTCCACACTGCAGTGCCCTATGAGATCAGAAAACATCTTTTATATAGAGGATCCATGTTACCACTCCTTTACTTTCAATATGTTGGATATACATGTTTTTTATTACCATTGGGTGGATATTAAGGGTCTCAATAATCATATTATTAATTGGATTGTCTAAAATCTATTTTTATGGGGAGTTATCACATGATTTACTAATTTGATATTTTTTTGATATTAATATGCATTCATGTAACGAATTATGGACAAAGTATATATTGGGAGTCTTTCTTTTACTGTAGTTATAATGTTGTGATAACCCCTCTTGTGTTGTTGTGTGATCACACCCTAAGTAAAAGGACAAGGAATGACTATTTGGATAATAATTGGTTTCCCCATGAAATAAAGTTTGTGTTATAATAACCAATCTAATATAAAGAAGTAATGTGATAAATCCACTGAATAAAAGTGAAGTTGTGATGTGTTGTTTTTTTCTATGTTCATTCTTGTTGTTATGCTTTACAAGTTTTGGGTAGTTGAGTGGTGATGTTAGTGAACGACTAGGCTATTTGGTGTGTGGGGGAGTGATGAGGTGGTTTGTTGGAAGATATGATTTGAGAAGTTAAATTATGTGGTGTAGAGGTTATGGCATAGTGGTTTTGGTGATGTGGTTATGGAATAATGGTTTCGGTGTATTAGTTGAGGCATAATGGTTCTGGAATAGTGGTTGTGGTGCAATGGTTGTGCCATAGTGGTTATGATGCAATGGTAATGGTATGACAGTTGTAGTGCATGGATGTTTTGGTTGTTCAATGGATGAGATGATTCATTGTTTTGTTGTGGGATGGTTGGGTGATGTGACATGAGGACTATAGTGGATTTCTAGTGCTTAGATGGTGGTTATGTGTGTTGGTAAAGTTGTGTGACATGATTATGTTAGTATTACATGTAGTAGTGGAATAATGTACATTGATTAATGAAATGAATAAATTAATGGGATTGAAATTGAATATAATGGGGTATAAGATGATATGTGATAAGTGGATTAGATTTAATTGAATTAATTAATGTGAGGTGTAATGTGAAATCAAACGTCTAATGAATGAATGTAGTCGAAACTATAACTAAAAGTTGGAAATGTTTTTTGGGTCATGTGGTGGTTGTGTGGTGTTTTATATATTGGGGGAAGAAGTTGTGGTAGTTGATGTGTGGTATGTGGTGGTGGTGTGGTGTGAACTAGTGTTGTTGATGTGAATCCTTAGGTTAGGGTATTGTGCGTTATCTATATATCATATATGTTTTTTATTTTATAAGAACCACACTGAAGTTGGATAACCATAACAATTCGTAGAGGTATATATTTCAATGTATGTTCTCAAATATCTAGGATATAAGTAATATGCATGGGTGGATACCTCTCTCCCCCACTATTCATTTAGTAGTGATATGTGACCTAAGGGTCTACAGGTGGGATTTGACATGTTGGCCATGGTGTCTATGGGAAATAAGTAATGTGTTGGCCTAGCCATCTACCAGAGAGACGTGATGTTGTGTGATGTGATATATGGTGGTGGTCATGCATGGTAGGAGAAAGGAATGAGTTTGATGTCCTTCACATTGATGATACCCTACTGCTCTAGTTAGGTTTGTGATTTACGACACATGTTTCTGTGGGTGGGAGTAGATGCGATGTGATGTGTGGTATAAGTGTCTTTAGGTAGGATGTGATGTGATATGTGTAGAAGGTATGTGAGTATTTTATGTTTTATTTGGGGGCATGAGATTAAAAAATTAGCGGGCAAGATATAGTGGCACACCATGACTTATTATGATCTCAATGATAAATTATTATTTTTGATACATTATTTGGTGAGTGACCCATAGTGAGGCTGCGTTTGGTTATATGACCAATATAGGTGCTTGTTGGGTTTTTTGTTTATTCATCATCACATTAACATTCTCTTTTACCATTCACACTTCATGCCTAGGTTTTGTCCCTACTGAGTATAACAGTTACACTCACCCTACAAATATAAATAGTTTTCAGGTTTCTAGGAGAACTTTGGAGACCGAGCTGGACATTACTAACTAGGTTGGAGTTGATATTGAGTTGTAACTGTAGAATTTTTCTTTTTGGTATTTACTTTGGATACATTTATATGTATCCATAATATTTATTCATGCTTTATGGGATGATATATATTTTACCTTTATAATGTTTTCTGGAGTTTTTTTGTGATTATTTATCCTATATCTTGATCTTGTTTAATTTATATAGGATAATGCCTCCCATATTATGAGATTTTCATACCCTCACTGGTAGTCACTAACCTGAGGCCTACTGGTGGCAGGGCTAAATAGTCATTATCTCTCTTGCTTCATTGTGGGATATTTGGTGGGAGGGGATTTGGACAGGGTTGTATCAAAGGGAGGTTTAGATATGAGACTGGTTTTGGAGTTCGACACCATGAGGATTTCATGTGTTGGTATGGTAGTAGTTCTAGTTGACCATGGTGCATTCCATAAGACTTGAATAATGTCTATAAAATACAATTTGATACCCCCCGCCCCCATGATCCAGTGCACAGACTATGATCTTTTTAAACGACCATGTGAGGTGGAGTTGTTTGTAAGGTAGAGACCTAAGAGAGGTACACACATTATGATGACTTGTGTTCATGTTTGAATTGGGTGTTTTGTGAAAATAAAATTAAAAAATTAAAAAATATTTGATAAAATTCCAAAATCCTGGGATTAGGATATTCACCTAGTTTTTAGGAATGGATCCTTTTCATAATTCATGTGTTTCTCAGGTAGTTGAGGTTTAGCAGGCTGATCCATTTTATCATTGGTGGGTTGACCTGACTGAGGAGGATGAGGTATAGTAGCAGGATTTGTGTTCCTTTTAACATAAGATTTTGGGTAAGTATTAAGAGAGTGCCTCGTATCTGGAGATGGAGCCCTGAATCAAGGAACTCAAGATCACTTTCCATCTCAATATCACATTAGCTGAGTTTTGGGTGTTGATGTATGTTATTCATATGTGGGGAGTTGTGTGTTAGTGGTGGTTTCTATTTCTTGATGACTTCGAGGAGAAAGATGTGTCGTGAACCTACTTTCTAAAGGATTTTTGGGAATAGTTTCATTCATAGATGATATGGGAATCTAAGAGGTAGGTTATGTCCCCCCTTCATCATGGGAGTCTAAGTTTGTAGGATTGTGGAATCAGGTTCAAGGAACTCCTTTACTTTGCTCCAGATGTTATCCCAAAAGAGTAGTCTAGAGCACAGTGTCTAGAGGAGGCTTTTCATCTAGTGATCAAGTATCTGGTCACTCCTTTTATACTCCCGATGTAAACATAGGTTTATGAAAACACTGACATTATTGAATGGTTGATTTCCCTTGGAGTTTAGCTTTATTAGGGTGTTTTGATGAGTAGAGATTTGAGCATTGGGAATCAAATGTTCAGGCAATCAGAGTTCTGTTCAACGGGGAACCATGCATGGTTGTTTCTTTTAAACCATCAAGGATATGTGGTTTTCAAGTGCATTTTGGGGGTTATCCTTTTTTGTTCCAGATCTTTAAGATATATGGGCACTGTAGGATTAGTGTCTGACTACTTAGAGAGTCTAGTTTTAAATGGGTATTCATACCTATTTTTAGCATAAAAAACTTCTTTTTAGATAGTTCAAGTGGTAGGGACCACATGTTATTGTTCAGTATCAAATATAAACTAGATCTGGAAGAGGGAATCCTTATGATGGCCCCCGTTCAAAGAGACCCAAGCCACAATGTGACTATGGAGGCATGTAGCAGAGATGTAGAAGAGTTAGGCATGGTTATATTCACATGTTAGAGGTAGAAATTCCAACAAATCTAGGTGTGGTTCAAGGTAAGATCCATTTTTCATCTACCCTTGATTGTTCGTTGTTTTATTCATGAGTCTTTCAATCCATTGTTTCTTCTTCTTTGGTCCATATGTTGGACTAGATGGGGAGAGGGTTCCATTTCCCAATGTGTTATCTACACCTGTTAGAGGCTAGGCTTCCTTGTTTGATGTCTTCTGGGTGTGTAGACATGTAGTGGGGAAACACCAGTCAATGGGGTGCTTCTTTTTATTGTAGATATTTCTTTAAGATGTTATCCTTGGTATGAATTGGATGTGTTTTGTGCATGTATTCATTGAATGATTTCAGAGAAGAGACTCATTTTATGATGTGAAGGGACAATGACTGGAATTCATTAGAAAGTGAGGTTATCAGGTAGGTTTTAGAAAAGTGGATACTATTTTATCATAGTTGAAGGATCTATTAGTGGAATCTCAGGTTGGTGATGCTTCCATGTTTTTGGAAGAGTTCCTAGATGTTTTCATAGAAGTGTTTGTGACACTACGTCCTCAACGTGGAGTCATGTTTGTGATAGATTTTCAGTTGGGTGCATATTTAATTTTGTTCGACCCCTATAATATTGAAACCATGGAGTTCTATGAGTTAAGGATGTAGGTGGATGATCTAATTCATAAGAGTTTCATCCGACCCATTTTTTTGTGGGATGATACATTTTTTGTCCCCCAAAAATTCAGATGGTAGTCTGAAGTTGTATATAGACTACCTGAGGTTAAACTAGGTAACAATAAAGAATCATTACCCTATTATAATGATCGATGGTTTGTTTAACTAGTTTATATGATCTTTTTGGTTCTTAAAGATATATCTATGGTTTGGATATCACCAGATGAGGGTGAAAGATGAGGCTATTTAGAATACATACTTCACATGCAGGTATGGGAACTTTGAGTTGGTGGTCATGTCGTTCAATGTCACGAACACCCCATCCATGTTCACGGGGATTATCAAATCCATGTTCCGTGAGTTCCTAGAACATGTAATCATTGTATTCATCAATTATATATTGTTGAACTCGAAGTTAGAAGAAGAGAAATTTGAGCATCTTAGAGTTGTTTTACCGGACCTTAGACACCACCAGCTTTATGGGAAGCTTTATAAGTGTGATTTATAGAAGTGATTGGTCTCTTTCCTCAAAAATCTGGTGTCTCAATAGGGTGTGGAAGAGTATGGGTTGAAGGTTGAAGTAACTTTTTCTTAGGAAGAGCCCAAGATCTGATATAGGTTCACAGATTTCTTGGTCTCACATGATATTATCATATGTTTGTACTGAATTTATCTTGGTTTTAATACTCATTTATAGTGTAACCATGATTTTGTGTCAAAATATCATTGCCATGAAGCTTTCAGTTACTTTAAGGATAAGTTGGTTAGTTCTCCAATACATCAGTTTCTAGAGGAGGGTTTGTTGTCTGATATTTTCTATGATTTATCCCTTTCGGGATTATGGTGCAAGTATATTTAGTAGAGAGAGGTGATCTCTTATGGTTATGGGTAGTTACGTGCCCATGAGAGTATCTATTACACCTATTATCATGAGTTGTTGGTATTTTTTCACTAAATTTGTTGTGGCATTACGTCATTAGTGATAATTTTGTGGTTTTCATGAACCATAGGAGCCTGTGATATGTTCTATCTCAATGTGGTATGAATTTATGTCAATAGAGGTGGATGGGGTTTCTTTAGGGTTATGATTTTTGGATATCTTACACCCCAATAAATAATAATTTAGTTTCTGATGTGTTGAGTCAAAAATCATGAGAGGATGAAGCTCGGGAGTCTATAAATTTTTGTAAAGGAATATAGGATATTACAGAGATTAATATTGATATTGGAGAGAAAAGTGACTAGGTTTTTCTTTATCAGATGAATGTGAAGCCTTATTTCATGTAGCAGGTGGTTGAGTCTCCATTGGGAGACTTTTAGGCATAGGTGATGCATGATCATGCTAAACATAGTGATTCTCTTGAGAGATAGTTGGAGGATGGTTGGAACCATGTGTTATTTCTGGATAGGATATTTTTCCCACAAGATATAAATAAGGGAGTTCCATGTGAGTTTTATAGCTCAACATTAGTGGTAAATCCTAGTTTGACATATATGTACCATGGATTGAGGAGATAGATTTGGTGGTCGATGATGAAATGGTCAGTAATGAAGTTTGTGGCACGATTTATGGTCTGTCAGTAGGTGAAAGTGGTACACTGTGTTAGAGCTATTCTTTTAGGTCATTGGATGTTATTTAGTGGAAAATGGAGAAAAAATCAATGTATTTATTCACAGGGTTACCTTCAGTTTAGGGAGGTTGAAATGTGGTTTCCATAATAGTGGACCGACTGAAGAAATTTGATGAATTTCTAGTGATTCATGAGTTAAGTGTCATTGATTTTTTAGCAAGGTGGTACATGTATTATGTGGTTAAGAATCATGGGGTACTAAGGACCATTATCTCTAATCAATATCACTACTTTCCACCCTTAAAAAGATGGGCATATGGGGAAAACTATCCCTATGATAGAGGATATGTTGTTGGTATATATCTTATACTTTAGGGGATATTGGGTATGACACCTAAATTTGGTTGAGATTGCATACAATAATATCTATCACATTTATATTGGAATGGATACTTTTGAGTAGTTTTATGGGAAGATGTTTCCTTCTCCATTATACTAGCTAAATGTTGGAGAGTCAGTATTTCTTGATCTTGATGTAGTGTATAGAATGATCGAGAAGATCCAGTTTGTTCATGAGCGGACGAGGGTAACATAGGAATGTTAGAAGGCCAATTATGAATATATGCAGAGGCCCCATGAGTTTTAGGTTGTAGACCAAGGGTTCTTGAGATTATCCCCTAAACATTGGAAGTATAGGTCTGGAATGGGTGGTATGTTTTCTCCCAGTTTTATTGATCCCTTTTAGGTGTTGGGACGTGTTGGTGAGGTGGCATATCAGTTGGCATTGACACCATGGTTGGAGATGATCCCAAACTTCTTCCACATTTCCTAGCTTCATTTAAATCTTCATGATTACTCTTACATTATTGTATGGAAAAAATTTGATATCGAGGATGCCACAATGTTTGTAGAGTGGTCAATAGAGATCTAGGATCATTGAGAGAAGGTGTTGCTTGGTCAGACCATTCCCTTGGCCCATGTGTTAAGGAGGCATGCTGGCCCAATGGAGAGTACTTGTGAGTGAGAGACATAGATGAGTGTCCTATACCCATAACTATTTTTATATTTACTTTCTTCAGCTTTTATTATGATGTGATATTTGGATCTTTTTATTTTGTGAGATGTGTTTTTTTACTTGATATGTAAGTGTAATAAAACCAAATACATATTGATAGGGAATGAATTTATTCCTAATGAAAATGAATTTAATAATATGCACTTAAACCCATCTGAGAGAGTTAGTACTGCTCATAACATATATTATCTTAGCATGGAGGATGGAATCAATGATTCTTACATTCAGGAAATCATGTTTTTTTAGTTGCGATAATTATTAGTTTAGGTTTTGTGGAGGTTGGAAGGTTGTGGAAGTGGTTGTGTGGTATAGGGTGAAATGTGATCAGTTTTAGATGTTTAGGTGATGTGGTTTTGTAGCAATGAGGTATTTTTAGTTGTTTTTTGGCCAGTTGGGTTGATGTGGCTGGCAAGTGGTAGCATCGAAGAGTAGCAAGATCCTCAAGAGGTATCTTGTGGGGTGGTTGTTCGGAACCATTTATTTTTTGGATTGGTTTTAAATTATTGAGGTTTGGAATCATTTGACAGGTATCTAATGTAATGTTTTGTGTCCTCCCAGTTTGTTACATTTCTGGTTTTTGTTGTTGGAGGCGATCGGAAGAGGCCTAGAGCAGGTTTGGAGATGTTGCATATTAAAAAGATAGAGACAGGTAGAATACACATCGTGTAAAGTTTACATGACATGAAATAATGGTTCATGAATTGCGATGGATGGATTATAGTCTATTAAATGATGTGTAATAAATTAAGGATTTATATGGTTGAGGTGTCTTGTTTTTTAGTAGGACTTGAAACCCGACACTTACACGATGTGTAAGGGTTACACATTGTGTAAATCCTCTATACAGCATGGATTTAAATCCTACAACAGTCATATTTTTCTGTAAACCATTTTCCCCTATCATTTAAATACAAGTCGGAGGCTCAGCCACTATAAACATTGTGATTCCTTCAACAGATATCGATCCTTGGATTCCTATTTTGATCTATTGTTTCCAATGGATTCCCATTAGTGATTTGTGGTGAGTTTCTCTCCATTTCATGATGGGTTTCTTTTATTATTCTCTTTGATATTTTCTACACTAATGTTTCTTTTGTTTTTAAGATTTATGTGATGAATTTTGACAACCCTTTGATGAGGTGTTGGTTTATATGTGGGTTTGACAAGCGGTTTTGGTTTTTGGGTAGTTTCTTCTCCGCCCTGTGGTGCGTAGTGGGATCAGAAATCTTTTTTGAGGCTCGGGATCCTCATTTTAACTCTTTTACATAGTATGTGTGGGATATTTATGCTTTTTCTTGACTTTGGTTGGATTTTAATGGTCTGTATAATAATATAATTAATTGGAATGTCTAAAATAGATGGGTATGGGGAGTTATTTTATCCTTTACTTCTTTGATATATATTGTTGATATTATTTTTCACTCCTATTTCCAATTATGAACATATTAGATCTTGGGATCCTTGATTTAACTATAGTTGTTATCTTATTATGAACCTTGTTATGTTTTTCTTTGATCACACCCTAAATAAAAGGTTATGGACTGCATATTTGGCTACAAATTGTTTTCCCCATGGGTATATATTTTTTTGTGAAAATACCCATGATAATATTAATAAGTAATGTTATAAAACCCCTGAAGAAATGTGAAGCCAGTATGTGTTGTTGTTTTCTATGTTAAATCTTTTTGTGATGATTTTCATGGTTTTAGTTATTAAGCAGTGATGTTACTGACCGAATGGGTTATGCAGTGTGATGGGTAGTGATGTAGTGGTGGGTTTTCATGGATACAATATAGGAATTTGTGTGATGTGGCATAAAGATTTTGGAGCAGTGGTTGTGGTTCTATGGTTGTATTTTAGTGGGTGTGGCGCAGTAGTTGTGACATAGTTGTTGTGGCACAGTGGTTGTGGAAAAGTGGTTGTGGTTAGGTGCTTTTGGTACATGGAGTTTGTGGTTATGTGATGGATGATATGTGTGGTTGTTGTGTAGTGAGATGGATTGGGTAATTTAAAATGATGTTGATGGTGGATTTGTAGTGCTGAATTGTTGGTTATGTGTGTTAGGCCAATTGTATGGTATTGGTGTGTTAGTTGAATGGGTAGTAGTGGAAGAAATTATGATGGTGAATGAAATGTATAAATGAGTGGGAAAGAAATTTATTATAATGGTGTGGAAGTTAATATATGATAAATATATTATATTTAATTGAATTAATAAATGATTGGTGCAATGTGAAATGAAAATTATAATGAATAAATGTGGTAGAAACTATAACTAAATGTGGGAAATGTTATGTGGCCGGTGTGCTGGTTACCTAGTGTTTCATGTAGTGGTGGAAGTAGTTGTGATAGTTGATGTGTGGTATGTGGTGGTGATGTGGTGTGTGATAGTGTTGTTGATGTGAATTATTAGGTTGGGTATTGTGTGATATCTCTATATCATATATATTTTTGTTATTTTATACGTACCCCACCTATGTTTGATAACCATACCAACACTCATAGGTGTTGATTTTTGGGTGTTTTTCCAATATCCAGGAAGGTAGTGAAATGTATGGTTGGATACCACCACTCCCCTACTCTTCGTCCAGTAGTCATGTGTGGCCCATGTGTCTATAAAAGATATGTGATGTGTTGTCCTTGGTTTCTATAGGAGAGTTGTGAAGTGTTGGATGAGGTGTTTATGGGTGACATGTGATGTGTTGGGCAAGTGTCTATGGCTGAGACATATTGTGGCATGATGTGGTATATGGTGGGGGTCAAGCATGGTAGGAGGAGGGAACACTGTTGATTTCTTTCACGTTCATTATACCATACTGATTTGGCTCTAGTTATGATGTGTGGAACATGTGTATTTAGGTAGGATGTGTTGTGATTTGATTTGATGTGTGTGGAATTGATGGGAGAATATGATATTCCACATTAGGACACGAGACAAGAAAATTATCAGGGAAGAGGCAACAAGGCTCCTTGATTTGTTCTGATCTAAATTTCATATTATTATATTGGATTCATGATTTGGTGAGTGATCCATAGTGAAGCTAGGGATGGTTATGTTGACTATATAGGTGAATTTTTGTTCTACAATATTTTATGTGGCACATTAGCATGATCTTTTCAAATGTACACTTGAGTCCTTGGTTATGTCCCTACTAAGTATATATCATGAACCATCCCAGGTACCCAGGTACCCCGATAACTGAACCAACACTAACATATCTTGATGGGAATTGCCTCTATCCATGAGTTGGTGACTAGAACTTTGCATTATAGAAAATGAAATTGGTAATTATTTTTCCAAAAACATTGCAGAAAAATGATAAACAAATGTGTATGTATAGAAAAGAAACTTTATAGGGAGAAGTGTACTAGAAGTCAAATAGGTACAACAAGACAAAGTACTATAGAAAATTACCAGAAAATTGAAAAAACATCCCGAGTCCCAATATATTCAACTCACCAAGACCAAGGATCAATAGTTATTACCACCTCCGGGTGGCACATTACCCTTGCTCGAACCTAGAAGAAGATAATCCACAAATACCTGAAGGGACATGTACGGTGTGAGCTAAAATATCAATATGGTGTCACCCAGGATTCCATAATAGATTCAAAAATTAAATTAACCAACTAAAAAGATTTAAATTTTAAATAAATATGATTAGAATTTAAAATAATATTTAAACAAATCATGATTTACATTTACAATGAAGGAAATAATTTAAACAAATGCTTCACATTTAAATTGGTGAAATATTTATAAAACAATTCATTAATATTTTTTTATATATATAATAGTTTATATAAATAAAAAGAAATGTAAAATAGTTCACAATCATTGACATACATTTATATCTCATATATAAATAATAGAGAAACATTGCCATCTACCATGATGTATGATAGTTCAAGGTTATGAAATCTTCAAACACTAATGTGATAATAAACGCAATGTGTACACACATCCCTTGTCACTATAAATAGAGGAATATGATATATCATACTAAGGAATAATATGTTTTAAAATAATGTTTTGTTTAATGTTGTAAAGAATCAATATAGAGATATGGCATTCCTATCCTAGGATGTTTGTCCCAAATAACTCACTAACAACCCAGGCTTGCAAGTTGTCTAGTAAAAATTAATGATGATAAATTTATTTTAAGAGACCTAAAAATACAATTAAATCATATCATCCCAATTTAAAAATTCCAATTTTCCATTTAATATCCAAAATGGTTTTTAATCAAAAAATGCATTTTTAGAAGATAAAATCCAATGGTTTCTATCAAAAACCATTTTAAGACATTTTTTCCAAATTAGAAGTTGAATTAAATTCACAATTTAAATTTAAAATTCAATTCACATAATTAAATTCAACAATTTAATTGAAATAATTCCAATAATTTCACAATTTAAATTCAAAAATTTAAATCTTCACAAATTTCCTTCATTTTTAAAATTATATTCTAATTCAATGGAATTGAGGGGTTTCACAATTTCATGCCAAAAATTCAATTTCCAGAAAACCCCAATGAAATGGAATTTGAGTATCAATCAATTGAAATTAATTTCATTTATAATAAAAATTGAATTTAAATCAAGCAATTTAAGGTTAATCAAAATTGTGAATCATGACAGAACGACCTACCTCAGGATCACAAGATCTTGCAACTCCAAACCCTAATCATGATTTTCCAATTGAGAATAAGTAAAATGGGATCCAAAAATAAAAACTAGGTCTGATATCCAAACTAAATGGGATTAGATCCTACAATAAACATAGATATCAACAAAACCCCAGGGAGGAAAAGAGAGAGAAGTAGATAGAGAAGATGAAGAGGAAACTTACAGAGAGAGGATTGACCATAATTCTACAAGCTTCGATCCACTTCCAGGAGTGTCTTGAGGGTCAAAAAACTACTATTGAGAGCCTCCAAAGAAGAATAATTAAATTCCTTCAGTAGTCTAAAAATTGGGGTTTGGGAATTTTAAAACCAAAACCCAGATTGAAAAATATCATACACACGGTTAGTTGGGCAGGGCCACATGGTTAAACCAAACTGTACACCCTAGCCATGTGCCACTTTAAATGGGATGTATGGTTTCTCCTAAGTGGGTGTACGGTTTTTTAAACTTTTTACCAACCATATAAAACCCCACAGTCTGGGTTTTCATGAGCTTCCTTGAGAGGGAACATAGTTTGGGATAAATACGCACCAACCGTGCACTAGCCCAAAATTTTCAAAACATAAAAAATTTCTCCTAAAACAATGCCAAAAAAACCAATCCAAATAACAGTAAAAAGAGTTGGTTTAGGAATAGCTCAAAATAGTAAAAGGATGTTACAGACTCCCCACTATAGAAACTTTATTTCCCCATTAGGTTTATTAAGAATCATTCATGCCCAAAATATGAGGCCAATACTCTCTCACCAGTTCCTATCAATACCATGTATCATTACTATAATAATCGTGATGTCATAGCACTCAAAACAATGGTATCGTCAACCCATGAAATATCTTGGTTTCAAAATCATCTATCTTGATTGGTCTTTTGGACAGGGATTAATCTAGTTCTACCTCAAGATCACTCTAGCTCAGAACATGAGATGGATAAGATTAATACTTTTGGATTTGAGATACATAGAACATGTTATGTATTTACATCAGCTATGGCATATGTTCTAAATGTAATGAAACTTTCCCCACCTACTCAACAAAATCAAGAGGTCCCAAAAAATGAGGAGAAAGTTCCCCCTTCCTTTCAAGTCATTGATGACCCAACCGAGGTGAAACATTCAAGAACAACTATTCACCAACTAAAAATTAAAAATGACTATGATGATAATCAAAACCTAACTTATACATGCTCTATTATTTCAACATTCATTGATGAATCAACTAAATCTTTACTGTCAAATCATAAACCAAGCTTGGTCTAACCAAGGAACATTCACCAATCTCCAACCATCACAATAGATATATGGAAGTCCATCTATAAAAGGCATCAAAAGGACCCCTTCTGATCACAGGCTGGTGACTACTGTTATAAAGAAACTCAAATAGCCCCGATTGATCATCACAAGCTGCCACCAAATTTGAGAACACATGAATAGATCATATCCTCAAGAATTTGTATAGGTCTTTCTTTCTGACCGTCTGACTACAGATGGTATGTCGTTCTCAAAAGAACCTAAGATCACAATTCCTCTTAATGGATAGTCAAAAAATGAGAATTGAGCTAAGGAGCTATATCAGAAACTATAATATATTTAACTCTATGAAAATGAATAATCTCTTTCATGTATATATTTTTTAACTCCTCAACTTTGGTTATATCATGAGTGGATATAAAATGTGACAACTTAGTCAGCCTATCAATCACAACCCATATCAAATTATTATCTCTCTAGATACATGAAAAACTAACCACAAAGTCCATAGAGATCTCATCCCACTTATAAGTTGTAATTAGATGTTTCTGAAGCAAACATGATGGTTTCTAGTGCTCAGACATAACCTCTTGGCATGTGTTTCAATGATAAATAAAAACAGAAATGCCCCATCTTCATCCTATCAAAATAATTAACGTCACATGTCATAGAACATCTACATGGTTTATGGGTGTACAACCCACTATGAAATATGGAAATCCCCCAAAACATCTTTCCTTACTACTAACGATATAACAAAGTGATTTTGGTAAATTAGAATGCCCTGGGTGTAGAATGATGATTCAGAAATGATCACCCTACCATAAACATAGTCTCTAATGATATATAACTCATCATCAAGATGTTACTCTTGAAGTATCATATTGAAAAGAGTGGATGTCAACTAGACCCTAGATAAAGAATCCTAAACCCCCGATTCTATGAATCCAATATGAAACTATGTAAAAAGATCCATCAAGTTCCACTCTTCTAATGATTATTTTACGGCTTGGGTTATAAGTTTCCTTCTCAAATAATATGGGACGAAATTCCCTTTCCTTGGGGTAGGTATGATGTCAAAGTTGAAAGTTTACAATTATTCCACCCAATGACCATGAAAAGGATTCAAATATTTTTGAGAGAATATATAACTGAAGCTCTTGTGGTTTGAATAAACGATAAACCTTTCCCTGTAAAGGAAATTACACTAACTCTTAAGTGCAGTAATCACAACTACAAGGTCAATGTAATGGGTTGTATAATTATTCTGATGTGTCCAAAGATGATGAGAACCATAAGCAACGACCTGATTTAACTGCTAAATAACACAACCCAAACCTTATACCGATGCATCATTGAAGACCACATAGTCCTACCTTGCATCTGGAACAGTCAACACTAGAGAAATAATAAAATGCCATTTCATCTCAATGAAAGAATACATACATTTTTCATCCCAATAAAACGTCACCCCCTTCTAAGTCAGAGTAATCATTGGTGAATCTAACTTTGATAAATCCTTAATGAACTAGCTATAATACCTAGCTAGACAAAAGAATATCTGAATCTGAAAATAAATTTATGGTTTCACCCATTACATAATTGCATTAACCCTTTTAGGGTCAACATAAATACCATTTTTTGACACCATGGGTCCTAATAATCTCACTTCCCAAATCCATAAATCACATTTTAATAGCATGTAATAAGTCGATTATTTCTCAAAAAACAAAAACTATTCTCAGATGATGCCCATGATCCTCCTCAGACTTATTTTAAACCAAGATTTCATCCAAAAAACATCCACAAAGGTGTAAAGATATTGATGGAAAATCTTGTTCATTAAATCCATGAAAACTGTAAGAGTATTTGTTAGAACAAAGGGAAAGAAAATGTACTCATAATTTCCATACCTACTTTGATAGGAAATTTTCTTAATTTCATATTATTTTATCCTCAACTGAAGGTAACCATATTGAAGGTCGATCTTTAAGAACCAATTTTATACTTTTAACTTATCAAATAGATCATAAATATATGGAAATGGATATTTGTTCATTAACGTAACTCAATTGAGTTTTCTATAAGTAACATAAAGTTAAAGGGAAGAATCAAACTTATTATAAAAGTGTATTGAAACCACCCAAGGTGATACATTCAAGTGTATAAATCCTTTCTCTATAAGATCATCCAATCGAGTATTCATCTTTCATTTTAGCTGGTGTCATTTGGTAAGAGGGAATATAAACTTGTTTAGTACCAGGAACTAATTGGATAGAAAACTACACCTCTCTTTCTAATGGAAAACCAGAGAAGTCATAAAGAAACACGTTAGGAAACTTGATGAAAATTAGAGGGAGATCACCGCTCAATGATTCCCACTCTAGATCAAAATAAAACACTAATATAACTTTCCCCAAATCTGGATAAGATGGTTTGGCTCTACCTGACATCAAGTCCCTTTCTCCTTAAAATATTCAAGAAAATCCCATTGGGTGAAGTAAAGGAGACCCATCAAAGATAAAAATCAATCCATGATTTATTGGAAATGATCCAATTCATACCAAATATGACATCAAGTAGTTTCATGTAAAGAACAATAAAATTACAATCAATCTCAATGACTGATAGAGTGAAAACAAAATCAGTACTATGAACACCTTACTCTCTCTTAATTCTAAGTGGAGTAGAAATATCCATCACATAAAATTAAAATCTCTATATAATTATTTAGAATATTAAAAATGTAAGTTGAAATAAGTGAATAAAATGCACCAATATCAAAAAAAGTAGTCAGTAATGACAATTCTACAGTAATGGTACCTCTAATAGTTGGCGGACCCATATCCGCTTCCCCATGAGACTCTTTCACTAAGTGAAGAAGCAATGTTCTGGATACATGTTACTGGAACCCTTTTCTCCTTGAACCATTTGATATCCCTGTAGTTTTACAAGAAGGTGATGATCCCATTCCACTATGAGGAGTGGGATAGATATAGAAGAACTTCATTAGGCGACCTGATCATTCATAGGAGCCACATATATTGGGTTCCTCAGTGAAAAAACTCTTTGAATTGTCCATATTTCCATATTGGTAACAAATAAATGGACCTCTATTAAGAACTTTAGGAGGGCTATAATGACCTTGCTATTGAGAACCTCCATGAGAATTGTCACACTTCTTCTTACCTTTAAAGGAGCTTGCACTGCCACTATGAAAGAATTAAACTCTAGAAAACTTTGAATTTCCAGCCAGGTCTATTTCTACCATCAGTGATCTATCGAGCACATTATCATAAAAACAAAGCTTAAAAAAACCCAAGAATTGATATCTTGTCTAGGTACCAACTCAAAACTTCGAGGCTTCCTCTTCTCATTCGATACTATCTCAGGTGAAAACTGCACAAGCTCAGAAAAATGGTCAGCATATTCTATCAGAGTCTTTTTAGCCTACTTGAGTTGTAAAAACTTAGTGGCCTTGGCCAAAAACATTAACTTTGGATAGAACTAGTTGGTGAAAGGAACCTTGATGTCTTTCCACTCTATCCCTTCATGCTTATTTTCCATCAACATCATTTCCCACTATCTCCTTCTTTGAGCATCAAGAATGAAGGTGGCACACTTAACCTTGATTTCGTGAGGTGTTTCCAAGAACCCAGAACAACACTCTATCCTATTCAACCATTCCATAGCCTCTTTAAGATCATTTGAGACCTTGAATTATTATAGATTATGGTGGATAAATTATTAAGAACGACTTTGGAGATCATCCCTTTGAGGTTCCATGGTAGGATCCTGAATGTTAAAGGGTAGTGGTGTCTGTCCCAGAGCTGGTACAGTACACACAGTTACCTCAACCAGACTTGGGTCCATAATAGTATTCACTCATTGTGGTTCATCAACAACTTCCACAAGGATCTGATTCATACATCATCCAATATCTATGGTTCTATAAAACATCAGCAAAACATTAAACATATCATATTTAACACTCAAACAGAGCAACTAAGAAATCAAACCCTTTAGATATAAAAACAAGATTTATATTTAAATATATCAAAATCAAAATCATGTAAAATACACTAACTAATCCTCAATACATCTTTCCCAAACCACCCCTAGTGACTTAGGGTTCATTGTGGTGATAGCTCGACATACACTCAATCTCAAATACCTTATATATCATGATAATATTACCCAAAGCACACTAAGTTTAAGATAAAATATCAACATGGATCTCTAATACCACATTGTCACAAACCAACCTAAGTACCCTAGTAACCTGATAACTAATCCAACACTGAAATAGACCCAAGGGTGTTCCCAAACTCCATGGGTTTGTGACTAGAACCTATCTTCATACAAAATGAATGTTGGAATTATTTTTCCACAAACATCATAGAAGAAAGATAGACAAATCAGTATGCATAAAAAAGAAACTCTGTAAGGAGAAGTGTAACATAATTCAAAAATATATAATAACCCAAAGTACTACAATAAAGTACTAGAAAACTAAATAAACTACCCCAAGTACCAATGGAAAAATCTCAGCAAACCCAAGAATCAACAACTACTACCACTCTAAGTGGTGCCTTACCCTTGCTCGAACTTGGAAGAAGATAATATATAAACACCTAAAAGAATAGGGCAGGTGTGAGATAAAATTCCATTATGTTCTTACCAAGTATTCCATAATATATACCAACATTAAACTAAACAAATAAAGAGATTTAAATTAAAAAAAATAGGTTTGACATTTCAAAATAAAATTTAAAAAATTCATGATTTAGATTTCAAATGATGGAAATAATTTAAATAGATGCCTCACATTTAAATTTATTGAATATTTATAAACCAATGACTTAAAAAAAATTATATTAAAAATTTATATAAATAATAAGTCATGCAAAATAGTTTACAATCATTGGTATGCATTTATATCTCATATATAAACAAGTGAGCAACATGGTCATATGCTAAGATGCACAATAATTCTAGGTTATGGGATCCTCCTAAAATCATGTGACAATAATCACAATGTGTACAAATTCCACTCATTACTAGTAATAGAGGACTCATAAATTTGCTACTTAGGAAATTTTTTTTCTAAAATAATGCTTTTTTACTTTTATAAAATGTCAATCTGGGGGTAGGGAATTCCCATCCTAGCGTATTTGTCCCAAATAAATCACCAACTAACTAAGATTTCATGTTCTATAGTACAAAAAAAATGATGAGAAATATATTTTAATAAACCTTTAAATATAATTAAATCCCATTATTCCATTTCAAATATGTGAATTTTCTATTTAAAAACCAGAAAATGTTTTTAATCAAAGCATTCCTTTTTCCAAGATAAAACCCAAAGGTTTCTGTCAAAACCATTTTAATACATTTTTTCATATAATATTTTGAAATCAATTCACAATTAAGTTTCACAATTCAATTCCCAAAATTAAATTAAAAAATTTAATGGAAACAATTACAATAATTTCACAATTTAAATCTCCAAAAATTTTCATCAATATCATAATTACACCCCAATTCAATAGAATTTGGGGATTTCTCAATTTCAGGCCAAAAATTTAATTTTCGAAAACCCCAATTAAATAGAATTTTGATTGTAATCAACAAATTTAAAGCAATTTACTTTATAATATAAATTTAATTTAAATCAACCATTTAATTTAAATTAATAAATTTAGGGTTAATAAAAACTGGGCATCAGGAAGGAACCACCTAACTCAGGTCCGCTAGACATCGTAACTCTAATCCTTAATTGGGATTCACCAATAGATAATGAGGGAAACAATATTCAATAATCAATCCTAGGTTTGAGATCCAAAATTAAGGGTATTAGATCATCAAACCAAAATAGATATCTACAAAACACTAGGGAGGAAAAAAGTGAGAGTGGGAGATAGAGAATGAGAAGAGGAAACTAATCGGGAGAGGATCAAACATCATTCTCTAATATTAGATCCACTTCCAGGAGGGTTTAGAGGGGTCAATAAGTGATCTTGGAAGCCTAAAAGAAATAAGAATTCATATATGGGTTGTATAGGTCTATCAGGAGTCTAAAAAGTGGTGTTTTGAAATTTTAAAACCAATATACAGATTCGAAATCTCATATGCATGATTATCTAGGAAGGGCTGCATGGTTAGTACAAACCATGTGCCCTTGCTATGCACCCATTTAAATGGGTTGAATAGTTTTTCATAAGTGGGAACACAATTTTTTAAACTGTGTTACAATCTTGAAAAAACCCACTATCTGGGATTTCACAGTTTTTATTGAGAGGGTGCATGATTTTTGGAAAACTGTGTGCTAACCATGCTCTATCCCATAGTTTTCAAAACTTTTTAAAATTTATCCTAAAACATACCCAAAATAAAACCATCTAAATAATTGTAAAAATAGGGGGTTAAAGAATACCTAAAAATAGTAACATGATGTTATAGTATAAATATTATACTCACCCTATGTATATAAACTATTTTCATGTTTTTTGGAGGACATTGGGGATCGAACTCGACATTACTATCTAGGTTGGAGTTGCAGTGGAGTTTCTACTGTAGAATTATATTTTTGGTATTTACTTTATGTACTTTTATATGTTTTAATTTTATTTATTCATCCATTATGGTATTTATTGTTTACCTTTATATTGCGTATTGGATTTTTTTGGTGATTGTTTATCCTATCTACTGATCCTGATTCATTTAAAAAGGGTAATACCTCACATACTATGATTTTATGATACTATAAGGGCTAGTTTCCAACCCAAGTCCTACTAAAGGTGGGAATCAAAGGTCCTTTTATATCTCCCTTTACTTTAGTATCTTTAGTGGGATGGGGTCATGAAATGAAACATTTCATCTTGTTTTTCAAGGAAACATGACCAAACCACTATTTGGTGTTCATGGTGAATGGGTCGTAGAGATTATAGAATTGGTACATGTTGATGCGTGTAGACCTTTTCAAGTAGAATCTAGATATGGATTCTCATATTTTATATATTCTACTAATGATATGAAAAGGTAAGACTACATATACTTGATGAGTTATAAGTATGAATCCTATAATAAGATTAAATAATTGAAGAATGAAGTTGAGAATCATCTAGGTAAGAATATAAACAAACATCGAATGTATTGATTTGGTGGATATTTTAACGAAGAGTTTATCAACGTTCTATGGGAGTATATGATTTTATCTCAACTAAATCCTATTTATATGGCATAATGTAATGATGACAGTGAAAGGAGGAATGATTCATTACTAGATATGGTAAGGATGATGATGATTGATGCATGTCTTCCAATATCCTTTTAGAGATTTGCATGAAATACAGTAAAATTCATATTAAAACTAGTTCCAAATAAAGTGGTAGATGTTATTCCCTTTGAATTATGAAGTTAAAATAAACTTGTTTTGTCACATTCTCAAGTATAGGGGTACAAATTTTTTTGTTAATTTTAGATCAATAAAAAAAATTTCATCCCTTGGAAAAAAATGTATCTTTATAGGTTAGCCTATGGAAACAAAGGGATACTACATATACGATCCCTTATATAAAAAGGATATATTTTCTTGGAAAGCTATATTACATGAGAGGGAAAACATAATCAAGAATCATAGTGGGAGAGAGAATGACTTCAATGATATTGATTCTCAATATATATAGGAGTTAGTATAGGAACAGATTCTATAAGGCCATATGGAAATAGTTTTTCCTAAAACAAATGTACCACATAAGACCACCATAGTGGTTTTGGAAAAGCAATGATAATATCTTCCCGTCATTAAATATGGTTTCTAATTATTGGGTTAGAATAATTACCATATCTCTTACAAGGAGGTAGTAGAGAGCATATATTCTACAAAATGGAAAGAATATATGAACTATAAGACATATTATATATACCAAAACTATGTGGGGGGTTTGGTTTATCCACCATTAGATATAAATCCCATTTAGTGAAAATATGTATTCAAGATAAAACAAGACGTGTAAGGTTATATTGGTAACTATAAATAATAACTAATAGCTAAATTGTTTAATAAATGTCAAGGTATTGAATATGATGAAACCTTTTCTCCCATTTCCATGTTTACATCCATCAAAATTCTTCTTACTATAAGATTTTTTATGAATATGATAATAGGTAAATGGATTTCAAAAATTCACTCCTTAATGGGAACCTTCAGGTAAATTTGTATATGACACAACCAAAATGGATTGTGACTCTAAAAAAATGAAAAAATGTTATGAATATTATAACGATCTATTTTTGGATTAAAAAATGTATCCAGGTCATAAAATAATTAATTTGATGAAGCTATGAAAGAATTTGGTTTCATTTAGAATGAATGTGAACCATGTGTTTATATTAAGATTTGTGGGAGTATGGTCATTTATTTAGTAATATTTTTGGATGATGTATAACTAATTGGAAATAATATTCCATCCTTTTAAGAGGTTAAGTCATAGTTGAGAAAGTGATTCCCTATGAAGGACTTAGGTGAAAATCCTACATTAGACAGATCAAGATCATTCATGAAAGATAAAATAGGATACTTATACCAAGTTAAATTACATACATTGGTCAACTAATGAAGAGGTTCAATATAGAAACATCCAAGATGGGATTGGTTCTAGCGTGACATGGTGTATATCTTTCCAAGAAGACGTGTCCTTAGACACAATAGTAAATACAAGGAATGAGTAATATCCAATCTTATTCTATGATAGGATTTATCATTTTAACATCATCAACTCCAATTACCTAGATATGGTGTATAATTTATTACATTAGAATAGATTTAAGAGATCTCACCACACTGGACTGATCGGTTTAATAGACTTTATAAACAAGATATATGCATGATTTCCATATTACATTGAAATAATAAACTATAAACATAATTTCTTTTAAAATTTATGCATCCTTTAAACTCATTCATTGATTTCTTATCCATAACTTGGGGAAATTAAACAAAATAAGGGTGAGATCAAATACTCATTAAGGGTTATATACATTGGAATATATCATAATTAAATAAGGAATAATCAATATAGAAAGGTAAATAACTAAAAATATAAACAAAAATAATCATAAATTTGAGCACAAAATGAATTCATGGATAATATCAATGTAGTAATATCAAGGATAATAATAAATAAATTTTTAATGAAGGAACTACATTCTATTGGATATATTGATCTTAGAAATCATTCCATCAAAACCCTATTACTAGAAATTTTAAAACTATGGTTAATGAAACATTTAATTTGGAAAACAAATTTGTCTCGTGAGTCTTATCAATACATTGAGGGTATATATAATTATGATCCCCACCATCACTGTAGGTCAAATTCATTCCTCATATATCGAATTATTTATTTAATTTAGGAACAATATGACTTGTCAAAAAATATATATATTTAATAAATTCTATCTATTTATCAATTATTCCTCAAATAATTAAGTATTTTCAAATTTTAACTCCGTATTTATAAATGGTATACAGTTATGTTAATAATCATATCCATGATACAAGGAATATGGATATTTAAGAGAAATGTGAAATACAACAATGATAATTAAGTGAATGTTTCAAAACTTTACTATCGTTAAATCATGTACCCAGTGGTGTATAAGAAAAATAATGCTATCTTATCATTGATGAATTGAAATTCCTTTAAAATATTATTAATTCATTCCGGATGAAAGCAACCTTTTCATTTTTTAAAATATCTTTCTTAAAAAAATACGCAATTATAAAGTAAAATTTATTTGAAAATAACATTGTAAATTTGAAAATATATATTCAAAAAATTTATTCATGATGGTTTAAAAGTATCCTCATTCTGTATAAGTTAAAAAAATTCATTCCTTCTATACCTTTTTAAGAAAATTAACAAAGTACATCATTCAAAAAAAAGTTTCCTTTCAAAATATTTTGTAAGGATTAAAACATGTGTAAAAATTTAATTTATAAATAATTGTAAAATTTGAAAAATATATTATAGAAAATATGTATATGGATAAAAAAATATATGATCAATAGAGGAATAAGATTAGTTTTTCTTATAATCATTTTTTTCTTATTTCAAGTACAAAGGACGGTAAAATTGAGAAGAAATATGGAAAATATTTAATATTTTAATCCTAAAATGAACATTAATAACCATTAATAAATATAAATTAAATTTAATTACCTCATAAGGATGGTATATATGCTACAAAAAATAAATCGGTGCATATTACCAAATATATCTCGATGGAGTTGAAATTGAGAAGAAATCCCTTACATCACTTTTGACTTTACATGTAAGTTATTTTAACTTCCTATATAATAAATTTATATTTATTATAACTATATAAAATTACCATAAACTTTTTTATAATTTCATTTATGATCCATTTATAACATTTTATCAATAAATTTTTAATGATATTTTTACTATTTCCATTATTTGGGGTGTTAACTGCTTTGATTTTCATGAATGTTTTCATTCATTAGTTTCAGTCCTTGAAATTTTTTTATTATCACATCATATATAGAATGTTATAAATGGTAAAAATATCATATATATTCAATATAGACACAATTATATTCATAAAAAAATATAGAGACAGAAAAAATGAATTTCATCGTTTATGGAGATGGTAGGCCATAAGTATGCATGAACCCAATTTTTAATTTTCGTTGTATGGAAATAACGAATGGTAGAAAATAATTATTATATAAAAAATAATTATTAAATCATATATATATATATATCTTATATTAATTAATCTAATATTATTACCATCCTTGTAAAACATAAGGAAAACAGATCACATCACTTTGTGAAGGTGGTAGTCCACACGCACGCATGATTGATGTTATCATTTTTTCAAATAATAGGAAGGTAAGAAAGTATATATGATATTATTGTTCCAAAATAATTGTGAAGTCATAAATATAATATATAATCATTAGTTATAGTTTTATAACCTTCCATGTAATGTGGTGATGAAAAATGAATTACACCGTTACATGGAGAAGGAAATCCATACGTACTCACGAGCCATGTTTTCAATTTTCACAGGATGAAAAATAAATTAAATATGATTGTACCATAAATATAATAACATATAAGTATTTTAATGATACCATATTTATTATATTATAATGGGTATAAAAAATATATAATAATTATAAGTTGATATATACTTGAAGGACTCAGTAAATATAATTACCTATTATTAAATAGAGTTCATTTAAGTATATTATTAATGGAATTAGGTTTGGTATTTTTGAATGAGTATTACCCCTAGAATATATATAAGGATATTTATATATAAATTTTTAGGGTTAGGTTAATTTAGATGTCTCAATGTGGTGTAAATAATTCTTGGAAGGGGTATCCATTTATAATTACGGGAGGGGAACTTTTAGAATTTATCAATACAATTAAAATATAATACGATTATTTTATATCATAAATCCTCTAAATGGTTATTTATTCATACCTTTAATTTTATATGGTTTAAATATCATCAACCATTAAAACTTGGATAGGGTTTTGTGGCGTTTTAAACTTTATCTTTTAGTTTAACCCCTTAGTTAACCTATTTTAACAGTAATTATGGTAATATATTTTTCCTTATTAAAGGGTTATAATTTCACATATAAAATAACTATAATCTCTTAAATGGAATAGTTATGAATTTTATACCATATATTACTCCACTTTTCCTATTTCAATATTTTAATTATTTTTTAATAATTTATTAATATAATATTTTGATAAATTATCATTAAGAAAATTTTGAAACTACTAATTTAATTTAACTTCAAATACATAAAGATAAATTTGTATTTAGAATATGATTCATGTCTCACCTCATCCTTAGCTTTTCAATTATTTTATTATTTTATTTATGTTACATATTTTGGTTGAGGTTTGTATTGATTTCTCAGCTTGAATTTTTGAGTTTTAGAGTTTTCTATTGGTTGTGGGCCCTAAGCACAGTTTGATCATGGTTTGGACAAAACCAT
This sequence comes from Viscum album, assembly GCA_963277665.1. Lineage (NCBI taxonomy): Eukaryota > Viridiplantae > Streptophyta > Magnoliopsida > Santalales > Viscaceae > Viscum > Viscum album. The sequence goes on from OY728142.1 coordinate 1,698,910,573, forward strand.
GAGAGGTATAGGAGAAAACAAGTCACATGTGTTCGGCGTATAGGAAAATTATTTTTTTTGTAAATTATTATAGTAAATTGTGTGACAAGCATGCAAAATAGATTTTTCATTTAACATAGCTAAATTACAATGTTAGTGCACGATTTATTAAAATGTTATTCCATCCCATGTGAGTGTCCTCCATATCCAGTAGGGTGCACACAGTTGGTACACGGTTTGGAAAACTAAGACTCCAAATTGTGAGAGTTTCCCATGTGTCTTAAAAAGTTTAAATTAATTTTTCCCTCCCTCTTTTTAACTTTTTTTTTGTTTTACCTCCCCCTTGATTGATTTTAGAGAAGGAATAGATCCCAAGCCCCCTTTCCCTGGTTCCTCCTTATTCAAATAAAAGGTGATTTTATCTTGGTTTTGGTTGATTTCGTCTTCTCATCTTCTCCATATCTTGGGTTCTTAGTTTTCATGGATTGATTCTATCTTTGTGGAACCCTATGAGCTTGGGTTGAGTTTTATATTGTTTTAATTTTATGTTTTAGTGTGAAAAACATCTCTCGGTCCATGTAATCCCCTACCTTGGAGTTTCATTATGTTCACACACCATTGAGGTGGGGTTTTTATCCATTTCATTTCTAAAACATCCATTTTATGCTTGATCTTTCCTAAATGTTTTCTAAATATGATTTTATTTATTGTGGTGTGTTAGTTTGAATTTTTTTTTGTTTTTATAGTGAAATTTATGATGAAAATAATTTTTAAAAGGTTTTATTAAATTAGTACTATATATAATGTTTTTGATGAAATTCTTAGTGGACTTTAAAATGGTTTTGTGTGTATTATAAAGGTGTGTGGTTATGTTTTTACGTTGATAAAGTTGTTCCATATGTTTAATTATGAATTTTAGTGGTTTTTATGCCTCTTTATGGTTTATTACTTATGTGTGGATTTTTGAAATTGGTTTTGTGGTTTCTTATAACTATTTAATTTAAAAGTTTGACTCTCTGATGGGTTTTCACATGTGTTATATTGGGTGTGGGAATAACCATATGTGAATAGAGTGTGCATATAGATACACACAAAAATTATAATTTGTCCCCATTATTAACCCTATATTTTCAAAAAAGCATTCCCCATTTCTTATTCTAATCCTTAACACCATCCTTCCAAAGAGTTCTTCTAAAACCCCTTGTGTTTTTAAATGGATTCTTGGTTTTAAAATTAATAAAATGAAGTTTCAAATATGGTATCCTGATGTTTGTCCTGTATGGAATCTTGATGTGAGGTTTGGTTTCTAAATGGTATAAAGGACCATTCTACACTTTTTGTTTTTGTTGTATTCATTACCTTGTTTTTTGAAAATGGATTAGATAAGTAATAAATAAGGTCAAGTAGTTATTTAATGGGGTTTGGGAAAGTGGTTTTGAATAACATTGATGTGAATGTTCAGTTAGAATTTTTTTATGGTTTTATGGGTAATGGTCACCTCTATGGTAGTTCCTCCAATGAGAGGGTCATCACATAAGAGGTGTCAATGTTTGGTCTAGGAAATCATGTTGGTAACTATTGGTGGGTTGTTTATTCCATGACTGTGAGGACCTCTTCATTTCCTACATACATTTATCATGGGATTCATGGGAAAAATATAGAGGGTCATGTGATAGTTTCTTATCAACCCTAGATTAGATGGGTCAGTACCCCTGGATTTTTTGAGAGGCTAGGTGGGTTGTGACACTGGTGATTCTAGTTTAGAGTTCCCAGTTGGTTATTGACTATGGATCTGCACCATAAATAGGAAGGTGAGTCCAATATAAGTATGTCTAGGGACTTTTTCTAGAGATGTTTAGGAAATGACCATTATTATTATATGTATAACCTATTTTACTCTGTAATACATTTTCTTCATCTATTTTCATTCCTGCTTGTTTGTAATGTCTCTTTTATATTTTGGGTAATTCTTTTGATCCTTCAGTTTCACATCTTCTTTTAGTATTGTTTTTTAAATTGATTTTTAATATGATTTTTTTTGTTGAATAAAGGAAAATATTGTACACTATTTTTTAAAAGGAAAATCTATGTTCAGATTCATTAAAAATTAAAAAACCTTATTTTCGAAATTTATTGCACATTTTTTTATGGACTGTTTTAGGAAATAAAATGAATGGACTATAAGGTACTTTCTTACTGAGTTTTTTATAATCATAACCTACTTGTGACTCTCAACATTGGTATACATAAGTCATTTTATAGCTTTATGTTTCTTATTTGGGTTTGCTATTGGAGTAGGTTGATCTTATGGTTATTGGTGACCAATATATCAAGTGAAGAGTGTTTCACTTTTTGTTTGGACAAGTTTTAATTATTATTTTCTATTTTGTTCGATTGTAATTGAATTTGGTATCCTATGTGTTTATTTGTATTCAGTGTTAATGGATCCTTCTGGTATTGTTGTGTGATCGATTTTGTTTTTATTAGTTAACTAGGTAAAACTTATCCCCACGTGGTTTATATTTGATGTTAGGCACTAGTCACCAGCTAGGGAGGATCAATGATGACTTTTAGGCCTTGCCGTCGGTGGGGTCATGTGTCGGGTTGGATAGAAACCCATCCTCGTTCCTGAAAAAAACAGTATTAAAGAAGAAAATATGTTATTTGATGGTGTCATGTAGTTTTAGATAGGTTTTTTGGGACTCGATAAGTTTGTATGAGAAGAGTGTTGCAAAATATTACTCATTCTCATCTTCGAGTTTCTAGGGGTAGTCTGAGGTTTGAGTCTTTTATTTTAGTTTGTGTGGATAAGGAATGAAAATTAAGTTGAGGTGGTGTCATATAGTGGTCTTATATGGAGGAGTGACCCATGTGAGTCCGAATTTTACAATTCAAGATACTCCAAGTGGTTGGTGCTTCCTTGGGATATAATCTACTAAACCTTGTGTTCAGGTCAAGCTGTAAACTATTTTCTTATTCTGGGAGTTTGGCATGGGTTTTTTTGTTCTAGTTTCATTCAGTGTGAATGGATTTTGAAAATATTTTTTAGAAAATTATTTTTAAATGGAAAATGGTTTGAAGGTTTGGTTTTATTTTAAATTTGGACATGGTGATTGAATCAGATTTGAAAAGGGGGTTATGAATTATTAAAAGTGGATTTGGGATTCGAAATGGTTTAGAAATTCAAAATGAAAATAGTATTTTTTAAAAGAGGATTTTTGTTATTTATTATGATGTTTGGATTATGAAATGGTTGTTTTGGCCCTGGATGATATATTTGGTTGATTTTTTGTTGATGTTGATTTTGGTTAGGTGTTTCTATTTTTCTTAGATTATGCCACCCCGAAAGGTCAAGGAGATTTCTAGTTAGTCTCTTCTAATGGTTGACCCTTACTAGACTCCTAGTGGAGTGGTTGAGTTGAGATACTATTGGTTTTTAACAGTTTTACATGGTGATCAAAGTCCGTTAGAGGCTGTGAAGGGGATTGAGGAAGTTGAAAGTGTTTTCAGGTCATTGGTAACTCCCAAACAACTGAGGGTGTGAGATGTTATGAGTTCATTTAATGGTCCTTGTTTAGATCGGTGGAAGGTGATCATACCAATGTAATTTAATGATGGGATTTCATAGTAATTATTTAAGACCAATTTTACCTGATGGTTCATACCTGAGAAGTTAAAATCAAGGAAAATGAGAGAGTTATTGGGTTCTCAAAAATTTAATAAGATGGTGAAGTCCATATTAATCGCTTCAAAGATAAAGTTTTCTTTTCTATGAAGATATCATTGGTGGATCAGATGAAATATCTTCTATTCATTTAGGGTCTTCATCCATAGATCAATGACTGGGCTCTTTCATATTGGAAAGTTCTATTTTAGAAGTTGGTAGATGAGGAATTTCTCATAGAGTTGGTTCTCAAAGTGCAACCTATGGCATTTTGAGGTCCAATTTCTCTTGGTTATCATGGAGGTTCCTCATATGGAAATGATTTTGAGATAGAGGAACCTATTATTATGGGTTATTATTTATTGGTTCCAGTTTACTTTTCATTTGAGCCTTTGTTCATGTGCTTATAGTGTGTTCGATTTGAGAATTCAAAGTCATCTTGTCATATTCCTCTAAAGGATTGTCATTTTTGTGGCTGTTTGTATCACTTGGAGATGTCGTTCATAAAGAATCTCCATAATAAGTAGTCTTGATCGGAGGATTTCATGTCTTATCAATGGGGCAGTAGATGCTTCATGATATTAGGGCTCTATCCATAGGGCTCAGAGTGAATCTCTTCACTTAGTTAGTGTTTTTATCGAATTGAGGAGTTCATAACCCATATTTTTATCTATGACTTCTGAGTGGATTTAGTTTATGTTCATATGTTTTAATTTTTCCAATATTTGGTAAATTTTTAGGCATTGTAAAGGGCATAGTGGTTCTTATTTCTTCTAACCTTGTGTTTGTGCTTTGTGATTGTGGATCAGTTCTAGTTTTAAGTATCAATTTATTGGAGATGCATGTGTCTTCTGAAAATTATAAAATGAGATTTTGGCTTGATTATTGGTTTGAGTTCCTTTTATAGGTGTCCCCTTGATTCAGGGGTTTTTGGTTCAGGATGGAGTTCTCCTATGGGTGTTGTGGTCCTAGCTAGTTTTTTTGGTGGGGATAACCCTATTCTTTTCTTTATCTATGATTCTATTCATTTTGGTTTCCCTTAGATATGGTTGGGTGTCACTTTTGTAGTTGAAATTTCACATCAGGGTCCATGATTTCATTTTTCCTTCTTCGATTCTGAGCTTGAGATTTGTTCCTCGTTCAACAGGGTAAATTTCTAGGTGAAGATTTTTTTGTTGGGATAATTTTTACACCCAACATTGATTTTCCCTTTATTTTATTTTTTTCATAGTTTTGGGTCATTTGGTTGAGGTTAGGGTTGAGTTCCTAGCTTGATTTGTTGATTTTTGGTGTTTTTCAGTGGATATTGGTCTTTTACATGGCTTGATCATTGTTTTGACCAAATCGTGCACGACCTTGGAAAAATTGTGTGGCATGTGTTTGGTGTATGGGACCATGTGCATGGATTGCACATTGTTAGATGAAACCATTTTGGAGGCATGAAGAATGGAAATGTCATTTTACATAGATGAATTTCACAGTCATTTAACAGTTTCCCAAACCATGTGGCAACCTCATGCGGGTCTCATTCATCTCCAGTAGGGGGTGTATGGTTTAGAAAATTATGTGTAAAAACCATGCATGTTTCCTAGGTGTCTTAAAATTTTGATATTCATCTTTTTTTCCATCCCTATTTTTTAATTCAGTTCAAGTTATTCCTCCCCCTTGGTTGATTTTGGCACACAAAGGGGCTCCCAAACCCCCTTCCCTTGGTTACTCCTCCTCTCTTGGTGCTTATTCATCCAATATTAGGGGATTTTCTCTTGTCTTTTGGTTAATTTACTCTTATCCTCTTCTCCATCTCTTATGTTATTTGTTTTCATGAATGGGTTCTCTCTTGGATGATCCCTAGGAGCTAGGGATGATGTGTGACGTGTGTTTAATTGAAGTTAGGGTGTGCAGATTGTCTCTCGGACCTAGTTCTTCCCTCTCTTGGTGTTTATTCACATGTGTAAACCATTGAGGTAGGTGTTTACATCCATTTAATTTATGGAAAATTCTATTTTATTATTAATAATTTCTAAATATTTTCTAAATTTTATGTTATTTCTTGTGGTGTGTTAGTTTAAATTGTTGTGAAGTTTTTATAGTGAAATTATGAAGAAAATGGGTTTTCAATGTTTTTCTTTAATTATGCTTATATATATGTATGTATTGTGTTTAATGAAATTCATAGTTGCCTTTAAAAGTTTTTTTGGGTTCATTATAATAGTGTTTGGTCTTGTTTATGCTTTGATAAAGTCATTTCATATGTTCAATTGTGAAGTTAGGTGATTTTGGTGCCTCTTTATGATTTACTTCTTGTGTGTGGATTACTGAAATTGGTTGTGTGGTTTATTTTGACACTATAATTAAACCATTGGACTCTTTTATGGTTTTCTACAAGTGTTCCATTGGATGTTTCAATATCTCTAAGTTCATGTTGAGATCAAATATATATATAAAATAATAATAATGTCTCTCCATTATAAACCTAGTATTTTTAAAACATTATCCCCCTTTCTTATTCTCATTCTTAACCCCTCCTTTTAAATAGTTCTTCTAAAACCCCTTATGTTTCTAAATGGTTCTTAGTTTTAAAATTACTCAAATGTGGCTTCAAATATGGTTTTATAATGTTTTTCTCATTTGTAATCTTGATGTGGGGTTTGTTTTCAAAATAGCATAAAGTGCCATTTTGAACCTTTCATGTATGTTTTATGTTTTACCTTAGTTTTGGAAAATATTTTGGATATGTGTGTTCTATGTCCTAGATGGTACTTTGTGGTGTTTTGGAAATATTGTTTTGAGACTCATGTGATGTGGAGGACTAGTTGGCACTTTTGTATGGCTTGATGTGTGATGAGAACCTCTATGGTAGTCACTCTGAGGAGAGGTTCATCGCATAAGTGGTGGTAGAGTTTGGGCAAGGCAAGAATGGTGGAATTTGTGGGTCATTAGATCATTCCACACATGTGAGTACCTCATCATTCTCAGTGTACTTTTATCATGGGATTTTTGGGTTTAATCTATAGGTTTGAGTGGTAGTTGATTAATGACCCTCATTAGATGGGTTGGTACCCCCTATATTTGTTGAGAGACTAGGTGGGATATGTCACTAGTGTGGATAGTTTAGAGAAGTCAATTGTTTATTGTCTATAAAGCTACACCATACACTGATAGGTCAGTCTGGACTGACTATGTCTATGGATTGCTTCTAGATATGTTTAACAAATTCCTATGATTATTATCTGTATCTTCTTTTATACTCTATTACACTTTTTCTTCAGCTCTATTAGTTCCTAATAGTTTGTAATATATCCTTTATCATTTTGGTTTTTCTTTTTATAACATGGTTTGGTATATTCTTTTATTATTGTAGTTTTAGACAAGGTTGTATAATAGAAATATGTTTTTAAAAGAGGAAAATAGTGTGCATTGTTTTTAAAAAGGTAAAGGTGTGTTTGGATCGTTAAAAATGAAAAATACTTATTTTATAAATGTATTTTTAACTAGTTTTTATGGATTGTTCTGTGATAGTAAATTTATGGACTTTAGGATTCTTACCTACTGAGCTATTTATTCTCACACCTTTCTTGTGCCACTGGGCATTGATAAAACCAAAATGTTTTTCAGCTTCGGGTTTCTGGTTTGGGATTTCATTTTTAGCAGGTTGGTCTTATGTCTAGTGATGACCATGAGGTCACATGGATACGTCACTTCTAGTTTAATCTAGTTTCATTTTATAGTTTCTATTTTATTTAGTTGTTGTTCTATTTGGGGTCCTTTGTATTCATTTTATTGGTTTTAGTGTTAATGGATCCTTCTCGTGTTGATATATGCTTAATTTGGTATTTTTATTAGCCTACCATGAGATAAATCATTCCTAATTGGTTCATATTTTATGTCTGATGCTTTTTTCTAACTTGGGAGGATTAGTAACTCCTCTAGGGCCTTCTTGTGGGATAGGTCAAGTGTTAGGATGGATAGAAACCTATCCTGGTTCATGAAAACTCCAGTAAACATCACTAATATTTCATATTAATCTAAAAAATTCATGAAACAATATAAATCACTCATGTTATATCATGTTAAATATCGTTAATATCATTAATTTTATTTTTCTATTAATTTAATAAATTCGGAATTAGTATTATGAAATAATTGAAGGTAATTATATAATCACTAAAAGTTGTAAATAAATTATAATAATGAAAATAATTTTTTTATTAAAAAAAGTGACATTTGTATTCATTCATTACATGATTATTTACCTATATAGATGCATAACATATTTTTAAAACTTTGAGAGTGAAATTTTGTAACATTATTTGACTTAATTATTATATGTGTCATTTTTATTGTAAGGTTTCCATTAAATATATCAATTTATTAATAAAGAAATAAGGGTAAAATTTATTTCCTCAAATATGAATTAAGATGAAATATTATTGTAGCATCCCATACTCAGATTCCACTGAACTATGCCTCATTCCCGATTGACCACATGTCCTCAAGCACATCTCCTCGAATTCCAGGAGATTCTGACTAGTAGTCAGGGCCTGGGGTGTGTATGTGGGGAGAATATGACCTCATAGATCTAGTATAAACAACCACAAATATATATATAAAATAGTGTATGTATATTAACAATCACACATAAGAAAAAGTAATGGAAAAACAATTAAATATAAATAAATAACTGGAGGAGGATGAATAACAATAATAGATACAAAATTGATCATTGCATGTCATGATTCTACACAAAATTGAGTGTAGGGGAAAAGGGGTACAAGAATATAATACATTCTATACAAAACTACAAAAAGTATAAAACGTCTACACAATAACGTAAGAATTGGCTCAATCCTATGCCCCCAAAGCCTTGTTCTGAACAGCAAAACAACGAAGTTTCATAAGTTTCATCCTACCCTTTATCTATACATGTGATCATAATGTCTACCTGCATACCAAACACCAACCAAGAAGGGTGTGAGATATAAATCTTAGTAGTCCAGTACCCACAATGTCAAGATCCTTCCATTTCATGCTGTAAATAAAATACAGTGTGTCGAAAATAGTAAATGTAGAGCAATAAATAAATAAGCATGTAACCATGGTCTGGGTTCCTAAGTATACACCCATCCCCTATAAACTACATTATCATTTTCCGAGAGTATAAATATGGGTACCTGTGCAAATCCAAATATGTATAAAAGTGTCAAATGTAATCAAGGAAATTCAAGAAGGTGCACCACTATGATTATGCTTATTATTGGGGTCTAATTCACTTGTCATCACATACGTATGTTAATAATCAATTGATAAACATCACAAGTTAATGCACTAATATAAATAAAAGTAGCGAGTATAGAATAAGAAATTAACCAATGCAACCAATCAAAGAAAATCGATCAATCCATTAAATCTAGGGGTGGAGTCTCGTTCCCATCCCAGGCAATCTAAAAAAACCAAAGTATTTCAATAGGAAAATCTATTGTAATCCAATACCACTGAGTTCATCCAAGGTGTCCCATAATGCATCCCAAGTGTCACATGAGGCATGGAAACTTTGAGCCTCATCCTAGGTATCACACATAGGGGGAAAAGTATCACCCAAGGTATATCATATCCATCTTTCCAATGAGTCCATACACGATTGCTCCCATAGGGAATCAGTATCACTCACGAGTATAATAAATAACCCAGGATGCCCTTACCTGGAAATCCAAAGAATCTCCCCCAGTACATCAGATCATAACCCATCAGCCATGAAGAGTCCATCCATGAGTCCTTAATATGAAATGCATGTTCTATCCCAACCCATGTTAAGAGAACCAAGTAGCCAAGCACATCATAAGCAAGGAAATATAACAGAAGTCACGAAATATAAAAAATAATTCCAATAAATAATCATCTCAATAACACATGATTCCATTAAATAAAGATAAAAAACAATGAAACAACATTAGAACAATTCATATGGCTAGGAAATAGTCCTTAAAAAAGATAAATCAAGGCATGAGGCATAAACAACAAGGCATAATATATAAACAATGAAATATAATCATGGTAACATTGAATTATCATGCCTATTACCATATGTCATCAATGACATCTTCATATCTCAATCTATAAAGATTTACCAAATTTACCAATTCAATTTAAAAAAACATATAGTTTAATCCATAGACACTAAAGATGAAAATAACATATCTAATTATGTATTGGTTCTAAGAACAACAGAAGAATGAGAAGGATGGTTCCGAACATTAATTTCTTCCATATTTAATAAAAAATCTGGGATCAATACGATGAAAAATGTTAGTATTCATAGAATTGAATCAAGGATTTAGACAAAGGAATAGAAATCTATAACCAAGAGAGAGGATCAAAAAATTTGGTTTATAATTAATTTAATTAATTTAAATAATTACCTTCAAGGTGATTATTTATTCCTTGATGTGTTCGACCATAGATCTGTAGGTGTACCACCATTACATTGTAAATATCAAGGGAATATATTCTCTTGCGGTGATCCACATGTGTTCCACATATCTTCGGACATCACTGAAGGAGTGTTTGGGTGCTATAATGGATGATCCTTGCACTTGCAATGTCCTCCTTCGATCACCTTGAGAACTGCTTACAAAGTGTTCTCCTTGATCTGGTGGAGGAGGATCTCTCTCGTTCTTGAGAGCGTTCTTGTAGAGGGATGAACTCTCCAGGCTTGAGAGATTTTTTCCAATTCATTGTGTACAACACCCTTAGCATCTCTTGGTTACCGCTTGGATAATAAGAGAATAATATAAATGGGAATTTAATTCACTAGGGTAATAATAAATAATTTCCACAAGTTACTTGATAATTTTATTAATCCCAGCAAAACTCCCACGTCGAATAATAACAACAACATTATTATTTATTGACATGCACTTAACATGAAAGTTATAATTAAATATTATTTAAAAAAATAATAGTAAATATTATTTCTTCTCACCAGACCATTAAAATCGGTCTTTCAATCCATCTCAATATTTAACACTCCTTGAATAATGACTATTTATTTATTATATAAATACCACTACATTACTCATTGATAAATAAATAAATACATATTAATTATTCCACGAACAATATATTCTATAGAATAACTAATGACAGAATAAATGTAATTAGGAATATTAGAATAATTATTAAACCATGAACAGGAATAATATTTATTCGACTTGTAAAATAAGGAATTATTTAACAGAGATATTGGATAAACTTAGTGTGTGACCATCTAAGACTCTTTATTATTGGAATTAGGTGAACCTACCAAAATTCCAAGATTAGAGTTTAGAAACATGCCAAGGCACCCATAGAGAAAGAAGTTAATGTCGCAATGACATTTCACCTAATACAAATTATTACCATGTAATATAATCCATTTATTACAATATCTCTAATCGAGCAAGTTAAATGCTAGTGCCATCAACCTATATGCTAGATATCTCTTTCTTTGAATTTTCGGAAATAAATCTTCCCTATTTATGGATTTATTTAGGATATATAATTTCCATCAAGGGGCCTAAGATATTATCTATCAATAAAGAACAAAAGGGATAAATCTTTTATCACATTATTCATTAATGAAATATTACTCGCGACGCACCGAACATATCCTACTTCACCGTGAACATCTGTCATCATGGATTTCATCAATACATCTATGTTCATGACTCATAGTATCCATTTATAATAATCATAAAGTATATGTACTAATACACACATCTGCGGATAGGAATATCCAATGACACATATAATTGTTGATTTCCTACTATCGGGTCTCATTCTTATAAAATCCTACTGGATATCAGAAAGAGCATATACCATGAGAAGGGACCTAAAAGTCCTATGAGTCTCCGCCCATGATATCCTATATCATTTGTGTCTCTGGAATGATATAATCCGACTATAGAACATATATATAATAATGGTTTCACTGAACTTGTAGGTTCTCATCATAGTAGGGAACTAATATGACCTTTTAGTGTGATAGCTACTTTTGAGACATTATCACATGCAATGTTACATAGAAGAACAATCATTATGTGATAAAAAAAATTTATATTAAAAAACCATGAATATAAGTTATCATAAAGTAAAAAAGATATTGGTTCTAGGGCACCGACTCCAAAAAACTTCCACTTGCCCTAGATCCAACTACTAATGACATTTCGTCCGCTAGCACTCACATGATACTCATTCTTTTTCTGAGATAAAACTTTAGTTAAGAGGTCCTCAACTGTCTCATCCATGGATACTCTACTCCCTTCTAATTCACCCCTTTGATAAAAATTCTTCAAGAGGTGATACTTATGGTGTAAATCCTTTATCTGTTGATGTGACCTTGGATCTTTCGCAAGAGCCACCACTACAGTTTCATCACATTACAATTTGATAGGGTCTTTACTGCTAGGTACCACATCAAGCTCCTAGAAAACGTTCTGAATCCAGAAATATTCCTTGAATGCATGAAAAGTCACTATGTAATTAGACTCTACTGTAGAATCATCTACAACTAGTTTCTTTGAACTCTTCCAGCACACAGTTCCTCCGTTGAGACCGAAAACATATCTTTATTGTGACTTCATATCATTTTGATCTAGCTAAAAACCAGAATAAGAATACACTCTAATGACATGCTCTTTGTCTCGTCCATACACCATGAACATATCCTTATTTTTTCTCAAATACTTAAGGATAGTCTTAACAGCAGTCCACTATTGTTCTCCTGGATCTGCATGATATCTATCTACCATGCTCAATGAATAGACAACATCAAGTCTAGTATATAACATGAAATACATGATTGATCCAATCATCTAAGAATATGGGATCTTACTCATTCTATCATTCTCATCTTCTGTATGGGGAAACATTTTCTTAGAAAAATGAAAACCATGTGACACTAGAACCAATCCCATTTTTGATTGTTCTATAATAAATCTTTTTAGTATATGGTCAATATATGTACTTTGTATTAGTCTAAAAAACATCTTGGATCTATCAGGAATGATCTTGATCCATAGAATGTGGTTTGCTTCACCTAAGTCCTTCATGGAGAAGCACATGTTCAACCATCCCTTAACAAGTTGTAAGACTGGTATATCATTTCAAATAATTAATATGTTGTCAACATATAATACTAGGATAATGATGGAAATTTCCACTAAAGATTTTGTAAATATGCGGAACACATTCATTTTCAATGAAACCAAATTCTTTTATGGATTCATCAAATCAAATGATCCATGACCTAGATTCTGGACTCATTTTGTAAATGGGTCTATGTAACTTTCAAATCCTTTTGGAATCACTTGGTATCTCCAACCCTTCTACTTGTGTCGTATAGACATATTCCTGAAGGTTCTCATTAAGGAATGCAATTTTGACTTCCATCTACGAAATCTCATAGTCAGGGTAAGATACTATGGAATGTATGATTATGATGGATTTAAACATGGAATGTGGAGAAAAGTTTTCATTGTAGTCAATTCATTGACCCCGTTTAAAACTTTTATCCATTAGAATTTTTTTAGGTACTTACATTACCTTCAATGTTCAGTTTCCTTTTGAATACCCATTTACACCCAAAAGGATTTACATCAACTGAGGCATCGACCGTAACCCAAAATTGGTTCTGATACATGTAATATGTCTCAAAATTCATAGCTTCTATCCATATTGTAGCTTATGAGCTCTCTACTTCCTCATTATATGATATAGGTTCATAACTGACCAATAATAATGAGTAACCATTCTTATTGATAGGAAACCCATATCTCTCAAGTTTTCTTACCTCTATTACACTCTTATGTAGTAATTTTGTTTCAGGAACCACTTCTTCCATGGAGACCAAGGGATCATTTTCTGGTACCAACTTTTGTGTATCTTGAGCATCAACTTCATCGAAGCCAATCATGCTCCCACTTTCATTTTTGAGGATCTGATGTATCTCAAGAAAAATGGATTGTCTAGAAACAATCACTTTCTTGGGTGAGGGGTTTTATAGGTAGTATACTTTTATTTCCATGGGATAACCTATATAGATACACTTCATTCCACAAGGTGATAATTGTTTTTGATAAAGCCTTCAAAAATGCCTTGCATCCCCACATACGTGTGTGAGAAAAAACTGGTTTCTTTCAAATCTACAGCTCAAAGGTAAATCTGTTTACCACATTAATTGGTACATAGTTTAATGTGTATGTTGTAGTTTTTAATAAATCTCCCCAAATTGATAATCAGATATATGAAAGACTCGTCATCAACCTTACCATGTCTAATAAGGTACAGTTTCTCTATTCACTAACACCATTCCACTATGGTGTATAAGGTGGTGTGAGTTGAGATAGAATCCCAAACTCCCATAAAAATTATTTGAACAATTTGTTAAGACATTCTCCACCATGATCCAATTGAAGCATACTTATCTTCTTAACAATTTTATTCTCTACTTCGTTCTTGAATTCCATGAATTTTTCAAAAGACATGGACTTATACCTCATAATGTAAATATAGCCACATCAACTCCGTTCATTAGTAACAGTTATGATGTAAGAATCTATACTTCTAGATTCTACTAGAAATGGTCCACACACATCAGTGTGTACCAATCCTAGAATCTCAGTGGCTCTTCCACCCTGTCCACCAAATGGTGGTTTGGTTATTTTCTCATATAAACAAGGATTTCATTTATCAAGTGGTTTTAGCTCACAAAAGTATAAATAACCATATTTACAGAGTCTTTTCAAGTGATTCTCATCTATATGACCTGGACGTTGATTCCATTACTAAGTGTTATATGAGTCATGTGAACTTGATTCGTTATCAATTTCCAAAACCAACTTTTTTTAATTTAATACTTACAAACCGTTATTTAAATGTTCCATACCATAACATATGTTGTCCTTATAAAAGAAACAAATTTTATTTTTGAATTTGAAAATAAAACCATCTATATCTAAACTTGATACAAAAATTATGTTCTTAGTGAGACTTGGTACATAATAACAGTCATGTAAAACAAAAATCATCCTGGTCATAAATGAAAGGTTGTAGTAACCAATGGAAAGAGAAGCTAGCCTTAAACAATTGAAAGCTCACAGATCCACCTCTCTTATGGATTTTTTTTAAAATATACTTGATTATTGAATTTGAATAAAAATGTGAGCACCAAAAATTTTATCTAATACCCAATATGTAGAAATTGAAAGATTACAGTTGATAACGAATGCAGTTTTGGCTTCCCCTTACCTATGGGTGTAGTTCCTCTTCCAGTGTCCTAACTTTCTACATGAAAAAACAATACCTCTTTTTTCCTTTTCCTTTATTTGGATATTCTTATTCTTGGTTACATGTTTCTCGGTGGCTTTAGACTACTTATAGGTCATAGACCCCAATTCTATATCCTTCCTCTTCCTATTCACTATATGTATTGTGGGTTTTTCACGCACTTTGTCCTTATCAACTTGGAAAATTAGGGTCAAAAGTTACAATATAATATTCTCATTATTGATCATATCTTAATTTATAATAAAACAAGAGAAGGTATTGGGAAGTGATGATAGTATGATATCATTATGAAAATCATCTAATAATTTAATCCCTAAGATGTCCATATGCTCAATGTAGCCAATAATGTTGACTACATGTGTTATATCTAGTGAAGACTCTCCAAGATTAGTGGGGAACAAATCGTTGGAGATCTCATACCTCTCTGGTCTAGAATGAAGGACCCTGGGACACCCTGAGAGGGGAGGGGTGAATCAGGGTGACAACTTTTTCTTCTAATGTGATAGATCTTGTTCCCACATTGGTAGGAACTTGTTGAACCTGTATAATGAAAAAGATCAGAAAGAAAACATGAACATGCACAGAGAAGACACATCCCTTTTTACTTGGTTCACCACTAAGGGATACGTCCAAGGAGCATACACCGACAAGTTGTCGGTCATACCAAAATCCACTATGCTTCACTAGCTGGAGAATACAAATGTTCGGGCACAGTCACTCTGTCCCAGACTCACTGCCTTTACAAAGGTTCAGGGAATGCTCACTGCTTCCCTCGGGTCACTCCCGTTGACTCCCCCTGTCTCACTACTGTTGGTGAAGTCACACTCAGTTTATAGACATGAAGGTCTCTTCAATAGATAGACATGAAGTTCATCGTCTCCTGTTCAGCATGAGACTTTGCTTGCATCAGAGTCCCGAGTTAAGGCTCTGTTAAAGTCCAAATTCCAACCACTAATGAAAACCCCCTTTTCCCTTGTCCACTGGGAAAACAACCTTTGGAAAAGGCTTTCGCAAAGTACCCTACTTCACAAGGCTCCCAATTTTGCAAAGCTCAAACAAGCCTTCGCAGAGCCCCTGTCATTTCATGAAGCTCAATCGTGAAGCACACTCACGATGCTCCAGCCTTCTCAATGCTTGGCTATTGCGAAGCTCTTGCCTCATCGCGAAGCTCACTAATCCAACGCGGGGTGCACGTCTTTCGCGGAGCTAGAATAGCCGCCGCAAATCTCCTCTTTCGCGAAGCCCACTGCCTTCGCGAGAGACCTTTGCGAACCGAGAGCAAAGGACTTTCTCTGAAATTCTCTCTACTTCTCTTGAGGGGGTCAGCCTCTATTTATAGGAGATTCCACCAACCCTCGACCCTTCCGCGCGAAGTCAGCGCCACGTCAGCTCAAATCGCGAAGCTCCAAAGATCCCGCCAGAATTCTGTCCAAATCACGAAGCACCATGGAAATTTTCCGTTCGCGGAGCTTGAAGTAATCGCGAAGAATCACCGTCAACATTCCTTCGCGCCTTCACCGCGAAGCTCCCTCGCAAATCCCCCCTCCACCGCGATGCGCTTCAGCCTCTGCCATTCGCGAAGCTTGACATAATCACAAAGACTCACCGCCTCCATTCTTCTGGTCTTTGCGATTTCCAAACCATGAATCCTATCTTCGCGAAATTCATGCCTTTTCCAAATTAAATCATGATCTTCATGGAAATCCTATTTTCGAGATGCTCACCAAATTCCAAATTTTGGACCCCAAAAATTTGGCAAACACTGGGAAATGGATCCACCTTCAATACTGTTGTGTTCTTGAAGGGTATGATCTCTTTGATGGTACACGATCCGAACTTCCATTGATGATTGACAACAAACACAAACCACCCTCCAAATCATGCATAGAAGACCGTGGTTCCAACAATATCCCCGTTTGGGTTTGTTGGCAATCAGAAGAAAAATTCAATAGATTTCCATCTATGTGAAAACCAAAAAATGCAAGAATCAACCCAGCCAACACTCTAAGTCTACGTGAGCAATGATCGGTGTAGAAAACAAGAGAGGAGGCTTGAATTGGGTTCCACTGTTTTCCTTCTCATTCTTCTCATCACAGAAGTTGCCTGAATTTTTTCCTTCTCCTTTCTCCCCCATTGACAATAAATCCAAAGACCAATTTTTTTTTCACGTTCTGCTCAAACCATACTCCCCCTGGATAGTATCTCCCCAATAAACCTGCATCATATCCATAAACAGATTAAAACATTTAAAACAAATGGGGATAGGGGTAATCTGTATCTTCCTTATGCACTGGGAGGTGGTCGAACACCGAGGTTCAACCGATGCTTCTCAAACACAGCCGCTGACAGTGGCTTTGTCAGGATATCAGACACTTGCTCGTCTATTCCCACATGATCCAATCTAATCACGCTTTGCTCAACTTTCTCTTTGATAAAGTGATACCTGATTTCAGTGTGTTTTGTATGAGAATGCTGAACAAGATTCTTCGTAAGATCAATTGTGCTCTTATTGTCATAGTAAATCACCATTGGTTGCGTAACCTCATCGCCAATGTCAGTTAATTGTTGTTTCATCCATAGTAGTTGAGTGCATGCCTTTGTGGCGGAGATATACTCAGCTTCAGCAGTACTAAGAGAAGTACTTTCTTGTTTCTTGCTTAACCAGCCAACACATTTCTGCCCAATATAGAAAGCCCCACAACTAGTGGACTTTCTGTCTACTACATCACCAGCCCAGTCAGTATCAGAAAATGCTGATAATTCACTATCCCTGCCTGCAACAAAAAATAACCCGAAGTTATGTGTACCTTTAATGTACCTCATGATTCTTCTTACTGCTGCCATATGTTTCTCCTTTGGATTACTCTGAAAGCGGGCCGCAAGGCATGTTGCAAAGACAATATCTGGCCTTGTCGTTGTCAGGTACAGTAGGCTTCCAATGATCCTCCTGTACATGGTGGGATCAACAGAGTTCCCATCCTCATGCTTTCCAAGTTTAGTTCCAACTGCAATTGGAGTTGACATTGGTTTGGAGTCTTGCATATTGAACTTTTTCAGCAACTCTCTTGCATATTTTTCCTGAGAAATGAAAGTGTATTCCTTCTTTTGAATCACTTGCAGCCCCAAGAAATATGTGAGATCCCTAATCATAGACATTTCAAATTCTAATTTCATGTGGTTGGCAAATTCATCCACTGATTTCTTCCTGCTGCCACCAAATATGATATCATCAACATAGACAAGAACCATGAATTGATCTTTTGGAGAATTCTTCACATAGAGATTGTGATCAACTCCTCCTCTTTTGAATTCCAACTTCTTGAGATATGAGTCCAGCCGTGAGTACCATGCCCGTGGTGCCTGCTTCAAACCATATAGAGCATTCTTCAGTTTACAGACCTTTGTTTCATCAGTACCCCAAACAAAGACCACTGGTTGTTCAATGTAGACTTCTTCTTCGAGTACACCATTAAATAATGTTGTCTTGACATCCATTTGATATACTTTATATCCTCTTTGGAGTGCCATGGCAAGGAAAATCCTGATTGACTCCAGTCTAGCCATTGGAGCAAAGGTTTCTTCAACATCAATGCCTTCAATCTGGGAGTATCCTTTACATACCAGTCGTGCCTTGTTTCTGATGACACTTCCATGCTCATCAAACTTATTTTTGAAGATCCATTTGGTACCAATCACATTGTGACCTTTGGGTCTCTGTACAAGATCCCATGTCCGATTCTTGTCAATCTGATCTAATTCATCATTCATGGATTTCATCCAAGATTTATCTTTTGCAGCTTCTTCGAATAAGGATGGATCTACAACTGATAGAAATGAAGATTGCGTGGTATTCCTCATCCTTCTTGTTTGAGTGGGTGCACTCCTGTCCCCAATTATATTGGATGGATCAATCTCAGCTCTTCGATTTATCCTGCGAGGTTTAGTAGTATTCTCTTAAGACATAGTTTCTTCTTCAAATTCTTCTTCTGAGTCAACATCTTGATTTGACTGCTAAGGGTTTTGAACAGCTTCCTCTATTTCTGCATTTGTATTTTCTTCACGTTCACATTCTTCCTGACCTTCTATCACATCAGCATATGACATACTTGAAGCATTTGTGGTTTTCTCTTCAATTATCTTAACATCACTGCTTTCCACAATCCTTCCCAAACGCTTGTTTAAACATTTGTAGGCTTTGTTATTCATTGATTAACCGAGGAAAATTCCTTCATCTACATTGTCGCCATATTTACCTTGATTTCCTTCTTTGTTCCTGATGAAGCATTTACTTCCAAATACACGAAAGTATTTTAGAGAAGGCTTCCGTCCATGCCACAATTCATTTGGTGTCTTTGTCTCACCCATATAAAGTCCTGTTCGATTCTGAATGTACACTGCAGCTTGAACAGCCTCTTTCCAGTAATGTCGTGGAATACGACTCTCAATCAGCATAGTTCATGCCATGTTGTTCACCTGTTGATTCCTACGTTCAACAACTCCATTTTGTTGTGGAGTTCTCACAGTAGCTACCGCATGCTGTATCCCATGCTTCTCCAGATAATTATCAAATTCAATGGACGTGCATTCTCCTCCATTGTCAGATCACAACACTTTGATTGTTAGTCCAATATCATTCTCGACGATTCTCCGATATGTTTTCATGCAGTCAAGGACTTGTCGTTTCCTGTGAATGACCCTCACACATGCCATTCTACTGTAATAATCTATGAAAAGGACAAAGTACCTTTCTCCATGAGTTCCGGCAACATTTATTGGCCCACAAACATCTGTATGAATCCGATCAAGAAAGTGAGATGCTCTTTTCTTCATTGGCCGATATGAACAGCAGGCCAGCTTCCCACGAATACAAGCATCACAAGATTTTTCACGCTCATGCTTCAGGGTGGGAATGTCCATGAAAATTCTCAATTTTGATATTTTCTCCATGTCTTGTTGATTGATGTGTCCCAGTCTCCGATGCCACAAATTGTTTTCTTCTTCAATAGTCATGTGACAAACATTTTCTTCACTATCAACCTGATACAAGTTGCCTTCTGTTCTGCATCCCTTCATAAGTGAATTGCCTGTCTTTCCCTTGATAGTGCATCCTTTCTGATTAAATGTGACTATAAGTCCTGAGTCACAGAGTTGACTCACGCTGAGGAGATTATGACGTAGGCCATCTACGTAAAAGAATTCAGTCTTCTTTAGCTCTCTATTAGCTAATTCGGTACTTCCACTCCCTTTGATTTTCAGAGCCCCATCATTACCAAATCTTACTGTACCATCAACATTCCTTATGATATTCGTTAGTAGGCCGACATTACCTGTCATATGAGATGAAAAAACGCTATCCAGAATCCAGGTACTGTTGTTCTTTGTAGCTTTGAGGGCCACCTCTGCAAGGTTGGATTTCTAAATATTCTTCCTTTCCTTCCACGAGACATTAGATCGAGTATAGAGAACTGATGGTCTTTCAATTATCTCTTCCTCATACCCAGGTTCTTCATAGTCAAAGTCTTCTTTGAGAGGTGAAAACCTGTTTGAAAGAGCAACACTGTCTTGCTGACGAGACTTGACTTGTCTTGAACTTTGGTATGAGGTGTCCATGTCCCTTCTCTGCCTACAATTAGCGGCCTTATGACCAAAGTTAGACAACAAAAACAATATCCATAGAAATTATTTCTTTTATAAGAATTAGGATATGAAATTGTTCTCCTTTGTTGAGCTTCTATATCTTCTCCATTCAGATAGCTTCTTGCCTCTTCACAATATGACATGGTATGGCCCAGATAGCCACATAACTGACACTTCATGAGAGGAAATGACTTCTCACTTGAATTTCTCCTCATACCTTCTTCCGTGGGAGAATATTAAGACTTTCTATCATTTCTGAATATTTGAGGATAATTTTTAGGTCCCCTTTTAGTTTGGATTGAGGGTTCCTTTTTCGGCACTCTAGGCAACGTTTCAACATGTTCAACTTTCATCTTATCTTTCTTTTGGGTCTTTTCACTTCCATAAGTTGATGTATCAGCCTCACAATCAATTCCACTCTTTCCCATGCAAGCAGGTCTTTGATTACTCAAGATTTTTCCAACCCCATCTGAGCCACACTTGGCTCTTGCTAGTAATTCTGCATCTGAGAATCTTCCAAACTATATTTTCTTCTTCGATTCTTTTGGAACTGATTCAGTCTCCAGTTTTCTCCTTAGAGTAACTACTTCTTCCTCAAGACCATCAGTAGTCTTGGATTTTTCATCTAGTCTGGAGGTGAGGTCATTGATGACCTTTGCTTGCTCTTCAATTCTCAGCTTCAGATCTACTACATTGTCATTACTTTCAATTATTTTAGACTGTACCTTCACAAATTCTTCCAGTCGTTCAATTTCAGCTTCAAGTTGATCAACGTATTCAGTTGATTCTTCTACAATTGATTTCCACTTATTGCAGCTCTTACATTTAATCTTGAGCTTACTAACTGCATCCTTAAGTTGTATCTCAGAATCTACACAAGTTCTCAATTGTTTTTCTCCTTCAGTATCTTCTGGCTTTTCAACAGTGGCCATCATAGAAGCATGGTTCCCAGTTTTGAATTCTGGTTCTTCTTCATCACAGAATTCATTATCATCTTCTTCCTCTTCACAGAAAAAACTCTTCCTTTTCATTTTCTTACCAGATTTGAAGTCTCCCTTTTTGAAGAACCTTCTCTGAGGCTTCTTGAGGCTTTCATCCTCACTGTCTTCATCATTGATCATTTTTAAGCACTGAGAGGCTATGGGCCAAACTTTTCCACAACGGAAACACGCAAGGGGTAACTTCCCTTTGAATTTCCCTTTCCCCTTCTGAAACTTCTTTGCAATGAGAGAAATAATTTCTTTTTGTTTGTCATCTTCACCACTACCATCCTTTGAGATTTTCAGTTTATCCATGGCCTTGAATGCCATTTCCTTGCTCACCCGAGTCGTAGCATCTTCTGGTTTGACTCTCATTTCATGTGCTACCAAGCTGCTCAGTAGATCATCTAGAGAAAGTTTGGAAGGATCTCTTTACTCAAGGGCTGACACCTTCGCATTATACAGAGGTGGAAGTCTTCTCAATATTTTCTTTACAATATCAATGTCTTTGATTTCTTCGCCTAGCCCCCGAATTGCTCCAACTACTTCAGTAATTCGATAGAAGAATGAGTCTTCATTCTCGTCTGGATGAATCTTCAGATCATCAAACCGATTGTGCAGTACTTGTAGTTTCGCCTCCTTCACTTTGATATCTCCTTCATAAATATTCTCAAGTTTATCCCACATTGATTTTTCTGAGGTGCAATTCATCACCTTTAGGTAGATCTGATCAGAAAGGGATGCAGTGAGTGCATTCTATGCTTTAGCATCTGCATCAAAAAGTTTCCTGTCTGTTTCAGTCATAGCTAGGCCTGTTGGATCAGTGACTTGTATTCCTTGCACAGTAGAAAAGATAACTTCTATTCCAAGAGATCTTAGATGAGATCACATTCTATTCTTCCAGATTTTGAAATTGCTTCCATCGAAGGGAGGTACTCCCCTGACATTGACCGCGTTTTCCATGACGAAAAAGGTCAGATTCAACACCAGCAACCTGCCTCTAATACCACTTGAAGGACCCCGGGACACCCTGAGAGGGGAGGGGTGAATCAGGGTGACAACTTTTTCTTCTAATGTGATAGATCTTGTTCCCACGTTGGTAGGAACTTGTTGAACCTGTATGATGAAAAAGATCAGAAAGCAAACATGCACATGCACAGAGAAGACACAACCCTTTTTACTTGGTTCACCACTAAGGGCTACGTCCAAGGAGCATACGCCGAAAAGTTGTCGGTCATACCAAAATCCACTATGCTTCACTAGCTGGAGAATACAAATGTTCGGGCACAGTCACTCTGTCCCAGGCTCACTGCCTTTACAAAGGTTCAGGGAAAGCTCACTGCTTCTCTCGGGTCACTCCCGTTGACTCCCCCTGGCTCACTACCGTTGGTGAAGTCACACTCAGTTTATAGACGTGAAGGTCTCTTCAATAGATAGACATGAAGTTCATCGTCTCCTGTTCAGCATGAGACTTTGCTTGCATCATAGTCCTGAGTTAATTCTCTGTTAAAGTCCAAATTCCAACCACTGATGAAAACCCCCTTTTCCCTTGTCCACTGGGAAAACAACCTTTGGAAAAGACTTTCGCAAAGTACCCTACTTCGCAAGGCTCCCAATTTTGCAAATCTCAAACAAGGCTTCGCAGAGCCCCTGTCATTTCGCGAAGCTCAATCGCGAAGCACACTCGCGATGCTCCAGCCTTCTCAATGCTTGGCTATCGCAAAGCTCCTGCCTCTTCGCGACGCTCACTGGGCCAACGTGGGGCGCATGTCATTCGTGGAGCTAGAATAGCCGCCGCGAAGCTCCTCTTTCGCGAAGCCCATTGCCTTCGCGAGAGACCTTTGCGAACCGAGAGCAAAGGACTTTCTCTGAAATTTTCTCTACTTCTCTTGAGGGGGTCGACCTCTATTTATAGGCGATTCCACCGACCCTCGACCCTTCCGCGCGAAGTCAGCGCCACGTCAGCTCAAATCGCGAAGCTCCGAAGATCCCACCGGAATTTTGTCCAAATCGTGAAGCACCACGGCAATTTTTCGTTCGCGGAGCTTGACATAATCGCGAAGAATAACCGTCAACATTCCTTCGCACCTTCGCCGCGAAGCTCCCTCGCAAATCCCCTCTCCGCCGCGATGCGCTTCAGCCTCTGCCATTCGCGAAGCTTGACTTAATCGCGAAGACTCGCCGCCTCCATTCTTCTGGTCTTCGCGATTTCCAAACCATGAATCCTATCTTCGCGAAATTCATGCCTTTGCCGAATTAAATCATGATCTTCATGGAAATCCTATTTTCACGATGCTCACCAAATTCCAAATTTTGGACCCCAAAAATTTGGCAAACACAGGGAAACGACGCCACCTTCAATACTATTGTGTTCTTGAATGGTATGATCTCTTTGCTGGTACACGATCCGAACTTCCATTGATGATTGACAACAAACACAAACCACACTCCAAATCATGCATAGAAGACCATGGTTTTAAAATAGAATTCTCTTGATAGATATAAAAAAAGTGAGACATCATGCTATAAGCATCAATTTACTCATATTGATTCAAGAGGTCATTGGTCAAGGTTGATAGAATGAGGCACTAATCATTAGTAGAATCATTCAAATGTTTCTCATTTAAAGATATATCCTCGTCCCTTGACTCATTTTAAGGTGCAGTTGGTAAAGTTTCTTCCAGCACTTACAGTTCCTTCCCTGGAGAAGGATGACTCGAAGGTTCCATTTCCACTCTTAAAAATTATTCGTGATGAGAATGTTTTCTTCCTCGAGTATGGATAGCAACGATGCATTTGATTTCATTTTTAATTCCATTTATACAAATAATATGAACAAAGTTCTATTACTTTATCTAACAAAATTAAGACAAATAAATAAATATTCATTAGTATCCCACTATTTTTTCAAAACCCAATATCCCATACCATTGGATTCAAAATATACTATTTCTTGGATATTCTAGAGGCAAGTATCCATATTTACCATCACATTATCCCAACATTGGAAGGTAAAGAAATTTTAATGGTTTAATATAGGCATTTAAAATGCCAACTACATTAACTTGCAGCTCCTTGATCCATTGAGTGGACTCCCCAATCCTGAAATCCTTTATATTGGATTTTCTAAACCTTTGCCTCTCATTTACACAAAGTCCAACTTTTTTGTCAACCCTTGATGTAAAGTTAGTCAAGTCAACCCAAAACCTCAAATTAGAATCCCCAATAATTGAAAGCCACCCAAATTTTGTTGGTCAAGCACTTTGAAACATGGTTTGATTCTAACTGATGAAATGGAAGGCTTTATTGACTTAATATTTTATTGAAAGATTTTATCCTTTATGCATACATTTTCATTTATTATCTTTTTACAAGATTATTCATATTAAGTGGAATAATTTTAAGTGATTAACCATGTATAATAAAATATTTACGCATAATCTTGTTTATTTTAGTTCCATCTTTCATGCTTGTTAATTAATTAATTATGTGATCATGATAAAACGTCCACAATGATTAACCATACAATTGAAAAAAATTAAATAAAGTGTATGATTAGGATCTTGGTATAATGGTTAATTTAATTAGTGTTTGATAAAATAACCACTGACCTAGGGGAGAAACTCCTTGGACTAATTAGGTTTGTGATTATAGTGTAACAAACCAAAATTTTATTAATGAAAATTCTTCTTGATCTAATTAGATGTGTTATTAAGTAAAATGGTTATATAAAAAAATGAACATCCTTGGTTTTATGTTTTTGTATTTTAAAATACAGTTAAGAATTCTTATCATTTCTAATATAGGCATTGAATATTGATCACATGATTAGTATAAATATAGGGATTTAACAACTCCAATTTACTCAGAAAAAGTAAGAGATTTACTAATCTAGTAGAATTGATCCATATAAATCCCATTTGTCAAATCATAGAAATGAGGTAGAATCATTGGGCTTCTCTATTGACCAAATCCAAGCTGAGCTTTGACACATTAATATTCAACAGAACTGCCTATGGGAGAAGTTGATGTTAATAGAGATTACCACCCAAGCAATGTTATTCGAGCCGACCCAAGAGTTTTTCACCATCACACACCTTACCCTTAGGTATTTTGTGGGTGTTATAAGGGGATATGTAACAATACTTTAGCACTATA
The DNA here is from genome assembly GCA_963277665.1 of Viscum album. Classification (NCBI taxonomy): domain Eukaryota; kingdom Viridiplantae; phylum Streptophyta; class Magnoliopsida; order Santalales; family Viscaceae; genus Viscum; species Viscum album. Next base: position 1,698,936,313 of record OY728142.1, read on the forward strand.
ATTATGTGCATTATTTTTTTTATAAATAACATACATCCAGTTTATCTTTTTTACTCTGTAAATGGGTTTTAAAGCACAACTAGTATTTTTAGTAAATATTAAATTAAGAAATATATTTTTAGGAATTAATGGATATTTTAATTAAATAATATTTTAATAAAATATTATTACAAAATTAATTTTTATTATATATAAATTATCATACAATTTTTATATAATTGTAATTTTTATTAAGGTTTGAATGTTTTTTTGTCAAAACCCATGAATTTTCGATAATGATAGATTTTCATTTTAAAAGTAAAAATTTAAATATTTATAAAACTATTTAGATAAAATGAATATTATTTTTGGATCAAAGACATCAAAATTATCTAACGGTGAATTGTTCATAATTTTTTGAGACATTCAAATTTTTGGGTAAAAATTAAATACTTTATAAATATATAATGTGTTTTATGATATCTTAATGACCCAATAGTGATGTATTAAAATAATATAAATGGAATATTCGGCCAATAAATTTTTTAAATTTAAAATAATATTATTTTAGATTTTTTTGGTTAATTTTATGGTGCCTTAGTGGACCCTCTAAGACTTATAAAATATTTTAACTTTTTAAATGATTTCCTTGAGAGTGTGACTCACCTCCAGATAAGAAAGAATAATATTTTAATAAGTTCTGCCATTGGACTTACAAAAAAATGCTTTCCACTACCCTTTGGAAAAAACCATTGGCAAAAACCATGGGTTGGTTTGGCATTTGGAATATATAATTATATAGATTCCAAAACCTTTGTTTATGAAATATTAAAGAACTCCTATCTCTTTTACTATATAAATCCTTCCAAGAACCCACTTATAATCACTAAAAACACTTATATCACATTGTCACTATGCCCGACTATCTCTAGAATCCTCAAAATTTTCCCCATGCTCTCAATAATCCCATCCTCTAGCTCTTTAATCACACACTTTTAAGTAAGGGATCCTCACTTTCCTTATTTCCTTAATTATGTCCAAGTATCCTTATATTGTTATGCCCTTTTATATTCAATTAAAATTTTTTGTGTATGATTTCACACCTCCCCTATAAATTCCTCCTTATGTTTTAATGAATAGATACACCTTTATCTCTCATTAATACCTCCCATGTACACCTATTACCATGTCGAAATTCCATAAGTGATTTCTCACTCCTCATTTACAGTCAAGATATTCTTGTATATTATGCATCTCAATTCCATTACACATGTTCAGATATTATGTTCCATGACCCCATTACTATCTATTTAATTTATAAATAATGAGATACCCATTTCTCTCTCATCAACCCATTTTTTGATTTCTATTTGACGTCGTTATGCTGCCAAAGTTACACCAAAATTTACCATTCCAAAATCATCATGTAAGTGAATACCATACCCATTTATCAATCAGTTGTATTTAAATTTATACACATGTACTAGTTGATTTAGGACTTATATTTACGTACTCCACATCTCTTATTTTTCTAATAAATTACCATGTTTAATAAATCATTTTTGTATGATCTATGTCGTACACTAATGCATGAAACACGATGATTAAGAATGGTGTGCCCTGATAGTGCTCGAATGCTTTGGGTAAAGAATAGTATCATGATACACCATGTGAAATGAGGTTTTACTCATTCTTATTCAAGTTCTATGAGGTTTTACTCATGATAATTCATGTTCGATGAGGTTTTACTCATGCTCCATGTGCAGTGAGCCTTGGCTCATGCTAATATCTTGTTAAATGTTGTTGCCACATTTCCTTGTTATGATAACCATGCTATATATTGCCTTTATGTTAGTTTTAATCCTATGCTACATTGACATTATTATTTCCTAACATGTATTTTATTATTCGTGTTATGCCTTTTTTACTCTCTTACTAGGCTTTATAGCTCCTCTTTTTCTTATGTATGTCCTCAGGTTATCCGAGGAAATACTAAGTACGAAGAAATGTTGTGATTATGTAAAAGAAGTTTTCAATAAAGATGTTCTATTTTATATCTTAAGTTGTCATGTAAAGTTATTAATTTCCCAAGAAATTATACCTATCAATCCTTATAGTTTTCTTAAGTTAAATTTTATGTAAAAAAACATGTTTAAGTGTGTATTACAGAGCAGGGTTGTTATATACAAATTTCCACCAGTCCACATTTGTATCTCCTTGGATTGGTTTCTCCTAAGATCCTAACATGATCTTCCTCTACTATCATAGGTTCTACATCCATTACATATGCTTTTAATCACACATAGGTGAGGGGTAAAATGGGGTTTACATAAAAGAAACTCCGGGCATGCATGCCTTGCATATTAATTTGGAGAGAAGGCACACATGTCAACAATTTAATTTAATAATAAATTAAATGGGACACCAATCATAAAAAAATGTTTGTTATAGCTCATGATCATCCACATGCATGCAATTAATTACAAATTTAATAATATTGGCATTCAATTCATTAATCATTCCTATTTAAGATAAAGCGTTCTCAAATAGAATAATAATTATCATTAATTAATCAATACATTTATCACAAATATTTTCTAAATTTCCTTGAGATTATTATCTATTATAATTTTAAACAAATTAAAAAATTCATTTAAAATTCTCTGTATACATAACTTGTACCTTATAGGTAACTTAGTAAATACCCGCCCAAAACAAACCAACATGCATTATACATGTATAAACATTATTCTGTGTGACATATAACATGCACATAGAATAATAACTATAATAAAACTCATACATGATGTGAAGATCTTGAATATCATGTATATGTTAATAATATATATATATATATATATATATTGAATCCTATCACATGGAATGCCCACATTCAAGTACATGTATCAAGGGTTACATAATATAATAATTTTTATATTTGTGTAACTGGTAAAAGTACACAACATGTAGATATTATCTACATGACATGCAAATTCTTCCCCATATATCTGAAGCACACACATAGGGACTTGGTGTGTGAGTCATAGTTCAGAAATCTTGGTCTATACGGTGTGTTCAGTGGGCCACATGTTGTGTTGACTTCATGTTACACCATCAACGATCAGGTATGATGTCTATGGAATACACATCCTGGACCAGACTCAAAAGGGACTACATGTCATGTCCAGTGTGACACAAGGTGCGTAGTACTTCTAATCATGTGCTAATATATCCTGGTCAACACACAATGTAAGAGTTAACTACACCACGTTTCATTAATGCACACAGGTTGAGTAACTACCGAACAATTCCTGATGCATTGAACAAAAATATATGGCATATAAGTTTGACTACACAATGTTTACTACTGTGTTACCTATAAAAAACCCTTGGAACCTCTGAATTAGTTTATTGATCTAATTTTAGTCCAAAAATTAATTGTTTCTCTTAGATCTTTGAGAAATGATAGAGGAAGAAAATATCTCATAATTCACATTAAAATGAATGATTAAACATTAATTGAAAAACTAATAATTAAATTTTAAATCATCCAAAAAATATTTAAATAATTATAAACAATAATATATCCACTCTAATACCATTTTTAGGTTTTGGGAATAGCAGAAGTGAAGGACGGTCGGGGACCAACATTAATTTTTTCAATATTCAATGAACAATCTAGGATCAATATGTGTATGAATGCTGGTATACACAGAATTGAATCAATGATTTTGAAAAAGAAATAGAAACCCAAAACCAAGATATTGGATCAACATAATTTTTTTATAGTTATTTCAATTAAACAGAAGAATTTCCTCCAAGGTGATTCTTTCGGCGTTGATGCGTTTGACCATATATTTGAAGGTGAAAAATCATTGCATTACAGAGATCATGTGTAGATCTCCACTAATGGTGATCCCCACATGTTCCACATATCTCTAGGCATCGCCAAAGGAGTCTTTGGGTGCTATCATGGAAGATCCTTGCACATAATATGTCCTCATTCGATCTCCTTCATAACCACTTCCAAAGAGTTCCCCTTGATCTAATGGAGGATGATTTATCTAATTCTTGAGATCATTCTTGGAGAGGCATGAACTCTCTAGGCTTGAGATATTTTCTCCAATTTGTTTTGTAGAACACTGTTATCATCTCTTATCTAGTGCTTGGATAATAAGAGAATAATATAACTGAAGATTTAATTCACAATGGTAATAATAAATAATTTTCACATGTGCCTTAATTATTTTATTAACCCTAGTAAAACCCCCATGTCAGATAATAACAGCAACATTATTATTTCCTGACATAAAATTAACTGAAAGTTATAAATAAATATTATTTAATAAAATAATATTCAATATTGTTATTTCTCCCTAGACTATTGAACTTAGTTCTCCAATCATTTTCAATATTTATCACACTTTGAATAATAACTATTTATTTATTAAAAAAGTATCACTTCATTATTCACCGATAAATAACTAAATAAATATTAATTATTCCTTTCAAAATATTTTCTCTCAAATAAAAAGTGATAGAATAAATGAGATTAGAAATACATGAATAATTATTTAACCACATTCGTGAATAATATTTGGTTATATTTATAAATAATAAATTATTTAACTGAGATATTGGATACACTTAGGGTGTTGTACTCTAGGCCTATTTTTCAGTGGCATTAGGTGAACCTGCCTAAAGTCCATGGTTAGCAGCTAGCAACACACCAAGGCACCCATAGAGAAAGAAGTTAATGACGTAAAAAATTTTCCACCTCATAAAAACGCTTAACATGTAATATAATCTCTCTATCACAATATATCTAATGAAGAAAGTTTCATGAAAATTCCATCAACCTATATGCTTGAAATGTATTTCTTTTCCTTTCTGAAAATAGAACTTTTGTAGTGATCACCATGGACGTAGATTTATTTAGGCTATATAATTTCCATTAATAGGCCTGAGATATTATCTTCCATTAAAGAATAGAATGGATAAATCCTCTCTCACGTTATTCATTAATGCAATATTGCTCATGACGCAACCAGCATATCTTACTTCACTATGAACATCTGTCATCACAGTTTTCGTCAATACATTTAAGCATACAACTCGTCAAGGGAAGAATGCTTGGGTCATACGGTTGCAGAAAAATCATGCATCCCAGTCTGTTTTCCTTCTTTTTGGTACAATGGGCTTTAAATGAGCCCCATACACCCCCAAGACATACTTTAACCTCCTATGATTCATTTCAAGGTCTATTTTATAGAATTAAAAAAATTTAAATTTTCATACCTTTTTATAATTCTACGGTGTTAAAACCTTCACTATTTACAACAACTCTTCCATGAGTTTTCCTTCAGAGGGTTAAAGAATGTCTTCTATGAAAAGCTAAATACAATGAGCATGTACATTAGCCTCCCACTCCCAAGTCTTTTTCGGTATGTGTTTGTGCTACCATATCACCCAGACTAAATGAATTAACCCACCACATAGAACCTCTGTGATATAATCAACATTATGAATCAGACACTCCTTGAAGGATGCATCCAAATTATGCTCGATATCATCACGATCAAACAAATGAGATGTGTCTGGATGATATTATTGATACTGAGATACGTTGAAGACAACGTGCATAGAATGTTACCTCTATGTTAATAGCAACCAATAGGCCGCTGAACCAACTATCTCCACTATCAAAAAACACATTACATATGTAAGTGAAACCTTTCTCTATCTCCTGATTATTTTATATCCCAACCAATATAATACATGAAGAAAGAACATATATCCCACCACAAACTCTAAAGTCCTGTAGTGACGATTGGTATAATAATTCTGTCTAGACTGAATTATTACCATTTTATTTTTAATATGATGGACTTGATATGAAGTCACATATACAATACAAGGACCTAGTAGAGCTACCTCACCTACCTCAAGACAACATATAGATGAATAAAACAATTAACCATAGAGATAATCTTACAGAGCCATATAAATTATTTAATGAAATCAATTATCTTAGGAAAAATCAACCATGGGAATATTCTTTTCACAAGAGCCTCTTAAATAAAGTATACTAGCACTAATAATATTTTATAACACCTGAATCATCCACTTGAACTACCCATAAAGATGAGGGTGATAGGCAGTACTTAAGAGAACATGTGAACCTAGTTAATTCTACAACCCTTTCCAAAACCATGAGTGAAGTGGTCTTCTCAGTCCAAAATGATAGAATGGGTCACACCATGATGTCACCCTATCTTCCAGATTTAAATCCTTCCTAGCTTATCTACAAAGAAGGACTATCAGATCGGTACAAAGTGCATGACTTTGGTCAACCTATCAATGATCATCCATACCACAACACTGTCTAGAAGAGATATCTTTAATACTATTTTAAAATACATGGGTATGTCTTTTCATTTAAACTTTTAAATGAATAAGGGTTGTAGAAGTCCATTAGGTCACTGGTTCCCTACCTTCACCTACTGATAGGTGGAGCACAAAGTGATAAATCTGGCAATATCATTCTTCAAACCTAGCCACAAGTAATGATGATGCATGTCTCGATACATCTTGGTAATTCCATGATGTAATTCCCAAATAGAGTCATTATATTCTCTCATCAGCTCCTACCATATATCTGAATGCACCCATACATGACCATGGAATAGTAGAGTCTCACTGCAATCAAAAACCCAACTAGGAGGTGGGTTCACTCTTGAGATGATTTCCATCAAAACGTGTCTCTCTAATTTAGAAAACATCCAAATTTAGACTCACTCAAGAAGAGAGGAATTCACTCCCAAAGTTGATAAAAATATTTTCCTTTGTTGTTCTTGAGCATCAATAAGCAACTCAAGAAAACAAATTCATCATCTACCACTCACTGATATCTTCCTTAATGGATTTTGTCTGAATTTTTTCTAATCAATTAATCACCTATGACGTTATCCTTTCCAAGTGAATAAGAAATCTCAAAGTTGAAGGTTAGAAGGTATTGCACCCACTTTCAATGCCTCAAATTCAAGTCTCACCATGTGAAGATATATTTTACGAATTTATGATCCATGTAAAAAATGAATATCTCACCTAATAGATAATGCTTACAATAGTGAAAATCAGGAACCACAGAGACTATCTTGAGGTCATGCGTAAGATAGTTCCACTCATGAGGCCTTAGATGAAGGGACCCCTAATCCATAACTCAATCACCTTGCATTATAACTGCACCACGTCCGATTCCTAAATCATCACAATAGATTGTATAACTTCTTCCCAAAACAAGAAGAATCACAATCAGTGCTGAAGTGAGTATCCCTTTTAACTTTTTAAAGGCCTTCTCATAAGTTTCAGACCACAAGAACTACACACTCTTCTTATTTGAGGACGTAAGAGGAACAGTTAAGTGGGAGAAGTCCTGAATAAATTTACTGTAATAGCCAGCAAGCATCATGAAGGTACATATATCAAACACATTCTTGGGATACTCCCATGAAACCATAGTGCTCTCCTTATATGGGTCAATTGATTCTCCTAACTCAGACATGATATTAACCAATAAGTAAACCTCACTGATCTAAAATTTTAATTTTATGAGCTTCGTATATAGATGGTTCTCTCTCAGTGATCTCATCATGACCTCAATATGGGTTTCATGGTTGTTTCTGGAACACGCATAAACCAAGATGTCATCTATGAAGACTACTGTGAAGGAATCAAGATAGGGGTAGAAACCCTGCTTCTTCAAGTCCATAAATACTATTGATGCATTCATCAGACCGAATGACATAACCAAATACTTTTACAAGCCACAAATTCTACGAAATGTTGTATGTTTTATATCCGATGGTCTCTCATGGAATTTATGATAGCCTGACCTTAAATCAATATTATAGAAATTGTTTCTCCATGGAGTTGGTCAAAGAGATCATCTACACAAGGAAAGTGATAATAGTTCTTCACCATAAGTTAGTTCAACCATCTATAATCCACGCACAATATAAGGGTATTATCCAGCTTCTTATAAAAAAGTCTAGGTGAACCCCATGGTGATGTGTAGGGTCTGAAAAAAATCTTAGCCCCATGAAATTCAAGATACCTCTTGAGTTCCTAGAGCTATGTAGGCATCATCCTATAAGGAGGAATGAAAACTAGTGTCACACTTGACACTAGCTCTATAAGGACCTCAACCTCTATCACAAGAGGAAAAATGTTGAAATCATCACAGAAGAAATCAATAAAATGATCTAAAACTGAAGGGAATTCTATAAACTACATTTGCTGCTCAATCATGAAGATAAATTCCTTCTGATCTATCACTCTACCAATCCCTGTCTACATGGATCCATCTTAATATGATTGGATATCCCAATCACCCTTGTGTATATACGTTTTTCCATCTGGTGATGTAAAATATTCTTGGTGGTGATATAAATACACTTAGGTATGATAAAGCATTGGCCAGTCCATACTGAGAATGGCGTCAAAGGTGGTCATCTTGAGGATGAAGAAATTATAGAAGAAATGATACCCTCATATATTATGGGGAACTCTTGGAACGGACTTATTCCCTCTGTTGTAACCCCTTGTGTAGTATCAAGATACATAACGCCAAAGAAGCACTCGATAGAAAGACAAAATATATCAATAGTCTTAGTAGATATAAACAACTGCAATGAACCTATACAAAAAGGATAAGAAACTAACATTGTGGTAACTAGAATAGAACCTCTAACTATATATGGACCTAGACTCTACTCTTATAGAATTGGTTGCACTGCATAATGATGGCCTGAACCTTAGCCCATAGATTTTTTCTTATTTTCCTTAGCAGATCAACTCTGTGTATGATGATAATACAACATCTAACTACCTCATCCAAATCAACTATTACCTCAACCTGATCAGCCTATAGAATACCATCTTCCAGCCTAATGTAGAGTCATAGATTCCATAACTGATAGAAATGATGGTATAGATCCTTTTCCACTAAAAGATGAAGATAACCCATCATGCCACAATATTAAAATTCCATTGGGTTACTCAGGCACTGAGGATTTTTATAGTTTATCCTACCACATTGGTGACATAATATGGAGCTATTAACATGTGTTGCCTAGATGGCACCACCCCCGTGTGCACCCTCTAATCGGCAATTCCTACTACCTGAAGAACCATTACTCAAATGTGGAATAGAACTGTCCTCACTCATAGGACTAGCTTTTATGAGATTTCAATTCGTAATAAGGTTATGGTCAACTATCTTTAACACATAGTCAAATAGAATATGTTCACCTATGAGTGGAATTCATACCCAAGATCATCCACAAAGTGCCTCAGAATCGTCAACTCATCATCAGTCAGAGATGGAGAAAAACACTAAAGCTTGGTGAAGCTAGAAGAATACTCAATCAGTATCATAGATATATACTTAAGATGATATACTCATGGGCTCGATCTAATACCAATGTCTACAGAAATAAGTTATCATAGAAATCGATATATAAGTCTGAAAAAACCATGTCTTAGTAATGGCCTGACTGAGAAACAACATCCCACCAACTCTTGGCGAGTCACGTAACATATAGGTAACAAGATTTACCCTCTACCATAGAGGAATCTCAATATGGTTGAACATGGATATCACAGCTTCTATCTATGACTTTGAATCATGTGGGCTTCCATCCCCTAATAAGGTGGGAGGATGATACTGCCAAATGTCCCCTACAAGTTATTCCATAGTTGGTGCATGCCTGGGAGAACATTAAATTGTCTGGATAAACTTGAGAAAACTATCCATGATCAGACCACTGGTGCCTAGTGGAAGATCAATAGGAGGTTCCTCATGAGGTACTATAGGAGGTATAATGGTTGGCTCAGGTTCTCCCACATATGGAGTGTGATCATTTCCAATCTCTTGGCATAATTCATGAGGATGTCATAGTGGAATAGCTCTAAAAGTTCCCAGCACACACCTAAAACAAGATTCATATAACATATTGGGAAATGAAATAAGGATGTAGTAAGTAATTCTAGGTGTAAATCTCCCCTGATACATGACATAACAGATAAGGAAAGTGATAAAAGAGGATAGGTGCATATCCTTCCTCTGAGCATAACTTAACAGGCAACCTGATCCATGATCTAGGTCCAAATAAGAAGGAAAAGACCTCAGAAAGATCACAAGAGACACGACCTACCACCCATTTCCCAAGCAAGGTTCAATTCAAGGTCTCATTTTCACATATAAGGTGTTCATTTAATTTTTACAGGAGGTAATTACTTTGATTCAGTTTTCATTTAATCCAATTTTTATGACATTGAATTGGGTGGATCACCATTCCAATTTATAAGGGCCCATACACCTTATAAATTGTAATTGGGTGTCCACTTAACCCAATTTATAAAAAGAACCTACATAATAAACTGGAATAATTCTATATTTTTAAGGAAATAGGATCTGAAAAATATAAAAAGTAGGCATGTAAGCAATCACATGTAACAATAATATTCACATTGAAAGTAGGCGTGGCATGGTAATATGCAAGAAAATTAATTTCCTATAGTTCATAGTATGATTAATGCAATGTACTACCCTCATATCATCAGGTTAAAGTAAAATAAATTATCATCTTAATAACATCAATATCAAAAGCAACACAAAAGAAGTGCACCACATAATTGTCACACCATATCAACCATCAATGGAATAATCAATAACTACAAATCCCAACCTAGGTAATCTGGATATCCCTTGATCATGGGTTAACTATATCGAAGCACAGGGTCAAGTCCAAAACCCACTATCCTATTTTTTTCTAAGACTAAAGAGTAAGAAAAATGTAAAAAGAAGTTCTTATGATACCTATTTGTGGTGTCCCAGACCCAGATTCCACTGAACTGACCCTCAATCCCAGTTGGCCACATGGCCTCAAGCAGTTATCCCCAAATTCCAAAGGCTACTGAATATCAGAATGTTCCTAGTATGTGTATGTCGGGAGATTATTACCTCATTGATCTATCATTCACAATGGTAAACCATATATATATAACAGTGGAAGTAGATAAATAAGCAGACAGTAGATGAAGTAAAATAAAAATTGTTTCAACATAAATAAGTAACTGGAAGAGGCTAAATAACACTAATAGATACATAAGTGATCATATCATGTCACGAGTCCACAAAAAATGAGAGTGTAGGGTAATAGGGGTAAATTAATATACTACATTCTATTTAAAAATAAAAAATACCAAAAACTTACACACAACATCCCACAAATATGCTCGGTCCTCTACCCCAATTCTCTATCATAAACGATAAAGAAATAAAGCATCATAATCATAATTCTTTCTTTTCTCCATACCTAAGATCATAAAGTCTACTCTAATCGAAAAAGGAACTTGAGTAGGGTGTGAGATATAAATCTCAGTAGGCTGGCACAGACGGTGTCTAGACCCTTCTATTTCGTGATATAAATAAAATACAGTGTGTTGAATATAGTAACTCAGGAGCAATAAATAAATAAGCATGTGACGTTGTTATGGGTTCCTAAGAGGACACCCCTCCCATACCACATGGATCATCCTAATCTGGGGGTCAAAATATAGGTACCTCTGGAAATCATAATATGTATACAAGTTCCGAAAGTAAAAAAGGAAACTCAATAAGGTGTACCCCTAATCTTGGGCTTAGGATTGGGGTATAATTAACATGTCATCACATAAGTATGAAAATAATAAAGAGATAAACATCACAAGTTCATTATATAATATTAATAAAAGGAACAATTATAACATAATCAAATGACCCATAAACTCAATCAAATCAATTCAATCAATCCGTCAAATCTTAGGGTGGAGTCTCATTACTGTCCAAGGTGATCTAAAAAGAATCCCAAGTATAGCAATGTGATCATATGATTTAAGACAATACCACTGAGCCATTCCAAGGTAACCCATAAGGCATCCCAAGTTTCACTCAAGGAATGGTAACTCTAATCCCATACTAGATATTTCATGAAGGGTACATAGTATCGCCCATGGAATGGCATAGCTATCTTGCCAACGAGTTTGTCCACAGTTTCACCCCTAGGGAACTGGTATCACTCAAGAGTATAATAAACCACCCAGGAATCCCTCTCTTAGAAATCAAAAGCATCACCCTTGGCACATCGGGTCGTAACCCATCAAGCACGACAATTCCATCCATGACTCATTAACACGGAACCCATGTCCTCTCATGACCCATGTTAAGTGAACAAAGTATCCATGCACATCAAAATCAATGAAATATATCCTAAGGTAAGGAATATATATAATCATGCCAAAACATTACCACCTCAATACAAAATTCTTTTATTGAATCAAGATAAGAAAAATAAGTCAACAAAATTGTCACAATTTATAGGTCTAGGGAATAAGCCTTAAATAAGAGAAAGAATTGAATGTGGTATAAAAAACAAGTCGTAAACTCTAAACAAGCAAATATAAACATAAGCACATGGAATTATCATAACTCTTACCATATTTCATCAATGAAATCCAAATATATCAAGTTATCAAGCCTGAAAAAATTTACCATTTCAATTCAGACCAACATATATTTTAATCCAAAAGCACTAAAGAAGAAAAGAACATTTATTATTATGAACAAGAGCAGCTATATAGCATAATCATAAGATGAGGCATAGAGTACAATGCACAATTTAAAGAATAAGAGAAAGAAATGGAATATATAATGAAAGGTAATGATTTTAATCAATTATACAAGCTATGACTATAAGGCACTAAGATTTCAATACATGCATGAGAAATTTGACACCAAGAAAGTGATATTAAAAATGTAACTTCAAGCATGTAAATGAAAATGGAATTTACAAATAGACAATAGCATATAATTAGCATAGTAATTTCCATGGGGAACCCAATTCATGGTTCATTACTCATTATAAATCAATTTATAAAATTAGATATTTAAGCCCAAATGTAAATCATACATGTCATAAGGAATTTTGGCCAAAAAAGATGAAACGACTAAAGAGGTGAAAAAATTCAATGGGAACACCCTATTAATGGGTTTCACCATAAGTGAAGGCCACCAAAAACATGATAAATCATCCTAGAAAATTTAAAATTCACCAAAGAAGATTCTTCAGAAGGTTATATATAGTGACATCATAGAGGGATATAAAAAATGGTGGAATTGATGGAAAAAATAATAGACTCCCTACATAGAAGTTGTAGAACTCCAAAACTCTGTTAAAATTGCTTGATTCAACCTAAAAAGGGAAAAAAACGGGATTTCGGACAACCTCCGAAACAGGTTAAAGATTTTATGCATGAAGATAGTGAAATAGATGAGGGAAGAAACTCGAAATAGAGGGATGAAGATGATAGAGCTTATCAAGATGAGTCTTTAGCTTATAATGGTGAAGTAAATAGATTAGATTTGGAGGGGATATCACAGAAAAACCCATATAGGAGATGAATAGGGTTCTAGTTACTAGAGGGAGGACAAAAAATGGTTGGAAGAAGAATAGGGAAATGGAAAACAAGCCTTAAACATTCATTAAGTGCATTATGGAAATTTCCACCCCAAAAATCACAGTGCAGGGTTTGGCCGTGTGGTTTGGTCAAACTGTGCGCATGGTTCTACTTCACTAGGCAAAACACATTGAAAATTCTCACAATTGGACAAACCATGTGCAAAACATTCATTTTTACACTATCCAATACATTAAACAACCTACACAAGGATGCACCCTAGGTCTCATGGTTGTAGAAAAATCGTGTGGCCCAACCAATTTTCCTCCTCTTCGGTGCTTTGGGATTCAAACAAGCCCCAAATGCCACCGAGACCTCCTTTGACCTCCTAGTCTTAATTTGAAGGATCTTGTAATGAATTAAACTAAAAATTAAATGGTTTCTGTATTTGGATAAATCTATAACATTATAATTATGAACTCATCACTAAGTTTTAACCAATATTAATCCAATTTACCCATTACCGAGGAGATAAATAGAACAACGGTTATTATTCATATCGAACAAAAATAAAAGAGACCCATATACCAAATTTTAACCTACTAATTAAAAATATGGAATCCATTTTTCAAGATTCAATTTCAATAAACTACAGAAACTAATTTTAAAATAAGTGTGAAAAATGTGATGAAAATTTCTTTTAATAAATAAATTTGAAAGAATAACATTGGATTTATTCTGACTTTATGACTAGCTAAAATTATAAATGAATGTCAAAATATTTTAATGAATATAAAATATGTAATTTTAATTCAAATCATAATCCAATTAGAATCAATTAAAATTATGAAAACACATTCTGTGTATATAAAATAGTTTTTTCAAAAAAATACTTCTTTTAAATTCAAATGATTTTTTTGATAACTAGTGAATTAATTTTATAAATGACTAAACCATATACCTTTAATAATTTAGTTATTCCTATTCATATCCACCAATTTAAATTTCTATGTTATAATGGTGAATTAATAATATTTTAATAATAGATTTTTTTTTTATACTTGGTGTTACGTGAAACACAGGCTATTGAAAAGATTAAATTTATTTAATATGAAGGAATTCCATAATATCATGTGGTGGTATATTCTAACCTATATTAAAAAAATTTCATCCTCAAAATTTATATAATGTTACCACATGAATAGATTTGGGTAATTATTCATCATAATTTCCTTAGTTTCTCACATCAACTCTTCTATCTTATGAATTCTTAAAAGTACCTTTACTCTAAAATTCATTGCATTCCTTGAAAATTATTATCCGTTGTCTAGAATATACATATTAACTTCACAATAAGATAAATTATGTTATAATTCTATTTCATTATAAGTGTTCACATGTGTCGGGTCTGACATTTACTTCATTAAAAAAGAGATATGAGACACATAATGTACTTTAGAGAGGCTAAATGGACATTTAAAATGGTATGCCAAAATTAAAATTATTTTAATGATTTCAAAAGGTCTGATGTAGTTGGAGTTCTATTTTTCTTTCTAACTGAATATTATAACAAACTTACATAGAGGTATATTCATGAAAACATGATCCCCCACTTGAAATACCAAATCATTTCTTGGGTTCTCGGAATAAATATTTTTACTAAAATGAAATGCATTAATATGGGTTTTATTAGTATTTAACATTTCCATTGTATCCTCCAAATGATCTAGTCTTATAATATTTATTTCACCTACTTTGTCCTAAGAAGTTGGTATATGGGATTTATTTTCATATAATGCTTCATACAATGTTATTTGAATACTCAAATAGAAGAAATTGTTTTAAAAAGACTCTACCAAATTTAAATAATGTACCCACATACCTTTAAATTCAGGTTATACAAAACTTAACATGTCTTATAAAGTTTTTATTGTCCTTTTAAACTACCATTCAATTTTAGGTTGATAAAAGGTTCTCAAATAAATCTCGATATTAAGAGACTTCTGATGAGTTTTAAAGAATTTCGATGTAAATTGTGGATCATGATAAGAAACAACCATGAAATCATAAAACATTTTTAATATAGATTCATGCAAGGAACTCCAGATGAAAATATTATCTTATAGAGAGGAAATGTGCAAATTCTTTATGGTGGTCAATAACAACCCATATTGAATCATTATTTCTAGGATTATTTGGTAATCCACTGAAAAATTCCACAGTAATGTCACTTAATTTCCATTTCAGAATCGAAAAAGGATTCATGAATTCTCTAGATTGATGTATATAATCATATTATTATTTAAAGACAAAAAATCATGACACAAAATGAGAAATTTCCATCTTCTTGTTATCCCATAAAATATGTTCCAATAAAAAAAAAATATTGGTGATTCCCAAGTTTATGGAGAAATTAAAGGTATGAGAATCTACTAATAATTCTATATTTAGAATAGGTATTGATGGAACACATAACCTCTTTCCAATTCCATAATTTCATATTTATATACAAAGTCTGAAATTTTTCCAAAATTTAGAGATTTAATTTTCTTTTTAATATTTTCATCATCATGCTAAGAACTATTTATATTTTTCATGAAATATGGTTTTGGAATAATTTGAAAAATGATTGATGTTTTCCCTTCTTTAATAATTCCTAGATCCATATTTACTAATTTGGTGAAGTATGGGATCCCTGTCAATCCTCATTTTGTTCAAAAATCTATAATATTTATTACTCAATTCATCCACTTCATTATTTTCCTTTCTTGGATGGCAGTGTATTGAAAATTAATTATCCACATGTATCTTGAGCCATCGTCTTTACCTCATGTTGATTTATTTATATGAGAGGATTTATTTCAAACTCTTGTGATATTTATATATCTCCAATTTTCACCATATAGATAATATATCCATATATTTATAGAGAAGCCTATGGAATTTAATTCAAAATCATGGGTTAGATTTCTTTTTCAAGAGTCTTTATCTACCTTGATACATGGGAAATAACTTTATCATTATTCATAAGGACACAACCAAGTCCCATTTTTAATGCATCACTATATGTCACAAATACATCATTTCATCATGGTAAAGTCAAAATTAGACCATTCACCAATATTTTATTTAGTTCTTAAAAACATTCTTAACTTCCTTTTCCATAAAAGCTTGACCGCTATGCAAGTAATCATAGATAACAGGTAAGAAAATTTGGGTTTCTTTTTGAAAAAAATGATTGATAGTTACTTGAAAAACCAATTAAACTACACACCTTTGGTATGTTATTGGGTTTAAGAAATTATTGGACTACATTTTTCTTCACATTATCAACTAAGATTCCATCCTTGGAAAAAATATGGTCATAAAAAGAATCTTTCTGAATACAAAATTCACTCTATAAATTTTTCCCATAAAACTATTTTTATTCTAAGAGTAACAAGAATAATATGAAAGTGATTCTAATGGTCATCATAGCCTTTTAATTACACCAAGATATAATCGATAAATACCACAAAAAACAATCAAGATATTTCTTGAATACTACGTTCATTAGATATGAGAAAATAGAGGGTGAATTAGTTAATCTAAATGGAATTACTACAAACTCATAATTTCCATACCTAATTCTTTATATTTGTTTGGGATATATTCCTTCATTACTTGCAATTAGTGAGACACAGAACAATGTTCGATCTTTTAAAAATAAATATCTATATGAATTTCATCAAATAAGTCGTCAAAGTGAGACATATGATACATGTTCTTTATCATAACAATGTTAATTTATATATAATCAATACACAGACTCATAGGTCCATATTTATTTTTTAAGAAAATAACTAGTGTTATCCAAGGTGAAACACTATGATGTATAAATACCTTACCAGAAAACTCTTACGGTTGTTTCTTTAACTCAAATAATTCTATAATGTCCATTCTATAGGGAGTTTTTCATATAGATTTTTGAATCAGGGATTAAATCGATGGAATAATCAACTTCATGCTCTAGTGGATGTCCATGTAATTCTTCCGGAAATATATCAAGGTATTTATAATAGGTACATGATCTACTTAAATATTACCTTTTCCATCCATATATTTTTTTCTTATCTTATCAAATAATCACATTCATAAGAGCTATTAGGGGTGAATCTAGACTTGATTTGGGTGCTGAATTCTCCCCTATAAAGATAAAGAAGTCCACATATTCATCGTGAATCATAACAATCTTCTCTTTGTTATTAATTTTGACATCATATTTTTAAATCCAATATACACCAAGTATTATATAAAATTAAACCATAGGTCTAATAATAAATTCTTTAAATAGGTCTTGTTGATGGGTCAAAATGAGAATTCACTAAAATGTTCTTATTGTGGTGATATTTCTATTAGGAGTTTTGTTTGAATAGTCTATTCTTAAATTGCTAGGAAAATATCTAATTTTCATTGAAAATATGGACGATATAAAAAATTTAATGTGTCCATAATCCAATAAATAATTTTATAAATTTTAGTTTTTGATTAATTTATCCCCCACCACATCATTGGGAAGTTCAATCTCAACTGTAGTGATTGCATACGCTGGGCTTTCTCCCCTCAACCTCTTCTATGGTATGTTCCCTAAAGCTTGGAGAAGTAGTGTGAATAATTCCCCATTTCTCTCTTGTTTAATCACTTGAAATAATATATTTTTTCTTCCCCTTTAATTGGATGGATAGATGGCCCTTATATATACACTTTTAACAAACTCCCATTCCCTTAAATAATTTTCTAGAATGTTTCTTCCTATAATTTTTACATAACGGTAATTTTTCTGATCCCTTTTTCTTATTTTATCCTTTAAAATTTTTATGGATCTCATGAGACCTCATATTATATTTATTTCCATTAAATAAATAGTATATTTAAAATTAATTCTATGTTTTGAGGGCACATAGTACTATTTAATCACATAATGAAAGAGTTTTTGAAACAAGAATATTTCAACGGTTTTGATTTAGAACATCAAAAAATGAACAATACTGCTCCCTGTATTATGTATATAATCTATATTATACTGATATAGTCTTTAAATTATAACCTTATACTCTATTAAACATTATTCTTCATTTTTCATTAATCTGAGGAACAATATTTTCATTTTAGTTGATTTCTCACAATGAAAATATTTATCAAAGAATATTAATTTAAAATCTATCTACTCTATATGTTCTATTTATTATTCCTCCATAGTATTATATATCAAGAACCACAATTAATTATAATAAAATCTATGGTAATAAAATGCCAGCATAACATTTTCCCTTTCATTACATCCCAATGAGATAAATATCATTTCAAGAAATTTAATCCATTGATTTTATACCCCTTGATTAGTAGTTACAATTTATGATGGAGGACTCTATAATATGAAATTATCCTATATAGGTGGATCATGATGTGGAAAATCATTTTGCTTCATACATATAAGTTTATTAGGCATAAACTACTCCAGCTACCTGAATATGGTTACGATATGCTCAGCTCCAGCATTAATTGTATTAAATTTATCAGTGAGGAAACCCTAACATTGATAATAGGTTTTGATCCTATTTCTTATATTATGTGTCATCTATAGATAATTTCACACACTAAGTTATTTTCAAATCATCACAAATATTTTTTAATAAAATAAAATCCTTGCAGAGGTGAAAATTGTAAAACACTATAAGGGATTATTATATTTCTCATGTTAGTTATGTTTATTTAAAATCTAGTTCCCAAGGTTTTTACTAAACTTCTTATGATAACATTTATAACAACCAAAACTCTAGTAACCCCTAGATAGTGAATACCTTATTATAATGGCATAGATACAAGAGATCCCACCATGAAGGATCAATCAATTTAACACTCTTGGTAAGCTAGATACATACATATTACAATGTAATTATAAAATATACACATAAAAAATATAAATTTTCATAATCCTTGAAACTCATTAAAATATTTCTTGTTCATAGCATGGCTAAAGGAAACAAAATAATGTTTACTTCAAATTCTCAGTAATCATTGTGTAAATTGGAAGGTATCATAAGTATATAAGGAATAATTAATATATAAAGGTTAATTACTGAAAACACATTTCATTTAATCACAAATTTGACTACAAAATGAATCCATAGATATTATCAATGAATAAGTCTTAGGGATAATAATAATTAAATTATTAATGAAGGAAATGCATGTTATTAGTTGTTATGATCTTTGAAATCATGATATATTTACCATCAAGACCTTATTCCAAGATTATTTAAAACTATGAGAAATGACCAAATTAATTTGGCCAAATGATTTTATAATGAGGCCTGATGATGCATCAAGGGGATATATAATTCTGAGACTCACCTATCAATTCATGTATAATATATTTTTTATATATCAAATGCTCTATTTAATTCATAAAAAATATGCCATATAAAATATATACATATTAAATAAATGATATGGATTTATAAATACTTCCATAATAAATCAAATACATTCAAAGTATAGCACAATGTGTGGAAATGGTAAATGGTTTTGTCAATATTCATATCCATGACGAAAATAATATGGATATTGAAGAGAAATGTAAAATCCAATGAAAAAATGAAAATTAATGTTTCAAAAGGGTGGTATCATTAAAACATATCCACATTAGTAGATTAGTAAAATAAATTTTTTTATTGTCATTGATGGATATAAATTCTATTAAAATATTCATAAAAAATTATTTAGAAAAATAAACCTTCCATTTTTTGAAATCAATTATTTGAAAAATCCACAATTATAAAACAAAACTTTTTATTTGAAAATAACCATGTAAAATTTTAATGGAATATTCAAAGGAAATATTATTCAGGAAAGTGGGAGAAAAAAATCATACTGTATAAGTTAAAAAACATTCCTTCCACACTATTGTTAGAAAAGTCACAAAGTACCTCATTTAGAAAATGAAAAAAAAGATTCTTTTCAAACCATTTTGTAAAAATTATAAAATAGGTAAAAATGTAGTTTTTATAAATCATTTTGTAATTGTAAAAAAATTAAAAACAGTTTATATAAAATATAAATATGGAAGAAATATATTTTCTACCAAAATATAAAGGATTTTTATTTTGATTTTCAACATTAATTTACATGATTCATGTTCCAAAGAGAGGAAAAGTGGGAAGAAAATATAGAATTACATTAAGAGAGTAAAACATAAATGAAATATATTCATCATGAAAACATATATAATCATGTTAATTATTTCAAAATGGTATCATATAGACCCAAGAAAAATAAAATGGTTCATATTACCAAATATGTCTCAATAGAGTGGAAATTGGGATGAAATCACTTACCTCACGTTCCATTTTCCTTATAAATTATTTTAACCACCTGTATAGTAAATATAGAATTATTATAAAAATATAAAATAATAATAAATATACATAATGTTATATATTATGCATTTATAACATTTTATCACTCGTTGTTGAATGATCCTTTTACTATTATCATTATTTTGTGTGTTAACTGCTTTGTTTTTCTTGTATGTTTTGATTCAGAAGTTCTAGCCCAGGTAATTTTATTATTTTACATAATATACAGAATTATTTTCATGGAATAAATATAATATATATTCAATATATAGATATGGAAAAATGAATTACACTGTTCATGGCTATAGAAGGTCGTACGTACACATGAACATTGTTTTCACTTTTAGATGAATGGAACGAAAGAAGGTGAATAATAATTAATATTTACAAAATAATTATTATATAATATATATAATACACATTCATTAAATATTTTATTATTAATATCCATGTAAAACATAAATGAAAACATGTCACATTGCTTCGTGGAGGTGGTAGTCCACACACATATTGGATTAGTGTTATCATTTTCTTATAGATAAGAATGTAAGAATGTATATATGATATTATTATTCTAGAGAAAGAGATATTTTATAAATATCATATATAATAATTATTAACAATTTTATAACCATCCATGTTATGTGGTGATGAAGAATTAATTACATTGCTATGTGGAGACAGTAAGTCGTACGTACGCACGAGCAATGTTTTCACTTTTCATAGGATAGAAAAGACCTGGAATATGATTGTAAAATAATTGTAATAATATATAAATATATTCATGATATAAGAGTTGTTATCTTAGGATGGGTACAACATTTAAAGTGGAAGTAGAGGAAGAAATATACTTGAAGGACTTAGTAAAGATGATTACCTCTACATTGGTAGACTTCCTTTAGATATCCAATAAATGGTATTATGGTAGGTATTTTTAATCATAATAAACTATATAACATATATAAGGATAAATATAAGATAAATTTGTAGGTTTCAGTCAATATATATGGATAAAAGTGGTGTAATAAGTGGGGTAATGGGTTCCCTTTCATAATTGAGGTGAGAGACACTTTTAATATTTCTCAAAAAATTAAAATTTAGTATGAAAATTATAGATAAAAATTCCTAAAAATGGTAAAGTATTCAAACATAGGGTATTATATGGTTGTAATATAATAAATAATACAATTTGGGTCATTTTTTATGGTGTTTTAAATCTTGTATTTTATTAACCCTTTAGTTAACCTATTTTAACATTAACCGTTGGAACATTGTTTTTCAATCTTAAAGGATTATAATTTTACATATACGGTAAATATTGACAAATAAATTTAAGATAGATGAAATTTTAGACTACATCTTAATACCCATGTCCTATTTATATATTTTAATTATTTTTAAATAAATTAATACAATTATATATTGATGAATTATCATTAATGTAAATTTTTACACTATTAATTTAATTTGAGTAAAAATATAAAAATAAAAAGTTTTATTTTGAATATTATTAAGTTAAACAACACTAATATTTAATTTTCATCTAAAAAATTCTTTTAACTCTATAAATCTCTCAAATTATATCACTTTGAATGTTTTTAATATTTTTGATTTTATTTTTCTATTAATTGAATAAATACAGAATTAGTGTTGCGTAAGAATTTAAGGTAATTATATAATAAACAAAAAATATATAAATTACAATCATGAATATAATTTCATTACTAAAAAAAATTACGTTCATATTCGTTCATAACATTTTTTTTATATATGGACTCATAATATATTTGTAAAACTAAGAGAGTGACATTTTGTAAATTTCTTTGATTTAAATATTTTATTGGTCATTTTAATGGATAAGTGTCCACAAAACATATATATTTTGAGACCAAGGTGAATAGGATAAAATTAAAATCATCAATTTTTAATTAAGATTAAATATTATGACCTTGTCAATTAGTTGTAACATAGATTAACCAGATTTACCATTTAATGTGGTGATAAATTTTACCACAGTTACTATTCATGTTGACAAAAAATAAAAGGGAACTATTTAAAAAAAATTATTATCATGATTACTAATATTTAATATATTTTTCAATATTAAATTTCATTAAATTTTAGAAATTAATTTTAAAATAAGTGCGCAAAAGCCGAGGAAAATCTTTTTTAAGAAAAATACATATTTTAAGCATAAAATTGGATTTATTCTTATCCTATAACTAATAAAAACTCTAGGTGAATGTAAAAACATTTTATTGAATATATAATTTTTAATTTTCATTAAAATAATTCACCAATAGTAATCATTTAAATTTATAAAAAACACATTGTGCACGCATAAAAATAATTTTTTTTGAAAAAAATTTCTTTTATATTCAAATTAATTTTTATTTTTGTTGATAACCAATGAATTTATTTTTTAAATGTTTAAAAAATATAATTTTAATAATTTATTTAAACTTATTCATACCCTTAAATTTTAATGGCTGGGTTATAATGGCCACATGATAATATTTGAATAATAGACTGACGTTTGTTTAAACTCAGTGCTGGGTGCATCTCAAGCTATTTTAAAATTAAATTTATTTAAAAAAATACTATAAAATTATGTGGGGTTCAAAAAATGTATGAAATATTTTTGTTGCAATTGATATTACCTATGATTTGATCAAGGTAATAATATGTCAAGATAATCTAGGTGAACATTATTAGACAGTGATTAATGATATCTTTAAGTATCTAAGTTGAATTAAGGATATGTTCCTGGTGTATAAAAGAGATGAAGATATAGACATTAGGTGTTATATTAATGATAGATTTTATATAGATAAGAATAATCTAAAGTCATATTTAGTATATTGTTTTTTCTCAATAGATGAGTTGTGAGATGGAAGATTTCAAAGCTGTTATATATCACCGATTCTACAGTGGACTCCAGTAAATTGTAATTTCTAATATAGATAAGGAATCAGTTTGGATTTGAAATTATTTCCAAGATCATGATTTGGTGACTAATATCCAATCCCATATCAAACTTTACTATGACAAAACTATAATGGTGACTCTTTATAATGATCCATGTTCACATAAAGGGAAAGGAATATACTTATAAAGTGTCATCGCTACAAGGATTTTTATTAATGAGTTGAAGTCATAGTAACTAGAGTATCCATGGAGGTAAAAAATAGTGTACCCATTTATTGAAGCTCTATATTAGTTGAGGAATTTGTTTCATATGAGAGCTAGAGAGCTGAAGGTTATTAAAAATTATCTCTAGTAAATGTGGGTATCTACTAGAGTTGGTTCCCTAGAACAATCTTTTATATAATTGATGATTACATGTATTCATTATCATGAATATTAATGAAGCCACTTATAACATCATTATTTTTCCTTGACATGATATTTTTTTTGATAATGTCGTAATAATATATACCACTCTGAAAGGTTATAGTAGTTCCCCACTATGATGAGAACGTAGAAGTTCCATGACAGTATTCTTGAATAAATGGAATGTAGCTAGATGATATTATTTTATAGGATAAAAATGATATATGACATTCTGGTAGGATACTCATAGGAATTTAGGACACATTCTCATGATGAGGTCCCTTTGTAATTTCTGGATCAGGAGAATATAAGAATGATACTTTCTAGTAAGAAATTCAATTTTTTTTGTATGTTCATATCTCCAGAAACATGTATTGAATTATTGAATTTAATAATATCATTATTGAATTACACAAGTCATGTAAATTGATGTAATGATAAAAATTGTGATGAAATATACTCATGGTAAGTCAAGATACATTGGCTGTGTCATTTGTGAAATTTCATTAATGGATAATGTGAGAAATAACTCATCACTTATTTATATTAACTAAGGCTAATATCTCATTCCCTTTGATGGGAATGTAACTGCCTAAAAAAATCCATGACCATGATGTTCTGTGTGGTAGTTCAATTTTGGAAAGACAAACAAAAAATAAATGAAACACATATGTTGGTTAATCCAATATTATCCCTACTTTATTAGATATATCGTGATAAAGGGATTATATTACACAATAATCATTCGTAAGAGGTTTTATATTATCTTGATAATAAATTCTTTCTCAAGGGATCCTTGGTGTGTTTCTAGATGCTAAAATTAGACTTTAGGGGCTACATCTATTTTCCATTGAAAAAGTGGGATAGAGGGTCACACATTAAGTTTATTTTCTGTCTCTATTAAATACAATGTTGAATTTAAGACGTCAGAATTAATATTATTCCTTATTTTTTGTTTAATAATTATTTAGGGTTGGCAGATTGGAAATATTTAATCAGAAGTTATTATAAATAATAAACAAGATCCATAATAATAAATAATCATTTTTTAGGGTTTAAATGATATAATATTAATTATATTTTTTCATGAATAATGAATTGTTATTTATTTGTTAAATAAATAGCCATTATTCGTGGTTTAGAAAATACTAAGGAGGATAAGTAGACCAAAACTAGTTGTCCAGTTGGAAACGATTGTAATGATATTTATTTATATATTATTTGACGATGAACATGTCATGTGAATAATAATATTTTTTTTATTATATAGGGTGTCAACTAAGAATTATAAAACTGGTAAGGGTCGTAAGTGATAATTGATAACCCTAAACCTGCCATAATATGTATCTCATTATATCATTTTTCCTTAAAACACTTGTTCTACTCAACAGATAGAGAGAATATCTCTCAATCATTATATATATTTATTGAGAGCTAGAGTGTGATATATCATCATATTCTATCAAGTTATAGAGAGAATATTGAGAAATCTTCATCCTCAAAGATAATTTTACTGGGATCAATCATGAACGATGCCTGAAATTAGGACTAACCATTATGTCTCCCAATGACTGTATAGTGATGTCCAGAGATTTTGGTGTACATGTAAATCACTTTTTGAGAGGTTTTGCACTAGGATCAAATAATTTAATGATCATATGTTGATATCGAGTCAACATGGTCATCAATGAAAAAACATACAAGTTCATGAAATTATAGATATGATCATTAATTGATTATTAATTACATGTGAAGATCACCCTCTTCTGGTTCTGGCATTTAGTCAAGTCATGAAATATATGAATTCCATTTTCCATGATGTAATTTTCTATGTACTACTCATATTATTTATAAATTAATACTAAAAGCTGAGTTTTTTGGGACCCAATAGGCGCTTACACTATGCCCAAAAGTGACAGTGCCATGCTTTCCCCTATTATACTATGGTACCAAACTCCTCTATACCACATTTAAAGTACATATAAGAAGATGGTCGGACGGTAGGTTCCAATGCAGCCATCAATCTTTTGATACACCCACCTAATAATTACTAAATGGTGCCCTATTAGGACACCTACCTAAACACAACACACTATTTAACTAGTATAACATTATAAATCAACACATGAAAGAGAACCACACCATCCCATATTATAAATTCAAGGGGATATACATCTGAATTATAGGTTACAAGACACCCATCACTGTTTTAGTCCACTCACCCGATGATGTCTTTGTGTTTATATGTTTCACCAGATACTGGTTGCACTATGCCATCTTTTTTATTTCTCCTGTGACACTCTTCTAGTTGATGTAGAATTATAAGTTCACTTTAACACTTATGTAAGTCCCCAACTACAAAAATTTAATAATAAATATAAAAATGATTATATTTAATTTCAGTTATAATATTTAATTAATTCTAAATTATTACATTGAAATAATAATGAAATAATCTTTTGAAAAAAACATGAATAGTTGTATATTTTCAAAATAATTAAAATTATAATTAATTTTTTAAAATGTAATGAAAATAAAATTTATCTTATATATATTTAGAAAATAAAATATTGGTTCATTTTATTAAATTAAAATAAATAACATATTCTATTTTTTAATCAAATAATTAATGTAATATATCTACAAGAAGAAATAAAATTTATTAAAAGTTTTTTCTAAAATTTAAATATTAGTAATTTTTTTGTAAAATATTTATCAAATTATATTTTAATAAAATATAAAAAAATATTTTATAAATAACACTAAATATAATATTCAATACAACACTATTAGAAAATATGTCATCCACGGAAGGCCAATGTCAGGTGTCATCAATTATTTCATGAATGATTTTCAAATCTGTTACATATGTTTATTTGAAAAGTTATCAAATAATATATTTTATTTAAAAATAAAAATTAAATTGAATTTATGTCGTAATTTTTTTTCAATACATGATAAAATAAAATAAACTTCTTACATGATATTGTTTTTCATTTCTAACAGTAATAAATTTTAGTCATCTATGGTTTAATTTATGTCTTTGTATGAAGAAAATACCAATTATCTGTAATAAATATTGCAAGTGGATTGATGATTACTAAAATTGAGATTATAGAACAATTTTTGATTGGTATTATATGTTGTAATTATTTTTTAATTGGTAATATAATTTTTAATAATAAAATTTAATTTCTCTATAGATAACCTACATACCCTCTTGATTTTTACACCATTAATAAAATGAGAATGATAGTTACTGGAATATGAGATAATAAAAGGTCAAGGATTTCCCCCCAGGTATTTTTTTCTTATCATATAATGATAAACTTATCCATAGAAAAAGTGTCAATATCAGGTCAATTTTTTTAATAGAAATTAATTAAAAAATTTTAGGCATTTTATGATGTAGTATAAATACATATAATGTTTAAAAAAATTCGTTTAAGGTAATTATGTATGTATTCATATAATGCAATGAAGAATTAATTTTTAATGATCATGGTTTAACATATAGTTTACCACTGACAAGGGATTAAAATATTTTTGATTATATGAAAATGGAAAAGTTTTATATGAGGATATATAGTCACTTAAAAATATTGATTGATAAATCAATTTATCCAATAATATATTGACATCTTCAATATTTTGATTGCCTAGGGAATATTTTTTATCCTCTAATAGATGGTATGGATTGTGTGAAAGCATCATCAATGTTTAAAGAATAGTGTAATAATGGTTTATTAGAATTGAATGTGGATATTTTTTTATTGATGAGGTAAAACCTATTACTACAAAACTCTATTATGGGAGATATGTTGAAGTAGTTCCTTTACAGTAATATGATTCCATATATTATCATATGAGTCTAGTAATAGGCACTCTTCTTTAAAATGATGATCAAAATACTGATCTACTATAAGATACCTCCCTATAAAAACTATATATTTAATTAATAATACTTTCTACAATGAAGAAGCACCTAATGATGAGATATGTAATGAAGTTGGTGAGGAAGAAATTGTCAATAAACCTCCAAATATTAATTTAACAGATAGAAAAGAACCAAAAAGTGGTAACATATTCTAGTATTTAATTCCTCATTGGATATGATTTCATGGACACAATAGTTTGATTGGTATTATTTTAAACCAAGTAGTGAATTCCCAGGAATTTTAGATACCAAATATGCCTCAATTGGTAAAACATTACATATTTTATTAAATTTTAATGTAAAAGTGCATTTAAAAAATTGATTAAGCAATACCACATCGAGGAACATTTTTCAATCATCACTACTAGAAAAGCAGGTATTTGCGACGGGCTATTTGCGACGAGATCCCGTCGCAAATAGCCATTTGCGACGGGGTTCCGTCGCAAATAGCCCGTTGCTGAAAACGCCGTCGCAACTAAACTTATTTGCGACGGGACCGTCGCTAAAGCCTTTTTTTGCGACGGGCATTCTCCCCGTCGCAAATAGTATTCCGTATTTTTGTAAAAAACTTTTTAAACAGTTATTGCGACGGGAACCGGGACCCGTCGCAAATACTCTTTTAAAAAAAATAAAAAACTATTAATAATACTAGTATTTGCGACGGGCATAGTATCCCGTCGCAAATACTATAAAAAAAATAAAAAAAATAAATTATTAATAAATTATTTTAATTAATATAATAATAGAATTATAATTTACAAATGAAAATAATAAATTATTTTAATTACTATAATAATAGTAGAATTATAATTCAAAAATAAAAATAATAGAATATTAATAAATAATTTAATTAATATAATAATATTATAATTATAATTCATAAATAAAAAAAATATTAATAAGTTATTTTAATTAATATAAAAATAATAGAATTATTTTACATTCAAATATTAAAATAATTCAAGTATTACAAAAAAATAATTAAATTATAATATTATAAAATTTTAATATATATATAAAATTTTATTATCTAAATAAAATTTTAATATATATATAAAATTTAATATTATAAAATATAAATATTATTATTATTCATATTAATATTGTTATTTAAAAATATAATATTATTAATATTTTATAATGAGACAGAAACTACGAATAGAAAAAAAAAATATTTTGATTTCACAAATTTTATAACAGAAATACAAACTCTAATCTGTAGGAGGGGGGGAGGGGGGGAGGTGGGGGATCTGCAGATGGTGGTGGAGGAAACTCCATCCCTAAAGCATGAGTGAGTCGGCGCATGTACTCCATCTGCTCCTGATGCTGCTGCTGCCACCGACTCGTCTGCTCCTCGTACAGCTGCTGCTGGCGTCGACGCTCCTCCTCATGCTGCTGACGCATCTGCTCCTGCTCCTGTCGGAGACTCTCTATCTATGCAGTCTGAGATCGCAACTTCTCCTCATACTGTGTAGAAGAAGATGCACGAGCTCCTCTCGAGCTGGACGCCGACATCGCAGCACTGCCATAATAATCTCCGGGAGTCAGTCGAGAGCCGATACCAACTACCCGGCCCTTCTCGAAGGCATACAGGGTGGCCTGCATCCATGCCGCCTCATCAAACTGACGGGCAGTGGTCTGATCTGATGCCTCGGCCTGACTCTCAGGCCGGGCCTGTGCCGCTGCAGCCTCATATGACTCCTATAGTTGCAATTTAAAATTAAAATTGTGAATATATTATATGTAGTTAATTTTTAAACTTGAAAACAAATAATACTGACCACGATGTGATGCTGACGATCACCTCTGAGCTCCCCAGTAGCAGGATCACTATACATCCTCCGATATACGTCGTACTCTATAATATCGGGGTGCTCGACAGCCTATAAGAATAAAAAATAAACTGTTAATATTTATAGTTATATAAAATATTTATAAATAATGTACGTACCAGATTCTGTCTATGAGTACTGAAAGAACGACTCCCAGCTCGATGAGTCACCTCCTGCCTCCCCCGATTCTGCCTCCCCACCGATGATCTCCTCTGAAAGGCACCACTCAACCAGTGCGCACATAATCCATCCCATACATGGGATGAAATGTACTCTGGTCGGTGTGCTCTACATGACTCATCAAAATCTGACACTCCTTCTTTCTTCATCGCAGCTTTTCTTAAATTGTGCAAAAACTGACGAAGGCGATCACGCATGGCCACCTCCCATGCCTCGTGGATGGCGTCACGCATGGTATCCTCGATCGGATACCATAAACCCTACAAATAAATCAAAATATCAAGTTAGAAATGAAATAATTTTCAAAATAAAAATTATTTATTTACGTACGTACCAACCAATGGCCGAACATGGCCTGCTGCACATCAATGGGAATCTGCTCCCATGTGGTCCACGACTGAGAGAAATAGTTGCGCAAAATAGCGCTGCCCTGTCCGACTGCTATATGCGAAAAACTGAAAAAATAATAAACATTTATTATGTGAATAGATTAATGAAATCTTAGTCAAATTCACAGGTTATTACACAGGTTATCACACCTCCGGGTGCGCGGATCAAACCCAAGACGTGGACGTCGCTCTGGGACGGGGTCAGGAATCATCAATCGTGCAAGACCGCGCCCCCTCCGCGTACTCCCTAGAGCGCCTGCAGGCTGAGGGTCATCTGCCAGCAACTCATCCGCATCGAAAGGCAGGTCAGCCTCCGCCAACTCACGAAATGTGGCCTCGTCCATCTGAAACAGAAAATGTTAATATTAGCAAATAATTGATAATTACTATTATATATACATATATACATATTATGATTGTATATAAATACCATGGAATTCTATAAGTGTTCATCTTCATCATCATCTTCATATATGTCAATGTCATCTTCATATTCCTCCTCAACATCATCGATATCCATTCGAGTTGCAGTTGCTTCATCTCTTACCATTTCAAATTCATGTGTGACATCATTAACATCATCGTCATCACCGACTCTTAAATGTGGGGTGTCGTCATCGATACTCATATCTCTTTGTAAAAAAGATTGATTTTGAGTACTCTCTTGAAAAACTTCAATTCTTTGCACATCAGTGAAAGCACATTCACTTTGACTAAACTGATTGTCTCGAATTTTGATTTTTATTACACTCCACCAATCAGTGAAGTCTCTTGATGTTGCATAGTACTTTGCATAATAAACTTGATATGCCTGTTGAGCCAATAAGAATGGTTCATTTACTGCGAGAACACTTTTACATTTAATATCGATGATTCCATGAGTCGGATGAACACACACGCCTCTCTCTGTATCCAACCACCGACATTTGAACATGGTTATGTAATGTTGTCCAAGATAAAAGAGTTCAATGATTTCATCAAGTATGCCATAAAAGTCAACTTCATTTTCTTGATGATGAGATCCTCTCAAGCTAACTCCACTGTTCATTGTTTTTTTCGATTCCCCATATGCATGTGTGTGGAATCGAAATCCATTCACCACATATGCATTATAAGTTTTAACAAGTTTGGAAGGTGGGTTACTCAATACACACAACCGTTTGTCAATTTTATCAGCATGTCGAGACACCTGAAGATTTGTGAAATAATTATCAATATAGTAAACTATACATTGAATGAGTTGCTAAATGATAAAGAATTTATGTTACCAGTTTTTGAAACCACTGAGAGAAATTTTTCAGTCGACGTTCTTCGAGAGCAGCTGCTGTAATTTGTGGAATTTGTTTCTTGATATGATTATCATACAACCTATAAAAACCAAAGTTATTTACTATAACATAAATGATAGAATAAGTGATATAAACACTTACAGTACAACTGATGTCATCTCTTCACAGTTGAGCAGAACATACGTATGAGCTCTATGATGTTCATCATCTGAAAGCCAGCATTCAGAAACTCCACCAAAACCAAGCTCTGACTGGTTGAAAACAGATAATTGATTGTCGATTTCATCAATATTCCTCTCATTCCGTCCCATTCAGTTGTGTTTTGAAGGATACTCAGATTCAAAATAATGGGAGCAGAAAAAAGATATTTCCTCTTGCAAATAAGCTTCTGCAATAGATCCTTCAACAGATGCTTTATTGCGTACTTTTCTTTTCAATTTTTGCATGCATCTTTCAAATGGGTACATCCATCGAAACTGTACCGGACCTCCACATTTGGCTTCATATGGCAAATGTAACATCAAATGTTCCATTGAGTCGAAGAAAGACGGAGGAAATATTTTTTCCAGTTTACATATAATTACAACAACATCTTTTTCAAGTTTGCCTAGAGCATCATAATCTGCCGTAGCCGCAAAAATTTCCCGAAAAAAATGAGACATGTCTGTTATGGAATCCCAAATCACAGAATTCAACATACCTCTTAATCCAATGGGTAGAAGTCTCTCCATTATAACATGACAATCATGACTTTTCAATCCAGTAATATGACCATTCTTTATACATCTACCCAAATTGGAAGCACAACCATCTAGAAGTCTCAAATCTGCAATCCACTGACAAAATAATAAACGGTTTTCTTTAGACAGTGTATAAGCTGCTTTTGGTTTCAGTAACCTTTCTGTTCTGACATTCTCAAATAGTTCCAATTCTGGACGCCTGCAAATTTGGGCAAGATCTAAACGTGCATTTACATTGTCTTTGCTCTTTCCTGGCGTATCCAAAACTGTATGAAACAAATTATCAAAACAGTTCTTCTCTATATGCATGACATCTAACATGTGTCAGACCAACAAATCAGACCAATATGGCAAATCCCAAAATATGCTACGTTTAATCCAATTGTGTTCTTTCCCAAAAACAGAAATTTTCTGTTGGTTTATTGTGGGACAAAAAGTGATGGGAGGTAATGAAAATACAACCGATTTTAACTCCGAACCTGATAGCATTTTTGGAGGTCCATACCTTTCAGCTGTTACTTTTCTGAAATAAGATCTGTTTCTGCGAAAAGGATGATCAGCTGGAAGAAATCTGCGATGACAGTCAAAATAAAAAGGTTTCTTTCCATGAATGAGCATAAATGCTTTGTTCTCTCCCAACAGTAAGGACATGATTTCTGACCATGTGTACTCCAGCCAGATAACATCCCATAAGCTGGGAAGTCACTTATTGTCCACATCAATGCTGCTCTCAGTATGAAATTCTGTTTCGTTGCAACATCATATGTACTGACACCAGTACTCCACAATAAATTTAATTCATCAATCAATGGCTTCAAATAAACATCAATATTTTTCTTCGGATGTCCTGGAATTAGTAAAGTCAAAAAGATATATGTCTCCTTCATCAACATCCATGGAGGTAAATTATACGGAGTTAAAAAAACAGGCCAACATGAATATTGACTACCATAAGATCCAAACGGACAGAAACCATCAGTGGAAAGGCCAGTCGAACATTTCTAGCTTCTAAAGCAAATGATGGATGCACTCTATCAAAATGTTTCCATGAATCACCATCGGCTGGATGACTCAAGCTTTTATCGGTTGAAATATTATCTTTATGCCATGACATCATTGTTTCTGTATTCTTAGACATGAATAAACGCTGAAGTCTGGATGTAAGCGGAAAATATCTCAACTGTTTTACAGGAATCAAACCAGACTTCCCGTGTTGTCCTTCTTTATATCTCAGTTGCCCACATGTGGGACAACTATCCAACGACTCATTTTCCCCTGAATATAAAATGCAGTCATTTGAACATCCATGAATCTTCTTACAAGTAAGTCCCAAATTTCGAACCAACCTCTTACTTTTATAGTAATTTGCAGGTAAAACATTTCCTTCGGGTAACAGTGTTTTCAGCAATGAAAATATCTGGTCAAAACATGTGTTTGACATTCCGTTATCTGATTTGATAGCCATAAATTTTGCAACTGCTTCTAATTTTCTCATCTTGCAGCCAGGATATAATGCATCCTCAGCTGACTTCAACAACTCATAAAATTCAGACGGTCCCAACTCAGGATTTGAAGCTATATCAGCCGGAGTTTCTGTATGTTGAACAGATGAACCTGCAACATCATGTACTAAATCTTGAAACCAGGATGGATCTGGAATCAACTTGGTATCACCTGCTCTGGAACTGCGTTCACCATGTTGATACCAAAAAACATAATCTGCTTGAAAACCAAAACGCAAGAGATGTTCCCCCACTTTGTCAAACGTGTCAAACGTTCTCAATGCACATTTTCTACAAGGGTATTTTATCTTTCCTTCTGAAACAAATTCTGAATTTGATGCCGCAAATGATAAAAAAATCTCCACACCCTCTATATATACTGGATTTAAACCAGAACCATTTGGATTTCTACGTTGATTTATCCATATGCGGTCATCTAATAATGACTGTTGACGACCTCGTTGTTCCATATTTTTCTATAAAATATAAAAGCATTACTGGTTTAGAATAATTTGTTAGAAAAAACACTCAAGCAAGGATTGAATATATTGAGAATAAAGCAAAACCTGTTACAAATATTGATAATTTTAATATTATATTGATTTTTTATTTTTTTAATAATACTAATATAATTTTTTTTATAAATATTAATTATATAATAATAACATCATTACATTATTAGTATATTTTATTATTAATATTAAAATAATATAATTTTTTATATTATATACAATTCTCCTTTCATCTGTGTGTTTCACATTCTGTCTCCTCATGTAATAAGGTAATTATTCCTAATTATTCCTAATTATTCCTAATTATTACAATCTATTACAATTTATTACTAATTGTTACTAATTATTACAATTTATTACTAATTATTACAATTTATTGCTAATTATTACTATTTATTACTAATTTAGCAATACTTAGCAATACTTAGCAAAAGGAAAACTACTTGAATAATGAAAGGAAATTTGGTAATCATCGTTGTGGAGATGATTATAAATTTTCCCTTCATTATCCAAGCAGATTTCGTTTACTAATTATTAGTAATAAAAAAAATATTATCAATATTTACGAAAAAACAATATTAATATGATTAAAATAATAACAAAAATTAAAAAATATTAAAATTATCAATATTCATAACAGACTTTGTTCTATTATTAACATGTTCAAATCTTAAAGGGTCGCCAATTGTCAGGTCATGCGCAATAAAAAGTTTGTGTCAGCCATGTCTAATGTAAACTCTATAATTGTCCTTGCATGGTTGATCACTTCACAAGTAATGTTGCAATCAGACAAACCAAGTCATTCCCTTCTTATCTATAAGAATTATCTCACATGAACCTTTACATAGATCATTCTTCCTTAAAAATTTGAAGGGATATCATTATTTTTCCCTTAAATTTTCAAGGAAGAATGGTCTATGTAAAGGTTCATGTGAGATGATTCTTATAGATAAGAAGGGAATGACTTGGTTTGTCTGATTGCAACATTACTTTTGAGGTGATCGACCATGCAAGGACAATTATAGAGTTTACATTGGACATGGCTGACACAAACTTTTTATTGCGCATGACCTGACAATTAGCGACCCTTTAAGATTTGAACATGTTAAGAATAGAGCAAAATCTGTTGTGAATATTGATAATTTTAATATTTTATAAATTTTTATTATTTTAATAATATTAATATTTTTTTCATAAATTTTGATAATATAATTTTTTTTGCTAAGTATTCTTGAGTATTCCTGAGTATTCCTGAGTATTCGTGATTATTCGTGAGTATTCGTGAGTATTCATGAGTATTCGTGAGTATTCGTGAGTATTCGTGAGTATTCGTGAGTATTCCTGAGTATTTGTGAGTATTCCTAATTATTACTAATTATTCCTAATTATTCCTAATTATTCCTAATTATTTGGAATTATTGGTAATTATTGGCAATTATTGGTCATTATTACTAATTATTACAAATTATTGATAATTATTACTAATTATTGGTAATTATTACTAATTATTCCTAATTATTACTAATTATTCCTAATTATTACTAATTATTCCTAATTATTACTAATTATTCCTAATTATTACTAATTATTCCTAATTATTACTAATTATTCCTAATTATTCCTAATTATTACTAATTATTCCTAATTATTACTAATTATTACTAATTATTACTAATTATTTGCAATTATTGGCAATTATTGGTAATTATTGGCAATTATAGGTAATTATTACTAATTATTACAAATTATTGTTAATTATTCCTAATTATTCCTAATTATTCCTAATTATTACAAATTATTCCTAATTATTCCTAATTATTACTAATTATTCCTAATTATTACTAATTATCCCTAATTATTACTAATTATTCCTAATTATTACTAATTATTCCTAATTATTTGCAATTATTTGCAATTATTGGTAATTATTACCAATTATTAGTAATTATTGGTAATTATTGGTAATTATTCCTAATTATTCCTAATTATTACTAATTATTCCTAATTATTCCTAATTATTCCTAATTATTACTAATTATTCCTAATTATTTGCAATTATTCCTAATTATTTGCAATTATTGATAATTATTACTAATTATTGGCAATTATTGGTAATTATTGGTAATTATTATTAATTATTACAAATTATTGGTAATTATTGGTAATTATTCCTAATTATTACTAATTATTTCTAATTATTACTAATTATTCCTAATTATTACTAATTATTACTAATTATTCCTAATTATTACAAATTATTGGTAATTATTACAAATTATTACTAATTATTGCTAATTATTGGTAATTATTCCAAATTATTGGTAATTATTCCAAATTATTGGTAATTATTCCAAATTATAGGTAATTATTCCTAATTATTGGTAATTATTCCTAATTATTGCTAATTATTCCTAATTATTGCTAATTATTACTAATTATTGCTAATTATTGCTAATTATTGGTAATTATTACTAATTATTGGTAATTATTGCTAATTATTGATAATTATTACTAATTATTACTAATTATTACTAATTATTGATAATTATTGCTAATTATTCCTAATTATTTCTAATTATTACTAATTATTACTAATTATTACTAATTATTCCTAATTATTACTAATTATTCCTAATTATTACTAATTATTCCTAATTATTCCTAATTATTTGCAATTATTTGCAATTATTGGTAATTATTACCAATTATTGGTAATTATTGGTAATTATTGGTAATTATTCCTAATTATTCCTAATTATTACTAATTATTACTAATTATTCCTAATTATTCCTAATTATTCCTAATTATTACTAATTATTCCTAATTATTCCTAATTATTTGCAATTATTCCTAATTATTTGCAATTATTGGCAATTATTACTAATTATTGGCAATTATTGGTAATTATTGGTAATTATTACTAATTATTACAAATTATTGGTAATTATTGGTAATTATTACTAATTATTACTAATTATTACTAATTATTCCTAATTATTACAAATTATTGGTAATTATTACAAATTATTACAAATTATTGTTAATTGTTGGTAATTATTCCAAATTATTGGTAATTATTCCAAATTATTGGTAATTATTCCTAATTATTGGTAATTATTCCTAATTATTGCTAATTATTCCTAATTATTGCTAATTATTCCTAATTATTGCTAATTATTGCTAATTATTGCTAATTATTGCTAATTATTGCTAATTATTGCTAATTAGTGGTAATTATTACTAATTATTGATAATTATTACTAATTATTCCTAATTATTCCTAATTATTACTAATTATTCCTAATTATTACTAATTATTCCTAATTATTCCTAATTATTACTAATTATTCCTAATTATTCCTAATTATTCATAATTATTCATAATTATTCCTAATTATTTGCAATTATTGGTAATTATTGGCAATTATTGGCAATTATTACTTATTATTACTAATTATTGTTAATTATTGGTAATTATTTCAAATTATAGGTAATTATTACTATTTATTGTTAATTATTACTAATTATTACTATTTATTGTTAATTATTCCTAATTATTACTAATTATTCCTAATTATTACTAATTATTGGTAATTATTACTAATTATTACTAATTATTACTAATTATTACTAATTATTTGTAATTATTACTAATTATTAATATTTATTTTTAATTATTAAAAATTATTACAAATTATTCCTAATTACCATTAACTATGAACAATACTAATAATTTAAATTTATTAAGTAAGAAAACAATATAAACATAATTAAATTACAACTAATAAAAAATAATTGAAATTAATACAAAATTAAAAAAAAATATTAAATTAAAATGAACATAAATACCTTGAAAATTGATGAGCTCTGATCGTTCTTCAAAACTTTAATAACAGCTCCGAAGAAAAAAATTAAACTGAACAAAAACTCAAATTTAGAAATAGAAATTTTAGAGCAGAAGAAGGTGGAGAATGAGAATGATTTGAGAAAAACGGATGGGGGTATTTATAGGTTAGATTAATAGCGACGGGTCCATTTGCGACGGGATTCCCGTCGCAAATAGTATTATTTGCGACGGTGCCCGTTGCAAATACCTTCGCCCGCATTTATTACGGTCAACCGGTAAATAGTTATTTGCGACGGGACCCGTCGCAAATAACATACTATTTGCGACGGGAATACTTTCCCGCCGCAAATACCTTTTACCGCCGCCGGTTATTTGCGACGGGAATACTTTCCCGTCGCAAATACCTTTTACCGCCGCCGGCTATTTGCGACGGGGAAAGGCTTCCCTGTCGCAAATAGTTTTCCCCGGATTTGGCGCCAAAGCCCAGGAAAACTATTTGCGACGGGATAGGCTTCCCCGTCGCAAATAGTTTTCCCGCGATTTGGCGCCAAATCCGGGGAAAACTATTTGCGACGGGGAAGCCTATCCCGTCGCAAAAGACTACTTATTTGCGACGGGTAAAGACCCCCGTCGCAAATAAGTTTTTAACGGGACTATTTGCGACGGGATTTATTCCCGTCGTAAATAACCCGTCGCAAATACCCATTTTCCCGTAGTGCATGTAGGATTATTCAATAAGGAAAATACTACATTTAGTCTGATAAATTTGGAACAGAATGTAGATTTTACATTCATGCATTATTAAATTTTTTTTTTCAAGTGAGAAGATGATATGAATGTGTCATGTCATTATTATTTCCCTCATCTTTGAGTTAATATAACAATTTTTTATATACATGATATCCTTTAGAAAATATTTTATTGAGAAAAATGTAATTATAATAGTGTGTGGTGATTATGATGAATCGTATAATGTCTTTTCATGATTTATTGGATTATTATCTGCGAAAAATTATTCATTTATTATCTTGACACCATTGACTATATCCCCCAGAATAATCAAGTTAATCGAATAAAAGTGAAGTTTCATAAGTTGTTTTGGAAATTTAGGACAGGTATTTCAAGATTTCTTAATTGAAAATAGTCCATTCAGGTTGATAGAAATTTTCATTATAAAAAGTTCACAAGTGCACTTGTAACACCCCAGGTAAATAAAGAATATGACATCTTTATATTTATCCATATTTTTGAATAAAATATTAATATTACTTTAAAGGGGATGCTATGCTCGATGGCTTACCCAATACGCAACAACGAGTTTTTTGGGAATCTTACGTTGCACTCTAATAATAAAATAATATTATTTTAAAAGGTAGTTGACGCCTAACCATTGTAATGGAGGGAATGAACAGAACTAACTACAAAATGATTATATATGTTTGTCAAATATTTTTACTCTTTACAATAAATTTTAGAGGACTAAAAATGCAAATGAATCCAGTTTTTAAGCGTAAACATTCTAATATTCTTTAAAAGGTCGATTAACCGCCTTTTGATGGTGAACCCCTTTTAAATCCAATTTTTGAAAATTTTATAAGCTCTATTTTCAAAATAAACTTATTATTTATGATTGGGACATTGAAATTTACCTTGGGTTAATTTTTGGTATTTTTCTGACAATGTTCATTTTTCAATGAATAGTGAAAAATACTGCATTTTACATCAAAACTTCCTTTTCATATAATTTAATTATATGGTTATATTATATTTTTAATTTGTTTTAAAGTTTAATTATAATATATGTTTACCATGTAATTCAATGATGGTCATTGGGATTAATTTCACTTTGGAATTAGGCATAAACAAGTGCCAAACT
This sequence comes from Viscum album, assembly GCA_963277665.1. Taxonomy (NCBI): domain Eukaryota; kingdom Viridiplantae; phylum Streptophyta; class Magnoliopsida; order Santalales; family Viscaceae; genus Viscum; species Viscum album. The sequence continues at coordinate 1,698,976,627 of OY728142.1, forward strand.
TTTTATAAATATTATTTCTAAAAAACCCACTATTTGTTTTGACAACGGGAAGTTTTTCTAAATTAATTATTGCAATTTATGTGTTTTGAATTTGGTAAAATGTATTACATATTTGGAATCAGAAGGTCCAAATTATGTAATTAAGACTCTTTTGTTTTTGGACATTATAAATAGTAACGACGGTAATTATCTTTAATTATCTTGATTAACGAGTAATCTGGTAGTTAAAGATAATTAGATAATATCATAATAATAATAAATGAAAACAAAGTGTGTCCTAAGGCTACTGGTTGTCTCATGGCCGACCATGGGATGCCTTGTGCCAAACTTGGGGGCCCCATGGAATCACTTTTGTGAGAAAGTGACTTTTTATCTTTTTATTTTTAAAGAATGTTAAATGTAACAAAGAATGTATCACCTAAGTAAAATATTTTTAATTTTGTCAACATAAATGATCTTTTGGACTGTAAATATTCATTAGAAAGCTAAAAATATTTCCTACATCATAGAATATTTTTAAAATTTTTAGACATTAAATAAATTAAATAATTTATGACATCATGATGATGCAGCGATGACCTCATTATTTAACGATTTAAATAAAATGGAAAGATAATGTAAAATCTAAGACCTACACATGTACAAAACCTATTGGATGGGTGGATTTAGAACCCTTATCACCTTATCCCCGAAACACATCAATGTGGGACCATTAAAATCTGAAACTCATTTGAAAATAAAGTTACATTTTATACCTTTCCAAGATCGCCCCTCCTTTCCTCTTATAAAAGGCCCCCACCTCTACCTCTTTACACACACTTCCAAAGCCTTTGGCTTGGCCAACTCCTGCCCATTTCATCTCTCCACATCCCTCTATAACTCCTTGAAGCCTCACTTTAGGCATAATCCTTTCCAAGGAAGCCTTTGATCTCAAATCAAAGGAAGTTACCCGATTTAAAGGTAATGTCTTCACTTGTGTCCTTTTGTTTTATTTTGCTTCTCCAACCCCCTAAACTCTTTTTATTCATTTATTTTGTAACAAATACAGTATCTTGAATATACTAGGATATTGTTATAATAAGTATTCTAGCTACACTTACACACACCTACATCTAATGGTTAAAGAACATACTGTTTCTGTGGATGGAGAATTTCTGCCTCCCGAAATGATGATTGTTCAACATTCTTCTAACACCTTCAAAGGTAGCCATTAAGATGACACTCTATTTATATATTATATCTAATTTGTTTATGTTTTACTTAAGCTTATGTATTTTTCATTTATCGCATACCTTTATGGTTTCCATTATGGGTAAACACGATATCTTCATTTAAGGAAGTGCGGACTACCGCCCCCTCAAAGTGATTTGATTCATTAATACCATATGTGGTACGTATAAAGGATATATTTAATGATATTATATATTATACCATACTTGAATTAAAATACTATTATGTATCATTATGTTTTAATTCCATTAAATATGAAATAGAAATGGAAGTAGCGTTCATGCGTACGTACAGCTTACCATCTCCATGAACGGTGCATTTCATTTCTTAACTCTAAATGTTATGTAATATTATAAATGCATGAATATACTGGATATATATGATATATATGATATATACATCATGAATAAAATTCTGGATATAATGAACCTTTGACCACATGAACAACATGTAATTGTAAGAAGTCCACTTTCGACTTAAGAACCAAATATCGACAAAACAAACATTATTAACTTAAATGATTACATAATGTTTATGACATGGTAATAAGTGATATAAAAGGAATAATGAACTTGAAAAAGGTTCTTAAGGAAGTATAAATTAACTCATGTTTATTATTTAGGATATTAAAGAACGATCGAGTCATGTCGGACCCGAGGTAAGGGATCCTACTCCTCTCTTTCTTTTTAAGTACACTCTTTTATGTCATTACTTCCAAGATCATCTTTCTTATGATTGGGATGTCCTTTTATATTAATACTACTTTACATATTATGTTCATATGGTGAGAGACCCTATTTTCTCTCATCAATCCATTTTGGAAGTTTTGAGTGGCGCCGTTAGGCTGCCGAATTTTTGTAAGGGATCATACTCCTCTCTTTTTAAGTACACTCTTTTATGTCATTCCTTCTAAGCTCATATTTCTTATGATTGGGATGTTCTTTTATATTAATCCTACTATACATATTATGTTCATATGGTGAGACACCCTATTTTCTCTCATCAATCCATTTAGGAAGTTTTGAGTGGCGCCGTTAGGCTGCCGAATTTTTGTAAGGGATCCTACTCCTCTCTTTCTTTTTAAGTACACTCTTTTATGTCATTCCTTCTAAAGCTCATATTTCTTGTTATTGGGATGTTATTTTATATTAATATTACTGTAATTTTTATGTTCATATGATGAGAGAACCTATTCTCTCTCATCAATCCATTTTGGACGTTTTGAGTGGCGCTGTTAGGCTGCCGAATTTTCGTAAGAGATCTAACCTCTCTTTTTTTAAGTACTCTCCTTTATGTCACTTATTTTAAGCTCCTCTTTGTTATGTTGGGGGATGTTCTTTTATATTTTACTTTTTGTAAACTTTATGTTAATATGATGAGGGACCCTATTTGATCTCATCAATCCATTTTTGAAAGTTTTATGTGGCGCCGTTAGGCTGCCGAGTTTTCGAAAGGGATTTTTCATCTCACTTTTATTCCCGTGAGATTTATGCTACATTTGACACAATTTCCTTTGGGTGTTGTATGTACTACCAATTATTATACACTTTTTGTATTATAATTTTATTAATGGGAATTCACATGCACATTGTATGACCCTTCTTCCATGGGGTGTACGTTTCGATAGTTACCCAACTCGGTAAGGGGACCTTTCACCCTCCTTTTGTTTAAAAGACTTCTTTTGTTATGTCTTTTAATTCACATACTATTATGTTGGGATATGTTCTTCTATATCCTTATTTATGTAAATTTTATGTCCAAGTGATGAGATCCCCTTTATCTCTCTCATCAAACCTTTTTGTAAAATTTTATGTGACGCCGTTAGGCTGCCGAATTTTACCAAGGGAACTTCTTAACCCAATTTTGATTTCTTTGGGTTCAACATGTAGTTATTGAATATGTTTTAATAACCTTTTATTGTTTTACACTTAATATCCAATTGTATTGGGTGTATTTATATTTGTCACACATAATTTTGAGATTGATTTATCCTTAATTTAAGGATACCTTCTTTATAAGGGATTTCATCACATTTTACGTCTCTATTGAGATTTCATTGTTGTTATGCACCAATTCACTCTTATATGGTGTATATACTGTCCTTTGGAATATTATATCATGAATAAATTTATTCTCATGATATTATAAAGTTCTGATTAAATGTTATTCCTCAATTATTGTATTCAAGTGTCTCTAATTTTGGTAAAAACCCTTTAACCAAAATATCGCTTTAAATGTTTTAATGATTTGTTCTTATTAATATCCATGTTTTCAAAATGGTTTTAAGGATTTATTTATATGGATATTAATGGTTTAAAATGTTAAAAGCTTCAAGGTGGTATGAGACACTTTGATTCAAAAATCTCTTTATTAAATGTTTTAAATGGCTTTGAAAATGGTCTTTTTAATGGATTCATTATTTCAATATCCTAAAATGTTATATTGTGATTGAAATGTGGAAATGTTATATTTCCTTTATGCATGTTTTATGTGATACATTTATTTTATGGTTCTTGGGCATTGTTATGAAAACGGGTGGTTCCGTGATAAACTAAGGGTGGGTGATCCCGATATAGCTCTCTAATGCATTGGGTAACACGAAGGGGTTAAACGTTAAGGTTTCTCCGAAGAGATTTAGGGAATATACTATAGTGGGTATTCCAAACGTAACCAAGAGGGTTACTCCCTACATAAGAAAGTCATGAATTCCTCAAGTTACCTTTATGTATTTATGATTTCTATGATTTATTCATGATTTTATGAGGTATGTTAGAGTTCCTATGTTTTATGGGTAAAGTATGATTTCATTCTTATGTATATATGAACTCATGTTTCCTTTCCATATTTTTATAACCCTTAATGAGCTTTTTATGCTCATCCCAAGTTTTTGAAATGTTTTTCACAGGTCAAGGGAAAGGTACATGATGTGATGATAGTGTTAAGGATGTGACAAGAAAGAATCAATGTTTTATTTTAAATATGTTTTCGTTGATGGGAAGAATGAATACTGTCTTTTATGTAACCACATTGTTTAAATGTGGAATGTAATGCAAGTTTCATGATCTAATTCTCTAAAACTCTAAACCTGAAAAGATCCTCAATGTGTAATCTTGTAATAACTCAAGATTAAGTAAGGTTTAAGGATGGGTCCTTATAGCACTAGTCATTTCTGCCTTAAAGTATGGTAATCATGCTTATGCCTCATTTGAATTATCCATTGTTGAAATGGAGAACATTAAATCATTGATTTGGTTCTTAGTATGTAGATGTAATCATGTTATATAAAAAACTAGTATGCTTCAAATTGGACCATCATTGAGTGATTATACAGGTTGTTGATGGTGATTTAATTCTATTGAGAGAACTTAATGAATACAGTTGATATTCCATGGAAATAATTTCTAGTAATCCCCATACCAATTTTAAAAATGAAGCAATAAATATGTAAATCATCAAGTTTGTTTTTTCATTAAACTTACATTTATTATAATAATTTTTAGTATCATTTTAAAAGAATTAATTTCAACTTGTTTCAATGTATAAGTCATAATAAAGAAAATTTAGTAAGTGACTTGAAATAATTTTATGGGCCAAAAATTACATGTATTATTACATGATAAGGATTTTAAAGGATATACAATAATTGGAATATGATAGTGGAATGAAATATGGACGTCTGCTCAAAAATATTTTGGGGTATATAAATGTGGTCTTCAAGGGTAATCATAAACTATTAATCATAGGATTATTACAGGAGACATTTTAATGATATATCAAGTACATTGTTGATCACTCCCAACATGATTATAAAGGGAAGCACTAGGGGATGAACTTTGGTTAAAACATTCAAAGAGACGTTCATAAGATATTATATAAAGTGACATCATTTCTTGTTATAATATTTGTCCTAGGATAGGGCCACTTTGAGGTAAAAGAGTGTCACAACCCACTCATACAAAATAGTGTTTGAGTGTTAGTTATCTTACTAGAATAATGGTATCATGATTACAATTATTTACTATCAATAAGGTATCCCAATGCTTATTTTATTGTATCTTGAGCATCCGTTTAGATACATAGGAATTTTATATTGATCCAATATATCACTTGAGAACTCGGATAAATTGTTATAGTGAACCTTGGATAACTATTGTTGATTTACATTATTTAACCTTGCATATTTATAAGTTATATACGACCCCTAATATTACTTGGTTGAACTACTACAGAACGTTAAAGTCTACTAGCATTCGGAATGAGATGGGATGGACTCATGAATATGGAGTGGGACTATGATGCACCATAATTCACCCAAAAGGTCATACTCATATAATGTTTCCCAATGTTGTAAGAAGGAGCACTAATCCGGACTAGTGTTATTTATTTTTCTTTATATTATCATTTATGTGTAAAAAAATTATTATATTATGGACTATTTCAAATTTCATTATGAATTTTAACTACATAGCTCATTTATATACTTATGCATAATAAAATATATTTTAGAAAATTTATCACATGAACTATAAATTGTATAAAAATATATCATATATATATATGATGATCATTAATTATCTCACATTCTAGGACAATTATGTTTCTTATTCTATCTTAGTGGTTCATCTTATTCCACATTTGAGAGTACAAATTTCACACCACTTCTTTCACATTTCACTCCATTAAACCATTGGCCCTAGTTTTCATCATGTAGGGTTTTATAGATTATTAATGTGTGATTTAAAATTTATCGATCATCATATCGTGGTAGCATTTATAGATAAATATAAATTCAATGCACATACTTTTCATTTACTGGAGGAGAGATGACCATTACTCTCAAGGAATTGTCAATTATTTCATGCTTCCATATCTATGGTATTATTGTGGTAGGATGAATTATTTTCAATTAGATTGATTTGGTTTAAAGGATACTAGTAATTGATATCAAAGATGATGGATGCTCCATCATTGGCCATCGATTATACATTCCATAGATAGAAAATCACTCCACACATATAGTTTATGAGGATGATGTAACGAATATCTTGATATTTTAATTTATATAATTTTTGTGACTTATTGGAGTAATGATAATTTTCAATGATTCTACCACATTTTCCATCTGGTATATTTACCTTTACATAAGATACCAGTACAGATAAGGAGATAAAATCAAGGGTTAGTTTGAATTTATAATACATAGAGAGAACTATGAAACACATGCCTTATTGATAAGATAATGCTTATAGGATGTTTTACTCTTTCATATATGTGGTTATAGAAGATCATCTCTCATTTATATTTTCATATTTAGGAACCATTCTTTATAGACATTATATAGGACTACCTATGTGAATAATGGTATGTTTATCCATATTTATTATCTGAAAGTGAAATCTATAAATTTGTAATATGAAAATATAACTTCAATACTATTATCTGTAGGTGGATCCAAATCCATAGACATTCAAATACCACAAGAATTAATGTTATCACTTATATATTTATGTTGGTATGTCTTCAACACAATAATGTACATTATTAATAATTATATACTTAAATTATTAATTTCTATCATAAATTATTTCTTTTATTAATTATATATTAATTTTTTATTATTTCAATTTTTATGGAATCTATTTTTCAAATTTGTTCACCAAAGTCTCCCCCTTACTACATAATTATTATTACATCCACCACATGCGTGGTTCCTCTTATTAATTTTCATATGGTATAATTAAACCGAATTGATTAAGTTATGAGGTAGTTCATAATCTTTCATCCCATTCCCAATCTACTCAGGTAGTTTCCTTCACTTCATTCCCTAAATATGTCAGGGAAGTGATACATTGACCGAAAGAGATATCATGCATGATATATTGAAGCATGGGACAAATTTCATGTTTCCGGATTATAGGGATCAATCATAGTGTGCATGCATCTCTCAAAATAGTTGGCTTATGAGATTTGGTATAACAATATTTTGTTTTTATATCCTATGCGTTATAGGTGAGATTATCATGACTTGTTAATAACTCTTTCCCATTTTGAATAAATATTTTACTAATTGTTATTAATTACACAATTTTTAATGGGATTATTGTATCAAACACCTTCTATATAACTCTGATCGCTTAGAGGTATCCAAATATGACTGAGAATATTTTTAAAAAGTAGTGGAGGAGCTATTTCATCCCATGGATGATATTTATCATGGGATTTTTTAGATGTGCCTGGTGATGTTGAGCCCTCGGTTGATGTGGTTGATAGTGAAGAGCCACGCATGGATGTGCCACCTGATGACATGGCACAAGAGGAGGATGTTTAAAATTATCATATCGATGGTTCTATAGTTTTTGATGCAAATGAGACACAACTACATACATGATTATTTAGGTCTATGGTTCTTTTACTTGTGATTCCTCTACTTACTCCCCTATAATATCACATTATGCTATAGTGGTAGTTAGTTAATAGTTCCTACTTGAATATAAATTTTTCTCAAATAAGGAGAAACCAATAACTCATAATATATCTTATTTCAATGTGGGAGAGTGTTCTACCCAATAACCATTTTTTTCATCTAGGATAGGTTACAGGTGAGGAGAGTTCAGATCCACCACCTATTACATTAGATGATGTGGAGATTGTTATAGATGATGATATGTATGATGGTAACATGTCAGATAATATATATCAATGGAAATAATGTGAAATAATTACTTATGAATCATGTTAGGTCATACACAAGCATCTGAGATAGTGATATAGATTAGAGTGATACTTCTTCCATTATTCAAATTTTTTTAACTGAAATCTATGTCTTATGTTTATTAAAATTTTAATTACATGTTGTTTAAAAAATCCATTTATAATTAATTGACATATTTAATAATTAAAAACATTAATAATTGATTACAAAATTAATAAGAATAATTAAAATCTTAAAATAGTCAAAATTTATTTACAACTAAAAAATAAATTTCTATAATTAGTTAATTGACATAATTCAGAAATATAAACTATAATTAATACCTTATAATAAAAAGTAGCATTATATTTAATATTTAATATTTATACTTAATCGTGTTATTTTTAGTTTAATTATTAATTCAATTATTGATGGTAGTAAATAACATAATAAATATTGGAAGTGTGTTGTCACATATCATTTAACCCTCTACCCAATTGGGTTTCTATTATAGGATGGATGGGTTCTCTTTCATTATGTGTCAGTGGAAAACATGGCACAACAATGGTTTGTAGGGGTGATATGGAATATTGAGCAGTGAAACTGCTCCCTCTATGACCAGGAAGATGATGTGATTTGACTGGTATTCAATGAAATGTAAAGACATGCAATCATTCTTTGGTGGGTAGCTAAAAAAAAGACGGGTTCTTTTTCACCCATAAACCATCCCTCTACCCATAAAAAAATTCAATTTGGGATATAGGAGTGAACTACAATGGAATAATGGTGTAACACGATGTGATAGTGTGATCAGGAGGGATGGAATGTCATAAAAGGACTAGTGAATCAATGTGATTATTGGTAACTATTTTTGTCCTTGATCTATCTCCTTCAAGGACCTATGACCCACATTCAGTTAGACCTTTATTTAATAAAAAACATGAGACTTAAGGCTATTAATATGTACTAAAACCAATTTAGTGGGTGGTTTTTATTCATTGTGGTGAGGGAGGAGGACTAACCCACTATGGTTCTTGAGAGTCTGTATTGTATATGGTTTATAATACCCTTTACCAACGATGAATATTAATAATAATAATTAATTATATTAAGAATAATTACTAATTATATTAGTTATATTATTATTTTATAATTATATTAATAACTTTATTATTAGTATTTATATTATAATTTAATATTTATAAAATTTTAGATAATGTTATTAATTAACTAATATTAATTTAATGATGTTATTTATTTTAATTAAAAAAATATGTTTTATTACTATTTTTATTATTGATAATTTTTTAAATTAATTATTTTATTAACTTATATATATACATAAAAACAATAAAAAACTTAAGAAATTAATTGTTTTGAGAAAATAAAATAAGAAGCATGAGCTGTATTCAATCTTCATGTGGGGTGCGAGAGGAAGTGTGATCTACATTAACACTTCTTTTATAGAGTATAATAAATAATATAGTTCATGATTCAAAACACCAATTTTTAAAAATATTACAGACCCTAACCCATTTTTACAATTTTTTAACCCCAATAAAAAAATTCCATGAAATCCCCTAACAGATTCCCTAAAAAAATAAATAAACAAATTTAATTACATTATCCTATTTTAAATTTATTCTTATATATACAACCACAAAATTTTTAATAATAAATTATCAAAAATTATTAATAATAAATTTTCAAAAATTATTAATAATGATTAATAATAATTTATAAATTATGATAATAAATTTTAATAGTTTATTATTTTGTAATAATTAGTAATAATAAATAATAAATAATAATAATTAACAAAAGTTACTAATAAATAAGAATAATAAAGGTTTTTTATCAAAAATTATGAAAAATTGATTTTGGAAAAAAAGTGTTAAATTAATTTTTTATTTAAGTTATATTTATGTTAACATTATAATGAAAATAATAATTATACACATAAATATAATATTTTTTCCTTTAAATTCACCTTTTATTTTATATTATAGAAAAAACCACCTTTTACATGATGAGAGAGAGATCCCTTACATGACCTGGGGGTCAATACATTACATGAAACAAAGGACTAGAGGATCAAATTCCATATCATATGTTCCCCTCATCATTGTATTGCAGTACTCCAAAGCTTAACCACAACACCATAAACATCACACTCATAATGCCCTCATACACCGTGGCTAGCTTGATTGTGCCATGATTCCTCTCACTCTACACTGAATCCCTTAATGACCACAAAATTGAATCCCTATTAACATGTCCAAACTTATCCCCATGCCTTGGTTCCCCTCCTCAAGACCCAATATCAGCCTTTCCCTATATTATTATCCTATGTCACGACCTCTAGAAGCCACAGTACACTATTGTCTCTATCCTTGTTCCATGAGATAATAATTACTAATATTAAAAATAGAATAAATATGACATAAATACTAGTTTTTAATGTTAATATAATGTTAGTAACCATAATATTACATAAATATAACAAAAATATAATGTAAATATTTTATAAATTTAACATCAATAATAGTTAACAATCAAGTAAAAAAATAGTTGTTAAAAATATACATATAACATAAATAGTAGTATTAAGGTAGATATAACATGATTATAAAATTATAAATTCTTAAATAACTTAAATATATTGTAAATATATCTAAAATAATATTTATTTATAATGTAAATAATAGTAAATAATTGTCATAAAATACGATTCAACCATAAAATCATTGATAAATCCAAAATTTATTAGCACCACCTTATTTATATTCTATGTATCATGAAACTCCAAAACTCATGTTCAATAATTCTTCAAGAGAAATATTTTTGATATAAACAATTAAATATAAACTCTATAGAAAAGAAGGGAACCTGGAAAACTTGTTAAGAGAATCAGAGGAGTTAAAACATTAAAGACATTAAAATTTTGTGAATGTTATTTATATAAATATAAGATAAATAATAGTTATTTATAATATAAAAAATCATAAATATTAGCAAGAAAATATATGTTATCTTTTAATTAATTGATAACTCCAAAACACATGAGCACCACATTGTTTAAATTCTCAAAATATCGAAATCCCAAAACCCATGTTCACCCGATTATTTACGGATCCCAACGATGATTTAACTGATAAATAAAAAATTTATAGGAAGTAAATGATCTATTATAATATGGTAAGATGATTTTTAACACCCTTAAATTTTATTAAATATATATATATATATATTTCAAATAAATTTAATTTCTTCTATATTATGTGTTACATGCTCCACTGAGTTTTAACAAACCACAATATACTATTAATATTATTATTTTAAAAGAATAATTTTAACTAAGATATTAAACTTTAAAGTATGAATAAGAATAACCCATTTTTAAAAAATAATTTTGAAGTTTTTAAATAAATAAAATATATTTATTAATAATAACTTAATTTTTAGTAAAGTATCTATATGGTATGAAAATATATTATCTCAAGAAATGATTTTTATTAGTTTTTGTGAACTAATAGAAAAAATAATTATTTATAATTTTATAGAATATATTTTAAAAATGATATTAATTTTTCAAATTAACATATAAAAAATTTCTTTGGGCAATTATTATTCTTTGAAAGTCTGTAATTTTTTATTGAAAAGTTGAGAATGTAAATTTTTATTAAAATTACCTTTTCATTTAAAGCATTTAAAATTTTATATTAATTTTAATATGGTTTTAAATTTAAAATTAATAAAATAATATAATTATTAATCCTATTTAGGTTGTTTCAATAGAGTTGATATTGAATTTTTATAAAAACAACTTTCTATACTTATGAAATGTTTCTCCTTAGAAGACTACTTTTACACCATGTATGCGAGTTTAATTTTAAATTAATTTCTATTGATTATTTGTTTTGAATTTAGAAAAATGGAATAATTATTTTTAATAATAATATTTAATTTTATACAATATTATTATCTTAAATCTTAGTTATAATTAATAGTAAAAACATTAAAAAATAATTATCACGATTAAGGTTAAAACGGGTTTATCGGGGGATAAAATAAAAATATAATTGTTAAAATAACCTAAAAATTTTTCAAAATCCAATTTGATGTAAATATTTATATATTATATCATATAGGTTCTATAATAGGACATTTTTTATCTCTTTGTGATGTGTAAAATGTGGTTATAAGTTTTTATTTTTAAAAATTCCATGTGTGTCATCTAACCCACTTATAAAAGGAAACCACCTATATTCTCCTCTTCACACATGAAAATCCTTTTTATTTGGACAAAAAATAACAAAATATATTTCTAATTCCATACCCAAATCCTATATTCCAATTTTTTAATTATAAAAACCTTCTAATAAGGCTTTTAGTGCTAACCTAATGAGCTTGTTCTAAGAAGAAGTATCATTCTTAACTTAGTGTGTCTATATAATTTATTCCTCCACCTACTTAAAAACTTATTAAAATATTATGATATAATAAAATAAGAATCTACCATATAATTATATGTTACTATGTTTATTTTATAACCAACATCCATCTCCTATTCCATCAAATGAGAAATGAAACTGTCGATTGTGTATTTGGTGGACAATCTGCTCGTGAATAGATGTAATTCATTTTCCATCACCGCCTCCGAAGACTAGAGATAATGATGGATTTAATATTCATATATGATATATATAAATTTTATGTACTCACATAGTTATAATAAAAAATCTACCTTCTTACCTTCTAATCATTTGGAAAATGATAACATCGCTCGGATGTATGTGTGGACTACTACCTCCACGAAGCAATGCGATATAATTTTCATTTTTTTTACATGGATTCTAATAAAGAAAAACTAAATAAATTTATATTATATCCATGATATATAAATTATTATATAAATATTAATTAATATTTACCTTTCTTTGGTTTTACCCATTGAGAAAATGGAAACAACATTCCTGTATACATTTGACCTATAGTCTCCATGAATAGTGTAATTCTTTTTCTATATCTAACTTTAATGGATTGATATAAATAAATATATAATGAATTTACATGATATTTATATAATTTTTAACATTATTGAGATTATGGAACAATGATCAATCTAAAAGGATAAAAAAATACAAAGTCCAAATGTACATGAGAAATGAAGTAATTATTACCCGAAACATGATTTTAACAAGGAATTGTTAATATAATGGTAAAAAAAGGTCATAAGTAAATCATATATTTTATGATACATATTATTATGGGTATGAAATATATTTATAATAAACTAATATTTATTATATAGTAGTTTATAATGTATACAAATAAATTCAAGACATGAGGTAAGGGGATTTCTGTCTCACTTTTATTTCCATGGGACACATGTCATATTCATCACTTGTTTATTTTATATGGTGTTTATTCTACAAATGAATTTATTTTTTGATGAATATTATAAGAAATATGGTTATTTATATATCAATAAGTGGTTATTTATTTCATGGGTCTTATTATTCAAACATTACCAAAGTGGAAACGGTTTTATTTCACAACCTCAGTTTTTATCAGGATTGTTTATAATTATTCTTCCAATATTGAAATCTTATGATCTATCTTTTAATAAAATCAGTTATTTTATTTCCCTATAGTAATTACTAGAGAATAAATGTTTACCAATAATTATTCTCCCTCTAATTACTCAATCTACTTAGATATGTGTTTTAATAAAAATCAACTTTATTTATCTCTTTGGTCGAAAATATGTTTTCTTTCATGTCTATTTTTTATAAAAATGTTATAGAGAATGTCTTAACAATTATTAAATTTTTATTTAAGTAAATTTTTACCCATTTTTTAATTTTTTTTTAAATTAGTGTAAAAGTAATCTTCTTTTAATTTTCTGAATAAGTATCTTTTAACATTTTATTGAAAATGTGAAAACAATCTTTGTTTTAACATGTAAGAAATGAATAGTATTAACTACCGTCAAAATCACTCAATAACATAATGATTCCCTAATAAATATACTTGATTATTTTAAAATAAAATTTCTTTTTTAATATGTGGTAATTTTTTATATTTTAATGAATTTATTTCAAAATGGAAGGTATATTTTCCTCAAGAAAATTTTAATGATATTTTTATGGAATTTCTATTCATCAATAACAATAGAATTAAGTTTTTTTTTATTTTTTTAATAAGTATATGATACAATGGAACTAATTTATTCTTTATTTGTATGGTTTATACTTATAATGATAATATTTTTTTTGAAACTCAATCTTTTTCCATGGGTTAAACTATGTTGAAATGATGAAACGTTTATGAAACTAATTTCTTTTCCATAGGTTATGCAATGATGAAATGTTTATAAAACCCATTTAATTTATATGGTATTTGGTATGACGAGTGACCTCTGATATTTTATAACAAATATGTATCATTTTCATTATGTGATGGGTGAAACCAATATATCCCTTCAATTCATTTGGTAAATATTGAAATTTAATGAGATAAATAGGACGGTAATGGGGAGTGGACCCAGTTCAGTAAGGGAATTTTTCCATTATGACATTCATTGGAGTGAACCATGACTACTGCAATGGTTTGGGGAGCAAACCTAATCAATTATTAACATATTGGGATTAAACCTTGGCAACTATGATGGTTTGAGGAGTGAACCCAATTCACAATAATAGTCTTCAAATTGAGCCTTTATTGTTATAGAAATGATTTTCTATACTTATGTGTATGCTATAATTCCATGTCTAATAACAAAATTATGATTCCATGAATTATATTTTTTGATTAATTAATTATTTCTTTCTTAAAATGAACAAAAATTTATTCCATGACTCAAGTTTATGATATACAATATTTTGGGAATAATTTATAAATTTTATTGTCATGTTCTCATACACTCATGGTCCTGTTATGTTGATATATCCCTTGAATACCCTTAATGATAATTTTATCTCACCATTTTTTATGTTTCATTTAACCAGGTTGTAAACAAAGGTATTATGTATGATTTTTCAAATAAGGATTCTAGTTATGAAGAATGTAGTGGGTGATGATGTAGTTCACTTGAGAACAAGTTGTTTATATATCCATGTTTCCAAAGGCACTATAGCTAGATAAATTTTTGGAATGGATTAATATATTATATAATTAATATTAATATATTCAGATGTGATATTTATGTTTGATTATTTTATTTCTTTATAGTTTCTATTAGGGAAAGTTTTAGTTATCCTTTTGAAACTATGATGAGAAATATTTAGTGAGAATAATAAGGATAATTATAAGTACATGAAAATATCATTGAATTTTGGAAAAGGATTGAACTAGTGGTCTCCATGAAACTACAGACCTATCTAAATAATAAAAGTGGATTTTTCTTTGGAATAGTTATAATTAAGATTAATAACTCCTCAAAGAGAACATCGAACTAGACTCGATCAACACATTTTGCATGACAATATGCCTTATTTCACACCTTTTTTGACACTCCTAGGGGATATGATTAGGAAATTCACAAAATATTTACAAACCATTTTGAATAATTTGAATAATGACCATGAATGACCTAGGCTAATCATAAGGCATCATAAATTGGAAAAAGGTGTCATTATTTAGACATCCTATAAGTTTTGTCATGATTATGTTGTTTCCCACTATAATTATTGTGTCTCAAACTATGATTTTTGGTATTTGTTGTTCTCTAGAAGACAAGGTAATTGTGTTAATTCTAAATGTGATGGAAAATGAAATGATTATCTTCCTGAGAAACGAAATGTTATAGAAGTTGGAAAAAAAATCTCATTTCAATACACACACATCTTTCTCAAGATACAGATCATGATGAACTTCCAAATTATAAAAGGAGGTAACACTTTACTTTTGAGTCCTTAATGAATAAAATACCACATTACTTCAATGGTTCCAATGGTACACTAGTTGATAAGTAATGGATTAGTACTAATAAAAATATATTTTATTCTCTCTAGTGTTTAGATAACAAAAAATTAAATTTGGGTTTCTTTCATTTATAAGAAAAAGTCAATCAATGATAGAATATTATCAAGAATACGAGTAAAAAAGATGAAATTGACTTTGCAGAATGGAATAAGTTAAAGAAATTATTTTTTAATAAGAACTTTATTCATATTGTTTCTATAAAAATGGAGAAGGAATTCCTTGACTTAAAGTATAATGATGATGAATCTGTTGGTACCTATGAGGAAAAAATCACATGACTTGTGAGGTATGATTATAATATTATCATCCATCCTAAAAGTAAGGTAGTTAAATTTTTCAATAGAATAAAACAAGTATCCAAAGGTTGTTATCCATAAGGGTAATCATTATCTAGGAATAAATAGTTCTCTGTATAATCAATGTTTAAATGGAGAATGGAGTTACCCAGAAATCGTACAGTTTTGATAAGAAAAGGAGGATGGAATTAAAATAAAACTCTAAAAACCCTGGAGAAAATAATATGGTCTTTCCTTCATGCTCAAACTGTAGAAGAAAAAAATGGAAGAATCTATCTTAAGTGGACTAGTAAATGTTTTTCTTTGTGGAAAGTAATGTAATCCATCACTTGATTTATAATGTGATGTGAATAAGTTAGATAATGAATTTAATAGAGATAAAGCACCACAAAATATGCCACCCACACTCTAGAATTTTAAATGCAAAGAGTATTGAATTATGCTAACCAGTACTTAAATATGAAGGTTAATGATGATGACCGATTTAAGAAACTTATTAAGCTGAGGGAAAAAGGTAAATCTCATGCGATCACTATTTCTGACGAGGGGTGTGAAAACAATGTGGTGGAAGGTAAAATTACTATACACTATATAATTTATAATATATTATTTACCTATTGATCTTTCCACTATTTTATTTTTGAATAATTTTATAAGGGTCCACCCCAATGATTATAGGTTTAATTAGTAGTTATAATACCTAAAGTTATGATGATCACATATTAATTCTACAATTATTCTTTAGTTTAAGTCCATGGGAATGTTTTTCCTAAAAATAACTTTATTCTATATCAAGTTGAATTTTATGTAATCTTAGGCATGGACTGGATTTCTATACATAAATACATAATTAATTGCTAAGAAAGGGGAGTCACATTGGTTATTTCAAACCAACAAATGATTTTCTATCAATGTATTTATGGATATGAACATCTAATACAGATCAAATCAATTGTATGATTATTGATTCCCATTAAAAAGGGGTGTTTATCTCAAATTGTTCGAGATAAACTAAACATAAATGGTATGGTTGTTATTTGGGAGTTTTTTGAAGTCTTTAAAAAAATATTTTCAAATCCTTCCACTAAATGGTGATGTTTATTTCTAAATATAACTAATACCTAGTGGCACACTAATTTCATAGACTCCCTATAGAATATCCCCAATTTAGTTACAAGAATTAAAAAAGAAACATTAGAAGAATATTGATATAGGATTTATTTCATCCAAGTGTGTCACATTGGCGTGCACCTATTCTTTTTTATTAATAAGAATAACAGATCCACAAAAATATGCATTGTTTATAAGATTTAAACAACATCAAAATCAAGAAAAAGTACCCCAACCATGTATTTAGGTATTGTTTGATCGACTATGTATAGCTAAATAATTTTGAATGATTGAACTTCAATCTTGAAATCATAAATTGATGGTTAGGAAGGAGGATATATAGAAGACAACATCTACACAAGGCATGGACACTATGAATATACAGTGATGCCATTTGGCCTTAATAACTACTACATTATCTTCATGTATTTAATGAATATAGTCTTTAGAGATTACCTTGATTTGTTTTTTCTAGTCTTTATAGATGATATTATTATCTATTTAAAGAGAAAGGATGTCATGAGCCATCTCAGGTATCCTGGTAACCTGATAACCAAGCTGACTCGGACATTTCCCATAGGGAATTACTAATCTCCATGGGTTGGAGACTAGCACATGGAATCCTACAAGAGAAAGGTGAGAAAAAATATTCCACAATCACAATAGAAGAAAGATAAACAAGTCTATATGCATACAAAATAAACTCCACTAGAAAAAGTGTACTCAAATTCAAACATGTGTAACAACCAAAATGACATAAAAAATACCTGAAAATAGGAAAAAAATACCCAATACCCAATAAACATTACTCACAATGTCCTTGGATCAATAGATAGAGCCACCTCTAAGTGGAGCCTTTTCCTTGCTCGAACCAAAAAGTATATAATCTACAAACACCCAAAGGTATGGGTAGGATGTGAGATAAAAAATATAATTGGGGTCTTATGAAGGATTCCATAATAGATTCCATCATTTAATTAACAAAATAATGAGTTTTCAATTTTAAATACAATGGTTTGGCATTTCAAAATAAAAAATTTAAAATAGTTCATGCTTTACATTTCAAATGATGGAAATAATTTCAAACTAAAGATTCAGATTTCAATTGATGTAATATTTCAAAAAACTGTCTTAATTTTTTTATTTATATAAAATCATAAGGATTGTAAACAAGTTTATAAAAATTTTAATACATTTAAATATTAAATATAAACAAATGATCAACAAGGCCATCTTCCAAGAGGTATCATAGTTGTAGGTTATGGAATCCTCATACACTCATGTGACAAAAATTGTAATGGGTATACACATCCCTCAGTACTAGAAAGAGAGGAATCATCGACATTTCACTGGGAAATTCAATACGCTAAATAATGTTCATGTTAGATTTTCAAAGTGTCAATCTAGTGCTAGGAAATTCCCATCCTAGTATGTTTGTCCCAATAACTCACTAACTTCCAAGTCTTGTATGTAATCTAGTACACAGCAATAATGGGAAATTTATTTTAAAAATAGTTTAAAATATAATTCAACCCATTAAACCATTTCAAATAAATATAATTTCTATTTAAAAACGAAAATGGGTTTTAATAAAAAAATATTAATTTTTTCCCAATGAAACCAATGGTTTTTAATTAAAATAATTTAGTCCACTTTTATCATTCAAGATTTTCAGATCAATACACAATTTAATTTTACAATAAAATTAAAATATTTAATTTCAAAAAATTTCTATCAATGTCACAATAAACCCCCAATCAATAGAATTTGGGGTGTCCACAATTTTCCGTCAAAAACATTTCTAAAATTTAAATTTCACCAATTTCCATAAACACACCCCAATTAAGTGGAATTGGGATTTTAATAAAAAACTAAATAAAATATCATTTAAATAAATCAATTTATTTTAATTTAAACAATTGAAATTAAAATAGGAATTTAGGGTCAAGAAAAATTAGGCATCGTAAAGGAACCACCTAATTTGGAATCTACGGATCTCGAAACCAAATCCGGATTTTTTTATGGAGAATCATGAAAATTGGATCGGGTAACTATAACTTTGTTTAAGATCCCAAAACAAATGGTATTAGAACCTATAACCAACACATAGATCCATTAAACCCTAGGTATGAAAAGAGATAGATCGAGAGATAGATAACGAGAAGAGAAAACTAACTAGGAGAGAATTGATCACCATTATTCAATCTTTTATGAACTTCTAGGAGGGTTGTGAGGGGATAAGAACTTATATAGAAAGATAATAAGGAAGAATAAAAATATTTTTATATATTTAGCTCTATCAAGTACCTTAAGTTGTGGGGGGGGGGGGTTCAAGTGTTTTAGAAAGTATTTTTTTGAATAAAAATCTTTTACGTTCAGTTAGCTAGGCAGGGCAACATGGTTAGACCAAACTACTTTCCTTGGTTGTGCACCTATTTTAAATGGGATGTATGGTTTCTATTAAGAGGTATAAAATTTTCTAAAACCACGCACAAGTCACGAAAAACCCCAATTTCTATGTTTCCATGTTTTCCCGGAGAGGGCGCATGGTTTGGAAAAACGTGCACCAAACCTGTACTAGCCCAAAAAATTTCAAAATTTTGAAAATTTCACCTAAAAAAACCCCAAATGAAACCAAAACAAATTATAATAAAAGGAGGGGTTTAGTAATACCTAAAAATAGTATCAAGATGGTCCAACCTCCACACCATAGAAAATTTTGGTCCCCAAAAATCAAACTCAAAAGCCTTGATGCCAAAAAGATGAGGCCAATTATCTCTCATTAGTGACTCCCTCTCCCACATGTCATGTGAATCAGAACCATAGTTCAATCGTACTCAAACTGAAGTTATCATGACCCCACAAAGTAACTTTGTTTGAGAATCAATTATCATAACTTGTCTTTCAGTCCCTAGTATATCAATTTGAACCTAAATATCACTCCATCTCAAAACATGAGATGGATTAGATAGATACATTTGTAGCTGAGATACGTGGAACATGTTATGTATCGACAAATGGTATGTTTGAAGTGATAAATGGTAAAAATATTTCCCCACCTCCTCAAAAACCAAAAAAACTTCCAATAAAATGAGTAGTAATTTTCCCCTTCCACCCAAGCTGTTGGTGACCCAACTAGGGTGAAAATTTCAAGAACACCTGGTCACCAACTAAAAATTCCAATTTTCTACTATAATGATAATCATAAGACTTGTATCGACTATATGGTATCAATATTATCTGATTAATCTACTAAATCATTTTTTATCATCTCGTGAACCAAGACTGGTCCTACCAAGGAACATTCACCAATCTTTGACCAACACAATATAGATTTACAAGGCCAATAACACAATGCCACAAAGGATCAATTTTGATCGCGTAATGGTAACTATTGTTATAAGAAAACTCAACTGGCCCCATGTGATCATCCTAAGACCCACCTAAGTTGAGAACACATGAAGAAAGTAAATTCTCAAGATTATGTATAGCTCATTCTATCTATCCATCTGAATGTGGATGGTATCTCATGATCAAATAGACCTGAGATCTTATTTCCTCTTGAAGGCCTATCCAAAAGTGATAATTGAACTAAGGATCTATACCAGGAACTATAGTAGGTGGAACTCCATTGAAATGAGAAATATCTTTTACATATAGATTTACCAACTCTTCAACATTGGTTGTATCATGAATGGGTATAAGGTGAGATGATTTAGTTATACAATCAATAAAAACCCATATCTCATTCTTATTTCTATAGGTACATAGTAAAAAAACCACAAATTACATTTAAATCTTATCACACTTAAAATTAGGGACTTGAAGTGGCTAAAGAAAACCCGAAGGCTTTTGGTGCTCAGACATATCCTAGGAGCATGTATAACAGCATGAGATAAATTCAACAATGCCTTGTCTCATACCTGGCCACCATAATTATCGCCACATGTAATATAACATCTTTTTAGTACCTGGGTTCACAACCAACTCGGAATTATGGAAATATCCCATATTATCTTTCCTTGAAACTAACAAAATAATGAAGTTCTTCTAATCTCATTGGATTCCTCATGTAGAGAATGACCAATCAGACATGGTCTCCCCACCATGAAGAGAGTCTCTAATGATATGGAACTTATCATCAAGATGATGTTCCCAAATAATCATCTCAAGAAGAGAGGAAGAAAATTGAACACCTACCAAGGAAACCTCAACCCCTGATTCCTAACCTCCAATATGAATCTGTGCAAATAGAGCTGTCAAGTTACACTCTTCCAATGATTCTTTCCCTGCATTGGTTGGAAGTTTCCTTCTCAATGCATATGCAACAAAATTACCTTTCTATGAGTATAGTAATTTTTAAAATTGATATATTTTAGGTACTCCACCAAATACCTCTGTAGTGGATTAAAAAAAATTTGAGAGAAAATATAACTCAAGATATTGTGGTCTAAATATATGGTACACCTTTATATAAAAAGTTAATGTTTCCAACTCTTAAGTGTGTGCATCATAGATGGATGTTCAAGGTCATGGGTCAAGTAATTCTTCTCATGTATCTTATCCTTCCTATAGATATAATTAATGACGTGATTACCCTATATAAAAATGCAGCTCAAACCTCAACCTAATGCATCACAAAAGACCTTATAGCCCTTCCCAAACTCTGGAAGAGTTAAAACCAATTCAGTTGTAAAAATTTGTTTAAACAAAACAAAATAACTTTAAAATTTCTCATCCTAATAAAAATTTACTCCCTTCTGAGTTAGAGAAGTCATTAGAGAAGAAAAACTAAATAAGTTCTCAAGGAACCGATAATAATAACCAGCTAAGCCCAAGAAGCTCTAAATATTCCAGACATTATATGGTTTATCCCATGTCATAACAACTTTCACCTTCTCAGGGTCAATTTAAGCACAATTCTTTGACACCATGTGTCCCAAAAACTTTACATCTAGAATCAATAAATCAAAATTTGAAATCTTCAAATAAAGTCATTAATTTATCAATAAACTCAAAACTATTCTCAGATGATGCACATGATCCTCCTAAAAATTAGAGTAAGCAAGGATGTCATCCAAAAACACTACCACAATGGTATCTAGATACCCCTGGAAAATCATGTTCATTAAATCCATAAAGTACTGATGGAGCATTGATTAGACCAATTGGCATTATAAGGTACACATAATAGTGGTATATATTCTAAAAGGCAGTTTTTTGAATGTCAGATTATTTTATCCTTAACTAATAGTAGCTAGACCAAATATTAATCTTCGAGAACCATTTATCCTCCTTCAACTAATCAATCATATCATCAATCATTTTAAATAGATAAATGTTAATTATTATATATCGATTGAGATTTCTACAATCAACACAAAGGTTCTGTGAACAATATACCTTCAAAGAAAAGAGAATAAGATCTTACCAAGGTGACACACTCGGGAATATAAATCCTTTCTCAAGAATATAATCCAACTGTGCCTTCATCTATTTGATTTCAGCTAGTGCCATGTGGTAAGAAAGAATAGACACTGGTTGAGTACTAGGTACTGAATCAATAAATTACTCTACCTCCCTTATTAGTGGAAAACCATAAAATTCTAAAGAATAAACATCGGGAGACTCAGTGACCACTAAATAAAGATAACTTCATAGAGATTACCACTCTAGATCAAAATAAAAAACAAATATCACTTTCCCCAATTATGGATAAAAATGTTCGGCTCTACATAACATATTGGCTCGTTCTCCTCGAATGATTTTGTAAACCCTATAAGAAATTGTAAAGGAGACTCATCAAAGATAAAAATCAATTCAAGAGTTTTTGGAAATGACCCAATTCATCTCGAAAATGATGTCAAGTGGGTTCATGTCATGAAAAAAAAAACTCCAAAAAATCTCAACATCTAAAAGAGAGAATACATAAGTTGGACTATGATGACCCTACTCTCTCTTCATACCAAGGGGTGTAGTAATATATATTATGCAAGATAAGAGATTCATAGGAAGATATAGTATATTAACAATATGGATTGAAATAAATGAATAATATGAACCAATATAAAATAGAGTCATCACTGATGATGAAGTTATAGTAATAGTGCCTATGACAGTCACTTGACCCATATCCACTTCTTATATAGTCTGTTCCACTACGTGAAGAAGCTTTATTCTGAATGCATGTGGATAGAACCCCTTCGTTCATGAAGCATCTGATTTTCACCATGATTTTGGTAGGTGTTGAGGATCTATTGCCTCTATAGGAAGTGGAACAATCATTCTATAAATTCTATAGGTGTCCTGAGCATCCAAAATAACCACATACCTTGGGTGCCTCCATGTGGACCCACTTCAAATTCTAAGTCTTTCCACACTAGTAGAAAATCAAAGGGCCTCTTACATGCACTGAAAGTAGTCAATAATGACCCTACTATCAAGAACCACCCTCATAATCATCATGATATTTCATTCCAATAGAGGAATTCACACTTCCACTGAGAGTGAAAGAAACTCCCAATAACCCTGACTTACCATCCAGGTCCATCTCGACCATCCGCACTCTATCTAGTACATTAGCGTAAGAAGGAAGCTTCATCAAGAAAATTGGAGAATGAATATAAGATTATAGTTCCAACTTGAACCATATATCCTTAATCTTATCATTCAATATAATCTCAAGTGAAATCTTCCCAAGCTTAGAAAAATAATTTGTATACTCTATCATGGTCTTATCAGCCTACAAAAATTTTAAAAATGCCATTACCTTGGCCAAGAATAATTACTCTAGATTGAACTGGTTAGTGAAAATAACCTTTATGTCATTCCACTCTAATACCTCATGTTTACTCATCATCCCCATTGTGTCTCATCATCTCTTGATCAGTTGTTCCCGTACAAAGGTGGAACACTTTACCTTAATTTCAAGGGATGTATCCAAGAAATCGGATAAAAATTCCATCATACTCAATGATTTCAAAGACTCTAGATGATCATTTTAGAATTTGTACAATGTTGGATTCTACTAAAGGAACTCTTGAGAAGAAATTTTGAGAACTTCCCTCTGTGGATCCACAGTTGGAACCTAAATAAGAAAATGTGGTGGTGCTTGTCCCGGATCTTAGATAACGTGCACAATCACCTCAACTAGACTCAAGTCTATAAGAGGATTCAATCAATGAGGTTCATCATTAGCTTCCCCTTGATCCAATTTGTACGTCTTCATAGAGGCAAGATGCTACAATTCATCGGTAGAAAACAAATAATATATCAGTTTAACACTCAAAAAGAGCAATGAGGGAAATTAATCCCAACAGATAGATAAACAATATTTGTATTTCACCTATCCAAATAAATAGTAGGGAAAATTATTGAACTAATCATCAAGATGCCTTTACCTAACCACCCCAAGTGAATTAAGCTCCATCTTAATGAGATATGGCAAGGCACACAATAACAACCACCTCCTAAGTCCCAATAAGATTAAACAACTGCTTGCTGACATGAAGGTTAGTTGTAGAACCCACACCTTTTATACTACTACTTCAAAAACCAACCTAGGTACCCCTATAACCAAATAAAAGAGATGGATATGACATATCCCCAAGGGAATTTTCGATCCCCATGGGTTGGTGACTAGAACCTGGAATCATACAATATGAAATTGGGAATTAATTTTCCACAAACACAATGAAAGCAAGAAAAACATGTTAGTATGAATACAAAAGAAAATCCACTGGGAAAAGTGTACTATAATTAAAACAAGTGTAAAACTCTATGTACTAAAACAAAGTACTTGAAAATAGGAAAAACCGATAAAGCCTCAATGAACATAAATCACTAACTATACAGATCAATAGCTAGAACCACCTTTGTGTGGTTCCTTTCCCCTTCTCAAACCTGGAAGGAGATAATCTCCAAAAACATGAATGAACAGGTAGGGTGTGAGCTAAAAATCCCAGTAGGGTATCACCAAGGATTCCATAACAGATACAAATATTTAATTAAAAAAATAAAGAAATTTAAATTTTAAATGCACAAGTTTGGCATTTTGAAATGAAATATTTAAAACAATTCATGATTTAAAATTAAAATTATGGAAATACATTCAAACTAAAGAATCACATTTAAGTTTATAGGATATTTATAAAAAAATAGATTAAATAAAAATTTTATATAAAATTGTTTATATAAATTCAAAATGCATGGAAAATAGTTTTCAAAAAATGGAATAAATTTATATCTCAAATATAAACAAGTGATAAAGATAGTCATCTACAAAGTAGTATGATAATAACAGGTTATGGGATTCTCACACACTCATGTGATAATAACAGTAATGTGTATAGACGTCCATCATCATTGTAAAGAGAGAACTCATTAGTATCCTAGTGGGGAATTTGATGTACTAAATAATTTTCATGTTAGAGTTGTAAAGCATCAATCTTGTGCAAGGTTATTCCAATCATAGCATGTTTGTCATAATATTTCACTAACTACATAATATTTCATTTTCTCTAGTAAACAATAAAGATTGGTAATTTTTTTAAAAATAGTTTTAAATAAAATTCACATTTCCTATTTCCATTGAATACCCAAAATGGGGTTTTAATCAAAACATGATTTTTACACAATAAAACCAATGGATTTTAATCAAAATGATATAATCCATTTTTCTCATACATGAATTTAAAATCAATTCACAATTAAATTTCACAATTAAATTTAAGAATTTAATTTCCAATAATTTCCAGAAATTTCAGAGAAATCCTCTAAGTCAATGGAATAATTTTTTTTCATAATTTTCTATCAAACACAATTTCAAAATTTAAATTTAAAAAATATAAATCTTACTAATTTCCACAAACACACCACAATTCAAGGGAATTGGGGGTTTTTATAATTTTATGCCAAAACTAATTTTCCATAAAAGCCCCAATTCAATGGAATTCGGTTTTTAATAAATCAAATTAAATAAATTTCATTTAAATAAATAAATTTAACTTAAACAAAGTAATTTAAATTAAAACATCAATTTAGGGTTAAGAAAAATTGGACATCATGACGAAACCACATACCTATGAATCAATGGATCCGGAATCTCCAAACCCAAATCAGGATTTGTCAGTGGAGGACGATGACAACGAGATCTAGGAATCAATCCTAATTTTAAGATCCCAAAATAGAGGGTATTATATCCTCCAACCAACATGGAGATCCACCAAAAAATAGGGATTAAAAAAAGTGAGATGGAGATAGATAATTGGAAGATGAAACTAATGGGTAGAGGATTGACCATCGTTCGTCAAGATTTTATCCACTTCTAGGAGGGTTCATAGGGTCCAATAACAACTATTGGGAGCACTTAAAAAATTTTAAAATGATTTGGGGTTATTCTGGTCCATCAGGTATCTTATGTGTGTGTGTTGGGTGTGTTAAAAAATAATTTCTTGATTAGAAAACTCATATGCACATTTAGCTGGGTAGGGCCACATGGTTAAACCAAAACGTGAACTCTGGTTGTGTGACTATATTAAATGGGTCGTACAATTTCTCATAAGAGGGAGTTGAAACCATGTATAATCCATGAAAAACCGAACTATCTGGGTTTTTTATGGTTTACCTTGAGAGGGTGCACTGTCTGGGAAAACTATGCACTGACTACGAACTAGCATAGAAACTTCTAAAATTTTCAAAATTTCCCAAAAAAAAACCCATCCAAAAAATGATTAAAAGAGGTGTTTAGGAATACCTATAAATAGTAACAATATGTTATGATATAACAACATAAATATCACATTAAAATTGAATTGGAGACTATAATAATCGATAATCTATATGAAATTTTTACAAAGTGTAAATTGTGGCTATAAAATGTTTCATTTTTGAGTTATATAATCTCAAGAGAGGGTATATACGTGGATCCATAAAATAAAGAGACTATCGAACATTGGTCTAGAACTGCTAATATGACTGAGAACTATTTGTTTTTCTGGATATTATTGATGGTTTGCGGAGAATTTCTTAATAATATCTAATAAATTCACCAAGTTAACTTATAAGGGAGCCATGTTCTTCTAGGAAGATAAATATTAGGAAAATTTCAAGGAACTAAAGAGAAGGTTTTCCATAAATCTTATTCGTATATTTCCATGTAGTGTACAAGGGGTTTGAATCTATAATTATGTATTAAATAATGGATTGAGAAGCGTTCTCACACTGAATGATATGATGATAGCTTATCCCACATGAATGTTAATGGTTTTGGAACAAAATTACCCAACTCATGATTTAGAGATATGTGTGTTAATTTTTACATTAATAATATGTATTCATTATATTTATCAATAAAGGTGTGATATAAATAATGATCATTAGATTTTAAAGTATATATTCAGATTCAAATATTTTGACATGAACTTGAGATGATGGTTAAGGATGATTAAGATTATTAAAACTCAATATATTACTATAATGGGAATGTGAAAAAGGTGTCCAATGATTTGAGTTGAAAAGATCAGCTATCTTATTTATGATGAGGATCCTAAAAGATCCAATATTTATGAAATTTTAAATTAGGGATCCATAAATCATGGATGAAGGGGGAAATATTATCTTTATTAAATAAGTGTTCTATCATCTGTCCAAGTAAGGAATAAAGAGGTGAAATAGGAAGATTTAGAGATACAGAAGAAGTTGAGAATTGATCTTGAGTTTAACCTTGATAGATATGGAATGAAAAGGTTAAATAAACTTGTATATTTTTATCCATTTTAGATTTGAAGAATGATATATTATAGAAATCTCATAGTTCTTCATTTTCTGTTCATCCTGGATGTACAAAGATGTATAGATATTTGAATGAATATTTATAGTGGGATGAAATAAATAGAGATATTACAGAGTTTTTATCTCAATGATTATTATGTAAGAAACTTAAGGATGAGAGAGAAAATTTATAAGAGATTTCATAACCATTACCCATACCATAATAGAAATTATAAAACATCAACATGGATTTTGTCATTGGAATCCCCAGAATTTCTAAAGGGCACAATGATATATGGGTAATAGGCGATCAAGTTACAAAGTTAGTATACTTAATCACTATAATTGATGATTTATATTGGGATATAGTAGCCACGATATACATTAAATTGGTGGCAATGTTTCATGAAGTACCATAGTCTATTTTGTCTTATTAGGTGAAGATCTGGTGAAGTATTAAAAAATACCTTGATAATGAATTGAGTTTTAGCACTGCATATCATCCTCAGACATATGGTATTTCTGAGAGAAGAATTAAAAACCTATAGTATATAATAAGATATCTTTATATGTATTTCAAATGTCGGTAGGATGAAAATATTCATCTAGTTGAGTTTTTATACAATAGTAGCTTTTATTAAAGCATTTAATTGGATCCTTATAAATCCTTCCATGGAAATATGTGCGAAACTCCAACGTACTGGGATGAAGTTTGAGAAATAAAGCTACTGGGACCCAAGATAGATTAGGAAATTTTATATAAAGTCAAATCCATTCAATAACACATCATGGTATCTCAGATTGGACTGGAAAGTTATGATGAAAATCAATAGCGTGATCAGAAGCTTGAAGTTAATGAGAAGGTTATTCTATAAATTTATCAATGGAAGAAGTTTATGAGATTTATAAAGAAATGGAATTTTTCCCTAGGTATATTGGCCCCTAATATATTATTTATAGAGTAGGGATGGTTTATTATCTCTTGTAACTTCCATTTAACTTCTCTCAAATCCACGAGGTGTTCCATATATCTCTCCCAACGAAGTACATACCTAATCATTCAAATGTACTAAAATAAAATATCTTACCACTTAATCACGATCTTTCATATGAATAAAAACATATTTATATTCTATATCACAGAGAGAAATTTAAATGACATAATACCACTCACCTAGTTAAAGTTTTATGAAAAAACCATCAACTTGAGGAAGCTTCCTAGGATCCCGATGATAAGATGAAGTAGAAGTATCCTCAGTTTTTTTGTAATAGAGTGATATAATTTTGATGGAGAATTTCATTTTTATGGGGGTTATAATGTAACACCCTAATATTTTTCTTAAGTTTTTTTTCCAAATAAATTTAATTTCATTGATAGATTTCATTACACATTATACTGAATTTCAAATAACCATGATGTACTATTAGTATTAATATTTAAAGAGACCAATATAACTTATCCATCAAAAATAAAAGTATGAATAAGAAAAAACACATTCTGAAAAACATTATATGGTTTTAGATAAATAAAATATATTAATAAATAATAACTTATTTTTTGGTAATGACTTTTTATGCTTTGAAAATACATTCTTCTAAAAAATGATTTTTTTTTGGAAAAATATATTTTTTTCAATTTAATAAAATTTATGTGTAAATATTAACTTTATTTTTGGATTTAATAAGTCAAAATTATTTCAGGGTGAATTTTTGGGATTTTTCTAAAAGTATAATTCTCTAATGAGGAGTGTAAAAACTGTTTTTTTATTAAAAACTTCTTTTATTTTAGATTATTTTCAAGTTAAACTTTTTAAATATGTTTTAATAGTAAAATTATTTCAGTTATATTATAATAAATCCAATTTATATGATTTTAATCATGTTCATATTGAATTTTTATATGAAAACTTTCTATAAATAGAGAAATTTTCTCTTTGCAAAACCAGTTTTTCATCAGATCAATGAGTTTTATTTTAAATTATATTATTCCAAATTTATGAAATGGATTTTTAAAAAATGATTCTATATTTGTAATAATAATAATTGCTATTATATAATATTTTCAACTTACTTTTTGTATAAAATTAGTATTAAAAACAGTAAAAATGAATTACTTTAATTAAAGATAAAATAGGTTTACTAGGGGATTAAACAAAAATATAATTGAAACATGAACTAAATACATGTCTATATCATATTTTATAGACATATTTTGACTTTATATTATATAATTTCTTTAATTATCCACTTTGTCTTTCATTTGGAATGTGTAAAACATGGGTATAACGTTTTCTTTCAAAAATTTACATGTGTGACCTCTCCTCCACTTATAAAATGGAACCCCCTATCCTTTCCTCTTCACACTTCCAAAGCCATTTGGTTTAAAAACATATTATTTAATTCCCTATAAATATCTGGAATGCCTTATTTTTATTGGACAACCCATTATAATAAGTATTTTAGTTCTAACATAAAGAGGTTGTTCGAAGAAGAGGTATCGTTATTATCCAAGCATTTTTCTTTAATTTATTCATCCACCCCTTCAATTATTATTCAAATATGTTGATATAATAAAATAATTATATACCATGTATTGATATTTTATTACTTTAATTACATAACCTACATCTATCTCTTCCTCCATCAAAAGGGAATCAAAAATGTGGAATGTGTGTACGGAGGACTACCGCTTTGCGAACTGATGTGATTCGTTTTTAATCATCGCCACTCACAAATAATGATATATATGTATTTAATTGTTATATATTAAATTTATTACATATTTATAAACATATAATTATAATATCACATCTAAGTTCTTACATCACAATCCATTATAAAATGATAACATCGCTTGTGTGTACGTACAAACTACATCCGCCATAAAATAATGTGATACATTTTTCAATTTATTTTAAAATAGATGGTTATAATGTTATATTAAATGAATATATGTGATATATATGATAAAAACAATAATTTTGGATATGTTTATTAATATTTACATTTCTTTCATTTCATTTTTTGAGAAAATGGAAACTCCATTCATGTGTACATATGAACCATTGTCTCCATGAATGGTTTAATTCATTATATATATATACATATTTAATGGATTAATTTAAATAAATATATAATTAATTAATATGATATTTAAATCATGTTTATAGTACTATATATTGCTGGACTAGGATCAAAGTAAGAAAAAAAATTATACCAAAACATACACGAAAAAACATTTATTACCCGAAACGTGATTTTAACAAGGAATTGTTAATAAATGGATAATAAAAGGTCATAAGTAAATAATATATGATATGATATAGACATGATTATAATTCTATAATGTATTTACAACAAAAAAATATTTATTATATCAGAGGTTCATTCATATTTTAGGAAATTCGAGACTTGAAGTAAGGGGATTTCCATTTAAATTTTGTTTCTGCGAGTCACATTCCATTTTCGCCACATATTAATTTTTTCTAGTGTATACTAGACACGTGAATGTATTTTTTAAGATTATATTGAAAATTATTGGGATTTAAATATCCATATATATATATATATTTATTTAATGGTGATTATGATTCAAACATTACCAAAGTGGTAAAGGTTTTATGTTATGATATCATTGTTTATCAAAATTGTTTATGATTATGATTTCGATGATGATGTATAATGATCTATCTCTAAATAAACTAAAGTATTTTATCCTATTGTGTTTATTTATAGATAATAAATGTTTCCATTTTATTTAACTCTATTTTATTACATAATATATTGAAATAATTATTTTTATAAAATTTGACATTATTTTTTTCAATGGATGAAAATAATTTTTATTCCCTGTCTATGTATTCCCAAAAAAATATAATGAATGTTATTTAAATTATAAAATGAGTTTGTAAAGAAAAATGTACCATTGATTTAATTAAAAAAACCCCATGAAAAATAATTTTCTTCTCATTTTCAATATAGGCCTTTTTTGAGTTTTAACCAAAAATGTGAAAAAAATATTTATTTTAACATTTATGACATGAGCAATATTTCACATCATCATGACCACTCATTGATTTAAATATTCGATTATAAGTTTCTAAAAGGTTTTCAAATAAAAAAAATTCTTTAATATGTGGAAAATTTTTAGATATTAAAGACGAGCTTCCAAAATAGAAAAGATATTTCTCATCATGAATGTTTTAATGGTCTTTCTATGAAATTTTCACTAATGAACAAAAAAAAAATTGGTGTTACTTATGTTTTTATGGGGATATGATCCAATGAAACCATCCTTATTGTTTATCTAAAAGGTATATATTTTTTATTACTATATTTTATGAAACCTATTCACTTTTCACTTTTTATGTTATGAGTAAATTATGAAATGATTTTGAAACCCATATCTTTTTCATGGGTTATGCTATGATAAAATGTTTATCTAAACCATTTACTTTATATGGGTTATTATATGATGAATGTTTTAAAATATTGTGGAAAACATATGTATTATTTTGATTATGTGAAAGGTTGGACCTATATCTTCTTTTAATGAATTTGGTAAATATAGATATCTCATGAGATAAATAGAAATGGAATGGGGAGTGAATCTAGTTTAGTCGGGTATATTGTCTACTATGATATTCATGGGAGTGAAACATGACCACTGTGATGGTTTGGGGAGTGGACCCTGTCATTCCCCCAATCTTAATATCCTAGAATTAGTGGGTTATTTATTTCATGGTAATCTGTGTACAAGATATTACATTCCTTGCATCAAGGTTTATTAGTTCTCAAGAGACTAGATACATTATATTGCAACATTACAAAAAAAAGTACAAAAAATTATTCTATAATGATATCCTTTATTATTCATTATATTATATTTTATTACCTGGGGAAATGGGGAACAATGTAAAGGTAGTGAGCTTAATTTTTTGATAATGGAAAAAACATGTTGTGTAAGAAAAACATGGAATAGAAAACAACATGAGTACAATTAATGCCAAAAAAATGAATAGATAAGTGACATACATGGTAGTGAAAAAAATGGATTATTACGTGGATCACAAAATAATCTAAAAGATGGATTTTCATAATGCCGAACATCATAATCAGATCATCAAGGCCTTGTTCCTAGACATTATTCTTATAGTGTATGAATACTCCCACTACCCAATCAATGTTGTCTCATAAGATATGACACTACACGGAGGGGCCATATAATTTTGGGCCCCACTCATTACATAAAATTACCATGCAATCAATTTCATACCAAATAAATATGGCCTGTATATGGAATAAGTATCATGGTCGAACAACATAGAAATACATGGAATATTTTCCCAATGGAACATATCATATTTGATAATCCAATATAGAAAATTAGATTATACAGGTCATTAATAGATTTTCCCAGTCTATTAATAACTAAGAATATGATTAAAAATTCCTTTAAAACATATATTTAATAATTATAGATTCATAGTTTGAAAAAGTACCCACAACAACTGATTTATAAGAAATGACAGGTAATGGGAACATTAAAATATTAATTAATTTCAATGAATTTAAGGAATTGAATATTCCATGGTATAATAAAAATTAAACACATAAATTATATGCCAATATAAAAATACTACATTTTGGTTTATAAAATGTATGATAATTATCTATAGCATATCCCTTGGGAGTGTCAAATTAGGTGAGCAACAAGGACTAACTCATCATGCACTAGGATGATGATGGGGATATACCAGATCAACACATTTTGATGTTGTTACCCCTAGATTCATCTATGATAAACCATGAAAACTTTTTGTGTCCATAAATGGACATATTTTCTAGGAAAATCATACACTTTGTACATAAAGAAATTATATAATTGTTATGGCTTTGAGGTGATTTATGCATAGTAATGGCTTATAAAATTCACAAAATATGAGTGAATGAAATGATTACATGGATTATATGCCTTAATAAAATGACATAAACATAATAATTAAATATTAAAAAGATTATTAAAAAGGATATGACAATGGTAATGTAAATAGTAATTGTAAGAAGATAGAAAATCAACAATTACATCGACTTAGTAACGACATACAAAATGGGTATAAATTAAGTGTGTTTTTATAATGTACTATTACTAATGTATAAAAGGCAATATACTGAAATGAATAAATATAAAATGAGTGTAACACCCCAGGAATTAAAAAATAAATTTAATATAAAATGTAATGAACACAACACTGAGTCTTTGTGAAAAAACATTGTTATTCTAATTATTTAAACAAGATAGTCATAACCTAGCCATTAAACACAGTAATATTAACATTAATAACAACTACTAAATGTTATTTATAATTTTTTCAAATATATAAAACATATTTATATTGAAATATATAATTATTGGTAAAATAAAAATCATTTTTTCAAAATTAAATTAGGGTGATTTTTTATTATTTTTCTGAGAAGATTCATTTTTTTGATGAATTTTGAAAAATACAGTATTTTAGGTAACAACTATATTTCTCGTTTAAATAATTATTATACTTTAAGTTGATTTTTAAATTCACCATAGATAAATTATATATATAGTAATCCAATTTTGATAATTTTAATCATTTTTATATATAAATTAGAAATAAATAACCTTCTAGAAACACATGTGGGTTTAGAATTAGATGTAATCTTGAAAATTTTGTGAATTGAATTTTATAAAATAGACATACGTGGTTGCGATTATTAAGATATTTTGAGTCTGATAGGATCAACATTATTTTTTTTGGTGAATAGTAACTTGACAATTTGGAATAGTAATGTTACCCTTATGAATAGTAATATGAAAAATAGAATTGTAACCTTATATATGAATGTATGGATAAAATTTAGTCACATTATCAGTAGAAATATAATATAATTTAATAATTATATAAGTAAATAAATGTTTTAAAAATTATTAATTAAGTGACCGAATTTTTGTAAGTCATAAATATTCAATTATAATATTATAATCAATATAATTATTTAAAGGAAATTCCATTTTCATAAAGTAGACATATAAATTAATATTTCGTTATCCTGTGGTTATAAGTTAATTTTTTGAGACCTTAATTTTTCAAAGTGTAATAAAATTAGTTTTAATTTGTGAACATGTATTTTTAAATTAAATGGTGATTTTAATTAGAAATTATATTTCTCATATTTAGAAAACTATTTTCATAAAATCGTTTTCATTTATTAATTCTACACATCATAAATGATTAGGTTATTTTTTTTATTTTTCTAAACGACATGAATTTATTATGAAAAGTAAATTACGATAATTTTGGATAAATGTTAATTACATGAATTATTGAGTCATAAGTGATGTATAGATGATTTAATCCCAAAATATAAATCTAAATTTTATTATTTTTAATATATTATGTTATAATCATAAAAATATTCATAGTATTAATCCAAAATAATAATAAACAAATAAAATATTCAAAAAACACCGATCTTCTCCATTATACATATCACGCCTCACCACCACTTCTACTTGCACATCTGAGCCTTAAATCTTGTCCAAATTCTTCCCAAATACCCTTTTCAAGTCTCTCCCCATGTCTAGGAGCTTTTGGTCAAAAAATATCAAACCATGGTTCCTTAAGGAGGTTCTCAAAGACTAGAATTCAAGAGGTCAATAATTTTTATTTTTCTTTTATCTTCCTTGAATTTCTCTGTTCATTTCCTATCATATCCTCACCTAATATATCCAAATGAGTATGATAAATAAAGTATCATATATATACTATAATTATATAATGTTAATGAAATATACTTCATCAATATCCTTTCTCTCTTTCCCTATTTTATTTCAAAAATAAAAGCATTGTTCAGGATGTGACGATTACAACCTTTGTAGATGACAGAATTTTGTTCTCAAATTTCTCCTTCAAAGATGGTCATGAAACCATTTTTATGGTTAAAAGATACTATAATATATCAATTATAACCTATTTATAGGTTTTTAACTAGAATATATTCATAATATTAATTCATACGACAAATCAAGTTTGTGATGATCGAAAAATCGCCAAAATAATCTAAATGATTATCACTAATGTATTATCTAATGATGTATCCACACCCCATACAATCAAATGAATTATATAATAATTTTATATTATGTATATTCATTAATGAAATATAATTCCATTTTTGTTTAAAAAACTCAATTTTACATGATCTTTCAAAAATGTATATAGGTAAACCAATCATGAAAACCAAAGAAATGAACACCCCCAAACAATGGAATTCAATCTTATAACTCATCAAAATGTCCATAAAAGAACTAAATAAAATCATATTAAATAAAATAATTGGTTAATAGGTTCTGAAATAAATAATTAATGAATTTAATTTCATTATCCCGGATATTAAGTGCAAGTGAAAAACACTTTCGAACATAAGGTAAGGGTTTTCTCAACTCACTTTCATTTTCATGAGATATGCCTTACTCACAAATATTTCTTATTTGTGGTGTATGTATTCATCCCATTTGTGTTCCATATAAATAATCTATTTATATTCAAGGTATTAAATGCCTAATTTTTTGGTCATAAATTTTATGGGGTAAAAGGTTCGACTGTTTGCAAAGTGTTATGGGTTTCTTCCTGAACCTCTATATTCCTTCGAGTTATGTTTTCTCCATCTTTACACCAATGTAATTATTTAATGTTCTTATGTAATTCTTCTAAATTCTATTTAAATGTTCCAAAATCATGTATCTCAATCAATACATCTTTATTTTAGGGTTAATTTCATCTTTTACAAGGTTTCCTTCCCAATTCTTCCTAATACGCAATCCCAATTAAAGGGAACTTATCGATTTCTTAACCATTTTCAAGTACCATACATAATATGGTTTAAGTCACCATTATTTTTATAAAATAACTAATTTAGGAATGAAAAAAAATATATTTTTTATTTCTGGTTTATACAAACAATTATTACAAATACAAATTATTTTTCTAAAAGAACTCCTCCTTTCAAAGTAATAAAAGGCTATTTCTATAAAAATTCATTAATGATTTTATTAGAGGGTTTTAATATATTTCAACACATCTGTTGAATATTATTCTCTATTAAGATTTAGATCTTATTATTATCATCTACTCTATATTATTAAATTTTTTTATGATTAGTTTCAATGTGAGTGTGCTATCATGATACCATTCACCATATTACTCAGAATGGTTAATGATTATGTTTATTGATTGGGGAAATTTATTTACATTTCATCTTAATATTTTGATTATGTTTAACCCCATTCATATGAGAAATGCATTTAACTTGGTCAGTGATAGGTGGGTCCCTCTATGGTTTCATGATGCATTCGTATGTCTCATTAGATAAACTAGACGAGATTTTTAACTACTTATGTATGGCGTCTTGGCTTAGGCCCTAACGATATGTTTATGATGTATCATATTATGAATTCCCTCATTGTGATACAATTAATTGATATTCCATGTGATTATTCGACTAATATAATATCCATAGTTATATCTCATTTTCATGTGATTATTTATATGATATTATTTATTTAGTTTTTATTCCCGCCACAATATGCTCAAGATTATGTTTCAGTGGCATGAGTTATTCACATTGCCTTATTGTATATGACAACTTCTACTGTATTTTTTCCCTTTATTGAGAACCTAAGATCACCCCTTTATTTTGTTTAATTTTTTTCCCAATATACGAAGGTGTATTTTATTATTTTTATTCAAGGATAATATTTAAGAATAAGAGTGTTTACAAAGAAGTTTCTATAATTTATTTCATTTTACTTTTTAACAATTAAATTCTTTATGCATCTGGTTTTAAAAAGATACTAAACTATTTGGTCCTTTGGGATGAGACTTCCTTATTTATATTAAAATATAATAATTTAAGGCACCAAATCCATCTAATGGGGTCAAGGTCTTTATAATGTGAAGATAAAATGTATTTTTAAAAGAGATAATGATTATAGAAATCTAAATAGGAAATAAAGAGAGAAATAAGGGCTATTACCTCTCTAAAAGTTCTTCGATTAGAACCTGACTATAGATCCAACCAAACTCCTCAAGAATGAAGATATGACTAGGGGAGATACACCTTGATAGAGAAATAATATGGAAACTTGAATTTGGGTCTTTAATAATCTGAGGAGGGGGTAGGTATTTCAGTTTTGGTAAGTGTAAATTCATGGAATAATTTATTAAATATGTAATTATTCGACTTTCTTATTAGTTCTCCACTATAACCACTGTGATCCACTGACCAATTTTATGCCCCATTATAGTGTTTAGTTTCCAAAATAGTGAAATATAACTTCCTTGGTCGAATGAAACATACTTACAAAAGTATGATGTCATGTGCACCATATTTTATTGTATTTTACTATACTCTACCATTTTTATCATATTTTTCCATTTTAATCCAAAATTACAAAATTTAAAGCCTTGTATAATTTAAAAAACATGATTACAAAAATGTAATATATTTTAGAAAAATAATTCTATATATACATATATTTTTTCTTTTATTTTATGTCGATACATTCATCTAAAATAATATTCAAGAGTAAACATCCATTTAAATTTCATAAATAATTTATGTTATAACACCACAAAAACCATAGATACATAACCTCCTATAACTCCTCATCCCTAGTTACCATGATTTGGTTCATTATTACAAAATAATGGCATGATCACTAAAGATCATGTCTCTAAACACCAATTAGTTTAGTAGCCTTGGAATTACAAGATACATACATAAGTTTTACATTACATCATGAAATTAAAAACAACAATATTGTGTCCCATTTTAACACACTCATATCCCATATCCTATTAATACAGGTTAATCATAATATACTTTTTTTTCATCCTGGAGAAAAAACATAGTAAGGGGTGATCTCAGATGCTCAGTAAGGATAACAATATAGCTGAAACTATAATAAATAAGAATAACCATTTAAGGAAATGTATAAGAGTAAAAAATAAGTCTTTTAAACATAAACTTCAGCATAATATGGAAAATATAAATCAAATAATTCCATTTAATTATTCACGTGGATATTCTACTAGTCGAATAATCACATGTAATATCAATAGCCAATTTCATAATGATGGAATGAATAATGTTGAACATTATAACCACATAGTCATGGACTCATGCCAAGACTGCAAATGATGTTTTTCTCAATGCCTTGTTCCAAGACACTAGTTTGTCTCATGAGACCTACCGATGCCTCGAGGAGCTATCACGGGCTCCACCCATCATTTACTAACACCAATGCATTCCTCATATGAAAATGTTGAAACATAAGATAAACATTCGTATTAAAACTAGCATACTAAATGTTAATACTTTAAACATAAACCATCAATAGTATAAATATATAATAATCATAGTCAAACATATCAAAAAACCTTCAATACAATAAATCAACTTCAAAAGAACATAAAATCCAACAAATGATGTCGACATAGTCGAAATCAAAACTATTTGAAAGAAATATCTCTTTCTATTTTGAAATTATTTAAAATTAAAGTAATTATAAAAGAATACATTTATTTTAAAATAATCTTATAAGCTTGTAACCGAATCTTCTAAGGTGTTATAATGGTGGAAAATAGCCACAGTCACTGTAAAAGTTAAAAAAACATTTTTCATTAATTTATCGAAAAGGTCATAAAGTACCTTGTTTTGAAAGTGATGGAATGATTCCTTTAAATCCATTTTATAATAAGTAAAATGATGGTATAAATGAATTTAAACCATAGTATAGTAAATAGTAAAAATGTTTTGAAATAAATTTTTATGGAACATAGATGTTGATGATAAAGAGGTCCCAGTAGATACTTACATATAAACATCCTCAGATGATAAAGAGATTGTAAAATTAACCCTTACCTTGTACTTTTCCTTGGTCTAGAGTACGTTAAACTCATTTATAATAGTTAAATAATTTTTATTAAATTATAAAAAAACCACATATATAAAGATGATATCATATATGATCTTCTAATATTTATTAGTTAATAATATTTTAGTAGTTTCATTGTTTCAAGTGTTAACTGATTTGTTTTCCTTTAAATGTTTTGTTAAAAAAGTCATGATTGTTATGGATAGGATGTATTTGATTCATATCCAGAATGATATTAAGTTCATAAAAATTATTTTTAATCATAAAAGAAAATTATTCTTTAATGATTACAATGGGGAATGATTCTCATCGCATTCGCAGAGACGATAATCCGTACGTATGCACAAGCGACAAAATAATTATATTGATGGAGAAATAGTAATTAATTAGATGGTATATGATATTTAAATAATAATTAACCTGTTATAATTATTATATACATAAATTATACTCATTATTATACCCATACAAATAATTAAGTATTGAATAAAAAACTACACCACGTTGTGAAGCCGATAAGCCGTGCGTATGCATGTATGGTGACTTTGTCATTCATAGGATGGATAGAATAATGAATATATCAGTACCATGTTTACAATAACATCACAATAATTATAATGTACTATATTTATTATTTTGTTATGGAAACAACAAATAAATAGGACGCAAAAGAAGAAAAGAACTTTGGAAGAGGTGATGAAATTATAACCTCTTCTTATGGTGCTTCCTTTTGATTTTATCAAAAGATCTCTTTAAGTTGTATTATGATCAAATTAAGGCCTCTAGGTTTAAGTGAGGGTATTTGGGAGGATATTTGAGTATGGTTTTACTAAGCCAAATGGATTTCGAGGTGTGATTTTGAGAGAAAGTGAAGTACCCTTTTATAAGAGAGGTGCGGGTCACTTTAGAAAAAGTTTGACATATTATTTAATTATAAAATAATTTTCAGTTTCTAATGGCTCCAAATAGATTTATTTCTAGGATAAGGTGGGCATGGGTATAAATATTCTAAACCAAATCGGTTTTAGTTAAGTTTAGGTCACCATGATTACCTTATATTTTATATTCAACTCTTAGTTAAATAGTTTAACTTTTACCATGTATTCATGTATTGTTATAATAAATTTTTAATAAAATTATTATAAAAAGAAAATATAACCTATAGTGGTTAATTATGGATATATATAACCTTATCTATTTCCTTTGTCTGAACATTATAATTTTAAGAATATTATATCATTTAATATTATAGTATTTGTTTTAAAAACACATTTATGACAATTTTAACACTATTTGGTGTTTTGTTTTTGCTGAAAGTCGTATCAATTTCATCACATTGAAAAAAATTATTTAATCAACCCTATAAAGTCATATTAACCTATAAAATTAGTGGAATTTATCAAAAATCTCAATTTAAATTTGTTTAGATATTTATAATATCAATTATTTTAATCATTCATTAATGAGATAATTATTGCATCATTATTGTGTCAAAAATAAATATAAATATATAATTTTTAAAAATTAAAAATAAAATAAAATATCGTAGGAAATATTTTTATATTTCTAATAAATATTTATAGTCTAATTTATCTTATGTATAACCCTTTATTAAAAATGTTTTAGTTATTATAATTTGAATTTAACGCTTTTAACTCTTCTTTAAAAAAAATAACAATAAATGTCCTAATCTATTCCAAGTGGATAAAAGAAAATAATAGTTTATTCATAAGGTTTATTTTAGTCAAAATAAACTTATCCAATAGAATTATTACACGTGTTAGGGTAATTATAATATCATTTTTACCTTCAATTACCCTATTTACTTTTAACCTTGGTAAATAAAATTCAAAAGTTACAAATCACCAAAAATTATATTCATCTTATTGGAACACATATTACATAATAATGTCAATCTTATCTCTCTTATTTTTGAAATTCAAATCAATGATGATATAAAATTACATTTTATGCAAAATTTCAAATGTGCCTAGAAGGTGGGTTAAAGATGTTAAAAAGTTTAATAAAATTTTATACATCTAATCTTATTCTAAAATGACTCCAATGAATTAAATTGAACTTATATAGGTATTTTGTATCTATTTTTACCTAAAAAAAATTTAAATAAAATAAATAATTGTTTAAATAATAATATGTTTTAAATAATAACGCTGTATTTTCACTATTCATCAAAAAAATTGAATGTATTCTGAAAAATACAAAAAAAATCACCCTAAGATAATTTTGATATTCCAAATCCAAAAAAAATCCATTTTGAAAAATAAAATTTATAGAATTTCAAAAAGTAGGTAAAACTATTCATAATGGCTAGTTTCATTAGTCATGGAGTGTTAGAACTAGAAGTTGCGTACAACACAAGCTATTATATAATCCAAAGAGAAACGTATCATGGAATATTGCGGTGTTACACCACCAATTAAACCATAATATTCTCTGAGGGTAAGGTGTGAAATGGTTTTACTTTCATGGGATGGTTCATCCAACATTGATCAGGTGGTGATCTCTATTAACCTGAACTTCTCTTATATATGGTTTCACTCCAACTTCACTTGTTGCAGTTCTTCATGGGTTTAGTCAAGGGAGAACCATAGTGATACTATATTCTTCCCAATCTCTGATAAATTTTCTTCACATGGGATGTTCCTACTGGTTGAGTCCATATTTCCTCTCTTCTTTGATAATTTACATTCATTTTCACCATTAATATAGAATAATCATAATGGTCTATTATTAATTGTTATGCCACAAACTGTCATAACGACCTTTAGTAAACCTAACCAATGATAATATTGGTCAAATGGTTATATTGACCAATGGTCCATAATCCCAATGGTCCATAATACTAATAGTCATTTTAGTCCCTTAAATATACATGGAAAATATGAACCCTTTCATATCCTTATTTATGTTCTTTCTCCATATCAATATCATTCTAATAGAAATTTATCTCTTGTAATTGTTATTATTTTTCAAATATGATCTACCAGAGTATAATATTCTAGTGTTGCCCCAAATATTTACATGATTTGTGGTATTGTTTCTAGATTCACTTATAAATTTAATTACTTAGTGTTTTTGTGACAATATGTGTTGTACTATTATTATGAAATAAAGTGTGCATTGTACAAAAATCTCACGATGAATGTTTTAATTACTATTATAGATTCTTGTGTATTATATTTTACCATCCTTATAAAATTTCAACCTCAAAACTTTCAGCCAATCAAAAAGCATATGTGGATAATACTTCCTTATATCATTCTATGGCTCCCATGTTGCCTCTTCTAGACGATGATTCCTCAAAAGAACCTTCACCAACCAAGTAAATCTATTTAATAGCACTTTTTACCTTATATAAATAAGTTTAATTGGCTCTTCCTCATATGATAAGTCTGGATCTAGCTAAAAATGTTCAAATCTAGAACATGGGAAGGGTCTGTAATATACTTCCTTATATGTGATGTATGGAAGACATCATAAACATGGGATAGATTTAATGGAATGGCAAAAAGATATGCCACTGCTCCTACCCACTCCAATATTTCAAATAGCCCAATATATCTTGGTCTCAACATACATTTCCATTCAAATCACACAAAACCTTTCCATGGATATATTTTCATGAACACATAGTCACAAGTTATAATTAATGATCCATGTTTTGATTATATGCATAACTTTTTTTCTACTTGGGGATTATTTGATATTCTTCGGGATAGAATTTAACTTCTTAGTTGTCTCTTCCACAAGATTAGGTCCCAAAAAATTTATATCTTCGACTTCATCATAACATTTTGGAGTCCAAAACCACTTTCCATAAAAATATTTATATGGTTCCATCTAAATACTGGAGTGGTAGCTATTATTGTAATAAAAATACACAAGAGGAAGAAATTGATACCAACTTCCTAGGATGTCAAGAGAGAATGACCTTAGATGAACTCTAAAGTCTGGATAGTATATTTATAATTCTTATCTATTTGAGTGTGATAGGTCATGATAAGAATATCCTATGCATTCAAAGCCTTCTGGAGACTCATCCAAAATTTTTATTTTAACCTTAGGTCATAATCAGAGATTATTTATATGGGTGCTTCATAAAGTCTCATTACTCATTTATATATAACCATGCAAGATGACCCATAGAAAAAATATTCTTGAATTAAAAGGAAATGTTTTATCTTTGTGAGATGATGTATAAGGAACCATATAAAATTATTACCCTTAGATGTCTTCGGAATCCTAGAGATGAAATTAATAGTTATATTATCCCACTTCCAATCTGGTATATAGAGGGGATGAATTAATCCTTTAGGATGTAGTATTAGAGCCTTCACTTTCTGGCATACTAATGATCTTATAGTATACTATGAAATTTATCTCTTTATATTTTCAAACCTTATATTCTCTTAGATATCTATATACATCTTGGTAATGCAAGGATGTATTGTTATGTTTTATTGGTGAGCCACATCCAATAGATCCTTGGTTAGATTTGGTGTAGATGGAACAGATTACCTATTTCAAAAAAGTAAAACTCCATCATCACAAATGTTGAACAAAAGAAATTTACCATTATTTATATCTTACATTTTCTTTTGTATCGATTTATCACCATATTGAGATTTCTTAATCACATTACACAAAGATGGCTGGGTAATTACATGGAATAATAATGATGTTTTACCTTCCATTATAATACACATGTCCGTCCTTACAAGGTCTTTGAGAATTGGATCATTCTTCACCCTCATCATGTATAACGGACCATGGTATTTTCTACTCAAGGAATCATCCATCTTATTTTCTTTCCCTAGATAATAATGGATGACATAATCATAA
Source organism: Viscum album (assembly GCA_963277665.1). NCBI lineage: Eukaryota > Viridiplantae > Streptophyta > Magnoliopsida > Santalales > Viscaceae > Viscum > Viscum album. The sequence continues at coordinate 1,699,021,547 of OY728142.1, forward strand.
TCATTGAGTGGACCATCTTTATTTAACTATTTTAAGATATTTCTTAGTAAAGATATATTTCAAACACTTGTGGTCTATGTATATATCATATTTCTCTCTATAGAGACAATGTCTCCATATCTTCTTAGAAAATATAACTACCGCAAATTTTAAATAATGAGTTTGATAGTTAATCTCCTAAGGTTTAAAATGTCTTAATTCATAGTCCAAAACTTATTTATTCATCAAAACACATCAAATAATTTTCATTGATGCATCACTATAAATAAAAAACCTTCTTTACCTGATAAAAGATTCAGAACATGAACATTCACCAATATCCTCTTTAATTCTTCCAAACTATATTCACATTCCTTAGTCCATGTGAAATTAACCCCCTTGTGAGTTAAATTGGTCCACATATTTTCAAATAGATCAATATTTTTTAAAAAAATCTGATAGTATCCAGCTAACCCAAGAAAATATTGTATTTCTATTATGTTTGTCAATTTTGGAAATTCATTGATAGCCTTCATCTTTGTATGATCAATTTATATTCAATCCTCGGACACAATATTACCAAGGAAATAAACTTTCTAAATCCAAAATTCATATTTACCAAATTTTCCATATAACTCATTTCTCTTCCACACATTAATAAAGATTCAAAAACAAGTATCATTCTCCTCATAAATATTAGAGTATATGACACTGTCATTAATAAAATGCACCACAAACTTATCAAGTTAGTCTTTGAAAACACTATTTATCAAGTCCATAAACACAGAGGGAGAATTTTTTTTATATTAAATTTTATTACTATGAATTCATAATGACCATACCTTGTATGAAATGCTATCTATAGAATATCTTGCTTCTTAACTTTTAATTGATGGTATCGAGAACAAAGATAAATCTTAAAAAATAAACTAACCCATTGAATTTGATCAAAGAGGTCATTAATATAAGGTAATATATACTTTTTATTTATAGAAATTCGATTGATTTACCTATAATAAATGCATAGTCTCATTATCCCTTTAGTTTTATTCACAAAAAGTACAACTCACCTCTATAGTGAAACACACAGATAAGTGAACCCATTATCACATATGTCTTTTATTTGAATATTCAAAACATGTAAATTAATTGGGTCCATCATATATAGTTGCCTAGATACTGTATTTTCATCGAATATGAGATCAATAGAGAATTAAACTTATCGATCAAGGTGTAATCCAAGTAATTATTTATGAAATACATCAATATATTCTCACAAAAATATTACCTCCACTATTATACGAAAACCCATACCAGCCATAGTTTTAATTTCATACATATCCATTAAATGAATTTCATTTTTTTGAGCTTCTAGGGGATGTTCAAGGTATGATTCAGTTTAAAAAATTTCTCCTCATAAAATAAGTAATTCATTACTTTTCTAAAAGGTTCTAACATCCTTCTACCAACAAGAGATTCTTGATTTGTAACTTGAGAGCCAATCCATACCTTGTATTACATCAAAATCAACCAAAGGTGTGATGATTTTATTTTCAATGAGACAACACCCAATTATCCAAATTTGAACTTCCCGATGTGAATTTGATGCTATCAATGAACCACTAGATGTTCTAACTGATAAATTTTTCCTTAGTATATAAGGGTGTGACTGAATGTTCCTTACAAACATACCAAATATAATGGAATGTGTAGATCCAAAATCAAAAAATTTATTAGCTAACATTTACTGTATAATAAAAGTACATATTGTCACATAAAATCATGTTTTGACTTCTACTATTGTTATAAAAAACGCACAACCCTGATTTATAGGCCTCTTACCCAGGCACAAAAGGTATTAATTAGAACAATAACTCATCTCCTTGATGTTGAAGAATTATAAATTAGATGGTTCCCTCTTTCTCTTACACTCATGATCCTACTGACCCCTCAATCCACATTTTTAGAAAACACCCATGACTTTTAAGAAAGTCCCAGGGTGTTTCTTCCCATATTTATTTCATGTTGTAAAATCTAGTCTTCATTTTTGTTTTCTTTATTAAATCATGGTGCTCCACCATCCTTTTATTATCCTACTTCCATTGGATAATAAAGGATTTAGAATCCTTTTTCTTAGTCATGATAACACTTTTTATAAAATCCTCATATGTTGAGAAATTTTTAGATACCAATTATCTATGAAGAATATGATTTAAATTATCAATGAAATAATCGAACTTCCATTCAAGGTTGCACATGTAATCAAAAAATTACCTTGAAAACCTCGTAAAAGTAACATCATATTGAGCCAACATCCCTTCTTATTTTAGTGTTAGGTTAAATAATCGTCTTTACATCTCCACACATTTCTCTAGAGGATAATATTTTTCATAAAAAATCACCTAGAATTCATTCCATTATCTTGATTATTTAGATAGTCATCACATTGTGCTTAGTTGTTGGCTTGGTTTCGAATCATTTTAGAAGGTTACATTATCAAAAATAATTTTTTCAATTAATTATTAAAATTATAATGTTCTTATATAGTATAATATCAAGAAAACTAAATAATAACTCCTATTATTTTATCCATGTGGTAAAATACATGTTCTCTTCTTACGTTTTTCAAATTATAGTTCTTTATTTTTCTAATAAACTCTCCTATGATTCCAATGGCAATACCCAAATCCTAATTGCCCAAAATTGGGTGTTTTTTATTATATGGTAATATTAGTAAAAGATATTATATTCCAAGGATCACGGTATAATAGTCCCCAAGAGACTATATACATTATATTGAAAATTTACAAAAAAAGTTGTAAATTTTTATTCCATTATTCTATCCTTGATCATTCGTAGTAGCTTACATCCTTACCTAGGGAAATGGGAAATAAATTAAGGTGGTGATCTTAATTGCTCAGTAAGGAAAAAATATAATGTAAGACAAACATGGAATATGAAAAATCATGTGTACAATTGAATCCATAACAATGAATAAATTAGTAAAATTCATGGAAGGAAAAAATAAATTCATAATCACCTAGATCAAAAGCTGAATTTTCAGAATGTGAGACATCTTAATGATATCGTTGAGACATTGTACTAAGACATTATTCATAAAGGGTTAGGATGCTCCTTTTACCCTATCTTAGTAGTCTCCTAAGACTTACAAGTGCACTAAGGGGATATATAGATCTATTCTCCACCCATAAAATAAAATTCCAATGCAATCCATCACATACCAAATGAATATGAGATATTTATGGAATAGTTACCAAGGTGGAACATAATATATATACATGGAATTTTATACCAATGGAACATATCATATATTAACTTCTTATATATAGCAATAAATTATACGAGTCAGAAATAAATTTATACAATCAATGGGTTAATAATAATGTCAATGTGAATTCCGTCAACACATATAAATAATAATTAGGGTTTCATAATTTCTAAATGTACTCACAAAAATTGATTTATAAGAAATGATGGATAATGGGTACTTGAAAAGATGAAGGTATTTTAATGATTATAAGGAGTTATATTTGTGATGGTAGAAGACCAGAGAAACAAATACAGTATACTAAACCATATAAATACTAAATTTTGGTTTATAAAAAGTATGATAATCATCTTTACTAATATATCCCTTAAGAGTGTCAAACCAGGTTCATAGTAAGGGCTCACCCACCAGGAACCAAGATAATAACCACATTAAACTTTTCTAACACTTTTAAGTGTTATTAAACCAAGATTCATCTAATCAAAAACTACGTCCACATGTAATATCCAGACAGAGATGCGTTTTCTTGGAAAACCATACACTTTTTTACTTAACCAAATTATATGATTTCTATGGCTATGAGGAGATTTAGGCATAGTACTGGCCATTGAATTTCACATAATGTTAGTGGAAGGAATTATCATGTGGATTATATGTCTTAATAATGTGAATTAAAAAGAATAATCGAATATTAACATGTGTATTAAAAATGATATGATGATGGTAATGTAAATTGGAATTGTAAGGAGAGAGAAAATCAACCCTTACTTCGACATAGTCACGACATACAAAAGGGGTATAAGGTAAAGGGTTTTTGTAATGTAACATTGCTAATAGATCAAAGGTAACATAATAATGTGGATAAATGGAAAAGGGTAATATAAAATGAATGTTTAAAAGATTTTAAAAATAAGGAAATTGATAATGAAAGTGAAGACATAGAAATAGGGAACCTGGCCTCTCTCGAGCTTCTGAGATTTGAACCTGACCATAGATCAAACAAAACTTCTCAAGAATAAACGGTTTTCTAGGGGATAGACTCGTTTTGAGTGAAATTAAAGGGAACATCAAATTGGGGTGTGTGATAATGAGAGGAGGAGGTGGGTACTTATAGTTGTGGTGAGTGGAACTTCATGGAATAATTTATTAAATAGTTTATTATTCCACTTTGTTTAGTGCTCTGCTATAACCATTCTACTCTAATAAACCCATAAATTTTTCACTATAGTGATTAGTGCCATGATTATTGAAATACAACATTATTTCCTGAAATGAGTAATACTTACAGAATTATGATGCCATGTACTCCTCATTTTATTGCATTCCACCATTTTTACTGAATATTTCTATTTTATTCAAAAATTTCAAAAATTTCACCCCTTGTATAATTTATACATCATTATTTCAAACATGCAATTCATTTTAGAAAAATATTTTCATATTTAACAACATTGTTCCTTTTTATTTTATGTTGATACATTCATTTAAAATAAAATAATATAATAAACATTCATCCAAATTTCATTAATAATTAACATTATAACACTACTAAAACCCTAGATACATAATCCCTAATCCAACCAGAATATGAACTAAGGGTAACATGTGAAATTATTGTACTTTCATGGGGTTTTTCAGCTAATATTAATTGGGTGACGATCTTCACTAACGAGAGCTTCTCCTGAAATCTGTTTCCCTTCAACTTCACTTGATGGAGTTCTACTTAGGTTTGGTCAAGAGCGAACCACATTGATGATACCCCTTCCCAAGATCTAAAAAAGGAACCTCATAAGAGATATCTCTACTTGATATAGTCATATTTTCTCCTTTTTGTGATAATTAACATTCATTTTCACCCTTAATATAGACAAATCATAACAGTCTTCTCTTAATTGTTATACTACCAATGATAATAATGCTCTCCAGTCAAAATGAACAATGGTAATATTGATCAACAATCATATTGACCAACTATAAATAATCCCAATGGTAATATTAACCCTTTATATATACATTCCAAAATCTAAACCCCTTTATATCAATCTCTAAAATATTACACCTTGAAAATTTCAATGTTTATTATAGTGTTTCCACACATTTTAACATGCTTTGTGGTGTCAGTTTTGTCTTCAATTATAAATTTAATTACCTTTTTATTGTTCCAATATGTGTTTTACTAATATTATGAAATAATGTGTGGGTGAATAAAATATTGATCGAAGAAATGGGATCCACAACTAAGGAGATGGCGCCCCAGCTTTTCAAAAAAATTTGACTGTATTCTCCCTTTGTCGGAATCCGATACAGTGGTTGGACTCTCCGATAGGGCAGACCATTATCTTCATACTCTCTTTAGAGGTCTGACGATGGGTGTCTCGATTCCCCCGATAGGGTCATATTCTTGGGAGGAGGGTGGGATGGCTCAACGGGTCCTCTTCTCTATGGAAATTCTGCTATGATCCCTACCTCACCAGAGGTCCTCTCATCCCCTACTCTCAGAAATCGTGAAGTTTCCTACCAGGTAATTCTTAGCAGATGGTATACCAGAGGTTTTATTCCTGAGTGATTCTTTTAAAGAAGTATAGAATCTACTGAAATGGACCTTGATGGCTCTGTCTGGTCTAGGCAATCCCCTACAATAGGAAGGATGACATTTTTATCTTAGTATGGATGATGGAGGTTCACTTTGGTAAGGATTCAGCATTGGTGGTTTTCTAGGTTGAGTTTTATGGTCTCCCTATTCCCTTTTATAATGGGTCATTTCTAAGAGGGTTAAGGGATTTGTTGGGATCATTTTTTATGTGTAAAATAGTACTCTTCAGCTCCATGACGCTACTGTATATCTTCTTTTTGTGAAGCTTCATTTTTCTTGGACTCCACCGCAATATATTCTCATTCGGCTTGGGATAGTTTCTCTTGGCCGCATTCTCTTAACTTTCCCTCATACGTGTAGTTTTTTCTGGCATGTCATCTGAAAGGTCATACCCAATATGTGTGCAGGAAATCCCAAGGTCCCTCTAAAGATAACCAGAAAGGGTTTTGATCTGTTAGTTCTCCTTTAAGGAAACTCAATGGTTTTTACAGAGGATCTTTTCCATCCATTTGTGGTTTTTAGGCCAGATATGTTTTATGATGGCTCAGATATTCTTCCTATCACCAATGGATTTGGAACTAGGGAAGGATCTATGTACTGTAGAGTTGATCTTCTCCTCTCCTATAATAATAACTATCCAGACAGTCAAGGATCCAGGTCACTCCATTTTACCATTGAAAATTTGAATGCTTTTGAAGCCATGTCAGACTCCTCAATATTGTATCTTGAATTTGAAGTTTTGGTTCGAGTTGTTATCACCTTTAGTTCTCCTGCTTGTGGAATGTGTACTATATCAAGTCCAAACGAGAGGCGACTTCTTCCTCTTCTTTGTCATCAAGGATCCTTTCCACACATAGTGCTAAAGCCAAGAGTTTCCTCTATAAATGATCTCTCTCAAATATTGGAATACCCATGATGATCATAGAGCCCTAGTAAAATCATAATTCCTTGTTTATGCAAGATGTCATTCAAAATTTTCCAATATAGTGATCATGGAACCAAACCCGCAATTTTATAAGATCCATGATTTTTCTCAGAAATTGGGTATATCTAGTTTCATGCATGGAGATCATGAAAAAAAATCATACTTGTGTGTTTTTAGATAATTCAACAATCGTAGAGAACCTCAATGTCTCGAGCCATCATATTTCTATAAAGGTCAGTATTGATAATCATTTTTTCATCTCCACTTTTGTGTATGAAAAGTGTGATATCAAGGTGAGGGAATTATTATGGCATGATCTTGGATCCTGTAATCCAATGGATTCTTAAAAGATTTTTGGGGGTGATTTTAACACAATTTCGAATTCATCGTAAAAGAATCATGGGTTGAGTCAGAAGTTGTAATTCTTCGTTTTCCATTCCATTAGTTTTTGAAATCAAAAACACTTACTTAAAACATGTTTTCTAACATTTTATGTCCCATGTGTTACTATGTTTTTGTATAAAACATTATTTTTTACCATACGTAGTATAATTTGTATCGTATTATGAATATAAACTTCACTTTCTTCATTATAGAAATCAGAATGAGTATGTGTCTTATTAATCGGACTCACCTCTATCAAACTAGAAGTTAGACTTTAGTCATGTTTATCATACTGACAAAAGTCATGACTATCAGACTAATACTGGTATCGATTCAATTAGACTAACCCTCATAAATATCACCATATTGAAAATTATTAGTTAAGTACATCAAACTAAGTAATGTTTATAATCAGAATACAATGACTTTTTATATGATAAAAAAATCTTTAACACAATGATGGTGTTAATCAATACACCGTCAAATGTTCAGTTATGATGAGTTTTCAAGAACCAACTATTCGGGACCATTACAACAAACATGGAAATATTGAATTTTGGAGACCACCTATAAATACTATGTCATTTGAAGAGTTTTGAGCCGATTCATCTATTAATTTTCGCAACTCTTGTTTTCTAAAGATATATTTGTGCGAAAAACTCCTTCGTAGTAAGTGTAATTCATCAGAGAGTTGTCGTTTTTAAGGAATCCTTATTAGAGATGTTTTGTTAGGAACCTTTTCAATTGTAATATGTGTCTAATTTTTATTACCATTGATGTCTTTTGGGGATAGGAAGAATGTCTATTTGATCCATCAGATTGAGGGATTTCGGGGATAGGAAGATTGATGACGATATTCATATCGAGGGCTTCCTGGGATATGAAGACAAATCTGATCATCTTATCAAGGGATTCTGGTGATAGGAGGGCAGAGCCAATCCAATGTTTATATAAAGATCTTTCTTAGTAATGAAGGATAGACATAAATGTATGAATAAAAGATGAGATACCATTAGTCAATGTTATTGACTAATATTCTATTAAGGTTAAAAGTGTTCATTTTTTAATATATCTTGTAAGTCTTTCTTACTTTTACATAGTTATTGTATTGAATGTTCATACAAGTTTTTATTGTCCTGAAAATGTAATAGAAAGTTAATCATCATATTCAAATTTCTATATTGTTTGTTTTTATTTCTATTACTCTTATTACAATAAACATACTCTTAATTGATCAGATCCATCACAACATTGATCTTTTACTCTCATAAAATCATACATATTCTGAATCTGAATCTATGACTTTTGATAATCAGACCAAGTCTGAGTCTAATAATTACTTTAAGAGGATTTGTGTTTTTTTTAGTTTAAATATTTTAAACTAAAATTTTAAACTAAAATCCAACATCTCTTCTAAGTATAACCAACTAAGGTAATTTTTATTCTTCTATAATTGGTATCAAAGAAGTTTTCTACTCCTTATACTTGATGGGTTTTTACTTATTTTACCTATTTAAAGTTTTATTATGTTTTGGAATAATATTTTTGTTTACAAATTTTGTTACACTAACATGTATCTGTGGAAGTAAATAACTTTTGTTTTAAGATTATAGGTCTTAATGTTGGTTCTATATACCATCCAAATCCAAACAGACCACCTATCTTTGATGGTGTTGATTATGAGTATTGGAGAGATATGATGAAAACTTTTTTTATCAATATTAGAGTTGATACTTTTGTATTGATTACTAGATACTACAAGATTCATGATAATAAAGTCACTTTTTTTACTCATCAAGAAAAAGAAGAGTATAAATTAAATTATATAGTCAGAAGTACTTTTTTGTGTTCCATGACAATGAGTATTTACAATCAAATATATTCTAGTGAAGCACTTAACAATATCTGAAAAAATATAGAAGTCAAACACTTTGGAACTTATAAATTTGTAGAGACCAAAAGAGATATTCTTAGAGAATACTATAATACATTTTATTTTCTTCTTGGTTAATTATTTGTAAAGATTCAACAAAGGTTCATGACCATTATAAACAGTTTTCATGTTATTGGAGAAAATATTCTTGATAAATAAATCCTTGTTGAAAAGATTATTGATATAATTCCCAATGACTGGGAATAAAAAATAAAAGTTGTGGATGAGACAAGAAAGTCAAATAATCTTATATTGAATGATGTCATTGGATCTCTCATGAAATAAGAATGAAGACTCAAAAGAGGTGCTGAGAAAGCTAAGAAAAAATAGAGGTGTTACTTTTTCTACTATTACCTTACCTTCTAAGGTTCAAACACCTGAGAAAGTTGTAAAATCATCGAGGAAAAATAATGTTATTGTTCAATATGATACTAGTAGAACATTCTGATAATGAGTTAGCCAATATCACTAGAAGGATGAATAAGATTGATGGGAGAAATATCTCCAATATTGATACAAAACAGGTCATAAGGATATAAGTGAAAAAAATGATTATGAAGTCATACGATATGAGTATTAGAAAGATGAACATATTAGACCTTTTTGTCTATATTTTAGGAGGAAAGATGGAAAATAATGAAATTATGAAATAAATGAAAAAATTTATTACAAGTCAAAAGGCAGGAATGTCTTGAAAGCTTATGAGACCTAGAGTTCCGGTTGAAGGGATTATTCAGATATTTCTTCTAAGAATGAATGTTTTAGGTTGAGGAACATAATAATTTTTGAAAATTTACCCCATGTAAATAAATACACCATGGATAAGGTACATACAAATGATAAGCTTACATATATGTTGCTGGAAGGATGAATAAGATTGTTGGGAAGAAATATTTCGAATACCGATAAAAAATGGGTTATTAGGATAAAATTGACAAGAATGATTCTTAAGTCACATGTTATGAGTGTAAGAAAGACAAAAACATTAGACCCGATTATCCAAAGTTTGGGATGAAAGATAGAAAATAATAAAATTATGAAAGAAATGCTAAAAGTATTACAAGTCAAAAGGTATGAATATCTTAAAATCTTATGACAAATGGAGTTCCATTTGATGTGATTCTTCTAATAGTTATTTTGAGAATGAATGTTCCAGACAGAGGAACATAGGTCTTTCTGAAAATGCACTCCTTTGTAAATTAATACTTCATGGAAAATGTAAATATAACTGAGAACCTTACATATATATTTCTGGAAGGATGAATAAGATTATTCGGAAGAAATATTTTCAATAACGATACAAAATAGGTCATAAGGATAAAAGTGACAAGAATGAATCTGAAATCACATGTTATGTGTATAAGAAAGATGGAAATATTAGAACTGATTTTCCAAAGTTGGGGAGGAAAGGCAGAAAATAATGAAATTCTAAAAGAAATGAAAAAATGTATTAAAATTCAAAAGGAACGAATGTCTTGAAAGCTTATGAAAGATAGAGTTCCAGTTGAAGTGATTATTCTGATGGTTCTTATGAGAATGAATGTTCTAGACAGAGGAACATATGCCTTTTTGAGAATTTACCCCTTGTAAATCAATACTTCATGGCTAAGATACATTTAACTGAGAACCTTACATATATGTCGCTGGAAGGATGAGTAAGATTACTGGGAATAAATATTTTCAATACAGATACGAAATGGGTCATAAAGATAAAAGTGAGAAGAATGATTTTGAAGTTAAATGTTATGAGTGTAATAAAGATGGACATATTAGACCTGATTGTCCAAAGATGAGGAGGAAAGATATAAAATAATGAAATTCTGAACGAAATGATAAAAAGTATTACAAGTCAAATGTTAAGAATTTATTGAAAGATTTTGACAAATGGAGTTCTAGTTGAAGTAATTATTTTGAGAATTAATGTTCCAGAGAAAGGAACATATGTATTTTTGAAAATTAACCCCTTGTAAATTAATGAATCGCGTATAAGGTACATATAGCTGTGAACCTTACATATATGTCATTCAAAGGATGAATAATATTTTTGGGTAGAAATATTTCAAATATTGATAAAAAATGGGTCATAAGGATAAAAGTGACAAGAATGATTATAAAGTCACATGTTATGAGTGTAAAAAAGAAAGACATATTAGACCTGATTTTCCAAAGGTGTGGAGTAATGAAAGTAAATAATTAAATTCTGAAATATATGCTAAAAGGTATTAGTAGTAAAATGGAAAGAATGTATTGAAAACTTATGACGCATGGGGTTTTAAATGAAGCGAGTCTTCTGATAGTTCTTCTAAGAATGAATGTTCCAAATAGAGGGTCACATGTATTTTTAAAAATTCACCCCTTGTAAATCAAGACTTCATGGATAAGGTACATACAACTGAGAACTTTAAATATATGTTGTTGGAAGGATGAATAAGATTGTTGGGAAACAATATTTCAAATACCGATACAAAATGAGACATAAGGATTAATGTGACTAAAATGATTTTGAAGAAATATGTAATGAGTGTAAGAAAGATGGAAATATTATACCTCATTATCCAAAGATGAGGAGGAATAATAAAAAATAATGAAATTCTGAAAGAAATACTTAAAAGTATTACATGTCAAAAGGCAAGAATGTCTTGAAAGCCTATGACACCTAGTGTTCCTGTAGAAGTGATTCTTCTGAGAGTTCTTCTAAGAATGAATGTTCTAGAAAGAAAAACATAGGTCTTTCTAAAAATTCACCCCTTGTAAACTAATACTTCATGAGTAAGGTACACACAACTGAGAACCTTACATATATATCGCTGGAAGGATGAATAATATTGGTGGGAAGAACTATTTCCAATACCGATAAAAAATGAGTCATAAGGATAAAAGTGACAAGAATGATTTTGAAATCACATGTTATTAGTGTAAGAAAAATGGTCATATTAGTCCTAATTATCCAATGTTGATGAGTAAAGATAGAAATAAATGAAAGACTTAATGAAATGCTAAAAAGTATTAAAAGTCAAAAGGAAAGAATTTCTTGAAAGCTTATGATACCAAGAGTTCTAGTTGATGTGATTAGTCTAATATCTCTTCTGATAATGAATGTTCAAGACAAATGAACATAGGTATTTTTTAAAATGTTCCCATTGTAATTCAATACTTCATTTCTTAGATACATACAACTGAGAACCTTACATATATGTCACTGGAAGGATGAAGTGATAATAATGATTCTTAAGTTACATGTTATGAGTGTAATAAAGATAAAAATATTAGACTTAATTGTCCAAAGCTGAGGAAGAAATGCATAAAATAATGAAATTATAAAAGAAATGTTAAAAATTATTATAAGTCAAAAGTAAATAATGTATTGAATGATCATTACAAATGGAGTTACATTTGACGTGATTCCTATGATAGTTCTTTTGAGAATGAATATTCTAGAGAGAGGAATATATGACTTTTTGAAAATTTACCCCTTGTGGATCAATACTTCATGGATAGGTACATATTGTTGAGAACCATAAATATATGTATTTAAATTCTTATTATCATGATGAGAATGATTTTACATATTTTTATGAAGAATATCCCTCTGTAGAAGATAATACTCTTCCATGTTATGACGAAGTTTCTCATTTTTATAATCATTTTGAAGTAGAGAACTGTTAAATTAAAAAAAACATGATAATGCTAATGTTAAAGTTTCTAAGGCCGATTCAAGAATAAATGATTTGTCAAATGAAATATCATATATTTCAAAATATTTTGATAATACTATTTCAGAGAAGGAATCTATTTATAAATATTTTTAAAAAGTTTTTTCTGTGAAAATTTGTTTACAAATCAGTCTTGATAAACTCAGTTCCAAAATTTTTACAAATGAAGATATCAATTTAGTTGTAAAACTAATATTGAAAATTTCTTCTTTGAAGGATATTTTATCAATGTTTACCACTAGTAATGAAAAATATTGATAAAATATATAAACAAATTCTTCATTATAGTGATAATAAAAGAATGAGTTATAAAATTAAAAATCCTATTTTTAATAACAATTACATTGTTCTAAAAAGTGCACATTTATGTACTTTGTGCCAAAGTGATTGGAACAGGAAAAATATTTACTCTTTAAATAAAATTAAATCCCTAGGTTTTCTTAAATCTCATTTTTTAAAATAAATAACATTTTCCCAAAACAAAATTAGACAAATGTGGTTGCAAAATATTTTTTTTCTAATAATACCGAACCCAAGATGGTTTGGGTTCTAAAAGTCTAATGTTTTTGTTTTCAGAAAAATAAAGATAATACCAACAACAAGAATAAATGATACATGGATAGTGGATGTTCCTGAAACATGAATATAAATGATGATTTCATCAAGAAGATAACCAAGATTAAAGGTGGAAAAGTAAATTTCAGAGATAATGATCAAGGATAGATTTTCGGAATGAGTAACATTGTTTTTCTTGTAAAATCCTTTATTTCAAATGTTTTATTTGTTAAAGGAGATATCATTTTACAATTCATTAGACTTTAAGATCAACTTTCTGATATTTTTACAAAATCCCTTACTTTTGATAGATTTGGATACATTAAACAGAAGATAGGAACGATCAATGTAAAGTGATCATTCATATATACATCTTGTTTACCAATCTTCTTAAATTAATATAATTATTTTAATATGGGGGTATATATGTTTTATTATTTTAAAAACCTTCACTTTTCTAATTTTGTTTTGGTTTTTCTATAAAATTTATCGTAATGGGTTTTTTCATAGTCACATTTTTAAAAAAATTTAGAGTTGGAATTATCAAGTAGTTTTCTTAGACTTAGTAGTTGTAATAAATTTCCAAAGTCAACTTTTTTTTTTCTCTCAAACATTTTTTGGATTCAAAAAAAAATTTGTAATCAAATTCAAAATTTTCATATTCATCTTTCTATAGAAACTATAATAATTATATTTTATAATGAAAATTTCTTAATCATGTTCTTATTCCAAAATTATTATAATATGTTTAAAAAAACCAAGAAAAAGATGTTTCCATACCAATTCCACTTTTCTACCCCAAAAGGCAATCTTATACTATTTTAGTTTTTGTAATATTTCATTATGTTAGTTGTTTAATGATTGTTTTTATATTTGCTTTATAAAAACATTGTTTATTTCCACTAAATTTGATTTTTTTTCAAAATTGGATTCATTCTTAATCAGATATAACCATTAAAAAAATCAAGAGTTCAAAAAATATTTTAAAACATTGTTCAAATAAATCTTGGTCATTAGATCGAAAGGGTTTGAATATAAACTATTGGTTGTCTTATAGAATAATAAAATTCACCACCGATACCTATATATAGAGGTTTAACCTCGTGTCCCATATCGATTTTTAAGAATTTTCAATCTCAACTTGTTGCAACACTAAAAGACATCAGTCAAAAATAGTTCATTTTTCATCTGATTCTCGTTTACAATTTCAATTATGATGAAAAATGAAGAGGATTTTGTAAAGTGGTTCTTATTTAGGGATTGGTTAGTTTAAATATCATGTTATTACAAATTCAAATCAACTTTGAAGAGGATAATTTCTTTCCAAGGTTGGGAGTCAGTTTTCCTGGAAAAAACTGATAAGGATTTTTACCTCTACTATCTTGATGATGTTCATGAATTCTATTCATTCATATAGTTCATGATGGAATATGGGAAAGATAAGGTTTCTCTTACTATGTATGGTAAATGATACAAAGTATCTTATAAAAAACATAGGGACTTGGTCGGAAAACCTTTAGAAGGTGAATCCTATTGTCCTTCTCACAAAATTCTTTGCAGTCTTGGCACTTTTAACAATACCAAAGTTGAAAAATAATTTTTTAGGGAATATTAATAGGTTATTAAGTATTACATAAGACTTCAGACAACCATAAATTACCCCTTTTTATAATGGGATATATGATACTGAGAAAGGGATATAGAGATAATACGAAAGTATCTAATGTTTCTGAATTGGATTATCTTATAAATATGAGGAAGATAGATCTTGTTATGTTTATCATTGTCACTAAAGAGAAGAATAAAATAGCCCCAATAAAATTTAAGATAATCATGTTTCGAGCCTCTATAAGAAAAATGGTGATAATGTGTATATAAATCATCAAGGTTGAAAATAAATCATATCCAATGAAGAAATTTTTTTCATTTATCAGTGATCATAAAATAACAGAATGGGATTAGTTTTTGATATAAAATCAATGAATATTTTTGAGAAAGATGATGGTGTTGTTTCAGAGGCACATCAATCAATGAAGTCAAAAAATGCTGAAAAGAAAAATAAGGTCAAGGCAGAGACCTCTCCTTCTGAAAAGAGAAGGAAATAAAAGAAAGTACAAGATCATGTTTTTGAAAAGTGGTAAAAAATAAAGTTTATATGAATTCAGGAGATCTAAAAATCACACTTGATCCTACATAATCCAAATCTTTGACATTTTGGGATACTAAAACTTTAAAATAATCCATAGAAAAGAAGAAACAAAATAAGATGTTTCAAGAATCCAAACATTGTCATATTTTGTTGAAAGCAATTGAAGGAGCCTCAAAAATTTAATCCTTAATGTATCTTATTTATATCAAATTAAATCAGAATCCAAATAAATTTTATTGGAAACATCAGTTGTTCAATACAAAATTCATTCTGTCACATTCAAGGGAAAGGAAAAATTTGTTGATGAATAATCGTTCCCAACTATTCCAGTTAAAGAATCAACAACGATATCCCTAGGAAATGAAACTCTCAGGACTATGAGGAAACTTCAAGAAGAGTTAGATAAAGAAATTTATGATTATGTTGATGGATAAAGAAAAATAATAATAATAATTGTATAAGAAAGAAGAAAAAATAAAGAGATGAGAAAGTAGAACAAGAAGAATACAAAGTGGTTGAAACAGAATTTGAAGAAGAAGTGGAAGAATAAAGAAAAATGATGAAAATGAAGAAGAAAATTATAAAGAAAATCATTACAATAATGAAACATCGGAATAATCATCATCTTCATCATACTTTCCCAGAAGGATGATATAGCTGAAAAATCATAAAGTACTCAGGAAGAGTAATCATATTCAGAACAAGAGGATGAATCGTCATCTAAGAAAGAAGAAAATGATAAGTATTGTATGACCAATGTTGTTGATAAAAAAAGATCGTTAATATATATCATGGAAATATCATATGATAATGAACTTTCTAAGAAAGGTGAAAGGTTTGTTTAAAAATAGATAAGAATAAAGGTAATGAAATGGAAGTCGGAACCATCCCAACCAAATCTCCCATGTTTGATCCCGATCAATTAGACTCTGTAGGAACCATAGCTCAGAAAGGTTTGAATTAAATCTGTCATGTTATGAGAAGGATGGAAGGAACTATTCCTTACTTTTCTAAACTTGAAGCAAGGGATCATCTAATTTAAGAAAGACTCAATGAAAAATAATAATCCATTAATATTTTAATGGAATCAGTGATCTGGATCACAGTTTAATTGAATAATTTAAAATAATGTTCCCATACTCATAAGAGATAATTATCTAAAATGGTTAAGTTCTTGAACCAGGTTGATTCCAATATTAGAATGCATGATGACCCATTTTACATGATTAAGAAACTCATGGCAGAATCAGCTGAATCTTTCAATTCGTTACCCAAAGACAGGACATAAAGAGTAATGTCTGTGGAAGTGTTTAAAGATGCCACCGATGAATGTAATGAGGAAGTAAATGATTTGAAACAAAAGATCCAATATATGGATCTAGAGTTGTTAAGGATGAAGCCATGTGAAGAAGAAATGATCATACTGAGAGATAAAAACAAAGACCTATCTATGGAAGTCAAGAGCCTGAAGAACCATGACTGTTTGAAAGAAGAAAGGATAGTAAAGATGGAGAAAGTTAGAAAGGATTTCATGAAGATAAAGGATGTATTAAAAACCCTAATTAAGAAAGATTAAAAGTTTTCATTTAAAATCTTGATGTATTTTTTTTAACCACGGATTTATTATTCAATGGAATTATCTTTTCACCCAATTCTATTGTGTATGATTTTTTTCCGATCCTTATTAGTTTTACATTAATTGATTTTTACTTGGATGATTATGTAGATCAATATTGTTTCATTTGTTAAAAATATTTTCAGAAAACATGGGATTTATTCCCCATTTCTTTTTAAAAGTACAAAGGGGGATAATTTTATAAAAAATGGGAGAAACTATTATCAATGTAGTAGAATTTTACTATAAATAGGGAGATTTTTTATTAAGGGTGAGAATATGATCCTTAGAGGGAGAATAACTCCTAGGGGGAGAAGCTTTCTTAAGGAAGAATAATTCTGTTACTCTCTATCATATTCAACATTGTATTCTGAAGAGTTACAAACTTAAGGATAGTTAATGTTTAAAGATTAACTCTAAATACAATGTTCTTAAAAAATTAGCTATATGTTTTTCAATTTTTTTTCGATTTAAGATTTTTGGTTTTTTTCATTGAAAAAAGAGGTTGATTGTTGAGTCATATGATACACATATTACTTTTCTAATCATTTAGTTTTTTAAATCTCAATCACTTACTTAAAACATGTTTACTAACTTTTTATGTCACATGTCTTTTAGTATGTTTTTGTTGAAAATTTTATCTTTTACCATACATAGAATATGTTGTATCATATTATAAACATAAACTTTACATTCTTTTTATCGAAATCAGAATGATTATGTGTCTGATTAATCATAATAACCTTTATCAAACCAGATGTTTGACTTTAGTCATGTCTATCACACTTGAAAAAGTCTTGATTATTAGACTGATATTGGTATTGATACAATCAGACTAACCCTCATAAATATTATCATATTGAATTTTTTTGAGGAAGTACATCATACAAACTAAAGTTTATAATCAGAATAAATATACATGATTATATTTTAAATAAAATATTGAACACTATAATGGTTTTAATCAATAAGATGTCAGACATTTAGTTATGACGAGCTATCAAGTGCCAACTGTTTGAGGCTGTTTCAACAGGCATAGAAATATCATTATTGGAAGATCACCTATAAATATTGAGTCATTTGAAGAGTTTGGAGATGATTCATTTGTTTATTTTTTCTACTCATGTTTTTTGAAGATAGCTCTCCATGAACATCTCATTTTTAGTTAGTGTAATTCAATAGAGAGTTTTAATTTTTAAGGAATCCTTTTCAAGGATGATTCTTTTAGTTATTTTATATTTTTAATCTGAATACGATATTTGTTACAAATTAGGGATTCTAGGGATAGGAATATGGTCAATCCGATCCATCAGATTGAGGGCTTTCGAATCTAAGAAGATAGACACCGATATTCATATCGAGGATTTCTAGAGATACATCTAATCATTGTATTGTGGGCTTCCAATGATAGGAAGATAGAGCCAATATGATCTTCATAACAAGGTCTTTCACAGTAAGTAAAGAAAGACTTTACTATAAGTATAAAACATGGGATACCTTTAGTTATGGTTATTGACTACCATTATCTTAAGGTTTAAAGAAATATTTTTTAGAAATAGCTTAAAAGTTATTCTAAATTTTAAATAGATATTGTATTACTTGATTATACATGTTTCTATTCTACTACACATTTAATAGATAGTGAATCATTTTATTCAATTTTATATATTGTTGATTTTTATCATTATTAATTTGATTATGATAAACATAAATTGATTAATTTGATCTATCGTGATACCGATATTTTATCAACAATCCATTTTTTATTAAAAACCCACTTTGAGGGTAAGTGGGAACCTACAAAACAACCTCCAACAAAGACCACCCCCTGCAAAACCAAAGAACTACATCCAACGATATTTTCACATTTCAAATTTCAAATTTCAAATTTCAAATGCAGGCTACATGCTAGCCCACTTCACGCACCCCGTAAAAGTCGACCGCCATTCATCACCTTTTTCCAGAACCCAAGTAACATGTAAAAGCATCCCGAGCCATGCACGAAGCCATACTAGGACCAAGAACAACCCCGTAATCGCCAAAACACTATCCATGCTGATGAACCATCACATAGATCGAAAAATAAAACCCGATCCTCCACGTGTCATCAACGAACATCATCGGATTCTATCGGAGAAAACCTACCAGAACGTTCTACTAGATCTTCAAATGACATCAACATAGACACCTTCATCTGCACCATCATCGCCCGCAAAATGTCTTCAAACAAAATTGGAACATAAAGGCAGAAACATGCCGCCCATTTTATTGAAAACTGCAATAATCAACAGGCACAACAACAACACAGATTGATGTTGGTTAAGGACATGCCACCCAGAACATCGACTATCAAACAAAAAAAACCTCTCAGAGCCTCTTGAAACCATCACAATAGAGAATGATGAAAGGAAAAGAGGCCAAAGTAGAGATTGATGTGGAAGGGTCTAAATGAATAAGCACATCCACACCCGAAACCACCAACCTAGACCGTCGAATCTGCCACTAAGAAACATGCACATCATCAACACACCGAAGAGGCAACGACCACCAAAGAAAAATAATGTTGTGAAGTCCGAATAAAAGTCGAGCTCCTAGTGCACCAACACAATTCATCCAACACATCCCAAATCATATCCGAGAAACAATGAACCAGACTAGAATGGGGTCAGAAACATCATAACCAGAAGGAAAGAGCAGTAGAAGAACCAATTGGGCTTCAATAGGGGCCAAGACTTTATACAGTAGAAAAAATGAGTAGAGAAAGAAAGGAACCAAATAAAACCAAGCAAGAAGGAGTGAGGAGTAATAAGAAAGAGGGGATTTAGGGGAGGGAAGGAAGGTGGAATGCAGGAAAGGGGAGAGGACACTGGAGAAGTAGTGCACATGCCTCCCCCTTCAAGATCGATGTCGGAGAAACCCAAACTCGGGAGGGGAGTGAGAGAGAGGCTACTCAGAGGCACAGAAACTCCAAAGTGATTGTTTTTTTTCAACTAATAACAACACAGAAAATATATACTGATATTTTACTTTGATAAAGTCAGGCATATTCTAAATCTGATTCAATGACTTTAATAATCAGGCTGAGTCTGAGTCCAATAATTACATTAAGAGGCTTTGTGTTTTTTAGTTTAAATCTTATAAACCATGTTTCTAAAATAAAATTCATCCCCATAATTTAATTATATCCATCTAAGCTAATTATAACGTTCCTACAATGTGTAGGGAGGCAACCTTGGAAGTCAAGGTTGGATTTTTCTTCCTTCACATCAAGAAATGGCCTACTAGATATGGGTATTTGGGAGACAATTACACTTCCTATAATTAACAAAAATATATTCATGTACCTAGAGTAGGATCGACCAGTTCTTTGGTAATCTACATGTATTATACTCTTTCCCAAATGAAAGAATATTCAATCTCGTTAGTCCATTATCTAATCACTCTCCCACCCATTTTTTCTCTCCGGTATAATAGAAGTGTCTATAATCATTCCTTTTTATCCAATTGATGGATCTTAGACCCTAGATTTCTCAATGTGGTACATATATCCTAGACTAAGCCCATGTGGTACTGTTCATGGGTTGGATTTCATAATAAGCTTAGGATTTTAAAATTGGATATGCAATATTGGAAGAAAAATCGACCATCTAATTTTGCAAGGATAGAGACAATGAGAGTGGATATTGAACAAGAAGAGGCTAGGAGAAAGGAATCTTGGGATGAGGGGATTTTAAGTGAATTTATCTATAAGAAAAACCAGATTTTTGAAAAGGTATTAGAAGAGGAATGGGTTGCTTGTGAACAATCTAGATACTTGTGACCAAAAGAGATTAAAACTTAGCTTTTTCAATGATTATATTAAAGAGAATAAATTTCCATTTACTCCAAATTTGTTCATGGAATATGTTTAATTTATAAATGATATGGGTACTTTGGGTGGTATGGAATAATCTAATTTGAGACACCTTATTACTGAGTCAAATCCTTCCATGCAGCGTGGAAACCTGATGAGCAGTTCAAATATTTTTGATAATATTCCAAGGGCGGTGTCTGATTCAATCAATAACAATTTGTGAAACATATTAGAAGAGGAAATAGAGAGGGAGGTTGTTTGTTATCTTATCTCCAAGTAATCACTAGGACCTAATGGATCTCTAGGACCATTCTATATGAAATTGTGGCACATAATTAATGAGTAATGGGTGGAAATAATCCATGATTTCTCTAGGGGTGGTGGACTTCCAAAGGTGGAAAGTTCTACAACCATGGTTCTTATCCCCAAAGTCAAAGATCCATCATATCTCAAGAAAATTTGACTAATTATCATGTGAAACTTCTCCTATAAGGTGAAATTCAACATCATTAATATAAGACTTCCTGTTAACTTAAATAATTTGATCTCGGAGGAACAACATGGATATATCAAAGGCAGATCCATCTTTGATTCAATTGGTCTTTCTTAGAAAATGATTCATGATATCAAAAACAACACATTGAGTTCTAATATTTCAATCATGGTTGACATTGAGAAAGTGTATGATTGAGTGGATTGGAGCTTCATTATCCTAGTATTGTATAGTATGGGTTTCTCCCTTTAGGTGATTGACTTTTTTTAGATGTTAGAGTTCTCCATGTCTTTCTACAACACCTAATGGAAAAAAGGTGGGTTGTTCAAATCATTATGGGGAATAAGGTTGGGGGACTCCTTATTGCTTAAAATTTTCATCCTGGAATATGATAATCTTAGTAGATATATCACAAACAGCATTATCAAGGGAATATAATTTATTTCTGATACAGATAAAATTTTAATGGTATTTACAATCTAATTTTTTCTGATGAAATTCGCTATTTTATCAATGGGAATAGTAGGTCTATTCATAATCTCAACAAGGTTTTAGAAAAGTACAACATGTTGAGTGGGGAGATAATTAACGAAGGAAACAAGAAATGTTTTTATTTCTAACTATTTATCAGAGTGAAGGGCCAAAAAGATAGAAAATTATCATCATATTCTTAGAAAGAATATTCCCATAGATTACATGGGAGCCTTGATAAATCCAGGTAATGTTTTTATCTCCCATTTAGAGGGGTTTGTGGAGAAAATTTATAATCACTTCTCTAATTGGGAAAACCAATTTTCCTCATTTTGTGGTTGTATTAATCTTATTAATTGTGTTTTCTCATCCATACCCATGCTTGTTTCATATATACGTAGAATTCAAAAAATTATGATAAAGAGGATTGAGTAAAATCATGGTGAATTTCATCTTGGATGTGCATGATGAAGGATTTTTTCACTATGTATTATGGGAGAGAATAAAAAAAGGGACGAAGGCGGGGGGGGGGGGGGGGGGTGGTGGGATTAATCTGAGGAGTGTAGAGGATACCACGATTTTCCTACTATAAAAATAATCATGGGATGTACTTGAATAAATTTCCATGTGGGAAAAGTCCATTTCATGGAAATATGGTTTAGTTATGGACACCCATGTAATCAAGCCCCAGGGATATGGAAATGGCACCATGATTGTAACATCCCGTGATTTTATGAGATATATTTTTAAAATTTCGTTGATGTATTCTATTATACACTACACCAAGATTATCTTGTACTATATGCAACACCGTATTATCATGCAATATATGCAACACTATTCTTCATTCCTGTTACACACAATTTCATGTTCGTTTTGTGGAAATTATTTCTACACAACATTAAGTATAGATCTTATTTAATGTATAAATGAAATAAGTTTTGATTATGTCATAAGAAACACCAAAGAGAGCATTCTCTACATGAATCCCTGACTTGGCTTGCATTACACGCAATCAAGACCTTCCTCGATAGCGTGTGTAGTACGCAATACCGAGTTTCACTAAATGAGATATTATTATAATATTATTATGAGCTAGCCGTGATGAATAGTAATACCCACTTTATGAAATTTTATAAATTTTATCATTCAAAATGGACTTCATTTTTGCATTCGGAATATCAAAATTGGCCTTGGGTGAATTTTTGGTATTTTTAGGAAAACTTTCAATTTTTGATGAATAGTGAAAACAGTGGGTTACTATTTAAAACCCGACTATTTATTTAAATAATTATTGATTTTATTTAAATTTATTTAATGCGAAAATTGATACATAATACCTATATAAGTTCAATGTAATTCAATAGAGTCATTTTATAGTAATTTTAGATATATATAAATTTTATTGAACTTTTCACGGTCTTTTACCCACCTCGTGGGAGAATTTAAAAATTTACATAAAACGTAATTTTACTGCTTTTGTGAGTGAAATTTTTAAAATCCGAGAGACATGGTTAATATCAAGGAGTAAAATTTGGTTCAATAAGAACAAAATAATTTTTGGTGAATAGTATCTTTTTTACTTTTATTTGCCATGGTTAAAAGTAAATAGGGTAATTAAAGGTAAAAATGATATTATTTTTACCCTAACACATGTCCTAATTCTATTGGATAAGTATAATTCGACCAAAAACACAGTTAGGAATAAACAATTACCCCATATGTCCACTTGGATTAGATTAGGACATTTATTATTATTTTATTTAAAGAAGAGTTAAAATAGATAAAATCAATGTTTAAAAACTATTTTTTTAATATATGGTTATGAATAAGATAAATTAGACTATAAATATTCATTAGAAAGATAAAATTATTTCCTATATAATGGTATTTTATTTATAATTTTTAGAAATTAAATAATTTAATTTATTTATGACACAATGATGATGCAGTAATTACCTTATTAAGGAAATATTAACATAATTGATGTTATAGAAACCCATATAATTGTAATTTGAGAGTTTATATAAATTAATATATTTTTTTGGTTAATAAGACATGTTAGTATTGATTCAATTAACTGTTTTATAACTAATCATGTTGTTATGATTTTCACAAAAATCGAATACCAAATAGTGTCAAAATTGACATAAAATAGTTTTATAAACAAATATTATATTATTTATTGGTATAATATTAATAAAAATCTAAGGATCAGAAAAATGACTTAGATATGTTTCTTTATATTAATAATGAACCACTTGGGGTTAGTTTGGCTTGTTATAGTAAGTTTATTAACCATATAGTGTAAGAAAACAAGAAGACACGGTAAAAATTAAATTATTTAACTTATTGTTAAATTTAAATGATAAGGTTAAAATATTTAACTAAACTTGTCTAAAATCTATTGGTTGAGAGTATTTCGACCCATCCCCACTTTGCCTTAGAAATAAGTCACATTGGAGCCATTATGAACCGAATATAACTTTATTATAAAATAATATTTTAAGTTTTTCCTAAAGTGCCCCTCTCATCCATTATAAAAGGGAACCTCCTCCATCTACTCTTCACACAATTTTGAGCCTTAAATCTCTTCCAAAACCTAACCAATTAGCTTCCAAACTTCCCTAGAAACATTATAGAGGTTCAGTTCTCCTTAAAAGACCAACTCTAGTGCCTCAAGAGGAAGCTTAAAAGAGGTGTGTCGAAGAAGAGGTAATCTCTTCTACCGATTCTTTCACGTTACATTCTTCTTCAAATTTTTCTTATTTAGTTGTTTCATTATAATGTAATAAAATCAGTATCACTAATTTATTGACATTATTTTATAAATATTAAACAACCCCATTTCACCTTCTATCCATCTTACGAAAAATGAAATCACCGCGCATGCGTACGTACGGTATACTGTCTCCACACCGTGGTGTAATATGTTTCTCCACCACCAAATTACTTGGATGGGTATAATGGTGTAAAGAATAACTATATATGGTTATTATAACATCATACTAATTCTGAGATATTATATCATCCACTCCAATTCCATCTAATAATTGTGGGAATGATATCATTGCTCGTGCGTACATACGGATTACCGTCTCCACGATGTGATGAGATTCATTCTCCTTGTTAACCATTCAAGAATGATTATAAAGTATATATAATGAATAATAATGAAATATATGACATGATGAAGCTACTGGATTTATGTATATATATATATCATCTACTTAGTTCCATTCAAGTCAATAAGGAAAGGAAAACAACATTCATGCATATGTACGACCTACCATCTCCATGAATGGTGTATTTCATTTAATTAATCTATCTATTATATATTTATATTAAATATATATGATATATAAATCATTATTTACATTCTAAAAGTAATTTAATCATGATATAATTAATAATAATATCAAGAACAACAAGTCCAAACACATACAATAAATGAAACGATTTTAACCAAAACACTACTTTAACATGGAATTTACAAAAGAACGGATAATATAAAGTCATAAGTGAACCATTTATGATATCATAACAATGAATATGACTTTTTAATAATTCAATGTCATTATTTAAATCATTATACTAGAGGTTTGGATATATATGAACCATATCAAACATAAGGTAAGGGATAAGTTTTCAATCTCATTTTTATTCGAGATTGCTTATACATAAGTATTTAATGGGGTTATATTTTTCATCCATGTCCATAAAAATGTTTTTCATAAAGTTCTTAATAATATTCCATGTATGTTTAAAGTCATGTTTACCCCTATTTGACTATTACTTTGTGTTATGTAAGGAATATTTCTTTTGATTACCATACGTGGTACTTTTTGACTTTTTTGACAAAAGTACGAGGAGAATGTTTTTTTAAATTATACGGCATGAACTAATTTTTACGGTTTTATAATGCCTTATTATAATGAAGCTTTCTCTAAAAAATTTCATGTCTATTTTCAAAAAAATCCCTTTCTTTTAAAATTTCATGGCATTTTGAGAAAAGAAAATGATTTTGAAGAAGAACTGATATTTTCCTCAAAAATTCATTTCAAGTGTTTTATCGAAACTATTTTCTATCTAAGATGATATTATTAAGTATGTTTATGTTTCAAGTATAATGTATCTATTATTTACATGGTTTGGGTTTTCTCATGATGAAATGATATCCATTTATTTTATATAGATTATGTTATGATGGGATGATGTTTATGAAACCCATTTTATTCGTTGGGTTATTATGAATGATGTATGTTTATTTTGTGGAACAAGAAATAATGATTTCATTATGAAATGGGTGGGACCTATATCTCCCTCCAATGCATTGGGTAAAGATTATTATCTCATGAGATAGACATAGCTGGAAAGGAATGTTAATCCGATTCCGTGATGGAGGACTGGAACGAGGAGTGAACTCGATTCAGTAAGAGACTTTGTCCACTAAGATGGTCTTGGCAGAAATGACTTGGATAATATGGAAATCATATCATGTGCATAATGGTTTCCATAATTACATGTTTTATTCCCATGATATTTTATCCTGATTTATATTCATTTATTATTTATTCCCTACGTACTTCCATGTTTTATTTCATTTCTCAAGATTTTGATGTTTAAATATTATGTATATGTTTTTAAGTTCAAATGTATATGGTTTGTTTTATTTTCTCTATGTTTACCCTTACTGAGAATTTGTGCTCACTCTTTATATGTGTTATTTTCCCCAGGATATAAATAACGGTTTTAGGTAAGAAAACAAAATGGGGAAGATCTTTATGGGAGATGTTGAAGATCTTCCACCATGATTAGAAGATTATGTTACGATTTTCCAAAGACACTAAAATATTACGGTCCTTGAGTGTTAGTTTTTGTTATGTATTATTTTTTCCGCAAAAGTAATGTAATGTCCATGTAATTCATGTATGGGTCCTTACAGTTGGTATCAGAGGAATGGTTTAGTTATCCTTTGGAAACTTGAATGTGAAAACTTTAGGGAGATCCCTAGATATATTTCTAAGGTATGTCTAGGGATGTCCCTAAGGTTAAGTGTAAAGAATAGGTTATAGTCCTAGAATTACAGTAATGATATTATAATTAAACCTAAGAAGTTAGATATTGAAGGTACTCCCCCTTTATTATGTTTTTTATAGCATGCATTTTTCTCTCACACTATTCTTTTTGGGTTTTAGATGATGTCTGGAACCCGAAGGAACCGTGTTGATCAATGAAATGGACGATGCAATGATGGTCCTCCTGAACAAACCAACGTTATTGGATATGGAGTGCAAAATATTATTGCTATACTTACATAAGATATGAATCATTATGGACATCCAAATGAGCAGATAAGGGAATAATATTCTATTGAGTCCTTCATGAGGCAACGTCCACCTTGTTTCAATGTGTCTCCTGATCCACTTGCTGCTGAACAATGGATCAGTACCATTGAAAAGATATTTTTCATACTTCAATGTCCAGAACATGAAAAAGTCATTTTAGCTGTTTACCATTTGGAAGGTGAAATAGACTATTGGTGGACTCTAATTAAGAATACAAGGCCCCAAGATGAAATTTAATCCATGGAATGGAACGAGTTCAGGAACTTGTTTTTCAATAAGTACTTCCCTCGTATTCTTAGAACAAAGATGGAGAAGGAGTTCCTTGAGCTTAAGCAATAGAATGATGAATCTGTTGCTATATACGAACTGAATTTTACAAGGCTTTCAAGGTATGCATATAGATTTATCATCCAACCTAAAAGTAAGGTTTATTGATTCTTCAGTGGCTTAAAACTAAGTCTTCAAAGGGCATTAGCGATAAGAGACTTCAGTAGCTATGAAGAAATTGTGCGTTGTGCTATCATGGTAGAACTGGAAGTTGGTGTTACATATCCATCTCATGGTTTTGACAAGAAACAAAAGATGGAGTTCAAAGAAAAATCCCAGAACAATGGTGAAAAGAAGAGGAATGTTACTTAATGCTCAAAGTGTGGAAAGAATCATGGCGGAGATTGCCTAAAATGTACCAGAAAATGTTTTTTGTGGGAAAACACTGGGTTACAATTTAAAAAACAGCTTTTTATTTAAATAATTATTTATTTTATTTAAATTTATTTTAGGTCAAAATTGATACATAATACCTATATAAGTTCAATGTAATTAATTGGAGTAATTTTATAATAATTTTAGATATATTAAAATTTTATTAACCTTTTCACCGTCTTTTACCCACCTCCTAGGACAATTTGAAAATTTACATAAAACTTAATTTTACCGCTTTTGTGAGTGGAATTTTGAATATCCAAGAGACACAGTTAATATCAAGGAGTAAAATGTGGTTCAATAAGATAAAAATAATTTTTGGTGAATAGTAACGGTTTTACATTTATTTACCACGGTTAAAAGTAAATAGGGTAATAAAAGGTAAAAATGATATTATTTTTACCCAAAAACATTTCATAATTCTATTGGATAAGTATAATTCGACCAAAAACAACCTTAGGAATAAAATATTACCCTTTAGGTCCACTTGGATTAGATTTGGACATTTATTATTATTTTATTTAAAGAAGAGTTAAAATAGTTAAAATCAAAGCTTAATAACTAAAAAAAATTAATATAGGGTTATGAATAAGATAAATTAGACTATAAATATTCATTAGAAAGCTAAAAATATTTCCTAGATAATGGTATTTTATTTTTAATTTTAAGACATTAAATAATTTAATTTATTTATGACACAATGATGATGCAGTAATTACCTTATTAATGAAATATTAACATAATTGATGTTATAAATACCCAAATAAATGTAATTTCAGACTTTTTCCAAATTACAATAATATTTTAGGTTAATATGAAATGTTAGTATTGATTCAATAAACTGTTTTCGAACTAATCATGTAGTTATGATTTTCACAAAAATCAATTACCAAATAGTGTCAAAATTGACATATGATAGTTTTTAAAACAAATATTATATTTTTTTTTGTTATTATATTCCTAAAAATCTAAGGATCCGCCAAATTAATTATATAAGATTATATATATTAATAATGAACCACTTGGGGTTCTTTTGGCTTGTTATAGTAAGTTTAATAACCATATAGTGTAAGAAAACAAGAAGACACGGTAAAAGTTAAATTATTTAACTTAGAGTTAAATCTAAATGATTAGGTTAAAATAGTAAACTTAACTTTTCTAAAATATATTGGATGCAATTATTCTGACCCAAACCCACTTAATCTTCGAAATAAGTCACTTTGGATCCATTATAAACCGAATATGTCTTTATTATAAAATAATATTTTTAAGTTTTTCCTAAAGTGCCCCTCTCCTCCCTTATAAAAGGGAACCTCCTCCCTCTTTTCTTCACACAATTTTGAGCCTTCATACTCGTCCACCCCCTGCCCATTTCCCTTCTAAACATCCCTATAAACATTATAGAGGTTCTTGTCTCCTCAAAAGACAAACTCTAGTTTCTTAAGAAGAATCTTAAAAGAGGTGCGTCGAAGAAGAGGTAATCTCTTCTACGGATTCTTTCAAGTTTAATTATTCTTCAACTTTTTCTTTTTTAATTTTTTCATTATAAAGTAATAACATCAGTACCACTAATATACTGATATGTTATTATAAATATGAAACAACCCCATTTCACCTTCTATCCATCCTATGGAATATGAAATCACCGCGCGTGCGTACTTACAGAATACCATCTCCACGCCATGGTGTAATATGTTTTTACACCACCACCATACTTGGATGGGTATAATGATGTAAATAATAACTATATATGGTTATTATACCATCATAATGATTCTTATATATTATATCATCCTCTCCAATTCCATTCAATAATTATGGGAACAATATAATCGCTTGTGTGTACGTACAGATTGTCGTCTCCATGATGTGATGAGATTCATTCTCCATGTTACCCATTAAAGTATGATTATAAAGTATATATAATGAAATATATGACATAATGAAGCTAACAGATTTATTTATATATATATTTCATCTACTTACTTCCATTGAAGTCAATAAGGAAAAGAAAACAACGTTCATGTGTATGTACAACCTACCGTCTCCATGAACGGTGTATTTCATTTCATTCATATATCTATTATATATATATATACTGAATATATACGATATATAAATCATGATTTAGATTCCTAAATTATTTAAATCATTATATAAGTAATAATAATATCACGAACAACAATTCCAAACACGTACGATAAATGAAACGATTTTAACCAAAACGCTACATTAACATGGAATTTACAAAAGAACAGGTAATGTAAAGTCATAAGTGAACCATATATGATATCATAACAATGAATATGATTCTTTGATAATTCAATGACATTATTTAAATCATTATACAAGAGGTTCAGATACATACAAAGCATATCAAACATAAGGTAAGGGATAATATTTCAATCTCATTTTTATTCGAGATTACTTATACGTAAGTATTTAATGGGGTTATATTTTCCATCCATGTCCATAAAAATGTTTTTGATATAGTGTTTAAACTTCTTACTTGTATGTTTAAAGTCATGTTTACCCCTATTTTACTATTAATTTGTGTTATGGAAGAAAAAATTCTTTTGTTTACCATACGTGGTACTTTTTGACTTTTCTGAAAAAAGTATGAAGAGAATTTTTTTTAACCTATACGGCATGAAATGATTTTTATGGTTTTATAACGCCTTATTTTAATGAAGATTACTTTAAAAAATTTCATGATTATTTTCAACAAAATCCATTTCATTTAAAATTTCACGACATTTTGAGACAAGAAAATGATTTTGAAGATGAAAGGATATTTTCCTAAAAAATTAATTTCAAGTGTTTTATCAAAACTATTTTCTCTCTAAGATGACATTATTAAGTATGTTTATTTTTCAAGTATAATGTATCTATTATTTACATGGTTTGAGTTTTCTTATGATGAAATTATATCCATTTCTTTTAAATGGATTATGTTATGATGGGATGATGATTATGAAACCCATTTTATTTGTTGGGTTATTATGAATGATGTATGATTATTTTGTGGCACATGAAAGAATGATTTCATTATGAGATGGGTGGGACCAATATCTCCATCCAATTCATTGGGAAACGATTTATATCTCATGAGATAGACATGGCAGGAATGACAAGTTAATCTGGTTCAGTGATACATGACTGGAATGAGGAGTGAACTCGATTCAGTAACAGACTTTGTCCACTAAGATGGTCTTGGCAGAAATGCCTTGGCTACTATGGAAATCATATCACCTGCATAATGTTTTCCAAAATTACATGTTTTATTACCATGATATTTTATCATGATTGATGTTGCATTATGATCTATGCCTTAAATAATTCCATGTTTTATTTCATTGCTCAAGATTTTGATGTTTAAACATTATGTTCATGTTTTTAAGTTCAAATGTATATGGTTTGTTTTATTCTCTCCATATTTACCCTTACTGAGAATTTGAGCTCACCCTTTATATTTTTTCTTTTCCCCAGGATATAAAAAAAGGTTTTAGGTATGAAAAAAATGGGGAATATCTTTGTGGGAGATGTTGAAGAACTTTCACCATGATTATAAGATTATGTTCCAAGTTTCAAAAGACACTAAACTATTACGGTCCATGAGTGTTGAATTTTATTATGTATTATTTTTTCTAAAAAAGTAATGTAATGTCTATGTACATCAAGTATGAGTCTCTATAATGATCATTTTCGTGAACTTCATCATCATACATGATGGGTCATAAGATGTGGATAAACCAACTTATGGAATGAATATTAGAGGGGATTGATGCTTGGTTTTCTAGGGTTTCCAACTAAAAGGATTTATTTCACCCAAGACAATAGACACGAGATGTTTATTAATTATGTTTTTATCCCACAACAGCTTGATATTTATCGAATGATCCTGATAAATAATGACCAGGACAATATACTGTTTAGAGATCCTCACTAAGAATTTTCACAATAAAGGAGTATCTCTCACTGAGATATGATCCCTCTACTTGGAATGAGTGGGGGATATCTTATGGTGTCATGAGACCCCTATAAATTTTAGTTCATGGTCTGGAATATCTGAGCTTATTCCATCCTAACGGACAAAGAGGTAAAATAAAAATGTATTTATCTTACCTCAAAGTGTCAATATTGTAAGTATGCTAAAGTGGATATGAACTTCCAACTTTTATTCCAAGAAGAGTGGGTGAGATAAGTGTAGAAGAATACAAGGGAGTTTCTTGGATTCAACCACTAGAATGTAAGTATCAATGGTTTTCTTTATAACTGGTTCCGTGGAGTTGAGAATAATAAACAAGAAAATAAAGAATTGGAGGTTCTTCTTGTGGTGTGCTATTGGACTATTTGGTGTACAATGAATAATGCATGACACAAGGGAGCCCTCAATTCATAGATGAAAATGGTTGAAATATCATTGAGTGTCCTGGTAGATCTTGGGATACTCTTAAAACACTGGGAAAAAATGTCTTCCATGTGAATGATTTTGGCTAATGATATTAAACTCCTATAGTTCTGAGTTTAAAGGTGTGTGGAGGATCTGTTAAATGGTATCATCCTAGCAATTTATTGAATCTTAACTGCAATGGTTCTTGCATGGATAGTCTTATGTAGTGAGATAGTGTGGTTTTTGATTTAAGGGATCCATTTTGGTTTCTTTCTCTGCTGCCTACAATCATGGGGACTCGCTATTGGATGAGGCATGTTCATTACATAGTGGTATTAAACTATGATTGGATATGATTCTTTACCAAGAGTTAGTGGAAAAAAATTCCATAGTCATTCAAAATTCCATTGAAAATTATGACTTCAGTTCATGGAGTATCATGTAGTTGGTATGGAGAATTAAAATCCTTTGAATGAATGGGTTGAGTATCTTCACACTTGTTGTGAAGGTAACAAGGTTTCCAAATTTCATTCATCTAGTATGTCATTAAGATGGTCATATTACTTTTTTTATTTCCTTGGTTCTCTTCCTCCTAAATGTCTGGGCATTGTAAAGGCTAATTTTTTCATAATACACTATTTTCATCCTCCCTAACTTTGTATGGATTTATGTTTTGATCTCTACTAAAATATGCTACTTTTGATGAAATAAAATGTACATTGTGAAACAATATCATCATGAATGTTCTGTTCACTATTAAAAAATCTTAGGTATTATAATCCCAATCCTGTATGATAGTCTTGGGAGTGAAACTATACTAATAAAATTTTTAGGGGAGTGATTCTAATCCACTATGATAGTTTTGAAAATAATCCTCGACTACTAAGGAATTAGTTTTCTAAATTTATGTGTATGCCACAATTCCTTATCTTATTATAATGTTATTCTTCCTTGGATTATGTTCTTTGACTCATTTATGATTCATGTATTTTGAAATACAGTTATTTATTCTGTGACTCATGTTTATGATCTATGATATACATGGTAGGGTTTTAAAATGTTAATATATTGTTCTCATACCCTTATGTTAATCTTATTTGGATATATAACTTATTTAGCCTTATTGAACATCTAATATCAAACTTTCATTTGTTCTTTCCCTAGGTTGTGAATAAATGTATTATGTATGATATTTCTAAGAAGGGATACAGTTTTGAAGAACATAGTGGGATATAATGTAGTTCACATATGAACCAGTTGTTTATGTATCCATGTTTTCAAAGGCACTAGACCTAATTTTTTTGGCATGGTTCGTTATGTTATGTAATGAATATTAAAATATTTATATGTTTTATCTATGTATGATTAGTTTGGGTATTTATAATAATCCTAGATACTAGAATGATAATGATAGAGGAAGGAAAATAATGGTGGAATTATATGTGTTCGATTGAATAAAGATGAAATCAATAGGCATGTATCCGATGTTGAATGCTTTCTCATTGGGTTCATATACTATCGTTCGGTTTCATCTACATTTTCATTGATTTAATATTTCTATGGTAATACATGGATGACCAATATTATCTTCATTACTCTATCATTATTGATTCATATTCTATAATTAAATGCATGAATGACCACATATTATATTTCACAGTCCACTCTCTTTCCTCTCCATCACTCACACATAAGCCTTCATCATGGGTGAATCTCTAATAAAGCATCTTAACTCAATAGTTTTGGAGTAAAACATTGATTACATCGTAGTGTATACCAATGAAAAATCAAGAAAACAAGTTCTCTCTAATGTAATTATTAATTATTATTGTTAAATAATACATATTAATATTATTTTTTAAATTAGTAGTAATTTTTTTATTAATATTAATAATTAATACACTGACTTGGATTTATAAAAGGATATTTAGAATATATACAAGTTAGTATTTTATAATGCAGTTGCATGTTATTTTCTGGCCGAGGATGATTATTCGATGGTGTTTGTTGAAAAATTTTTTTATTAATATTTTGTATAGATAAAATCTATGTATCTCCATAGCAATGGGGAAGAGGGATGAAAATAAGATTTTTTTTCTAGAACAATAGGTAATTAATTCATAATTTTTAGTGGCGGAGGAGTGAAGTCAACCCAACATCTGCCTGTTTTAAGATAAAATAAATGTTAAAGTAAAAAAAATCTAATGATGATATGTGAAATAAATTGGGAAAGGGTAATGGATGAAGGTGAAAATGAAGGGAAAGTACTATAGTACCCTAGGGTTTGGAACCTTTAAAAGACATGTCACAACCCGACCCACTAGGACCTTCTTAGCCGGTGGTCAGCCGAGCAGGACACCCCTATCCTACCTCTCATAGTCTAGGTGCTGGTGACAAGTGCTGAGTAGACATAACTCACACATGGGAGGCCATATACTAAGTAAATGTACACATACACATGTCCCCAAAAACCATACAATGCTGAAAGGTAGAACACAATTGATTACATAATTCAGACATTACATCTATCCCACATCAGAGTACGCCATATGTACTAGAAATCATAAAGGTCCAAAGCACAACAAACCTCAAAAAAGTGTCCCACCAACTAAAAAGGCGGGGAATACAATTAAATTAAACACCTAGTTTTAAACACATTATTTCCATTTCACTATTCTCTACCTACTCATGGTCCTCCTAGGTTTGTATCAAATTTCTTGTCATCTTGATATGATATGACATGTACATATAATTTCCATGTAGAGTTGAGTATAATAATACCATATCGGACACCCAGAAATCACCAAACATAAACATTGAAGAGAATAGTATGATCATCATCACAAAGGTATGCCAATCATGAAATGAGGTATAATAATAAGTATAATAAAACAGATACAGTCATAATAAAAATAGAGTGTAACACCCCAAGACATGAAAATATTTTCTTATAGAATAAATTTAGTTTTTTTTCTAACAAGATTTATATACAACACCAAGTAAATATTACACTACATGAAACATTGAAAATTTATATGAAACATAATTTATATCTTTCTATACATGGAACACCATGGTTAGATCATGTTATATGCAACAATGCCTTTCTTCAATGATTTTCATTACACACAAGGATGAGATTTACCAAATAACAAAATGTTATTAAAATATTATTATTTAATATAACAAGATATAACCTATATTTTAAGTTGGTAGTTATGAATGATATTAACTAACTTATAAACATATATGATTTATTTCATTGGTTACAAGTTACTTAAAAATGAATAAAATAATTAGTTGAATATAAAGGGAATGTTTTTTGTAAAAAATATTTTTAATCTCATAAAGATGTTTTATCCCAATAAATGAAACTAAATAAAATTGGTGTAGATACTCAATTTATCACTCATAAGAATTTGGAAAATTCTTGCATATATTACCAAATCCAGAAGCTGAGACGGCGTACGATTTCATGTTCTGAAGTTCCTAGAATAAATTATACAAAAATATTATGTATATTTTATACAATTCTTGTGATAGTAATGAGATATCTATTAAATGGTAGATTAAATCAGAAATATGAGGCCACAGTTGAGTCTGGAGCATTGAATTTACCCTAGGTGGGACATAAATGTTTTCGTTGTGGGAATCCTATAGAAAATGCTACAGTGGACATAACTGTAAAAAAAAAATTAAATAATATTAGTTTATCCCATAAATTATTTCGAATAACTCTGGAAGGAGGACTCCGATTGGAAATCAAAGACTGTTGTTGAGTTTGTAATGGGGTGTTTTACCTAGGTGTGTCATACAGTGAGAGGGTGCAGGATGTTCACTTCATGTGACCATTGGTGGGAGAATTGTAAAATTATATAAATAGGTGGATGAGAAAGGGTTTGAATAATTTCCTCCTACATCTGGTAGAGCTCCATCATCTCCTTCTGATGATGATTCGACACCGAATTCATGTTGTATTGTGATTAATCTTCATATCCAAGTAGATTAGAGCACAACGAATGCAATGCTGGATCCAAAATCGAGGAAGGATTATTCTTTCAGATTCGGCATCCCCTGATCGAATCTTTGGTTTTTCAATTTGAGTTTTGGTCATTTTCACAATTTTGAAAATATTTTTTTGATGGGAATACTAACACAACCATCATTCATTTCAATTATGGATTTTTGATCTTCGTGTTCTTCATTCGTCCCTCACATTCTTCATCGATTAACTTGTTGACACATCAAAAATAAATTCAATACTCAAGAAAAGATTAGATATATAAAGGATTTGATCCAAATATTATGGATCTATGAAAGTTATGAGTTTTTTGTTACAGAGGAGGAACAACAGTGAGCAAAAGTGGAAGTTACTTTTCGTCACGTTGAAATGTCAATGAAACCTCGAGTGGAGTACACTAGAAAAATATATCAGGATTTGAGGATCCTAGATTTGGTCTCAGATTTTCTTTTCGATAACCGGACTGCTCCCGATGGTTTTTAGAAGGACCACTGGTGCACGGTGGTCTAACGACTGTCAAGTAGCGGAGGGTGGTGATGACTCTGGGAGCTAACAAGGAAATCGACCAGGTGCTGGGGGATGGTGGTGCAGGCTCGGAGAAGGGAAGATCGGCCGAGGAGGTGTGGGACATGTGGTGTACGGACAACTGTGGAGCCACTAGAGGTGGTCAGATCATGGTGACGTGGGACAATTGAAGTGGGTTGGATTGGCCAGAATGGGCCAGGGCATTTTCGAACCTCAATATCTTCTAAAACATTTGTCTGTTTTATGTGTCATCTATGGACATACATTTCTATCATCAAGACATAACTTTTGAGGCTGGAATGGGAATTTTATATTTCAGGCTATGGGCCTTGAAGTGATCTAATAATAATAATAATATATTATTATTATTACAACTTTAACCCGCCATAACTTATGTATATGAGGTATGATTAACACAACGTCTACGACGTCACGACCCTAAAATTGAGGTGGAAATCTCAAGACTAGTTCCAGGTGCTTAAACCAAAATCGAGGCGTGGGCTCCATGAGGCCCGGTTTGAGCATTTGCGGTGAAATGTGACCTTTTCACTGGGTCTCTATTTTTGACGAATGAATAGACAATCCTACGTGTTTTCCATGAAAATCATAATGGGGTGATCTATATGATGTGTTCTAGGATCAAGGAATGGTCCCCACATAGAATGTTTCGTCTACGATGTTGAGAGATACAACTTGTTCACTGGGATTCTAATTAGGGAAAATGAATAGTCGATCATATGTGCTATTTTTCAAGGATTACAGTTTTGTGATTAATTTGGTTATGTGGGTCCATTTTAGGTGACATTCTAGTAAATTTACATTTTTTTTGTTCGGACAAACAATGAGCATTGTGCACTCGTCCGCCCTTTTTGGCTAGGCGAACCATGTACTCTAGGAGTACACTACCATGTATAGTGGTTTTAGTTCACATTTTAGAACTCGAGTATGGATGGGTACATGTCCAATTGATGAAGTAGGGGAACACATTTTGTGGGCCCCACATGCACCTTGTACATCTTTATAAATCTTCTATCTCTCATATATTCTTCTTTGGTACTCATATTTTGGTCTGAGAATAGACTATAGTGTGTATTTTTCAACCTATAATGTGATGGTTCCCCCCTTAGTATATTTTGAGATATGATACCAGTTATTCTTGGCATGATTAATTTTCAAGAAATGTCCGACGTTAGCTATGATCAGGCAGGATTATCATAGATTTTTGAGCTTACCCTCGTGCTAGGTTGGACAATAATGTTTCTCAATTATTTCTGAGAGGTATCATCCCAAAGGGATGCCCAGTAAGGCTCCTCAATGGATACTAGAGTAGAATAACACTACCGAGTTGGGCCCCGGTCCTTTACAACTACTTCTCAATGGAACCCCCTACCGGGTAGGGCTCAGGTCCTTGACAATTCAGTGTGGAATCCCACATCGGCATGGGTGCGAGTCCTTGATGAATTAGGGTGGAATCCACCTAACATACCAGGGTATAAGTCCCCTATGTCTACTACTAGATTTTAATACCCCTGACTCACTAGGGAGAATTCCATATACATTGAGTTTACACTATTCAGATATACAGATCAGTGATGAGACATGTTTTGATGTACCTTTAAACTCATGAGAAAGAGGGATCTTTTTCCCATCAAGATTCATCCTTGTGACGAGACCCAAAACTAAGTGGGTGAGAAAGTGCCTCCCAAAGTGGATAGTATCAAGGTGTGGTGATTTATTCATTATGACATACGTGTTCAGGGAAGATGTGAGGGATGTTGGACATCGTTGGTGGTTACTTCTGGAACTATTGGAGGCCCTTTTCTTAAACTGATCTATGATATGGAGACCCCATTACTATCTAATTTGGGTTTTATGAAAGAGAATATAGATATATATATATCCTGTTTCATTACTCACTCCTTGGGTTTTGGCCACTCTCCTCCCAGGATAGGTGAAGATGTGCGAGGTATGTCATGGGCTTTCTGTGTCTATCTTCTCAAGGTTGGACGAGTCTAGTCTCATACTATAGGCAGATAAGACTTGATGAGAAGTTCATATTATCATTGTTTAAAGCTTTTTGTGCTTGGATGAGTTTAATTTCACTCTCTTTTAGGGTTGAGTTGTACTCTTTCCCTATACCTTGTTATATATAATGATTTCCCCTTCAGTTTCATTACTTACTACTCCCCCATTTTTTGTTGGAATCCGAAGTACTATGTTTTTACTCCCCCTGGCAAGAGATTTACCCACATATATCATGTCTTATGCAGATGATAGACAGTTTGATCATTACTTAAGTGGAGTTTTGTGTATGGGTTCTTGGACCACATATGGTGGTAATGTATTGGGATCTAGGAGAGGGGCTCTCTCAGCTATTTTAATTTTTAGTTACTTCCAGGTTATGACACTTTTTTGGAGGGGCATGTATTTTTCCACTTTATCATTCATTTTACACTTCTATACCTGTACTTTTCAGAGGTCAACACATGTTTTTAGTGTTTTTATAGTAGTTTTGTATCTTTTTTCTTCCCCTCTACACTTTTTCATTGAGTTAGCTGCATTTGTGTATACAGGTTCTTAGACAAATGCCTCCCCGAGATTTTTATTCCTTCTATGATTGTCCCCACCCCATGGCCTATGGAGGTGGTCTTGGGGTAGTTGTAGCTTAATGGATCGGGGTTGTTTTAGATCAATACCTGACCAGGTTTGGGTCGTAAAAAAGTGGTATCAGATATGGTTTATTCCTTTAGATGTTGTTATGAAGCTCCCTAAAAAGAAATTGGTTGGGATTTAGGGAAATAGTGTCAATGTGTCTCAAAAGCAGATCGTAGGTCATGGAGTTCAGAAATGGTACAACACCCAACAAAGCCTTTCTCTAGGACCTTGATTTCTCACTTGTAAACTCAACAGGATGAGAAATTTTTTTACAGGGAACTTTATTACAAGAATCATATAGGATTTATTCCTTGACTGTAATTATTGAGTTAGCTCCCCAATTTCGTTGATATATATATACTCAACCAACCACGATACTATTTAATGATGTTCAAGACTCCTTCATGATGCCAATGAGCTAGGATACTAGCTCCGGTATATGAAAATGATTATATGGGCAACAAGGACTCAGTTCTGGTATATCATATGATCTCCTTACTCCAGGTGGACAGGTATCAGAATCTCCCCCTATTGAGAAGCAGTTAGTCCCAACAGTGTAGGATAGGGATGTGTGTAGGCTAAGCGCACTCCATGGGTTCCAATTTATGAGACTACTGAGGTTTCAGGATGAGCCAGATCCCTATGAAGTAGAGGTTTGGTGGATGAGTCCATATGAATTATGAATTCATGGAATGGTAGTGCAATAGAGTGTCAGAGTAGGTCCTAACATTGCCTGTGGATTTTTTCTATTTGAACTCCTTTGGATTTCAATGGCACTAGTGGGTGTGGTTGAGTGTTTGGTTTGGGGTAACTCTCCTTCCAATAGAGGTTAAGACACACATGGTACACCATGTGCTTTCTATGTCTAGATTATTGTGGTTGTATGAGCTTACTCACCTTCCCCATTCGTTGTTACCTTTGCTTTCTCAATGTCATCCTTTATACATCAGTAATCAAGTATAGGTCGAGGTTATGGAGACCCCATGAACAAGACTATGTGACTCACAACTTAGTGATGGAAATGGTAGTATTCTCTATGAGAATGTGGTGGTACAACCTTATGGGAGAATGCTTTGTGGTTTAATCAGACCACGAGAGCCTTAGGTATGTCTTCACCCAGAGAGACTTAAACCTGAGGCGATGACGCTTGTTGAACTTCCACTAGAACTTTGACTTTAAGATATTCTATACATTTGGAAAGGTAAACATTGTAGACAATTCCATTAGCAAGATGTCTTAGGCTATCCAGTTGTAGGAATTTTAGAGTAGTTATCTTCCCTACAGATGAGCCTGATGGAGAAGACAAGGACAATTTATCTTCAGTCGATGGTGTTGACTCCTTCACTTCTTGAGCATGTAAGAGAGTCTTGGTTGCAAGACATCGTCTGTGAAATCTGGTGTGACCATATATCCTTAGGTGTTTTTCCAGATGGATATTCTGAAGTAGGGGATCATGAAACCTAGTTTCAGGGAAAAACAATGGCTCCACTTCCTTGACCAATCCCCTCAGTTGGAGTGGGTGGATGAAATCTTCAATGTTTCCCATCTGAGTAGATACATGTGTGATCCTATGCACTCCATTGATAGGAGAAGACCATATGTGGATGGAAAATCTCTTTGGATCACGTGTTGTGCCAATGTAGAAATGTGCATGAGAGTTCCTGGGAGTGGGAGATCCAAGTGTGAGCTCAGTATTCTGATTTGTTTCCCTAGTTTTTTTGGGGAAAAAAATAATGAAGGGGGAATGATATAGAGACAATATTTTTTTCCTTATAAGACTTTGGAATATTTTCACATATATTTGTAGAGATACACACTGAGACGACATGTGATTCTGAGGCCCTGAGTACTCGAAAAAAATTAAAAAAAAATATTATGTATATTTTATGCAACACATGTGGTAGAAATGGGATATCACTTAAACAGTAGATCAGATAAGAAATCAGAGTCTAGGGTAGTTTCTGAAGAATTACATTTAGCCTAAGTGCGACATAGATTTTTTTGGCACATACCTTCTATAGAAAATTCCATGGAGCACGTATCTATAAATAAAATAATAAAAAAAATTATTTTATATCAAAAGTTAATTCAAATAAATCTTGAATGATGAATCATATTGGAAATTGGAGACCACTGTTGAGTTTTTATTGGAGTGTTTTACCATGGAGAAACATAATGTGATAGGGAGTAGGATGTTCGGATCTCATGACCATTGGTAGGAGAACTGTCAAATTCTATAAATATGTGTTTAAGGAAGTGATCAAGGGTTTGGCTCATTTCCTACAATGGATGAAAGAGCACCATCCACTTCGTCTGATGAAGAGTTGATGCTAAAATTTTGGTGAATCATGATGAAACATTCTATTTGAATAGATCAGAGCACAAAAAACACAATGGAGGATCCAAAAATAAAGCTAGGTTTATTATTTCGGATTTTGCAACCTCTGACTGATGTTTTGGTTTTCCAATTTGAGTTCTTGTCATTTTTGATGTTTTGAAAACCTTTGTCGCTGGCCATACTAACACGAACATCAATTGTTTCAATTCTATATCACTCGTTATTGAATTTCTTCATCTGTTATTAATTTATAAACTTATCTACACATCAAAAAGATATATAATCTTTAATAAAATATTAGATTTGTGGAGTTTGTGATCTAAATATTCTAGATCTACAAAAATTTTGTGTATCGGGTGCCAGAGGAGGTGTAATAAGAAACAGAAGTGACGAAAACATTTCATCACATAAAAACGTTGAAAAAAATGTGGGCATAAGACATGATAGTATATATCGGGATCCAAGGATCCTAGATATGGTCTTAGATTCATTTTTCAATCACCAGAGTGTTCCTCATGGTCCGTTGAAGGAATACCAGTGAGTGGCGGTCATGCGGTGGTCCGACCATAGAGGGAAACAACAACCATGAGATTTGGTGAGGAAACCGAATGGGTGATAAGGGATGGAGGCATGGGGTGAGGGTAAAATGGAGGGCCGGTAGAATAGGCCAGCAGAGTGGGCCAGCTGGAACGGCCAGAACTGGCCGGACCGACCAGAATTGGTTGGGGCAGCTTCAAATATCAATATCTCTTAAATTGTGCATTTGTTTTATATGATGTATGTGACTATGAATTTCTATCATCAAGACAGATATTTTAAGGCTAGTTTGAGAATTTAATGTTTCAAGATCATGGTTCAGGGCCCCAAAGCGATCAAATAATAATAACAATATATTATTATTACAACATTGACCCGCCATAACTTCTGCAGTTGAGGTTCGATTAATGCGCTGTTAGCAGAATCACAACCCTGAAATTGAGATAGATGTTTCAAGACTAATTTTGGGAACTTAATATAAAAATGATGTGTGTGCCCCATGAGGCCCGGTTTGAGAATTTGCGGTGAAATGTGATTTTTTTCACCGAGTGTCCGTTTTAGACAAATTAATAACCAATCCCGTGTTTTTCAGTATGAGAATAGTAATGGTGCAATCCATATGATGTCTTCCTAGATTGAGGTGTGGGCCCCACGTAGCTCCGATCATGTCTGATGTTGAGAGATGAAACATCTTCAACGGGAGTCCAATTCAGGTGAATGAATAGTTAATCTTATGCACTTTTCTGCAAGGATCACAATGGTGTGATTAATTTGGATTTATAGGGCTATTTGAGGAGGTATTCTAGTAAAATTAGGGGTTTTCCCTTCAGACAAACAATGAGCATGATGCGTTCACCATCCCTTTTTGTCTTGGTGAACCATGTACCCTCGGAGTAAAATAACACACCTAGTGGTACTAGCGCACAGTTTAGTACCTTAGTATGGATGGGTATATGGCTAAGTGATGAAGCATGGTTACATATTGTGTGGGCCCCACATGAATCGTGTACCACATTATAAATCTTCTATCTCTCGTATCTTCTTCCTTGGGGCAGGGATTTTAGACCGTGAGTAGCCTATCCTAACTATTTTTCTCCATATAATGAGATGGTTCCATCCTTAGTGGATCTCAAGATATGATGTGAGATGTTACAGGAATGAATCATCTCAAGAGATATCCGAAAACAGCTATGATCAGGAAGGATTATCAAATATTTCCAAGAATACACTCAAGTTGGGATAGGAAATAAAGTTTCTTAATTCTTTTAAAGAGGTAACATTTAGCAGGGATGGCCAGTGCAGGTCCTCAATGACTAATAGAGTATAATCCCTCTATTGGGTAGGGTACATGTCATATAAAGTTAATTTCGAGGGGAATCCACTCACCGAGTAGTGTGCGGGTT
This sequence comes from Viscum album, assembly GCA_963277665.1. Taxonomy (NCBI): domain Eukaryota; kingdom Viridiplantae; phylum Streptophyta; class Magnoliopsida; order Santalales; family Viscaceae; genus Viscum; species Viscum album. Next base: position 1,699,065,421 of record OY728142.1, read on the forward strand.
CTTGATGATTCAGGGTGAAATCCCCCATCAATATAGGCATGATTCCTTAGTGACTTAGGATGGAATACCCCTGACGTATCGGGGCATGTTCCCCTACGACTACTTATAGAGTGGAATCCCCCTGACACACTAGGGAGAAGGTCCTCTACTTCAAGTTTACACCATCGAAGTATAAAGATTAGTAAAAAGACATGTTTTGATGTATCATTATACTCATGAGAAAGAGAGACACTTTTCCCCTAGAGGCACGTCCTTGTGAGATGACCTAAAATAGTAAGGGTTAGACAGAGCTGCACAAATTGGATAGTATCAAGGTGTGGTGATTGAGTCCCTTTGATTTACATGTTCAAGGAAGACGTGAGGGATGCTGGGAATCGTTGGTGGTTACTTCTAAGAATTGTTGGCAAATATTTTCTTGGAATGAGCTATGAGATGTAGATCCTCTTACTCTCTCATTTGTGTTTATTGACCAAGCATATATATAAATATATATACAATTTTAGTACCTACTTCTTGGGTATTGGTTAATATCCTCCCACAAGTCATGAATATGCACGCGAGGTATTCCATGTGCTTTCCGTGTCTAGATTTTTGTGGTTGGACAAGTCTACTCTCCTATTATAGGTAGAAAAGACTCGATGATATGCTCATCTTCTAACCGTTATGAGCTCCTTTGGTTTGCATGAGTTTACTTTCACTATCTTATTGGGTTGAGTTTTACTCTTTCACTATACCTTGTCCTATATACTGTTTTCATCTTCACATGTATCTCTAAATGCTCCCCCTTATCCTTTTCAGGGCATATTACTGAGTATGTATATAATCACCCCTGCATGGGCTTTTCCCGCATGTATCTTTCCTTATGCAGATGACAGACAGGTTGATCATGACTTTAGTGGAGCTTAGGGATAGAGGTCCATGGAATGAGAATAGTGTCCATATCTAGGAATCCAGGAGCGGGGCTCTCTCAGCAGTTTTACTATTCAATTAATTCTAGGTTGTGTCACTTTTCTAGTTGGGTGTGTATTTTTCCCCTTTCCCTTTCTGTTTACTTTTCTGTACATGTAATTTTTGGAGGTTGATGGTTGTTTTTTGTTTATTTATAGTAGATTTATATTTTTTTTATCATTTATATATTAACTTTTTCATTTATTTAGCTATGTGTGTGTAAATGATCTTAGGAAAAGGCGTCCACGAGTTTGTTGTGCCTTCGGTGCTTATCGCCACATCCTGGCTTATGGAGGCGGTCTTGGGGTAGTTGCGGATTGAGCCATGACATGGGTTGGGTTGTGAAAATTTGTGAATGATCTTAATGATATACTTATATTATATTCAATAAAAATAATTTTGACTTTAATTGAATATATATTTTTGGTATAAGACAAGAAAAACCCCAATTTTATGTATAAAAACCAATATTTTTCTGAAGGCAATTTTCCACCTTTTAATGTCGCAAATGTTTGAAAACAAAATTTCTCACTTTTATAATTTTTAATTCTCAAAATAAACATCATCTTGGAAATATTAACGTTAATTTTTTTTAGGATGAATTTTTGGTATTTTTTCTGGGAAGTGGCATTTTTTTATGAATAGTTAAAATATAGAATTTTAATTGAAAACTATTTTTTATATAATTTTTTTAAATGTATAAATTATATTCTGAATTCGTTTTAAAGACATATTAGATAAATTATACATCCATTAATCAAATTTAGGCCATTTTAACCAATTTTACATTGAAATTGGATATAAAATCATTTCATATGTTTGAGCATTTTATCTTTAAAAACCCACTTTGTCGTCCCATCTATGGGATTAATTTTAATTTAATATCATTTACTTATAATTTTGTAATTTAAAGAAATTATTTACTTATTTATAATAATTTAAATTTATAATTTTTTGTAATTTAATGTTAGTTTTTGAGAAAAAATATTAGTGAATGCAGTTTAAATTAATTACTGCAATTAAGGTAAAATTAAGCTTAACAAGGTAAAAAACCTTAAACATAAGGGAAAAAATGGCCTATAAACTTGATCAAAACATATTTTATGGTCATATTTTGACCTTATAACCCATTTTATCTAATTTTAATCATTATTTAATTCATATTATGTAAGAGATACCTCTTAACAATGTTAATTTTTTTTATTTATAAGAATGACACTCTTCCTCCACTATAAAAGGAACTCACCCCTCCCATTTATTCACAGCTCTCAATAAATTTGGATCATAAAAAATATGAAAAAATAGATCAAAAAATTCTTACCCTTATCCTATAATCCTCACTTTGGTCAGAAAGCCAACGAATTGTGTCTTTTGGTATAAACTAAAAAGAGTTTCCTGAATAAGAGGTATTGTTCTTCAAAGATCACTTATGTTCATTTACTTATGCATACCTTAAATTATTTTTATATCATTATTATATAATAACCTCATTATATTAAATATAATTATATGTTGTTATTATGTGGGTTCTACCTACACACCAAAACACCTCCTTCAAATGGGATATGCGATCATTGTTCATGTGGACAACGAACTACCGCCTCACAAACAGATGTTGTTCGTTCTTCCATTACCACCTTTCAAGGTTTGAAATAATGATGGCTTTATAGTTTATATATGTTATATATATAATTTATAATTTAGTCAGTATTTTATAATTCTTATGTAACACATAACTTCATGCTTTGAATTTTATGGGAATACGAAAACATTGTTTGTGGTTGTGTCGACTACCGCCTCCTCAAAGTGATGTGATTCGTTCACACTATACATGGAATGCATTAAGAATGTATTTAATAAACATATTTGATATATATAGAATAAATATGATAATATTATTAATATATATATATATATTATTTAATTTTTTTTATTTTAAATATGACAAGGAAATGAAAGTAACATTCATGCGTATGTACGATCTACCGTCTCAATGATTGGTGCATTTAATTTTCTATATCCAAAAAATATGTATTATTATAATTACATATATACTGAATATATATGATATTTAAATCCTGGTTTACATATTGAAGATGATAAAATCATGATCTATATAATAATAAAAAAAATACCCGGTCAAAAACATACTCGAAGAACTAGGTAATTTACTGTTGAAATAGTGAAAATAAAGAAATATTGTTAACAAACGTGTAATAATATATTATAAGAAGATAATATATGATATTATAACTATTATTATGGTTCTATTATAAGTTAGTAATAGGTTTAATACCCATATAAATGAGGTTAATGGACGTTCTCTCAAAATTAAATGCAGGGTAAGGGACTTCATCTCAATTTATGTTTCATCGAAACTTATTTGTTATTATACAAAAATTAACATCAATATGGTGAATATACCACCACATTTTCATTTAACATAATTATTTTCTCATAAATAATGAAATTTTTAGTTTCAATTTTAACTATCTCATCCAAAGGGTTTTGACTATAAAATTATTTTCTAGTCAAAGTTATCTTTTCAATATCACTTTATTTTACGATTGTAAAATTTATCTTAAAAAATAACTTCCTTATGAACATTTTTATTTTAAAATAAATTTTAAATATCCATATTCTCATTAAGTGGATATCATTAATTCCTAAACCGTATAAATTTTTTACCTATAATGTTCACTTTGGAAATTATTTGAAATGTTGATAAATCTGTATCATTTACTCAATACAGATATTTGATCATAAGGCATGTTGATTATTAATTTAATAGATTATAATATATATGAGGAATTATTTGTAAATGAACTATAAAGGTTGAGGACCAATTAATTCAAAACCCTCGATGCATCAGAAGACTTATAAGATGAATTAGTTGGCCAAATCAGAGTAGTTTAAACTATCATGAGAATAATTTTTGACATTAAAGGAATCATGTTATTGATAAACATGATGTCCAATAATTAATTGTTTCCTTTATAGATAATTAAGTAATTATTATCATCCATGATACTTTTGATTTGAAATGTCTATGGTCTTATTTCATTCTCATTTTATTGATTAAATGACATTTGTTTTGATTATGTACCATGCTATATCAATTATGACTTGTTGAGATATTTATATGGCATGTGTGCTCAGTTATTTACCTTGAATTTATGATTATGATCATTTCTTCACTATTTCTTCTATTTTACGTACTCTTGCTAAGAATTTGAGATCACGCTTACTTTATTTTCTTTCTATTGGTTATGAAGATGAATTCTTGGAATAAATTTCAAGGATGTAGTTTATTACTCCATGTTTAGTATTATGTTTTATTTTATATTTTCAAACTTAATATGGGTATCATGTATGTAATATAGTTTTCCAAAACTGCTAAACTGATCGGTTATTTGGGATTTTATTTCCTTATAATAATTCCAATGTAATAATGTAAGACACCGACTTTTTCTTTTTAGGGACGGAGCGTTACATTTGGTATTAGGGTAAGTTTAGTACAAACCTTAGAAATGAGATTTATGAAAATATAGATTAGGGAACATAACCGAGAGTTATATTTAAAGGATATGTATAAAATAAAATCCTATAATTTTGGAAAGGTTGAGATTATAAGGGTATTACTATCAATACATCCATGTATTGATAATACAAGTGTAAGTGGTTATTGAAAATATGTAACTTGGGGTAACAAATCTGAAAATGTGCTTCGAGCCTGAATTAAGGGTAACCAATTACACGACAATAGGCCCTATTATGAACCTAGTCTAAAACTCCCTAGGTATATTCCTTGGATAATTATTTTTTTCATTAATAATAATTAGAGTGGATTTTAAGGTAAATACATCCCCAAAGAATCCATGTTTATGATTATGAGATTAGCTATGCATAAATTTTCAATTTATGTTAAGTGTTTTTCAATATTTAAAATTATATAAAGTTCATAATTTTATGAACTAATCTATTATGTTCCATTGTTTATAAATGGTGTCTTGAAAGAATAATGTTATAAAAAATCATTGAAAATGTAGATATTTCCCTATTGAGGAAACCAATATAGTTGGTTTTGTAACGAAGAAAATTATGGCTATATTAAGGCTGTTTAAATATGGTTATGACAAATAACCTTTCCCAAATGGAGAAACATGTTCCAAAATAATATTATCTTATTTTGGATCACATTATATGAAATAATCCCCAATCATTTAGTTTGAATACTAATACAATTGTAGATGAAAAATTGATTAAGTATTTCGAGAAGATATTCCTGGAATTGAGATGTTTTGAAACGGAAAATGGTACACTTTTAGTGTATTGTATCAATAGAGATGTCGATCAATGGTGAGCGTTGGTACAAAATACTAGGGAGAAAGAGAAAATATAACTCATGTATTTGACATCTTTTTAGTAAACAAATTTTGAAAAATATTTCCCTTATGATTAAAAAACCAAGATAAAGATAATGTTCCTTATCTTAAATAAAAAATAATAATAAAGGGTTATAGATTATGAAGCTAACTTTAAAAGGATATCCATACATTATATGGATTACATTTGCAAAATAGAGTATAGGATTGACCCCTTTTTTGAAGGCCTTATGAAAAATATCCAAAGAGTACTTGTTTCTCATAAATTTTCATCATATCAAGAAATAGTATTATGTTCTATCAAGAAAGAGAAAGAATTATACAAGGCCTATGTATTTGAAGGTAAGAAAGAAAAGAATAGGTCTTATAAACACCATGAAAAATGGAATGATTCAAATAATAATAGGGGAATGAAGACATTTTGACCATGTGAGAATTGTGGAAAAAATCACCCTGATAAATTCTTTAAGGGATTGGGAGTTTGTTATAAGTTTAAAGAAAAGGGTCATCAGGTAAAAGAATGAAAATGATAGAAGGAAAATGCTACTATTTTGTGTTAAAAATTCAAGGGGATGAGAAACTATGAAAAATAATTCCGTAAGAATCAAGGGAATGAACTTTAGAAGAATCTAAGGGATCAAAGTCAAGAATATGCTATTGACACAACTAAAGTGGAATGATTAATGCTCATTTGTATTTGGATCTAATAAATATTTTGTAAAATTATTTTACTGATGATTTTTTCATCATATGAATTATTAAATATAAAAATATTGCTATACAGTTCTTTTTCCTTAAATATTTTTGATAAAATGTTGAATGGTACTAAGAAATGTGATTCAGTAACATGTTAAAATTTTGGGAAAATAAATAGTTGAGAGAAAGATAATTCTTAATATGTTCTTTTTGGAAAGATAATGATAATTGGATAAAGATATGATTGATATAAATAAATTAAATGGGATATTATAGACTACCTTGGATCTGATTCCAACGATTTGGATCATAATACTTGGAAGGGTCATATGGTTAACAATTGATGAAATGGTTCAAGTTGAATTTGGATGAGTTTTCAGAGATTATTGTTTTAGAACACCATTTGATGAAACTTGTGCTAAGAAAAGAAGTATAAATAGTTCAAGGCAGGAATAAATCATAATATATTTATTATAAAAATGTATCCAGTAAGTGTATTTACTTATATTCTTAGAGAATGAAATAATTATTCAAATCAATGAAAAATGGTCTTAAAACATAAATGTTTTCTTATTATCACTATTTTTGATGATATCAATGAAATTTATTCACACATATTATTTATATTTTTTTGGTACACAGAATTACAATGAACATGTTATCTATGACTCTACATCACAACTTGATAGTTATATTTCTCTTCTATGCCTATGTTTTCACAAATTTTCTCTTATTTGAAAGCCTAGTATTTTAGTTTACTTCACATTTTAATTTCTATCTTATTAAGAAGATATGTGTTGAACCCTATTTATGATGTGAGTGTTTCAAAATAATGTATTTTAAAATATAAAACTACTGATTACTGAGATCATGTTTAAATTGAGTGGACAAAATTTAATTATGGTGAGGATAATATAACTCCCCAAAACATTACAATATTTTCCTTTTAGAATAAAATTAATTTTTTTTCAATCATGATTTATATGCAAAGCCAACAAAATATCATAATAAATACAATATTGATAGTTTAAGTGAAAAATAATTTATATTTTGGTCTACAAAAAACAAAAAGGATATATTATGTTACACGTGACAATTACTTTCTTCAATGACTTGTGTTACACACAAGACTGAGATTTACCGAACAATAATATATTATTAAATTATTATTATTTAATATAATAAGATATAAACTAGTATTTAAGTTAATGGATATGAATTAGATTAACTCAATTATGAAAATGTATGATTGAATTAATTGGTTACAAATTAATTATTAATGAATATAAGAACTAATTGAATATAAAGGAAATGGTTTTATGAAATTTTTTTATTCTCACAATGGAATTTTATCATAATAAATTAAATTAATTACTATTGGGGAATTATCTTAATGAAATTTATATATTAAATATTAAATAGAATATTTTTCACATTAATCAAATATATTTGACAGGTATAAGATAAGAATAACCCTAATTTTACACATAAAAACCTATATTTGTCTAAAGGTCATTTTAACGCCTTATAATAGAGAACTAGTTTAAAAAAATAAACTTTTATAATTTTTTATTATAAAAAATAAACTTCATTTTTTAAATATTAATGTTAAAATTATCTTAGGTTGAATTGTTGGAATTTTCATGAGAAGTTCCATTTTTTTATTAATAGTAAAAATACTGAATTTTAATTCAAAACTGATTTTCCTTCTAATTTATTTACATAGATAAATTATATTTTAAATTAATATTAATGTAAAATTAGATAAATTATACATCCATTAATAAAATTATTCCATTTGAATAAATATTACACTGAAATTGGATATAAAAACAATTTAAACTTGTAGACATTTTCAATTTAAAAACCCACTTTATTGCCCCATTTGTGGGATTAATTATAAATTAATATCTGCAACTTCTATCATTGGAATTTGAAAAAATGGATTATATTTTTGGAATAATAATAATTTATAATGTATTAAAATTTCAACTTAGTTTCTTACCAAAAGTATTAGTGACTGTAGTAAAAATAAATTACCGTGATTAAGGTAAAATTAAGCTTAACAAGGGACTAAACCTTAATCATAAGGGACAAAATGACCTAGAAACATGACCTAACTATATTGTATGGTCATATTTAGAACATATACTCAAATTTATCTAATTTTATTTATTATTTTAAGATCATGATGTAATGGAGGCCTCTCAATAGTGTTTACCTTTTTATATTTACAAGAATGGCACTCCTCCTCCACTATAAAAAGGAACTCACCCTTCCCAATTTTTCTCACATTTCAACACCATTTTCTAATAAAAAATCACCTAAATATCTCCCTGAAATCTTTCCCATCATCTTATAATCCTCACTTTGTGAATAAATCCCACCAAGTTAGTTTCTTGATACAAACTAAAAGGAGTTACCTTAATAAAAAGTAACATTGTCCGATGGTCACTTTTATTTCATTTACTTCTACATCCCTTAAATGATTTTTATGTCATGATTATATAATAAAATCAGTATATTCAATATAATAATATTTTTTATTCTAATATTTTTTACTACACATTCACTCATATCTATCAAATGAGATACACAATCATCGTTTGTGTGTATGGCGGACTACCGGCCCGCGAACCGATGTTGTTCGTTATACCATTACAACTTTTCATGATTGGAAATAATGATGGATTTATAATTTATATGTGATATATATAATATTTATAATTTATTTATTCTTATAGAATTATTATATAACATATGCCTTAATGGTTTTCATTTTGTTGGAATGCGATAACATCATGTTTGGACGCATAGACTACCACCTCCTCAAAGCGAAGTGATTCGTTCATGTTCTAAATAGAATATATTAAACATAGTTTTAATAAAAATAAGTGATATATATATATATATTATGATACTAAAATTATAATATACATATATATATACATCACTTACTTTTTTTTGCTTTTTATACGATAAGGAAATGGAAGTAGTGTTTATGCGTACGTACAACCTACTTCTCCATGAACGGTGAATTTCAATTCATATCTTAAAAAATATATAGATTATTATAAATATATATATATAGGAAGTATATATGATATATAAATCATGGTTTAAATCCTAGAGACTGTTAAATCATGATTTATATAATAATATTAAAAATAAAAAGTAAATCATACTTGAAAAACTTGCCAATTAAAACCCAAAAGAGTGAAAATAATGAAAGATAATTAAAAAAGTGTAATAATATATTACAATAAGTTAATATATGATATTATAAATATTTTTATGGTTATGGTATAATATAGTAACATGTATTAAACCCTTATATAGTAGGTTAAATAACTTTTACGCAAAAGGAAACACAAGGTATGGGACTTCGTCTCAATTTATGTTCCACTAAGACTTATTTTATATTTTATAAAAATTCAATTTAAAGTGGTGTATAAACTTCCACTTTGTAATTTAATATCATTATTAACTCATAATTTATGTTATTCTATGTTTCACTTTGAACTTTACCATCCAATGGGTTTTGACGTGAAAATTACTAAATGGTAAAAGTTATATTAGAAATATAACTTTATTTCGGGATTATTAACTTTCTCTTGAAACAATGACTTAATTATGATCAATTTTATTGTAAATTATATTTTAAATAACTATATTCTCATGAATTAGAAATCATTTTTTCCAAAGCTGTATACTATTTTTACACATGGTGTTCACTTTTATAATTATTTAAAATGTTGATAAATATGTATATTTTAATCAATATGAATATTTGATGATAATGAATATCGTTCATTAATTAAATTGATTATTATTTATACTAGGAATTCTTTTTTACATGCACTATATGTGATGGGGATCAATTAATGAAAACCCCATGATGCATAGATAGTCTCATAAGACTAATCTGTTGGCCAAATCAAGGAGGTTTGTACTATATTGAGAATAAATCTTGATGGTAAAGGTATCATGTTCATGGAAGACATGAAATCCAATAATGAACCATTTAATTCATTGGGAACTCATTTATTTTTATTATCCATGAGATTTTTTCTTTGAAACATCTATGTATGTGTTTCATTATTAGTTTATTGATTATATGACATGCGTTTAAATTATCCGTAGTGACATAATGATTATGACTTATTGATATATTTATATGGAATGTGTGGTTAGTAATTTTCCTTTCCATGATGTTAATAATCATTGATTCATTATTTTTTTTGTACTTACCCTTACTGAGCATTTTATCTTACCCTTATTTTGTTTCCTTTCCCCAGGATATGATGATGATGTCTTGGAATGAGGTTCAACGATGCATTTTATTAGTCCCTGATATATATTAGAATTTATTTTCTATTGCCTAATGTAATATGGGTATCATATATGTAATATGGTTTTCCAAAAATTCGAAATTGACTGGTCCTTTAGGATTTGATTCCTTATAATCAGACCAATGTAATAAAGTAAGGCACCAACTCTAGGATTATTGTGTCAGGGTGTTTCACTAAACCTAAAGTGGTATCAATCATACTATGAGTCAAAAGATCTTTATTGAAACTTTAATGCAATGATTTTCTGGGACGAATCACTTCATGTGACATACTAACACTAATGTGCTCATATGAGTGGTCGTTTTCATTGGTCCTCACCATATAAATACTTTATATTATTCCATTGATCTCGATAGAAAAATATGTGATCTCACCCAGGGCCCATGGCATGTACCTAACCCTACATGTGATATATTTTTAATTAGGCGACCATTTACTCATGTAAATTAGTCCCAATGATTCCTCAAACTCCACCTAGGTAAGGTGATACGAATTATTCCAAATCACACCCATGGTCACACCGAGTGATTACCAAACATCATTTAATACTAATACCATTGATGAGATCATAATACTATGCTATTGATTCAATTATAAATTGTACCCTTATAGGGATAGGCCATGGAAAAACACTAAACTGATACTGGTCCAAACTGAAGAGACATAAGGCCTCAACATACCCTGGAAAAGTAAGTGGCATGTACTTAGAGTAAAAAAATATATTATCTTCTACGAGACTTCCCATGTATCACTATCTTTTATGGTATGTCTTTCTCTATATACATGACATTTCCTTTTTGGACACCTATTGTGTAGTGGTTGATCCATCACTCAATGCAAGTCAAAATCCAATGTCAGTGTACTTTTCCCTATCCTCATGTACTTTGTGTTGTGCTGATGTACTCTATCCACGCCCGTGTTCTTGGCTATGTCCCTGCCTGTGTACCCTTAGGTTAAGCCCCATTCCTCCAGATTCATTTTACATGCAGTGTGATACATGTCACACATCATATAATGTTCTTCTCTTCGTATAATCCCTAGAATTGTAGGAGGGGACCACACAAAATTTGTTCTTCTAGAGTACACACTGTGTAATTAGGATTTGTCGAATAATCTATAACCATCACGTTTCTTCTTCTCATTAAAAAAATCACCACTAAATCCAACACTATACTCCCTTTTAATGATTAATCTTAGTTCCAGTGATCCCATTTATTGTTAATGACCATATTATGGCCATCCAATCCTCAGAGGAATTGACTCCCACTACACCACGTCATCGCTGCATACAAAACCACAAAGTGGGTAAACACTAGTATGATTCCAATCCACATCCAATCATCTAATATCATAATTTCACATCAATAAATTTATCAAGTATGAACCCAAACACATGGTGATGATCTATTGTACAAAATAATTACAACTCAATGATCATCCATCATGTATTGGTCAAACTGCCGACCAAATAAAATATTGATGGAAAACATGAGAAGAATGGGGGAAAAGATGTAGAATAAAAAAAGAGGAATGAACTTCGATTTTAATTCTTATTTCCCAAGGTTAATTTTTATTATAATGATGAATGAATAACTGAGAAGAAATAATCAATTACCATCAAGTCCTAACTATAGGATGAAAAATCAATACCCACAAAACCTAATTGACACATGAATCAATTTTTTAGTGTTATTGATTAACGTTCTTCATTGGATAATGAAAAAATGATTAAAACAATGAAAAACTGAAACAATTCCTTAGGTTTGGATCCTTCAGCAATGAAGAATAACTCCATGTTGTAGTCCTCAGTGAAATCCAAAATCTCTAATTGAAACAACAATTTCCAATACACTATTCATCATTAATCATCTAGAAACACTCCTTCAATGAAACCTCTCTCAGTATATAGGTTTATGTGGATAAACCTAGGTATTTTCCATAAATGGTTTTATATAGAGGAGGGTTTGAGCTATGGATTCATTTTTAATGTTACGAAAACATATTAATTTATTTAATAATTATTCCAACCATGGAGGAGATCAAGATGAACACCTAACACATTCAAATATTCTATCCCTCCTAGGGTAAACCCCATGGTCCCAATTTAAAGGTGGTATTATATCTCTAATTCAAGACTTTGTTTAGGATTTAGTACATAATTTTAGAAAAACCAATTTTTTATGATGTAATATATTTAATATTCATATTATAACTCTACTGAGCCTCTATTGAAGCCAAAATACCATTCCATATCAGATACTAGTGCTGAAAATATTATTCAAAATATCCCAAAGATTTCAAAGGAAAAATATAGTCATTTAATTTTCCCCACTATAGGTATTTTCAGCCTAAAAATAAAAAGTACTACCTAAAAAATGAGGGTGATGAGATCACATATGGTTCTCCCGCTACTAGGTTATCTCTTTAAGATTACCATACTACCACCGAAAACAAACCAATAAGATTTATCATCGATAGAGTATTTTCTCATTTGTATCCTCGATATCTACTGGGTACTCTAGAAAGGTAGCTAAAACCTCAATGTCCCTCTCACCCCATTTGATAAAAAATGATAATTCATAAACATACCTCCTTAGCAGTGACATGTGGACGACATCATGTACCTGGTCTAATTGAGGTGATAGGGATAAGTGGTAATACACCTTTCAAACCCTACACAGTATCAAGAAAGGGGAAATAAATATAGTATATAACTTGTCGCCCTGACCAAATATCCAAAATCCACATCGAGGTGAGAACTTAAAGAATACACAATCTCCCTCCTTAAATTCAAAAGTCCTTGTTCATCGGTCTATGTAATACTTATAAAATATATGGGTAGTACTCATATTATCTTGGCCACCTATAACCATGTCCATAATTGTGAAATGAAGAAATAATAATGAAATTGAATGATAATTGAGGTAACTGTATGATGTTGCACTATCTCTTACATGAAAATTAATTATATGAAATCCACTAAAATCTACTCTCAGAGAGATAAAGAAGTGAGATGACTTCCTGAGTCGGTCTATGATCACCCAAATAACATCTTGTCCTCCATAATTTTGGGGTATTCTTTTCATTATTTCTATATATATACCATTCCCACTTCCACTCTAAAACCACATGGGGTTTAGATAAACTTGTTGTAACCTAGTGCATTGCATTCACCTATTGAAAAATGTGGCATCAAGAGACAAAATCCACTACACACTTCTTCATCCCTAGCCAACAGAACCGACACTAAAGGTCTGGATATATATTTTTCACACCTTTATGAACCTCCAATGGTGATGTATGAAACTCTATTAAGACCTCATCATTCAATATCATAGACACCACCATCCATACTCTAAAAAGGATGATGTGATTCCTACCGTCAAAGAATCCATTTGGAGAATCTCTAGTGGATATATGTATATGAAAGGTCTCATAGTTGGAATATACAAGATAATCCTCCCTAATAGACATTAAAAGTGGTGGAGTAACAACCATAAAATTTAGGTATGATTTAACATCCTCTTTCACTAAGTACAACTGCAATATGACAAACTGCTTTGATGCCTCAGTCAATAACTATGAACAAAATCTTCTACTAAGAGTATCTTCTACCATGATCCCCTTCCTGAAATCATAAATTATCTTGAAGTTATAATCATAGAGGAACTCCATCCATCAACTCCATATCATGTTAAGAACCTTATATTATAAGATATAGTTTAGACACTTGTTGTTAGAATCTATAAAAAAACACTCACCCATAATGTAGTGTCACCATATATTTAGGGTGAAGACTACCACCATCAGATCTAGATCATGAGTCATGTAGTTATGCTCATGAGGTCTTAGATATCAAGACCCATAAGGTATCACTATCTTCCTCTACATCAACAAACATCTATGCAAAATATTTGAGGCATTGTATCACACTATATACACAATACCCTCCCATGGTAGTCTCAAGATGGTGGCACTAATCATCCTCTTCCTATACTTCTGAAAATCTATCTATAACATCTCCATTCATACAAAATTTAACCCCTTCCATGTAAAAGTATACAAGGGTGCCTATATCCTTGATAAATTAAGCATGAATATCCTATAGTATCCTTCCAACCCATGGAATATTTTCACCTTATTCATTCTCAGGGGTGGTTCCCAAGCTAGCACAACCAACACATTCATTGGGTCAACTACCAAACCCTCTTTCGAGATAACATATCTCTAAAGGTGGGCATCTAGAATCAATAAATGATAGTCTTAGATATTCCCATAATCATGGATCTCTTAAATCATATATAAGACCATCCTCAAATTTCTTACATGCTCCTCCTCAGATGTAGAGTGCACTAGAATATCATTGATAAAGACCACTACAAACTGATCCGACAAAGTCTGATATGTCTGATTCAGGAGTCCCATGAACACCGATGAGGAATTCACCATTCCATAAGTGATCAAAAAATACACATAAAGGATATAGATACATAAAAGTTCTATCTAAGGTATATCCATGTCATGTACTTAGAGGTTGTGATAACCTGATCTAATCCCAATATTTGAGAAATATCTCACCCCTCTAAAATGTTCAAAGAGGTTCTTAATCATTAGTAGTTGATACTTATTCTTCGTGGTCACCTAGTTCAGGTGACTGTAATTTAAACAGATCCTTAAGAACCTATAAAACTTCTCAGAGAACAAAATTGCGACTTCTAAAGGTAGACACTGGGTTGGAAAAAAACCTTCCTCTATAAGTATTCTAACTATAACTTTAACTCATATTTCACTATAAGAGACATCTGATATGGTGACACAGAAATCGTGGTAGTATCTATAATTAATTCAATGTAGAAGTCTATATATCAATGGTGAGGTGACACTAACATGTACTTAGGAAATAATTGATCTTACATATTCCCCATGGTAGAAATCTGGTTGCCCATAACATCCACTTATCAAAGGGTAATACTAGAAAATTAGTGAGTAATCAATTGTATCCTCCAATTTATGTGCCTATATTTCTCTACATGGGTTTCCTACTCACCCTTGAAGGAAATATTCATCCCATCACCATAGACACATCACATCCTTCACCTAAAATAGTCAATAAGGGAATGAAAAAATGGATATCTAGTCCTCGCCTAGGATGAATTATTAAGGCATCATCACTTCTATAAATAGTTCCCATAAGAAAATATCTCTTACATGTGTCATAACACACTATTAGTGTAAGTGTTTGATCACTAAATCAAATTCAGTAGGATCTTACAAGATCAAGGTTTAACATAAGGGATCAAAAAATATCTAATTCTCAAACAATAGAAGTGGAAATAAAATAGAGTCTCATACCCATGTTTATATGTTGTAAAGATAATGTAGAAAAGAAACATATTGTACATGGTATCCTATGGGTTGAAAAAATCCACTATTTGAAGTCTCATTTTCTTTGACTACTAGCTCCCTAATCTTGTAATGGAACACTTAGGGGTATTGGTAGAAATAGGTCAAACCATTTCACCTCCTACTACTCTTCCTACTCATCTTCCATTTCTTCCACCCTTTATACCTCCGTAATCCAGCTGCGATCTCTAACTGGGTAGTCTATTGACCATATATCTATTAGATGCATCATATGATGGAAAATCCCACATGATATGTCCCTATATATTGTATGATAAACCTCAAATCTCTCTTATCTAACCAGAACCATATTGATAGAGTTGAATATTTGGCCCTCTATCCAGAACTTGTCACATAAAGCCTCTCACATGCATGGATCACTATGTATGCCATCTAATATCAGCTTCCAAGGTTTTAGATCCAATGTTCCCAATACCAGAACCAATAATTAGTGTCTTCTCACACATAAATATCTCTACTATCAATGATCTCTCAAACACTCTAGATTACTTAGGAATGTAAAGAGATATCACTCTAGAACTAAAATCACAGTGCATTCCCCTTTCAAAATAACGTTCTTAGATGAATGGAACTAAAACCATATCTAGGGAGAATCAAAATTTGTTGGTGAACATCAATATATAATGACACAGGCTTTTAATACATAAATATTAAATATTATTAGATTAATATTCATTACATTACACAAACACACACTTAAGTATCATAAATGTATATGAGATTTGAAACTAGGAATCATAAATAATTGGTTTATAAGAGTTCTATATATTACCCCACTTAGTTTTCATAATTATAACCCTTATTATATATATCACACTTTATACCTATTATCATAACTAGGGAAAATAAATATTATAAAGGGTGATATCATATGATTATTATGGGTAAAAAATGAGAATATATAAATATAAATTGATTTTTAGGGCATGGTAACATGAGAATATCTTATGAAACCCTTACCCTACATATCGAAGATCAAAATACTAGGTAATGGCATAAAGATTGATAGTTTTTAAGACATGAATCTTAAAGAAATAAAAGATCATGATCCATGAGAGCATAATATTGGTATAAGGCGTATAATATTTGTATACAAATAAGTATAGAAAATAATTTCCATAGTATTCAAGGATAATTTCCATGGATATCATAGTAGAATTTGTTTGCTCCACAAACCGCCATAGTAATCATGGTTCACTCCTAAGAATATCATAGAGGATAAAGTCCCTTATTGAATTGAGTTCACTCCCTATTCCAATTCTATTTATCTTTTGATTTATACATATTTACCGAATTAATTTTATAGATATATAAGTCCCGCTCATCACATAATGAAAATCATACATATGTGTGCGACAAGTTCATAGAAAAATCATCATATCAAAACACATGAATATAAATGGTATTAATAAAACATTAATAATATAAGAACCCAAGAAAATGAATGGGATTCATAAATCATTCATTTTTTAGAAACCATGAAAGTAAATGTGTTTCATAAGCATTTAATCAATGACTAAACCATAGAAAATAAACGGGTTTCATAAACATCTTTTCATCATAAATATTAACAATCCAGACAAGGAATAAATATGGTTTCATTGGATGATAACCCCATTAAAGATTAAATTACCTCCATGGATGTCATATTATATGAAAATTGATTTTAAAATATTACTTGGAACTTTTATTTAGGAAAAAATCCTTTCCAATATGTAAAAAAAATTTTAAACATAAAACTTTTTCAAAATTATTTTCATTGAAAATAACCTTAAAAACCTCTAAAGGAATATTTAAAGATCATTTAAAAAATATCTTGGGTGAAAATATCATTTAAAATATGAATTTTTTAAAACATAAAACATTTTAAAAATAAATTTCATTTAAAATAAACTTGACAAATTTTAATGGAATATTTAAAGATTATTTAAAACATTTCTTTCAGAAAATATCCTTCCTAATTTGATTTTTTTGTTTAAAACATAAAAATTATAAAATTGATTTTATTTTAAAATAAAATTAAAATATTATAGAGGAAGATTCCAAGAAAATAATTTTTATGATTGTGTAAATACCATTCATTCCATTTACATTAAAACAAATATCTCTTTCTTATTTGTGGTAAAAACCAAACGTGATTTATTAGAAAAAAATGAAGATTCATTTTAAAACACTATGAAAAATGTCAAAAAATGCGTAAAAATGTGTTTAATAAACCCCTTAAGTAACGTTAAAATATTTTTGAAATATTTTTATAAAGCATGGATATGAAAGAAAAAGGGTTTTTGACGAAAGAGACAAATAAATAATGTTTTTATTAAAACAATTATTTTGGTATCTTTAATTTTTTTAAGAGACGAAAATGAAAGGAAAACATGTATTCTCTATTTATAATCATATTAGAATACAATTAAGAGTTTATTTAGAGATATATCATAATATTTCATCATTGGAAGCATAATCATGAACAATCCTAATAAACAATGAGATTGTAAAATAAAACCCTTACCACTTTTGTAACATTGAATCATAATACCCCTTTTAAAAATAAAATAAAATGAAAATTATAATATATTGAGAATAAATAAATTAATGATATTTCATATCAAAGGGCCTATATATACACCTCATAAAATATAATATTTTTAAAATATAATGTATATCCTAATAAATATAAATTGAGACTAAAATGCCTTATTACTTTGGTAACTTTTGAACTACAAACTCCACAGAAGGTAGGTGATAAAATATATACAAAAATCCATATTATTTTCATGAGAATAATCATAAAATAAATTCATGGGTATTATATATAGTTCATAAAAATAACACATGGTGAATTTTTGTATGTGTCTCGTAGAAAATAAAATTGAGACGAAAATGAATTAACTTAACTATAAACTTCCATCGTACATCTCCATAATAATTAATATAGGTTTATTAAATATCTATTATAGAACAATACTTATATATATATATATATATATCATATTATATATTATTTACTTATGACATTTTAGTACCCATTTATTAAAAATTCCTTATTAAAATCCCGTCTTAGTTAATAACTACTTTGTTTTTTCTGTATGTTTTGATTTGGTATTTTTGATAATTTTATTTTTATCATTGTAAAATTTTCTCTATAATATTGAAAAATATATATTAATAATAAAATTTATTTATAATAATACATAAAAGTTAGAGATACAAAATGCAATGCACCGTTTATGGAGACGGTAGGCCGTATGTACGCATGAACACAATTTCAAATTTTTAATCGATGGAATAAAAGAAAGGTAAATAATAATGAACCTTTCCATAATCATTATTATTTAATATATATCACATATATTTATTAAAATTATTCTTATTAAATTCTATGCAAATAATTAGTGAAAAATGAATCTCATCACATCGTAAGGTTGTAAACCACCACACACATGAGTGCTGTGATCATATCCCCCACGAATTAGAAAGTATGAAGTTATATGTGATATATTAATTAAAGTGGTATTATTATGTTATGAATATAATATATATTCATTAAAAATATCATTATTACCAATGAAGTAAAATAGAAATGGGAAAGACACATCACATTGGTTCGTGAGAGGATAGTGCACCGTACACATGAGTGATATTACTGTTTTCCAACGAGAAGGAAGGTAATAACTTTGTTGTGATATTATTATTGAAAGAGTATAATAATAACATTAATATATTATATAAACATTAAATCAATAATTATATCCAATCATGAGATGTGGTGATGGAAAACAAATGAAATCAGTTCGTGAGGCGGTAGTCCACCGTACACATGATAGATTGTTTCATTTCCCATTTGATGGAAGAGAAGATGGATATAAGTAATTTATTTAATGGAATAAAAAATAATTATATGTTATATAATTATGTTATTATATAATTATATATTAATCATATTTTATGTATTTAGAGGAAGGAGTAAAATGTAAATGCATGTTAACGGATTATATCACTTCTTCAGAGAACCTCTTTAGGTTTACATATAAATCTTTGATATGAGGGATAATGAATCAAAATAATTACTCTAGGATGTTTGGATATAATAAATTAATAAAATTTTTCAGGTCTTGGAAAAACCAATAGTTTTGGAAGTGTGAATAGGAGAGGAGATGGGGAGGCCTATTATAAGTGTGGTGAGTGGCACACTTATAATTTTGGAAAAGAAAAAAGTGAACCCACATTTTTCACATGGAAAAAGGATTAAAAATGTTTCTGTATCTATAATATAATATATAATTATAAAATATTTACATCCCAAATATTTTAAATAATTTTTTGGTCATTTTAACCCTTATCTTTTTAGTTTAACCCATAGTAATCTCGTTTTCACCTTAACAGCAATAATTAATTTTTATTTTATTCACAATTCATTAAGATAAAAAATTATGTTAAAATTGTAAGATAATATAAATTACTGTGAATAACAATATTTATTCCTTTTTAAGAAAGTTAATTCATAGAATTCAGAATGATTAATTTAAAATTAAACCTATACACATGATAAGAAAGTAGTTTTCCGAAGAAACAATGTTCAAATGATTAAAATGTTTTATATCAAAATTCCATATTAAATTGATTAAAATTTCATAAATTATATTAATATAAACAATTTAACTATTTTTACATTAAAAAAATATCAAAATAAAATTTATCTTATAAATTCTTTGAATGAAAAGTTATTTTTTTAATAAAATCCATTATTTTTCACTATTCCCTAAAAAAGAATGTTTTTAAAAAATTATCAAAAATTCATTCCAAGATAATTTTTCAATTATAATTTAAAAAATTAATTTTAAAATTTAAAATATATTTTCTAAAATTTTCAAAAATTAATTTTTACTTAAGTGCACAAAATAAGACAGAAAAACATTTTAGAAAAATATTGTTTTTAGGCGTAAAATTGGATTTATTATTATCTCATTCCTAGAAAACATATAAGAATAATGCTAAAAATTTTATTGAATATATAATATATAAATATAAATAAAATCATCTAGAAAAATTAATTAATTTAATTTTTTGTGATAAAATTCATTTGTGTGCATAAAAATAGGTTTTAAGAAAAAGATTTACTTTATTTTCAAATGGGTTTTTAATTTACATTTCTAAATAACTGGTCACTGAAGAAATCATTTTATATATTTGTGTAAACCATATATTTTAAATTTTTTGTTAATATTATTTATACCTACCATTCCAATTTCTAGATGATAACTATCATATTGAATAATAATATATTAGTAGCGTGTTTCATTAAGAATCCGTGTTTCTATAACACATGCTATCAAAGAATTTAAATATGATGAAAAAAATTATTTCATAAAACCTCAGGCTGTAACATTATACACCATTTAAACTTAATTTCTCCCTCAAAATTCATATCATTCGTACAAAAAGATGATGGTAATTTTGTCTCATTATATTCTCAGGTTCCCATATATCTTCTCAAGTCAGGGATTTCACCACAAATCTTTGAACATGTGAGTAGTCCTGGTTTGTATAACTTTTTCTATATGATCTAGAATATAAAATGGTTATTCCTCATAATAAATATCATGATCTATGGGTATGTCCTTTGAGTTCAATATATATTAATGGTTGGGTATGTACTTTTTCCAAAGATATTCATGAAACACATCATGAACTTGAGAGAGTTTCAGTTGAAGTGCTAATGGATTGGCTATAATGATGATATGATAAATAATTTTAGAGTAATTAGTAATCCTAGTTATTATATTATATTCATACAATAAGAAAAATTTTATCCTTTGTTTGTGATTTAATGATTTTTTTCATCATCTCTTACTATATGAAATGAAGACGATTTTTTATACGTAATGAACTAATGAATCACAAGATCCATTATAGAATGATACGTCATTAATTATCTCTCTAGTTATAAAAATAGTTATCAATAGTTAACCATTATACATAAATCATCATCTGGTGATGTAATACAATGATATCTAAAACCACTTCCAAAGTTCATCCTAAACAATTGCATAAATGGTTAATCTTAAGACCCATCCAAAACTGAAAAAATTATATATAAGGCCACTAATTTTTCCAAAAATAAATTAACACTAATCCCCTAAATATCATAATATATCTATCAATTTTCATATTCCAAATATATTAACACCTTGGACATATATTCTTTTGAAGACATGGTAATAACTAGAATTACCATAAAACCTTAAAAAAGGCTACATGATTTCTCATTCCTTAAATAGAACCAAGATTATTTAATAATGTCCATAAATAAAATATTGTTGTAAAATCTGTCAATGATAACATAAAACACTTTTTAATAAATCATTAATCATTTTTAAGTCATAAATACTATCCAATTTACATTATCTGTATCAATCATCTCTTTATCAACACTAAATACCATTTTTTCTCAACATTAGAAATTTATTAAGGGTTATCTTCCCATTATTAGGCATTTCTCATGAATTATTACCTTGAAAATACATCGCGTTTCCATGTTTTCAATACCATTAAAAATATTTTAAAAAATCCTCAATGAAAAAATTTTACAATGAAAACATTATATATTTTATAATTCTTGAATTCCAAAAGATAAAAACTTCAATTATCATATTTAATTATTAAACCATTAACTATGTATCATCATATTATTCCATAATACTATTTCTCATAACATGAAAAATGAATATTATCTTATGATTCATCAAATACAATTTTATCATGCTTCTTACAATTAACATTTACAATACTATTAGAATAACCCATAAACTTCATTTCATTCAAGGTCTCATCATTATCAGTAGTATAACAATTAATAATACCACATTCCAAATAATATTTTTGATATTTTCACTTAGGACATAGATTTTCATAATACACATTATTGACACATTTAAAACAATCAGTTATTGATGAAACCTTCTAGAGGCCATTATTATCATCCGTTTCATTAACCGAACTATTCATTTTTCCTCAGAAATAAATTAATTTGTGTCATTATTTTCTACCCCTAATTATATTAACATTGTTATATGAAATTCACTTAGAATATTATTCCCACAATTTTAAAAAATAAGAAACTAAATATTCTTTACTCCATGGTCTCCACCACCTGATATCCCACCAAATTGTATCCTTATTTTATTTGGTTAGTCTAAGAGTTTGTTAACATGCATGTTGTTAATCATATATCATGAAAAACAATTTGAAAACATCATAATATCCTTCACTCTAGTTATCATACCATTTTGTTACTCATAAATATAGTATCTATCACATTCAATGTTAACATAGTTCCTTCTTGTTCCCTCCATTGACTAAATCCAAAAAGAATAGTGTCAGAAAAATGATTCATAGTGGAAAACCACATAATAATGAAAAATAACTTATATTATATAAAAATAATGAATCCTTATTTAAAATACATATCACCATTGGATTAACATAATTCATTTATAGTCATTATTTTAATCCTTCATGATGGTAATGATCTTTTGAAGTTCCATAGAATATCCCCCATGAGTTTCCAACCAGGTGTGCAATAAGGATTATTGTCATGTACTATGTAATACATGAGTTAATACTAATGCACATTTTCTTATGTTATTACCCCTAGGTACATATGTACCAGAACTAAACCCATTTGTAGTATCCATACATGGATGTATTTCTAGGTAAACCACATAATCTATTCTTTACCAAAAATTTAGGATATTAGTCTATACTTAGTCTTATCATAAGGGTTCTCATTAATGTTTTCTCATCATAGTTTCCAATGGTAAAATAAACATATCCTATGATACGAACTATAATAACCAGTATTTTCATATATAGACATTACATATATTTAGATGAATATTCATTACATTAAAAAAACATTCGAATGAGGATCATAAAGGTATCGTGTCTTTCAAAACATGGAAACGTAAATTACTAGTCCATAAGAGTTATACATCATCTCCCACTTAATTACTCATAACTAGAAGCATTATTAGGTATATCAAACATAATAAATATCACTATAACGTCGATAAAGGAAGCATAATAAATGGTGTGATCAGATGCCTAGTAAGGGTAAATGAAGAAAAATATGTAACATAACATGATAATAAAGATACAATAACATGAGAATAACATATTAATACCATACCCTACATATAAAAGATAAAAATCATGAGTCATGTAATTAATATTGTAAGTTCATAAGACATGAATCATAAGAAAATCTAAGAACGCGAGACATGATGGCATAAAATTGGAATAACACAGAAAATTGCGGCACACATAGAAGCAAATAAAATCATTTACACTGTATTCAAGGATCATTTACAAGTGTTTCATTGTGCACATGGTTCAATCGATAAACAATTATAGTAACCAAGGTTCACCCGCAAGTCTAGCATAGTAGGAAATGTTCCTTATAGAATTGTGTTCAATCCCAATTATAATTCTGTTTATCTCATGACATATCAATATTTACCCAATTCAGTATAGGGAGATATAGGTCCCACCCTTCATATAATGAAAATAATATATATGTGAGCCACAAGATAAAAAAAAATTCATTATATCAAAACCCTTTAAAAGAACTGGGCTATATCAAACATTCATCATATCGAAACCCATGAAAAGAAATTTTCTTTATAAAACATTCGTCATATCAAAACCCATGAATGGAGATGAGTTTCAAAATCCTTTAATTATAGCATAACCCAAGGAAAAATGGGGCTTATAATCATATTTTTATCATAAATATAAACCATATATATAAATAATAAAGATGTTAACATTGGATTATATCCCCAGAAAAAATTATGTAACATCAAAGGATGTCATCTTTGATGGAAAATGATTTTGAAATATCACCTGGAACATTTATTGAGTAAAATATACTTTTCAATTTGAAAAAAACTTTTTAAAACATAATTTTTTTGAAAAGTAATTTTATTTTAAAATAAATATGAAAACCCATAATGGAATCTTTAAATATCATTTAACAAATTTCTAGGGGAAAATAGAATTTACGTTTTTGTAAAAACATATAACCTAAATTAAATTCATCGAAAATAACCTGGAAAAATTATAAAGGAATCTTTAACATTAATTTAAAACATTTCTTGAAGAAAACATCCTTTAAACTTTGAAATTATTTTTTAAGTAATAAAACATTCAAAAAATACTTTTTTTAAAATAAATATGAAAATTTATTAAGTATTCCGAAAATAGAAAAATAGTCATCATGGTAGAAATCTCATTGAGTATTTACATATTAAAACCAATATTCATTTCACATTTTCAGTAAAATCCAAACATGACTTCTTTGGAAAATGATATTAAGATTATTTTTAATTTTTTAAAAAAAAATAAAAAAATGGGAAATGATATATTTAATAAATTCGGTGTAATATGTTAAAAAGTGTAACAAAACATTTTTAGAAGACATGTTTATGGAATAAAAATGGTTTTTGAAAAATTAAAGAAATAATGAATTTTTTTATTAAAAACATTATTTTGGTCTCTTTAATTTTTTGAGGAAAATAAATGAAAAAATGTATTTCCCTAAAATAATCATAGTATAATAAAATAACATAGTTTCTTTGGATATAGATCATAATATTTTATTATTGGAGGTGTAATCATGAATAATGCTAATAAATGATGAAATTTTAATATAAAACCCTTACTATTTTGGTAATGTTAAATTATAATACCCATGAAAGAATAAAATTAAATGAAACATATAATATAATTATAATAAATAAATTCATGAAATTACATGTCAAAGGGGTTATATATACACATCATAAAATAATATTACTTTATAAAATAATGTATGTCCCAAATTAGATAAATTGCTACACAAATCAAATACAACTTTGGTAACTCATGAAATGTAAACCCCATTAAAGAGAGTTCATAAAATGGATATTTAAATGCTAATAATTTTCATAAGATTCATCATTAAATACATTCATTGTAAGTATATACAACACATAAAATAAACATGTGGTGAATATGACTTTTGTCTCAAATAAAATAGAAGTGAGAAAGAAATCCCTTACCTTAACACTCAACTCCCATCGCACACATTTGATACTTCATTATAATAAATAGGGTATTTTTATAAATATATTATATAACCATAGTTATATATATAATTCCATATATTATTTACTTATGATAATTTACTACGTTTTTATTAACAATTTCTTATTAAAATCACTTTTTGGGTAGTAACTGAATTTTTTTCATGTACGTTTTGATATGGTATTTTTGATACTATTATTTTGATCATGGGTCCATAATATCATGAATATTAACCATTATATAAATATCATACATATTCAGTATATATTTATTTATATTAATCCATAAAATTTAGAGATATAAAATGTAAAACACCATTCATGGAGATTTTAGGTCGTACGTATGCATGAGAGTTGTTTCATTTTTTTAAAATATCGAATAAAAAGGTAGATAATAATTAATATTTATAGATTAATTATGATTTCATATATATCACATATATTTAATATCTTTACCCATACTATGTTCCATTCAAAGTGTTATTGAAAAACTAATCACATCGCTACATGAGATGGTAGTCTACCATACACATGAGCGATGTTATCGTACCCCTCAGAGAATGGAAAGTATGAAGGTATATGTGACATATTAATTAAATAGTTATATTTATTTTAAAAATATCATATATATTCATTCAAAATATACTTATTACCATACAAGTAAAATGAAAATTTGAAAAACACATCACATTGGTCTACGAGGCGGTATTCCACTATACACAAGAGCGACATCATTGTTATCCATGGGGTTGGAAGGTTAGAATTTAGGTGTGATATTTTAATTATAAATTATAATAATATAATTAATATATTATTTAAACATTAAATCCATCATTATATCCATCTATGAGAGGTGGTGAAGGAAAATGAGTTATTTTAGTTACTGAGACGGTAGTCTTCCATACAAACGATCGACAATTTCATTTCCCATTTCATAGAAGAGGATATTTATATATGTTATTAAATTAAAATAATAACATATAATTATTTTTATAAAACTATTATTATTATATAACTATATTTTAAGAAGAAATTATGGAGTTAGCGGAATAAATGAAATGAAAACACAAGTTTAATGATGATACATCTTTATTGAAGAAACTATTTAGTTTTACAACTAAATCCTTTATTGGAGGAATTTATAATAAACATTAGGAATATATGATGTTGGGAGGGAATTAAGGAAGAAATTTTTTTAGGTATTGGGGGAAAATGGGTTTGCAAGTGTAAATAGGATAGGAGAGAGGGTGGCCGTTTATAAATGAGGTCAGCGACACACATTTAATTTTTGAAAAGAAAAATGTATACCCATTATTTTCACTTGAAACCAGAATAAAAAATGGAAAATTATTTAGAATAAAATTTATAAGTTTGAAATATTTAAAAAAATATTTTATACTCCTTTTTAAATTATTTTATCCCTTTCCATTTTAGTTGACCCCCAATAATCCAGTTTTCCCCACAATAGTAATAATTATTTTTTTACTATTTTCACTATTAATTTTGGTTAAAAATTATGTTGATCATAATAGATAATATAAATTATAATATTCCAAATATTGAATATACTTTACCAAATTTAATTCAAAGATGGGGAAAATTTTTATTTAAAATTAAATCACACACGTGATAGGAATGTTGTCTTCCAATGAAAAAATATTTAAATGTTTAAAAAAAATTTATATAAGAATTAAATATTAAATTGATTAAAGTGACATAAATTATATTAATATATATTTCAAATTTTTTAATTTTAAAAAAAATATTTAAATAAAATTTAGCTTGATCATTCTTTGAATAGAAGACAATTGTTTAATAAAAAACAATATTTTTCATTATATTAGAAAACAAATATCATTGTAAAGAACTCTCAAATTAAAATATAAGATATTAATTATATTATTATTTCAAGAATTAAATTAAATTTTTTAAAAAATTTATAATTTTTAAAAAAAGTAATTTTATAATAAGCGAACAAAATGTAATAAATATACATTTTAGGAAAATACATTTTTTTAGAATAAAATAGGTTTTATTCCTATCTCATGCCTATAAAAAACATAAGATTAATGAAAATTTTTATAGAATATTTAAAATTTAAATTTCTCTAAAAAAATTCAAAAAAGTAATAAATTTAAGTTAATAAGAAAAAAAATTCTTTTTCACATAAAAATATTTTTTTTTTCAGAAAAAGATGTCTTTTATTTTTAAATGTTTCTAATTTAAATTTTAAAATAATTGGTCATTAAGGAGTTACTTTGATATATATGCGAAAAACATATATTTCCATATTCTATTTAATTCTATTCATACCCTTCATTTCAATGGCTAATTGATAACTATGATATTAAATAATAATATTTTTTATTATGTTACGTTAAGACTTGGTGTTACAGGTAACAGAAGCTATCAAATAATTTAAATATATATGAAAAAATATTTCAGAAATATCAAGGAGTTACGTGAAAAATACCCTTCCATGGTCATGATTCCTTTTTGAATCTGTAAAATATCATAGATTCACACCTCTCACAAATTGGAATGATATAATTCATCCATGGAGAGATTCCATCACATCATGTGTTTGAGCCATGAGACTCCACCATCACCTTATAGAGACCTAAAGAATACTTGATTCTATGATCACTATACAATATGGTGGTTTCCTCAAAAGTATGAATAACCAAGTAACTGCCTCTATCTAGTCCTTAGTAACCTACGTGTTTAGATCACACCAAAATCTGGGAGGTCTCTACCACTAAAGCTTAGGGAGTGTGCTTAGGTTGTATACATCCATAGCTAGTACTGCTGATACAACCTGCTACCCAATGAGTGGTGGAAGACTGGAAACCACACAGGGGAACCACCTCTCAGGAAATTCCCTTCACTATAACCTCATCACTAGGTATATCATAATCATGATCTTATTGTGGAATCCTTTCTAGTTGTCATCGCAGAGGAATTCTGAAAAAATATTGACTTACTACAGTAAAAGAGTACATATACATAGCTGAATAATGGTTGAAATGGAAACAAAAATCCATTTCTTTTTGATTCATTTACCAATGTTTTCACTACAACCATCACCTATATATACCAAGTAAACAATCGGGGTTTCAGAGTCCTAGTGAATAGATACATCAACCACTACACCAACACTATAGTCCCTCTCCAAATATCCGAACTCAAAATATTTTAACACTATTTACTTATTTCCCAAACCAATCCCTAAAACTAGAAAATATCAAAAATTCATTCCTAAGTAGACCCTCACTAATACCACTCTATGACTACTTGACTTAATGGGGCTCACCTAGCCGAAGGTAAGCTGAGTATGACCCCCTATACAACCTCCAATAGGTCAAGGGATAGAGAAAAGTTCCGAGTAGTAATAATTAAAACATGGGATGTCTTAGCGCATGTACCCGTACAAACAAAGATTTCTCAAAAAACCCATATAACAATAAAAGGTAACAGATAATTTATACCATAATTCATGCATAACATCTATCCCATATCAGTGTATGAAAAAAGTAGTGGAAATATTGAAGGGAAAAAATAAAATCCCAACAAAACATTAAAACGTATCTAACTTAGTAAAAAGGAGGCAACTATTGTTAAATGAAACACATAATATAAATCATGTTATATTAATATCACTATGATATGCCTAGTCAAGGTCCTCATAGGACTCCACAAAATGGCATTATTCTGTATAATAAATAAAATGTTTGGTAGAGCCCATGCATGGGTGAGTATAATAATACAGTGTAGGAAACCCTGAAATGACCAAACATAATGTATTCATAGAATAATTAGATCATTATACCAAATGTATGTCAATCAGGATACGATACATATAAAAAATAACAATAACCCAAATCTAATCCTAATAGTAACCAAGAATATAAGGTCTCAATTATACAATCATCTACATGATTATTCTCCAGGATTAAAGGTATCACTTGTCTGGGTGAACTAACTCCAAGAGAAATGATATCACATATGATACCCATATGAGAGGTTCTGTTCATCGGTCTTCAAATAAATAAGTACTCGAGGGAACATTGAAGATCTCAATACATAGGGTAGAGATCTTACACAAGGCCTCTTAGGAATACCTGACATTACCTTGAATAACTCACTAAGAGATTATTTTTTCATGTAAGTTAGTCATGAAAATTGAAAATAATGATAGAGAATGACACCCTGGGTTATGTGGAGGGATTAATGAAATCTATTCGAGACTAATCCCATAAGGGGGATCAAAATCCAATTCTCCAGATGCAATACATCAGTATTCCATTTTAGGGATGGGCTAAGGGTACACACCCAACTCATACTGGTTCAAACTAAAGAGATAAAAGGCCTCAATATAATGACCCATACCTTCATTAATGGAATTTTTCTTCTTATAATTATTTCTTTAAACACATTCATCATATAGAGAATCCAATAAAAACAGTATTCTCAAAAATATAGAATGAAATAAGTAATAATTATTGAAATTAAGGAATCATATTGATGGAATTGTAACTTGACCATTGGAATTGTAATATGAAAATTATGAATAGAAATCTGACCATTAAAATAATAAGATATCATATTAACATATAAATAAAATTTAGGCATCTTATAAATAGAAATATGATATAATTATATCATGGTATAAGTAAATAAATATTTTAAAAATGATAAAGTAAGCATTGGTATTTTCTAAATAATAAATATTTATTTACAGTTTTAAAATTAATATAATTATTTAAAAGAATATTTATATAAAAAAATAAATTCATAAATTAATATAATTAAACATTAATTAATCATCCAAAGGGTCATAAATTAATTTTATTATTAAAATCGGTATTATTCAAATAATTAATGAGAATTTTTAGAAATTAAATTTGCCATGTTAAAAAATTATTTTCATAAAATGGAGTCCATTTTTTTAATCTACACATCAAAAAATAGTTTCAGTTAATGTTTGGGATTTTTTTAAAATATCTTATTTTTTTGGGAATAGTTAAATATGAGATTTTCTTATATAAGCTAAATACATGAATTATTGAGTCATTAATTATGTATGGATTATGTATGAAAAATTATCTAGAACTACCCTTCCCTATTTACTATATTAGGTTTTGGGAATAAACATTATAGATAGTCTTGAACCAAAATAATAAAAAGATAAATAAAATTATCAAAAAACACCCCTCTTCTCCCCTATAAATACCACCCTCACCACCTCTTCTTCTCACACCTTATAATCCTTATATATTGTCTATATTATTCCATAATTAATACTCTTCCCCAATTCTAGTATATTATTTTCTCAACAAAATACAAAATCTAGGTGCCTTAAAAAGGTTTTCAAGGAGACAACCTTCAAGAGGTAAAATCCTTGAAAAATTTATTTTAATTATTTAATTTTCTTATACTCTCATCACATCCCCATATAAAAAGTTGAAATATAAATAAAATATCATATATATATATAATGTAATTTTCTTGTGTTAATGTAATATCCATTTATCTCATTCTGTTATTCTAAAAAAAATGAAAATATCATATGTGATGTGTCGCTTCACGCCATTTATGGATGATGAGTTTTCATTTTACATTACTACCTTCTAGGATGGTCATAAAACCATTATTATGGTTAAAATAGATTTTAATGTTTATATTATAAATTTATAATGTTTTGAAACTAATTTATAGTCATAAAATCAAATAAAACAAAACTAGTTCATGATGGTCGTAAAACCAACAAAATAAACTAAACATTTTTAATTAATGTTTAATCTAATGAATCATAATCATATAAAAAAATTATATATAAAACCATTAAAAATTATATAATTTTGTTAATAATATATAATTTCAATTCTATATCATTATTCTCATTTTATAATAACTTCTATACTTGTATACTAATGAACCGATAATGAAAACTAAGTAAATGAATAGTCCCAAAATGATGAAATTGAACTCTATAAATCATCAAACTGGCCAATAAAAATTAATAAAATTATAATAAATCAAATAAAAAAATAATAAATTATGTATTTATAATTAATTAATATAATTTTATTATCCTATATAACAATTGCAACTAGAGAATGAATTCAGACATAAGTTAAGGGGATTTTTGAACATAAATTCTTTTATTTAGGTTATTCCACTTTCATGAAAAGTTTTAGTGTGGATATTATTTTAATATTTCTCAAATATAATTTCATTATTCTTCCCTATTACTTTATGGGATAAGATTTTTTCTTATATGATTTTATGACATATATACATATTTTCCAAAAGAACTCTTCATTATTATTAAAATATTGACTCCCCTTGATATTGTTTCTTCATCAATCAAGTGTGATTATTTATAAAACAAGTATGTTTTTTACACCTTTCATTTGAGATACCAAAATTTCATTTATTAATGTATTATTTAAGAAATCCTTAAGAAATTTATTTCTTTTTATGGTTATTTCATGATTTCAATTTTTATACATTTTATGTGGAATGCATGATTATATAAATGTCATGATATGACAGGTGGGCCTAGATTATATATCCCTATAATGACTTGGTTAATGTGTTTTATCTCATGATATGAAGCGTATTATGCGTGAACATTATGCAAGAAAATTTAAAAAAAAATGTTATGATTCTGAACATATGTTATGAGTGGAAATGATTCTAGCTATGCTGACAACTATGTGTGGTATTTGACCACAAATACACGATGTTTTAATTTTTATACATTTCCACATTCCAAACCTTTATCTAATGCTTCAACTTGTAATTATGATGATGATTCTATTTATATTTTATGATGATGATTATTATTCTCACGCATGATATATGGATTCATGTCCATATTTATCCTCTAACTAGGCTATTATCTTACCCCTTTATTTGATGTATTTCCTTAGGTGACTACATGTAACAAAGAGTTTGTGGGATTTAGAAGGATAAAAAAAGAATATTTTAATTAAATTTTCATATTTTATTATGCTTAAGTGATGTATTGTCCTAATTTTCCCATGATACTAAACCATTGCATCCTGTTTTTTTGTAATGATTTTATATTGTGTATTATAAAAATAATGTAAGAGTCATGTAAGAAAGGAAGGGTCTGTATAGTTTGTATCAGATCATTGTTTAGTTAATTTGAGAATTAGGATTATTAAATAATTGTTAAAACCCTTAGTATAATACTAAATATATTTAAACATCCAAGAAGCATTATTTTAGAAAAATTAATATCATAGCTATCCCATAAGATATTCCTTTAGTGTTAATTGTGTAAAAGAATAAATTATTTATTCATGATTTTTCTGTTCAACTTTTGTTCAACCATTTCCTATTTTATAAAATGGTGGGAAATAGGAGAAGCAAGGCCAAAAAACAATTTTAAGGACAATGTAATGATTTTATGAATGACATTCCCAAATTCTTATGAGGTAGAGGTCAAAACATCATGAAAATGCTTAGCCAATTGTCTCAAATAGTAAATAATAACCTAAATAATGTGGAAAATCAATCTTCACCCAAGAAGAAGAAACTAAAAATAAATTCCTTTATGGATTAATAAATAATGGCATTCAGTGGATCTTCCGATCCACTTATTTAAGAACAATGGGTTATCTAAATTGAGAAGATATTTTATATGCTTTACTATCTTGAGTAGGGGAAGGTGAATCTATCCACTAATTGTTTTTATGGAGAGGCCAATTCATGGTGGGAATTGATATTAACACCATGAAATTGGATTAAATATAATATATGGATGGGTAAGTATTTAAGAAAATATTTATTAATAAGTATTTCCATTGAAATATTCACAAAAATACTAGAGAAAGAATTTTTATAGCTGAAGAAAAAGGAAGGTGATTCTATCTACGATTATGAAGATAATTTCATGATGATTACAAGATATGCCTTATGTTTTTTATAAAAAAAATATAGAAAATATATATATTATTTAGTGGTTTAAAAATACACCTTTTAAAGGAAATAGCTATCTAAGACTTTTGGAGTTATGAAGAACTGGTTAAATCTGCTATAAATGTCAAGAGTGTGTTCAGAGAATGGTCGCATGGATATGGAGATAAGAATAGAATAATATAGTATCATATTGGTGGGTCAAATGAAAAAATATGAAATAAGATCTAACCACCCTCATCCCATAAATATGGGGATAAAAATTATGGGAATTTCATCAAGTGGTTAGGGAAATGCTTCAAGTGAAAAAGATAATTCCATCAAGATCATGAATGTCAAAGAGACTTAAATAATTAGACCAACATGATGGAGGAAAGGAGAGAAACACCCTTGGTTCAATGCTTCAATAGAAGTGATAAAGGGAATAATGAATGATAGTAAACTGAACCTCGAATCCTTGAGGGTAATTAGAATCATCGGCCATTAAAGAAAAAGGAGAAAGAGAAATATTATGTAACAACTACTATTGAAGGGGAGTAATAAAAAGATGTTTTAAAAGCTATAATTACTATTCACTAAATAATAGGAAAAGTATTTTTTGATTCTAGATGTAAACATTCCCTTACATCAAGAATGTTTTCTAAAACTATTGAATCGAAGCCCTGATACATTAATGTAGATATATCTTAAAAAACCACCTATTAGTGATATCATTGAATCTAAAGTGTTAGAATCTTTTACTATTGGCGTACGTAGGAATATTATTCCATATAATATCATAATACTTCCCCTGGTGGAATTCGATGCTATAATGGGAATGTATTGGCACTCATTAAATAGAGAACACATCAACTATTGATAAAAAGGTGATATCTTTTCATATTCTAAAGAATCTTATGTTGTAATAAATATTCAAGTAAGATCATGAATATCCTTGGGAAAATCCCTCAACGGTGTGTGTATTGATACGATGTAAAGAAGAATACCTTATCCAAATGATTATGTCATAGGAAACAATCAAACTTGAGGAAATTCCCATTGTGAAAGAATACACCAACGTATCTCCCAATGCATTAACTTGACCCCCCAGATCATGAGGTATATTTCTCAATAAGTCTCATACATGAAGCTAATCATATCTAAAAATTACCATATAGGATGGTCTCGATTGAAATTGAGGTATTAAAGAAGTAGCTACAAGAGAATTTGGAAAAAGTTTCATATTCCATTGTTCATCACCTTGGGTGTGTTTGTTCCCTTTGTGAAGAGGAAGTATGGTAAAATGAGACTATGTATCAATTAATGGAGCTCAATAAGACCACTATAAAGAACAAGTATCCACTAACAGTGATTGATGAATTTTTCAATCAACTATGATGAGATCAATAAGACCACTATAAAGAACATGTATCCACTACCAATGATTGATGACTTATTCAATCAACTATGAAAAGCTCAATACTTCTCAAAGGTAGATCTTAGTTCTGGATATCATTATCTAAAGGTGAAGAAAGAAGATATTTAGAAGAATACTTTATATACAAGTATTGGGTAGTATGAGTTCATATTGACTCCCTTCATACATACTAATGATACCGAAATCATTATGGATTTTATAAATAGAGTATTTAGACACTCACCCAATTTTTTTAGTTTTTATTAACGATATTCACATATAATCAAAGAAAAAGGAGAAACATGAAGAGAATCAATGGATTTTACTAGAGATATTATGTAGAATTTATATGTCAAGTTAATAATTTATTAATTTTAGATGAAAAATGAATCATTATTAGGGAACGTGATCACAAGTGAGGGAATTTTATTGGATCCTTCAAAATCCAAGGTAATTAAGAAACATCACAGATCCACAAGTGTCATAGAAATCCATAGTTGTCTTGGATTAGCAGGGTAGTACCAACATTTTTTGAGTAATTTCTCATGATTTCATATCATGATATGTATGTTTACATGGAAAAGGTTATAGTAAATATGGATAGCAGAATGCGAGGAATGATTCAAGGAGATCTATAAGAGGATAACCACTACAACTTTAATCACACTACCATCAAGTGGATATGGTTTTGTGATATGCATTGATACTTCACAAAATGTTTTGGGCTGTGTAGACATGAATAATGAAAAATTGATATACTATGACTCACAACAACTGAAGATCCACAAGCAATACTTCCCAAATAATTATCTGGAGAGAGTAATTGTTATTTTTTCCTTGAAAATTTAGAGGCACAACATATACGGTGATAAGTGTGACATATATACTAATCACAAGAGTCTAAATTATATTTTCACATAGAAGGAACTAAAAATTATTAAAAGAATATGGTTAGTGCTAATAAAGGACGATGATTGTTCGATTCATTACAACTCAAGAAATAATAATAAGCTAGATGATTCCCTTATAAGAAAAAAACCTACTACCTTATCCATGATGCGAATTAAGAAACACCCCATTTTCATGGATATGAAAAGGATGGAATTTTAAATCATAATGAAATGGAATACATACTACCTTTCATAAATTATTATCTAACCATTTATCCAAAACATGATCAAGGAGGCACAAATGGATGATATGAATCTTCAAAATAAGGTTAAAGCTGTAAAGGAAGGATGTGTTCCACACCGACGAGGATGGTTTCATCCGATTTGGAACTAAGATTTGTGTGCCTTTGTCACATAAGATAAATAATGATCTACTAGATAATGCACATAGCTCATCTTTCTCCATCCATCATGAAATTACCAAGTTTTATTGTGATATTAAAGAACACATATAGTGGGACAAAAAGGAAAAAAGAAATTTTAGAGTGTATCTCAATGTGTTTGGTATGTTATAGATTTAATTCAAAAATAAATAAGTACAAAGGGATAGAGAAAACCTTTCCTATACCCATTTGTAAGTGGGAGGAAATAACTCTAGACTATGTAACTAGTGTCTCAAATTCATAAAAATTAAATAATGCAATATGATTTGTAGTGGATCGACTCACCATGACTTCCCACATCATTGCTATTATGGAAAATTTATCACCTCAACATATTGTCATGATATAGTTGGAGGAAGTGTTGAGGCTCCATGGGGTTACAATTTCAATCATCTCTAAATTATAAAGAATTATTTTTTATGCTTTGAATAAAAAATTGAATTTCATCATGGCCTATCACCGAAAAACTAATGGACAATTTGAAAGAACTATTCAGACTATTGAGGATATTCTAAGAGATTTCTAACTGGAATTCAAAGGTATATGGGATAAACATATCCCATTGGTTGGGTTCTCAAATAAATAATAGTTTCCACTTGAGTATTTAAATGGATCTATATGTTTCTATATATGGGAAATGATGTAGACCTCCAATATGTTGGGATGAAGTTAGTTAATGAAAGCTACTTGGACATGATCATATGAAATAGATCACAGACAAGGTCCAAGCCATCCAATAAAATTTAATGTATGTGAAATGTCGACATAATAGTTATGATGAGAACTATAGAAGGGAATTAGAGTTTGATGTTGGAGATAACATTTTCCACTGAATACCACCATGGAAGAGATTTATGCAGTTAATAAATAAATGGAAGCTTAGCCCAAGGTATATTAAAACCTTTGAGACCCCTGATCTCATAAGAGTATCAGAATATCAACATGAAATTCCACCAAATATGGTCTATGTTCATGACGTGTTCCATGTATCTCTATTAATGATGTACACACTGGATCCCTCACATGTATTGAACTCAGAAGTGGTACATTTGGAAACTGATCTCTCTTACGAGGAGTATCCGATGAAGATTTTGGACATGAGAGATAAGGTTCTACATAGCAAGAACACTGAATTGGTAAAGGTATTATTGTGAAACCATATTTACAAATAGGTGACATGGGAACTAGAAGAAGTGATGAAGGAGAAGTACCCACACCTATTTTCAACATAGTATGCAAAATAAAATTTCAAGGATGAAACTTCAAAATTTGGGAAGAATGTAATGACCCAAACATTTATCAATATAATTTTACTTATTTTAATTATTTCTTAAAACACATGTATCACATATATAACTCAATAAAAATGTTATTCTCTTAAACGAAGAATGAAATAAGTAACAATTATAGAAATTAAGGAACCTATAATGATGGAATAGTAACCTAACTATTAGAATAATAATATGAACATTAGGAATAGTAATATAACCATTATAATAGTAACCTCACATATGAAAGTATAAATAAAATTTATGTGTATTATAAATGGAAATATGATATAAATATATCATGGTATATGTAAATAAACTTTCTAAAAATGATTAATTAATTTTCTGATATTTTTTAAAAATATAATTTTTATTTAAAATTTTATAATTAATATAATGATTTAAAAGAAAATTTATTTTTATAAAATAGATTCATAAATTAATATTATAAAACCATAATTAACTTCCCAATGGGTCATATAATCAATTTTAATATTAAAATTGATATTTCTGGAATAAATAAAGATTTTTTTTAAAATTCAATTTCTTATATTTAATTTTTTTTTTCATAAAATGGAGTTCATTTTTGAAATCAATACATCAAAAAATGGTTGGGGTCAATTTTTTAAAATTTTTTAAAATGGTGAAATTTTTGATGAATAGTGAAATACAAAAATTTGCAATATAAGATAAATACATGAATTATTGAGTCATAAATGATGTATTTATGATTAAATAATAATTGTATAGAATTCTACATATCTATTTACTTTATTTAGTCACGGTAATCAACACTATGAATAGTTTTGACCCAAAATAATAAAAAATGAATAAAATAATAAAAAGACCCCTCTCCTCCCCTATAAATACGACCCCTCTCCACCTATTATCTTCACATGTTATAAGAATTTTATCTTATCTAAATATTCCCCATTCTAACCCAAGCCTCCTCCCCACTTCCAAGAGCTTATGGTCTCAAAAAAAGACCAAATTCAAATGCCTT
The DNA here is from genome assembly GCA_963277665.1 of Viscum album. NCBI lineage: Eukaryota > Viridiplantae > Streptophyta > Magnoliopsida > Santalales > Viscaceae > Viscum > Viscum album. The sequence continues at coordinate 1,699,104,300 of OY728142.1, forward strand.
ATGGAGGCTCTAAAGGAGACAACCTTCAAGATTTAAAATCCTCAATATTTTCATTTTAATTTCATTTATTTTCTTATATTTTCCTCAATAACACTTATCAAAAGTGAAAAGATAAATATAGTATCATATATATACTGTAATTTTATTGTTTAAATGAAATATCCACCATCAACTATCCTCTATCCTCTTTTTATTCTAAAAAAATGAAAACATTGCCTATGATGTGTTGATTCACTACCTTTGCGGATGATGAGTTTTTGTTTTTTACCACCACCTTCAGGGCAGGTCATAAAAAATAATTATGGTAAAAAAGGATTCTAATATTTATATTACAACTTCTTTAATGTCTTTAACTAATTCTTATTCATTTGATTAAATAAAATAATACTATTTTGTGATGTAAATAAAAACAGACAAAATAAACTAAACATTTTTCATTAATATTTTATCTAATGAATCATTATCATATTAGAAAAAATGATATATAAAAAAATTTAAACTTTTTTTCGTTCATTAATAATATATTATTTCAATTCTATAGAAATATTTTCATTTTACATGAGCTTCCGTAATCATACAAAAACTAACTGATCATTTAAACATGGAAATCAAACAATCCCAGAACGAAGAATTTGAACTCTATAGCTCATAAAAATGGCCATTAATGATCTTAATAATATTATAACAAATAAAATACATGTATAATAGGTTATGGATTTAGTAATTAATTAATACAGTTTTATTATCCATGATAATAATTGAAAGTGAAGAATGTGTTCAAACATAAGGTAAGGGGATTCTCGAACCCAAATCCATTTCTTTGGGTTATTAATCTATCATGATAAATTTAATTATGGATATTATTTTGATATTTAAAAAAATTTATAACACTTTTATTCTATTTTTTATCTATAATATACATGTTTTCAATATGATTATATGAAAAATATAAATATTTTCCAAAAGAACTATTCAGGAAAATTCACATATTGACTCATTTTGAGATTTTTTCTTCATCATTCAAGTGTAATTATTTCTATACCCAATATGTATTCCTCATTTTCTTTTGGGAACCACAAAGTTCATTCAGGAATGTATGATTTAATAAATCCTTATGTTACTCATTCTTTTTCATGTGTAATTTCATGATTACAGTTTTTATACATTATATCTGGTTTTCAAGATTAGGTAAATGTTATGATGTGATAGGTGAGCCCGAAATTATATACCCCTCTAATGAATTGGGTATGTTATGTTTCTCATGAGATTATGTGAAATATGAATTATAATTATTCTATATTTTTTTTCACAAAAATGATGTTATGATTATGAAGACATGTTATTCTTGACCATGATGCAATATTTGTTCACAACTATGTGTGGTATTTGACCACTAAGACATGATGTTTACATTTTTCTGAATTTCCACATTCCATGACTTTATCTAATGCTTCCTCTCATGATTATGATATTTATATTGTTATTATGCTATGATGATGATGATTATGGTCACCCATGTTATATGGATTCATGTCCTTATTTATCTGGCTACTGTGCTTTTAGTTCACCCAATTATTTGATGTGTATCCTTAGGTGATTACATACACTAAAGAGTTCATGATATTTAAAAGGATAATGAAGATGATTTTTAATAATTTTTTTATGGTTTATTATACTTAAGTGATGGATGGTCCTAATTTTTTCTAGCCACTAAACCTTTGGTTTCTGGTTTTGTAATGAATTTATTTTGTGTATCATAAAAATAATGTAATAGTATTGTATGAAAAGGAGGGTCTCTATACTAAACATGACCTAGAAAAAGTACATGGCATGTACTTTGAGTACATGATGTGTATTTGTTTCCCCAATTCTTCCTGTGTCTCACTGAATCTCATGATATTCTTTTCTTGATATACATGGCTAGTACTTTTCAGATAAATTGTTCGCATAGGCCGGTTTGGAACATTGGGTATGCCGCTTGCCTGAGTAGATGAACTCTAGGATTTTCTAATGTACATTATGTCATCACCATGTAATCTAGTTGTGCGTGTATACCTAGTTGTGTTTAATTAGTGGGTCATTCCCATATACTCTTGTTGAACCCATGTTCCAAGAAATGTCCATGCCCCTATACCCCCAGGGTATACACTGAGTCTGCATCTTTAGATCATATGATGCGTAGCTTGTCTCAAAATACATGTGATATTATTCTTTTAATGTAAAAACTAGTTACATAGGAGGAGACCACACTATGTGTGTTCATCTAGAGTACATTTTGTGTAGTTGGGATTTTTTTATGAAATAAAAAACCTTCAACACCACCATCACTACTGAATCCACCACGAGACTGACTATTAATCATATATCTCAGTCAGGATGAGACCATCCAACACCTGTGTCTAAATTCTGTCAATCCATTACTATGGTGATTCACGTCTAATCATATAAAACAATCATTACATTATAAACCAAAAAACATGAACACATCGGCTGAATGTCAATCCAACTATGATCTTCCAGCATTATCATCACACATTTACAGTTCTATCAACCATTAAACTGAAACTGTAGTGATGATTCATTACCTCTAAGAATAACCACACAATGATCTTCTATGGGGTATTGGCTGAATTGTCGAAAAAATAAAATATCAGTGATGGTCATTGGAAGAATTGGGGAATAAATTAATAAACATAATAAGAGGAATGAACCTCAAATGTTTTTTAGATTTGCCTCAATTTTATCCACTTGAATAGTGAATGAATAACTAAGAAAAAATAACCAAATACTATCATATCATAACCATAGGGATATAAATCAATACCCCCAGAACCTGATCACATATGAATCATTGTGTTATCAGAGTTGATTTGTGTTTTTAATGGGATAAATAATCAAGGATTCAAATAATAAAAAACACTACCCTACCTCAGTTTTGGATCTATAACTAGAAACGAAGGTCACTCTGTTTTATTTTTGGGAAAGATCTATTAGATGTGATTGGCACACCAATTTCCAATCCACGATATGTCATTGGTCATCTGAAAATTTTCCTCCAATAGGTTATATCTCAATCCATTAGGTTATGTGGCTAATAGTAGGTATTTTTCATAATCAGGTTTATATATTGGAGTGTTTTAGTTTTGAATAAATTATAACAATTACATAAACATATTAATTTATTTAGTTTTTATTCCTACCACGACAATGCTTAATATGATTATATGACATGTACAAAAATTATAAGAATTTTTTTTCCTTTTATAGGGTAATAATTTTTTTTGTATTCAGTGGTAGGCTTATATTTATGATTAGAGACCTCATTGCAGAATTATTCCATAATTTCAAAAAAACTATGCAAACATTATAGAATATATTTAATATTTATATTAAATCCATATAGATATTATCTGGGCATAGGAGTCCCAAGTCATCTCAGCACTTAGATCCAAAAATATTATTTAAAATATTCCAATATTTTACAAAAATGTAGATTCATTATAGTATTGGAATACATATGAGGAAAATGTGCAATTGATATAAAATAAAGGCGAAAAACTATTAAATACCTTCTTTTGGGAAATAATTATAATAATGAATATAGTTTTGGAATGAGATTTATCAAACTATAACGATGAGGGAAAAATAAATACGTATGATAGAAATATGAAATACTTGTTTGATAAATTTTAATATGAATTCATATATTGTCATGGATCTATCATCATAAGTTCATATTTTGATGTTATTGTATCATAATTTCCAATATATTATTTACACATAAATCAAACTTGATAAAATGGTTTTTTTGAATATAGAATTTTTTATGGTTTTTTATTACTTATAGTAAATTTATATTATATAAACATTTAAAACTTTTATTTTTTTATATATACATTATCAACAACAATTTTTTTTAGGTGTACTTTTGGTGATGAGATCTATAAAATTTGTAATCCATTAATTGTGAGGAAGTACAATGTTTTAGTAATGATTATAAGGAAATATTTGATATTTAAATATAGAAATTGGATTTATATTTGAAATCATTGAAAGGTGTATATGAATGTAATCATTAAAATATATCAGCATTTTCTTTCATCAAATTTCAATTAATTTCATATATCATTCTCATTTTAATTTCTCTATACTGTATGATTTCTTCCATTCCAAATGGTCATCTGTTATTATTTTTTCCCAAATAAGCTATTTGATAATATATTACCTTCATTTTATAACACTAAAAAATCTGTTTCCCCCATGATTTCCTATCCAAAGTGGTTACATACCATTATTAGAGGAAAACGTTTATTGATGATTATTTATCAAAACACTCACCAATATAATGTTGAAATTAATCATAAAGTAGAAGAAGTTGAATAATTTACCATTAACTCCATATATTTTAATTTTATTTAATATATTTTCCCATTGATCTCATCTTCACATGTTCAAACACATAGAATACCATCCTTACATTAATTCATATATCATTCTTGATTTAGCATATCTGGATGCCAAAATATTTTTTCCTGATTCTGTTATTTTTACAACTATTTGTATTTACTTTTTTATGGAAACATTTCTATGATACGAAAAAAATTCATTATTCAATTGGTTTAATACCCTATCTTCTCTTACATTATTATTTTTTATAATTTTTATCCCACAAAATCGTATCCATTTTTGGGTTCTTTTATAACTCTAAATCAAATCAACTCATCTTCAACATGATAATAACGGGCATACTGTTTCACAACCTTATGTTCTTCTTCGGAAAATGCTTGTGTTTCTGTAAGTCTTAACATTATTTCCAAAAACTATATATCTGCTACCAAGGATAGTGTGATAAAATTTATAATCTAATAATAAGATAAAAGTATATTATTTCTGGAATTACTCCTTGGATATTAGTGCTTCTTGAAGGAAATAATTGGATTGTGTTTTAGAATCCTTGAAAGGGTAGAAATTATGATTTAAATAATTTAATATGAAACTTTTTTAAGGATTCATTCCAAAAAACAATTAATCAATACAAGAAAATTAGTGTGTTATTGATAATGATTTTAAATAAATACAATAAATTAGTTACTAAATAATACATAGTAATTACTAATAATAAGGCAATTAAAGATTACTATAAGTTATTGAAATAAGTAAATAAAATGTAAAATTTTCATTATTAGGTAATTAATAATAATAATTTGTTATTTATTATTATTATTAATTAAATAATGATTACTAATAATTAGTACTAATATAGGTATTTTTAATTAAAATTATAAATATAAATGATTAGTATTTTGTAATATTGAGCACATTATTATTTATTTTTTCTAATAGTTAGTAGTTTATATATTAATTTATTTTTTACTAATAATGTGTTATTAATATTAATATATTAAAAATAAAAAGATAAAATTGTATACACATATATATATATATATATTAAAAACTAAAAATATATTCTCATTATACAGAGATTTAAAGGTTTTAATTTCACTCATGAGTGGAAATGAACCCTTGGTGGGTATTTTCCCTTGAAAAACAGCTGTATTAGAATTGATATTATTTATGGGATTTACAAATTGTGTGATAATTTTGATACATTATAACAAGAATGAAAAATTCTTGAGGATATGTAGTGAACATTATATAGTGAGGTGTTTGGACATAACATATTGACCACACATGACTATAATATGGTGTGATTGGAGTGGAATCTATACATAGAATTAGTGACATAATGTGATAGTCAACATTATATGGCTCATTCCATTCATTAGTTTGTATCATAGGAGGGGAGTATACACATAGTGTAGTTTTTATTAGGTTATCTGTGTTTGAGTTGGTGCCCTAAAACCGACTTCTATGTACTTTATGGTAATGTGTATTCATAGTTTTGAATATTAATAAACTTCTCATCACATCATGTTTTTTATTCTACATAACATAGTATGTGATCATATCCTAAGAGTAGTTAGTGAGCTAAAAGGTCACAGGAGTTCCCCACTCTGATGAGAACCTAAATTTTCTATGAAATAATTCTTAAATATAAGTTCTATATCTGGATGATATCATTTTCAAGAAACAAAATGACACAAGAAATCGGGGGTGGATACTCATAGGACATCGAGACACCTTTTCATGGTTAACACCCTTGGTAATATATATTATAGGACATTATGAGAACAAGAACTTCTAGTATGAAATCCACATTTATATGTGTCATTGGATGTTCTTGTCTACAGACAACTGTATTGATCTAGAGACGTTGAGATTTTTATTAAGGAGTATTATGAATCATGTACTTTGATATATTGATGAAAATTATGATGACATATTTTTATAGAAATGTAGGATCCGTTGGGTCCATCGCGACTAATATTGAATTAATGAATAATGAGAGAACATATTTTCCCTTCTAATATTTAACAAAAGCTAATATCTCAGTCCCTTTGATGGAAATGATAGAGCCTAAATAAATCAATGTACACGGTGTACTAGAGGAAATTTTGATGTATAAAAAGTCAAATAAAGAGACATTAAGAGCAGAGGTTAATGGAACCATCATGATACCTTCCTGATTAGAGATATCTTGATAATGGGATTATACTACACAGTAAGAATATATATGGGGTATTCTGTCATTATGAAATTAATTTATTTTTCTATGGGTTCATTGGTTTGTTTTTAGACTCTAACCTTGGACAAAAATATTTGTCTCTTAATACCATTGAGAAAGAAACCTAGAGGGTCACACTATAAGTGTTTCCAAAATCTTTGTTAAATAATATATTATTATTTATTTAACAAGTTGAGTAAATACTATTCCCACATTTGGTTCAACAATTATTCATTTATGACTGATCACTTATATACCATCAATAGTTATTCGAGTTAATATTATTTAAATGAAATATTTAATAAATATTTATTTTCTATTTGGTGAATATAATATTTATTTATATATTAGTTAATAATGTATTGATATTTATATATTAAATGAATATCCTTTTTTCATGGATAGATAAATATTATGAAGGAATGACTGACTGTGTTTTAGGTTTGGTGAAAAATGATATATATTTAATTTTATTAGTCTAAATAATATTTAATTTAATTAAAAATTTAAGAACATGTCAAGGAAATAATAATAATATTATTTTTTTTACATGGGTATTCACAAGTTATTAAAAAAATATTAAAGGTTAATTGGGAAGTTATTTATTTTTAATCCCTAGTGGTATCTAAACACAATTATATTAATTTTAATGACATCTAATTCATTTTTGTTGCTCACAAAAATAGTTGGAGATAATCCTCTCAAGCCCTAGAGAGATCCCTATCCAAGAATTCTCCAAAGAGTTGACCTAAATTTTCCTCTCCTCTCACTCTTGAGTCTATAGAGATCATGAATAATTCTTTGAAATTGATTCTCACGACGATAAAATGGAAACAATGCAAGTGATAGGATCATCCGTGCTAGCACCCAGATTCTTCTATGACAACGTTCTGAGATTTTTAGAACACATGTGGATCACTGATTGTGGGAATTTATTCTTGATTCCTATAACAAAATGCTAGTAAAATTTTGACTTGTTGTATGATCCATCAATGAAGAAAGAAGTTATGCAAGGAAACTCTTTAATAAATTAAATTAATTTGAAATATTATGTAATGATTCCATGCTCGGTTGTAATATTCTATCCCTTTTATATTTTACATAATTCAATTCTATTGAATATAATTTTCATCGTCATATAAATCTTGGATTAATCATTGATCATGATAAAAATCAAAGTTAAAAACAACCCATTGCACGCTTTAGCTATGCCCGTATCTTACATGTCATATCAGAGTGGTACAATATTTTTTTATATTTATTTAAAGATAATTTACTAATTTAAACATATATGATTTATTTTCAATCTAATTTTAATCATTATTTAAAAATAATTGAGATACATGATTTTTCTTATTTAGTTTATGATAGATCTAATCAAGTCAATTTTTTTCTATAAACAAAAAAATAAATATTTAATAGGGAGGTGCTGAGGATTCTGTCCAGATAACACAATTTTAAATATCATGTAACCGGATTTACACACCATGTAATAGTGTTTAATTCATAGTAATTCAATTTAAAATTAATTCAATCAATGTGAATTGAAGACATGCAGTGAATTTAATTTCTCACACCACGTGTTGACCATGCTTTCTTGGTGCACGGTTAGCTGGATGACACGCTATGTTGCCCATGTACACAACATGTATTCCTTTAAGTCACATACATACCATGTATTTGTACACATATCCTACCTAACTAGTGACCGTGTAACTCAAATACCACACAATATGTATCCCTTTTACAAGTAGCGCATTCCAGTTTTCTAAGGCACAATTTACAGGCCTAATTCCTTGGAATGTCATTTGGTTGATGGTGAGATACGTACACACCATGTAGCTCACTTGTACACACCGTTTACTTATACCAAATTACAAAGAATTAAAATTAATTTATTATACTATGTAAACCTTATAAACATGTTCTTACGTATGGTCATGATGTTGATATTAAACATGAAGTGATGGGTTTTTAATATATATATAAATGTTTATTTAATTTATGCATAATTTTTATATCTGAATATCATGTATTAGTTTTATTAAATATATTACTCCACATGTATTGAAGCATAACACATTACATAAAAATAATTTAATTCATGTAATCATTAAGTTGATTATACACTTTATGAATTTATGTTATAAGGCATGTATGTAATATTTCATAAGAGTAAACATTACACTATAATAATACTTGTTGGGGAGATTCAGACAGGTGTTCACGGTGTCTCCTCTAAGTTACATTTATTTACAAAGTAAATTTTAAATAAATTTATTTTTGTCTATAAAAATTATGATGGATGAGAATCTAAAGGAAATTCATATGATAATCAAGATAAAATAATTCATTAATTGAATAAGATAATTAATTGATTCAAATATGATTTATATAAATTAAGAATTATTAATAATTTAATTCTTGTTTTATTAAATGTTTAATTAATTTCAAGAAAGTGTATGATCATTAGAATAGAAAAAACCTTTGTATCAGATTGGTTTCATTTAATTTATTATTAAAAATAAATTGTTGTCCTACATTCCTTATATCCTCTTATTATTTAAGGGCATACATTCCAATGGATTCTTTTAGGTAAACATGTTTCCATTTATCTTAAAGTGAGAAAAATCATATTTAATAGAGAGAGATCCCATCCTAGTGGAGGCGGTTCAAGATTGTAGCCAAGGCGAAACCAATCCAAGAGAGATACATAGGGGGAGAAGTGGAAAGATGTAACACAAAAATTTATTGTTTAAAGGTGTTTCCCCTAGGTAAATAGCTATTTTTATCAACTACTAGATAAACTAACCATTATTAAAATATTATGATCATACCACTTTATTATTTTATTTTTATCAAGTTACATGGTTATTTCATTATGAATGTTTTATCATGTTCACATGAATTAATGAATTAACAAGCTTGAAATAGAAAACTAAAATAAATTCTATTATGAATAAATATTATCTATGGCACGGTTAATCAATTATGTAAATAGAATTAATGTTAATAAGAACTTGATAGAGATAATAATTATCAATTTATGCATAAAATAAAAAATACCTTAATTATATATTAAGTTGGTATAAACTTCCCCTTCTTTAGTTTAAATTTAACCATAGTTCAAAGTCATTTACCAACCAATGTTGTGGTGATTTCAATTATCAGGGAATTCTGACACAACATTTTGGGTTGAGTTAAATTAGTTCATATCAATGGTTTACTTCCAAAGTAGGACTTGGTGTAACTAAGAGAAAAGGGTTTAGGAAATATAATTTAAGGATTTTAGGATTGTCGAGTCCACTAAATAGATCAAGGAATAATGATTTAATGTAGTTTGTATATGGAATTCCTACTTAAAACCATTAATGGTGAATGACTAACCATTTTTGGGGTAATGAGAAGTGGAATATGGATCCTTTATAGTATAATTTATGAACAATAAGACATTCTATAGCTAATTGTATGGGATATTAAGGTTTAGATAAAATAATGTGTGATTAATAAATATAATTTTTATTTATTTGTTTAAATTTTATCATATAAAGTACTAAAATTATGATTATATTATTTTTTGAAAAAAATTTAAAATTAATTTAAACATATCACTGTTATCTATACATGAGAATGATAACCTTCTCATTGGTAAAAATTTCCAAGTGTGGAATAGTAACTTATGAGATATCCTTTTCTATGAAAGAAAATTGTATGTGTTGGAAGAACCTATTCCTGATACTCCTGGTAATGAGGCAAGGGACAAAGAGTTATCACTCTTTGAGAAATATTTTAAAGATTTCACATATGTTGAAGGTTTCATGCTATCATCCATAACCAATGAGCTTTTGAATCAATATGAGGACATTGTTTCATATAGCATGATGTATCACCTTCAAGATATCTTTCAAGAGAAGGATATTTTAGAGAGATACTAGATCTGCAATGCTTTGTTTACAACTAATATTAGAGAGTATGCTCTAGAATAGCCTCATATAGTCAAGATTATTAGCTACATTTAATTCTTAGTCATATTATGGATTAAATTCCCATATGAGTTTCACAAATATCACATACATTCATCATTTCCCAAGACCAACTCTATTTTTTTGTTAATTACATTATGAGAAATAATGAGAGGAGTCTCTCTGAACATATTTCATTGATTCTCCAAGTAGATATGTACATGGGGAATGTTAAAACCATAGTCCTTATAGTGAATAATAAAATTAAAAATAAGGAAAAGGGGCCAGAGAATCATATCAAGGCTTATGTTATGAAGAACCATGCTTCCATGAAGATAAAGATCCATAGGTCAGGAAAGGAAAATTAGGTATTATGTTTTTCATGTCTCAATCATGGCCACTGGAAGAGAGATTACACCCAGAATTAAGGGGAAGCTAATGGTTTATTCATTATTGAGTGTAGTATTTCAATATCTACACATTGGTTATTATATATAGCTTGTGGTGTTCACATTTGTATCCAACTATAGGAACCAAGAATATTCCAAAATATTTCTATAGGAGGGAAATATTTGAGAGCTACTAATAGTGTGAGATTTGATTCTCTAGACATTATTGACTACCAACATTCATTTCTAATGAGACTGATTTTGGTTTTAAAGGATTATTATTATGCACCAACAGTTACAAAGAACATAATTTATGTATTATGCCTAGATACAGATGGGATTATTTTCATGTTTGGAATTAATTTTTTTTTATAAAGACAATATATGTTATGGTATTTAACAATTAAATAATATAATTAATATATTAAACTATGAAAACTAAGTATTATAAATAGATAATGAATCATGTTCACATGACTCATATAACACCTAGTTATGCCATCATCATTTTGGTCATGTAAATAAGAAGCGTTTTACAAATCTCGTTCAAGATTGTAATTTAGACTTATTTGAGCTAAAAAATTGAAATATTTCAATATTTTTTACAAGGAAAAATTACCAAACCCTCATTTGATGGACATGGTGAAAGATCCACAAAGCTTATATGATTAGTACACACTGATGTATGTGGATCATTTCTAGTAGAATATAGATGTTGGTATTCTTACTTTATAATTTTTAATGATGACATGATTAGATATCATTATTTCTATTTATTGTGGTATATGTATGATTAATTTTAGAAATTCAAGGAATTCAATTTTGAAGTAGATATTCAACTTCGAAAGAAGATAAATAATCTTCGATCAAATTGAGTTGGTGAATATATTAATCAAGAGTTTTGAAACATTTTGCAGGTGTTTGGGATTATATCTCAACTAAATCCACCTTATACACCATAGTGGAGTAGTGATAGTGAAATGAGGAACCATACCTCGTTAGAAATTGTAAGGCTGATGAGGTGTAATGTAGATCTTATATCACCCTTTTGAGGATATGCATTAAAAACTACAATATAAACACGAAACTGAGTACCAAATAAAGTGGAAAACTAAATTCCCTTTGAGTGATGGTTTTAAATGAATCCATTTTTTTTTATAAACATGTATGAGGTTGTGAGGATTTTTAAGGCCATATAAAACCATAAACTATGACCTCGGGGCTAAAATTGTATCTTTATAGGACAAGGAAACAATGGGACACTACCTATACAACAACATTGAAAATAATGTGACTATCTACAGACAATACATCTTTCTTGATAGGGATAATATCTTGAAAAGGATAGTGGCAGAAAGATTTACTTAAATGAAGTTTATGCTCAAGATACACAAGAGTTGGTATATGAAAAGATTCCTCAGGTCCCACTGGAAGAAGTAGTTTTTGAAACACAAGTATTGCGTAGGATCAAAAGGGATGTAAGAGAACCAAGAAGGTATGGTTTTATACTAATCAAGGATGGTGATTCATTATTGGTTGAAAATGATGGAACTATATCCTAAAAAGTGGCAATAGATATATTATAAGTGGTAAGATGTAAAGAAACTAGGAATTTTGAAAAACATTCCATGTATCAGAACCAATTTTGGGTTCTTCTCGATGCACAAGATAATGTAAATACCGTAGAGTGTAAATGGGTATTCAAGAGAAAAATGACATGGAAGTTGAATTGAATATAAATAAAAAAAGTCTAGTGGATAAATGGTTTACAAAACATCAAATAATTGACTATGATGAAACCTTTTCATTAGTCTCCATGTTTAAATCCATCAGAATTCTACTTACTATATAGCTTAGCATGACTATGATATTTGGCGGATGGATTTAAAATATGATTTCCTTATTGGGAACCTTTAAGGAGATTTCTACATGACACTAACAGAAGTGTTTGTGACTCAAAGTTATGATAAACTGATTTTGAAGTTACATATATACTTTTATGGATTGAATCAAGCATGTAGGTCCAAGAACATTCAATTTGATGAACCTATAATATAATTTGGTTTCATAAAGAATGAATGTGAGACATGTGGTTATAAAATGTTAATTGATAATTTAATCATTATCTTAGTAGTATATTTTGAGGACTTATTACTTGTCGTAAATGATATACAAGTCTTATAGTATGTTAAGGACTTGTTAAAAAAGTGTTTCTCAATAAAATAATTTGGTGAAGTATCACATATTTTTGGGATCAAGATCATTCATGATAGATCCAAGGGGATTATTGGACTAAGTAAATGTACATATATTGACATGATTAAAAATAGATTTAGTAAGGAAAAATACAAGAGAGGATTGGTTCGTGTGTAACATGGTTTACATATTCCTAAGAAAGTGTGTCCTCAAACACAGTTGGATAAAATGAGAATGAGTAATATCCCATATTCTTCAGTGATATGATAAATAATAAATGCCATGTTATGAACTAGACTTGATGTTTCCGATTCACTGATCATGGTAGGAAGATATTAAGCAGATCTTGGAGAACAACATTGGTCTGCTGTTAAGGTTACCCTTATGTAACTGATAAGAACTAAATATATGTTCCTTATGTATGTAGAATATGTGGATCCAGTCATCAGGGGTTATAATGATGCTAGTTTTTAGAAATATATGAATGATATGAAGTCACAGTTATGATATTTTTTATTTCCTAATGGAGGAGCTGTGATATGGGAGAGTTTGAAGCATCCAGTTTTCACAGATTATATAGTAGAATATGAGTATAAAGTTGCTTATGAAGCATCCAATAAAGCTACTTGGATATAAAACTATGTCTAGGATCTTGATGTGGTACCTATCAGTAAAGACCCTATAATATTTTATAGTGATAATAATGTAGCAGCGTCTCTTAAAAAAGAGCCAACACCATACCAATAGAAAATGTATGTACTCCAAAATTATAACCTCCTATTAGAATTTTATTTATGGGGAGAAGTTACCGTGACTAGAGTAACAATAGAAGAGAACATGGTACACCCCATGACTAAAGGCCTATCTTGATTGAAACACGAGTATCACATGAGAGCTAGCGGACTGAAGGTCATTAGCAGCTGGCTATAGTGAAAGTAAATATATGTTGGAGTTTGTACCGTAGAACCAACTTCTACATACTTTATAATAACTTATATTCATATCTTTGAATTTTAATTAACTTTTTATCACATCAATATTATTCTTCTATGTAACATAGTATGTGATAATTTCTTATGAGTAGATATTATGCAATAAGGTCATTATAGTTCAACATTATGATAAGAACCGATAAGTGATATGAAACTATTATTAAATATATGTTATATAGCTAGATGATATGATTTACGAGACACAAATGATACATGCTATCAGGGGTGGAGACTCATATTACTTTTAGGAACATTATCATGGTGTATGACCTTTGTAATATCTATTATAGGATATTATGAGAATGAGACACTCTAGTAGGAATTTAATATTTATATGTGGCATTCGATGTTCCTATCTGTGGACATTTTTATTGATCCTTAGACATTGAAATTATTATTAATGGGTATTATGGTTTTCATAATTTTATGTATTGATGAAAACCGTGATGACATATGTTTGAGGTGAGGTAAGATATGTTGGACGAGTCACAAGTAATACGTCATTAATTCATAATGATATAAAATATTTGTCCTATATATTCTTTAATGAAAGTTGATATCTGAGGCACTTTTAGGGAAATGAAATATCTTAAATAAATCCATATCCATGGTGTTCTATAGTAAATCTCAATTTTTGAAAAGTCAAAGAAACATACATCGAGAACATAGGTTTGTTAGACGAGCGTGCAACCTGATTGAATATAAATATCATGATAAAGGGATTATATTACATAGTAAGCATTCATATGTGGTAATATATAATTTTATAGTTACGTTCTTTCCCTATAGATAACATGGTGTGTTTCTAGACCCTAATCCTGGACTTTTGGCTACTTCACTTAATGCCAGTGAGAAAGAGGCCTAGAGGGTCACATACTAAGTGTATCCAGAATCTCAGCTGGATATTATATTATTATTTATTATTTAAAAAGTTGGAAAAATGTTATTCTCACACATGTTTCAATACTTATTCATGTATTATTTATCACATATATTCTATCCCCATTTATTCAATAGAATATTATACGAGAAGAATCTTTAATAAATAATTATCCTCAATTTTGTGAGTATAATAATTATTTATCTTTTAAAGAATAATATAGTGAAATTTATTTATTAAATAAATAATTATTATTCAAGGACCAATAAGTACTGAGTAGGACTAACATAAATAGCTTTAGGTCAGATAAAAAATAATATAAATTGAATACTATTAGATTAAATAATATTT
This sequence comes from Viscum album, assembly GCA_963277665.1. Lineage (NCBI taxonomy): Eukaryota > Viridiplantae > Streptophyta > Magnoliopsida > Santalales > Viscaceae > Viscum > Viscum album. Next base: position 1,699,119,695 of record OY728142.1, read on the forward strand.
AATTTAATTCGCAAGTTAAGCGTATATTAAGAAAATAATTATAATATTATTATCTTAGACATGGGTTTCTATAAGGGATTAAATATTTATTGTAATACCCTGACCCCAGCTACCCGGAGTCTGTGCATTACTTCGTAACATTGGCATGATCACAAAAGATCAAGTCTCAAAAGACCGATTAGTTTAGTAGCCTTGGAAACACTAGATACATTCGTAAAAGTTACATTACATCATAAAGTGAAAAACTACAATAACAAAGTCTCCATAGTCCACAATCATATCCTCTTCTGACTATCCCTGCAGGTCATTCATAAAATACTTCTTCACATCCTAGAAAATATTAAAACATTGAAAGGGGTGAGCTCAAATGCTCAGTAAGGATAACAATATTGCGGAAGCTTTCATAAATAAAAATTAACTTTTAAGGCAATGTATAACAAAACAAAAGCCTTTTAAACATGAACTTCAACATAATATGGCAAAAGTAAAATGAGATAATGCAATTTACTTATTCACATGGATATTCTACTGGTCGAATAACCACATGCAATATCAATAACCACTTTCATAATGAGGGAATGTATAATGCCAGACATTCTGAAACATTTTGTCAAGGCCTCGGCCAAGACGTCTAAAATGATTAAGGCCTCGGCCAAAACCATAAATCAAATTGGGAAAGGGCCTCGCCCAATTCCACTTCTAGTTGTCTCATGAGACCTACCGATGCATCGAGGAGCTATAGCGGGCTCCACCCGTCACTTATTAAGTCCAATACATTCCTCATATGAATAGGTTTAAACATATCATAAACCATAACATAATCGTATCACATAAAACATGCACAAAGGAAACATAACATTTCCACATTTCAATCACAAGATATCAATACAACACATTGATATAATAAAAACGCTTTCAAAACCATTTTCAATACCAAAAAGAAAGTTAAAACTTTGTATTTATTTTTTATTAAAAAAATGATGGCTTGTAGAGGAAGCCGAAACTCAAATAATGGTCACGGCGGAGGAGAAGTCATTATCGCCGCATAAGTACGGAAAGAAAAACATTCCCTTTTGTCATTTAGCAAAATGCTTCGTATAAAAAGATTCCTTTTGAATAAACGTAAAAGTCAAAGGGGTTTATACACCGTATAAAAGAAAGTTGTGTATAAAACCAAATATGTCTCAATGAAAGGAGATTGAGACGAAGTCCTTAAAAAGATCATTTTTAAAATAAAATAGATCTATTATGTGTATTCACTATAGTTACACATAAAGAATGTAAAAATACAAAATAACACATAATAATATCATAACATAATTTGAAAGTAGGAGATTAACCCAAAGAATGGAAATTGGGTTAAGAAGTTCCCTTAACTCGTGTCTAACTTGACTCAACCGTTCTTTAACCTCCTGAATAATAAACTAGAGTTAATATATACCTTATTAATAACCATTTTCAATTTCATTATCCTTATTATATCACTTATTACAATGATATGAACATTATTTAATTATTTAAGTTAATAACGGTCGTTTTGTCGATCTTTGGTACTTGAGTCAACAATAAACTTCTTATAATTACAAGTTGTTTATGTGGTAGAATATCCATTATATCCAGAATTATATTCATGATTTAGATGTCATATATATCTTATATATCCAGTATATACATTCATTTATAATATTACGTAACATTTAGAGGTAAGAAATGAAATGCACCATTCATGGAGACAGTAAGCCGTACGTACGCATGAAAGCTACTTTCATTTCAATTTCATATTTAATGGAATGAAATCATAATTATATAAATGTATAATATAATTCCAGTATAATATAGTGTATAATACCATTTACTCTATCCTTTATACATCCCACATATGGCATTAACGATTCAAATCACTTTGAGGGGGCGGTAGTCCGCACTTCCTAAAATGAAATTATTGCGTTTTACCCATAATGGAAATCATAAAGTATGCCATAAATGAGAAATACAGAAGCATAAGTAAAACATAAACATATTATATATCATATATAAAAATAGTGACATCTTAATGGCCACCTTTGAAGGTGTTATATGAGTGTTGAACAATCATCATTTCGTGAGGCAGAAATTCGCCATCCACAGAAACCGTATGTTCTTTAACCATTAGATGTAGGTGTGTGTAAGTGTAGCTCGAATAATTCTTATAAAAACATCCTAGTATTTTGAGGATACTGGTGTTGTTACAAAAGAAATGAATAAAAAGAGTTTAGGGGGTTGGAGAAGAAAAATAAAACAAAACAACATTAGAGAAGACATTACCTCAAAATCGGGTAACTCTTTTTGATTTGATCCAAAGGCTTCTTTGGGAAGAGTTCTGCCCAAAGTGAGGCTTCTAGGAGTAAGAGGGGGAAGTTGGGAGAGTATTTGGTCAGAGGTTGGCCGAGCCAAATGGCTTGAAAGTGTAAATGAGGTGGGAGAGGTGGGGGCCTTTTATAAGTGGAGAGGAGGGGCACTTTTGGAAAGTAATAAAATGTTACTTTATTAAACAATGCTTTTTGGATTCTAAAGGTCCCAAACTTATATAATTCTAGGATAAGGTGATAAGGGTTCTAAATCTACTCATCCAATAGGATTTGGACAAGTTTAAGCCTTGGATTTTACATTATCTTCTCATTTTATTTAAATCGTTAAATAATGAGGTCATCGCTGCATCATCATGATGTCATAAATAATTTAATTTATTTAATGTATAAAAATTATAAAAAAATACTATGATGTAGGAAATAGTTTTATCTTTCCAATGAATATTTATAGTCAAAAATATGACTTGTATAACCCCATGTAAAAATTGTTTTAGTAAAATATTTTATGTTTGTGTCATTTTTTTACTTTAACATTAAATAAAAGGTATTTATGTCATTTTCCAACTAAAGTGGCTCCATGGGGTCCTAAAGTTGTCACATGGATTGTATTGGTCGGCCATGGAACATCCAATGTGGATAGGACATGTGTCAAGCTCATCTCATATTATTAAAACATTATTTTTACCTTAAACTACACTAATTACCTCTAATCTTGATTAAGAACTTAAAAGTTACTATTGACCAAAAAATTATTTTAATCTCATTGAACCACATTTTACTTCTTAATGACAAACATGTATGTCGGATTTTTGAAAATCAAATCACAGAAGTGGTAATATTTCATTTAAATGAAAAATCAGTTATTTAACTTCCACTTAGTGGTTTCACTATTCATCAAAAATTGAAGTTTTTCAGAACAATGCCAAAATTTCACCCTAAGCTATAATTGATATTCCGAATTCAAAAATGATGTCTATTTTAAAAAATTCCAAACATATAAGTTGCATTAATTAATTTTATAATCAATTCCCACTGTCACAACAAATAGCGTGTTTTTAAGAAACAATTTATATCAAAAGATTGGCAGTTGTTTATGTCTAATTTCAATGTTAAATTAATTCTAATGACCACCATTGGATAAAATGGTAAAAATATATTCTAATTATACTTTAAAAACACTAAATAGTATAATTTATCACAATAAATTATTTTGATTAAAAAAGTTGTTTTAAGTATTTATCACTATTCATAAAAAATTGGAAGTTCTCAGAAAATTACAAAAAATTCAACTTTGGATAATTTCGATATTACGAATACAAAAATGAAGTCCATTTTAAAATAAAAAATTTCTATAATTTTAAAAAGTGGTTATCAATATTCATAACGGCTACTTTGATTAGTCGCGGTGTTTTAGAACTCGAAGTTGCGTACAATGCAAGTTATTGCATTATTGAATGAGAAGCGTATCGTGGAAGCTCGGGGTGTTACATTCTCCCCTCCTTCAATAAATTACGTCCTCGCAATTTGAAAATTTTCTTTGAAAATAAAAGGTTGAAAAGAGAAAATACATTTAAGGAAAACCCACATTGGAAATAAGGTTAATAAATATATAACATTAAAAGAAAGCAAGATAAGTACAAAGGTCACCCGAGATAGCCCATTCTAGGATTCTATGAAAATATGGACATGGAGGAGAAACAAACCATCAAGGTCTGATGGAGAGTTATAGAAAACAGGATTAGGAGAAAGTTTAACTACAAAAAAATCACAAACTTGTGATTGGTTAAACGATCATTGATTCCTTAGTAGGAAAAGTTAACCGACAACAATTTTGTTTTGAGTTAACTTTTATAAAGTTGTGGAATTTATTTAGGAGATTTTCTAAGAACGTAAGGGAATATACATACTTGTCATGTAGACTTTCATTCTTTAATAAATTTTTACCACAAACCCAAATTTCATGATAAAAGGTAATACAAATCAAAAATATTATATTTATCCTAATTTTATAAGGTTCCAAATATTAACACATACGATTTAGATTAGTAAAAATTATTTTGTAATAACCAGGGACTTCCTGTAGGCTAGTGGTAGGAAATAAAGGCCTGTCGCACTATGGTTGTGGGTTCGATTCCTGCAGCTTTTTCCGACGCGACGGGTTATGCCCCACCCTGCAGGTTGTCCTTTTCCTAAAACTATTGTATTATAATATTCAAAAATTATCTTCATAAATTTTTTAACCTTAAACAATACTATCCAAATATCAACTTAATCCACTCCAACCTTTATAGTTATCCAAAATACCTCTGTCCAGAATTTCTCTAAAATGTCTCTTAATTCCAAAATCAATTTATCAGATTCCCCAAACAAAGTAAAGTTTCTCTTATTGTCACATACTAAAAATATAATTACCTTCTTCATATTAAAACCTTACTGAAATCAACAAGTACTGCAGTACAATCCTTATATATATATATATCACATTATTCTAATAACCAGAATATAATCCGTGCGTCCAAAAGCACCAATACATTAATTATTCTGCTTCAACTGTAGTGACAGCATAAGATTTTCCTTGATCCCTTGGCCTTTTCTGAGGTAAGTTTATCTGACGCTTAGGACATTCATTTTCATATTGCCCCATTTCCCTACAATTGTAGCATTCAACATTGATAGCCTCTTTCTTTCCCTTGCAATCACGCGCCTGGTGACCTTTTTCTCCACATTTATAACAAACTCCCATTCCTTTTAGGTAAGTACCAGGGTGATTCTTCCCACAATTATCACATAATGGAAAATACTTCTTTGCCTTTTTCCCTTTATCTGTCTCTTGTTCCACCGTTCTCTTCTTCTCTTGCTTTACTTTGTTGTCATAAGACATAGAGAATTCCTTTTCTGTCTTGATAGCACATGAGACAATATATTCGTATGTTGAGAAAGATTGTGATACTAAAGCTCGACGGAGAAATGGTTTTAACCCATCAAAGAAACGATCAATCTTAATCCTTGGGTTACGTATATAATCTGCAGCATACCTCGCTAACCTTGTAAAGTTGGCCTCATACTTTGCGACATTCTCATCCTCCTTTTGCCTCAGACTCAGAAATTGCCTTTCCATATCTGGTCGATGGTCACAAGGAAAGTATTTTTCTAAGAAAATCTCTTTGAACTCCCTCCATTCCATATTAGATACTTCATCATCTTCCTTTGTGTTTTGAATCAGCGACCACCACTGATCGGCATCTCCAGTGAGGCGGTAAACTGCCATGACAACCTTCTCCCTTTCGCTACTCCCCAAGCCATGGAATATTTTCTCTAAGGAGTTTATCCATTGCTCAGCTACTAACGGATTTGTACCCCCATTAAATGTTAGTGGTTGTTGCCTCATGAAGCGGTCTAACATTGATCCTCCACATTGTGGATCAGGGTGATCCATACGAGTAAGGTTATTTTTCATAACTTGAGTGAGTTGTCCCAGTACGGTAATAAGTTGATCAGCACCAGTTGTATCTCCAGATCCACAATAATTTTCTTGAGCAGGAGGGAAATACCTACACGGAGTGCGTGCATTGATACAGTTTCCATTCCTTCCACTAGGCGCCATTTCTAAACAATGGCATAAACTAGATTAGTTTATGAATCAAAATACATAATTCCATACTTGTAAAATACTTAACATAAATTGAACTATTTATGGATATAATCCATAATCATAAAAAGGTTTTATTTGAGGAAGTATATACTCATAACCGTTCATAGTGGTTTGTAAAGAAAATGGGAATTATCCCAAGCATATCCCCCGGGAGTGTCGTAACCAAGAGTGCAGCAAGGCCCGTTGTCGTGCACCAGTTCCCGTTCGAGTCTAGCTCAAAGCAGTGTTTTTGGGTTTTACCCCTAGGTACATTTGTGCCAGAGCCGCCTCTACTTGCTCGTATCCAGACAGGGATGTATTGCTCGGAAACTCACAACATCTCTACAATACCAAAATTCCAAGAAGTTCTTCTATACTAATCCTCAAAGTCTATCTTCGGGCTATGTGCTCTAATCAGAGTTTATCTAAATTTAGCTTCCAAGGTTAGTACTAAACTTCCTCTGATACCAACTTTAATACCCCGACCCCAGCTACCCGGAGTCGGTGCATTACTTCGTAACATTGGAATGATCACAAAAGATCAAGTCTCGAAAGACCGATTAGTTTAGTAGCCTTGGAAACACTAGATACATTCGTAAAAGTTACATTACATCATAAAGTGAAAAACTACAATAAAAAAGTCTCCATAGTCCACACTCATATCCTCTTCTGACTATCCCTGCAGGTCATTCATAAAATACTTCTTCACATCCTGGAAAATATTAAAACATTGAAAGGGGTGAGCTCAAATGCTCAATAAGGATAACAATATTGCGGAAGCTTTCATAAATAAAAATTAACTTTTAAGGCAATGTATAACTAAAACAAAAGCCTTTTAAACATGAACTTCAACATAATATGGAAAAAGTAAAATGAGATAATGCCATTTACTTATTCAAATGGATATTCTACTGGTCGAATAACCACATGCAATATCAATAACCACTTTCATAATGAGGGAATGTATAATGCCAGACATTCTGAAACATTTTGTCAAGGCCTCGGCCAAGACGTCTAAAATGATTAAGGCCTCGGCCAAAACCATAAATCAAATTGGGAAAGGGCCTCGGCCAATTCCACATCTAGTTGTCTCATGAGACCTACCGATGCATCGAGGAGCTATAGCGGGCTCCACCCGTCACTTATTAAGTCCAATACATTCCTCATATGAATAGGTTTAAACATATCATAAACCATAACATAATCGTATCACATAAAACATGCACAAAGGAAACATAACATTTCCACATTTCAATCACAAGATATCAATACAACACATTGATATAATAAAAATGCTTTCAAAACCATTTTCAATAACAAAAAGAAAGTTAAAACTTTGTATTTATTTTTCATTAAAAAAATGATGGCTTGTAGAGGAAGCCGAAACTCAAATAATGGTCACGGAGGAGGATAAGTCATTATCACCGCATAAGTACGGAAAGAAAAACATTCCCTTTTTTCGTTTATCAAAACGATTCGTATAAAAAGATTCCTTTTGAATAAACGTAAAAGTCAAAGGGGTTTATACACCGTATAAAAGAATGTTGTGTATAAAACCAAATATGCCTCAATGAAAAGAGATTGAGACGAAGTCCATAAAAAGATCATTTTTAAAATAAAATAGATCTATTATGTGTATTCACTATAGTTACACATAAAGAAAGTAAAAATACAAAATAAGACATAATAATATCATGACATAATTTGAAAGTAGGAGATTAACCCAAAGAATGGAAATTGGGTTAAGAAGTTCCCTTACCTCGTGTCTGACTTGACTCAACCGTTCTTTAACCTCCTGAATAATAAACTTGAGTAAATATATACCTTATTAAGAACCATTTTAAATTTCATTATCTTTATTATATCACTTATTATAATGATATGAACATTATGTAATTATTTAAGTTAATAACGGTCGTTTTGTCGATCTTTGGTACTTGAGTCAACAATAAACTTCTTATAATTACAAGTTGTTTATGTGGTAGAATATCCATTATCTCCAGAATTCTATTCATGATTTAGATGTCATATATATCTTATATATCCAGTATATACATTCATTTATAATATTACGTAACATTTAGAGGTAAGAAATGAAATGCACCGTTCGTGGAGACGGTAAGCCGTACGTACTCATGAACGCAACTTTCATTTCAATTTCATATTTAATGGAATGAAATCATAATGATATAAATGTATAATATAATTCCAGTATAATATAGTGTATAATAACATTTACTCCATCCTTTATACATCCCACATATGGCATTAACGATTCAAATCACTTTCAGGGGGCGGTAGTCCGCACTTCCTAAAATGAAATTATCACGTTTTACCCATAATGGAAATCATAAAGTATGACATAAATGAGAAATACAGAATCATAAGTAAAACATAAACATATTATATATCATATATAAAAATAGTGACATCTTAATGGCCACCTTTGAAGGTGTTATATGAGTGTTGGACAATCATCGTTTCGTGAGGCAGAAATTCGCCATCCACAGAAACCGTATGTTCTTTAACCATTAGATGTAGGTGTGTGTAAGTGTAGATCGAATAATTATTATAACAAAATCCTAGTATATTGAGGATACTGGTGTTGTTACAAAAGAAATGAATAAAAAGAGTTTAGGGGGTTGGAGAAGAAAAATAAAACAAAACAACATTAGAGAAGTCATTACCTCAAAATCGGGTAACTCATTTTGATTTGAGCCAAAGGCTTCCTTGGGAAGAGTTCTGCCCAAAGTGAGTCTTCTAGGAGTAAGAGGGGGAAGTTGGGAGAGTATTTGGTCAGAGGTTGGCCGATCCAAATGTCTTGAAAGTGTAAATGAGGTGGGAGAGGTGGGGGCCTTTTATAAGTGGAGAGGAGGGGCACTTTTGGAAAGTAATAAAATGTTACTTTATTAAACAATGCTTTTCGGATTCTAAAGGTCCCACACTTATATAATTCGAGGATAAGGTGATAAGGGTTCTATATATACTCATCCAATAGGATTTGGACAAGTGTAAGCCTTGGATTTTACATTATCTTCTCATTTTATTTAAATCGTTAAATAATGAGGTCATCGCTGCATCATCATGATGTCATAAATAATTTAATTTATTTAATGTCTAAAAATTATAAAAAAATACTATGATGTAGGAAATATTTTTATCTTTCGAATGAATATTTTTAATAAAACATATGACTTGTATAACCCCATGTAAAATTTTTTTTAGTAAAACATTTTATGTTTGTGTCATTTTTTTACTTTAACATTAAATAAAAGGTATTTATGTCATTTTCCAACTAAAGTGGCTCCATGGGGTCCCCAAGTTGTCCCATGGATTTTATTGGTCGGACATGGAACATCCAATGAGGATAGGACATGTGTCAAACTCATCTCATATTATTAAAACATTATTTTAACCTTAAACTACACTAATTACCTCTAATCGTGATTAAGAACTTAAAAGTTACTATTCACCAAAAAATTATTTTAATCTCATTGAACCACATTTTACTTTTTAATGACAACCATGTATGTCGGATTTTTGAAAATCAAATCACAGAAGTGGTAATATTTCATTTAAATGAAAAATCAGTTATTTAACTTCCACTTAGTGGTTTCACTATTCATCAAAAATTGAAGTTTTTCAGAACAATGCCAAAATTTCACCCTAAGCTATAATTGATATTCCGAATTAAAGAATGATGTCTATTTTACAAAATTCCAAACATATAAGTTGCATTAATTAATTTTATAATCAATTCCCACTGTCACAACAAATAGCGTGTTTTTAAGAAACAATTTATATCAAAAGATTGGCAATTATTTATGTCCAATTTCAATGTTAAATTAATTCTAATGACCACCATTGGATAAAATGGTAAAAATATATTATAATTATACTTTAAAACCAATAAATAGTATAATTTATCACAATAAATTATTTTGATTAAAAAAGTTGTTTTAAGTATTTATCACTATTCATAAAAAATTGGAAGTTCTTAGAAAATTACAAAAAATTCAACTTTGGATAATTTCGATATTACGAATACAAAAATGAAGTCCATTTTAAAATATAAAATTTCTATAATTTTAAAAAGTGGTTATTACTATTCATAACGGCTACTTTGATTAGTCGCGGTGTTTTAGAACTCGAAGTTGCGTACAATGCAAGCTATTGCATTATTGAATGAGAAGCGTATCGTGGAAGCTCGGGGTGTTACATTCTCCCCTCCTTCAATAAATTACGTCCTCGCAATTTGAAAATTTTCTTTGAAAATAAAAGGTTGAAAAGAGAAAATACCTTTGAGGAAAACCCACATCGGAAATAAGGTTAATAAATATATAACATTAAAAGAAAGCAAGATAAGTACAAAGGTCACCCGAGATAGCCCATTCTAGGATTCTATGAAAATATGGATATGGAGGAGAGACAAACCATCAAGGTCTGATGGAGAGTAATAGAAAACAGGATTAGGAGAAAGTTTAACTACAAAAAAGTCACAAACTTGTGATTGGTTAAACTATCATTGATTCCTCAGTAGGAAAAGTTAACCGACAACATTTTTGTTTTGAGTTAACTTTTATAAAGTTGAGGAATTTATTTAGGAGATTTTCTAAGAATGTAAGGGAATATACATACTTGTCATGTAGACTTTCATTCTTTAATAAATGTTTACCACAAACCCATCTTTCACGCTAAAAGGTAATAAAACTCAAAAATATTATATTTATCCTAATTGTATAAGGTTCCAAATATTAACACATACCATTTAGATTAGTAAAAATTATTTTGTAATAACCAGGGACTTCCTGTAGGCTAGTGGTAGGAAATAAAGGCCTGTCGCACAATGGTTGTGGGTTCGATTCCTACAGCTTTGTCCGACGCGACGGGTTATGCCCCACCCTGCAGGTTGTCCTTTTCCTAAAACTATAGTATTATAATATTCAAAAATAATCTTCATAAATTTTTTAACCTTAAACAATACTATCCAAAGATCAACTTAATCCACTCCAACCTTTATAGTTATTCAAAATACCTCTGTGCAGACTTTCTCTAAAAGGTCTCTTAATTCCAAAATCAATTTATCAGATTCCCCAAACTAAGTAAAGTTTCTCTTATTGTCACATACTAAAAATATAATTACCTTCATCATATTAAAACCTTACTGAAATCAACAAGTACTGCAGTACAATCCTTATATATATATATATCACATTATTCTAATAACCAGAATATAATCCGTGAGTCCAAAAGCACCAATACATTAATTATTCTGCTTCAACTGTAGTAACGACATAAGATTTTCCTTGATCCCTTGGCCTTTTCTGAGGTAAGTTTATCTGATGCTTATGACATTCATTTTCATAATGCCCCATTTCCCTAAAATTGTAGCATTCAACATTGATAGCCTCTTTCTTTCCCTTGCAATCACGCGCCTGGTGACCTTTTTCTCCACATTTATAACAAACTCCCATTCCTTTTAGGCAAGTACCAGGGTGATTCTTCCCACAATTATCACGTAATGGAAAATCCTTCTTTCCCTTTTTCCCTTTATCTGTCTCTTGTTACACCGTTCTCTTCTTATCTTGCTTTACTTTGTTTTCATAAGACATAGAGAATTCCTTTTTTGTCTTGATAGCACATGAGACAATATCTTCGTATGTTGAGAAAGATTGTGATACTAAAGCTCGACGGAGAAATGGTTTCAACCCATCAAATAAACGATCAATCTTACTCCTTGGGTTACGTATATAATCTGCAGCATACCTCGCTATCCTTGTAAAGTTGGCCTCATACTTTGCGACATTCTCATCCTCCTTTTGCCTCAGACTCAGAAATTGCCTTTCCATATCTGGTCGATGGTCACGAGGAAAGTATTGTTCTAAGAAAAGCTCTTTGAACTCCCTCCATTCCATATTAGATACTTCATCATCTTCCTTTGTGTTTTGAATCAGTGACCACCACTGATCGGCATCTCCAGTGAGGCGGTAAACTGCCATGACAACCTTCTCCTTTTCGCTACTCCCCAAGACATGGAATATTTTCTCTAAGGAGTTTATCCATTGCTCAGCTACTAACGGATTTGTACCCCCATTAAATGTTAGTGGTTGTTGCCTCATGAAGCGGTCTAACATTGATCCTCCACGTTGTAGATCAGGGTGATCCATACGAGTAAGGTTATTATTCATAACTTGAGTGAGTTGTCCCAGTACGGTAATAAGTTGATCAGCACCAGTTGTATCTCCAGATCCACAATAATTATCTTGAGCAGGAGGGAAATCCCTACACGGAGTGCGTGCATTGATACGGTTTCCATTCCTTCCACTAGGCGCCATTTCTAAACAATGGCATAAACTAGATTAGTTTATGAATCAAAATACATAATTCCATACTTGTAAAATACTTAACATAAATTGAACTATTTATGGATATAATCCATAATCATAAAAAGGTTTTATTTGAGGAAGTATATACTAATAACCGTTCATAGTGGTTTGTAATGAAAATGGGAATTATCCTAAGCATATCCCCCGGGAGTGTCGTAACCAAGAGTGCAGCAAGGCCCGTTGTCGTGCACCAGTTCCCATTCGAGTCTAGCTCAAAGCGGTGTTTTTGGGTTTTACCCCTAGGTACATCTGTGCCAGAGCCGCCTCTACCTGCTCGTATCCAGACAAGGATGAATTGCTCGGGAAACTCACAACATCTCTACATTACCAAAATTCCAGGAAGTTCTTCTATACTAATCCTCAAATTCTATCTTCGGGCTATGTGCTCTAATCAGAGTTTATCTAAATCTAGCTTCCAAGGATAGTACTAAACTGCCTCTGATACCAACTGTAATACCCAGACCCCAGCTACCCAGAGTCGGTGCATTACTTAGTAACATTGGCATGATCACAAAAGATCAAGTCTCGAAATACCGATTAGTTTAGTAGCCTTGGAAACACTAGATACATTCGTAAAAGTTACATTACATCATAAAGTGAAAAACTACAATAACAAAGTCTCTATAGTCCACACTCATATCCTCTTCTGACTATCCGTGCAGGTCATTCATAAAATACTTCTTCACATCCTGGAAAATATTAAAACATTGAAAGGGGTGAGCTCAAATGCTTAGTAAGGATAACAATATTGCGGAAGCTGTCATAAATAAACATTAACTTTTAAGGCAATGTATAACTAAAACAAAAGCCTTTTAAACAAGAACTTAAACATAATATGGCAAAAGTAAAATGAGATAATTCCATTTACTTATTCACATGGTTATTCTACTGGTCGAATAACCACATGCAATATCAATAACCACTTTCATAATGAGGGAATGTATAATGCCAGACATTCTGAAACATTTTGTCAAGGCCTCGGCCAAGACGTCTAAAATGATTAAGGCCTCGGCCAAAACCATAAATCAAATTGGGAAAGGGCCTCGGCCAATTCCACGTCTAGTTGTCTCATGAGACCTACCGATGCATCGAGGAGCTATAGCGGGCTCCACCCGTCACTTATTAAGTCCAATACATTCCTCATATGAATAGGTTTAAACATATCATAAACCATAACATAATCGTATCACATAAAACATGCACAAAGGAAACATAAAATTTCCACATTTCAATAACAAGATATCAATACAACACATTGATATAATAAAAACGCTTTCAAAACCATTTTCAATACCAAAAAGAAAGTTAAAACTTTGTATATATTTTTCATTAAAAAAAATGATGGCTTGTAGAGGAAGCCGAAACTCAAATAATGGTCACGGCGGCGGATAAGTCATTATCACCGCATAAGTACGGAAAGAAAAACATTCCCTTTTGTCGTTTAGCAAAACGCTTCATATAAAAAGATTTCTTTTGAATAAACATAAAAGTCAAATGGGTTTGTACACCGTATAAAAGAAAGTTGTGTATAAAACCAAATATGCCTCAATGAAAGGAGATTGAGACGAAGTCCTTAAAAAGATCATTTTTAAAATAAAATAGATCTATTATGTGTATTCACTATAGTTACACATAAATAAAGTAAAAATACAAAATAAGACATAATAATATCATGACATAATTTGAAAGTAGGAGATTAACCCAAAGAATGGAAATTGGGTTAAGAAGTTCCCTTACCTCGTGTCTGACTTGACTCAACCGTTCTTTAACCTCATGAATAATAAACTAGAGTTAATATATACCTTATTAAGAACCATTTTCAATTTTATTATCCTTATTATATCACTTATTACAATGATAGTAACATTATGTAATTATTTAAGTTAATAACGGTCGTTTTGTCGATCTTTGGTACTTGAGTCAACAATAAACTTCTTATAATTACAAGTTGTTTATGTGGTAGAATATCCATTATCTCCAGAATTATATTCATTATTTAGATGTCATATATATCTTATATATCCAGTATATACATTCATTTATAATATTACATAACATTTAGAGGTAAGAAATGAAATGCACCGTTCATGGAAACGGTAAGCCGTACGTACGCATGAACGCTACTTTCATTTAAATTTCATATTTAATGGAATAAAATCATAATGATATAAATGTATAATATAATTCCAGTATTATATAGTGTATAATACCATTTACTCCATCCTTTATACATCCCACATATGGCATTAACGATTCAAATCACTTTGAGGGGGCGGTAGTCCCCACTTCCTAAAATGAAATTATCGCGTTTGACCCATAATGGAAATCATAAAGTATGCCATAAATGAGAAATACAGAAGTATAAATAAAACATAAACATATTATATATCATATATAAAAATAGTGACATCTTAATGGCCACCTCTGAAGGTGTTATATGAGTGTTGAACAATCATCGTTTCGTGAGGCAGAAATTCGCCATCCACAGAAACCGTATGTTCTTTAACAATTAGATGTAGGTGTGTGTAAGTGTAGCTAGAATACTTCTTATAACAACATCCTAGTATGTTTAGGATACTGGTGTTGTTACAAAAGAAATGAATAAAAAGAGTTTAGGGGGTTGGAGAAGAAAAATAAAACAAAACAACATTAGAGAAGACATTACCTCAAAATCGGGTAACTCTTTTTGATTTGAGCCAAAGGATTCCTTGGGAAGCGTTCTGCCCAATGTGAGGCTTCTAGGAGTAAGAGGAGGAAGTTGGGAGAGTATTTGGTCAGAGGTTGTCCGATCCAAATGGCTTGAAAGTGTAAATGAGGTGGGAGAGGTGGGGGCCTTTTATAAGTGGAGAGGAGGGGCACTTTTGGAAAGTAATAAAATGTTACTTTATTAATCAATGATTTTCGGATTCTAAAGGTCCCAAACTTATATAATTCTAGGATAAGGTGATAGGGGTTCTAAATATACTCATCCAATAGGATTTGGACAAGTGTAAGCCTTGGAATTTACATTATCTTCTCATTTTATTTAAATCCTTAAATAATGAGGTCATCGCTGCATCATCATGATGTCATAAATAATTTAATTTATTTAATGTCTAAAAATTATAAAAAAATAATATGATGTAGGAAATATTTGTATCTTTCCAATGAATCTTTATAGTCAAAAATATGACTTGTATAACCCCATGTAAAAATTGTTTTAGTAAAACATTTTATGTTTGTGTCATTTTTTTACTTTAACATTAAATAAAAGGTATTTATGTCATTTTCCAACTAAAGTGGCTCCATGGGATCCCCAAGTTTTCCCATGGATTGTCTTGGTCGGCCATGGAACATCCAATGAGGATAGGACATGTGTCAAGCTCATCTCATATTATTAAAACATTATTTTTACCTTAAACTACACTAATTACCTCTAATCGCGATTAAGAACTTAAAAGTTACTATTCACCAAAAAATTATTTTAATCTCATTGAATCACATTTTACTTCTTAATGACAACCATGTATGTCGGATTTTTGAAAATCAAATCACAGAAGTGGTAATATTTTATTTAAACGAAAAATCAGTTATTTAACTTCCACTTAGTGGTTTCACTATTCATCAAAAATTGAAGTTTTTCAGAACAATGCCAAAATTTCACCATAAGCTATAATTGATATTCCGAATTCAAAAATGATTTATATTTTAAAAAATTCCAAACATATAAGTTTCATTAATTAATTTTATACTCAATTCCCACTGTCACAACAAATAGCGTGTTTTTAAGAAACAATTTATATCAAAAGATTGGCAATTGTTTATGTCCAATTTCAATGTTAAATTAATTCTAATGACCACCATTGGATAAAATGGTAAAAATATATTCTAATTATACTTTAAAACCAATAAATAGTATAATTTATCACAATAAATTATTTTTATTTAAAAAGTTGTTTTAAGTATTTATCACTATTCATAAAAAATTGGATGTTCTTAGAAAATTACAAAAAATTCAACTTTGGATAATTTCGATATTACGAATACAAAAATGAAGTCCATTTTAAAATATAAAATTTCTATAATTTTAAAAAGTGGTTATTACTCTTCATAACAGCTACTTTGATTAGTCACAGTGTTTTAGAACTCGAAGTTGTGTACAATGCAAGCTATTGCATTATTGAATGAGAAGCGTATCGTGGAAGCTCGGGGTGTTACATTTATTAAAGGTAATTTTTGAAAATATTTATTTCTTAAACTTAGTTTCATTTAAACCCAATTATATTAAATTTTATGAGAGTCAATTCATTTGTTTTGTGTATAATGGCAACCTAATAGAATCCTATCAAGCCCCAAAGATCTCGCTCTCCATGAATGATTCCAATAATGGAGAGTGAAATCCCTCTACTACCCACTATTGATTCTTGTGAGATCAAGGAGAACTCTTTGGAAGTGACTCTCATGGTGACCAAAGGCCAGTGACGCAAGAAATAGAATATACAATAATATAAATTGGAGACTCTTATGTTGACATTCATAGATTTTTAGAACATGTGTGGATCACCACTACATGGAATCTTCCTTTGATTTCTACAACGAAATATTGATACAACATAGATCTATTTTCCGATCCATCAATGAAGAAATAATTCATGCCGGGTAATTCTTTAATTATTTTAATTAATTATAAATAATATGTGATGATCCGATTCTGGGTTCCAAAATTTATCCTTTGTCTCTTATATTTGATTCAATTCTATTGATTATGGAATTCATCATCAAGTAAATATTAGATTGATCATTAATGAAGAAAAAAATAAAAGTTCGGAATGAACCATCACATGATTCTTCTATGCTCAGATCCTCAAATATGTTATCTAATTATTTATTATATAACAATATTAGGAATATTTTTCTTTAATCAACAATAGTTTGATCTTTATGACAAATGTTTATTTGACTATTGAGGCTAACCTAAAGAGTTATACCCAAAGATATCATTATTATGATGATTTATTTTAATTAAGACAATTTATTATTTATAGATCCACCTTAAGGTGTCTATATAGGTGGAGGGTCATATCATGGTTACTCGCACGACTATATTAACCTTATGTTAGTTTTTTTGTAAGAAAATTATGATGATACAAATAGTGACTAGGTATTGTATACTTAGTTTACTAGGAAGTCATTTAAAAAAGTTTAATGGTTTATTGGATAATTATATGGAAAAGATAACCTAGTTTATTGAATAATCATAGGTATTAGTGTAATATAAATTAATAATTGTATTTTTTATATTACATCAATGATGGGAAAATATATTTTTTGGTAGCCAACCACCTCATGTAGGCTTATTAAGTGAAACCACATATTTAGTTCATTGGTGGAAAAAAATGGACAACCTAATTGATCCTATCCCACTTTTATTTAGTGTTTTTTATCAGATATTGATTTAGTTAAAATTAGGTAAATGAATTTATATTAATAATGGTAATTATATAATTCCAGTTAATATGAAGGAATGGTATTAATTGGTTTTCTATACTTATGGGATGGACTATCCGTAATTATATACATAGTTTTTTAGGATTTCATTAGTGTATATCCCATATATTTTTATCCAGATGATTGAGGTTTATAATATGGGAATAATTCTTAGGGAATGTTTTATGATCCACTAAGGTATGAGAGTTTTTAATTTATCTTTATATTGATGGTTAATTTTTTTTTCTAAAGTTGTTTTTTTATTAAATTTAGTTACATATTATGAGATTATTTCATTGTACATTTTTTATAATATTAGTTGACCATGGATAACTTATTTTTTATGATTTTGAGGGTTTTATTTCATTTTATAGTCTTTCACTGCATTCATGAATGTTAAATGTCTCCCAATTGTGTGATTAATACCACTAGTGATAGTCCCCATCCTATAGACTATTATATCTATGATTCTTAAGACACACATGGTTTTTTTCACTATCCCCAGTGAGAGTATGTTGGGAATTATGTTGTCGCATTCTGTAAGAGAGTTCTTCAATTTGGTACATGGCGATGTAACATATGTTACATAGTGATGTAACACGTGTTTCACATAGATGTATATTTTTTTATAATTTATCTGAAATAAGCATAAAATAATTTCACTGAGGTCCCTATATAATAGGATGTGGGTTGATCAATACTAATGTATACATCTGTATTGGTATTTTATTAAAAGTATTCTATGATTATATAAATATATTCTGTTATATATTAATATTTCCCCTGTATCATCTACTCAGGTATTTTGTATATATAATGAGTGTATAATGATAAATAACTAAGTATAGTAAATATTTTAATTTATCTATAATAAATGATTATCGTGAAATGATATGAGTTGTGATGAGATGTTATGGTTTTCAAAAATTCAATCTCACATAGAGAGATAGAGTTCCCACAGGCAATAAAAAAATGTGTTACGCGTTCTTGATTAACCCACCAAGTATGTTACATAGAATTCCATACATTGTGTCAGTACGATACTGGGGTTGTCTTCTTAATAGTAATTACCCTTATATGTGGTTAACATGTTATCTAAAAAATGAAACCTTTTCCTTTGATACCATTATTATTGTTTCCTTGAGACTGAAATAACTTGTGTGTTATTTGGGTATATTATCGATCATGTTTTAGGAATTTATTAATTATGATGGAAATTTTCCTCTTTTATGACAAATGTGACATTTGGAACCTTGATTGTAGAAGAAATTTGATTTATTAATCTATACCAATATAAGTAAAATGAGATGTACTTATATACAAAATAATGTAACATGTGAGATACTCATACACTTGGGTAAATAAAACAATAAGTATTTATTTATTTTATTTAGTATTTACTTAGAAAATTCAGAATATATGTGTTATATTATATGATATTTAAATTCTTGATGTATGATGGCTAGAATCATTATCTAGGAAAATGGATTTTATGATTATGCATGATGTATATTATATATATCTGGGTCACATGTATTAAGATAAATGTGTTTGATGAAGATTATAGAAGAACCCTCTATAGATTTAGTTGTATTGATGTTTTTATAGATGTTCGTCCTAGATTATGGTTATAAATTCGGGATTTGTAATTATTTTCAATGCTAAAAAGACCTACATGATTTCAAAAAAAGGAGTCATGAAAAATGGGATGGTTATAATTTATTTGTGTAAACCTAAGATATTTTTTAAGTCATATTAAAAATGTTTTGGATATGATTTCATGAATTTTTACATATGATGTGACTTAATATGAAATGGTTATAAATACTTAGAGGTTTAATTGGAAGTGACTGATAGAATGAGATACATTTAGTTAAAACAAATTACACGAGCAATTATAAGAAGAAATTACTTGTTGCGTTATGCTATATTATAGGATATTATTATTTTTATTATGGGTAGAGTTAGAGTTATATCATTGTCTTTTATTTTAATGTGATATATGATATTGAGTATTATCTATGAAATTATTCAACATAATTTAATCAAAATTTTAACTAAAATCATTTAACACATTGAATTTTTAGATATTAACAATAATTATATATTATTTAATATATGTTATAAGAAATTATAATGTTAGAGTTTATATGAATCACCTAGATATTATGTCAAATGCTTGGAACATCAAAGGGGAAGCCTATATAGAGAGACTATACTAGGTGAAATGGTATCTAAATATGAGTCATCTCATTATTACTATTTTTCCACTTCTCTTTTAATTTATTTTTCTCGTAGGTCACGAAGTGAATAAGAAAACAAATGTCTATAGAAATTATTAATTCCAAATGATATGATTAAAATAGAGAGTCTATTATCTATTATATGGAGATCTCCCCCATACGAAAAGACAATTCTTGGAATATTTAAAATAGTGGGTATTTTTAAAATATTTTATACATCCAATTGAAATGAATCATGCTTAAATTATGTGCTAATGTTTTTAAATATTGTGTCCAATACCAATGGAAAAATTAAATCCTATTTAAAACCCAAAAAGAACATAGCTCTCTATATTTGAAACTTAGTATCATTGACTGTCACATTGACCTGAAATTTATTTTTCAATTTTTTCAAAATTTTCATGGTAGTTTTTAATCCCATAATTTTATTAGTTATATCTATTATAAATCTATATATAGAATTAATTTTTTTCTATATTTTTTATGATTATTCATAAATATATTTTTTGTAAGTATACCCAAATAAATTATGGGTGAATCTAAATAAATACAATCATATACTTTGAAACTAAATGACATAAGATAATGAAACATCTTTTTCTCTCATATACAAAAAGTTTTCCCATCAATGGTTTAAATACCTTTTTAAAATAATATATATTATATATTTAAACAAAATTTGATAAATAATAAAAAATAATATAAATAATAAATTATTGATATATTATTAAATTATCCAATATAGGTAACTTCAACACTATGATACCATTTTTTGTGCCATAAAATTTGTGAAAGAGACACTTGGGGGGGTTGAATCACTTTTGATAACTTTTTATGAATTTTATGAAAATAAATCTTTCACAACCTGTCAGAGTATAGATCCAGTCTTATATTTTATCTCAAATATCACCATTGTTAAAAATGTAAAATATATACCAAAATAACACAATATTTTTATAAAGTTCAATAATATTATATGAGTAGAATCCTTTTTATTCATAGTATCATCTGTGGTGTAGAAAATATTTTTTTTTTAAAGTGATTAAAAATTGAAGGTATCATCCAATAACCTTATTTTTTATAAATTAATACCACCTATTCTTATGCATTCCACTTATTGTCTTCTTTATATAATATTATAATATTGTGAAGAACTCCCCCTTAATGAATATTATATATCTTGTGTTGAAAACTGTAATATTACATCAAGTATAGATGATCTAATATTGTGAATATCATATATAAAAATAATAATTAATATTTTATCTAGGTTCTATGGAATTCTATTATATCTTGTTAGTTAATAAATTATCTCTTTATTGATGTGCAATGATTCGCCGAAAATTCTTCTGTCAAATTCAACTATTATTTCATTCATGAATTCTATCTCACAACTCAAAAGAGAGCATGATATTTTATTTTAGTAGGTATTTATAAAATAATTATCATTTAATTAAAAATTAAAATCCTATAAAAATATGATCCTCTTTAACTAAATTACAGTAATTTTTTTTCCATATTTCCCCGGAAAAATGATTCATTAATTTTATTAAATAATTAAAATTATATATTTTTATGATTTATCTGAGATCCATTTAAATATATAAGAATATATCCAAATAAATCTATATATTTCGTAATATTTATTTCCCAACAAATTTGAAAAAAGATAAAAATATTTTAACTTTCTTTTGATTTAGATTTTGGTTAAAACATTGTTATTATAAATATTCAATTAATATTTAAATATTCTCATCAAATATCCTCATAATAAAATGATGGATACTTCTAAAATATTATATCAAAATTAGAGAAATATAAAATATAATGTTTTTGATAAAAATTATCTTATAAAAAAAATTAAAATAGGCTAATTATTCATACACACCCCTATGCTTAATCTTATATAACATGTGAAATAATCAGATTTATATTATGAATACATAAATTTTCTCTTACAAAACATATGCAATACCCGGTTTATTGATACAAAAACAATCAAAATTTATAATAAATGCTTTTAAATTATTTTGAAAATCATATAAAACCTTTTTTAATTCAATGTTACAAAATCTTAAAAAATATTACACAAATATTATCAATCATTCATAAATTTTAGATCACCTAATGAAACTTCATAAATATCAATTTAACATCACATATTTCAATAGAAGAATAATTTCAATAATATATTCATAAATATTCAATCTCACTCTAACCCATTCATGATTATTTAATATCCCACTATTCTATGCAATAATAATTAAAATATTAATGATGTTTATAATATATTTTTAAATATTTTTAATGAAAATAAAACTATAATATATACAACCAAAGGATCATAAAAATACCCCTAAATCCCTGAGAGATTCAAAAATAAAAAAACTACGTATTTAAATTTAATTTTTAAAATCATATTTAAAAATTAAAATAAAAAGGGAAATTTAATATAAAAATTCAAAACAATTTTGTTTAAAAAAATGTTAATTTTCACAAATTTCAAAAAACTATATTTTAAAATTAGATACGTAAAATTTAAAAAATAATAGTGAATTTTTTATTATGAAATTATATTTTTAATGGATTTCTTTAAATTACATTGTAAAATAAAAAATGCATTCTATGTAAATAAAACATCAGTTATAAACATTATTAAATGAAATTTAAATTGATTTAGGTGTTACCTATAAAAGTATGTGTAAAATTATGTATAAAATTATAAATTTATTTAATTAAATTTAATGTTATATCACAAATTATTTAATAAATAATTATATTTACATTTTTTTCCAATAAAAAATTTATGGCCTTAGATGACATTAATTTGTAAAATGTATCGGTTATTACCATTAAAAAATAATTATCCATAACTTGAAATAATTTCATAATTAAATTAATATTTATAATTTTTATATTTAAGATACCTATATGAAATTAATTTTATTATATAAACTAAAAAAACATGAAAAATAAAATGAAAAATAAAATACCCTTCAATCCTTTCATTTGACCCAATCAAAAACTACTATTTTCATACTTGTAGAGATCCTCAAGGAGATGGTATCTATGATCTATAAAACAATCCTCTAAATAATGAAGATTGAAACACAGAAAAATCAATCCATAGTTAAGAACTTCATTAGGTATAGGTAAATAAATCATAAATTAAATATATTTACAAAATTAATCATAGTATATAAAATAAATAATGAATGAATTTATATTTGAAATAAAAATGCATGAATAGCTTTGAACTATAAATCATATATCAACATATTAATGATTCTTTAAAAAATTAAATATCAAATTTCAATGATTCTAAGTATTGATCAAATAAAGTGTCATCAAAGATGATAGTATCATGAATTTTTGTTGGATTAAGATAAAAAATGAATATTTAAAATAATGAATAAACACAAAAAATTTGGTAGTTATAGGGTAAATGTTAAAACATACTTTCATGTTTTTATAAAGATTAAAAATTGAAAAGTAAGTTATGTATTGTATTCAATATTCATTCCTGAAAAAATATGTAAATGCAAATTAACAAATTGAAGAGAAAATGTATGCTGTGGGTTGATAAGACATAATAAATGTAAAAAATATTTAAGATAAATAACATATACATCCCTATTTAATATATTAATTAAATGTTCTTATTCCCAAAATATTATTGTTCATAACTCTGGATAATTGTGACATAAAATGACCATAATGAGGCTCTGCAAAGGTCATTAATAAGTTCCAAAATTTCACCCCAAGCTCATCCCTAATAGGCCAGGGGAAAGCTACTAACCAAAAGAAGTCATAAAAATAATATGAGCATTGTTTCCTAATAAATATATATGACTAAATAATTACCCCACCAATACAGATATATATTGATGTTTGAAATTTTAATGCAATTAATTGTATATTTTTATAATTTATTGGATATAGTATTTTTTATTATTATATATTACTATATTATAATAAGTATTATTATTTATAAATATTATTAGTCTAAAAAATTATTATATAATAAATTACTTGTTATTAATAGATTAATATATATATATATATATATATATATATATATATATATATAATAAAATATTTCAATATAAGATTTTATCTTTGAGGTTTTACGTTTTCTTTTTTGGATTTTTAATTTTAATTTGAGGAATTAGGTTATAAAGGAGGGTAATATATAGTTTATATTGTTGAATACAGTCTTTTAGTTATGTTTTAGAGGGTATATACATAAAGGATTATTGGGAAAATTCAATTACAGGTATAAAAAACATTGGAAAAAATAATTTATTATAGAAACAAATGATTTTGGTATTCTTCAATTGAATTCATTATTATGAGTTGAATATTAACTTGGGAAGAAATAATATCTTGTTTCTTTCCTTTCAATTTTAAATATAGTTTTTATCGTATAGTATTGACATAGCTTCAAGATAAGGAAAAGTTTTATCATGGTGGTCCTGGTGAAGTTGTGGTAGGTTTTCTTATTATATGTGGAAGAATAAAGAAAATAACCAAGTTATTATGGATTTAATAAATGAAATTGCAGCCAAAATTGTATAATCCATTTTTCAATTATATCAATATATTTAAATAGAAGTGAATATTTCTTACTTATTGCTTTTTAGAAAATTGAAAACTTTTTAAAATTTGAATAATGAAAAACTAATTGCCTCCCACACTCTACACATGGGATTAAAATGTGTATTTTTTACAATTCTATAGATTAGGGGGGG
Source organism: Viscum album (assembly GCA_963277665.1). Lineage (NCBI taxonomy): Eukaryota > Viridiplantae > Streptophyta > Magnoliopsida > Santalales > Viscaceae > Viscum > Viscum album. Next base: position 1,699,144,520 of record OY728142.1, read on the forward strand.
GGGGTGGGTTATAATATATTATATTTTCTTAAAAAATGAACCCAATCCAATCCTCTCCATCGATATATGAGAGTTGATACATGATTGGTTAGTTTGAAAGAAATCATTAATTTTATTTACCATAATTTACAACATTAACATTAATGTTATAAATCAATCTTTTTGTTTCATAGTTTGTTCTATGGGACACAATTTATAACATTATAATTAATTTTATGAACCATAGTTATTTCATTATACCACTCAATCTATATAAATTATTGAGAACATATCAATCAAAACATCCTCTTCAGTATGAAAAATAATTCATAAACATAGTGACATATACAATAAATAAGTGAGAGTTATTAGTAGGTCAAATTAGAAATGGAAGGGTGGTGGTGTGAATTTTCCTTTAAAAATTCAAATCAAACATAAACGGTAAAATCGAATGATTAATAAATAACGAAATAAAATTGATAATGTGGTAATTTTTAAAATCAATAAAGTGATAATTGATAATTATTAAACATATAAAATAGTTAATATCAAAGTAGATTAATTGTAGAAAAAATCATAAGAAACTTATTCAATTATGTGTATTGATATTAAATGATGTAGTGTGATAAAGTAAAGTGACCAAAAATATAATTTAGATGGATTTTGGATATAGCTTGTTGGGTGCTTCTACACCTCCACCCCTTGATTTAAGAGTTCAATATTATTAATCCCTAGATCATGTCAACGATCAATAAACAAGTACCTCACAATTTAGCTTTTGTAGTTCCCTCTAGAGCACCATGGAACACATACGAAACTTTTATGGGGCGAGAACTCATTGGATGAAGGTGATGAGAAGATATGTGTTTGATTTGGAAAATCCAATAAAAAATCTCACACAAATATATTGTATAGATGATTATGATTTTGTATTAGATATATCAAAGAAATGGTGAGAGGCTTTAAAAGATTGATAAATTGAGGATGCCACTTTGTGAGGATTTTGAGAAATCAAGTAGTTTGGTATTGATTTTATGAGAGAGTATTATTATTAAGAAAGGTGCATCCTTTAGAGATTCCTAGGGAATAATTTTATAGGCTCCATGAATAATGATTTATTTTTGGAAATATTCATGTGTAGTGAAGCCAAATTAGAATACCATTATGGCCTATGTTACTAAATTAAATGCACTCTTTGAATAGTAGTTTGGAAACTACCAGAAACCTAATAGCCTCCACTAGTTATCCAATGGACAACATGGGGCCATCTAAAGCTCAAAATATCCCACCGTCTGGACACTTTACCACCACTATATAGCCGGTGGACTCATGGAGGATGGTATCAGTTCTACGATCACCACTAATGGAAAATTGGGACCCTACTGGATAGAAGTAGGTATCTATTCTCAATAGGTTATTTGGAAACAAGGTACTGGTTGGTAGGTTCCCTTTACCAGGTATTTAAGGATTCCTAATACTGCACATTTTCAAAATTAGTATCATATAATTTCATTTAATGAATTCTAAGTATCCTATAACTTTATATCATGATATAAAGATATAAAAAATGTTAGGACAAATAAATTAAGAAGGATTCAAAATATCATCAATATGTAAATGATACACATCACATAGTATTTAAAATAATTATTTAAACTCACTAAAAATTAATTATTTAAAATATATGTGAGTGTTTGTGATCATGAAACAACCATGATAGAGATATAGGTAAAAAAATATCCCTCTTTTTAATGATCAATAACACTTATCATAAATAGTTAAATTAAGTAAACATCTAGAGTGGAAAATATATTAAAAATAATTTAAAAAATCATGTAATTAAAAAGATAAATACATTAAAGAAACAATTAAATAACATATTATTTTTAATATAATTAAGTACTAGAATAATTTCAAACTATTACCATAGTTTGATAAAATATTCTTCTCCACTTTTTTGAAATACAGAGTTATAAATTTTCAAAAAAAATTCAAAAACAAACATTTTGAGGAAAAAAATCCCCCATTAAGAATGAAATACTCATCCTTAATACTACAACCCATTTTTGTTTATTATAAATAAAAATAAGTAGATTAAATATAAACATAAAAGGAAGGATTTATTAAAAAATATAGGGACATTTTGAAAAAAATAAGGTTTTGAAATGATGAGTCTATAGAGTGAAAAGTATTTTGAATAGAATAAGATTTCAAAAACACCTCTCAAATTAAAAATATCCTTTTAATAGGTGCATTAGAGAGATATAGGGTAATAAAAAATAGAAAACAATATTTTTAAAATAATGATAGAATTAGTAAAATATTGATAGAAATGAAAAAAATAGAAGAGAAGAAAAAAAATAATAGAGAAAATGAATAAGAAAATATATACAAATAATTACACCAACATAATTTTCCTTGAGGAACTGTTTTTTAATTTTTTTTCCACATTGAATAATTTTTTCATAGAAAAATATTTTAGAGGTTATTTCTACAATGTGAATAATGATTTTAAATCTTTATCGAATTTTTTATTTTTTCAATGAAATCTCAAGATTAATTTTCAAGAGATTGGTATATATAAAAAATTTACTCATCACTAATATATTTTAAGAAAGACAAATAAATTTTTAAAATTAGTAAACTATGTACACAATCACTCATATAAGTTTCTAAGACATGTTTAACAACTGATTTATAATAATAATCTAATTTATTTTAAAATATTATAAAAAGAACTTATTTTTAGAAAATATATATTTCAAAATAATAGATATTTTTATATAAAGTAATAATTAATTTTATGACAAAATATCTCTTTTATATAAAATTTTATAATTAAAAGAGACATGGATCCCTCTAATATGATTTGACAAGTGAGAAAAATGGAACATATCCATGATAGAACAAAAAGTTGAAAAAATAATATATCATTTTAATTTTAATTGATATATGATTTAAATAAAATTTCAAAATTATAAATCATGATAAAAATAAGTTAAATGAATAATTTTAAATGTTAACCATTCTGAATTTACTTTTATTGAATTCATAATGGTCATGGTCTAGAGATTTTGTCAAAATGTTAGTGATTTGATATTCTATTTGAACAGATTTCAATACGATACCACCCTTTTGGATGTGATCTTTTAATAAATGGTGCATATGGTTATAGTGTTTGGTGGAAAATTTAAAGATTGGATTTTTGGAAATACAAATTGTACAAGTGTTATTTCACTTGATTAGGATATGGTCAATTATAAGACAAAAGTATAAGAGGGTGCATTCAATCTATATTATTTGGTGGAAAAAAAGCAAAAGCTATGCATTTCACTTCATATATAGAAATAGAAAATGGGTTTCTCTTCTTAATACTCTATGTGATGAGATGTTTTTTTGATTTGGTGGAAAGTACCACTTTTATTTTTCATATATACCATGTATCCTCCAAAATCATTATCGTAAAAACTAGTTAATTTAAAATAGGTCCCATTTAGATAAAACAAACCAAGGTATTTATTTCCTTTCAAATAGTGAAAAATCCTTATTATTTACTTGAAATTATATTCCTTTTGATTTTATTAAAAACGATAAAAAATAAAAATAATGAACATGATATCTGGTTGGGCCATAATAAGATAATGTTAACTACTAGTCATACTTATATAAATGTTATTTGTATCTAAATTACGAACTTCATCCAGTGTTAACATTTAAGCTATACTCATGGGTGTAATAATTTGTTTATCAAGATCTATACCAAACTGTTTTTAAGTGTTCCGTGGTGTATTTACCTTGGTTTAGAAAAATACAATTAATTTTTTGGAAATTTTAATACTGAGTAAGAATTTTAGTTTTCCCATAAATAATATTTGGAAATTAAATTTTCATTATAATAGATTTTTTTGAAAAATTTATTCATTAGTATAGTTGAAAATTACATCGTTAATGTAAATTTGAATAATTAAAAAAATCATTTGGGATGTGTTTTTGAAAAATAGATTAATTAGATTCACTCATTTTAATTTTTTTAATAAAATGAGACAATAAATATATTCTTACAAAGGCCAAGGGTATTATTTTAAACCATAAGAAAAATTTGTTAATTAGGAAATATAATTTTGAAAAAATAAATTTGAAAAAGGAGATTTTCAAAACTAGGTTCTAGTTCAACGAAAATGTTTTATTTAATAAAATAATTTAAAATGGGGATTTTAACATCCATTTGAAATAGATTTTAATTGACCAGAGAGGGGAATTATAAAAATATTTTAGTGGATTCTAACTATGTTATAGGTGTAAAATATTCACTATAGTGAACTCCTTCTGCAAGGATATAAAATTTTGCAACTAGAAATGCTTGAAGTGTAGTTATATTACTAAACCTATATAATTTATTCCTAAAAATACATTTCGAACCTATGATAGGATTACCATTTTATATTTAAATAAAATTTTATAAATTATTTGGAAAATATTTATTTAGTTATTATTAAATGAAAAGACACTAATTTTTATGGTTAAGGACATCATTAAGGGTTTTTGGGTTATAAGAGAGAGACAAAGGTAAGGCGTTCAACCTCCTTCCAGACAAATATTGTTGTATTAGTTCCCACATTAAAATATTCAATGCAAAATTTCATGTTTATAGTCCTTTGTTTGTTAAAATATTTTGTTAAATAATGTTAAGGTGATCTATATTCATATTCAACATATTTAGTTTTACAAGATTCATTTAAAACATCATATTCAATTTTTCTTTGAGAAAATTATTTTGGAATGATTTTATAAAAATACAAATTTATTGTCATACCCTATTAGTCTTTTTGTTATCTCCATACATCACCATAATTTCTTGGTGATCAAAATACACAACTCGCCTTGATGAATCTTCCTAATGAATTATAATAATGAAAAAGACCCATCCATTGCCTTTAATGTTTAAATATACATTTAAAGGACATATTATTTTACAAAATCCAACATTTAGTGTTCGAAATCATGCAAAAAAAAACAAAAAAGAACAATGCATAGTGTACATTAGGAGTGAATGATGTGGCCACCAATAATCTTACTCTATGAGTGTACCTCAATCCAAATAGATGTTTAATTACCAATTACATGGTTTACCCCCATGATACATAGTGTTTATGGTACATGGATACATGGATGTGTTTCTCATGGTAGTAAAGGTTTTGTAACTTGATATGGAATGTACCTGTACATGCCATAATCCTTACATGAGATATATGGGTATGTTCATGGTCAGAACCCATGTCATGTAACTAGGGGTCCTACACAACATTTTCACAATGGGTAAATATTTATCAGGATTTTTTATCCTACATTATATGAACTGACACACTACACAACATGTGTTCTTAAGACTACACAACATGTAGTCAGAAATTCTAGATTCATATTCCCATGAACAAATTGATTTCACCCAACCTACCCAAAATAAAATCATTTCCAAACATAATAGAAAAAAAATTTAAAAATAATTACAATAATAATAATTAAAAATAACACCCAAATAAAAAATATGTGGAATTTCAAATAACGATCCCAAATTTGTGGTACATCACCATAGCTTCAAGATCACACACTACAAAAACAAATACCATATTTACAACACTAGGATCCACACCTCTACTAACCTATAAATTGATCCACCATTATTTCCTCCCATGATTCCATAACATCACCAAATAAGGGGATGGGATTATGAATACATAATATTAGAGAATTAATTGGGATTTTTAGGGAAAATAAAGTCCTAACTAATAAATAAGAATAAATATTTAATGGTCTTGACCATGGTTTAGAAAAAAAGCCAAAAACTATAACTCTATTAGGTCTGAAACCCCATTATAGTATCAGTTATAGAGTTAGAATTCAAATATTATTCTTTGTTTATGAATTATAAACATTTAATCCCATAATAATAATAACAATTTATTTATTAAAATTTTAATATCCCAAATAAATTATCCATATTTGGATCTAAATAATTTCCAACTAAATTTCAAATTTCACATTCCAATAACATTAGAACCATCATAAATTTTTTACAAAGAAATTTCTAAGGAGAAAATTTACATTTTACCCATATTACGGTTTAAAGGATTAAAAAACAAAAATAAATGTCTTCTATATAAGAAAAATTAGGGTCAATATATCCTCTAAAACTTCAATGATTTTGTCCTTGAAAAGAAAATATCCCATCAAATCATCAAGTCTCCCACATACCAACCTCATGTGCAATTATAACATGTTTGTGCAAGGGTACCTTAGCATTAAAGGTCTATTGTTACTATAATCATCGTTTAAGAACACATCCCTTACCATCCACTCAAACCAGGGACAAGACATTAAAAATTCTCACTCCTCCATGAGTAGAAAACAATCACAAACCATCCCTGGGGGAGATCCCAAAATTGCAATAAATTTCCTTTCAAAATCCTCATAAAATATTTAAAACCAGTGCCTTTATCCTTCCACAATATTAGAACAAAAAATACCAGTTTTAAAAATACACAAACCAACGGTATATCTAAAATATGGTTATTTAACTATAAAATATCTTAGGGGTGGGGGTGTTATATCATCATCATTAAAATGTAAAACCCCTAGTACTATATTTCTTGGAAAACCAAATCACATAAATAGACCCTCTTAGGTCTCTCAGAAAGAGAATCACAACACATCAGGAGTAGCTACTCTCTCTCCTACTAAAACAAAATATAAGCACACACATCCATACTATTTGAAACAAGGAACAAGGATAACATCAACCCTCTCATACCTTCCTCATGAATGGTTTCAGTGATGATATGTCTACACCACCGACCTTCTTTATTCCCTTATCCACTACAAATGGATTTCTCCAGCCTCACCATATCTCAATGTTTACATCTCATTGATTTATAATAGATTCAATTAGACCAATGGAATGGTTAGGAATGAACAAAAATCTTCTAAGATAGAACATATAATCTCCACAAACCCCCAGATTCAGTGATTTCTAAGAGATCATATAAAAAATATGGCTGATTGATAGTCATCAGGATACTCACAACTTCCAATCTCACATTGAACAATGTGTCCCCACCAAAGTGTAGTGGGATATAAAACTATGGTAATCACATGGTACAACACACATGGATTCAAAAATTGAAAATTGAAAAATAGAAGCACAATTCAACCACTAATTCATTTATCCAAAAAACATAAAAGCAAGACTTAAAAAAAATAGGGATAAGTTTCTTGCGTATATGAGGAATATAACCAATGATAAAAGGAAAATATATAATTCAATTACTACTGATCTAATGCTATAACAAATTTAGGGATTGAATCCATTCTCACCACCCTATGGGGTAATTGGTTATATCCTCTACAGGTTGATATTTTTCATAAAAATGGTCTCACTATAGAAGATGTGGACTATGACCCATCCAATCAATCATATATCACCATAAACAATCATAAAACCACAAAAACCAATTATGATGGTGGTCACCACCACCCATTATATCATTTATGGGTCTCATACTACAATAGAGATATCTATATGAAATAGACATCCAAAATCATCAATATCTATTTATAGGTTTAAGGAATGAACATCATCCCTAATTCATTATCTCTACTATTATAAACTATTATAGAGGATCTATAAGTATTTTTTGGTGCATCGTCTAACTATAACATCGTAGGAGGATAAGACGTTCTAGTGAAAACAATCATATTCACCCCAAATAATGGTTGTAGATCACAATCATCTATGCAAGATACACTCTGATCATTTCATCCATGGAACAATGTAAAGGGAGAATTCATCATTGTAATAATCACATGTTGTCTCTCAAATAACTATGAGTGAGAGTCTCCACACAAAGGTTCCATGCATATATAGGAGAGACTTTCCATATATCCAAAGATCCCAAGCTTGAAATTTACATCATCACACCCATTTTTCTGTTGGGTAAGAGACCCCAATAGAATATACTAAACCCAACCAATATATCATTTTATATCTACCCTCATGGCTATAATTTTATGTTTATACACCATGAATAAACCACAATCATACTAAACATTAAACTATTGGTAGGTAATCAAACCTTATAGGGTGTCTAGAAACTGAATAAGGGTGTACCTACCTCAATAGTGGTGAATTCAAACCACTTAAATCTTTATAGATGGAGGAAATCTAACCCTATATCAGGTGGATATAAACTCCTCTATATTATGAGATACTATCCCACATCGGTATTGAGGAATACCCACCCCATTTAAGAACATCAGAGAGAAACCAAAACATCCCATAGAGGATCCATTCCTTATATATTATTACCATAGATCATGTATCCTTGTGTGAGAATCGAATCTGATAGAAAATATAACTCCACTCTTTCACACTAAGAACACCGTCCACTATAGATGGATGAACCATGTCTTTTCCATTTGTAGAGTATGGACCCCACCACAATATCTGGGACCTATAACTCATTGGGACCAAAGGAGTACCGACCCCATGACGAAGTGATGTACCCACACCCATGAATTTTATTCATGGACTTCATACATTTGGGGGAGTATTTAAATGCATTATATTTTATATTGGACCCATGTTTTACTAGAAGAATCCACTCCTAGGGGATTACTAACCCCCATGGAGGATCTAGCACCTCATTAAAATCCAATGGTAATATCAAATATATATAAAAATGATATTGACTATATGAGTACTATGAGAGATAATCATGGAATATAGTTGTGTCTATAAGTTATCATGAGGCTCAATACATCAACATATAGTCCATTTCACACTCGTAGTGAAAGAATCTCTTGAGGAAAATCAACCCCCCTATTTCATAACATCAATAACATAGGTATAATATTATTTAATGAAATCTATAATGTAGAGATTTTCATATGATGTGTCAACTGATAAAATTATACCCTATGAACAACCCTCTAAGCATTGATGTTGGAAAATAATATAATTAGAGTCCTTTCATAGGAATGTGTTGATCGTCACACTCTAGTTGGGTTCCTTTGTCTAACAACTAATCATAAGAATATGAATGAATTTAAACCGAATGTCCCGATGCACATATAACAGTACACCTATATTTAAATTAGTTTTTGGAGTTTGTGGCCAAGAACCAAAATTTTTTTACTTTATTCTTTAATAAAAGCCTTATCACATATTTATTTTTCTTATGTGTGACAATTCATGTGATAATTTCCTAAGGATAGATGTTGCATTAAAGGGTCATAGAGGATCTCTGCCATGATGAGAACCCGAAAGTGCCATAACACTGTTCTTGAATATATTTTCTATGGACGGATAATGCTATTTGAGGGATACAAATAATACAGGCCATTAGGGGTGAGGACTCGTAAAACATTGAGGCACCTTCTCATGGTGTGCGCCATTGGTAATATCCAGGAGGATATTATGAGAACGAGACCCACCAGTAGAAACTCCACATTTCATAGTGTCATTGGATCTTCCTATCTGCGGATGTGTGTATTGGTCCTTAGACTTTAAGATTATTATTAATGGGTATTACAAGTCACACACTTAGATGTATTGGAGGAAAATGTGACGACACACTATTCGTAGTGAGGTATGATACGTTGGGTGCGTCACGAGTAATACCGCATTAATAGATAATGCGAGAAAGGATTTGTCCCTTATATTCCATAACAGAGGTAGATATCTCAGGCCCTATGATGGAATTGATATAGCCTAAGTAAATCTATGGCCATTGTAAGGAATGAGAATGTTCAATTCCAGAAAGTCAAAGAAAGAATAATCGAGCACATGGGTTGATGGAACTAGCATGCAACCCTCTTGATTAGAGATATCGAGACAAAGGGATTATATTACACAGTAAGCATTCGTATGAGGTGACACGTCATTGCGGCGTTAACTTCTTTCTCTATGGGTGCCTTGGCATGTTGCTAGATTCTAACTATGAACTATAGGCAGGATTCACCTAATTCCACTAAGAAAAAGGCCTAGAGGTTCACACACTAAGTGTCTATATGTATCTCAGTTAAATATTAATTTAACAAGTTAAATAAATATTATTTCTGACTGTGGTTTAATAATTATTTAAGGATGCCTAATGACATTTATTTCAACACTAGTTATTTGAGAGAATATATTGTGGACGAAATAATATATATTTATTAGCGAGTAAAGCAGTAACATTTATTTAAGAAATAAATAAAAATTACTCAAGGACTAATAAATATGGTGGCGGAAATAAATAAAAATGGAAAATAAAAGTACACGACGTGTATATTAAATATACACGCCCTGTAGTTTTATGGAAAATGAGTACACGCCGTATATTAATGATTACACGCCATGTAGTTTTTCCAGTCGAGATTTTGAGGATATAATATTGTTTTATTAAATGATATTTATTATAATCAGCGTGGGAGCATGTCAGGGAATTAATAATTTGACATGGGGGATTTCAATAAGAGATAATGAAATAAATAAAACGCGTAACACATTTATTTATTATCATAACTCTATAAACTAAAACCCGATTATAAATATCCTCACAACCCCAACACTTTTCCTCAATCATTGTGTACAAAAATTCTGAAGAATTCTTTCAAGGCCGAAGGAACTACTTCCTCCAAGAACGCTCTCAAGACCGAGAGAGATCCTCCTCCATCAGATCAAGGTGATTGAAGGTGGAAATCACAAGCAAAGGTTCTTCCATGCTAGAACCAAGAGATCTATTTGGCGAAGTCCAGAGATACGTGGCATACATGTGGATCACCAATAGAGGAATCCTACACTTGGATTATATGATGCAATGATGGATCACAAGATCATGACTAGAGACATCAATGAAGAAATAATTCCACCAAGGTAGTTCTTCTGAATTAATTAAATTAATTATAACCAACATATGATGATCCTATCTCTATGGTTCCAGGACTCCATCCTTTTGTTTTTCGTTCTTTATTCTCTTATGAAGATTTGGAATTTTATATCATGAAAGGTCTCAGTTTGAATGTCGTTTAATGCTAAAATCAAAGTTGGGCGACCCACCAACGCCCTTCCACTGGGCCCGGAACCTACAAGTGGTATCAGAGGGGTCATATCATTGATTATAATTATTTATTTTTTCATTGGTGATTTACGCATTTAATAATTTAGTTATTTCAATTCAAGTTAATCATTCTTTAAATATGAATCTCGAGATCTGTTCCTCCTCTATCGTTTTTCGTTCACCATATAGAAACGAAAATTTATTTTAATTTTTGATTAAAATAAAATAGATCATCTCATCCAGAGGAGCCAAACGTTCCTGGCCGTACAACACAAGAATACACGGTGTGTATTCGGAAGTACAAACCATGTAGTCTAGGTTCATACATAAGACTGGTCCGCCAAATCATGCCGTGTATTGATCTTATCTAAGTCATTTATGACACCGTGTGTTGACCAGGAACTTGTGGCACACAGTATCCGGATTACACGCCATGTGGTCTAATGTACACAGTGTGTAGTCCCTTCGGGTAAGGGATGGACCGTGTACTCAGTACACGGATTGCCCTGCTGGAAATAGTGTAATGTGGATACTACACGACATGCGTCCCAAAGAACAGGCCATGTACTCCGAAAATTTCCGAAGTACATTAACACGCCATGTCCTTGGGTGTGTACTTCGGATGGACGGTGATGAAAAGTACATGCCATGTAGTTAGAATTACACGCCGTGTACTCACCCAAATTACGTAGATTTATTAAAATTTATTATTATATTATACAAACCCTAGAGACGTGTACCATAGTGCCAGCGTAAAGCTGAGGCACAACATGTGATAAGTGTTTTATATATATATGTTTAATTTAACATCTTCGTAATAAATGGGAATTCACTGGTTTGCCTCCAAGGTACTTGTTACGTACAAGGATAATTTTAAATGAATTAATTTATTTACAATTATGATGGATGAGAATCTCAAGGAAATTCCGAAAAGGATTTAAGATAAAAGTATTGATTAATTAAATATAATTAATTGATTAGAGCGTGATTTATCTTAAGAAAGAATGATTAACGAATTGAATTCTAGTTTTATTTATGCATAAATATCATTTCATGTATCGATAATCATGAGCTAGACCAATACCTTTGAATGTGAATGGTTTCATTTAATTTATTTATTTAAATTAAATTTGTTGGCATGCGAGCCTTCTCCTCATTAATATGTAGGGCCTGCACGCCCAATGATTCTTTTATGTAAAAAACTCTTTTACCCCTCACCTGCATGTGGGATAAATGAATATGTAATGGATGGATCTCCCAAGCTAGTGGAGGTGACTCAAGTCAAGAACCAAGGCGAATCCAATCCAAGGATATACAATGGTAGACATGTGGAAAGCTGTAAACACAAACCCGAAACGTTAAAGGTGTTTATCCCCTAGTCCTTGGGTTAGATTATCAAATGCTAGATAAAGTAACCAATAGAAAAATCTCATGTTCATATCATTTATTTTATGTCTCTCAGTTGCATGGTTTATTTTTTGTGGTTGTGTTATCACGATCACACAATTAATGAATTAAACAAGCATGCAAGATGGAACTAAAATAATACCGGATTATAAATAAATATTTTATTAGATATCACTAATCACTTAAGTATATCCCACTTAATATTAAAAAGAATTTATTCAAAAGATAATAAAAATGATATTTACCTATAAGGATAAAATCCCTTATAGAAATATTATGTTGGTATAGCCTTCCATAATCTTGGTAAGAATCAAACCATAGTTCAAAGTGCTTGACCAACCCTAGTTGTGGTATATTCAATTATCGGAGTATTATAATTCAAGGCATTGGGTTGACTTAACTTTTTTCACATCAAGGGTTGACTGCCACAACATGACTTGGTGTGACCAAGAGGAAAAGGTTGAAGAAATCCAAAATAAAAGGATTTCATGATTGGGGAGTCCACTCAGCGGATCAAGGAGTTACGAGTTAATATAGTTGGAATTTGGAATTCTTACCTAAAACCATTAAAGTTTCTTGAAAAACCCTATAAGGGGTAATAAGAAGGGTAATATGGATCATTTTCACTAGAATAATTAGGCAACAAAATATTTCAAAGTCAATGGTGAGGGCTATTAGATTTCGATAAAATAGTGGGATACTAATAAGTATTAATTTATTTATTTGTCTATGTTTTTATAATAAAGTATTAAAACTTTTCTCATCTTAATATGTAGAACAACAAGAAAAATTACTTCAAACATATCATTGTGAAGCATACTCGAGAAGGAAAACCTTCTCACCGACACCAATTTCCAAGAGTTGCAAATGCATTTACACGTCATCCTTCGCCACGAAAGGAAATTGTATGTGCTGGAAGAGCCTATTCCAGTTGCACCTGGAATAGAGGCCGGTGATGAGGAAATGTCTCTCTACATGAAACACATGGATGATGACACAGATGTCCAGTGTTTCATGCTATCATCTATGTCTAATGAGCTCTTGAAGCAATATGAAATCATGGACGTGTATAGCATGATGTCTCACATTGAGGATCTCTACCACGATAAGGCAAGATAGAAGAGGTATGAGATCTCCAATGCTTTGTTTACAACTAATCTTGGAGGTTTTGCGCTAGTTGAGCCTGATGTAGTCATGCTTATTGGCTACATTGAACGCCTGGACATCTTAGGGATTAAATTTTCGGATGAGTTGCGTACAGATCTCATCCTATCATCACTGCCCAAGAACTTATCTAGATTTATTGTCAACTACAAGATGAGAAAAAAATGAGAATATTCTATTGGAACTTCTGACCATAATTATCCAGGTAGATAAGGACATGGGGCATGAAAAAACCGCAGTCCTTATGGTGATTAGTAAAAGGAAGGAAAAGGAAATGGGTCCAAAGACTTATAAACGGTCTGAAGCCCCTGAGCACCGTCCTTCCTAGAAGGGGAGGATCTAGAGGCTGGGAAAGGAATGGGAGGTGGTGTGTTTTTCATGTGGTAAGTAAGGCCACTAAAAGAGAAACTACACTAAGAAGCATGGGGACGCTAAATATGCATTTGATATTAAGTGTAATATTTCTATTTCTATACATTGGGTGTTATATACAACTTGTGTGGCTCACATATCTATTCAAATCCAGGAACCAAGTAGATTTAGAAATATTTCCAGAGGAGAGGTGGATCTTCGAGCTGCCAATGGCGTAAGGCTAGATGCATTGTCTATTGGCGATTACCACCTACCCTGCCAACTGGGATGATTTTTGTTTTACATAACTATTATTATATGCCTAGTGTTACCAAGAACATAATTTCTGTATCTTGTTTGGATATGGATGGATTTATTTTCAAATTTGTAAATAAGGGTTGTCTATTTTATAAGAACAATGTATGTTATGGTATGGCACATTTAAATAATGGTTTGTTTGTATTTAATTAAGAAAACCATGTTTTGTCAATTAATAATGAAACAAACTCACATGACTCATACATCACCCAGTTGTGGCATCACCATATTGGTCATGTAAACAAGAAGCGCTTGACAATGCTCTGCCAAGATGGTTATTTAGACTCTACTGATCTAAAACCACTTGATAGATGTCATGCTTGTTTACAAGGAAATATGACCAAGCTGCCTTTTGGTGGACAGGGTGAAAGGGCCAAAGGGCTATTAGGATTGGTACACACAGATGTGTGTGGACCATTTCCAGTAGAATCTAGAGGTGGATATTCTTACTTCATTACTTTTACTGATGATTTGAGTAGATATGGCTATGTCTATATAATGAGGTATAATTCAGAGGCCTTAGAGAAATTTAAGGAATTCAAGAATGAAGTAGAGAATCATCTTGGTAAGAAGATAAAGGTACTTCGATCAGATCGTGGTGGAGAATATCTGAACCAAGAGTTCATCGATCTTCTACGGGAGTATGTCATTCTATCTTAGCTCACTCCTCCTTATACACAACAGTGGAACAGTGTTAGTGAAAGGAGGAAACACACCTTGTTGGACATGGTGAGGTCAATGATGAGTCATGTGGATCTTCCATTATCCTTTTGGGGATATGAAATACAAACTCTAGTATACACATTAAGCTGCGTACCAACTAAGACAGCAAATGGAATTCCATCCGTGTTATGGAATGGAAGGAAACCCACTTTGTCACACACACATGTATGGGGATATGAGGAATTTGTTAAGGCCTTTTTAGTAACCAATGTATCACCCTAGGGCACAAGTTGTATATTTATAGAATATACTAGGGAAACAAAAGGATATTACCTCTATAACCCTTCAGACATCAAAGTAACTGTCGGCAGACAAGCTGTCTTTTTTGAGAGGTAGCACATCCTCAAGAAGGATAGTAGGAGCAAGATTGACATCGACGAAGTTGATTCTCATGATACACAAGAGTTAGTGCAGGAATAATTTCCACAGGTCCCCGTGGAAGAGGTTCTAGAAACACAAGTACTTCATAAGAGCACAAGAGCTGTAAGGGAACCAGAGATATTTGGTTTCCTAGTCAATGAGGATGGTGAATCATTATTATTGGAAAATGATGATACTTTCTCCGACAAGGAAGCAACGGAAAGCACAAAAGCTACAAGATGACTAGAAGCTATGAATTCTGAGATGAATTCCATGTATCAGAACAGAGTCTAGGTTCTGGTCGATGAGCCAATTTATGTAAATCGTGTTGGTTGAAAATGGGTATTCAAGAGAAAAATGGACATGGAAGGTCAAGTTAGAACCTACAAAGCATGGATAGTGGAAAAAGTATTTAGTCAACACCAATGAATTGACTATGATGAAACCTTATCACCAGTGGCCTCGTTTATATCCTTGAGAATCATACTATCCATAGCAGCTTACCATGACTGCGAGATTTGATAGATGGATGTCAAAACAACATTCCTTAAAAAGAACCTTAGAGGAGATGTCTATATGACACAAAAAAAGGGTTTGTGACACCAGGTGAAGAAAAACGGGTTTTCAAGTGGAAAAAATCCATTTATGGAGTAAATCAAGACTCCAGTTCATGGAACATTCAATTTTATGAAGCCATAAAAGAATTTGGGTTCATTAAGAACGAATGTGAGCCATGTGTTTATAAGTGGTTTAATGGGAATGCGATCATTATCCTAGTAGTATATGTTGACGACATATTGCTTATCGAAAATGATGTATCATTATCACAGTCCGTTAAGGACTGGTTGAACAAGTGTTTTTCCATGATGGACTTGGGTTAAGCAGCCTACATTTTAGGGATCAAGATCATTTGTGATAGATCCAATAGGCTTCTTGGACTAAGTCAGAGTACATACATTGAACAGATACAAAAGATATTTAGTATGGAACAGTCCAAGTGGGGAGTGATTCCAGTGTCACATGGCCTACATCTTTCTAAGAAAATGTGTCCTAAAAAACAACAAGAGAAAGAAAGAATGAGTATGATCCCATACGCTTCACCTATAGGATCCATCATGTATGTCATCTTATGTACTAGGATTGATGTTTCTTAGGCACTGATCATGGTAGGCATATATCAAGAAGATCCAAGAGAACATCATTGGACTACTGTTACGGCTTTCCTTAAGTATCTTAGAAGAAGAAAGGATATGTTCCTGGTGTATGGAAGAGACGATGAGCATGTCATCAGAGGGCATGCTGATGCTGGTTTTCAGAAAGATCAGAATGATCTGAAGTCACAATTTGGATATTTTTTCTGTCTCAATGGAGGAGCTATGAGCTGGAAGAGTTTAAAGCAGCCAGTTGCCGCCGATTCTACAGCAGAGTCCGAATATATTGCGGCTTCTGATGTAGCCATGGAAACCGTCTGGATTAAGATCTTTTTCCAGGAGCATGATGTGGTTCCAAACAGTAAAGATCCCATTACATTGTATTGTGATAATACTACAATGGCGAATCTTGCAAAAGAACCAAGGTCACATCAATGGACAAAACACATACTCCGGAAGTATCACCACTTGATGGATTTCTAGAAAAGGGGTGATGTTGCAATGAGAAGAGTGTCCAAAAAAGAGAACATGCCGGACCCCATGACTAAAGTCCTATCTTAGCAGAAGCATGAATATCATGTGAGATATAGCGGGTTAAAGGTTGTTAGTAGTTGGATCTAGTCCAAGTGGGAGTCTTTTGGAGTCGGTAGCCTAGGAAAAACTAAGTTTTACTTTATTCTTTAATAAAATACTTATCACATCTTGATTGTTCTTCTGCGTGACAATGCATGTGATAATGTCATAAGGATAGCTGTTGCATTAAAGGGTCATAGCGGGTCCCTCCTATGATGAGAACCCGAATGTTCCATAACACTGTTCTTGAATATATGTTATATATCTGGACAATGTTATTTGGGGGACTCAAATAATAAATTCCATTAGGGGCGAGGACTCATAAAACATTGAGGCACCTTCTCAGGGTGTGCACCCTTGGTAATATCTAAGAGGATATTTGGAGAATGAGACCCTCCAGTAGGAAATCCACATTTCATAGTGTCATTGGATGTTCCTATCTGTGGACGTGTGTATTGGTCCTTGGAATTTAAGATTATTATTAATGGAGATTACAACTCATTCACTTAGATTTATTGACGAAAAATGTTACAAAACACTATTCGCAGCGAGGTAGGATACGTTGGGTGCATCACGAGTAATACTACATTAATAGATAATGCGAGAAAGGATGTGTCCCTTATGTTCTATAATGGAAGTGGATATATTAGGCCCTTTGATGCAATTGAAATATCCTAAGTAATTCCATGGCCATTGTATTGAATAGGCAAGTTCAATTCTGTAAAGTAAAAGAATGAATAATCGTGCACATGGTTTTATGGCACTAGCATGCAACCCCCTTGATTAGAGATATCAAGAAAAAGGAATTATATTACACGGTAAGCATTTGTATGAGGTGACACGTCATTGCCGCATCAACTTCTCTCTCTATGGGTGCCTTGGCATGTTGTTAGATGCTAACCTTGGACTTTAGGAAGGCTCCGCCTAATTCCACTGAGAAAGAGGCCTAGAGGGTCACACACTATGTGTGTCCATGTATCTCAGTTATCTATTAATTTAACTTGTTAAATAAAGATTATTCCTGAATGTGGATTAATAATTTTTTAAGGATGCCTGATCACATTTATTTCGACAGTAGTTATTCGAGAGAATATATTGTGGATGAAATAAGATATATATATTAGCGAGTAATGTAGTTACATTTATTTAATAATTAAGTAGCCATTAATCAAGGACTAATAAATATGGTGGAGGAAATAAAGAAAAATTGAAAATAAAAGTACACTCCATGAATATTAAATATACACACCGTGTAGTTATATGGAAAATGAGTACACTCCATGTAATAATGATTACACACCGTGTAGTTTTTCCAATCTGGAATTTTAGGATATAATATTGTTTTATTAGATGATATTTATTATAATCAGTGTGGGTGAATGTCAAGGAATTAATAATTCTACAAGGGGGTTTTCAATAAGAGTTAATGAAATAAATAAAACACGTAATGCATTTATTTGCTGTCATAACTCTATAACCTCAAACCCGATTATAAATATCCTCACAACCCCAACAATTTTCCTCAATCGCTGTGCACAACAATTCTTGAGAATTATTTTAAGTCTGAAAGAACTACTTCCTTCAAGAAAACTCTCATGACTGAGAGAGATCCTCCTCCATCAGATCAAGGTGATTGAACGCGAACATCTCAAGCGAAGGTTCTTCCATGCTATCACCCGGATATCCCTTCGAGGACATCTAGAGATACTTGGCACATGTGTGGAACACCGTTAGAGTAATCCTACACTTGGATTCTAGGACGCAATGACAGATCACATGATCGTTCCCAGAGACATCAATGAAGAAATAAATCCACCAAGGTAATTATTAAGAATTAATTAAATTAATTATAACCAACATATGATGATCCTATCTATATGGTTGTTGGACTACCTATTTTTGTTTTTCATTCTTCATTCTATTCTGAAGTTCCAGCGTTTTATATCGTGATGGATCTCGGTTTGAAAGGTTTTTAACGCTAAAATCAATGTTGGGCGACCCACCAACACGCTTCTGCTGTGCCCGAAACCAACATTAATACCCTAAAAAACATGATCTTATACCACAATCACACAACCTTACGCACAAATTCCACTCTTAGGTACCAATATGATGAGTGTTCCACTCCAAAAACACATTCAAATTTTCAGGGACCTATTAATGGAATTGAGAAGTATTTTTCATATATGGTAGGTCATATAGTAAATGTCCCAAAATATAGATATACGAATAATATAGAAATAGAAATAATAACCACAGAAGATATATATACTTGTAGAAAAGTAAATTAGGAATGTGGACCAATTAACATACTACAATTGGAAGAGATATTATAATGCTATACCAAACATTATCTCGAGCATTACTGGCCACAAACCCTCTAAGGTTCACTAATAATATAGTTCTTTTACCACATAGATCTACATTCCCATGTAATAAATGTCCCAAACATTTAATTCATCTACACAAATAGGGGTTAGTATTAAAATACCTAATAGGATCCTCCGAAAACTAAAATGAAAGCATGACTATAAGAATTTACAAATGAAAGGACAAGCCATATAGCCACCCAACTCAAAAAGGGGAGAGATAAATTCCATGTAATAGAGAAATAATATTCAACTAAGAAATATTACCATTATTTTTTACAAAGGAACAATAGGGATATACATGAATAACACACCAAAAAACATTAACCTAGGATTCATAGAATATTCCTCAAACCTCAAAGGAGGACAATTCCATGACCATATCTCTTAAGGGATGAAACCTCTCTAATTAATAATAACATTGAAGATCACTCACCATTATTCCACAATATGTAATAAATTTTTAAGACATCACCATTATAATTTAGGGGAATAATAATGGATATCTCTCTAAATGAGGGTATACCAATCTACAAACTACAACATCTATAACTTTTTCACCACTATCAATATATGTAGGGTGTATTCCCAGAGTCACCTATATTCCATAATTCCCAGAAAAGGACCCTACATAGAAGATATTTAACCATACTATTGACACTCAACTCCTGATACCTGATAGCCCATTGAAAGAGGGAAAAGGTACTCATACCCCACTCCATGGGAAAAGCTAGCTAAGGTAAAGTCTACATTATCCACTGTAACACATATGAATGAATCCCATAATCGAATACACATTCAAAGGGAAGAAGGTTAAACCATCTAAATAAAAAAACTATTCAAACATACCCTCCTCTATGAATCACATTGAGGGGTAGGTACTATATAAATCATTGATTCACATGCCAATAAGTCTAAGAAACATCCAATAAGTTCATCCATTTTAATTACCAAGTCATGAAATCAAAAACCATAAAGAAATAACCATTCCTTACCATAGTTACTTAGTAAATCAATGGAGTGGTAACCTTGGTTGTATATATAACTCCAAAAAATAATTTACATTAAAATCATGCCAACATTGCTTCACCATTTAGGGTCTCACAGCATGCCTAAAAGGTGATACAGGTCATGAAGAGTACCACTACCTTACTTGAAATAAAAATTTTCACCAATATTGCTTGAAGGTGTATGAGAAGAAGGGAAAACCTCTATGAGTCCTGTATCCATCAACATCCCATAAAAAGGATCTAATTTGAGGATGATGCTGCTTATACTCGATTGAACACTTGATTCCCGTGGCTCTCAATCTATCCATGAACCGATTATTTTAAAAAACTATCGATATATGGTGTTCATTGAAATCATTCAAGGATTCTATGATTGGTGTCTAAATTTTCCTCAAGAAGTTTACTAACCTCACCCAAAATCTTCTCCATCATATAAACCTCACCGTCATCGATATGGGGTTAAAATATTAAACACAACTTGCAACACCTTCCTATTGAAATCTATTATAAAATTAAACCCTACCACAACATTATACAAGGAAGGAAACCTAGAAAACAATACGTGTTTATATAATTATGAATCTAGGGTGAGAAATAAGACAAAAATTAGCCAGGAAAGTATAGTACATGATGTGTAAAAGAACTATATGATGTGTCCAACCAAAGTTTATCAATAGGCATGAACCTTATCTCAACTCAATGTTTAATTTACATTTCTATAATTATCACCCATTAATCACATTATAATGTGTAAACTGATACCCATCCATGTACCCTATCCCATGATATGTCATGTGACTCGACATGGAATATCCATGTACATGCCATGTACCCCAAGCTGGGTTCATGTCATTGTACATGGTATGATCCCATATCCTATAACCAATAGTTCTATATGACATGAACACCTATATTATGCTATATGTGGACTTCGTATCCTACCTTAGATGCACAAACACACTATGTTGTGTGTATCCTTAAGACAATATGATTTTTAGTTAGAAATTATGGATGTAAATTACTATGAACAACCCGATTTCTCTTAAACTCCTCTAAATCAAATCCAACCAAAAAAAGAATTATAAATAACATAATTTCAAGAATAAAAAGCAACGATAATGTATGAATCATAATGTGGCAGAATTTTAAAAAATAACCTTACCTAATGGAAGGTCATCATAGCTTCATGATCGCACCCCCCAAAAATAAATTCTATGATCACTACACCCGGATATAAACCACTGATTGAATCCAAATGGAACCACATTGATCACCTCCCACAGTTCCACTACATCATCAATAAAGGAATGGGGAGTCTTCTTTCACATATATTAGACAAGGGTGAGTAAGGATTATGTTCGTTAAAACCCTAATTATTAAATAGGAATACCCATTTAATGGGACTAACTAGGGGCCTGACACATGAATAGAAATTATACATTGAATTAAAAAATCATCCCATTTTGTAAATAACCACTATGTTCGAATTTAAATAAATATATCTATTTAGGAGTTATAAATGTTTATATCCATAGGAATAAATTACTTTTATTTATTAATGATTAAATATCCTAAATAACTTCTTTAGATCAGAATCTCTCCAAATTCTCTCCGAAGGTTAAATTCTTGATTAAAAAGATAATTAAACCATATTATCATTTTTTGAGGTGAATTATTAGGGGAGAATTAACATTTTACCCTTATAAAGGGAATAATTCTCAAAACTAAAAAATGAGATAATTCTACCATATAAGAAAACTGGGGTCACTACATGATTATACATTATATGATATTTCTGGTAAGTAATCAACGGTTGATTACAATGACATAAGATATTTCATCCTAAAAAATTCACCAAATCACTCTCATTATATCTGAAGAAGATACCCCTTTTCTCTAGGATTTACAAACCAAACTTTCATTGTTTTACCACATACTTATAAATTTCCAAATGCATCCCACTAAAATTTAACTCCACTAATAACCCTTTAATCATTCTTAATAATATCATAGTAATTAGGGTTAACCACAAGAAAGTGATTTAAATTAGATATTATACAATAATACCCCATGTAATTAGAGAAACCACCCCATCTAGATTGGTTCTAATGAAATCAACCCCTTCCTCCCATTATACAATGAAAAAAGGGAACCCTTGAAAACTAGATCATCCTAAGTGTAAACAACCACCACCTCTATAAGAAATGTTGTATTATTCTAATTTCATCAGAAACCTCTTGAATTATTGTCATTTTGTATAATCTCAATGAATTCCCCATAAACACATCAAAATCACCAAGACATGTTCTCTTAAATAGTTTAGATATCTTAGAGATATATCTCTAAAATTTGGACTAAGATGACCATACAACCAGGTAAATTTATAAAAATCATGCACTCAATGAAGATACGACAACACAATAATATGTGAATAGGATAAATAATGAAGTTTCATATCCACATGCTTCAACCAGACCCAAAAAATACTTTATATGGAATTTGTAACACAAAATATACTCACAAATTAAACATGAAATATTCAGACTCATGACACAAATTTTTTGTTTCTATAAGAAAAATAAGAATAATATATTATCTACTTCGGACATTGAGAAGTTCATGAACAATATGGGGGTTCCAAAACCACAATATGTTTAAAATTAGAAGCTCTCACTATTATTAAGGATTTACTCGATACTTTTTTTTAAATTTATTGAGATTATAGAATATATTTCCTAAATTTAAAAATTATATTGGCCTCTATAGAACCTCTCACAAAGCCGTGAAATGTTTATCTGAAATTAACTTTTCTTATTTTACCCAATTCAACACAACTACATAGTAAATAGTCTAAAGTCATGTTTTACCCAGAAAATTAATCAAAATATATAGCATCCAACATATGATTTGAAATTTAATCCCCCATACATAGAAATTATACCTTCCCCCCCTAATTAATGTTTTGAAAACAAGAAATGTACCAAAATTTCAACAAAAAACATTACATTTGATATAGGAAACTTATTATCCCTAATAATAATTTAAATATCCTACACTAAAATTTAACTTTAAGAATTCCAATAGATAGGATACCAACTATAATTCCATAAAATACTAATATTTTTTTCTTTTGTAATACATTTTTTGGAATCATTATTTCATCCATTGTACCCATATGGCACAAGCTCTACTACCCCACATTGTGATACATCCTAAAACCTTGGTTAAGTAGAATAGTGTTTTTATATTCTTAAAAAAATATATATATAAATTTTCCCTTGGAATAATATTATATCCATGTTTATTATGAGGATAGGATCCATTCACCTTTTCTAACATAAAACCTAAAGGGGATAACATCTTTGAGCCCACTAGAAAATAATTCTATGATTTATTGAGTCTTACATATCAAAAAATAAATAAATTATATTTCAATCAAAAAGGACACCAACATAGCCTCTTTTTACATATGGCTGATCTAAAAACATATGTATTAATTCTCCTTCACTTTAAACTACACCATTAAACTCTTTGGTAACACAAATTGAAAAGGGAATTCCTTTTAAATACCCACATCTAACAACATTAGAAATTTATGAGGGAAACTCATAACATTGGATTTGGATATAAAGATGGGAATAATGATAGGATATAGACACCAAAATATGAGTTTGAGAAATAAATATCCTCCACCATTATGTACTCATTCATTAAGAATATTCTTACCCCAGAACCATCTACAAACCATTGAATCCAAAAACTTTTTAGTGTATTTTAAGATTCCAAATTCGATGTAATTTAACATACACTAATAAACCTTTAATAATAAAATCTGAGAGGATTTCTATAATTCATATATGTTAATGAAAACCAAAATTAAATTCCTAATTATACTTGAGAAGAAGAAGTTGATCCTGACACTTACACTTTTCTGTCATTAAAAAACAACCTCTATCAAAACCCAACTATCTTTCACATAGAAAGAAGTGACCAAGAGAAAAACGTAACTAAAAGGGAGAATTCCATGCCCAATGAACCTTAATTATAAATATAAATACCTCATATTATTTCTATATTAAAACTATATAAGTGAACATGAGTTTGGAAATAGATATTAGAGTGTACAGAACTGGACATGAGGAATAATTCCTCTTCAATGATTTGTATAATTTTTTTATCTTATTTTTATTATTTTGAATATTAGATTTATATCTTTAGTAGTACTGATAAAATTTTATCATAAAATTTTATCTTAAAAATACTAATTAATCAAATAATATATAAAAAGTTTCATATGTATGTTAGATTTTTCCTTATTATGGAAAACCATAATCTTTTACTAAACCTTTAACTATTTTTTAATTATGTCAATATTTATGTTTTGGAAATAAATATCAATTATAAAAAAATTTTGAAAATATTATAACCAGTTAATAATTAAATCTTGTTTTTTAATTTTTCATTAGATTAAGATTGATCATTTAACATACAAAATCTTTTTTGCTTTATTTTTATAATGAGTTTATAAATTTTTAATATTTGTTACTCATTTAATGTTATTATTGATACTTAAAAGTATTATAATATTTTAGAATTCTTTTGAGGAAAAATGATACCTAAATATGATAAAAGGTTAGTTTATTAGAATATTTCTGTACTTATTTTTTATATTTATCCTATTTTACTTTTATTATTGATTTTTATTATTTTTTCCTTATAGTTTATTGAAAAAAGACTATTAAAAAATCAATGGAATTAAGAGATATAGAATGCAAGATCATATTGATTATTATATAGAGATCAAATGATATTTTCAAACCCAAGGTTTTTATCTAGGTGTCAAGTGATATTTTATTAACCACCAACTATTTGAAATGAAATAATGTAATCAATCTAGTTAAAACCATCCTTTGAAAATTAATTAACCCATCATAGATAAAAAACTCCATCTATTTAAAATAAAAAGTAGATTACTATCCTGGACTAAAACATGGTTTTATTATTAGGTAAGCTATTAATATCTTAAGACCACCCATTAAATAAAAACAATTTGAGTATTATATTGGGTGTTCTAAAAATGTTGAAAAATATATTACAATTTAGTGGTTGAAAATATAAGGATCCACAGAGACATCCATAACTTTTGTTGGAAATAATTTTTACATTGTTAAGTATAAATTAATATAAAATGGTAGAGCAAGGATAACAATAATATTATTTCCATTGATGGATGAAGTGAAAGATTTATTGAATATTTTACCAATATTTTACAACACTATATGAGATATATTAGCCAAGAAGATTATTTAAAATATTATCCATACATAAATATAGTTAAACTCAACAAATGACATACAAAATTTCATCAAACATGATAGTGAATTATTTTTTGATACATGGGAATCTTTTAGGTGTTTTAGAGGATGTTCCAACATTAAAAATGAATTTATTAATTAAAATAAAAATTAATATGGATTACAATATATTTTGAGGGTGGTGATTGATGCTTATGCAAATAGACCGATTATACTAAATACACTTAGATTAGTTCATGATAATCCTAATGAGATATCAAATGATGTGGGATTATGAAAAATAAATGAGGCCCATTGATGAGAACAATTCACCAATTATAAGATACTACTCAATTGAAAACACAAATATAATCCCTCACTTTGAAATTAAAGTCATTTTATGTTGTTGAACTAATAATATAGGGACCCATCCATAACAAAAATCATGTTAGATATTGGCAAGGTACATGTTTTTTCATGAATTCCACTTCTGTTGAAAAGATAAAAATAACTTAAAGTTATTTTTTTGGGTATTTAACTAACCTTCCAATCTGTACCACTTATAATCTATATAGGTACGACAGTTATATAAAATGAAATTCTATCATGGAATCTATAATGTAGTGGATAAAACGTCACGTAAATCATGTTACAACTAGATATCAAAAACTATTAGAGGATCAAAATATATTATAGTAGCCTTAAAAACCATTATTGAATCAAAAAAATTAATATAAATATTAAATTCTATCTAAAAAAATACTAGAATGTCTAAAATGGAATATTTTATCTAAAAATGAATAACATAAAATGATCGAAGGATGAAAAAAAACTATTGTATGTTTATAAAAAACCATGTTTCCATATTAATTATCAAACACTATATTGGGTTGTTATCCCTATTATTATGATAGATATTACCTTAGTAAAGTTTGTGTAAAATAGAGAATAATTTAAGGTAAGGGGACAATAATACAAGATTCTAAAGTGGGGAAGAGGTAGATGATGTTTTTAATAGTAGTAATGAAGATAAAAATAAGATTACAGAATAAAAAATAATAAACTATAATATAATAATTATATGATAAAGAGACAAAAAAAAACAAAATTTATTCATAAATAAAATAGAATTGAAAACATATAAACATCTATCTTTTAATCTTAGAGAGGGAGAGGTAATAAATACTAGGGACCTTATAGAGAAGTTTTCTATAGATCTTGATTGAATATAATATTAACATTTTTTTCAAGTAAATATCTTAAATAAATGAAATATATGGAATATTTAATGAGTTAATTAATAATAAATTGTAAAATGATGGACTTGGGGGGAAATCTAACTACTTGAAGAGTATTGATCTATTTTTTTTTAAAAAAACAATCCCAATATTTTATAATCCATTAAAATTTTAAAATTTTCTCATTGTTGGTTATAACAAACATTAAAAACATTATATGTGATTGAGGGGAAACAAAAAATATTTTTTATCTATGATATTTCATTAATCTATGATTAAAATAAATGAAAAAGGGAAGTATTATAACCAATTAAACGATCAATAAAATAAAGTTGTAGAGATTTAAAATATGTTTTGGGGAAGGTGGAAAAGATAATAATTATGATTAATTTTATAAATCTATTATATAAGAAGAGAAATAAATTTATTTATTTTTAGAATATAATTCCTAAAAACTATGAGATAACTGATTTATATATACAATGGTGAAAAATAATTTTATGTTATAAAACTACAAAAATAATTTATGTCTTAAAATAATGAAAGAGAATTAAAATGGAGAATAAGATTTATAATAATATATTAAAATTAAATAGTCAGAGGATAAAAATATTAGGATGAAAAAGGATGTTCACATTGTTTAAATGAGTAAAAATACTACAAAAGGGTTTACATATAAAGCGATAATGAAGAGAGAGAATAACGACTCCTATTGGGATGATCATATAGAAGTCAATGAGAAGAAGAAAATATTTTAAAAATATTTTGTTCATAATGAATTTCTTTTTTATGATTCAATGGTGTTGTATAATGGGTAATTAGATTCTGTTAAAAAAATAAATTTTTAAATGAGGAAGAAGCGATGAAGAGGTTAAAGGGAAGAAGATGGAAGTATAAATTATCACAAGTATAAATTATAAAATCCTTAAATGATATATATAAAGGTATATTATTTCCATAATCCATTAAATGAGTATAAAAATATGTAATTGTAACACCTTAAGAATTTATGAAATATATTTTTTGAACAAATTTAATTTATTCGATAGCTTTTTTTACATGCAACACCACGTTTTAATGAACCGTGAAAAAATATTAATAATATTATTAAAACATTAATGTTTTTACCTATATATTAAACAAGTAGGAAAGAATTTGAATGAATTTTTTTAAATATTAATTATAATTTTTCTATATAAATAAAATTTATTTTTAAAAATTAGTTAATTTTATATAAAATCTCTATATGTTTTAAAAATATTATTTTCACAAAACATATTTTTATTATTCTTTTTAAACATTAATAAAATATTTTTTTTAAAACTTTTATAATATTATTTTTATAAAATATTTCTCATTTTTTAAATCAAAATTTTAAAATTACGTTTCTATGAACTTATTTGTTTATTTTTCTAAGATGATTTATTATTCAATGAATAGTGAAGAATAGTAATTTTTATTAAA
This sequence comes from Viscum album, assembly GCA_963277665.1. Taxonomy (NCBI): domain Eukaryota; kingdom Viridiplantae; phylum Streptophyta; class Magnoliopsida; order Santalales; family Viscaceae; genus Viscum; species Viscum album. The sequence goes on from OY728142.1 coordinate 1,699,173,017, forward strand.
AATAGATATTCGTTTAAAAAAATTTCAAGGTCAATATTTTATTTTTAAATGTCTTTGAAAGTAAAATTAGTTCTATTATATATGTATATATATTAATTAAATTTAGGTAATTTAAATATTATAAAGAATTATTTTTTATATAAAATCCTTTTCATCATTTGAACATTTTCTCTTTGAAATATTATTTTCTCACTGGGACTGCATGTTTAATTTCAATTAAAATTTTACACATATATGAATTGAATTTGGAAAATTGGATTACATAGTTTTAATTAGATTAATTTATAATATATAAATTTCTAAAATTAATTTTAATATTATCACTATCAAAAAAAGAAAATTTTATTTGTCCTGATTAAGGTACAAATGTGTTTTTTAGAGGTTAAATTAAAAAAATAGGGTTAAAAATGACACAAAACATATCAAAAATTAACAATATGGAAATATTTAAAACTTATCTATTCTGTAATAAAAAAGGGTCTATTTTAAGCATTGGGTAATGATAAAAAATTTTCCACACATTTTTATTTTCTAAAATTACAATTGTTCTACTCATCTCACATATAAATGGCCACACCTCTCCACTACTATTTAATATTATAAAATATTTTTTTATACATGTAACTACCCAAATTATATCCTTAATTCACCTATATCATTATATAATCCGTATTTTGATCCCAAATTAAACATATGAAGGATTTCGGTGAAAACCAAGGATATTACCCAAAGGAGACGTTTCATTCTTCAACGAGCATTTTTATTTTATTTCTTCGCTCACATAATTCAATTATTATTAAACCATGATCATTTAATATCATAAATATTTTAAATATAATTTTATATTTTTATGTTATGTACATGACTTATATATATATATTATTCTCTAAAATGTGAAATGATAATGCCGCTCGTGTGTTACGGTGGACTACCGCCTCGCGAACCGATGCGCCACATTTCCCATCAACATCTCTCATGGTTTGGATTGATAAAGAATATAATATATATATATATATATGATATATGTAAAATAATTATATAAATATTTTATCACATATACATATACTTTTTTTCCATTACCCAGAGAATACGATAATGTCATTCATGTGTATGAATGACTACTTCCTCGTGAAGTGATGTGATCTATTTTTCAGTTGCAGTTCTCATGGAAGGTAATAAGGAATAAATTTAATGAATATATGTGATATACATAAAATATTTTTTAATAAATATTTTTAATTAATTATTTTCTTTTCATTCTCTTCATATATTGATAAAACAGAAGAAGCATTCTTGCGTATGTATTACCCTCTCTCTCTATGAATTGTTTTTTAATTTTCTATCTTAATTATTTCTGGATCACTATAAATAAATATATTATGAACATATGTGATATTTATATCATTCATAATAATTTTTATATGATTCAAACATGAACAATTTAATAGCAATAGAAATAAAAAATCAAAACATACATTAAAAACAAAGCGGTTATTACCAGACACATTATTTTAAGATAGAATTTTTAATAAACATGAAATAAAATTATGGTACTAAATAATATATAGATTTATATATATATTATTATGGTTTTATAATATATTTATTATTAAATTATATTTATTATAAAGTAGGTTATAACCCATATGAAATAATCTGAGACATAAGGTAATGGATTCTCGTCTCACTTTTATTTTCTGTGAGACACATGCAATATTCACCACATGTTTCCTTTATGTGTGGTATATACAACCCATGAATGTTTTTTATGACTCTTCCAATAAATTTTATTGGGATTTTAATATTATATTTATAATATCTATTTCATGGGGTTTATCATTTAAATGTTACCAATGTGTTAAGGGATATTTGTCTGAAATTGCTTTCTTTGGAACATAAGTTATATTTTGCACATATCTTATATTATTATATGTATATAATAAAACTTTGTGATTTTATATTATATATATCATAATTTTAATGATATTAAATGTGTCATATTATGTTATTCTTTAATGGGGCCTATGATTCAAAAGATACCAAATTGGTAATGGTTTTATGATATAATATCATCATTAATCAAGACTATTTATGATTATGTTTTCTGAAGATAAAGTATTAGGATCCATATATCAAGAAACTCTTGAATTTTACTTTCCTATATTTATGTCATGATAATACATGTTTTACCATCATTTTATTCTCTTTATGTACTCAATATTTCAAAAAAAATTTTTAATAAAAATATTCTTTATTTATCTCATTGGGGGGAAAAACAATTTCCTTCAAACCCATGTTTACTAAATTTTTTTTCAGAAATTATTTTAACATTACATAAATGATTATTAAAAAAATTCTTAACCAAGTTTTAACTTTTTATTTTTTTAAAGTTATCATTATTTAGTTTTCCAAGAATGTTGTATTTTGAATTTACCAAAAATGTGAAAGGAATATTTGTTTTAACAAGTATGACATGAACAAAATTATCTATCATAAGGACCATAATATAATTTGAAAATTACTTTATAAATTTTAAATATTATTTTAAAATCTAAGGATTTCCTAAATATTTCATGAATTTTTAATTTAAAAACATGTGATTACCCAGGAAAGGATATTTTCATCAAGAAACATTCTAATTGATTTTTCATTAAATATAATTTTCTATCTTAGGTGATATCGTTTGATGTTACTTATTATTTAATTGGGATATAACATTAGGAATCTATTATTATTATTTATTTTAATGTGTTATGTTTGTGATTAAATTATTTTTATGAAACTCTTTTTTTCCCATAGGTTATAACATGATAAATTTTTAAAGAAACATGATTTTTTTCCATGGGTTATACTTTGATAAAATAATGTAATGATTATGGAATCCATTAATTTCCCATCGTTCAGGTTATGATTAAATATTTATGATGAACATTTCATTTCATGTATTCTGATATGATAAATTTTTTATGATATAGTGGCACACATATGTATGATTTTTAGTATATGGTTGTGGTTACATTATAACCATGATGGGTGGGACCTATATCTTCCTCCAATGGATTGGTTAAGGATTTTTATCTCATGGGACAAATAAGATTATAATGAAGAGTGAACCCAGTTTAGTAAGGGAATTTATTAACTATGAAAATATTGACAGTTAACCTTAACTACTATGATTGTTTGATGATTGAACCCATTCCACTATGATAGCCTTGGAAATAAAGATTGATCTACTAAGGAAATGATTTTCTATGCTTATGTAGATTCCATAAATCAATTCTTTATTCTAATGTTATCTTACGATGGTTTATATACATTTATTAAATTATGAATCATGTTTTATCAACTACTAATATTAATTCTATGACTCATGTTTATGATCTATATTATGTAGGGTATGATTTAACATTTTTTTCTCATGTTCTTTTACCCTTATACTCATGATATGTTGATATCTCCCTTGTTTTCCCTTACTGGTCATCTGATATCACCCTTTTTTCATGTTACCATTCCATAGGTTATAATAAAAGGTATAATGTAAGATATGTATAATAAGATTTATAGTTTTTAAGAAGATTTTAGGAGATGAAATAGCTCATATATGGTTCAGTTGTTTATGTGTCTATGTTTCCAAAGGCACTATAACTAAACAATAATACCATGGATCATTATATTATGTATTGTATATTAATATAGTATGTTGAAATATTTATGTATGATATTTTTTGTTTTTTTAGTTGGTATCCGAATAGGGTGTAGTTAACCTTTGAAAAGTTAGATGAGAAAGTGTTTGAGAGTCTTCTATAGAAAATCCTAAGGATTAGTCAAATTATAAGAAAATGAAATTGAATTTTGTTAAAGGAATGAGAGAGTTGTTTCCAAGAAATTTCTCCAGAATCTAGATAATACAAGTGGATGTGGATCTATAACATAGGTACCTAGGAGAAATTACTCAAAAAGTGTTTATTGAGAGAGACTCGATCATCACCTAGTACATGAAAATAATACTTATTGTACCCATGGTTTGAAATTCATGAGGTGTATTCTTTTTAATTTCATTAACATTTTTTGAAACATCAGGAAGGATTTAAATATATGATAACTATAAATAACCTTGGATGAACCTGTTGTGTCATCCATTCAAAATAATTTTTTATGATTTAGATATCCAATAAGTAATTTTTTGTTATTGTGTGGTTCCCCAATATGATTATTGTTGCTTACACTAGGGTTATTGGTTTTTGTAAATATATGGAACCTAAAGGGACCAATTTAATGTTGAGTGTGATAGAAAATGAAATGATTATTATCCTCAGAAACTAAATTTTATGGGACTTTTAATGTAAAATCTCATTACTATGATCACAATTTTCTCAATCCATGAATTATGTTGAACTTACTAATGATAAAAGGAGGGAACAATATTATATTGATTCCTTCAAGAAGAAACACCAAAACTGATTCAGTTGTTCTGCTAATATTCTTGTTACTGTGTAATGAATCTATACCATTGAAATGATAATTTCTATTATTTAGTCTTCAGAAGATGTGAAAATCATTTTGGTTGTCTATCATTTGGAAATTGAAGCCAACCAATGATGGAATCTCACCAAGAATACACAGAAACATGATTAAGCTGACCTGGTCGATTTGGATGAGTTCTATATATTATTTTTCAATAATTAGTTCCCTTATATTATTTTTATAAACCCGAAGAAGGAAATCATTGAGTTAAAGAAAAGTATATGAATATGTTCGTACCTATGAAGAAAATCATACAAGACATGAGAGGTATGATTATGGAAAAATAATCAAAATTGAAAGTAAGGTTGATCAATTATTCATTGTATTAAAACCATGTATCCAAAATTAATTAACTATATGGGAAGTAAATAGTTATGAAGAAATCATTCGATGTTATCCCACAGTGGAAATTGAGATCATATTTACCGTTCAATCTAATGGTTTTGAAGAGAAAATGAATATGAAGTTAGAAGGAAAGTATAATAACCATGGAGAGATGAATATGAGGTCTCCTTTATACCTAATGTGTTGAAACAAATAGTGGAAATTTCCATAAGGGGATAGATAAATGTTTTATGTACGGAAGGCAAGGTCCATGTGCAGTCAAATGTTGAAGCGATGTGGAGATGTTAACTAATGATGAAAATCGAGATAAAGCTACCCAAAATGAACCACCCACACTCCACTATTTCATATTCAAGGAGTAAGGGAATTAATATAACTCGTTCCCATGTCCAAAGGTTAATGAAGATTATCAATTTTAACGAAATCTTAAGCTAAGAGATAATGAGAAATATCATGCGATCGCTTTTTCTGATGAAGGGTGTTGTAATGATGACATGAAAGGTACACTTACCATCCACTCAAGACCTGCAAATGCCTTATTTAACTATGGATCTATGAATTATTTCTTCTCTAAATTTTTTTCAAAGAATATATGTAACACCCTAGGTAAATAAAGAATATGACATTTTCATATTTATCCATATTTGTGAATAAAATATTAATATTACTTTAAAGGGTTGCAATGTTCGATAGCATACCCGATACACAACAAAGAGTTTAATTGGAATCTTACGTTGCACTCTAATAATAAAATAATATTATTTTAAATGGTAGTTAACATGTAGCCGTTGTATTGGAAGTAATGGATATAAATAACTAAAATATGATTATATATGTTTTTACATTTATCCAATAAAATATAAAGGCATAAAATACGGAAAGAATTCAATTTTAGGCGTATATGCCCTAGTTTTCACTAAAGGTTCACTTATCGCCTTTTGATGGTGATCCATCATTAAATATAGTTTTTTTCACTCTTATAAATTCTATTGGACCAAATAAAACTCTTCTTTAGAATCGGGACATCAAAATTTACTTTGTGTAAATTTTTGGTATCTTTCCGATAAAGTTCTTTTTTTAATGAATAGTGAAAAATATTGTATTTTAATTCAAAACCTCTTTTTAATCTAATTTATTTATATGATTAGATCATCTTTTTAATTGGGTTTAAAGTGAAATTAGAATATATTTTTACCATTAAATCCAATAGTGGTCGTTGGAATTAATTTCACTTTAAAATCGGACTTAAACTAGTGTCAATCTTTTGATACTTATTGTTTTATAAAAACACGCTATTTGTCATGACAACGGGAATTAATTATAAAATTAATTAATGTGACTTATATGTTATGAATTTTGTAAAATAGTCTTCATATATGATTTCGGAATATCAAATATATCTTCGGGTGAATTTTTGGTATTTTTCTGAAAAATATCAATTTTTGATGAATAGTGAAACCACAAAGTGGTACATATAAAAACTGATTTTTCCGTTTAAATGAAATTTTTCCATCTTTGTGTTTTGAATTTCAAAAATCCGACATACATGGTTGTCATTAAGAAGTAAAATTTGGTTCAATGGGATAAAAATAATTTTTTGGTGAATAGTAACTTATTAAGTTTTTTATCACGATTAGAGGTAATTAGTGTAGTTTAAGGTAAAAATAATGTTTTAATAATATGAAATGAATGTGACACATGTCCTAACATAATTGGATGTGTCATGGCAGACCATGAAAACCCATGGGTCAACTTGGGGACCCCATGAAGCCATTTTGGTTGGAAAATGACATTAATATCTTTTTATTTAAAGTTAAAGTAAAAATGAGACAAACATGATATGTTTTACTAAAATTTTTTTTACATGGGGTTATACAAATCAGATTTTTGACAATAAATATTCATTGGAAATATAAAAAGATTTCCTACATCATAGTAGTTTTGTTATAATTTTTATACATTAAATAAATTAAAATATTTATGACATCATGATGATGAAGCGATGACCTCATTATTTAACGATTTAAATAAAATGGAAAGATAATGTAATAGCTAAGACCTAAACATTTCCAAAACCTATTGGATGAGTGGATTTCGAACCCTTATCACCTTATCCTAGAAATACATCAATTTGGGACCACTTAAGTCCGAATACCATTATAAAATAATGTGACTTTTCTTTACTTTCCAAGAGTGCCCCTCCTCTCTTCTTATAAAAGGCCCCCACCTCAACCTCCTTACCCACACTCCCAAAGCCTTTGGATCGACAAAACCATGCCCATTTTGTCTCTCCACTTCCCTATATTACTCTTTTAATCCTCACTTTGGGCAGAAGTCTTCCCAAGGATGCCTTTGAGCTCAAACCAAAGGGAGTTACCCGATTTTAAGGTAATGTCTTCACTTGAGTCCTTTTGTTTTCTTTTGCTTCTCCAACCCCATAAATTCTATTTATTCATTTATTTTGTAACAAATAAAGTATCATAAATATACTAGTATGTTGTTATAAGAAGGATTATAGCTACACTTTCACACACCAACATCTAATGGTTAAAGAACATACTGTTTCTGTGGATGGAGAATTTCTGCCTCCCGAAACGATGATTGTTCAACATTCTTCTAACACCTTCAAAGGTGGCCATTAAGATGACACTATATTTATATATGATATATAATATGTTTATGATTTCCTTAAGCTTCTATATTTTACATTTTTGTCATACCTTTATGGTTTCCATTATGGGTAAATGCGATATATTCATTTAAGGAAGTGCGGACTACCGCCCCCTCAAAGTGATTTGATTCGTTAATACCATATGTGGTATGTATAAAGGATATATTTAATGATATTATATATGATACCATACTGTAATTACAATACTATTATGTATCATTATTTTTTAATTCCATTAAATATGAAATAGAAATGGAAGTAGCGTTCATGCGTACGTACGGCTTACCGTCTCCATGAACGGTACATTTCATTTCATATCTCAAAATGTTATGTAATATTATAAGTACATATATATAATGGATATATATGTAATATATTACATCTAAATAATGGATATAATTCTGGAATTATAACATATATAAATCTCTCTCATTTTGTTTTAATTCCATTAATATGAGAAAAAATGAATGTAGCGTTCATGCGTACGTACGACCTACCGTCTCCATGAACGGTGCTTTTCATTTTTATCTCCAAATGATATGGAATAGTATAAAATGAATATTTACTGGATATATATGATATTTTAATCATTAATACTATTCTGGAAATTATTTACTTATAACTACATGGGCAATCTTTTTTCAAACAAGTTCATTTTTGACTCATGTACCAAACATCGGCAAAAAAGTCTGATATGAACTAACATTATTAAACAATTATTATAACATTATAATATGTGATATGAACTGAATAATAATCTCTAAAGGAGGTACATAAGAAATTATTAATTGACCAAAGTTTATTATTCAGGAATATAAAGAAATGAACAAGACAAGTTGGACTTGAGGTAAGGGATCCTACTCCACTCTTTCTTTTTAAGTACACTCTTTATGTCATTCCTTTTAAATCTCATATTTCTTGTTATTGGGATGTTATTTTATATTAATTATTACTGTAATTTTTATGTTCATGTGATGAGAGACCCTATTCTATCTAATCAATACGTTTTGGATGTTTTGAGTGGCGCCTTTTGGCTGCCGAATTTTCGTAAGAGATCTAACCTCTCTCTTTCTTTTTAAGTACTCTCCTCTATGTCACTTCCTTTAAGCTCCTCTTTTGTTATGTTGGGGGATGTTCTTTTATATTCCACTTTATATAAAATTTATGTTTATATGATGAGATACCCTATTTTATCTCATCAACCCATTTTTTGTAAGTTTTATGTGGCGCCGTTAGGCTGTCGAGTTTTTGTAAGGGATTTTTCATCTCACTTTTATTCCCGTGAGATTTATGCTACATTTGCCACAATTTACTTTTATTGGTTTATGTACTGCCCATTATTTTACTCATTGTGTAATATACTTTCTTTTATGAGTATTTACATCAATGTTGTATTGTCCTTCTTTCACGAGGTGTATGTTTCAAAAGATACCCATGTCGGTAAGGGAACCTTTCACCCTCCTCTTTTTAAAAGACTTCTTTTTTTGGGTCTTTTAATTTACATATTTTTATGTTGGGATATGTTCTCATATACCCTTATTGATGTAAATTCTTTGTCCAAGTGATGAGATACCTTTTTTTTATCTCTCATCAACTCATTTTGATGTGACGCCGTTAGGCAGTCAAGGGAACTTCTTAACCCAATTTCGATTTCTTTGGGTTCAACATGTAGTTATTGAATATGTCATCTTTTGAATATGTGTGAATGACCTTTTGTTGTTTTAAACTTAATATCCACTTATATTGTGTGTATTTATATTTTTCACACATAATTTTGAGATTGAATTATCCTTAATTTACGGATACCTTCATTATAAGGGAATTCATCACATTTGACATTTCTACTGAGACTTCATTGTTGTTATGCACCAATTCACTCTTATATAGTGTATATACTGTCCTTTGGAATATTATATCATGAATCCATTTATTCTCATGATATAATAACGTTCTGACTAAATTTTATTCCTCAATTATTGTATTCAAGTGTCTCTAATTTTCGTAGAACCCCTTTAACCAAAATATCGCTTTAAATGTTTTAATTATTTGTTCTTATTAATATCCATGTTTTCAAAGTGGTTTTAAGGATTTATTTATATGGATATTAATGGTTTAGAATTTTAAAATCTACAAGTTGGTATGGGACACTTTGATTCAAAAATCTCTTTATTAAATGTTTTAAATGGTTTTGGAAATGGTTTCTTTTTGAATAGATTCATTATTTCAATATCCTAAAATGTTATATTGTGATTGAAAAGTGGAAATGTTAGTTTTAATTTATGCATGTTTTATGTGATACGTTTATGTGATGGTTCTTGGGAATTGTTATGAAAATGGGTGGTTCTGTGATAAACTAAGGGCGGGTGAGCCCGATATAGCTCTCCAATGCATTGGGTAACGCGAAGGAGTGAAACGTTAAGGTTTCTCCGAAGAGATTTAGGGAATATACTGTGATGAGTTTTCCAAACGTAACCAAGAGGGTTACTCCCTACTTAAGAATGTTATGAATGCCTCAAGTTACTTTTATGTCTTATGACTTCTATGATTTATTCATGATTTGATGAGGTATGTTAAAGTGCCAATGTTTTATGGGTAAAGTATGATTTCATTCTTATGTATATATGAACTCATGTTTCCTTTCCATATTTTTATAACCCTTACTGAGCTTTTTATGCTAATCCCAAGTTTTTTGAAATGTTTTTCACAGGTAAAGGGAAAGGTACAAGATGTGATGATAGTGTCAAGGATGTGTCAAGAAAAAATACGTGTTTTATTTTAAATATGTTTCCGTTGATGGGATGAATGAATATTGTCTTTTATGTAACCACTTTGTTTAAATGTGGAATGTAATGCAAGTTTCATGATCTAATTCTCTAAAACTCTAAACCTAAAAAGATCCTCAATGTGTAATCTTGTAATAACTCAAGATTAAGTAAGGTTTAAGGCTGGGGCCTTATAGTTGGTATCAAAGGTAGGTTTAGATAACTATAGAGGTTAGGGTATTCTCTATGCACAAGTAACATTACCATAATGGTTAGGATTTCAGAAAGAGTCCTAGTTTTAGATAAAGTGAATAAGTAAGTATATCTTAGTGTTTACCTTCCTCATTAGTACATGATGGTTTTGTTGATATACTCACACTAACATTTCTATTTTTAGTGAATGGCTGGATCTCGCAGGCACCAAAGTGACAATTGGTTTGAAGGAACTGTGGTGGTTCTCTGATTAAGAGACTCGATAAAATGGGGGATTCAGTAAGGAAACTCGTGGTTGTTCTAAACCAACTATCAAGGAGTCATGATCAACCACTTGAGCCTTGATGCCTCATGTACGAGATGACCAATCCATGTGGAATTTCAGGTAATAATTATTAAGGTAACCATTAGGGTTTATATGATCCTTACTTTTTAGGTAATTATGGGTGACTCTATGATATGATGGAAAATGAAAGGCATGAGATAAACTTGAGATTAAAATATGTTATGATCATTTTTGATGATTTTATCTCTTTTTGGGGGATGATTTAAGAATTATATAGTTTTGGAAAAAGGACAACACACAGACTGTGTGACAACCCGTCGCGTCGGACATAGCTGCGAGGATCGAACCCATAACCAAAGTGCAACGGGTATTTATCGCCTACCACTGGACTACGTGATGTCCCTGGTTAGTTTGACTGATTCTTTTTAGTTATATGATTTGATGAATTAAGAGTAAGTTGATTTTGGCTTATTTATGAAAATGATTAACCTATCATGGAGGATATGTGATTAGTTTAATTACTTTTCAATACGAGACTTTAGGATCAACTTGTGTTGTTTGGAGATAAATGTTACGATTTAACTTGGAAGACTATGTGACTAAATCCTTCAAATATTTGGGTTTCAATCATAGATTGGTTTAATTTGAAGAATTTTATGGACAAATTGTTTATCGGATGGTCCTCGTTGAACTTTGGGTTTTGTTGGACAAATTTTGGAGATTAAGCATAGGTTTTCTTTTTAAAGGGTTATCCTTTTCTGGATTATCTAACCTTGTACTAACCTTTTTGGTTTTGGTTTTGGTTAAAGCCTGAACACATGGGAAGTATATAGTTCTCTTTGGTGGATTAGTTGATTCTCTAGAAGTTGATTATAGTACTCTTAATGCGAACAAGTCTTCCAAAATACTCTTCTTTTGGAAAAAATCTGAGTTTGATTAAGGAATCTAGTAAAAGTTGAAAGACAACATGATAAGTGATTATGTTTCCTTATGATTAAATTCCTCAATAAAAAGTAACTTAAAACAAAAATTTTGTCTATTAACTTTTCCTACTGGGAAATCGAATACCGTTTAACCCATCACGAGTTTTTGATTTTCTTGTGGTTAACTTTCTCCTAAAACATGTTTTCTATCACTCTCCATCAGAACATGACCCTATGTTTTCTCCTCCATGTCCATGTTTTCATACTTGGACTCCTAGTATGGGTTAACCCGGGTGACCTTTGTACTTATCTTTCTTTATTTTAATGTGATTGTTTTACCGACTCTTGTTCCGATGTGGGACTTTCAAGGATATTTCCAAGATCAATTTTAAAAATTGCAAGGACGCAATTCCCAAATGGGGGGAAGGATGTAACACCCCAGGTAAATAAAGAATATGACATTTTCATATTTATAAATATTTGTGAATAAAATATTAGTATTACTTTAAAGGGTTTCTATGTTTGATAGCGTACCTGATACACAACAAAGAGTTTCATTGGAATCTTACGTTGCACTCTAATAATAAAATAATATTATTTTAAATGGTAGTTAACATGTAGCCGTTGTATTTTGTAGGAATGGATAGAAATAAATAAAATATTATTATATATGTTTTTAAATGTTTTTACATTTATCCAATAAAATATAAAGGCATAAAATACGGAAAGAATTCAATTTTAGGCGTATATGCCCTAGTTTTCACTAAAGGTTCACTTATCACCTTTTGATGGTGAACCATCATTAAATATAGTTTTGTTCACTCTTATACATTCTATTGGACCAAATAAAACTCTTCTTTAGAATCGGGACATCAAAATTTACTTTGTGTAAATCTTTGGTATCTTTCCGATAAAGTTCTTTTTTTAATGAATAATGTAAAATGTTGTATTTTAATTCAAAACCTCTTTTTAATATAATTTATTTATATGATTAGATTATCTTTTTAATTGTTTTTAAAGTGAAATTAGAATATATTTTTACCATTAAATCCAATAGTTGTCGTTGGAATTAATTTCGCTTTAAAATCAGACTCAAACTAGTGTCAATCTTTTGATACTTATTGTTTCATAAAAACACGCTATTTGTCATAACATCGGGAATTAATTATTAAATTAATTAATGTGACTTATATGTTTTGAATTTTGTAAAATAGGCTTCATTTTTGAATTCATAATATCAAATATATCTTAGGGTGAATTTTTGGGATTTTTCTGGAAAACTTCAATTGTTGATGAATAGTGAAACCACTAAGTGGTACTTATAAAAACTGATTTTTCCGTTTAAATGAAATTTTGCCATCTTTGTGTTTTTAATTTCAAAAATATGACATAAATGGTTGTCATTAAGATGTAAAATGTGGTTCAATGGGATAAAAATAATTTTTTGGTGAATAGTAACTTATTACGTTTTTAATCGCGATTAGAGGTAATTAGTGTAGTTTAATGTAAAAATAATGTTTTAATAATATGAAATGAACTTGACACATGTCCTAACCTAATTGGATGTGTCATGGCCGACCAAGAAAACCCATGGGTCAACTTGGGGACCCCATGAAGCCACTGTGGTTGGAAAATGACATTAATATCTTTTTATTTAAAGTTAAAGTAAAAATGAGACAAACATGAAATGTTTTACTAAAACAATTTTTACATGGGGTTATACAAATCAGAGTTTTGACTATAAATATTCATTGGAAATCTAAGAATATTTCCTACATCATAGTATTTTTGTTATAATTTTTAGACATTAAATAAATTAAAATATTTATGACATCATGATGATGAAGCGATGACCTCATTATTTAACGATTTAAATAAAATGGAAAGATAATTTAATATCTAAGACCTACACATGTCCAAAACCTATTGGATGCGTGGATATCGAACCCTTATCACCATATCCTAGAAATAAATCAATGTGGGACCTCTTAAGTCCGAATAAAATTTTAAAATAAAGTTACTTTTCTTTACTTTCCAAGAGTGCCCCTCCTCTCCTCTTATAAAAGGCCCCCACCTCAACCTCCTTACCCACACTCCCAAAGCCTTTGGCTCGGCCAAACCCTGCCCATTTTGTCTCTCCACTTCCCTCTCTTACTCCTTGAAGCCTCACGTTGGGCAGTAGTCTTCCCAAGGAATCCTTTGAGCTCAAACCAAAGGGAGTTACCCGATTTTAAGGTAATGTCTTCACTTGAGTCCTTTTGTTTTATTTTTCTTCTCCAACCCCCTAAACTCTTTTTATTTATTTATTTTGTAACAAATCCAGTATCATAAATATACTAGTATTTTTTTATAAGAAGGATTCGAGCTACAATTTTACACACCTACATCTAATGGTTAAAGAACATACTGTTTTTGTGGATGGAGAATTTCTGCCTCCCGAAATGATGATTCTTCAACATTCTTATAACACCTTAAAAGGTGGCCATTAAGATGACACTATATTTATATATGATATATAATATGTTTATGTTTTCATTAAGCTTCTGTATTTTACATTTTGGTCATAACTTTATGGTTTCCATTATGGGTAAACGCGATATCTTCATTTAAGGAAGTGCGGACTACCGCCCCCTCAAAGTGATTTGATTCGTTAATACCATATGTGGTACGTATAAAGGATATATTTAATGATATTATATATGATACCATACTGGAATTAAAATACTATTATGTATCATTATGTTTTAATTCCATTAAATATGAAATAGAAATGGAAGTAGCGTTCATGCGTACGTACGGCTTACCGTCTCCATGAACGGTACATTTCATTTCTTATCTCAAAATGTTATGTAATATTATAAGTACATATATATAATGAATATATATGTAATATATTACATCTAAATTATGGATATTATTCTGGAATTATAACATATATATATCTCTCTCATTTTGTTTTAATTCCATTAATATGACAAAAAAGGAAAGTAGCGTTCATGCGTACGTACGGCCTACCGTCTCTATGAACGGTGCTTTTCGTTTTTATCTCCAAATGATATGTAATAGTATAAAATGAATATTTACTGGATATATATGATATTTTAATCATTAATACTATTCTGGAAATTATTTACTTATAACTACATGGCCAATCTTTTTTCAAACAAGTTCATTTTTGACTCATGTACCAAACATCGACAAAAACGTCTGATATGAACTAACATTATTAAAGAATTATTATAACATTATAATATGTGATATGAACTGAATAATAATCTCTAAATGAGGTACTTAGGAAATTATTAATTGACCAAATTTTATTATTCAGGAATATAATGGAACGAACAAGACAAGTTGGACTTGAGGTAAGGGATCCTACTCCACTCTTTCTTTTTATGTACACTCTTTATGTCATTCCTTTTAAATATCATCTTTCTTGTTATTGGGATGTTCTTTTATATTAATTATTACTGTAATTTTTATGTTCATGTGATGAGAGACCCTATTCTCTCTCATCAATACATTTTGGATGTTTTGAGTGGCACCGTTAGGCTGCCGAATTTTCGTAAGAGATCTAACCTCTCTCTTTCTTTTTAAGTACTCTCCTTTATGTCACATACTTTAAGCTCCTCTTTGTTATGTTGGGGGATGTTCTTTTATATTCCTATTTCTATAAACTTTATGTTAATATTATGAGATACCCTATTTTATCTCATCAACCCATTTTTTGTAAGTTTTATGTGGCGCCGTTAGGCTGCCGAGTTTTCGTAAGGGATTTTTCATCTCACTTTTATTCCTGTGAGATTTATGCTACATTTGCCACAATTTCCTTGGAGTGGTGTATGTACTGCCCATTATTTTACTCATTGTGTAATATACTTTCTTTTATGAGTATTTACATCAGTGTTTTATTGTCCTTGTTTCACGAGGTGTATGTTTCGAAAGATACCCATGTCGGTAAGGGAACCTTTCACCCTCCTCTTTTTAAAAGACTTCTTTTGTTGGGTCTTTTAATTTACATATTGTTATGTTGGGATATGTTCTCATATATCCTTATTGATGTAAATTTTATGTCCAAGTGATGAGATACCATTTTTTTATCTCTCATCAACTCATTTTGATGTGACGCCGTTAGGCTGTCAAGGGAACTTCTTAACCCAATTTCGATTTCTTTGGGTTCAACATGTAGTTATTGAATATGTCATCTTTTGAATATGTGTGAATGACAATTGTTTTGTTTTACACTTAATATCCACTTATATTGGGTGTATTTATATTTTTCACACATAATTTTGAGATTGAATTATCCTTAATTTAAGGATACCTTCTTTATAAGGGAATTCATCACATTTAACATTTCTACTGAGACTTCATTGTTGTTATGCACCAATTCACTCTTATATGGTGTATATACTGTCCTTTGGAATATTATATCATGAATCCATTTATTCTCATGATATAATAATGTTCTGACTAAATGTTATTCCTCAATTATTGTATTCAAGTGTCACTAATTTTGGTAGAACCCCTTTAACCAAAATATCACTTTAAATGTTTTAATTATTTGTTCTTTTTAATATCCATGTTTTCAAAGTGGTTTTAAGGATTTATTTATATGGATATTAATGGTTTAGAATTTTAAAAGCTTCAAGGTGGTGTGAGACACTTTGATTCAAAAATCTTTTTATTAAATGTTTTAAATGGTTTTGGAAATGGTTTCTTTTTGAATAGATTCATTATTTAAATATCCTAAAATGTTATATTGTGATTCAAATGTGGAAATGTTATGTTTAATTTATGCATGTTTTATGTGATACGTTTATGTTATGGTTCTTGGGAATTGTTATGAAAACGGGTGGTTCCATGATAAACTAAGGGCAGGTGAGCCCGATATAGCTCTCCAATGCATTGGGTAACGTGAAGGAGTGAAACCTTAAGGTTTCTTTGAAGAGATTTAGGGAATATACTGTGATGGGTATTCCAAACGTAACCAAGAGGGTTAATCCCTACGTAAGAATGTTATGGATGCCTCAAGTTACTTTTATGACTTATGACTTCTATGATTTATTCATGATTTGATGAGGTATGTTAAAGTGCCAATGTTTTATGGGTAAAGTATGATTTCATTCTTATGTATATATGAACTCATGTTTCCTTTCCATATTATTATAACCCTTACTGAGCTTTTTATGCTCATCCCAAGTTTTTTGAAATGTTTTTCACAGGTAAAGGGAAAGGTACATGATGTGATGATAGTGTCAAGGATGTGTCAAGAAAGAATCCGTGTTTTATTTTAAATATGTTTCCGTTGATGGGAAGAATGAATATTGTCTTTTATGTAACCACTTTGTTTAAATGTGGAATGTAATGCAAGTTTCATGATCTAATTCTCTAAAACTCTAAACCTAAAAAGATCCTCAATGTGTAATCTTGTAATAACTCAAGATTAAGTAAGGATTAAGGTTGGGGCCTTATAATATCTAGATTCTAACCAAATGATTTTATTTAAAATTATATGTGAAAACCCCTTAATGGAATGATTATCACATCTCAATTATGTCATACCTATCTAGTTGAAGTTTTTGATAATTCTCCTCCAAAAAATATTTTCATTCATCCTATGCTTGACTTTTATGTTATCTTAAGAATGTATTTAAATTATAAATATAAATTACAAATTAATTTTCATGTAAGGTAGGTCACATTGGATATTCCAAACCAACTGATGATTTTATATAACTGTGACGAAGAATATAATCTTTTTATGGAATTCACATCCATTGTATGGGTTTTGATTCTTATTCAAGAGTAGAGTTTTTATTTTCTAGTTGGGGGAAAGTAAAAATTGATTATATTTCTAACTTGTGGGAGTTTATTTTATTCTATAATATTTTCCTATCCTTACACAAAAATGTGACATTGACTTATCAATAAATCTTATACCTAGTGTCACACTTATTTCAAATAATCCGTATAAAATGGAATATATTGAATTACAAGAATTAA
The DNA here is from genome assembly GCA_963277665.1 of Viscum album. NCBI lineage: Eukaryota > Viridiplantae > Streptophyta > Magnoliopsida > Santalales > Viscaceae > Viscum > Viscum album. Next base: position 1,699,190,747 of record OY728142.1, read on the forward strand.
AAAAGTAACTCTAGGATAAACTTAATAAGATATTCATTTAACCATGTGTATCACCTAGGTGTGCACATGTTCTTTTTGTTAAAAATGATTTTGGATCAATATAAATATGAATTTATTATTTCGATTTGAACAAGATAAATATCAAGAACAAGTATCATCTACAATGTATTTCTGACCAATTTTATCAACTATGTGGAGTTCAATATTTTTCTAACATGTAAAATAATTTTAAATATCACATGTTGATGGTAAATATGGAAGATATACTTAATAAAAAATTATTTACAAGATATATACACTATGAATATATAATAATTTCATTATTTCTTACTAATCCCCCAACCATCTTTAGGGATTTAATAAATAGAGACTTTAGATATTACCTTAATCATTTTGTGGGAGTCTTTATGGATAATATTATTATATATTTAAATGTTATGTAAGATCATGTGGTTCAATATTTAATAACAATAAAACCCCTAAGCAAGGTGAAACAATTTTTAAAATTTATAAAGGGCCAATTTGGGATGAAAAGGGTTTCATTTTGGGTCATATAATATCAAGAGATGGTATATCAGTAGATGTATCAAGGAGATAATCTATTGAATATTGGAACATAACATATACGATCATGAAGACCCATAGTTTTCTTAGTTTAGTTGGATATTATAAAAAAACATATAGAGAATATTCTACAACTATCTTATCTAATCACCATGTTAACTGAGAAGTGAGCCAAGTTTCTCTAGAAAAATAAGAGTGAGAAAAATCTCAAGGAACTGAAGAGAATATTAGTAAGTGAACCTATGATTACATTAGCTTACAATGGAGAACTGTTCTTATTCTATATTTATTCATTCAATAATTGTTTGGTATGAATTATTATGAATAATAACAAGGTTATAGATTATTCCTCATGAAAATTGAAGGTTTATGGGAATTATTACCAAAATAATCATTTAGAGTTATCTATGGTTATTTTTTCATTAAATATATAGAGAAATTATATTTATGGAGAAAAGTGTGATATATATACTGATCAAAAACGTTTTAATGTATATATTCACATAGAAGTAGTTTAATATGTTCCATAAAGTATGGTTAGAGATGATTAAAGATTAAGAATACTCAAAACCTTACAACTTTGGGAAACTGAACAAGGTGGATGATTCTTTGAGTCAATATGATCATACTAGATTATCCCTGATAAGGATAAAAAAGATCCAATATTTATTTATTTTCAAAGGATGGATCTTGAAATCATGAAGGATGGGGAGAAATAATATATTTATCAATTGAATATTTTCCCATCTATCCATGTGAAAATTAAAGGGGTATAAAATGATGATACTGAGAATTAGAAAAAGGTTAGAAATATTCCAGAATCCAACCTTGAATATAATGAAATGATATGTTCCAGAAATTTTGAATGTGATCATTTCATACCATATTTGAAAAAGTATTTATTTGAAGAAGCTCATAGCTATTTATTTTCTATTCTTCATAGAAATAAGATGATTTATAGATATTTTAAAGAGTGTTTCTACAGGGATTAGTTGAAAAGACATATCCTAGATTTTTTTATCTTGGTGACTTTATTATTTTAATGTTAAAGATGATAAAAAACTATAATGGGATGTTACATCAATTAATCATAAAATAATGGAAATGGAAAAAATTAACCATTGATGTTGTCATCAGACTCCCCAAAACATATAAAGGAATAAATGATTTATTCTTTGTATTCAATCAGCATATAAATTTATGACACTTTATTTATATCAAATAATATTTCTATATGGATCATCTTCCCCTGATATAAATTATGAAAGTTATATGGTTTCATGGAGTACAAAATTCAATTATATCTGAATAGGATATGAGGATTACCTCATCGTTTTGGAGATGTCTTTAGTAATCCCCTGATATAGAGTTTAGAATCAAAACTATTTATCATCCTTAGATATATGGATAGTCTTAGAGAAAAATTCAAACCCTAGATCATATGTTGAGATATTTTTCACTTGATATAAATGTTTGTTGGGATTAACTCCTTCATCCAGTTGAGTATTCTTATAAAAACATCTCTCACTCAGGAAATGATATGGATACTTATGAATCAATATATATAAATAAGTGAAGAAATCAAAATTAATAGAGTGAATTTTTAGAAATAAATATATTGGGACTTGAGACAATAGAATAAGTTGAACAAAACTTTAGATCCATTCAACAACACATCCAAGATTCTTAGTGTCAGTAGAAAATGTATACTGAAAATATCTATTATGAATTGTAATTTGATGATGGTGATATTGTGTATCTATGAACATATATATGGAATAAGGTAATGATATTTTGAAAGAAGGGAAAAATAAGCCCTAGATATATTGGTCACTTTGAAATTCTTGATCATATCATGATGGTATACTATTGGTTGGAACATCCACCAAACCTCTCTCAAGTTCATAGTCTATTTCTTGTATCTATAATAATTAGGATAATAAATGACCCATAAAAAGTTCTAAACTCATAGGTTATACCTCTAGAGAAATATTTTTCCTATGAGGAACAACTACAGAAAGGACGAAAAAGCAGGGTTTATTTGAAAGAATGAATATTCAAAAGTTGAAATGTTTTTATATCTAATTTTCATGTGAAATTGGTTAAAATTAACTAAATTTGGTTAATTGATTTATAATTGACATAATTTGACTTTAAAACCAATTTAAAATATAATTTAAATCATAAATATTTCATAAAAATATGAAGTTTTTAATTAGAAGTTCATATTTTTCACTATACAGCAAAAAAACCAAACTTCACATAAAATTATAAAAAATTATACCTAAGAAATTTTTGAAAAACCTATTCAAAAAAGAAGATAATTTTTATGTAAAAATGTTATAATATTTTCAAATTTATATTTTAGAACAGATGCTCCATTAAAAGGCGGAAAATATCCCTTTTAGAAAATACAATTTTTAGGTGTAAAGCTATATTCATTCTTATCTTATGTTTATCAAATGTATTTTATGAAAATAAGAAAGATTTTATTGAATATATAATATAAATATTTAATTTATATTATTCAATAATAATTATTATTTTAATTTATTATGATAAAACATGTCTATGAGAATAAAAAAATTTCTTTTCTATTCAATTGGTTTTTATATTAATTTCTAATAAATTTGTAACCTATGAATTTTTATAAACCACATATTTTATTACTTTAGATAATATTATTAATAAAAAGTAATTTAATGTCTAGGTTATATACTATTATATTAAATAATTATGTTTTAATAATATATTTTTGTTCAGTAAAACTCAGTTTTTCATTTAACATAAGTCATCAAAGAAAGTTGATGTTGCGTAAAACACAAGCTAACTCAGTATTGAATTAATGGAATGATATATAACATATTAAATTTATTTATAATATTAAATATAACATAAAGTCTTAAGATGTTATGTTCCATTCAATGTTTGGTGTTGCATGTCATACACACTATCAAATAAAAATTTACTCTATTATAATTTTCAGCGTGTTATATTCTCCCCACCATAAATATATTGCATACTAAAAATTTAAAATCAATCTTGGTAGTTAAAGGTATTAAAGTTTTAAATTAAATTGTTGAAAAATTTAAAATTTCAAATAGTTTATAAAAATTCTTTTAATAAGGGAGAATGTGAAGTAAAAAAGTCATATGGAATAAAATATATCTAGTTTTCTATGTTAGAGAACATTAGTTGGATGTGAAAATATGTACATGGAGGAATGTGTAAAAAGTTATAGTGAGTTATTATGTTAATTGATCACAAAAAATTGAATGATCAGTGAGATGTTGTGGGCCATAAAGCTATAAATCTATGATGATTTAAAATACCATCAGTTCAATAAAAATTGATGGTATTAGGAATTTTTTTTGTTTTTAGATAATTATCCTAATATTGAGGAATTATTTTATTAACCAAGAATATAAGTAAATATACACACATGATATGTTTCAATTTCATATGAAAAATTCCATACTTGGTTTTGCTTCGATCAAATTCTAATTCATCCCTTACTCAATGAAAAATATATCCTACAACAAACCCTTTTTTGAATCACTAAAGTTCAATTTTTACGGATCATAAGTTCCATAATCCAAATCATTATATTTTTCACAAAATATTTTCTAAAGTTATATGGTTAATAAATTAATCTCAAAACCTCAAAAGTCATACAACTGGTTCATTATTAACATATTTTCATCAAAAATTTTATCTAAAAGAAATTATACATTAAAAAAGACAACATAGGATATTGGTAGGCACAAAAACCTTATCATCCTTTTGTCATGGGTTCAAGCCCCACCAACTTGCCAGTTCTGATGGGTTGTCATCTAGAATGAAGTTTTCCTTTTTCTAAACCATATTCATATAATTTCCAAAATAAATATAATGGACATCATTTAAATTTAATAATTATATAGCTTTCAAAATATGTTTTTCAATAAAACTTAAATACATAAATACTTCATCCATTTATTTCCACATAAGTCCATCCTTTGTCCAATGTTTATCCTTTGGAAGTGGAAATTAACTAGGGTAATTCCCATGTTCCCAAAATTTAAGAAAACAAAATATAAATGGACCATTATGATTAGATTAATTTCATTCAATCAAACCCTTCATTATCATCAATAATTATTTTATTTATGTCCTTCTTTCCCACATGAAAATCAATTCCCTATTCCAATAATACACTTTCCTGGGTGTATCCTTTCACACTTCTTAAATGAAGGAAATCAAATCCTATTTAACAATGGTGTCCAAGACTAAAGATATTAGATAACTCTATATTTAACCTCATTAGGGATTTTTGGAGTTGGTTAAGGTATATATTGATAATCATATTTATGATAAACTGATTAGGCATGAACATGAATTTTTCACTCATATCAACATACCATTTGGTTTCTCATTTCCACCATCTTATCCTTTGTGTTAAATTTTATCATGATTAATTTAGGTTCTATCCATTCAGAAAAACAATAGTTTGAGAAAAAATTATCATAATGGGGAAACCATATAATCACTTTCAGTGTGTATAAATAACATTATGTTTTATCTAAGACACCTCATATTAAACGTTGTTCATTCATGGTCATTATTTATTCAAATCATTCATAATGGTTTGTGATGAAAATGTGAATTATCCTAAGAATATAACCCGGTAGTTTCAAACTAGTAGCACAAGGGGGACCATTTTGTGTACCAAATTATGTTTGATATATGATAAACATACCTTTTTATATTTTTTACCCCTAGGTACATCTTTTCTAGAACAATTCCCACTTGTAGTATCAATTCAAGTGTGTATTTTTATAAGAACAAACAAATATTTATGTAAAAAAACTTTATTATGGTTTTATTTACTTATCATCAAATTATACATTAGGGTTATGTTCTATAATAAATTTTTTCATAAATATAGTTCCTAATGTTTATAGAATATTCCTTTTATACAAACTATAAAATCCCTATCCAAGAAATCCTAGAGTATGTGTTTACTAGTTTAATAATGAAATGATTACAATGAAATTCACCATGAAGGACCGATTAGTTTATTATTCTTGGTAAACTAGATACATACATGAGTTGGGTTTTACAAATGAGTACACTAATTAAAAAATATTATTTTCATTTGAAGAAAAATTTATTCCCAATTAGAGAATCCTTTCATATGTTTCCCAATACACCTCTTGGATTCATGGGGAAAGTAAACAAAATCAGGGTAAAATCAAATTCTTAGTAAGGATTAAGTAAAATGGAATAAATAAAAAATCAATGAGAATAATCAATAAGGAATGGTAATCACTGAATAGACACATTCTATGAAATCAATTAATTGAGATAGAGTACGTAAGAAATATGTAAATGTAAATAACTGAAAACACATTGTATTTAATAAATAAACTATGAATTAGAATGAATCCATATATAATTATGAAGGAAAAACCTCATGGATAATAATAATAACTGGACCGTAAATAAAGTAAATGGTTTATTAATAAACATTATGTTTCATAGGAACATGAGACATTTACCATTGAGATCAATACTCATGAAATTTTAAATCATACAAGGTAAAAACCCATTATATTAGGCTAAAAAGCTAATATCTTTTCATGAGACTACCGTTGTATTAAGTTTATTACATTAATCAGTCTCCATCCTATTTATTTCATGTCCAAATAATTATTTATATATTGAATAATTAATTTTATTCATAAATAATGAACCTTCTAACAAATCTGTATTCAATAAAGGATACAGATTTATCAAGATTTCAACAAACAAAATAATCATACTATTAAAGTAAATAACATATGATAAAATGATATATGGTGTACGAAATAATCATATCGATGAAAAATTATATAGATATTTAGGGGAAATATTATGTCTTCTGATCAATGAAAATTGAATATTTTAAGGGTACTATAAAAATGAATCAAGGAAGTGAATATCATTACTACCCTTAACCAAATTAATAATAAACCATCAAGAGGAAGAACATGGATGGTATCAATACAACATATCCTATGTGGATTAAAATAAATGGTTATTTGTATTTTATTAACAAAAATAATATAAAATATCTTATTAAAAACATTATTGAGGAATATATTCATTTTATTCTAAAAAAATGAAACAAATTTTTATTGAAAATTAATTTTTTTATAAATTTTATTTTAAAATAAACCCTTTAATAATTCAAAATAATCTTCAGGTAATTAATAAAAATTTTTTTTAAATGACATACAATGTAAAAAGAACATTACATTTTAAGGGTAGAAGGTTAGAAAAGTGCATTATTTGGACAGTGAGAAAAAGATTAATTTGAAATAAAATTGCAAAGAAAAAAAGGTAAACATGTATTTAACCAATAATTTTGTAAAGGATCAAAACATTTGTGGTTTTTTTAGAAAAATGACTTTTCAAATAAAAGAGTATCTCCAACTAAAGATAGAAATGATTTAAGGTTTACTTATTAACACTTTCTAAAACATTTTGACTACCAAATAAAGGGAAAATGGTATTATTAAATTAAAAAAGACATTAATAGAATATATGAGAATAAAATTAAAGGGTTCATTGAACAATAATCATATAAATTTCTTTAATTTAAAATTAAGAATAAAAAATCATGATTAGAATGATATTGTGAAATAAACTCTTAAAATGATCATAAATTTTAAGGGATAATTGATCCATGAATTGATTATGTATATAAAATTGAAAAACATATATAAGAATTTTAAATACATAATTATATATTAAAATTAATTATTCACATAATCATATAATATTAATGATAATGAGGAAGTAACATAACCCTTTAAAAAACTAATTGACTTATGAAATTTCTTTACAACTTGATAATTTTAATTTAAAATATCCTTAAATGAAATGATTGAAATTGAAACTAAGAATATCATGAATATTTATATATTCCTTATATTACATGTAAAAGTTTTAATATGAAAACAATATATAGGAAATTAGGTGCACAAGGATAATGTATTCCTGAAAGAATGGAAACTAAGATGTTGTCCCTTACCATGTGTTTTCTTTCCGGTGAAAATAATTTATCCTCATGTTTAATTTTTTTAATCATGTAACTAACTTATAAAATAACTATAACCATATTTATAATATCATATATGATCTTTTTATAATATCATTTTACTAGTATGTTAACAAAATTTTATTATATTCACTATTTTCAGGTGTTAATTTCCATGTGTTTTGATTTTGTTTTAAATATTGATTTTTTTTCTTATATAGATCATGATTTCCTCATATCCATGATTAATAATTGAAGTAAATATCATATATATTCAATATATATTAATTTACAATAATCATTAATGTTTGAAAATAATAATAGAAATTCACCATTCATGGAGACGGTAGGTCATACATACACATGAACACTACTTCCATTTCCTTATCATATTTAACATAATGAAAGGTAAATGATACATATATATATATAATAATTAAAGTATCATATTTATTTAGAAATTTTCAAATAATTTTATTAAAATAATCTTTTATAAATTCCATGTATAGTGTGAATGAATCATATCCCTTTAAGGAGGTGTTAGTCCACATGTCTGCAAACGATGTTATCATATTCCGAAAAAATGTAAAGAATTGGGGTATGTGTTATATAAATAATTTATGTAGCCAAAATACATTAAAAATAATATATATATAATATATAAATTACAAATATGTCATTATTTATAACCGTTGAAGGGGGTAATGGAAGAATGAATGACATTAGTTCGCAAGGTGCTAGTCCACCGTACACATGAACCATGATTACATATCCAATTTTATGAATGTTTGTGAAATTATAGGTCAAAATATTATAATAAATAATATCATTATATTTAATACACTTATTTTATTATACAATAATTATTTAAAAATAATTGAATCGGTTGATATGTTAATGAATCAAAAATGATTATTGATGAATTTTACCTCATATTCGGGTAACTCCTTTTTTTTTATTCCAAAAGACTTCCTTGGTATAATTTAATCCTAAAGTGAGGATTATAGTATTAGTTTATGTATATTTCGAGTTTTTTTTTGGAGATTTGGGTTGTTACAAATGGCTTTATAGGTGTGAATAAGTGGTAGGGGGTGTGTCTTTTTATAGTGGAGGAGGAGTGACATTCTTGTAAATATTTAAAAGAGGGAATTCCACCCATGTTTTTTCATGTAATGTGGATCAAATAATGAACCATATTAGATAAAATGGAATATATGATATAAATATTTCCATATAATAGATTTTTTATAAGTTTATAGGTCATTTTGTCTCTTACGTTCATGGTTTAGTCCCTTGTTTAGGTAATTTTCACATTAGTTACTGTAATTAATTTTAATCAATTTTCTTAATATTTTTTGTAATAAAAATATATTGAACATATTATAAATTATAAATTATTATTATTAAAAATATTGAATACTTTTTTTCAAATCCCTATCACAAAATTGGGAAAAATTAATTTAAAATTAATCCCACAAACGGGACATCAAAGGATGTTTTTTCAAAGAAAAAATGATGAAACATTTGAATTATTTTATACATAATTTCAATAAGAAATTTATTAGAATGAAATAAATTGGAATAATATATGTATAATTGATCTAATATTACTTTAAAACCAATTTTAAATATAATTTAACTATATAAATAAATTATTCGAAAAAATAATATTCACATAAAATATAATATTTTTCATTTATTTACCAAAATAATAAACATCATATAAAAATACAAAAAATCACCCCTAAGATAGTTTTTACATTAAAAATTAAAATATGAAGTTAATTTTTTCATATAATATTTATTAATGTGTCAACATTAGTTCTTAAAAGAAGCTTGACATTAAAAGGTGACAAAATATCCTTTAAAAAAATATTTTTTGAAGCGTAAAGCTCAATTTATTATTATCTTATGATTACCAAATATATCGGATGAATATCATAAGTATTTTATTGAATATATAATATATATATATATATATTTCATTAATATAATTCATTAATAGTAATTAATTATTTTTTTAGCATAAAACACCTTTGTAAACATAAAAACATTTAGTTTATATTCAAGTGTGTTTTATATTTTTTTAGAATTAATTGTCATCCTAGTATGTTTTAAAAATAATATATTTTCAATATTTATTTCTTAATATTAATAGAAACTAGTTTAATTTATATGTTATATCTTATTATATTAAATTATATTTTTTAATAATATATTGTTGTTCGTTAAAACTCGGTCTTATGTGTAACACAAGTCATCAAAAAAGTCACTTTGGCGTGCGATATAAGATAACGTAGTATTTCAAGAATTTAAAGATATAGAATATATTAAATTTATTTCAAATATTAAATATACCATAAATTATCAAGATGTTATATTACTTTCTATGTTTATTGTTGTGTGTTATACAAACTATCGAATAAAATGTTTTCAATTTGGAATTTTCAGGGTGTTAGATGATTGTTTTTATTATATGTTTTTATATCTAATTTTTTAATTTTTTATATACCATTAATTTTTTATATTTTTTAATATATTCATATTTTATATTTTGATATTAGTTATTCAATGGATTTTAAGTGGATCAATTTTCAAATAACCACTCATGATTTGAAAAAGGATTTAATAATTTCATGGAATTCACTAACCGAAATATGAAAAAATAAGTTTTTATTATTTTTACATTCATGAAGTGTTTGATTATGACCAACTTTAATTATATATAACTTAAATACCATATCATTTTCTATAGTTTTATAAATAATTATATTGTTTGAATTTGGTATGGTGAAAAAATTGAAAATTTAGCATCTAATATCGATAAAACTATCAGGAATGAGACATATGATAACATTAAAGATTTAATTAATGAAATAGGTATTGGAAACAGAAAAATAGAAAATATATAATGATTCTATGTGTATTCTGAGTAACCATTATTCATAGGTTTATCAAAATATACAATATTATCGATAGTTCTTAGATTGGTAAACTTGAAATTAAGAAATGGGTGGAGTGATAACACTTTCACTAAGATTCTTATTATTTTAAAAGATATAATCCAAGAAGGAAATGAGATTAATGATTCCAATTATGAGGAAAAAAATATTACTCCCAATGAGATTGGGGTATAAAAATTTACATGCTTTCCCTAATGATTGTGTTTTATATAAGAAATAATACTAATGTTTATCAAAATGTCTTAAATGTGGGACATCACGATATAAGGCGGATGGAAAATTCAAATTTGTTTAATTTTCTAGAACTAAAATTAAACATCTTTCTAAATAAATTTGTTAACTTCCAATAATTCAATAAATTAATTCCAATAATTATACTATGATTCATTACCAGGTACCAAAAACAACCCTCATTCTAAAAAAGATGGTATATTCTAAACATTCCTTATTTTAGGTATCTATTTTTAAATTCAATTAATGAGAAAATATTAATATTGCATACATAAAAGTGAATATCTGATGGTAACATACATAACCCGTCTACTTTCCTATATTAGAAGATATTCGATAAGAATTTTCTTTATTTTATAAGTGATGATAGAAATATCAGAATGAGACTATGCATAGATAGAATGAATCAATTTCAGAGCCTAAGTATCCAACATAGTTAATGGATTAATTTTTTTTTGGCATTTTAAAATTTTATACATAGAAATATATAAATACAAAAAATATATTATGGGGATTATGATTATTTATTGACAAAAAAACATTAAAAAGAGATATTAATGTGTATCTTTTACCATTGATTGATGGTTTGAAGCTTCTATGGGGGAAAGATGTTACTTATTTTATACATATAAGAAATTATATTTTCATTTGTATGCTATGATAATGTTAACTATAACTTAATTTCCTTTATATGGATATATATTGGGATACAGTGTTAAGGGACATAAAAATATTAAATTTTTGAAGAAGATAATTTTATTAAAAATTTCATAATTGAAAAATAAATTGTTTATGGTACATAAATGATTTATACATATTGATCATCATTATCATTGATTGGAAAAAATAAATTAATGGTTTACAAGAATTTATTCTTTTCCTAAAACCATTATCAGTTGATGAATTTTAAGATAGAGTGAGAGATATTTATTTCACATTAGAACAGAAAGAAAGTTGTGGTAATTCAAAACAATATCCAGAATAAATAGTCTACCTTTTTCAAACTACCTTATTAGATATTTTTAGAGATAAAACATAACACTCGAATCATTTATTTTGATAAAAACATGTGTCAAAGTTTTATTGTGGATTTTGTAGTCATAAAAATAAAGAAAAAATTATGGAAACTATTCTATAATGGACATGATTTCAATGAGAATATGTTTGTAGTATTTTTCCACTATAAAATAAACTTTCCTTATTTAACTCCTACTTGTCACATAGAAATCAAGAGCGGGAAGGTAAATTTTTTTAGTGCCTGTATAGTATTAAAGTACCTAATAGATATTATTGAAATGTAATGAATTTTTTTCATTAAAGGATTATAAATTAATAGGTTTCAAATTTAGTCATTGTCATGTATTAATGCAATAAGTTCTATCGGTCAGACAAGAAAGTATATTGTTGGAACCTATCCAAAATAAAATCATCATGTTATATAGTTTTTTCAAATACATTTTTAGAAATGTAATTTACCCAAATTTGATAGATGTATTAAAAAATGAAGTTACTATTATAATTTTTCAATGAGAAATGTATTTACCACCTATGTTTTTTGATATAATGGTTCATCTAGTAATTCATATGGTGTGTGAGATAAGAATATGATGGATTGTTTATTTTAATTAGTTTTATCCTTTTGAATGATATATGAATATTTTGAATAGAGATATGAAAAATACTCAGGAATGAAAGGCCTTTATTTTTCAAAAATATGTTTTATAAGAGTAAATTGAGCTATTTTCTGATTATTTAAATGATGTAGAGCATATTAATATTACTATATCTTGACATATGATATTTTATTGTGAAGGAAAAAGCATTTGAGGCTTAATGGTGAAGTTTATTCCATGTGCTGAAGTGATGCAATTACATTTATATATTTTTTACAACATAGATGAGGTTGAACACTATATATCAGAATATATTTTTAAACTAAAGGTAAGATATAAAAAAATAAATGAAAATTGGCTGATGATTGAGTATAAAAAGACATTTCCTTCATGATTTAAATATAAATTCATCCTAAATATATCTACATAGGAAACATTGAAATGTTTGGAAAGAGGACTATCTCTTAATGTGAACACATTGTCTGGTTTTGATAGTAATTGGTACACATTTTACAAAAATTATTAAAATGACAAGTGTAACATTCAAAGTGGTGGGGTAATTTTTATAACTGAATTACTGTATTTTCAAGTCCAAAAGATAAAAACCAAATTTCCACATCAACAAAATAATTTGGAGTTCCTGTGGATATTTGGGATATTAATTATACTAAATTTTGAGTCCTAGTTTTTATATGTAACTAGATTGATCCTAATAGTGGTCTAAAACTTAATTTTCTTTTGGGTTTACACAAGTTTATTTATAATTATTTAGTTTAAAATAGGAAGCATTTATCATTACAACCTAATAAAATAAAATATTTTATTTCATTGATCCATCAAATGATTATTGATCAGTTCTTTTTCAATGGAAAGGAATTCAATTGGATGATGAGGATGATGATGATGTTATAGATTTATATGAAAACTTTTCATCTATTAAAAAATTTATAGATGATAACAATGATGATAATATAGACATATTGCATGATGTAAAAAATGATCATGCTGAAGTGATATGGGAAAACACTAAATTACCCTCTTAATTAAATTTTTAAATATTTATATTATATTTATTTGTTATAGTTTACATGTATGAACTGTATTTTTTATTAATTATTGGATGTTTAAATATATTTATTTAAATATTTATTTATTTATTGTGTTAAAATTTTTATTCCATATGCATGGAGAAATATTTTTTTATGGTAAAACCAGACGTATATCATTATGTTTATTTAAATTTACATATATAAAAACACTTATATATAAACATGATATTTATTTTTATAAATGTTTCTATCTTTTTAGAATTTATGTTTATATATAATATTTTTGATCATAGGTTTTTTAGTTTTGGATCATGAAATCCTTATTTTTTTGAAACTTACACATGAGTGACACTAATTGTTTAATTACATAATTTTATCATCATTTTTTTAAATATTTAATTTTCTAATAATATGTAGGTACACTGTATTTAATTATATTTTCCTATTTAATTAAATAAAAAGAGGTCGAGGAATATTTATGAAGGTATATGACTTTTACATATTATTAAATATTTAGTAATATAAATATTTACTTAAATCAAAATTTTAATTTTTAAAAAATAAGTTCAAGACTACTGATGCACATATTGTTAATGTGCCTCATATGAAGGAGTATTCTTTTTATTCTATATCCAAATCAATTTCTAGAATTGGTAAACTCAGTATTACACATTTACCAAAACTCTCACTTTCCCATGGAGACCAAAGAATGGTAATTATTTTTAATGATAATAATAACCCAACAGTCCAAAATATAACAGATTTTTCTAGTTATATCACCATGTATGGCCATTATAGGATAAAAATTTTATATCTTAACTGGAAGTATGTTAAAAAGATGGTGATAGGGAATCTACGAGAGTCTATAATGGAAAAATATCTAACTTGAATTATTTTTTTCTCATTTTATGAATATTTTATATTTAAAATGACTAATTTATAATCTATTCATTTATATATATAAGTCAATTATGAAAAAGTGAAATAAATTAAGAAAATATTTCTATAAAATTATTTAGTTTAATGGAGATATTTTAAAACAAAATTGACAAAAAAACCTGTTTTTGGGAATTTATAAAATGAAATCCCATGCCTCAAGCATGTGTTTTTAGGTGAAAACACATGGATGAAAATTTTCAGTAACCGACATGATGAATCATTTATGGCATGATAATTATTTTATATTGTAAAATTTATTTTATATTACCTCATTACTTATATAATTATTTTTATGTAATAGTTCTCTAGGAGATATCATCAAGATATCTAGTTAGAGAACATATAACCTCATAATTTATCATGTGGTGGGTATCATTTATTAGAGGATAAAATGATTGTAGAAATGTTTTATGCAATAATATCTCAATATTATAGTGGTTTATAAGAAGTCTAGTTCAGAATTTTATGTTTCCACAATATCTATGAAAAATGAAAAAGTGAAAGAATAAAAATAAATATAAAAATATATTACAAAGAAATTGATGAATGTAGCTACCAAAATTGTTAGAAATTAATTTCTATTTCCGATGAATATTTCTATATTTTAAATTAACAACACTAAAATTTAATTTTAAATTTTCATTTAAGTATAAAATTTAGGATCTTGTGATACATGGTACTTTTATTCCCAAGGGTTAGATGGATATACTAGCTACTAATTTAGAAAACTAGAACACCTTGGTTGTGTAAGTGGATATGAGGTAGGTGTTACTGTTAGGAAAGTTTTTTCTCAGAAAAGTATGAAATCAAGAAACAATTTAAAATATTCAATAAATTATAATCTAAAAGACCTAAAAAATCCAAGGATGATAAAATTAAATCATCCATATGGGATACATTTGAAAAATTAATGATATAATCATAACTTGTGTAGCTTAATCAACCAACTCATCTTAGAGAGGCTACACAACCTACCCAATCTACCTACATAGATCCTCCACCTCCTTATTTTGACAAGACGATATACTATGAGTTGTATGCTATAGATCACATGTACATATTGTAACATACACAATTATATTTATTTTTGGGGAATTTGTACTTCACCATCCTATTCAGTTGGGTCAGGTAAGAATATAATTACATGATATTATTCCTTTAACTATTATACTACCATTTCTTATCGAGGAGGTTATCAAAGTTAGAGATTATATGGGACATTTTTTGCTTTGTCAGGCTAACTTTCATGGTTATCTAAGAAACAAGGCCTACATTTCTTTTGAAATATTATTTATATTTGATTAAAATTTACTTAATTTTTTATTAAATTTAAATTATATAAGACCATCTAAAAAAAAAATTAGTTCAAAATAAACAAAAGGCTATGTCACCCAAAACAAAAGATATATATGAGATTCTTGATGGGCTAAAAAGATTATCCCAGGTTTCATAAAATGGATGTTTTACAACTTGGAAGATCATTTTAACTTCCCTATGTTTAGTTTAACTCCCTCGTAAATTAGTTTTTACCTTAATGATAGCAATTAATTTTTAACGAGTTTACTATTGATAATGGTATAAAATTAAGTTAAACCTATAATATAATACAAATTTTGATGAATAATAATATTTAGTCCATTTTTATAATTTATATTCACATATGTGGTAGAATATAATTTATAATTATACCCATAAATGTGATGAAAAAGTGGGTTTCCAAAGAGAAAATTCTCATAAGTTTAGAAGGTTTTAATATAAAATTTCAATATGAAATTTAATAAACAAAAATAAATTTTATGAATTATAAAATATTAAAAATAATTATAATTTAAAACAAAATGAGAATATAATATAACTTTGTAAATAATTAAAATGAAAAGTCAGTTTTTGATAAAAAAATATTTATTTTTCTGTATTCATAAAAAATGAAATATTTATGAATATTTGAAAAAATCACCCTAACATAATTATTATATGAAGATTTATAAAATGATGTTAATATTATCAAATAAATATACTAAAATTAGTAAGAATTATTTTTAAATTATATACACAAAGATCGTGTAAACATGTACTTAATAAAATGTAGTTTTTGAGAAAATATTACATTTTCTTTTACATAATTCTTATTTTATTTCTAATATATAGATAACTATAATTTTAAAAACATAGTTACTACTATTAATAACCACCAAATTAATGTTTCAGTTATAATGGTCATGTTTTAAATAATAATATTCTAACAGATTATTTTTTCCTTAAATCTCATTTTTATGTGTATCACAAACTATCAGTGGGATTGAATTTATTTAAAAACAAACATATTAGAAAGTATTAGGGTGTAACATTTTCTTATAATATTGGTGTTTTATTTCATATATGCTATTAAACCCAAGATTATATTTTAAAATCATTATCTATACAAACATTTTTATAGAAACTCAAAAAAGTGTATAAATTACAGTAAATAATAATCGAGAAATAGTAGAAACAATCATATTTTTTTATAAAACATGGACAAATAATTGAAAATATTCCCGACCAAAAAGAGTATGAAAGTATGTTTTCTATAAAAACACATTTTTGGGATTTTACTGAAAATGTCCAAGACAACCCGATCGAAAAATTTATTAAGAAAATAAACACAAAGAGCCCATCATTACAAACAGTCATTAAAAACTCTAGAATATTAAACACCCCTCATATCAACATTAACCATATATGAACAACAGTTACGAGATCTAAAATACCACATCGAGCTCATCTCGATAGTCACCATTTTGGGGATTTTTATTACAAAATGAGGGGAAAATGGAAGGAAAAAATTTATCTTATAGAAATCATCATAAAATAATAAAATATGTGGTGTTTATGATAGAAATATCATATAAATACTCAAATAGAAACATAGAGATAAATAATACTCAATAATAATTATATTGTGAGATAAAATTTTACCAGAAACCTAAATTTTCTTGTAAGTTCTTTTAAACTCTTGTATATTATATTTAAATTTATTATAGTTATCCAATAACACTATATTAATACTTATAATACCATATATTCTATATTTAAAAAATCTTATCATTCATTCATTATCAATTAGTTATTAAATTCTCTATTCGAGGTGATAACTACGTCATTTTTATAGATGTTTCAGTTAGGAAGTTTCAGTCCTTAAAATATTATCATGGTTCCATAGTCTATAGAAAGTTAATAATTTAATTTATATATTATTATTATATAATATTTCTATTATTAAATATTTATAAAATTTTAATGACATAAACATTATAACATCACTCATGCAGGAGGTAAAACTGATAAAAACAAGAGGTGGTTATAAAGACTGAATGAGTAAGAATGTGATAAGGTATAATCATTGTATACAATTTATATAATATTATTAATTAGGTATGTAAAATATATATTCATTATATACAATTTTTGTACTATCCATAAATGGTTGAAATTGAAAATGAAATATATCACTCATTGGGATGGTAGTTCATACAAACAAATTAATGTTACTTCCATTTTCTAATAAGAAAAAGGAAAAGAAAGTAGATAATATTTTATAATTTTATAATCATTATTAAATCATAAATATCATATATATTTATTAAATATTTCATAACAACTATTTATGAGAGGTTGTGATGGAAAATGAATCACATCGCTATGTGGAGGCGATGGTCCTCATGTATGCCCATATGATACTTTCATTTCCCATATGAAATAAGGGTTAAAATGGTTATACCATAATCCTAATAAAATATTTTTACATTTATTATACATGATTAATTATTATAAGATTTAAAAATAGATTTATATTTAATAGAAGAAGATAAAAACTTTTCAAGAGTCAGTAAATAGGATTACCTCTTATTTTAGAGACCAAGAAAGGAATATCAAGAATAAAGGGAAGTAATATAATAAAGGTTATAGGTTGTAATTGAATGATATTGAAGGTTCAGACATTGTTAATAAAGGAGTAGGGGTGGTTCTCTTTTATATTTGAGGGAAATGAAACTCATATAATTTCATAAAAGACTAAAATATAATATATATCAAAATCAAGTAAAGTTAAACCAAATAACAAAGAATTTATTTATTAAAAATTATTGGGTAAAAATAAACTCATCCAATTATATTTATAATTTTTTTGGAGACATTTTAATTCTTATATCCTCATTAATTTCCCTTTAAACAAAATTTTACCTTAATTGTGATAAAATAACTTTTTATCATGATAACATAATTATATTCATAGAAATTATGAGGAGATTATATGATTTTTTATAAATTATAATTAGATACATGGACAACATTTAATCATATGAAAAATATATTTTTAGGGGATAATAAATTTAATATAAGTACGTAAAACAACAGGAAAATAGATTTTAGAAAAATACATGATTTAATCATAAAAACCACTTCCCTGTGAAATCAAATATGAAGTTGATTTCCTTGAATATTTATTTATAAGTAATAATAGAAATATTTTAGACTTTTAAATCAACAAACAAGACAATTTAACCTTCAAATCATACCATTAATTTCAAATATGAAAAATAGTTATTAATTTCGATAAAATAAAATTCACAATCCTAAAAGTTAATAAAGGGTCTCCAAAGTTAAAATAATGTTTAAAATAAATTATTTAAGTCCTAAAATATATATTTGGACAACAAAAAATCTCTCCAAAAGGATAGTGGATTGTTTTAGATATTTTGTAAAGCAATATATTGTAGTTTTAACCATGTTTTACATGTTTTTACCCTTACTGAGGTGACAAATCATTACTATGCTTACTATTCATAAGGGCCCAAAAACAAAATTAAAATATTTTTAAATTTTGAACCTAATAATTCCAAATCTTGAATTTATTTTTAGTATTAAATTTCTGGAATTGGTATAGTTGATTTTAATACAAATGCATAAAACAAAAAGGAAAACTGTTTTTAGAAAAATGTATTTAAGACCAAAAATGAACTTATAACAAAATAACGTATAATGCTAAATAAAATATAATTAATAAATTTTTATCTAATTAAATGATAATTAATTTAATTTATTGTTATATTAAAAACCTAATGATATTTTGAAATTAAATTTTTATGTAAAATAAATGATTGTTTTATAAAAAGTTATATCTTCACTATTCTTTTAAATATAAATATTTTCCAAAAAATAAAAAAAATTCAACATAAAAAAATTAAAAACATTTTATTTCCTAAAATATTTTCGTTTAGTCAAATAATTTCTCTAAAAATATCATAAATTAATTATAACTTTTACATAGAAAAAATAATAAAAATAATGCATTTATGAAAATATATTGAAGCATAAAATGACTTTACAAACAATTCATCACCAGTTTATTATGGATTGATAAATACATTTTCATCATATAAAAACATTATAAAATTTTTTTATAATGATTTTATTTCTATTTATTCTTTTATTTTATCAACTAGGTTATATTAGTCATATTTAAATAATAATATTTTAATATTATATCTTAAATCGCTTAAATATTGACATTGTATATCAAGTAAATAGTAAATCTTATTATCATTTTAAAAACAATTTTTATAGTATTAAATGTATCCTCTAAATCTAAAATTACAAAAACCAATAAATATAAAAATTCTGAATCTATTTTAAAATATTCCACAATTTAAAATTTATTTTACATGTTAGAATATTTGTTTAACAACTTTTAACTGAGATTCTTTAAGATTAGAATAAAATATGACACATAAATAAGAATTGAACATAATATTTTATCTAGAAGTATTAAAATATAAATATTTAATAATTATGATTATAAATATTTTTTGACATATACATTCTGTAGATTTATAAAAATTGAACTTATAATATTTGATCATAGGTGTTTTAATATTCTTATAAAAATATAAAGCAAACAGTTTAACTATATATTTTACATATTACTTTTATTAAAAAATATTTCATTATTTTGTTAAAAAATTTGAATACCCTAGAAGAATATGAGTTCTCCAATTAAAATCTAATAAAATTCGTTTAATATCAAGTTATAAAATTATTTTTAAATAAAATATCATTAAGATAAAAAATATAATCAATATTTATTTGAATAATTTAAAAATAATTTTAATAAATTAATGATGCTATACCTTTTTTTGAAAAGGCCCCATAGCCAGAATGGACAATGCATTAAATATAATAATAACATGTTACAAAAGTTATAAAGAGTGGATTATTTTTACAATCCCTTATATGTAATGGAAATAGGTCCAAAAGAATATATTCAAGCTATATGAGACCCATATTAATCATTTTGTTGTTAAGGCCATCTACCACCAATTTTTCTTCTTAGTATTTAGAGTGATAATAAAATTGAGGCTCATTAGAATTTCCATACACTCAATGAAAATCATAATTAATATCCATGATAAATGAAGTGTACCATTTCTAATGTCATGAATGATGGAAGTTAAAATAAATTCAATCTATAAGTATTCCTATCATATAGATCGAGAAAAAGAGGATACATTAATGACACCTTTAATTTATGTATCAAGAGAAGAATCCAGGTCACATGCGCTATAGAAACACCAAAGGACATTTTAACCATGACCGAGAAGAACAATTTTTCCACCCAAAGGGCCCAAATTCCCTTTTTACGACCCATCTATGTTGGATTTTATACAAATATGCATGGGTGGTTTCTATACGACCTCAAAAATCCTAACCGGGGGATTATCGTTTTAAAAAATACTAAATCTCATTAAAATCATGAATTTATGGGAACTATTTTAAAAATGAATATTTTGAATCAGGTTTTAAACTTTAGTTAAGATAGTAGTCCTAATAATAACTAAATGATAGTTGAAGGAAATGTTCTAACAAAAAGCATCATTATTATTGAACCGCATGGAATATAGTATCTCACTAATAAAAACATAGAAAAGAGTCCTAATATGGAGAGTTATTCCTATTTGATTACATTTTAAGAAATAATATTTAGGGAATGAACTCTTGGACTTAGAAGTTCAAATAGTTCATTAACAACCTTCCATTGTGATTAATACGTTGAAATAATAAGGAATATGTGATTAGCATCTTCCCTGGGTTGGATGCAGAGGGAATAACATGAGAAAAAAGACATTCAATAATGCTTCAAACATTTTTCTGTAGGTAACCAGTTGTGAGAAATTCTACAGATCAAATGAAAATGTGATGGTTTAATCCAAGGCCTTTTAAATTTTTTATACATTAAAAGTACCAATTTAATCTTTCAAAATTGTGATTGTAGAACAAATTAATATCGAGAAAACCATTCTTACTATGTTTATACATATGAATATCTATACCTAAAAAAATAATAGCCATAAATAATATATTTTATCTCCTCTTATATATGTTCATGTGCCTCAGAATATTCATTCATAGCACTATACAGTCCCAGGAAAGATTCTAGTGGATTAAAAGCCTTAATAAGTGAAGATCATATACAATTATAAAACCAGAATTTAATAGAGGAGTTTTTGGCTAACAATATTGTGAGAATCGGTAATGAAGGAAAAATGGAAGAGATAATGTATAAATAATTATTTTTCTTCATATTGTCAAGTAATATTTCTCTAATAATGGTAGGGGAAATAGAATTTTTATTGACTAGGTTATAGGAATAACATTTTTACAAGTTATCATTAAAATAATTTATATTTTTGATATAGTTTCCACTATTATAAATTGGTTGGTATTTTTTTCCAAAAGTCTGTCTCCATTTTTTTTATTAATACTACCACACCAAAGAATTATTTTACTGAAAAAATTAATATTTATGATCAGGACCCTAGGCCACAAATGAGAATATACATTATCTTTATTAAAACCATTTTACAATAAAAAAGTAATAATATTATACCATCATAATTTGTTTACATTATACAATATATAGCCAAAGACAACTTGAAAACATGACTATGATATTTCTTAATTTGAAAATGTGGTAGTGGATAAATATATAATTATTCAAAAATAAAAACATTTAAAAAGTCACCTTTTTTCATCAATTTAAAATAATTTAAATCTTTAAGAATATAAAAATCTACCAAAATTATAATATATTCAATCCTATGAAGAGGTGAACTATATTAATTAAAATATATACCTTATTATTGAAAATATCATTGATATACAATACTTTCCTTATTCTTAATAGTTAGACCAAATTCATTAATTTTATTACTAAAAATAAATTTAGTATCAATAATATGCTTATCTACATGTGGTTTAACAAAAATAAAACATTATTAAAAAAATTGATTATGTTAATATTTCTTTACAAAAATGTAATTAATATGATTAAAATAATTTAAAACCTCATTTTCCCACACATAGATGAAAAAAGGGAATTTGCATAAAAATTCAAAATTGAATTTCATGTTTTAATTAAATAATTTACATTACTAATAAATTCATAAAAGGTGTTATTTATGATTTTTATATTATTTAGAATCATAATGATAAGGATTAAGATCCTTATCAATAAATATATTTTTATATTGGGTATTTTCTTCTCAAAATTTAATTTAATTTAATTCTTCTTGAAAACTATCTAAATATTAATTTTTTGTGAAATCATTTTGAGAAAAATTAACAAGAATAGATTTTAATATAAACATTTTTCTATTATCATAAACCCTATAATCCTTAATTTTATTAAAATACCTCAAAACAATTCATTTATAACTTTTAGAATAAAATTTATCTATATTATTATTTTTATTTAAAATTAAATCATGACACCAAAAATTTTGGAAAAAAGAACATTTGGTTTTGTTCTAATAAAAATCTCATAATGATATTTCATTAAGAAATTCGAATATAAAAAAATTTAAAATATAAAAAAATTTATTAATAGATTTATCCCAAAAATTAGTAAGTAAATTATATTCATTTTACATATTTATATCCATTTTTAAAATAAATAAATAATTTTTAATAAAAACTATATTTTATGTATTCATTGAGATTAAAAGTTACAAAAATAAAAAATTTAGTTATAATTGTTTTTAAAATATTGATTTAAAAATTAACCCCAATTATCACTTCTAATAAAAATAATTAATTTTTTTATTTTGAACAAATTTATAATAATAATTGAATAAAAATTAATCTTCACTTTCATGAGGCAATAAATAAGTCCAATTATATATAAAAAGATTATAAGTAATTTCAAAAACACATCTCATACCTCTAAAACTACAAATATGCATTTGAAAAAAATAAAAAAAATTAAGATTTAGGTGTCTAGAAATTTTTCTTTTATTTAGGGATCTAAAAATAATTATAAATTGTCTAAATTATAAATAATAATCCCATATAAAATTATTTTTGATTTTCAAATCAGTAAGGTACTACACGTGTCCTTTCATTCCGAGTTTATTTAATAACTAAAAGATCACATGCCCCTGAATTTGATGTCATATGATACCATCTATTTCAATATAATTAGAATAAATAAAATTCCACACTGTTAAAATAGAAAAATAAATAGGATATATATTATTTTTTATTGTTATCATAAAATTTATATAATAATTTTGGATAAATAAACATTTATTATCATGAAACTTACACTGATTCCATCATTATATATTTATGTAACACTAATTATGCTATGTTTAAAATCTATAAAATATAAAATATTAAAAATTTAAATATTTTTAGATAAGAAATTTGACACCCTTAAAGTTTGTGATATATTTTTATTTATATAAAATAAATTTCATTGATATCTTTCTCTAGACACAACATCAGGTGTAAATAAACTAAGATATGCTAATGAATTATTATTGTCAAATATGGTATTTATCAAATAGATGTTTGATTAAAAAATATGAACATGATTATCTAAATTATAAAATGTAATTTTTGAAAAGGTATAAAAATAATTCATCAGTTTTCAATCAGTGAGGAACTAAAACGAAATCTTTTAAGGGTAAAAAGATTTATTTATTTTGAAAACAGTATTTTGCTGAGAAATTTGTTTTTATCACTTAAAATGAAATAATTTATTATTTATAAATGGTTTTAAATAAATTATTATATAACATATTCAATATATTATTCTAACACATTTTTCACTATTGTTATTTGGTAGGGAATACAAATAAGTTAATTTTACTATTCAAAAATCAATTTTTTCAAAAGAATTTATTGCATTTTCTGTATGGATTATATAATTAATTTCCAAAAAAATAAAAATATTATTTCAAAAAAATTATATTTTTTTAATAATAACATGAAAATTATCTTAATGTTATTTTTTTTATTTTTCTAAAAATATTAATTTTCAGGGAATATTTAAAGAGATATCGATTTTATTAAAAATTTTCTTTTCCATTTTGGTAATTAAAAATTCACATTTTTCATTGAAATGGTTTGAATTTTTTTTATTTTGATTAAAAACAATCCTATTGATATCATTATAATAAAAATTATACCTACTTTAAAAAAAACATTTTTAAATATAAAATTTCATTTTTTCTGGAAACTGGTTTTCATTGTGTATTGTGGATTTATTTTAAAATTATTTTCTACCACCTATAAGAATTTATTGTTATAAAATTAATTAAATATATCTTATCATCTTAATTAATATTATATAATAATCCCAACATAATATTTGGTCATTATAAATAGTAAATTTTGAAAATATTCAATACTATTATAGATGTTAAAAGAGGTTAATGATGGGGTAAACTGACAATATATGAGCTATAATGACCTAAAAACTTATCTAAATTCTGTTTTATAGTCACCTTTTTATCATATATTATCTAATATTCAAAAAAGAGTAAATTTGGATCCATTTTTCTCAATTAAGGCAATAGTATATTCTAATCATTTGAAAAACACCATGTGTGTCATATCCCTCCCTTACAAAAGGATACCACCTCTCGTATCATCCTCACACTTTAATGGCCCATTATATCATACAATACATACCAAAGTACTTTCCAAAAATCATTCCCCATATTCTATATGATAAGGTTTCATTAGAATATCATCCTTTTGAGGATTAATGTTTAAGCGAAATGAGGTTTCACAATGAATTGGTATAACTCTTGAACTATTTCATTATATTTTTTTCTTCGTAAAAAATATCTAAAAATATTGTAACAATCCTAAAATTATAAATTCTATAGTGAACAATAATTTACATAGATATATATTACTAATTATTAGATGAATATTCTTTTCATTACATAACCATTGATGCCATAATCATAAAGGTTAAGTATTGTTGGAAACATGGATACATAAACAATCGTTTCATAAGGGAAATACATCATCTATTACTATTATATCCATAACTTGAACCCATTATATATATATAACACTCAATACCTTTCTTCATAACCTGAGGATTTGAAAACATTGAAATGATGAGCTAAGAGGCTCACTAAGGGTAAAAAAGGGAGATATCAACACACCATGTGCATAAGGGAAATGAGAACCTGAGCATAACATTTGAAAAACTATACCCATTATATCATAGATCATAATCTTGAATCAAGGAATAAATATTGGGTGTTTATAAGACATTAATCCTTATGGAATCAAAGACCATGATCCATTAGAGCATAACATTGGCATAATACATATGTTTTTGGAAGAGAAATAAGCATATAAAACCATTCCCTTAATTTTCAAATATTATATACAAGAATATCATAGTTGAATGTGTTCACTACCCATACCATTGTATAAGTAATGGTTTACTCTAAATAATATCAATATGGACCATGTACCTTAATGAACTGGGTTCACATCCCATTCCTGTCCGATTTATCTCATGAGACATCCATCATTCCCAAGGCATTAGATGGATATATAAATGTGGGACCACCAACAACATAACGAGTATCATATATAAGTCAACCAAAAAATCATAAAACATTAATTATATCATAAACTATGAAAATAAAACTTATTTCATAGACATTTCATCCAAGATTATCCCATGTGAAATAAATGGTTTTTATAAATAAATCATATTTTTTTTCGAATCAAAACCCATGGAAAATAAATGAGTTTCATAAACATTTTGTCAATATAATATATAAACAAACCAGAGAAAAATAATTATGGAATAATTGGATCATATCCCCCAAAAGTAATTAGTTACATCAAAGGATTTTATTTATGATGAAAACACATTTAATGATCACTTTGAATATTTTTTGAGGAAAATATATTTTTCACATAGAAATCACATCATTATGTTTTAAAAATTTAAAAAATTTTATAATAAAAATTTTATTTAAAAATAATCATGGAAAAAAATAAATTAATCTTCAAATAATTAAGTGGTTATACTGGTAGGAAATCTTATTCATGATTTATAAGTTAATAGAAAACATTCTTTCCATACTTTTGTAAAAAAATGTCAAAAAGCACCACATTCAAGAAAATAAAAAGTAGATTAATTTTAAACCATTTATAAAGAAATAAATAATGAGTTAAAATAAAAATAAAAAAATCATAGGATAATATTTAAAAAATTCTTGAAAACATTTTTAGAATGTATGGATATGGAAGGGAAACAATTTTCAATAGAAGAGAATCATTTTTTTCATAAAAACATTTCTTCAATATCTTAAGTACATAAAGTGAGTAAGATGTGAGGAAACATGTAATATATAGGAATAACCATAGTAGAATAAAATTAATTTATTTTTTGAGAGGTATATCATATTTTTTTATCATCTTATACTTTATTAGAAACAAACCTGATAAACAACAAGATTGTAACCTGAAACCCTTACATATGATCTGAATTAATTTTTAGCTATTCAGAAATTAGTTATAATAAATATAGATTTATTTTAAATCAATTATATAAAAATAATCATATATATCATACCATTTATGGTTTACTTGTAACCTTTTATCACCCATTTATTATCGATTCTTTATTAAAATCACTCTTTCGGGTGATAATTGCTTTATATTTCATGTATGTTTCGGTTTGGTAGTTTCGGTATTTGAATATTTAACATGCTTACACCATTTGAAAAATGTTATTCATTATATAAATATAAAAAATATTCATTTTATATTTATTTAAATTCATCCATAAAAGTTATAGATAGAAAAATGAATTACACCATTCATAGAGACGACATGATGTATGAATGCATGAACATTGTTTTAATTATTATATGGATAGAAATAAATAAAGGTAAATAAAAATTAATATTTAATAAATATTTATTATATAATATAAATTATATATATTTATAAAATCCATCCTAATTACCATCTATGTAAAATGAAAATGGAAAACTGATCACTTCCCTTCATGGGGGTGGTAGCCCACATGTACGAATGAGTGAAGTAATTATTTTCTAAATGATAGGAATGTTATTGTAACAGCCCGAGATTTTATGAAAAATCATCCTTTTAATTTTATTAATGTATTGTGTTGTACACTACACCAAAAGGAGCTTTCACAACATGCATCCTTGACTTGCCTTACATTACACACAATCGCAACCTTCCACGATAGCGTGTGTTGTACGCAACACCAAGTTTCGCTAAACAACGATATGCTATTAAAATATTATTAAAACTAGAGGTTATGAATAGTAATAAACACTTTTTGAAATTTTGAAATTTTTATTTTTCAAAATGGACTTCATCTTTGGATTCGTAATATCGAAATTATCTTAGGGTGAAATTTTGGTACTTTTCGGATAACTTTCATTTTCTAATGAATAGTGAAAATTACTAAATTTTAATTAAAAACAACTTTTTTTATCGAAATAATTAATAGTGATAAATTATTAATTTGAGTGGTTTTAAAGTATATTTAGAATATATTTTTACAATTTAATACAATGTTGGTCATTGGATGTAATTTCACTTTTAAACCAGACATAAACAAGTGTCAATCTTTTGATTGATATTGTTTCTTAAAAACATGCTTTTTGTTTTAACAGCGGGATTTAATTATAAAATTAATTTATGAAAATTCTATGTTATGAATTTGGTGAAATATACTTCATTTTTGAATTAGGAATATGAAATATAGCTTAGGATGAAATTTTGGCATTGTTTTGAAAAACATCAATTTTTGATGAATAGTGAAACTACTAAGTGGTAGTTAAAAAACTGAATTTTTCATAAAACTTAATTTTACCGCTTCTGTGAATGGAATTTCAAAAATCCGAGAGACACGGTTGATGTCAGTAAGTAAAATGTGGTTCAATGAGATGAAAATAATTTTTGGTGAATAGTAACTTTTTACTTTTATTTACCACGGTTAAAAATAAATAGGGTAATTAAGGGTAACAATGATATTAATATTACCCTAACACATGTCCTAATCCTATTGGACAAATGTATATCGACCAAAAACAATCTTAAGTGTAACATATTATCATTTAGGCCCACTTGGATTAGATTTGGACATTTATTATTATTTAATTCAAAGAAGAGTTAAAAGAGTTAAAATCAAAGTTTATTTACTAAAAATTTTTTAATATAGGGTTATACATAAGATAAATTCGATTGTAAATATTCATTAGAAAGCTAAAAATATTTCCTACATAATTATATTTTATTTGTAATTTTTAGACATCAAATAAGTTAATTTATTTATGACACAAAGATGATGCAGTAATTATCTTATTAATGAAATATTGACATAATTGATATTATAAATACCAAAATAAATGTAATTTAAGACTTTTTATGGATTCCACTAATTTTCTAGGTTACTATGATATATTATTGTTGATTTAATCAACATGGTTCGAACATATAATTCTATTATGACTTTCACAAAAATCATATATCAAATAGTGTCAAAATTGATTCTAAATAGTTTTAAAATCAAATATTATATTATTAATTGTTATTTTATTCCTAAAAATCTAAGGTTCGGCCAAATGACTTAGATAAGGATATATATATTAATAATAAACAATTTGGGGTTCGTTTGGCATGTTATATTAAGTGTATTAACCATATAGTGAAAGAAAACAAAAAGACACGGTAAAAGTTAAATTAACTAACTTAGAGTTAAATCTAATTGATAAGGTTACAATAGTACCCTAAACTTGTCTAAATCATATTGGTTGATAGGATTTCGACCCATCCCCACTTTATCTTCGAAATAAGACCCTTTGGAACCATTATAAACCGATTTTGACTTTAATATAAAATAATATTTTGAGATATTCCTAAGGTGCCCCTCTCCTCCCTTATAAAAGGGCACCTCCTCCCCCTCCTCCTCACACCAATTTGAGCACTCAAGCTCGGCCAACCCCTGCCATTTTCTCCTCTCCACTTCCCTAGAATAATCCTAGAGGTCCTGGTCTTCTCCAAAGACCAATCGTAGTTCCTTAAGTGGAGGATTCAAAGAGGCGTTCCAAAGAAGAGGTAATATCCATTACCGATCTTTTCAATTTATTTCTTCTTCAACTTCTTCTTCTTTAGTTGTTTCATGATAAAGTAATAACATCAGTATTTCTTATATACTGATATGTTATTATAAATATGAAACAACTCTAATTAACCTTCTATCCATCCTACGGAAAAAGGAAATCACCGCGCGTGCGTACATATGGAATACCGTCTCCACGCCGTGGTGTAATCTATTTTCCGCCACCACCTTAATTAGATGGGTATAATGGTGTAAAGAATAACTATACATAGTTATTAAAACATCATATTAATTCTGATATATTGTATAATCCACTCCAATTCAATTCAATATTTATGGAAATGATATCATCGCTTGTGCGTACGTACGGAATACCGTCTCCACGACGCGATGAGATTCATTCTCCCTGTTAACCATTTAAGAATGATTATAAAGTATATATAAGAAATAATAATGAAATATATGACATTAAAAATCTACTGGATTTATGTATATATATATATATGTATGTCATCTACTTACTTCCATTCAAGACAATAAGGAAAGGAAAACAGCGTTCATGCGTACGTACGGACTACCGTCTCCATGAACGGTGTTTTTCATTTCATTTATCTGTCTATTATATATATATATATATACTGAATATATATGATATATAAATCATATTTTATATTCTGTAAGTAAGTAAATCATGATATAAGTAATAATAATGTCAAGAACAACAAGTCAAAACACCTACAATATATGAAACGATTTTACCCAAAACGCTTCTTTAACATGGAATTTACAAAAGAACGGGTAATATAATGTCACAAGTGAACCATATATGATATCATAACAATGAATATGATTCTGTAATAAGTCAATGACATTATTTAAATCATTATACAGGAGGTTCGGACACATACGAAGCAAATCGGACCTAAGGTAAGGAAAATATCACAATCTCATTTTTATCCGAGATTGTTTATACTTTGGTATTTACTGGGGTGTATTTTATCATCCACATCCATGTTTCCTCAATATGTAATATTGTTTCCATCCACTTACAATAGTTTAAATCCAATTTTACCCTTCGGTGAGTTTTTAGTAAAGAATATGAAAGGAATATTTTGCCGTTTTTCGTACGAGGTACTTTTTGACTTTTCCGACAAAAGTACGAAGAATGTTTTTTTTAACTTATATGGCATGAATGGATTTTTAAAACATTATTTCCAAGAAGATTATTTTACAAGTTTTCAAGTTTATTTTTAATCAACTTCTTTTAGTTTAATGTTTTATGACATATTAAGAAAGGAAAAATGTTTTGGAAGTAGAAAGGATATTTTCCTCAAGAATGAAGTTCAAGTATTTTATCAAAATTATTTTCCATCTAAGATAATAAAAGGGTTCTGTTTTTATCCCTATTATTACATGGATTTGATTATGTTGTGATGGAAACCTTTTTATGAATTTCTTTATCTTATATGAATTGTTTTATGATGTCATGTTGTTTAAAAATCCCATATTTATTACATGGGTTATGCGATGATGTATGATTTATGATTATGTGGCACACATAAGAAAGGATTCATTATAAGATGGGTGGGACATATATCTCCCTCCAATGCATTGGGTAAAGATTTTATATCTCATGAGATAGACAGGGCTGGAACGGTAGGTTATACCGGTTCAGTGAAACAGGACTGAAACAAGGGTTACTCGATTCAGAAAGGGACTTTGTCCACTAAGATAGTCTTGGAAATGAGTCATGACTAACGAGAAATGATTCTCTATGATTATGTGTGAATGCCACAAAGTTTCATGTTTTAGGTTATGATTATTGTGATTACATTTCACTACCATGATTTATCCCATGTTATGAAATTATGCTCTCTTTTTCAGGTTATGATTTCCAAAATGTTATGTTCTTATGAATACGATGTGATTGATATTTCTTTTGTTTACCCTTACTGAGCATTTGAGCTCACCCTTTTATGTTTTCTTTTCCCCAGGAATAAAGAAAGGTTTTAGGTAAAAAAAGGAAGATCTTTATGGGAGATGTTGATGATCTTTCACCACGATTAGAAGATTTTATTCCGAGTTTCCAAAGACACTAAACTATTACGATCCTTGTGTGTATGTTTTTGTTATGTACTAAGTATTACTCAAAAGTAATGTAATGTTCATGTACGTCAAGCTTCGGGTCTCTACAGTTGGTATCAGAGGAAATGTTTAGTCAACCTTTGGAAACTAGGATGTGAGAACGTTAGTGAGATCCCTAGAGATATTTCTAAGTTATGTCTAGGGATTTCCCTAAGGATAAGTATACATATAGGATATAGTCCTAGAACTACGGTAATGATCTTAGAATTTAACCTAAGATGTTAGATATTGAAGGTACTCCCCCTTTATTATGTTGTTTTCTCTAGCATGATTTTTGCCTCTCACAAGATTCTTTTTGTGTTTTAGTTAATGGAGGGAACCAGAAGGAATTCAGTTAACATTGAATCCAATGGACAAATTGGTGACTATGAGAAAAACAATTGTGTAACTCCTAGAGAGAAAGATCTTGTGATTATGCCAAATCAATCATCGCGATATATGATTAACAAGGTGAAATTTAGTGGTATGCCTAATTCATCAAAGAAGAGGACGATAAACTATTATGCATGTTCGCATGTTGAGGAGCATAAAGAAAGGAAGATTGAGATTTCTAAAGAAGGGAAGAAGAACCTTGAGGAATACCTCAAATGGAGGGACCGATGTTATCTGTGTGGAGAAAAGGGTCATAGAGTGACAGACTGTTATGGAGTTCAATGTCTTATTTGTGGAGAACATGGGCATTACCCAACTCAATGCCCTGACCTAAAAAGTTACTTCTAAATCAAGGAAGGACTTTTTCCAGGACAATCATTGAAGTGGATGGACTGAAGTGTTTATGTATTGGTATTCAATAATAATGTTGTTGAGGTACTTTTATGGTGTATTAAAATATTTATGTATTGGTCTATTGTGGTTTTCAATAATTCTAAGGTACCGGTAACCATGAAAAGTGATTAAAATATTTTGGAAAGTAGATGATATGCGCATAATGAAGGGATAAGGAGGAAATGAAATGTTTGACATTATTCATGAGCTCATGATTGATATAAGGACTAAGTGATATCATGGTTTGAGTATATAGAATTTTGAGGATTTTGGTATGTGGAAAGTGTTAACTTTTAACTGCATTCATGTTTTCACTAAGGTATTCAAGAGAATACATGATTAAGGACTTTGAATGTGACCAACAAAACATATCTTATGATATATGGGGATCGACGATGGTGTTAAATCTCTGGTAAACATTTTCACTATGTTATGAGAGTGGAATGCAGTATTATGGATAAGCCTGAAGATTGGAATGGATTATGTTGGATATAAGATAGTATTGTTTAAGGATAGAAGTTTTTTTTGATATTATTGATGGGATGTTATAGTAATATAGTTTTAGAAAAAGGACAACCTGCAGGACGGGAGACCGCCCATCGCTTCGGACAAGGCTGTGGAAATCGAACCCACAACTGAAGTGCGACTGGCCTTTATCGCCTACCACTGGCCTACAGGAAGTCCCTGTTTAGTAGAAACTAGTTTTATTATATTAAGCAGTATGATATATGAAGTATAAGTCCATTTTAGGAGCCATATATGATTAATCTCACTATAGAATGACTTATGTATATTTAATAACTTTTTCTAACCTTTTGTTTGAGACAGATGGAATGAACAGTCATTCTATCACATGATCTACTAACACTTCACGAATAACAAATTCAAC
The DNA here is from genome assembly GCA_963277665.1 of Viscum album. NCBI lineage: Eukaryota > Viridiplantae > Streptophyta > Magnoliopsida > Santalales > Viscaceae > Viscum > Viscum album. Next base: position 1,699,224,428 of record OY728142.1, read on the forward strand.
TTCATTTATTTAAGATATGAAGTGGAAATTGTTCAAGGCACGAACAACAGTGAGATTGTACCAAAATAAAGTAAGTATTTATTCTAATTCAAATTTTCAACTTTAGGGAAATGATCTTGAAAACCAAAAATGTTGTCCTAGTGCCCTTATACCCGATGAATCAGATGGTACCCTAGATCATCACAAATTTATGGATTTGTGATTACTGGCTTTTCCATAGCCATGTTCTCTACCACTCTCCATCAGAACATGATGGTTAGATTTTTCTTCCATATCCATATTTTCACCTATGTTCTCCTACGTGGAAACCCAGTGATGAGTTAATTTGGGTAACCGTTACATTTCATACTTTAGTTTTTAAAGCCATGTTTTGGTATTCCTTTTTACGATGTGGGTTTCTATTAAAGAAACTTTTGAATAGTAAATAATTTATAACCCCGACAAATTTCGAGGGCAAAATTCATTTTAAGGGGGGTAGAATGTAACAGCCCGAGATTTTATGAAAAATAATCCTTTTAATTTTATTAATGTCTTGTGTTGTACACTACACCAAAAGGAGCTTTCACAACACGCATCCTTGACTTGCCTTACATTACACGCAATCGCAACCTTCCACGATAGCGTGTGTTGTACGTAACACCAAGTTTCGCTAAACAACGATATGCTATTAAAATATTATTAAAACTAGACGTTATGAATAGTAATAAACACTTTTTGAAATTTTGTAATTTTTATTTTTCAAAATGGACTTCATCTTTGGATTCGTAATATCGAAATTAGCTTAGGGTGAAATTTTGGTACTTTTCGAATAACTTTCATTTTCTAATGAATAGTGAAAATTACTAAATTTTAATTAAAAACAACTTTTTTTATCGAAATAATTAATAGTGATAAATTATTAATTTGAGTTGTTTTAAAGTATATTTAGAATATATTTTTACAATTTAATACAATGTTGGTCATTGTATGTAATTTCACATTTAAACCAGACATAAACAAGTGTCAATCTTTTGATAGATATTGTTTCTTAAAAACATGCTTTTTGTTTTAACAGCGGGATTTAATTATAAAATTAATTTATGAAACTTCTATGTTATGAATTTGGTGAAATAGACTTCATTTTTGAATTCGGAATATGAAATATAGCTTAGGATGAAATTTTGGCATTGTTCTGAAAAACATCAATTTTTGATGAATAGTGAAACTACTAAGTGGTAGTTAAAAAACTGAATTTTTCATAAAACTTAATTTTACCGCTTCTGGGAATGGAATTTCAAAAATCCGAGAGACACGGTTGATGTTAGTAAGTAAAATGTGGTTCAATGAGATGAAAATAATTTTTGGTGAATAGTAACTTTTTACTTTTATTTACCACGGTTAAAAGTAAATAGGGTAATTAAGGGTAACAATGATATTAATATTACCCTAACACATGTCCTAATACTATTGGACAAATGTATCTCGACAAAAAACAACCTTAAGTGTAAAATATTATCATTTAGGCCCACTTGGATTAGATTAGGACATTTATTATTATTTAATTCAAAGAAGAGTTAAAAGAGTTAAAATCAATGTTTATTTACTAAAACATTTTTAATATAGGGTTATACATAAGATAAATTCGATTGTAAATATTAATTAGAAAGCTAAAAAGATTTCCTACATAATGATATTTTATTTGTAATTTTTAGACATCAAATAAGGTAATTAATTTATGACACAAAGATGATGCAGTAATTATCTTATTAATGAAATATTGACATAATTGATATTATAAATACAAAAATAAATGTAATTTAAGACTTTTTATGGATTACACTAATTTTCAAGGTTACTATGATATATTATTGTTGATTTAATCAACATGGTTCGAACATATAATTCTATTATGACTTTCACAAAAATCATATATCAAATAGTGTCAAAATTGACACTAAATAGTTTTTAAATCAAATATTATATTATTAATTGTTATTTTATTCCTAAAAATATAAGGATCGGCCAAATGACTTAGATAAGGATATATATATTAATAATAAACAATTTGGGGTTCGTTTGGCATGTTATAGTAAGTGTATTAACCATATAGTGAAAGAAAACAAAAAGACACGGTAAAAGTTAAATTAATTAACTTAGAGTTAAATCTAATTGATAAGGTTAAAATAATACCCTAAACTTGTCTAAATACTATTGGTTGATAGGATTGCTACCCATCCCCACTTTATCTTCGAAATAAGACCCTTTGGAACCATTATAAACCGATTTTGACTTTAATATAAAATAATATTTTGAGATATTCCTAAGGTGCCCCTCTCCTCCCTTATAAAAGGGCACCTCCTCCCCCTCCTCCTCACACCAATTTGAGCACTCAAGCTCGGCCAACCCCTGCCATTTTCTCCTCTCCACTTCCCTATAATAATCCTAGAGGTCCTGGTCTTCTCTAAAGTCCAATCTTAGTTCCTTAAGTGGAGGATTCAAAGAGGCGTTCCAAAGAAGAGGTAATATCCATTACCGATCTTTTCAATTTCTTTCTTCTTCAACTTCTTCTTATTTAGTTGTTTCATGATAAAGTAATAACATAATTATTTCTTATATACTGATATGTTATTATAAATATGAAACAACTCTAATTAACCTTCTATCCATCCTACGGAAAAAGGAAATCACTGCGCGTGCGTACGTACGGAATACCGTCTCCACGCCGTGGTGTAATCTATTTTCCGCCACCACCTTAATTAGATGGGTATAATGGTGTAAAGAATAACTATACATAGTTATTACAACATCATATTGATTCTTATATATTGTATAATCCACTCCAATTCAATTCAATATTTATGGAAATGATATCATCGCTTGTGCGTACGTACGGAATACCGTCTCCACGACGCGATGAGATTCATTCTCCCTGTTAACCATTTAAGAATGATTATAAAGTATATAGAAGAAATAATAATGAAATATATGACATTACAAAGCTACTGGATTTATGTATATATATATATATGTATGTCATCTACTTACTTCCATTCAAGACAATAAGGAAAGGAAAACAGCGTTCATGCGTACGTACGGACTACCGTCTCCATAAACGATGTTTTTAATTTCATTTATCTATCTATTATATATATATATATACTGAATATATATGATATATAAATCATATTTTATATTCTGGAAGTAAGTAAATCATGATATAAGTAATAATAATGTCAGGAACAACAAGTCAAAACACCTACGATAAATGAAACGATTTTACCCAAAACGCTTCTTTAACATGGAATTTACAAAAGAACGGGTAATATAATGTCACAAGTGAACCATATATGATATCATAACAATGAATATGATTCTTTAATAAGTCAATGACATTATTTAAATTATTATACAGGAGGTTCGGACACATACGAAGCGAATCGGACCTAAGGTAAGGAAAATATCACAATCTCATTTTTATCCGAGATTGTTTATACTTTGGTATTTACTGGGGTGTATTTTATCATCCACATCCATGTTCCCTCAATATGTAATATTGTTTCCATCCACTTACAATATTTTAAATCCAATTTTACCCTTCGGTGAGTTTTTAGTAAAGAATATGAAAGGAATCTTTTGTCGTTTTTCGTACGAGGTACTTTTTGACTTTTCCGACAAAAGTACGAAGAATGTTTTTTTATCTTATATGGCATGAATGGATTTTTAAAACATTATTTCCAAGAAGCTTCTTTTAAAAGTTTTCAAGTTTATTTTTAATCAACTTCTTTTAGTTTAAAGTTTTATGACATATTAAGAAAGGAAAAATGTTTTGGAAGTAGAATGGATATTTTCCTCAAGAATGAAGTTCAAGTATTTTATCAAAATTATTTTCCATCTAAGATAATAAAAGGGTTCTGTTTTTATCCCTATTATTACATGGATTTGATTATGTTGTGATGGAAACATTTTTATGAATTCCTTTATCTTATATGAATTGTTTTATGATGTCATGTTGTTTAAAAATCCCATATTTATTACATGAGTTATGCGATGATGTATGATTTATGATTATGTGGAACACATAAGAAAGGATTAATTATAAGATGGGTGGGACCTATATCTCCCTCCAATGCATTGGGTAAAGATTTTATATCTCATGATATGGACAGGGCTGGAACGGTAGGTTATACCGGTTCAGTGAAACAGGACTGAAACGAGGGTTACTTGATTCAGAAAGGGACTTTGTCCACTAAGATAGTCTTGGCAATGAGTCATGACTAACAAGAAATGATTCTCTATGATTATGTGTCAATGCCACAAAGTTTCATGTTTTAGTTTATGATTATTGTGATTACATTTCACTACCATGATTTATCCCATGTTATGAAATTATGCTCTCTTTTTCAGGTTATGATTTCCAAAATGTTATGTTCTTATGAATACGATGTGATTGATATTTCTTTTGTTTACCCTTACTGAGCATTTGAGCTCACCCTTTTATGTTTTCTTTTCCCCAGGAATAAAGAAAGGTTTTAGGTAAAAAAAGGAAGATCTTTATGGGACATGTTGAAGATCTTTCACCACGATTAGAAGATTTTATTCCGAGTTTCCAAAGACACTAAACTATTACGATCCTTGTGTGTATGTTTTTGTTATGTACTAAGTATTCCACAAAAGTAATGTAATGTTCATGTACGTCAAGCTTCGGGTCTCTACATTTATCCTATTGGTATAATATTAATATTAGAAAATAATTATTATGTAATAAATATCATATATAAACACTAAACTCATGATAATACCCATCCATAAACTATAGTGATAGAAAAATGAATTGTCTCGCTATATGGAGATGGTAAGACAAACATAGACCTAAGTGCTACTTTCACATACAATTTAATGTGAAAGAGGGTAGATAATGGTGGTTTAATAATAATAATAATATTTAATAATATTTAGGATAACTATTTTAATATATTAAGATAAATACAATGAATTTATATCAGTTAAAATAAGAAGTAAAAAAGAAATTAATTTGTTAAGGCAAAACCTATTATTTGAAAGAACATCTTTATATTTCCTCTTAAGGAACATGTTCGTGGTCTTATAGGAAGTAAAAAACCCAATATTATTTTTATAGGGACGTTTATTTAGTAATTATATAGGGTATGGCTGAGGTATAAGGCTTAGTGTGGTGTAAAGAAGAGAAGGGAGGGGTGTCCTTTTAGAAGGGATGGAGAGGAAAACATGGAATTTCTTAAAATAATAAAATATAATTAAGTAATTCTGAATCAAAATGCTTCAAATTGACCATTTAGTCACATAATATGAGTATAGGTTCAAAATAACATCATCAAATGAAATTTATAGAAGTTTTCATGTAATTATTAACCATATCATTTTGATTAACCCCCTCGTTATCCATTTTTGACCATAATGGTGGTTAAAAATATTTCCATCATAAAGTGTTATGAATATTACCATAATTGAAAAACTAACTCTTAAATTGAAAATGGTTTATAATTTAAACTATATTCCATTCACTTGGTTGAATAAAATATTTCTATGATTTTTAAATCTCTTAATAACATATTTTTTATTATAAAATATTATTAAAGTCATTTTTAAAACTATTAATTTAATTTGAGTTTAAATACACAGAAAAAAAGATAAAATCATAATATAATATTATAAAACATTGCTAATATGTAATATTAATATAAAAAGTTTCTTATAACACAATAATCATCCAAAATTATATTACTTTTAATAATATTAAAATTATTTATTTTATTTTTTTATTAATTAAACAAATACTCTGTGAGAGTTACATAAGCATTTAAGGTAAATTTTTTGTTTGTTAAAATTAAAAAATTTAATATGATAAAAATATAAAATTTTTATTACGATCAAAAATTTATAACCAAAAGTATCCCCTTATTATTTGTATGTAATGTTTTTGAGTCATTAAAGTCAAGTGAGTGACATTTTGTATTTATTGTTTTATAAAATTTATATAAAGGTCATATTCCATGAAATATTTAACCACATTTCCATATATTTCAGAAGTGTTTGAATATATTTGAAATACACTCATCCAATATGATAATGAAATTGATATATTTTAAAGCCTTATTCAAATGTTTTAACCAGGTTTTACAAGTTTCACCCTTTATAAGCTAATAAAAAATAAATATGCTAACTATTCATATTAAATATAAATAAAAGTAAAATATTTTAAAAAATATAAACTCATTATTTCAAACATGGAATCAATTTTTCAATATTAAATCTCTAGAAGTGGCTAAAATCAATTTATGCTAAAAAAGCACAATGATAAACAATTTTTTAGAATAATGTAATTTATGTATAAAAATGCATTTATACCACATTAAATCATAAAATTTATATAGTAAAGATAATTATAATTTGAAATAATTAAAAAAAGAATCAATTATTACATGTTTAATTTGATAATATAGTTTTTAATAAAATTCATTATTTTTCACTATTCACTAAAAATTCAATATTTTCAGGAAAAACCCAAAAATTTACATTAATATAACTTTGATATGATTATTTAAACAATTATGTTAGTTTTAAAAAATTAATTTAATAAAATTGGAAAATATTTAATATAATAAATTTTTAGAAAAAAAAATAAAAAATATTTTTAAATGAAAGGGATTCTTTAAGAATAATATTGCTTAACTAGAAATTGAATGCTTATTTAATACAAAATAATCAATAAAATTTTACCGAGTATGAAATTTATATATACTTCCTAATGTGGTTGTTACAATTCATACCCAATGACTTAATGGTCAAGTGATAACTATCACACTAAATAACAATATTATAATAGTATATCATGGTTTGTTTAAACTCAGTGTTGCATATAATGCATGATTTACATGAATTTTTTAGATAACTATATAATAAAATATTATTGTGTTACACTATACAGACATTAAAATTATTTATCTATAAATTTTGTAACTCTGATACATATAAATGAGGGTATCTAAATTTCATTACATACCAATATTTCCAAGTAGCTTCTTTAAATTTCTGATTTCCCCATAGGAGTTATACCATATTAGTATAATTATTCCATAGCATCTTATCTCTATCACCAAATAATTCTACCAATTTTTCATTATAAGAATTATCAAACTCCAATCGTATGATGTTTTTTTAATACATTTGAAGGATCATGTTTTTACTTTCTCAAGAGAGATACATCGAACATCTCATGAACATCAGAGAGGTCCGGTGGAAGAGCCAATTGATGATATACCATACATAATCGATCAAGTATCACAAATGGGCCAATACACATTGTTATCAAACTTCATTTCATTTCTAATATTATAAACCATTTCCTTTGTGAAATTAGTGGAAACACCTTCTCACATACTTCAATAACCATATCTCAATGACAATTATCAGCCTAACTTCTATTTCGACTCTTAGCTACCTTGATGTACTATTGAATGGATTTGAATTTTTATACCATTTTTTCAAATATATTATGTTATAATATATTTCTTTCTCCAAGTTCCTTTTAACATGTTGGAGTTTTTCACTTAATCTAGAGAGGTATTCATAAGGATCCATCCGAATTCTATTGTGAATGTTATTTTTATAAGAAAATTTGAAAAAGGATTGTGTTGATCCCAAACACATTTTGTAACGTCCCGATTCTGAAAGCCACCCAGGGGAGCCACTACTTGGGTAGTGACATGGCCTCAAGCACATTTCCCAGAATGCCTAAGGATGCCGACTACCAGCGAGGGCCTTGGGTGTGATAGTGGGGAAAATATGCCCTCATTGGCAGAATACACATCAGAAATTATCAAATACACACAAGAGAGGAAGTAGAAAAAATATCTTACCAAAAAATAAATAGCGGAAAACTGATAGAATAAACTGGAGAAAATATATATAATGATGCATGTTACATATGTCTTGGAAAATAGAGAAAGTAATCATAATGATGAAATATGGTACTGAATAAAGTATAAATGAAAAATAATAATCTGCTCCACATCATCGCTACCATACGCTTGGTCCCGTGCTCTCCAGCCCCACAATTTGTCATGTACCTGAAGTAGAAGGGAATATTCTTTTGTCTATACCTGCAATAATATAATCTATTTAGCCCCAAAAGCATAGCCCAAATAGGGTGTGAGACTAATCCCAATAGGCAACCACCACAAGATTTGTGCCTAACAGTCAATGAGTATAGGGCGGGTAAATGGACAGGAAATAGTTAACAAGAGAGTACTCAACAATAAACAATCCACAATTTCAATATCTTGCAACTGATAAACTAGTATATAAACATAACAGGTAACCCTATGGGAAACACCCTCAGTCTAACCCCTTTGGTCCTACCTAACAAGTATAGGAAACCCTCTAGGATGTAAACTCAGTCTAACCCCTCTCGTTCAGCTTAATCATAGACTCTCTAAGGAATCACTCACCGCTAATTCCCCATATAGTCTCATATAGTAAATAAATGCACACTATGAAATCACTTACATCACATTCGCTCTATGACCCACGTCGAGGAACTATGGACACTCTGAGGAAGCACTAAACATCAATTCCCCCAATGGTCTCACATCATAAAAAATATAGATACTTTGGAGAAGACCTCAACATTTGTTCACCCTATGGTCTATAAACAAGGTTCTCATGGCCCGGTGTAATTAAAGAAAGTGTAGAAGCGCATATCAGTGAAGGTAAACCACAAGAAATACTTGGATAGAATTCTACGACATAACAACATAATAGAAAAACAGTCACACCATCCTACAATACTAGGCATAGGAAAGTAAACAACCTTTTATCAAAGAAACTAGACCCAAAGGACAAACATGAAAAACATGTATGGGAAACACAACCAAATCACAACAATTCATCCTATTCAGAAAAAATTATCATCTTCTCAAGCATACAAGCATAGTAGAAAAAAATAGGGTTTAACATTAAAGGTGAAATACCACATTCATGGGTATTGGGTAATTTTTCACATAAAACTCAAGGAATTTCAATAGAAAGGAACAAACCACCTACCTCGGTGTTTGGAGATCGATATAAGTGAAACTCAAAGCTTCAATATCTTTTGAACATAGAAGATCTAAAAAACATCTTAAAAGTTCAACCTTGGATATCTCATGAGATAGGAGAAATCAGAAGAAGGCGATCTAGGATAAGAGAGAACTCACCGATATGATTCGAACGGAACAGACAGTGTTCGATTCAGATGACGGACGCACACTTGTTGGTTAGTCAAAGATCCACATCAATATGATGCTCTCAGTTTAACGAGAACTAAAAGAAAATCATTCTGGAAATTATAAGTGACCCCGGTGTGTTTAATGAAAAAAGAAATTACATGGAATGTACTTTTGGTATACATGGTGTGTACACTCCATTTCCGTACTTCACTTTAAGCGGCCTCAAAGTCACTCCCACACACCCATGTGCGTGGCTACTACATAGCCAGCACCCAGCCTCCTATGATAAGGGAGTACACGGTGTGTACTTAGAAAAATTCCAGAATATATTATTTTTACCAAAAATGACCAGAAAAGGAAAAAAATACCTGGAAAAAAGATCCAGGTTCTTACAAACTACCCCCCTTAAAAAAATTCATCCTCAAATTTCCCTACAACAACATAGAAGAAGAAACCCTGAATAGCTTCAGACATTGGGCTCATACATCAGTCTCCCTCTCCTAGGTCTCATCCTATACCCGCCCATGCTGCAATATCACTTGTAGTAGAGGAACACACTATCCACAAAGAACCATTATACTATGATCAACAATCTGGATAGGATGCTTCTTGAATGATTCAACCACTTCAAGCTCAACCTCCTCAAGTTGAAATATATGAGACAGGTCTTAAAAGTAACGTTGAATATGAGAAATATAGAAAATGTCATGCATAGCCCGATACCTCTTAGGTAACTACAACCGATAGGAAACTGGCTCAACTATCTCCAACACCTCAAACGTCCCGACGTACCTCGGTGAAAGCATACCCTTTCTTCTAATCCTCTTGTGTCCTAACCTCAGTTTGATACATAGGAAAACTTGATCCCTGACCTCAAACTCTAGAGGATGTCCCCACTGACCAGCATAAGACTTCTGTCGAGACTGTGTAGTAGCCATCCTCTTTCGAATCAACTCTATCTGCTCTATAGTATCTTGGAAAAGATGAGGTCCCAGCAATGCTGCCTCTCCTTCCTCTAGCCAACATAAGGATGATCAGTATAGCCTATCATACAAAGCATCATAAGGTTCTATATGAATAGTTTCTTGAAAACTATCATTATAGGAACACCCCACAAGAGTTATATGATTCTCCCATGAATCTCCAAAATCTAGAATGCATGTCCAGAGCATATCCTCAAGAACCTGAATCGTACGCTCGGATTGGCCATCTGTTTGGGGATGGAAAGCTGAACTCAAAAGTACTTGTGTAAACAAATCCTTCTAAAGCCCCTGCATGACCTGAAAATTAAAAAGCACATCCCTATATGAAATTATGGTTTGTGGAACTCTATGAATATGTATAATCTCACGGTTGTACAACCGTCCCATCTCATCAACCCTGAAGGTCTCCTTGATCAGAAAAAAGTGAGCAACCTTCGTGATTCTGTCAATGACAACCCATAATACATCATTACTTAAAGGAAACCTCGACAAAACCGGTCACAAAATCCATCGCGACATCATTACACTTCCACTCAAGAATGGATAACTATTGTAAGAGCCCTTATGGCCACTGATGCTCCGCCATCACATACTGACAGGTGGAACACATCAGGATGAAACCAGCAATGTCCTTCATCATACCTGGCCACCAATACTGACGGTGTAGATCAAGATACATCTTGGTGACACCAGGAAGAACTACCCAAGCTAAGGAATGATAGTCACACATCAGCTCCTCACATATGTCTGTTGGCACCCACATGCGCCCTTGGAAATGCAAGATCTCATTCTTGCCTATGGTCCATCCAGGAATAGGGTCCTCTCTTAACACACTCTCCCTTAATACTATGCTTTCAGAATCTTATAGCTACCTCATTAGTACTCGATCAAGAAGGGTAGAGGTAATAGCTACCTCAGAAAGGAAGGTATGCCCCTATCTATTGTGCACCTACAAATGCATTTCAGAGAATAGAGGCATAAGCCTCCACTCATTGTTGGCCTCATGAACTCCTTGTATCTGATTCTTCCTACTCAACACATCAGCCACTGTGTCTCCCTTCCCAACCATATAGGAAGTCTCAAAATTGAAGGACTTTAGGTACTCAACCCACCTTCGTTGTCTCAATTTCAGATCACGATGAGTGAATATGTACTTGAGAATCTTGTGGTCGGTGAAAACCACAACATGCTCTCCCAGAAGATAGTGTCTCCAACAGCGTAAGGCATGAAGAACTACAACCAACTAGAGATCATGCATTGAGTAGTTCCTATCATGTGGTCGCAACTGCCGAGACCTGTACGCAATGACTCCTTTACCTTGCATAAGAACAACTCCCAGAATGATACTTGAAGCATCCCAATAGACATTATAGCTCTTGCCCGGCTCTGGTAATACTAGTATCGGTGCTAAATTAAACCTCCCCTTATTTTCCTGAAATGCTGACATGCATGAATCTGACCACCAGAACATCACACCCTTCATATTCATACTCGTCAGTGGTGCATCTAAGTATGAAAAGTATCTAATGAAGCATCTTTAGTATCCATCCAGCCCCAGAAAACTCTATACCTCAAAGATGTTCTTCACCTGCTCTTAAGAAACTAATGATCTCACCTTCTATTGGTCTACTAACACTCATGTCTCTCAGATTACATGACCCATGAAGTTAATTTGAACAATCCAATTGTAGCATTTTGGGAGCTTAGCATATAACTAATGCACTCTCAGTTTACTCAATATGATCTCAATATGGGTAGAATGGTCGTGTCGAGAGTGAGAGTACACCAAGATATCTTACACGAAGACCACCACGAAGGAATCCATGTATGGATGGATCACCTGGTTCATCAGTTCCATGAAAACTGCAGGGTCGTTCGTGAGATTGAATGACATAACCATATATTTTTATAGACCATACCTGCTCTGGAAGTAAATTAGAGGTATATCAGATGGTCTAACATGTAACTAATGATAACCAAACCTCATGTCAATCTTAGAGAACACCTGAGCTCCTTGAAGCTGATCAAAGATATCATCAATCCATGGTAAAGAAAATCGGTTCTTGACCTTAAACTAGTTCAACTTCTGATAATACATAGAAATATTAAAGGTACCGTCTTCCTTCTTTTCTAACAGGACAGAAGAACCCCAAGGAGAAGTACTGGGCAGGATGAAACCCTTTTCCTGCAACTCCTTCAAGTCCTTCTTGATCTCCTGAAACTCTAGTGTATCCATCTTATAAGGAGGAATGGACACCAGTTCCACTCCATGAACAAGATCAATAGCAAATTACACCTCGCGCTCTGGACACAATCATGAAAAGTCGTCTGGAAAGTCTTCCCTGAAACGATCCACCACTATAGGAAAGTATGACGGAGAAGTCCCCTGATCATCCAGATGTAAACTAGTAATCTAGGCTTGAACTCATCCTAACCCATGATGCTCTGGACCCACTCTACTCACCTAGACATCACACTCACCCTTATCTTGAAATGATACACCCTCTGGGGATGTCAAACTCACCCTATGGCGATAACAGTCGATGAATTCCTAGAAGAGAACTAGCCAGTCCATTTTGAGAATAATATCATAGCCTGTCATCTACAGGAAAAAGAGGTAACATAAAAGTGACAACCACTAACCACTAGAGAGCACTCCTTTCACTGACATACACTTGCTGTTCTAGTCCAAAACTGAGTGTCTAGTGTCAAGATATCAATAGATGAAAAGATGCAGAGCCCAGGATCTCCACAACTGCAACAGATATAAAGTTATGGGAAGCCCTTGTATCAAAATGAGAAGAAGCTAAAACTGAGGCAAATAAGATCGTAACCGAAACTGTAGAAGGTCCGGGATCGTACTCCTACTAGGTCTACTCCACTGCAAAGGTCTGGCCTGCTCCACGACCCTATGACCCTGCCTGACCACTCTGAACTGATCTACACTACCATTGCTGAAATACCTGCAAATGACCACCATGGACACAAACTTCACCTAATCATGAATGACCATATGAACTCCAGTTATCTGACTAGTGATAAAATGGTGGTGCTTCTCTCGGACGCGGAGTCATAAGAGAACTCTTGTCACTAGCTGCTGGTGAGAATATCTAACAGATGCGCTATAGATGACCCATCTTGCTGCAATATTGGCACTCCATTGGGTCTCTCGGGTAGTGTGATCTCATATGCCAACTCTTCCCACACTGGTATCACACCACATGGCTACCAGAAGATGTGTCTTGCCTATTTAGATCAATACAAGAAGACTTTATATGGCACTTTCTACTTTCAGTTGGAGGGATGCTAACTCCAGATGCTGAGTTGCCCTGACTCACAACTCCGGAATCCCTCAGATTGTGCTCCGTGATCAGCGCCTGGTAGACGATATAAGTGATAAAAGTCAACTCAAGATATTCACCAACGATCAGATGTCATGCCTCAGACTATCCTCGAACTTCATTTTCATGAAAAACTGATCACCTATTGAAAAAGGTGTGAAGCACTGCATCTCAGTAAAATGGGAGGAATACACCATAACAGAAATTATACCCTACTTCAGACCCATAATCTATTGGGCTCGATCGTCCCTCAAGGTCTCTAGATAGACATAGTCTTAGAAGATGTGTAGAAACTCATCCTACACCATAACCTGTTGGAGTCCCACCTATGAGATCTCATCCCACCACCTTTCGGAGGATTCCCAAAGCTTATAGGCTGACCCTCCTCTCTGGAGGTGTTTCCAGATGCTCAAATATCGTCAGCATGGCTTCGAGCCATGATTTTTCATCATCGGTTACTCCATCCCCTGAGAAAGTGGGAGGATGCTGTTACTAGAAGACCTATGTCAAATCATCCATCAACAGGGTAGGAGGTGGTGCCCCCTGAAAGGCCTGCATCATCCTAAAAAACTCCTTGAAAAGTGCATCAAGACCTATTTCAGGTACCATGGCTAGTGACAAGGTTTGCCCAACTGAAGGATCTGCTAGTAGTCCCTGATCAGCCATGTCCGATGTCTAACTACTTCCTGAAAAATGGCGTTCATCCAGAGGATGTCTCCGTGGAATGACTCTGCAAGGTCAAGCGCACACCATAGATCAAGATTATCTAGGACTGAAAATTAAAATCGTAGGAAGGTAATAGGAGAAAAAACATTAATGTTTCGCCAAACATGACTACACATAGTGTACAATTACTACATGTCATGTTCCATCAATTCATTTACATGGGCATGTACTCCTGCCTAAACTGGTCATGTAACACCCCAAACACATGACATGTTCTCCTAACACACAGCGTGTACTTGAATTATCTTACCCTACCCGAGTCCTTCTAAACGGTTAAGCCACACATATCTCCTAAGACAAGACTACACGACATGTTCAAGATAGACATGATGTGTACTAGACAAGCTTCACTTGGCCCATGTTGTTAGTGACACGGCCTAACAAACGGCTCAAACTATACTTTGTGTTAAAGGTGGACACATCATGTATGTGAAAGGATAACGCAGACCCATGTTGTTGGTTACACGGAAGTCCACACGGCTGACAAAACACGATGTGTTCCAGACAGACACAGTGTGTACGAGAAGAGATAACACAGACACATGTTGTTTATGACATGGTCGGGTACCTAGGTCAGACTACACATCATGTTCATCTTGTACACAGTGTGTTCCTATAAGAAAATCAATCTCCCGTGTCTCTACCCACACATATTTTGACACGGTTAGAGAGTACAAGACGTGTACATACGTTACACGGTGTGTACTCAAGAAAAACAGTTTCATCCCAAAAAAGAACACATGGAATATAGTCAAAACTACACAGCGTGTATTATGGGTTTTTCTTGACAGTAAGCCTCAGAAACTACTCCAAAACCTAGAAAAAAACTAAAAACAACATTAAAAGTGCCATATTCTGATACGTGAAGGGCACATACTCCCTGCGAATCAAATATTGGCATCTTATACAAGTTATAAACATGATAAATAAGTCAAAGATACACAAAATTCCGGCCCATGAGGGCCCATAAGTCATCAAGAACCAAATTTTGGTGTTCATTTAGACAAAATGTTACACAAATTATACCGTATTAAAGAGAATGTATTTTATCAAGGCATATATCACAACAACAGGCATATACAACACAACATCTATCACAACAACATGAAATTTCTAATTCACCCTAAATGGCATGGTAAGAATGCATGACATGTGATTTATAACAAGTGCCTATATGATGCATGAGATGGAATACCCTCATCTAATCTGGTTGCGACAGAAATAGAACCTCAATAACATAAATAATAACCAGCACAAAAACATGTGAATCAATCAAGGTAAAATCAAATCAACTGTAATAATTGTAAAACCAGAAAAATTACAATTAAAAGAGGTAGTTTGACTTTTCTCTATACACATGTTAGCTACTCCTAGGAAAAACTTATTACCAAGTACCAATTCCATCCTATCCCTGGTTATAGGATCCAAACAGTAAGTCAAGAGAAAATAATTCCTTTGATACCACTTTGTAACGTCCCAGTTCGGAAAGCCACCTAGGTGTGCCCCGTACTCGGTTGGTCACATGGCCTCAAGCACATTTTTCCAAATTCCAAAGGCTACCGACTAGCATCATGGGACTTGGGTGCGAGAGTGGGGGAACTATTCCATCATTGGAAGATTAAATAGCAGAAGTAAACAAATACACACAAGAGAGGAAGCATTAATAATATCATTCCAAAAAATAAACAGCGGAAAACTGATAGAATAAACTGGAGCACATATATTTAATGATGCATGATATATATGACTCGGAAAATAGAGAAACAAAACACAATGCTAAAATAAAATACTAAACCAAGTATAAAAGAATTATAGTAATCCGCTCCAAAACATCGCATGCCAAAGCTTGGTCACAAACTCTCCAACACCACAACATGTCATGTACCAAACATAGAATGGTGCTTTCCCCTGTCTATACCCACAACAATATAATCTATTTGGGCCCAAAAGCATGGCCCAAACATGGTGTGAGACTAATCCTAGTAGAATCCACCATGATATATGTGCCTAACTATCAATGAGTATATGGAAGGTAAAAGTACATGAAATAGTAAACAAGAGAGTAATCAATAGTAATCAATCCATAGTTTTAATATCAAGAAACTACTAAACAAGAAGATAAACACAACAGGAAACCCTCTTGGATGCACCCTCAGTCTAACCCATATGGTCCTACCTAACAAGTACAAGAAACCCTCTAAAATTACACTTAGTCTAACCCCTCTAGTTCAGCTTAAGCATAGACTCTCTGAGGTAACACTCACAATTAATTCCTCCTGTAGTCTCGTATCGTAACTAAATGTTCTCTAGAGAATCACTTACATCACATTCCCTCTATGGAACACATTGAGGAATAATAGAAACTCTGAAGAATCCCTCAACGTCAATTCCCCTGATGGTCTTACATCAAAAAAAATTATAAAGACACTATGGAGAAGCCCACAATGTCCATTCTTCCTATGGTCTATACAGCAGGTTCACACAGCCTCGTGTAATTCAACAAGTGTAGTAGTGCGTATCGGTTATGGAAAACCTCAAGAACTAATTGGATAGAATTTGTGACATAACAACATAATAGAACAAAAGTCACACCATCCTACAATACTAGGCATGGGAATATAAACAACCGCCTATTAGGCAAACTAGACTCAAAGGTCAAAAAGGAAAAAAATGCATGGGCAACACAACCAAAGCACAAAAATTCACCCTATTCACAGACAATTATCATCTACTCAAGAATACATGAATATAAGGAAAACAATAAGGCTAAACGATAAATTCACAATACATCGTTCCTGGGTATTGGGCAGTTTTGCACATAAAAATCAAGTACTTTCAACAGAAGGGCACAAACCTCCTACCTCGGAGTTATGAGATCGATATAAGTGAACATAAAAGCTTCAATCTACTTATAAATTATAAGATATTAAAAAAAGTATAAAACATTCAACCAATAATATCTCAAGAGAGAGGAGAAATCAGAAGATTGTGCTCTAGGAGAAGAGAGAACTCACCAATGCAATTCCAATGGAACAGACAATGTACAATTCGGAGTACAGACGCATGCTCAAGGGTTTGTCAAAGATCCGAGGCAGCACGAAGCTCTCGGTTGAACGAGACATAAAAGAAGAGGTTTTGGCAATTAGACATGACCCCGATGCATTTAATGAAATAAATAAAGTACACGACGTGTACTTTTGATGTACATGGCGTGTTCTCGCTATTTGCGTACTCCGCTCTAAGCGGCATCGAAGTCACTCCCACATGCCCGTGTGTGTGGCTATTACATGGACAACACACGACCTCCTATGGAAAGTCAATACACTGGGTGTAATCATAATGTACATGGTGTGTACTTATATAATTTCTATAATTTCCCTTTTTTCCTAAATACAACCGGAAAATAAAAAACATTCCTGAAAGGAAGATCCAAGATCTTACATAATTGAAATCCATAAAACATGACTATAAAATATCTTCAAGTGTATTAATGTTCCAATAATTCTAACCATATTCCTATTGATGATAAGAAGTTTGGAAAGAAACTCCTTATCAAGATCCTACTAGAGAATTCTTGAGAACTTCAAGGTAAATCATGGATCCTGATCATAAACAATGAAATATCGTACTCTATATTTCCTTACCATTTCTATTATATATATTAAGAAAATTTTATTCAGAGAGAAACATTATCTATGAGAAATTAAGTGTTATTAAATTGTAATATTATTTACTAAAACCCAAATAATTTTACGGCTTTTCGATACTTAAAAGAGTTCGATAAAAAATTCCATTATATATTTTTCCCATTTTCATTATGGTGTGGGAAATGGTTGTAACAAACTCTAAGAATTTTATATCATAGAAATAAATTTATTAATTAACAATAATTATGATATATACTATGATGTATCCCTCTTCATTTTTCCTTCCATAAATACTCTTTTAAATCTCTATACATCTTCATAAATCCTGGATTAATAGAGAATGATAAACAATAATCCTCATCCAAGAGCTAATTCTTGAAATATGGTATAGACAAGACACATAAATGGTTTTTGAAACTTATAATTTCATCATTATAAATTTTTAATTTAGGAACATTTCTAAACATCTTCTATAGCTCCATATCTTCTATATATGCCTCTTTTGTCCTCACATGGATAGATGGTTGAAAAATCATTTCAGAAAGAAAATATGTATCCCCTTTCTTTGTTATTTCCAGATATATTTTTTGAAAATCTAGAAATATGGGTTCTTTTGTTATTCTTATCCTATATAATATAACATGATCCTTTCAACATAAAGAATCATCAACCTCATTTTCCTTACAAGGTTGATAATTTATTGAGTATTCATAATCATTATTCTACTCAAACCATATTCCCTAGTGTATATTCAACTATTTTTGAATGAATATATACTTTTATCATTTATGATTAGTATTTATATCAAACCAGTCTCTAAAACGAAAAAATATTCTCTATGTTTAATGGAAAAATAATCATAGGTAACTCCAAATATTGAGTTGTGTAATTATATTCACAAACATTAAAATATCATGAGGTATAATATATCACCATGTAATTCTTCATTGGAATGAATCCCACTACCTTATTGGATTCATCACTATGGATTAAAAACCCTTATTTATTACTTATTAATGTAAAAACTAATTCACCAACTAAAATTATATTTATTTTTGTGTTTATTTTCATATTCAACGGTCTAAAAGAACATTGATTCATTCTGAGTTAACTTGGTGAGTGGATTATACATTCATGTGAAATTCTATAAACAATCCTCATGTTTACTTTAATCGTTCTTTCTCTTGAAAGATATAATAATATTGTCTAAAAATACTTCCAAAAACAGTTCAATTTAATTTGTATAGTCTATATTTTTTATATCCATGAAATTTTTGTGGGGATTAGTAATAAAAAAGGGTGTCACTATAAATTCATAGTGTCTATACAATAAATTAAATGTTGTATTGGGTATATCCTCTTTCTTGTCTATTAATTTATGATACTCATGATGAATATTAATCTTGAAAATGTATTGAGATCTTTATATTTGATCAAACAAGTCATCAATATAAGACATAAGATACTTATTGTTGATTGTGATATTATTGAGTTACCGATATTCAATATAGATACTAATTGTTATGTAATTATTCTTAACAAAAATATTAAGTTTACACCAAGAGGAAACACTTAGATGAATAAATACATTATCAATATTCTCTAAGAGTAACTTCATCAATTCCTACAATTCAATCGAAGCTATTCAATATAACATATTTTAAATATGATCAGATCCATGTATGAGTTCTTTTGGGAAACAACCTTCTAGATTCCATGTAATTTTAGGAAACTATTATAGGAATACATCAAAAAAATCATATAAAACATGAATATTTTCATTTTTAGTTTTTCCCCAACAATATGAGACATAAAACCTTATTGAATAAAAATCAATACCCATTACATGGTTTCAATTTCCATTTGAAGTTTATACTTCTAATCACATTGATAGGTAATCATATATTAGTTGAGAATATTAAAAGAAACGTCACATTCTCAGAAAATAATGTTTGATTTATATAAATAAAGACAACACATGCCTATGAAAATATCATATTCAACCATAGTGAGAATAATGATATTTTTAGAACAAATATTTTCCAAAACATAAACTCGAGAAGAATCATATAATTTAGATGTTATTATCATTCCATTTTCTGTTTCCAATCATAATTCAACAACTAATAATTGAGGTGTTATTATTATACCCGTCTAAAATTATTCAGATATAAAAGAGATGGTGGATCTAGAATCAAAAAGCATTATTATTTCTTGAGTTGATAATGAGCATACATTTCACCACATTTTTATCCACATCATTTATAGTGATTTAATTCCATTTCCCTATTTTTATACTATTAACATTTTATTGATAGTGATAATCATAATTAACCATTGTATTTGATAACTAGCAAGCCTAATTCTCATACTAATTTTATTTGAAACACTATGGTATGGGTGGTACATTATATAGAGACTTACCTCTATTCAAACTATTATCTAACTTCTCCCTATAATTTTGACATTCTGTTACATTATGACCTTACTTTTCAGACATTTAACCTTTACTAGTCCACTTAAGACAATTTTCTCAATGTTTACATTCAGACATTGATCATGAAGAAAAGATCATATACTTATCTCCATGGTTTTTAGAATTTTCTATGAATTTCATCTTTCTTTTCTTATCAAGATTTTGATATTGAAATTTAATTATAATATCCTTTTCCACCATGATTGAACATTAAATTATTTGTTCATAGATATTGGAGTCTCTTTTGGATAACACACTTTAAATACTTGGCCTTATTCCATTGAATAATTGACCAAACTTACATTTAGGGTGAATGATTATAGTAAATGAATACCTCACAAGTCTCCTATCATTTTCCTCATTGGTACCTAAATATACATAATCCTTATACATTGCCTTATGGAATTATTTCTCAATTAATATATGAGAGTATATATAGTTTCATTATTTAAAATTATACACTTAAACTCATTCCACACTATAGAGTAAATTTCATCCCATTTCCTCATATTATTGATAAAACATCACCATTGATATTTTTCACATTCTAAATTATAGATCAATAAATTAATATTTTCATGTTGTGAGCATTGGAGAATGGAAAATATCTTAAAAACTACTAGATAAGAAGAACCTAAAAAATAAGGTGGATTTTTATTTATGAAGGTGTCAACCATAAATTGTTCCCTATTTTATCTTTTGAAATATCCCCATTATTCATAGCTTTTATAAGTTACATAATCATGGCCAAATAATTTTCCATTCCATATCCAAAAGAATTTGTTTATTCAAAAATAAATAGTTCAATTTTCCATCATATTTAGCAATAACATTATTACATTAGATTCCAACCATTTACTAAAACCAAATGAAATTTTTCGAGCAATAATTATCTCCATGAGAAACCAAATAATAATAAAAAATAAACTATAGGATGTATAAATCAAGGCACCATATTTTTCATCGATGACACCTTAAGATTAACCAAAGTCATTCATGATCATTATATTTTCCAATCCTTCAAAATAGTTCTTAAATAAAATGTGAATTTACATAGGAAAACCATTAGGAGTTTCAAAATAGTTTTGTAGTAAGAGAACACTCAGGATGCACTAGAATGAAGAATGAGGTATACTAGACTAACTCTCTTCATGGTTATTAACCATAAATGCATCTATACCAAAACCATTTCAACTTTTACTATCTGTTCATGGTTATTTTTCTTGGAAAACTATAGTCCATTATTTACCATAAAATAGTTTATTCTCTAATAGATAGTTTTATCATAAGGGTTCTCATTAATGTTTTCTCATTGTAGTTTCTAAAGGCTACTAAACAGTATGTTTATAAAAAATATAGTGACCCATATTTTTTATACATAGATATTTAATTTTTTTATTTTGATATTCATTACCTAACATAATGATCCATGATATAAACATATATGTCTAGTATATTGAGAAATACAGATACATAAAACACGGGTTCATAAGTGAACTACATCATCTGCCACTATGTTTATCATAACTACAACTATTATTAGAAATATATTATTTAATTCATTTCATCATAACCTGTGGAAGAAAAAATAATAAAGGGTGATCTTAGATTCGAAATAAGCGTAAACAAGGGATATATCAACAGAACATGAGCATAAGGATGTAAGGAGAAGAGGATAACATTTTAATAATCCTACCATTCATATCAAAGATTATATTCTTGTATCATGTAATAAAATCTTGTTATCTCATAAGCTATTAATTATAAAGGAATTAATAAATATGGTCTATGAGAGCATAAATTTTTTCATAAGGCCTATGTTTATGGCATACACATAAGCACAAAAAACCATATCCTTTAAACAGAATGATCATGTAGATGATTATCATAGTATGTTTGGTTCACTCCAAAACCATCTTAGTATTCAATGTTCACTCCAAAGAATATCATAGTAGAAAAATTATCGGGTCAAACAAGGATCACTCCCCATTCCAGTAATATTAAAATTCTGAGATGTCCATATTTACCAAATATATTATAGGGAAAAATAATTAATGACCCACCAAACACATCATGAAAATAATAAATATATCTAACTTAAATTCATAAAACATTATAATATCATAACTAATTAAAATGAAATGTGTTTCCTAAGTATTTAATCATATTATAACCCATGGTAAAGAAATGAGTATTATTAAATTTCATTATTTCATCATATAATAACCAATGGAAAAGAAAAGAGTTTCACAAACGTATAATAATAATAATAATAAAAAATAAAGGGAAATAATAATCATGGTATAATTGGATCATATAACCAATGAATTATTATTTACATAAAATGATTTCATCTTATATGAATGTTCCATTAATGATCTATTAAAATATATCTTTAGAAAAAAATAATATTCAATTTGAAATCACTTCTTTAAAATATAAAATTTTAGAAAATATTATAAATTAAATTTTCATTAAAAATAACCTTGTAAAATATTAATGTTATATTCAAATAGTTGAGTGTTTATGATGATAGGAATTTCTGTTTGTCATGTATAATATTAAACGAATCATTTATTTCATACTTATTTAAAAAATTCAAAAGACCGCCATTTGGAGAACAATTTGTAGATTAATTTTAATCCAATTTGTAAGAATTAAATCATAAGTAAAAATTACATTTAAAATTTATTTTATGATATTAAAAAATATCTAGAATTTTTTTAGGAAACATGGACATGGAAGTGAAAGTATTTTTGACTGAAGAGAGAAATACAATGATTTTTCTCTAAAAACATTATTTTATTATCTTGAGTAATTATATTGTGGAATAAGAAAAGGAAAACATATAATCAAAAAAAAAATAATAGGATAAAAATATTCATGAGTTTCATGAGATTTATATCATATATTTTTACCATTATAAACTTATTCATAAATAATCCATATAAACAATGATATTTATACATAAGACCCTTAACTTTGGTTCAAAATCCTTTGTATGTGTTAAAATATACTCTATAATAAATATATATTTATCATAAATATATTTTAGAACAATAATTTTACATATAATAACAAATAGTCTTCATTTATCACCTTTTATCACCATTTTATTAATGATTCTTTTTCGAAATCAATGTCCTGTAAGATCATTTTTCATGTTTTTTTGGTTAGGTAGTTTTAGTCCTTATACTTTAATAACGGTTCTATAGTCTAATTTTTTAATCTTGATATAAATTTCATATATATTTATTATATATCTATTTATATTCATCTAAAAAATTTATATGTATAAAATTTGATTTACACTATTCATGGAGATATGAAGTCATATGTAGGCATGAACACTATTTTCATTTTTTTAGGATAGAACAAAAGATTGGTAAATAATTATTTATATTTACATAAAAAATTCTCTACAATATTATATATATATATATATTCATTTAATATATACATATTACTATAAATGTAAAATTTAAAACAAATCCCATCTCTTGGTAGAGGTGGTAGTTCATATATACACATGATCGATGTTATCATTTTCCAACAAATTGAAAGGTATGAAGGTAAATATGATATTATACTTATAGAAGAGTATATATGTCTTAAATATCATATATATACATTAAACCTATAATAACACCCATTGATAATGAAATGGCGAAGAAAAAATAAAATTTTATCAGAACGTAGAGATGGTATATCGTTTGCATACATGGGTAATAATTTCACATCCCATTTAATAAAAAAAGTGTGGATACTAGTGGTTTAATAATGATAATAAAATTTATGTATATTTTTTATATTGAAGTTATTATTTTTTGATAAATAAAAAATAATAAAGGTGATAAATAAAGAATTGAAAACAAAGTGATCCATTAATGCAATTATCTCATCTCTGAAATAACTCTTTAAGATATCCTATTTAATACAATAGGTTGGTATTTTTGGGGGGAACAACACCTCTAGAATATGTATATATAATTATATATGATATGTTTTTAGGTTTTGGTGGAACTAGAAGGCTCAATCTAGTGTAATAAAGATAAGGGAGGGTTGTCTTTTTATATGGGAGGGATATGGCACACTTGGAATCTCATAAATTATTAATATATAATAAATAAATTCATAGTTAAAATTATTAAAAATGAATAAAATAAAATAAAAATATGTTATGGTTAAAATAATATCACTGAATAAAATTTATATTGGTTATCTTGTCATTGTAAATATTTTATTTTAGATTAACCATTTTAGTATCCATTTCTTATCTTAACACCAGTAACAACTATTTCTATAGAATATATTTTACGTATTTTATCAAAGATAGAAAAGTGACACATAAATTTACCATAGTAGATATTTTAAACCATTTTAAATTAATTTTTATATCGGTAAAATATTTTATTAATTTTAAATCATTTAATAAAATATTATTTATTATAAAATATCATTAATTTCAATGTTTGGAAATTCATTTAATTTTAATTTAAGGACCCATAAAAAATCTGTTATTTTAATATTATCTTTTCACACAACCATAAAATGTTCTATATATATAAAAAATTAATGTATCCCAACAATTATCTTAAATTGTATTACTTTAATATTTTTTAAAATCTTTTATTTATTTTTTCTATTAATTGAATAAATACTGTATCGACCATCCATATGAATTTAAGGATAGATTGATATAAAATAGAAATAAATTAATATTATAATAATAATATACTTCAAATAAACATTTTTAGTCTAATTTATCCTTTTAATATACTTATGTAAAAACAATAGTGATATTACACTCAAAAGAGTGACAGTTTGTATTATTCTTTTCCTAAAATAATATAAAGTTCATACTCAGAGGAATATGTAAAAATGTATCATGTTATTCTATAATTATATATAAATGGTTGAAATACAATTATCTTATATTATAAATATAGTTTTTATATAAATGTTAATTCCTTGTCCTAAAATTTTAACCAAAATTTATCCATTTCACCTATACTGAGGTCAATTTTTTGACTCTGATTATTATTCATTTTAATGAAAAATAAAATAGAAGTATTAACCTAATTATATTCTCATTTTCAATAATATAATTCATTTTTCATAATTGAATCCCTTTATGTTTTATAAATTAAATTATGAAATAAAACACAAAACACAATGATAAACAAATTTCCAATAAAATTCTTCTTTATGTAAATTTTTTATAACAAATTCAAAAATTAAATTAATTAAAATGAAATTAATTAGATTATTAATATAATAATTTATTTTTTTTAATTTGAAACCATTTTATTAAAATTGAAATTTTTTTCATGCTTCAATCAAATATAGATTCTTCAATAAAACTCAGTATTTCTCACAGTTCACTCAAAATTCAATCTTTATAGAAAAACAAAAAAATTTGACCTTAAGATAATATTGATATTATTATTTTAAATAATATGTTTATTTAATCAAATAAATTTTCTAAAATTTATAATAATTTTAATATAATATTTATTTAAAAAATAAATAAAAATATTTTTTGAAGGAAATCTAATTTCTAAGAAAAATATATCATTACAGAAAATTGAATAATTATTTAGTATAAATTATTCAATAATTTTTTTATCAGGTCCATTATATATATAAATACATACATATATATATATATATATTTCATAATGCATTTATTACTATTCATAACTTCCAATTTAACATTTATGCAATAACTGTCACCTTAAATAATAATATTTTAATAGAATATCACGATTTTTTAAAACCTCATGTTACATGTAATGAAAGCTGTCAATGAAAAAATTAAAGAACTAGATAATACAATATTGTAGTGTTAAAAATCTAGTGTTATCAATATACCAAGATGTTATTATTTTTAAGGAACAATAATTATTCATATCATTATCGATCAAATGGGAAATGGAAACATCATTCTTGCATATGTGCGAACTACCGCCTCATGAAGTTACGTATTTAGTTCTACAATCCTATAATTCCTAGTAGGTTATTATAGTGGATTAAATATTAAAAACATATTTATGAAATAATCATTATTCTATAATTTTATTATCTTACTACTCATTACATTCCATCTATTGGAAAATTATAACATCACTCATGCATACGTGTGGATTACCACCTCCATGAAGCGATGTGATTAGTTGTTCATTTATTATTAACAAGGATGGTAATATTAAATTATGTAATGAATATGTATATATATTTATATATATAATATAATATAAAAATTATTATTGAAATTTTAATTTATATTTACCTTTATTGCATTCCATCCTTCGAATAGCGGGAATATCACTAATGCCTATATACAAAAAACCATATCCATGAAGGGTCGTAATAAATTTTTTATCACCACATTAAATTAATGATTATAAAATAATATATTATAAGTAGATAGGATATTTATTTCATTATTTGTATTGTCCAGATGATGAAACCATGACTAAGGTGCAAGTACCAGAAATATCGAACCGAAACCTGTATAAAAGCTGAACCAATTTTCATTTGAATGTTCATTATTGAAATGAATTTATTTACAAAAAGAGAATTGAAAATTATAAAGTAATTATACATAGTATGTTATGTATTAAAATGGTTCTATAATATAGGTATAATATATATGTATATATATATTATAGTAGTTTTTAATTCACATGAAGCAAGATGTGACTTGAGATAAGTGATTTATGTTACAATCCAACTTTTTTTTGGGATTATCTATGCTAAGTTTACATTAGGTGAAAAAATATGGATATTATCATTTAAACGTCATCCACTATCTTATACTCTATATATTCTTATAATCTTTTTATATTAGTATTATTTTCACTCTTTTGTACTTAAAATGATTATGAATGTGTTTTTAAATAAAAGAAGATGTTATTTTATCTTGGCCATCTTATTTTTATTCCATATCCATTATCTTTCAGATAATTCTATTTAAGATTTTACATATATTTTAAATAATTTAAATATTTAATTTTAATTACCTTTTAGTTTTTTTTGAAAATGATTTAAATGAATCTTTATATAGATATGTTATCTGAATAAGTAGTTCCTAAATTTTTGAAAATGTGTGAATGGAATGTTTTGTCCTAAAATATATGGAATGGATAGATTTTTACCCCATCATGACCATTGTTTTATTTTAATCCTCAATTAAAAGTTTCTATGATTAATTTCAATGGAAATAATATTCACAATGTTTTTAAAATTTTTAGTTAAAATATTTTCAAAAGAAAATTATATTTTTATTAGGTTTTCAATGAATGATTAGAATGTTATTTTAATGGTATTTTTGTTCTATGTCAACATTATTTAAGTATTTTTATGCCTAACTAAGGATGTGATATTATGATTTCGACTAATTTCATTCATTATAAAGCTTATGATTATGATGATCTAGGTATGATTCTTTGAAATCCGATTCTTTTAATCCCATTAATTATGTTATGATGTTACTCTTAGGAAGAATATTTATTTACTATGGGCTATTCTTTGATGAAATGATTAAATTATTATAAATCATATTTCCTTTAAAAAATATTATTTCATTACGCTATGGATGTTTTATGATCTTTTGGTATACATATGTATGGTTTTCATTATGTGCTGTGTGGGCCAAAATTTATATATCCGTACAATTAATAATATAAAAATGTATATTACATGATAAAATAGGTACTATAATGGGGATTGAAACTAATTCAGTAATAGTCTCTTTCTAATAAGATATCATTGGGAGTGAAACTTTAATAACAAAATGATGTAATGAAGAGTAAACCCAATCCAGAATAAAAGCTTGGGCAGTGCGCCTTGGATAGAGAAATGATTTTCTATTCATATGTGTATTCTAAAAACATATATATTAATCTTATGATATGTTATTATGGATCATGATTGACAGTTGAAGATTTCACAAACATATAACTTATGCTATTCATTATGAAAAAATAATTATTCCATGTTTTATGATTAATTCTTTTTTAAATGACGGGGTATAATTATTATAATATATGATAATATTATAATTTAATTATGATTAACTTATGATAACCTATGTCATTGATAGATAACATTCATACATAACTATACCAAGCATAAAGATCACCCTTTTTTTCAATTCCATATGTTCGGAAGAAAGGTTTTAATTATGGTACGTTTAAGATGTGTACTATGTGAGAAGAACATTGTGGGAGACTTTTATGATATTTCACGAAATAAGATTTCAATGTAAATATTCTCCAAATGAACTAGAAATTTACATTCCTTGAACATGTATTATTATAAAATTCTATAAATGTTCTTCCCTAATGATGTAATATATATGTTTGAAATTATCATGTTTCCTCAAAACCACATTACAAAATCCATTAACCATTCTATTTAAGTTATTAATGAATGTCATAGAGCCACCATCACATTGATTATAAGATAAAAAGCTGGATGTATCAAAAATAATTTATTTAGATTAGACACTATCCATTTAACTTCTATCATTGGAACTCCTATGAAAAATTTCCTAATATATTAATGAAGTTGGAAACAATTTCTGTACCCATACTATCTTGGGTCCAGTATGGCCATTAAAAGAATTATTAATTGCACAAAAAAATTAAAAATGTATTCAAGGTTAATATATAATTTAACTTCTTTGAAATAAATGTTTTAGTACGGAATAAATATTAATAAAATATCAATGATCATTTGTTAGTATAGTTCCCCTTGATTCCACATATGGTGCCTACAATATTAAATATACAAGCATTAGAAATTTTAATAAAGATATTTTTATAAATACTTGGATTTTTCTATTATAACCAAATACAATTATATAATTATTTTTTTAATACTCAATTCATTTTATCATATTTTTATTTACATTGAATAAAATTTGATGAATTTTATTATATAGAACAATTTTTTTCTTTATATTTTCATTCTCTTTATAAAAAATATAAATCAATATATTTTATATTTGAACAAGATGAAGCATTGTTAAAAAATAATTTTCTTATAGAAAGTTTTTTTCTTGTTAAATAAGATATTTATTTTTTCCATTTTTTTATAAAAATCAATAAATCATTAAAATATAATTTATAATTTTCCATTTTTTCAATAGATTTTTCATCATCAGTCTGTTTAGATTTAAAATAATATGAAATAATATAAGAATTATTTCTAACCTCATTCCCAATTGTCTCTATCAAGAATATGTTCGCCTTTTCTATTTCACTTCTAGTTTCATCACTTGAATAATATTATTTTTTTAACACTATCAAGTCATAAAATATCTTTTATCAATTTACTTATATTTCCCATTTTTTAGGATTTATTTTATAATAGTTAGGTTTTAAGTTTACCTTATTTATATACTCATAACATGTTAGTTTAGAGAAATCATTATAATTAAGTTTTACTTTTATCTTTTGAACATCCTTGTGGTTATCCTTTTTAAATTTTTTCTTGAATCCTTTATTCATTTTATTCATTTTTAAACATATTTTATAAAATT
This sequence comes from Viscum album, assembly GCA_963277665.1. NCBI lineage: Eukaryota > Viridiplantae > Streptophyta > Magnoliopsida > Santalales > Viscaceae > Viscum > Viscum album. The sequence continues at coordinate 1,699,254,375 of OY728142.1, forward strand.
GTCTATTTTCATATCACCTTCCAATGATACAAAATATGAAGAGTTTGTGGAAAAATTTATATTATACATAAAACCAACACATTTATTCTTTAAATTCTCTTATTTATCTATTTTTTTCATATAGAATTTTATTGAATTAATGAAAAATTGAGTTCATCCAGCATATATTAAGTAATGTTATTTATTAGATCGATTACAAATTTCATTAAATAATTATTATTTCCTAGAGATATCATAAATTTTTCAACTATAACATGATAATCCAATGTTTCTCTAAGGTAATCCATTCCAATCAAAATGATAGTGAATTAGTGGAGCGTTTTGTAACACTTTAATATTCACCCATATGAAATCTTCATTTCCAGTGAAAATAATTCCAAATCAGCTCAAATTATCTTATCTCAAATAATGTGAGTATCATACATAGTTTTATAGATTCAATGATCTATCCTACCCATAGATACATGCTTAAATGTTTTTGTTGTTAATTTTATAATATAAAATATTAATAATTTTTTAATTCCAAAAAGTTAGTATAAAAATTATTTCATTATAAGAGAACTAGGATTAAAATCAATTAATTTATACAGATTTACAATTATAGTTTAATGAAAAATATTGAGTAACTTCAGGTATAACTATATTTAATATTTCTAATAACCATAGTCATTTTAATGAAAATTTGGTGGATTATATGTAATGCATCAATATTTTATGTTTATTCATTCAATATTATAATATTCATCTTCCACATAATTTTCAGTATAAGATATTCAGGTATATATAATAAAAAAATAAGCATCAAAACCTATATTGAAGGTGATTAATCACAATTACTAGGTGATTAATCTGCATTGAAGGAATATAGTCTAGTGGGGGGGGGATGGGGTTAATAGAACAGTTATAAATTTTAAATAAAAATTATAGAATCAATTTTTTATGAACATGAAGAAAATAATAAATAACTGAAAGTGAATAGAAAACACTATTAATTCTATAGTATTCTATTCAATTTGAACATACATATACTCTTACACCTCTATATTGTAAGAGATATGCATTATAAAGAACCTTATTTCTGAACGGGGATCATAACCTAATACAACCTACCTTTTATAGTGGAGTTACAAAAAATATAGCCACCTAACATTTAATGGGGAGTCATTACCCATTACAAAATTTAATTTTTGAGGAAGATATATAATGTTCAGACATTTGAATCCATGAGTCAAATCCTGAATTACTATAAATGATGATCTATATGTCACATCAGAAAGAGATAATGATTATTTATTTAAAATAATAAACTGAAGTTTATCTATAGATGAGTGAAATATAATGAATTTATACTCACTCAAAGGAAATAATATAGAAGAATTTGATGAATACTTGTGAAGAAAAAATGATATATTAGAGTAATTCATTGGAATATCTTTTGATAGAAGTAATAGAAGTCACAAAATATAATTTCACACTTAATACATTTTCTATATGATTAAAAAAGTTTAATAGAAAATATATTTGAAATTCACAATATTACATAACATATGAGTGTTTAAATGAATATAACAAAGGAAATGTTTTCTATTGTTATAATATTACATCATATCCACATTTCAATATTTGGTAAATTTTAATGATTATTTATCACTATAAATAAGGCTAAAAATCATAATAATATATATATAATTGGTTATATAATTGAAAATAATTTGAAATTATCAGAGAGAGATATTATCAATCCATAATAATTATGTATATTTTAAATCTAAATATTAATTAAAACTAATATTAATTAATTTTTAGATAGATAAAAATATATCCATAAATATATGTCAATTAAATTTCATAAATGTCAATAATTTTCTTCTATAAAATTAAAATTTGAATTTTGAATGAATTTATAAAACCAGAATATATACTATAGAAATATTAATACAATCAAACTATGTTAAACACTCTAAATAAACATTAAATATTTTTGATAAAATTAAAAAATAATTCATAAATAATATAAAAGTATAAATAATTGATAATAAAAAAATTCAACATTTTGAAACAATATCTTATAGAATTATGTTTGAATAAAAAACAATTTGAATATATATTAAATCTTATTAAAAAATTATAAAAGAACTTATCATTGTTTCAATAAATCAATATCAATTTTAGAATTCAATAAATCAATTAAAACAAATACTATAAACATGTATTAAATGAAAATATCAATATATAAGAAAACAGTAATATAGAAATCAAGATATTTTGAAAAAAAATTAATGTAGTGGAACAACCATGAAATATAACTTACCATGTTGTTTAATAAACCATGCCCTAAAAACAACATGATAAAAATAACCTATCATGAAAATAAACACTCAGATTTAACATACCGTGAGGATTCAACCATATAAAATATATAAGAGTTGATTTTATGAGTAAAGCATTGGCCACATGAACAAATTACTATGTGAAAAGGAAATATATCACGTGATAGTGGACCAACCATAAGACTTCAGAATATAATGGTTTATGTGATCATAATGTCAGCGACATGTCAACTCACAACCTAAAAAAGAACTTGATAAATAAAATATCCATAGTGACAGTAGAATCATTTAATAATTTTTTTTATCAAAACCATATTAAAAAATATAAACATTAAGTACATATATTATGAAATATTAAAATTATTCATTAAAAATAAAAATCATTTGAGTTATATTTTATATTAATAAAATAATTAATAAATAAATAGAACACATGATTTCATAAAAAACTCCAGGAAACAACAATGTCTATAATGAAATCATTTTAATGGATTTAATGAATATGATTTTTCATCAATTCCGCGACTCCTGTATTTTTTTCTTTTTTGGATAACATCATTAAATACATCAAATTTTTAGAAAGAGTATGAATAATATATCCATATAATTTTATAGTCTTTTAGAGATAAACAACTTATTGGATATCATTCAAAATTATTATATGGAATTTGTGAAGTCGAATACATTGTGCATGTAGGATTAAAAGTTGGTATTTCATTGATTTTGAGAAAGTATACCTCCAAATGTGTTTGGAGTTACCAAATAAATTCTTCAAGATTTAGATTATCTTTGATATTTTTCTATATAGTCATTTATTTTTTTATCAATATTCCCAAATAACTGCTCCAATGAATGATTTAACAAATAAGGGTGATAATTTTATTTTTCTAGATCAATTTGTGAAAAAATTTTTCAATTGAAAAAATTAATATTATACTTGTATCTTTTATAATATAGAGTTTGGTAAGGGGGTAAACGATTATTATGTGCCTCTTATGTGGCCCTAGGTTGTTTTTATAACATCCCAAACCCAATTCAATCATATGTAACTTAATTGAGATACTATATGACCTAAAACACACCTTCTCATACACTAGAGGCTACCAACTCGTAGTGAGGGTCAAGAAGGATATAATGGAAATATTATACACTTTGGGTAGAGTAATTGTACAATCATGTATCATAAAAATAATATACATCAAATAAAATCATAATGACAAACCATGAAAATTTCTAAATAATAAAAAATATATGACCATGATAATCAATTGGGAAGCCATATTTCATACATAATAAAACCCAAAAGATTCTGAAACATGAAAATAATCTTGAATTGGTTCTAAATCCATAATAAGGCTCACCATCCATGTTCTACTCCTAACATAATAGATGACCCATTTATTATAAGGGAATATCTCTTTTCCTAACCCAGAACCATGAATTTTACTGACCTAGCAATGACAACCCGAGCATGGTGTGAGTAAAAATCAGTATCTCACCACCAATGGTACCTAAAGAATACCAAATTTTACCATAATTATATACTAATTCGAACATAAAGAAATAATATGTGACATAATAATCAAAAAATAAGTTGACTATCAGCCATTGGGCCCTTAGTGGCATCTAGGTCAACCATTCCTACTTCATCCAATACCAAATGTATCTATCTATATTACAATAATCATGTTTATAAAATATTTAGGCACACCGGATCCAAGTTACTATGCTAAATTTCCCTCAAACAAACACACACACACATATTGGTAACACCAAATCCCAGGAAACTATATAAAACGTCTTCTAACCACACATATATATAATAATAATAATAATAAATGACAAAAAGAAAAATAGAAAAAATAAAAAAATAAAAATAATGGGAAAACCCAACTCACAGTCAACTGATCTATGCCCCCAATATGTATATAATAATGGTCAAATCCAAATCCTAGGAAACACATCAAAGGTCCACCAAATATATATTATCAAAATTTTAGGCACACCATATCCAATGATTATGTAAATTTTCAACAAACTATATATATTAATAATAAGAAATTTCATATCTAAGGAAACACATCAATGTCCCCCCAACTATTTATAATAATAAAAACCGGTACAAAATATCCATGAATTTTTTCAAATGTTCCACAAATATAAATATTAATAATGTGGAAACCAAGTCTAGGGAAACATGTCCAAATTCCCTTAATTATAGATAATAATGAAAAATATTCTATTTCATATTAACATGTTCACTATTTCATAAGAATACGTTTATTATTTTATTAACTAATTATCCATGAAAATTCATTTACCAAGATTTTATCAAATAAAATTTTTATCAGATGGATACAATAATCATTTAATTCAAGTATCATATATCCAAGGTACACCTTAGGTATATTTGGAAACCCATTATTAATTAGTAAATGCCCTGACACTTCTAGTATATCCACTTTAATTCCATTTAAATTTTCGAAGGATTCCACTTCAAACATGGTGGCGTGTGTTCTGATCATTACGTTCAAAAAAACTACTTGGGGTCTATAGATTTTTTTAAATTAAATTTATGTTAAAAATTTAACTATAAATTTGAAAATAACTTGGCACAGATTATGTCAGTGCTACCACACAACATTTACACAAGGAAATTCATCAAGACATCGAAGGATATCTTGAGAGAACTTACCTCAAATTTAACAGAGGACCAAATATATGGTAAATTCATAAAATGAAAATAGTAAAAAAATCCCACAATCTAAATCTCTCATTTCCATTTAATGAATGAATACAAAATAATGTTTATTAAAAAAATCTCAAAACATATATCAAATCATGAATGCCTATACATAGGGTTATTATAAAGGGAAAATGAAAAAAATGAGAAGAAGAAACTGAAAAAATACTTACATTGATACCTAAGGTCTAGAGATCAATAATTTAGTGTGATCAATCCCTAGATAGTGAGGAAACTCTAATAAATCATAAGAGTGATCTAGGAACCGATAACCTATGATAAGGGACAAATAATGAGGGTTTGAGGTTAGTTTTTAATTAAAAAATATATTTTTAGGTTTTATTAAATCCTTCATTCCTAGGTTGGCTGCATGTTTTACTAAACTGTGTACTAACCATGTGAAACCCACTTTTGAAAACAAATAACTTCACATGATTATTACACATGATTTAATAAAATATACATCAAAATGTTTTTTCATGGTTACCAAGAGAAATGTTGAACTAATAATATTATTCTAATATATCTCATGTACTTTTTTGATGATCTAAAATTCCCATCATATGTTTTTCAATATTTTTTTAGGTGAGTTCATCAGGTTAAACAATTAGTTAATTCATTATTTTATTGGTTCTAAAAATTTTTGGAGTTTAAAAAATTTTTGTTTGGAAAATTAGCTACATAGAAATCAACTATACGATAAATTGGATACCTTAATCAAATGGATATGTGAATCATTTACATGGAGTAATTAAATATGTGGTAAAATAGTCTATGTGGTTCCAAATGGATACGTGATTCACTCAACTATTAATAATTCCAATTCATTACAAAGAATTCTACATGATAATTTTTGTTCAATGGATAATGCCTATCTAAGTTTGAAACATTAGATAATGGGATATGTAAAGAATATGCACTTAGATCAACTCATTTACAAGAATTTAGATAATTGTAATTTGGTTACATGTTGATATAGAGTTAGCTACATCGATCTAAAAGCAGTTATTTATTACCATTGGTGTACTTTTAGTGAAAATTAAGACTAAGATGAATGAACTAATTAATAGATTAACTATTTATAGTAAAATTGATTATAAAAAATGTTCCAAGTACGCAGTGAATAAAATAGTATAATGATAATTAAATTATCCAACATGTTGATGATGTTTTATCCATAAAAAGACATCTAGAACATAATCACAACAACGAATATTATTGTTCTGAAAATGTGAAATTAAAAAATAATATTTTTAGGTATTTTCACATATGAAAAAATAATTGCAAACTATAAAATAAAAAATATAAAAAAATAAAGCACTTGGATAATATCTCAAACTCATGAATCATAGTTTTTTGATCTATTCCATAAAGAATAAAAATAATCTTCATGTTCTATAACTATTCAATAAAGATCATAATTTATTTGTTTTAGATGACCCTTCATGATTTTTATTTCATTATCGTGTTTTCTGTGATATATATTTTTTTCACTTAGTCCAAATTCAAACATTGAATGTGTGATTTATTTACATACATTCAAATTATTTTTTTCAATTGGAAGTGTAAAGGTCCCTAAAAAATAACCTCAAAGGATATTGTTTCTAAAAACCTATTAATGATTGATAAAATATCTTCGTATTATACTGAGTTTTTAATGATTTTAATCAATAATACAATCCTTGGGAAAATTAATGGATGTCCCTCATAAAATTAATGGTCTAGGGAAAATCACCAAGATCTAGGATTTGATCATTGGTGGAGTGAACTAGGTGATATCTATTCCATAAACCAATTTAAATCTCTGGTGGTCGATATTTTTTCATTATATTTTTATTTATATAAAATTAAAATTTTATTAAATCATCAAAACATATCATACATTAAAGATGTTGGTTTCCAAATTAATGAGAATTCCAAGAACTCAATTCGCCCCTCTAGAGTCATTATGTAGTCGGTCACTGACTGACAATTAGTATCAGAGTTACATTTTTGTTCAAAGCCTTCAAATGTTGATGTCCTATTATTATCATAAAAATGGAATCTATTTTTTTATAATAGATAGGATATGTATATTTTAATATATCTCTTATTTAATGTTGAAAACTATAGTACATGGAAATATGTACTAATAATATACTTTAAGAACATAAGTTTGGAGGTTGATCTAAAATATGTGTAGCCCATTACTTTTTCATAAAGAGATATGAAGAAGCGGGATGCTACTGTTGAAGGAGAGTATGATCCAAACATCTAAATAAATGAAAGTTATAACATATAGACTAGGTACATATGAGTTCAACTAAATATCAAAATTTTCTATAGCTCATGAGACATGGACTACAATATTAGTTACTTATGAAGGATCTGACTAAATGAAAACTCCCTGATATAACACTTCCATGATTATGTTTCAAACATTAAAAATAGAGGAAAAAGAATTATCTACTCAGAAAAATTTAAATATTATGGTGGTTGTAATTAATTTTACAAATTTAGGACCCCAAATTCAACCACCTGATAAATCTCTATAAATTTTCAAAATTATACTAGCAAGATATAGTGTATTCTCATCTTAAATTAATATATTTAGAGCTATAAATGATTTTAATGTATAGTATATCTATTATAAAATTAAGATGTATGAAGTTGAAATAAAATTTGTGTTAGGTGTGAATAATAATTTTAAAACAGAAAATATTAAATTGATGGTTTCATATTCTAATAATTACAAGAAGAATAAGACTATACACATTTCAGGATCACGTAGATAAAAGATACCTCATGCAATTTTGGATCAAATTATGACCTTACTTGCATTCCACATATTTTAAAAAAAATTAACTAATTGAAATGAAATTTAAGAAAAATATTTAATAATTATAATAGTAATGAGGTAAAATCTAAATAATCACGTTTCATCAAGTGTTAGATGCATAGGAACATCTATCCAGACTATTGTTAATTGCAAGACAAAAATAAATAAGAGAAAATATATTTCAAAATGGTTGTCTATAAAAATTAAAACAATATATTCAAAAAAATATCATGGTGTTCTTCTATGGATTCTACAGATTATACTTATTTAAATTTATACTCATAAATTTCTAATCAAAAGGATAATTTGTTATTTATGTAACCCATAGATAAGGTAAGTCATTTTTATTCTTCAAAACAAGAATCTTATTTATAAAATGAAAACTATCCATTAAAATAAATGAAGGAATAATATAACATTATTGAAACAAAACATGGATTACTTGAAAAAAACAATGACAGCAAATTGATATGATATTATTTCAATTGAAAAACCGGACTTTAATAAAAAAATTTGATTTGAAAACCAAGTCGGAAAATTATGTTTCATCTTGTATTTAATATAGAAAAAAATTAAAAATATATAATAAAATTTAAGTTATTAAAGGTAGTACAAGTGTTTATTCAAAATTTTATGTTACATGAATTAAATTCTTGAACATGAAATAGTATATAAAAAATGTAAAAGGAATAAAATATAAAAATCAAAATATTTATAATTTCCCCCTATCTCTTAGAATAAAAAAAAAATAAATGTTATTTTTTCACTATGAGGGATCATGACACTATACTAAAAAATTAATTTTTATAAATAAATAATTTTGTATATATAAAAAATTTATTTTCTTTTGAATAATTTTCTAAAATAAAGTCAATAATTTTTCCATATAGAACATATATTTTTGTTTTCCCAAATATTTTGTTTCTAACATTTCTAGATGAAAGATAATATGTGTACCAAAATAGTTTCTTGTTTAATTTTTTATTGGGAAGAATGTGAATGACCAACAATGAGAAATAGTATATAGACAACTGATGATCAAGACATATGGGTGGATAATTATTTAATTTCCACTCCTAATCAAAAATTGATAGAAACTATGTCAGTGTTGTCCACAATTATAATGGAATGATTTTGGGAGAGGGATCATTCACAAATCTATGATCTGCCTTCATCAATAATGTTCCATATATGGTAGGGATGAAATATAACATGATAATTATTTTAAAACATTATGACGAAGGTCATTTATTATAATTTTCTAACAATAACCATTCAATTTTAAAAGATAAAATTATGATATTTAAGGCTCCTAGAAAATACAATGTTTATATTCTCAATAATTTTTCTTTAAGTAGAGAAAAGCTAAACAATTTAAATGATAAAACAAATGAATCATGGATTTAGAGTAGAGTACTTGGAAATTGATATTTTTCTTAGTTTAGAAAATTATCATGATGAAATTTATTTTCATATTTACCTATACATAAATTGTATAAATATAAAAAATGTGATGTAAGAAAAATGGACAAGAAAGAAAAGTATTGTTTTAAAATAATTCAAGTTATCAATACATATATACACTTAGAACATATTCATGTATATTTTGTAGGGAATAACAATCTATATTCCTAAGAGGAAAACCATTTGTTTAGGTGTTAGTTGATGATTTATCTAGATTTACATGTGTCTCTTCTCTATCTATTAAAATTGATGATTGTTCATTATTTAAATGATTTTTATATCAGTTAAAAAAGAGTAAAATTAAAAAATTATTTCATTGAGAAGTGACCATGTACGAGAATTTAAAAATAGCGAGTTCAATTCCTATTGTTCAAAATATAGATTCAAACATACTTTCTCAACCCCAAGAAACCTCAATAGAATGGGGGTTTTGAGAAAAGTAATATATACTTGAATGATATTTCATGGGTGATGTAATGTGAGTATAACTTTCCCATTCATTTATTGGATGGAGCTATATATAAAAAATTTTATATCTTAAATAGAGTTATGATGAGGCCAATTTTCTAAAAAAACCAAATGAGATATGTTATAACATAACTTCATAACATGGATACTTCAATATATTTGGGTGAAATTTTTACATTCTAAATATTATGTAAAATATTATAAAATTTGATCTAAGGGCCAACGATGGAATATTCTACCACCATTGTACTTCCTACAATGAATATAATTTTTTTAAAAATTCAATACCTTTTTTAGAAACAACTCATGTAAAATTTTATGAAATCGACCATTTTGATCCCAAATTGACTCAAGTTGTTGAGAAAACCTGAGACTTGATCATCTATTTGAAAATAAAATAGATGAATATTGTTAAATTTATTCTTTTGACCAAATTATTAAAGGAATGATAATAGCGAACCATTATTTATGTTACCATGACAACATAGAACATTTTAAGAATCATTAGTAATAATTAGTTATAGGAATCATAGATGAATGTATTATGATTCCATGGAGTGTTTAAAATATTGTATAATTGTTTATCTTTTTATCAAAACTATAACTTAAAACCATATAAGAATCCACAGTGATTAGATTTGGGTTTTGCACATGTAAGAATAATTAAAATAGTTCAACATGAAAAAGGTATGGGAAATTGCTGATAATACGTTGGACTATATTTTTTATGTAAATAATGATTTTTAGGAATAAATAGTATGATCATTATATAATAAATAAGAATAAGGATACAATAGTATCTAAATTAATTAACGAAGAATAATTTATAGAGAATGAAGAGACCTTTGAACCGGTATCTAGATTAATGGCCATTTGGATTATCTTAGATCATGCATCATATATGAATTTGAAATTATATTAGATGGATGTAAAATATTCATTTTAAATTGTTTTATTATTAAATAATTTTATGTTGAAAAACCTCATAGTTTTAAAATTCCCCATTTTAAAATTTCAATTTTAAAAATTTTCATCGATCTTTATGGCTTTCAGAAATCTCCAAGAAAATGGTATGGTAGTTTCAATTAATTTTTTTATTAATTTTATTTTCAGTGGGAGTGGTAAATCCAATTATTTTCTTGAATACCCTAGCTCAATATATTTTATTAATTTATATATTTTATGATGATGTGATGTTTGTTTATTCAATTTTTTTTAATAAATATACAAAATTCATGGAAAAATAATTTTAAATGAGAATTATGGGTGATTTAATGTTTTTTCATGTTTTAGGATTTATAAAAAAGACATTGGTAATGCAGTAGATCATTATAAATACATATCTGAATTTATTAAAAGGGTTGGAATCCGAAATATTGAAATACATAAATCTTCTTCGAGCTATAATGAAAATATTGATATATATATAAAGATGGGAAGTAAGTTGAAAATAATTTATATAGAAGAATAATTGGGATTTGATTTTATTTTTCTACTAGCATAGAAAACAATTTTTTAGTATGTTTATGTAATATATTTAATGAAAATTTCAAAGAATCTCTATTGAAAGTAGAAAAATGAATTTTCATATATTTTAAAGGAAAAATTTATCTTTCCTTACTCTTTAAAAAACATTTTATCATAATTTAACTTTTTCTTATGATTCTGAATTTTATGGTTGTATACCAGATATGAAGGTAACTTTCTGAATCATCCATTTTCTAGGAAAATCCCAAGTATCATAGTCTTCTTATAAATATCACCCAGTTCCATTTCCGATTACTGAGGTAAAACATATAGTTACTAGTTGTTTTTTTGTGACAACTTATTATGAATGAAATAAACCTTATTGTATTTTGGATTCAATTATAATCACGTATCAATAAAATTTGATACCACTAATGATATTAGTATTTAAAAAAAATATGATAAATACTTCTACACAAAAGAATACAGAATTAAAGAATCATTTCTTGAGATATCATTGTCAAAAAGAAAATATCTCTCACTAATTCATGTCTACTAAGAATTAGTTAGTATATATTTTAAATATTCCCTTTAAGTTTGAATATTTTGATATAAATAAATTTGAATTGGGGTTATTTTAATTTAATTGTTTTATGAAATTTTCTCTATTTGTATAAGTATATTTTAATATCTAAATAAATTATACATTTTTAATTATTTTAATGAATTATAGAAATTAAATTAATTTATTATGCTTTTATAATAATCATGTAATTATTTATGAATGAATAAATTTTATAAAATAATTTGATTACTTTTTTTTATGAAATGTTTGTTATGTTTTATTTCCCCTCTATGTTTTTTGTTTTAAGTCAAATTTAACCCAAAATTCAAGAATTACTATGTAAAAAGTTTATAAATTTGGTATGTGATATAAAATACCTAATAAAGCACCAACCCTTTCATCTTTAACTTATGTTATTTATTCTAAAATCCAAACTGTCACCCTTTATCCCTTTCATCTCCCTTGATTCCCACTCAAAATTCTACACACCATCCATGATGGAAAATTATAATTATGGAGATGACGATAGATCAAGTTCTTCTAATAATGATAAATCACGTGGTGTGTAGGGAGAGTGTTAGAGGATTTTTTTTGGCTATGGATTGGATCAGGGGTTCAAAAATACTTTAGAAGAAGGGATTTTAGTATCAAGTATGAGAGTCAATCACTGATGAAATGATGTCATTTTTCCTATTTGAATAGGATGTTAAGGAGATCAAGAAAAATGCAGAGTTCCCATTTGGTGAATCAGAGGATGTGCGGTCATTGAATGTCAATAAAAAAACGATGCTTGTTTTGTTTGTGGCAATAAAGGATGTCTTTCATTGTCCTTCTGAGGAGAAATTTAGATTTATACATTCTCTAGTTTATATGTGTATTGATGGAAAAATTGTGGTTTTCAAGTTCTATAGTGGAATCCTTAATTTTTATAAGAGAGAAATAGATGACATAGAACCTGAATTGAAATTCATCTATATGTTTTTTCATACCATGATTTCTTTTAGAGCTGGTGAAATGGGGAAGGTATTGTTTCAGGACATGTATTTTCTATATGTGATTATCAATAATCAGAAATAGGAACCTCAATGGTATAACATAAGTATTATGTATCTTTATTATCAAGAAATTTATGTTTAACTATTATCTCTGTGATGGGATCATCTCTCTTATACTAAAGAAGAAGGATGTATAATTGAATAAGGGAGAAATTTTCATTTTACACAAGAGTAAAACAATATAAGGAGTTCTCATGAATACATTTGGGAACATTTAGTATATATGATAAAATTCTCCATGAACTATTAGATAAGAAGATGATTCTCTGGTTGTCATACCACATACTACATCCATTCATGGGGTTACATCATATATGTCACGACCCGTCCTCGGGGCCCGTGCCATGACTACCCCAAGCCCGCCTTCAATAGGCCAGGGGCTGGCGACTAGCACCAAAGGCGTAAATCCCGATAACTGGGAAGGCATTGACTCTTTAAAAGTAAAAAAAAAAACCACAGAGTACAAGCCTAAGCAAAACACTAAGTACAAAAGAAATTTCTGAAATGTAAATGGGCCAGAATACAAACCCAAATGGAAGTAAAACTACAACTGAACAAGTACAACAGAAAAAGACAACAGCTGGAAGAACGGAAGCGGCTCCTGGGTCATCCTCCTCAGATCCTACCTGAAGGGTAGGTACAGACAGTGCAACTCCTGGATTGTCTACCACGGATCCTACCTGAAGGGTAGGTACAGATAGCGCAGCTCCTCAACACTCTCGCCCGTCGACCTCCTCCGTGTGTCATCTCACCGTGAAGTCCACCTCCGGATACTGACTCGTCATGTAGTCCACCTCCGGGTACTGACTCGTCGTGTAATCCACCTCCGGGTACCGTCCAATCCTCGAACACTCGGCCTCCGTCAGCACTGCCCATCGTCTGCAACCAACACAACGAGGTGCGTGCATAGCCCATGCAGGGGTGAGTATAACGATACTCAGTAGGGACCCCGAGACCCTCAAGGTATCACTAAAACCAACAAGTATAACCACAAAAAAGATCTCAAAAGATAACCTCTACTTAGGTATATGCCCATACATATACCTAAGTTATCAAGTAACCCATCTCAATCATGAGGAAACAAAAGGATCATGAAATCAATGGATAACCACTACCCAGGTATATGCCCATACATATACCTAAGTTATCAAGTGACCCATCTCAATCATGAGGTAACACAAAGGTCAAAAGTCTTAGTTCAAACCAGGATTTTCATTATCGAAACCGTAACTGCTAAAGAGCCCCGTCTCTAGAGTGTACAGTGGTCCTGTCACGACTCCGAGGTACTGCTCACTATCCTAAGACTGCTGAGGTACTCCTCCTGTCGAGTACCGCGGGCCTACCACCTCACATAGTAGTGCTTCCGGCCGGGGTCTACCACCCAAACACAGTAGTGGTCCCCCCTCAGAGCCTACAGAGGTACTCCTCCTGTCGAGTACCGCGGGTCTGCCACCCAAACACAGTAGTGCTCCCCGCTGTGGGTCTGCCACCCAAACACAGTAGTGCTCCCCACTGGGCTATACAAGTCTCTCCGACTCGAATCGGACAAGCAGTCTTCAGGTCCCAGGCAACTACATGGTCTCCGTACTCCGTACGCTCGTCTCTGGGAGGATCCGCTCCACGAGCTACTGGCCGATACTCCAAGTATCTCAAAGTCCCATGAAGAAGTATCTAAAAGGACCGCCTCGTCATAGGGGTCTCAACGCAAGAGACGACGCGTCAATCGGACGCCCGGTCTGTGAGTTACTAGCCTTTTTATCCTAGGGGCCCGATTTATTTCGTGAGTGAACCAATCCCGGCCATATCTCAACTGTACCCTGAACTCTCATAGGGTATACTCATTGGGACAGTTTCTCAACGAGATCATCAACGCCGCTGACGGTTCGTCAAACGGACGTCTTGTCTGAAAGATATCAGCTTTTCGGTTCCAAAGGCTTGGTTGTATTTCTGGTGCAATCCAACCCGGCCACTATCTAACTATATCTAAATCTCGAGCGAAGTATGCCAAAAGTTCTGTCTCATCAAGAGGAATTCAACGAAACATACTGCGTGTCGATCGGACGCCCGGTCTATGAGTTATTGGCTTTTTCGTTCCAGGTGCCCGGTTGGTTTCGTGGGCGAACCAACCCGACCGCACTCCAACGACATCCAAACCTCGAGCGGAGTAAGCCAAAAGATCCGTCTCACTTGGAGGAATCCATCAGAGTCAACGGAACGTCAATCGGACGTCCGGTGCTAACGATATAAGTGTTTCCGCTCCGAGGGCCCGGTTGGTTTCATGTACGAACCAACCCGGATGAACCCAATGTTCTCCAAAACCTTGAGTCTGATATACCGAAACAACCATCTTGTTCCAAGGATCGCTACGCAACTAACGGTGCGTCGATCAGAGGTCCGTAGCACAAGATATGAGCATTTGACTGAGAGTGGTCCGAAAACGGGGGGTCTGGGCCTGGGCCGACCCGGCCCGACCCCCCCTGGGTTGGCCCGAACCAGGTCGACCCGACCCGGGTATGACCTGGCAGGACCCGGCCTGACCAGCTGCAGCTCGGCGTGGCCGAGCCAAAGTCGCAGAGCGGGGGGCGGCGCGAGGCTGCCCTCGCTGCTAATTGGGGCCGGCGGCGAACCGCCGCCACCCATCTTCCGGCGGCGCGCTTGGGCGCTGCCGCCTATTGGCAGCCGAACGGCTCCGGCCGTCGCCTCCAGTTGCCGGCGGCGCCGCGCTGGCGACCCGTGCCTCCGGGTGTTTCCGCGGGCCACCGGAGTTTCTCCTGTGGTCTGTTTTCAAAATTGTCTGAGCCGGTGTTCATCTCGGGTCTCGAACTTTGCTGCGCAAGCTTCAAAATTACATTACGGTCCCGTTTTGTCATCACCTGTAAATCCACACGTCTACTAACAAAATGCGGCATCTTCGTGGCTCTCCGGCGCGGCGCGTTGACGCCGCGCCCCTTCGTCGTGGCCCGACTCCATCCGCGGATTTCTTCGGGTTTCTCCGACGCAGCGCGACAACATCACGTCCTTGTTCTTCTTTTCACGGCGCGGCGCGACGGCGCTGCACATTTCCTTGTCGCATGATTCCGTGTGGTGCGACGACACCACGCCTTCTCGTACCAAACCACAAAGGAACCAACATGAAAAAATGAAGGAGGGTTGGCCGTGTTTGTGTGGTCCGGCCCCCTTGCGTTATTCGATAACTATTTGTTTTAAACCACGAAGATCGTCAAGTTGGTATTCACGAAAAAACTAAATAAATTAAATTAAAACCCCTACCTTGGTTTCAAGAGCGGAGCTTGTTCGGAGGTTCGTCGAAGAGAAAATGTCCTGGTATAACCGTCGCGGAAAGAGGCGACTTGGAAGAAGGAAGTCGCGTCGTGGGAACGACATCGCGGAAAGAGAGACGTTGTAGAAGAACCGTTGCGGAAAGAGACGTCGCGTCGCAGATCGGTGTCATGGAGTCGGTCTTCGAGGACTCGGCGTTCTTCGACGGAGTTCGATGTGTTCTTCGTGTTCCTCGTGTTCTTCATCGAAGAGGATGAAGAACTCTAGCTTTCCTTAGCTTTTCTTCTCTAAAGGCTCTCAAGCAACTAAGAAACTAACCCATAAAAAAATTAAGCCTCACTTAATTTATTAACACCACAAAACCTTTGAAATTCAAGAGTTTAAATTAACTCACCTCATTACATTACACAAGTTGTCAAATTAAATGAAGGGGAGTTAATGGCGAGTTGAAGAGTTGAAGAATATGAAGGGGTGGGGTTCATGTGGGCCCCACATCCTTCATAACCTAAAAGGGAAGTTGGGTAGTTACCCAACTTCCTCCCAAAGGATAAAAACACTTAGAGTAAAATAAAAATTGTTGTAAATTTTTTATTTTTAACTTCCACAATTTTTTATCAACTTCTCTCGTGTAAACTCAACTCCGGAACATGAGTTCCTAAGCAATTACCGGCGCTACAGTTCCATCGGTGCCCTCAGAATTTGATTCCGAGCACCGGTTCAAAAGTTAGAAATTCCCACTCATTCGTTCACTGAACGTACTCGAGCTAAACTTCAGAAATTGATTCCAGGTACACCGGACCTCAGATTTAGGCTCCGTCAGAAACCGCGTTCTTGTAAAATTCCAAAAAAAATTAAGAAAAAATTTTCCATGAAATTTCTGGGTCATTATATTACTCCCACCTCAAGGCTTTACATCCCCGTAAAGCTTCCACACAAACTAGGGTAACCAATGTAGTACAGAGCACGCATCTGAGCCTTCTGCTACCATGTGCTTACCTGGAGGTTTCCATGCTGCCTACGAAAACGCACAAGAGGAATCGACTGTCCTCGTAGAATCCGCTCCTGTCGATCCTCGATCAAGACTGGAACCTCCGTGCATGACACCTTATTATCGATGTCCAACTCCCTGAGGTCGATGATGTGTGAAGGATCAAGCACGTATCTCCTCAGTTGAGATACTTGAAAAAACGCCGTGCTCCTGGTGCAACTGAGGTGGATGGGTCAAGCGGTAAACCTCCTCGCCTACCCTGCTGAGGACCTGAAAAGGTCTAATGAACCTCAGAGATAACATGCCGCCTAGGCCACACCTCCCTAAACCTCATTGAGGTGAGACCCATAGGGAAACGTGGTTTCCATCCTCGAACTCCAGTGGTCTCTGTCTCCTGGATGACCTGGACCTTCTCTGTCGTGGCTTGGACCATCTCCGGTCCCACATGAGCTGCAATGATTTCTTCTTTGCCGATAAGAGAAATCTGATCTCATCCCCTGGATGAACCAATTTCTTTGCCTAATATAGTCAATCCTGACATGGATGATACTAATCCATACCAAGGATGATGTCGTAAGGCCTCGACGCTACTACCAAGAGATCCAACCATTACTCTCGCCTCCAAGGGTTGAGTCACACTGTCGGCTTCAGTGTGGGGTAACTGGGTCTCTTCCATTAGGTATCTCACACGTGGAGGTCAAGTAAATAGTTTAATCTGGAACCTCTTAGTAACAACACAAGTGAGGATAGGATTGATAACATCACAAAGGTATGTGTCTTTATTTTACTGCAGCTCACGGTACAAAGACACAAATATAACAACAACATCATGGAACTAGATATACACCACTAGTTCCGCTCCTGTCCACTCGCTTCTAAAGCTCCGTAGTCAAAAGCTTCTGCTGCTTGAAGCTAAGATCTCCCATGTCCTCTTGACCCTTACGGTCGGGGTGGACCTCCTGGTGGTGGTGGTGGCAACATCCCGAAGCATCGTCCACCTCCAGGTGCACGACCAGCTCCTCTGCCATGGCCGCCTGCTTCTTACGGTCCGCCCTGATCGAACCTCTGCCTCTGCCTCGAGGGTTCTTCATTTAACTGCTGGTCTTCTACATGGCGGGTCGGACAGTCACGTGCCATGTGACCAACTCCACCGTAGGAGTAACACTGCATGGCAGGTTCGGCTCTGTCACTTCCCTTGTTTCCTCGCACTACCGACCCTAAGTCACGCGTTCGACCACCTGTAGGTCTGGACCTCTTGGACCTCTGCGTCATCTGTCTACTGCCTGCTGTAGAAGATTCTGGCACAAGCCAGCTAGTGGTGGGTCCTGCTGCTAGAGACTGCTCAGCAAGGAAACTCTCCACCAAAAGGGCTCGCTCTAACACCCCTGTCTGTGTCGGAATGCTGAGTGGAACCACAGATGCTCTAATCTCTCACCTGAGCCCCTGCTCGAAGGTTCGAGCCCTGAAGAACGGGTCTCGTACCATATCTGTGGAGTAGCGTGAGAGGTCTGTGAACCTCGCTGAATACTGTGCCACTGTCATGCTGCCCTGACGCAGTTGAAGTATCTCCTGTATACGCAACGCTCGAAGGGTGGCTGGTACAAACTCTGCCCAGAACAGGCTCTCGAAGTCTGCCCAAAAATGAGTCACCTCGTCATGCATCTGGAGCATCAGGATCCACCATTTTCCGACTACTTCCTGAAGAAGGCTGGCAGCAAGGATCACCATGAAATCTGATGGCGTCCCCACTAGCCTGAAAACTCTCACCACAGCCTCCAGCCAATCCTCAGCCGCCTGCGGGTCCGTCCCTCCCTGGAACCTGGGTGGTCTCTGGCGTTGGAACTCGTGTAGTGCACTCAAGCGACGTGCACCCTCTGCTGCTGGGGCTAGTGGCATCGGTGACCTAATGGGTAGTTGTACTGCTGGTGCCTCCACTGGTGCCTCAACTGTGATAGGGCCCTGTACTGAGGCCACGTCACTCGGCGGCCTGTCAGTACGTACCACTCTCGGGGCTCTAGCTGGTCATCCACATGGAGGCATCCTGAAAGAAACAACGTGACAGGGTCAAACGATTTATACCTGGTGAGATGACCTGGTTTGAGATGATATTTAAATAAAACTTCTGGAAACACACATGCAATCAGTGTTTTCGTGCACAAAGTCGGAAATTAGTTTTCAGGGTCCTGGTGTATGGATACGTCGGCCGCCCGCACCAACACTGGACTCCTTGAACTGAAAACCACCCTCGGTACTCTTAACACTATTGCTTCACAGGAAGAAAATATCAGAGTTATAAGTTCTGCAGTAGAACCGGTTCCTTTGATACCAATTTTTCAAGACCCATCCTCGGGGCCCGTGCCGTGACTACCCCAAGCCCGCCTTCCATAGGCCAGGGGCTGGCGACTAGCACCAAAGGCGTAAATCCCGATAACTGGGAAGGAATTTACTTTTTAAAAGTAAACAAAACACCATAGAGTACAAGCGAAAGAAAAACACTAAGTACAAAAGAAAGTGCTGAAAAGTAAATGGGCCAGAATACAAACCCGAATGGAAGTACAACTACAACTGAACAAGTACAACAGAAAAATACAACAGCTGGAAGAACAAGAGCGGCTCTTGGGTCATCCTCCTCGGATCCTACCAGAAGGGTAGGTACAGACAGTGGAGCTCCTGAATCGTCCACCACGGATCCTACCTGAAGGGTAGGTACAGATAGCGCAACTCCTCAACACTCTCACCCGTCGACCTCCTCCGGGTGTCGTCTCGTCGCGAAGTCCACCTCCGGATACTGACTCATCGTTTAGTGCACCTCCGGGTACTGACTCGTCGTGTAATCCACCTCCGGGTACCGTCTAATCCTCGAACACTCGGCCTCCGTCAGCACTACCCGTCGTCTGCAACCAACACAACGAGGTGCGGGCATAGACCGTGAAGGGGTGAGTATAACGATACTCATTAGGGACCCCGAGACCCACAAGGTCTCACTAAAACCAACAAGGATAACCACATTGAAGATCTCAACAGATAACCTCTACTTAGGTATATGCCCATACATATACCTAAGTTATCAAGTAACCCATCTCAATCATGAGGAAAAACAAGGATCTTGAAATCAATGGATAACCACTACCCAGGTATATGCCCATACATATACCTATGTTTTCAAGTGACCCATCTCAATCATGAGGTAAGACAAAGGTCAAAAGTCTCAGCTCAAACCAGGATTTTCATTATCGAAACCGTAACTACTGAAGATCCCCGTCTCTAGAGTGTACAGTGGTCCTGTCACGACTCCGAGGTACTGCTCACTAACCTAAGACTGCTGAGGTACTCCTCCTGTCGAGTACCGCGAGCCTGCCACCTCACATAGTAGTGCTTCCCACCGGGGTCTGCCACCCAAACACAGCAGTGCTCCACCCTCATAGCCTACAGAGGTACTCCTCCTATCGAGTACCACGGGTCTGCCACCCAAACACAGTAGTTCTTCCAGCTGTGGGTCTGCCAACCAAACACAGTAGTGCTCCCCACTGGGCTATACAAGTCTCTCCGACTCGAATCAGACAAGCAGTCTTCAGGTCCCAGCCAGCTACACGGTCTCCGTACTCCGTACGCTCATCTCTGGGAGGGTCCGCACCACGAGCTACTGGTCGATACTCCATGTATCTCAAAGTCTCACTAAGAAGTATCTCAAAGGACCGCCTCTTCATAGGGGTCTCAACGCAACAGACGGCGCGTCAATCGGACGCCCGTTCTGTGAGTTACTAGTCTTTTCATCCCAGGGGCCCGGTTGGTTTTGTGAGCGAACCAATCCCGGCCGTATCTCAAATGTACCCTGAACTCTCATAGGTTATACTCATAATAACTGTTTCTCAACGAGATCATCAACACCGCTGACGGTTCGTCAAACAGACGTCCTGTCTGAAAGATATCAGCTTTTCCATTCGAGGGGCTCGGTTGGATTTCGGGTGCAATCCAACCCGGCCACTATCCAACTATATCCAAATCTCGAGCGAAGTATGCCAAAAGTTCCATCTCATCAAGAGGAATTCAACAAAACAGACAGCGCGTCGATCGGACGCCCGGTCTGTGAGTTATTGGCTTTTTCGTTCCAGGGGCCCGGTTGGTTTCATGAGCGAACCAACCCGACCGCACTCGAACGTCATCCAAACCTCGAGCGAAGTAAGCCAAAAGAACCGTCTCACTTATTGGAATCCATCAGAGTCGACGGCACGTAAATCGGACGTCCGGTGCTAAAGATATAAGCGTTTTCGCTCCGAGGGCCCGGTTGGTTTCGTGTACGAACCAACCCGGATGAACTCAAAGTTCTCCGAAACCTTGAGAGTAATATAACGAAACGACCGTCTCGTTCCAAGGATCGCTATACAATTGACGGTGCATCGATCGGAGGTCCGTATCCCAAGATAAGGGCATTTGACCGAAAGTTGTCCAAAAATTGGGGGTCTGGGCCCGGCCCGGCCCCCCCTAGGTTGGCCCGAACCGGGTCGACCCGACCCGGGTCCGACCTGGCCAGACCCGCCCCGGGCTGGCCCGGCCGGCCCGGTCTGGCCCGACCGGCCAGCAGTGGCTCGGCGTGGCTGAGCGGAAGTCATGGAGCAGGGGGCGGTGCGTGGCCGCCCTCGCTGCTAATTGGGGCCGGCGGCGAACCGCCGCCTCTTGGCGGCCGGACGGCTCCGGCCACCTCCTCCAGTCACCGGCGGTGCCGCGCCGACGACCCGCGCCTCCGGGTGTTTCCGTGAGCCACCGTTGTTGCTCCGGTGGTCCGTTTTCAAAACCGTCTGAGCCGGTGTTCATCTCGGGTCTCGAACTTTACTGCGCAAGCTTGAAAATTAAATTACAGCCCCATTTTGTCGTCGCCCGTAAATCCGCACATCTATTAACAAAATGCGCCATCTTCATGGCTCTCCAGCGCGGCGCGTTGACGCCGCGCCCCTTCGTCGTGGCCTGACTCCATCCGCGGATGTATTCGGGTTTCTTCGACGCGGCGCGACGGTGTCGCGTACTTGTTCTTCTTTTCACGGCGCGACGCGACGGCGCCGCGCATTTCCTTGTCGCATGATTCTGCGTGGTGCGACGACACCACGCATTCTTGTACCAAACCACAAAGGAACCAACATGAAAAAAGGAGGAGGGTCGGCTGTGTTTGTGCGGTCTGGCCCCCTCGCGTTGTTCGATAACTATTGGTTTTTAACCACGAAGATCTTCAAGTTGGTATTCACGAACAAAATAAATAAATAAAATTAAAACCCCTACCTTGGTTTCAAGAGCGGAGCTTGTTCGAAGGTTCGTCGAAGAGAAAACGGCACGGTATAACCGTCGCGGAAAGAGGCGACCTGGAAGGAGGAAGTCGCGTCGCGGGAACGGCATCGCGGAAAGAGAGATGTTGCGGAAGAACTGTTGCGGAAAGAGATGCCGCGTCGCGGATCGGTGTCGCGGAGTCGGTCTTCGAGTACTCAACGTTCTTTGACGGAGTTCGATGCGTTCTTCGTGTTCCTCATGTTCTTCGTCAAAGAGGATGAAGAACTCTATCTTTCCTTAGCGTTTCTTCTCCAAAGGCTCTCAAGCAACTAAGAAACTAACCCATAAATAAATTAAGCCTCACTTAATTTATTAACACCACAAAACCTTTGAAATTCAAGAGTTTGAATTAACTCACCTCATTAAATTACACATGTTGTCAAATTAAATGAAGGGGAGTTAATGGGGAGTTGAAGAGTTGAAGAATATGAAGGGGTGGGGTTCGTGTGGGCCCCACCTCCTTCATAACCTACAAAGGGAAGTTGGGTAGTTACCCAACTTCCTCCCAAAGGATAAAAACACTTACAGTAAAATAAAAATTGTTGTTAAATTTTTATTTTTAACTTCCACAATTTTTATCAACTTCTCTCATGTAAACGCAACTCCGGAACAGGAGTTCCTAAGCAATTACCGGCGCTACGGTTCCATCGGTGCCCTCGGAATTTGATTCCGAGCACCGGTTCAAAAGTTAGAAATTCCCGCTCATTCGTTCACTGAACGTACCTGAGCTAAAATTCGGAAATTGATTCCGGGTACACCGGACCTCGGATTCAGGCGCTGTCAGAAACTGCATTCTTGTAAAATTCCAAAGAAAAATAAGAAAAAAATTTCCTTGAAATTTCCGGGTCTTTACAATATAACTCACCATGTTGAGATATAACACCTATTGAGATAGATAAAAATTGGTAGCTATACAAGTCAACGGTTTCCAGACCAGAGAATCATGTGATAGAGATCACGCCTAATATTAAGGGGGAAGACAATAGATAGGAAGATGGTGTTTCCCAAGAAACTAGATCAGTTCATCATGTTGAGCCATATGTTGAGACAACTAATGTAGCTCCTGAGGAAATGGTAGTGGAAATGTGCCATGTATTCTAGAATAAGTGGATAAAGATGAAACAAAAGTGGATCACCATAATGTTGATCCAATTATTCATAGACCACCTACTGGTCGAGAGGGAGCTGGATAAATCATATTACAGAATATTGGAGTTTTATCCCATACTCTAGTGTTTTCTACCTCAACCTAACAAGTACATGGGGATGAACCATATGTTACTAAGTGTTCTGACAATTTTGATATGTAGGCCTTCTATACTATTATAAATATTGAATATGTTAATCTTGTAGATGATTATAATGAGTTAAAGAATGATCTAATATCCAAAAATGATGAGATTAAAGAACTCAGGGGAAGATCAGTTTAAAGTGCTAATTTCATTAGTATAGTTGGTATAGTGGAATCCCAAACTGACCAAATAAATAATTTGAACCTTGTATAACCATTTAGCTCTAATGTGAATTATAATGATCTTTAGGGGATGAAAGATAATTTATATTATCTTAGAGAAGTCCATTATACTATGTCTGAGGGCAATTGTTTTGGTATTTTTGTTTCCACTTAAAGATAAATGATTCAAAATCATCCAATGGATTAATCTGAAATGTATAAGTATTATCTTTATGAAATTCAATAATCTTAGATAGATATGATGAAGAGATTGCACACATTAATCCATTTAGTTATATTTAATTCTGAGTTCTTAAGAAGTTTCAACTTACTAACACTTCAACATCCACACCATTGGTGGTTCCCTAATCTCATAATTCGAATGATCTGATATCCAATGATTTGAATTATATTTCCTCTCAGATTCAATCTCTTTAGTGTGATTTGTTCATTCATTTCCAAATACATGAATCAAAAATGATTTTTCGGATGAGTTATAGGATTGATGAGAATCTATTAGAAGGATTATTATTTGAAAAAATATGTCATTGAATGACATGGTGGGTTATCTTCAAGGTTATATTGGTGTGCAATTTTAAAAAATAATTTGATTCAAAAAAACATTTAAGAGACATAATTTCATGATCCATTTTCTTAATCAACAAAAAACAGGAAAATTATTTCCAAATGGATGTAATGTATTTACAATGATATTATAGATAATTATTTAGACTCTTCAGATAAAATGTATACCTATTTAGTGTAACATAAAACTCTTAGAAGTAATCATGATATTGTTATATGTGGACGTCTTAGGTTTATTCCATCTGTATGAAAATATACATTTAATAAAATTTTCCCTATAACTACAAAAATATAACATGTTTCTAGTGCTCTAGATACTCAAGATCCTTCCAGTACTATCCGAGATATATCTCAAGTAACTGTAGATAATTTACATAATTTGGATCATAAGATGAAATATTTAGTGGGTAGTCTAATCTAATTACAAGTATTGGGTGACTAGATTATGAAAATTTTATATTTTGAATCTCCTAAAAATATATATAGTTCATAATATATTACTTTAGTTTTTAGAAAGTAATGTTTAAAAAATATAAATATGGAATATTTTATATGGTTACTCAGAAATGTTCTATAAATAATTTCTTATATGAATAATCAATCCAATATAACTAATCTTAATTTTTGAATGATAGAAATCATAATGAGAATATAAATGTGTGCTTCTGTCAAGTTAACTACAATATTAATACCTCTTGAAATATAACATATATGCACTTTTAAAGGAACCAATCAAAGAGATGATGATATATTTGACCCATCTAGAATCTATCATAATGAGTAATTCATGTTTTATTCAACATTATTTACTAAAAAATCGTTTAAATAAGCTACTACTTTAGAACCTTCGAAAATTTTTACCTTGGTCCCTACTCATTCCTATGATTTCAATGTGAATTCTAGAAATGTAGAAGGATTTATCTACACTCAATCTAAAATACTATGGAATATACATTCTGTTTTATGTGAATAAAGTGATGCTATATAGGATAGAAATTACTGCTTCCTCCAGTGATGGACCCTCCTACTACATATTTAAACTCTCTTTCCTACAATAATCCTCCTCAAAAACTGCTAAATTAGTTTGGCCATATGAATAAACCACAGACTTATGACTTATGTATTGTATATGTACTTTTATGAGTGTTAGATATTTGTAAATTTTGTAATGATTCATTATTAATGAATTTTTTCAATTACGTAATGTTTTTATTAGTTGTTGTATACATTTAATGTTTTCTGTTGAGATTTTGTTCATTTAATATTTTTTATAGATATATTTTTCATTTAATATTTTATTAGATATTGTTTATATTTAATGTTTTTCTAAATTATTTTTTTCATTTAATGTTTTTCATATTTTTAATTGTTTTTATCCAGGTATCTTTTCTTGAATTCAATCTTTCCACAGTTTTCATATTGTTTTACCACTATACTTATGTTGTTTTTCACTCTATATTATAAATTAATATTTTTATTCCTCTCTATAGTAATTATTTTTAATAACACAAAAGGGGGAAAAGTTTACTTAAGGGGGAGAAGAAAGGATAAACATAAAATTTTAAATTCAATAGATATATATAATTTTTTTTTCAAAATCATTCAAATATGAGAAAATTTCATGTTTATTTCTTAATGGGTTTTTTGATCATAAAAATGGGTAGGTTATTGAAATTATAATCATATACCATGTAATTTTTTTTATGATATTAAATACCATTTATATGTTACTAATGATATTTCTTTTGAGCATGGTTATCATGTTTTAACATTAATTGATCCATTTTCTCTATATGTTCAAAAAATTATAAAAATTATAAGAAATTTTTCTATGTATAGAAAATTAGCTACATGGAAATTGTGTAGGTCAATGAATCACCTATGTGAGAAATTTAATACATCAAACAAATAGCTACGTGAATTAACAACATGGAGTAATATGCTATGTGATTTGGATACATGGTATAATTAACTATGTGGTTCCAAATTGAAACATGAAAAACTTAAATATATTCAATTATGATATGTCCGAAAGAAGGATAAGTATTTTTTTTGGATAAGTGGAGAATTCCTACATAAATAGGTTACATATAAAAATCATATATGTGGATAAATTGATCAATCTGAATAAAAATTAGTGAAATTTATGAATGTGGAGATCCAAAATAAGCCATGTCATTCTGAATACATTTGTTTAAAATTACTGGTTTAATTTTAGTGTAAATTAATAATTGAATTCATGAATTGAATATTGGATTACATCTTAAAATTAAAAATAGCTACGAAAATGTCACATGTTATGAGATAAGAAAAGATTAAATGAATAATTTTACACTCGGTCATTTTTAAAAAGAATTTTTATAAAAACGAAATTAGGAATTTAATTCCAAGGCCCGAATTTTTGGATTTTGTATTATTTAATTAAAATAGGGACATTGCATGTATTTTCATGTGTAAAAAATAGAAGTGAAATATGTAGAAAAAATAAAAAATAAAAAAATGATAATGGGTACACTCTCTCACTCTCTCAAATATCTATGTGATATGCTATTATATGATATCGAAGATGAATCGTGAAGTCCTATTATTTTTCTATCAATATCACTATTTTTTAAGAAGAGTACCCTCAAGCTATATTTCATTATTATATTCTCTCTTGTATATTTATTCTCTTATTTTAGTTGAATATTTCAACTTTTTGATTCATCTATAAAATCTCATATTCATTCATTCTATTGAATTTTTTAATGTTCTGTGTAAGAAACATGACTCTAGGTGTTTGTATCTCCTTGGTGGGTCTATGTAAAACTCATAGTATTATACCATGTGTCAAATAAATGTACTCAGTCATGGAGTAAAATGGAAAAATATTGTTAGTCCTTGGTAATTAGTTTCATCTACATTAAATAAAAATGATATATGAGATGATATTTTTTAGAGTATACATGGAGATTTATATTCTTCAAATCACTATTAATATCTAGTGTATGATATGTTTTCTGTGCATTTTTATTTACCCTTATTGCATGTTTTAATAATAGATTATAACTTATCATACATTAACGAGGGTGTTTTTCAATGAAAATTATTTTTGATGAACTGAATTCACCCCTACTTGATTCATTGTGAACCTGTTGTCTAACCAACAAGAGAGAAAATTGGTTTGAAAAATGGTGTGCCTTCATCTTCCCCTTCACATAGTTAGTGTAACAGTTTTCATTATCCTTGTCCCTCCACTGTAACTAAAAAATTCAAATTTATAATCCCCAAACACCCTAAAAGCTCATGTTTCTACTCATCTTCTTGAAAGAATACATTTCTATGTGTAATAATATAATTATATAAATTTATTAAATATATGTATATATCAAAGAAGGGATGCTTTTTTATAATATCCACACTATATAACAGCTCATCCTATATCTACCCTCACAAGAAGCACTGAATATTGTCGGTGGATAAAATTGGGATGGAGCGTGGATGATGAAAGAAGACATGGTTCTAGAACCACTTGGGAGTTGTCGATGTCTTTACATTTGTGTTTATTTTTGATACATGCCACGTAATTTGGATTGACATATTTATTAGTCAGTTTTAAATTGTATTTCCTGCTTTGATAATCATCAGATATTGGTATTGGTTTCAGTATTTCATATCATTTGGTTTTTTTATTATTTTCATAGGTACATTACTATGATATAAATAGGTTATAGTCTTCCAATGACTGATATTAGAACCATCCTACTTGTCAGTAACCTTTGGCGTACGGGGAGGTTCACTTGACATCATGTGACTGGCCTACATGGGGAATTGGTGTGTGGTACCTAGGTCAAGATGTTACAATATATGTACATTAAGAAAATTTATCCCATTTTAGTTATGTTTTTCAATGATTTTCACCATCACTTGGAATATGGATGTGGGCATGGGGTAGTTTCTGCTCAGCTCTCCACCACCCTGGTGGGATCCGTTGGGTTGGGTCATGAATGTCGGATATCATAGGTGATTCTACCTCAAGATGGTGTCTTCAGTTATGTTCCCTTTTCATGTATGGTTGAAAAATTAGGTAAACAATGTTAAAGTGTATCGAGTATGTATTTTAATATTGGGAATCTAGTGTTGGTGTGGTGGATGATGTATCTATACACCCTGACTCTGACAACCTACTTTCCGAATTGGCATATTGAGACACTAGTAGCAGGGAACATTGGTACATTCATCATATAGGATTGAGTATTTTTACTATAATTTTTGATTTAGGTCTCCATATATTTATATATTATTATCCAATAAAGGTACCTCTTTATTAAATTTTTAGAATGCCTCCACAAAGACAACAAGCCAGGTTACTAATTCGGGGATGTGACAAAAATACAGTGAGTGATGAGACCTTAGTTGAATATTTATCAGGCCAGATATTCCTTACAGGAAGGACAGTAAACCCCCCACCTTTAGAGTAATATATTATACAAGTACAGTAAGCTGAGAATGTGTATAGGCATAGAATACTCCATGAGCTCTAGTGCTAGTGGCCAAAATTGTTCCATTGTGATCTAGATCCCTATATAGTAGACCATTGTATTGAGTTGGTGATCTTATTTTTCATGCTTGTACGAACACTAGTGATCATATATTTGTGATGGAAACCATCCATTTTTATATAGTACATGGGAAATAGGAGAGAATATCCATATAGAGTCATGATGATTCGACACTCTGATAGCCCAACATCTAGAAAATATTTTGTTGGGTGCATTTCCCATTATTCATTCACTCTATATAGATTTAGGAACATCTAGAGTTTTTATAGAGAGGGGAATATATTTTGAGTATTATGTTAGGTTCATAAACCTTATGTTGTTCTCCCTTGACATGAGTTAAATGGCTACTTCCAGACATGAAATATTGTTAAGGGTCAATGCAAATAAATCCATTCTAGTGTTGTAACCCTGTGAATTCCCATATATACTGGAGTATTATAGAGGAAACTGATGATAGAGAGATTCCTATCTGTGGGACACCATATAGGTGGACTTGGAAATGGGAGTCATAGGGATTATTATTCTAAAATATCTATCATTTTCCATTTGGTATGATGTTATTATATGAGATATTTTTGTAATCAGTCTGATACACATGGTCATGCGGCCTAGAGACCACGCAGAGGACTAGGGAATCTTGGAGAGTGGTGATTCTATGCATGTTATGGGTGAGGTCACATGGCATGATATTTCCTGAAATAATGTTCTAAGAAATGTAGGAAGGTTTTAGAAATACCACCGCAACAATGATATTGGCGTGATCATGGTTCTCCCTAGAATATCTATGGAGTCCCCCAGGGAGTCAGAGTAGGAACATGAGTAGGTGAGGATCTAGGAGGAGGAGCTATAGGTGGGGGATGAAACATTGAGTTACCACGATGAAAACCACCAGATGGCCCACACTAGGATTACAGAAGTAGTGGTTAGGGTTGTGGGTAGTAGTGGGAAATATAGTCAGATGACTTGACAAATCATGATATGATTAGAGTTATGATATGTACCTATTTTAGTCTTTATAAAATACCATTAGACAAAGGTGTGAGTAATTCATATATCTCATTATTCCTACTATTAGACCTAGGTCTACCAATTGAGATGGTCACCCCATAGTTATTCCTTGAGGTTCTGACAATTAACACTTCTTTAATATCATTTATCTTCTAATAGTGTGAGTTATCTCTTGGTGGAGTGAGTTTTTTATGGGTACTCTTGATCAGTATGATGAGATGATAATAAATCATCTTGGGTATGGACTAGTTATTCAGGATATGGTCCCAGAGAGACTATCAACACAGGCATGTTAGTTTCTCTCATATGGATAAAACTAGATTCTTCTTTATGGTTGAGAGAGATATCATGGTGTAGTATGTGGGACTTGTGATATGGAAGTGTCATCCCATAACTCAATAGTTGGAGAGTTTATACATTACCACAGGGGATCATCAAGCATCTGGAGTCCTTTATTCATGGATTATTATATATATATTTCCCTAGGGATATTCTAGGATTTTATCTTAGGTTGGAGAAGGAGTCTTTCATCGACTATCAACCTTGGTCCCCTATGATATCCTCTACTATATATCATATGGACCCTTCCAAGATTAAAGAGCTCCAATTGTAGTTGTAGGACCATTGAGAGAAGAGTTTCATCAGACCCAATGTATAACATTGAGAAGATCATATTTTGTTTGGGAAAATGTGGAAATGAGATTTTGGATTTCTATTGATTATTATTCCAAAAACCAGGCCACAATGAAGAACATGTACCCGTTGAAAATTATTTAAGAACTCTTTGATCTATTGTGATCTTCGGGTTGGTTCTTGAAGATCGATCTAATGTCTGGATACCACCAATTGAGAGTTCAAAATGTTGATATTCTGGTGTTTTCCTTATGATGTCTCTATAGAAATTATATGTTATTGGTGATTTATTTATGTGTGATTAATTCCCTTGATGTGTATATGGATTTGATGAACCAAATATTCCATCCATACATGGACCGATTTTTATTTATCTTCATTAATGATACACTCATCTACTATACATTAGAGAAATATCAGGTAGAGTACATAACAATGGTCATAGACTTTCCTTAGGAGCACCACCTTATGGCAATCTCTCAATGTCCAAGTTCTGGATCCATGTGGTTCACTTTTTGCGAATTAATCTCTGATCATTGATTATCGATGGACCCATATAATATTGAGGTACTTCTTTCTTGGGATCCAACCAAGAGTATGTTAGTGGTGCAGATTTTTCATCTTTTGGTGGGGTACTACAGAGGGTTCATAGTGGAATTATAAAGGATTATATCCCCTTTTAACTTCATGATGCAGAAAGGGTAGTTTTTTACCTAGAATGAGAAATGAAAAATAGAACTTATGGTGTTGAGGATGAGACTGAAAAGTTAGTCTATTTTGAGATTACCAAAAGATGGAATGAAGTATATATTATATTAATATACCTTTGGAGATGGGATCATTTGTGTGTTGATATAGAGGAATGAATTTATTGCATACGGATCCTGATATTTGAGACCCCATAAGAAGAACTACATGGCTCATGACCTAGAGTTAGTAGAAATAGTAATCTCTTTGAGAATGTGAAAGCACTATCTTCTAATAGAGCGTTTTTTTGTTTACTTAGACAGTCAAAATCTTATGTATGAATTCTTTTAGATATACCTGAACATGATAAAGAGGTTAAAGTTAGAGTTCCTATTAGACTATGACATTGAGGTAGTGTATACTCCTGGGAAAGGGAATGTGGTGGAATATTCCCTTATCTAGATGTCCCAGGCTCATTTAGTAGAGGAGACTTCCAAATAGTTTGATTCATTACAGTTGACCATGGTTGATGAGGAGGGTGAAACATTTTTTTAGTTTATGGTGTTGAACCCTCTCTTATTTCAACATGTGTGAGAGGTTCCATTGGGATACATATATATTGAGGTCTTAGGTGACAATATATCCTCAATAGATTAAACACATGGATTTTATGAAGGTGGGAATCATGTCATCCTATTCCACTGAGGGATGGT
Source organism: Viscum album (assembly GCA_963277665.1). Classification (NCBI taxonomy): domain Eukaryota; kingdom Viridiplantae; phylum Streptophyta; class Magnoliopsida; order Santalales; family Viscaceae; genus Viscum; species Viscum album. Next base: position 1,699,286,488 of record OY728142.1, read on the forward strand.
GGTCTGAGTCATGATTCATGTGGAGGTGATAAGGGAGTTTCAAAATTTCCATTTTCCTATACATCTCATTTTATAAAAGTTTTACCAAGAAATTCAATGGATGTTTTATCTGGATCACACGAGAAGGAGTCTGACCAAGATCATCACTTACTGACTCTCGTGTCTGTAGGTGAAGGATGAGAACTAGGTTCTATATGGATTGTTACAACCTCTTGAGATCCTAATGTGGAAATGGGATGACATATCCAAGGGAATTGGGATAGGCATTACATGAAATGTGAAAGGATATTATTCTATTTGGATGAGATTTGACCGATATAGAAATTAAGTGAACATCCTTTCTATAATGGAGTTCATTTTGATAGAGTGTTTAAGGGTTTTTTTGTCTGGGAGATCAGAAGCCATCATGGGTAACCTTCAACTATTTTCTCCAATTGTGATTCATGGTTTACATCATAGTTGTGGAGATTCCTATAGGATAAAATCATGACATAGATGAGGATGATTATTTAATTTCACTCCCAGATGGATGGGAAAATTGAGTACAATATCTAGTCGTTAGAGGATATGTTGATTAGTTGCATGTTAGACATCGACCAAAGTAAGGGGGGTCACATGAACTTTGTAGAGTTTCCTTATAATAATATATATAATTCTACTATTGGTATGTCACTTTATGAGGCCATATATTAGAGTGTCTATAAGATTCCCTTATTTTTAATTGAGATTGTTGAGACATAAATTGTTGGGGTGAAGATGGTATAGGTTATTTCAATGAAGCGCTTGGTGATCCACGATTGGATGAGGAAAGATTAGAGCATGAAAAAATATACTGTAGATCGATTCCATAGACCCTTAGAGTTCAAGTAGGGAGATAATTTCTTGCTAAGAGTCTCCTTATTAAAAAGTATACCGAGATTCATATGGGGAGACAATATATCCATGACGTTAATTGGACCGTTTGAGATATTTTAGTGGGTTGGTGAGGTTGATTGCTAACTTTTTTTAGCCCAACAGTTTGAGTGCGTACATGATATCTTCCATGTAGCCCAGCTAAAAAGAAATGTTCAAGATCCCATAAACATTATTGACTGGTGTGAGATGGATATCAAGGATAGTTCTACCTTCATAGATCCCCCTATGGAGATTGAGGATAAGAAGGATATGATCTTTTATATATAGAACATTCCTCTAGTTTGTGTGTTGTGGAAGTAAGGGGGAATGTATGAGAGCTCATGACAACGAGATAAAAATATCCGAGCTTACTATACCATCCTTTTTTCTTAGTTTTTTATTTTTGAGGTTGAAAATATTAAAAAAGGGAATAATTTATAGGGTATATTTTTTCATTTTATGAAATTTAAATATATCAAAGAATATTTTTGGATCTAGGCACGTAGATGGTGAGTGATTCTGAGGCCCCATGTGTTCGGAATTAATTTTTTAAAAATATTAAAAACATTCTATATTTTACATACACAATTGTTTGAAAATAATGGGATATCACATTAATAGAGTTTCATATCTAGAATCTATGACCATGTTTGAATGTTGAGAAAGATGTTTACCATATATGAGACCTAATTTTGGTATACACGAGATGTTCAATATAGGCGACCGTTGGCTGGTTTTTTTAATTGAAATAAATAAATAAATAATTTATTTATAAGTAAATGACCTAAAATGTATTGACTAAAAAATACTTTTTATGGAGAGACTACATGTTTTTTCCGCATAACCATATAATTTTTGAGAGGATCATCCACTATTGTACATTGTTGGATTGTTATCAGATGGTGATCGAAAACCTGATCACGGTGAATCATGGCACAACAAACATAACATATCTTCCCCATCCTTGGAAGACACATTACTCATCAACGAGGAGTCCAATCTTGAGGTATGACCCATCATCTGTGGATTCCACCCTTATTATAAATATATTGATCATGATGAATTCAGTTATTCATCGATAAGAATTTAAATAAATCCCTCATAAGAGCGAATGTATCATATTTCATTTTTTTTTTGAAAATTATCTCCATTATGCGATGTCTCTCACCCAGAATATCCCAAATCTATATTTTTTTTCCAATAATTCTTGAGAAATTATTATTGGGCCATTTTCTTTGTTCCCCCATTCTTATTCATGTTCTTAAACGTTGTCAAATAGGACCACAATTTAGAATTCTTGGGTTGGTTGAAGTAAGATCAAGACCTAAGATTCGTGGAATATTCATGTGAGATGGATGATTTTATGATTTTTGGATAGATTAGAATGTTTTTTGGATGAGGATGATTTCTCCATGAAGTAGTAATATGATGTGGTGGCGAGAGGTACCACGTGTGATTGGTGGCACATACGGGCTTTGTGCATAAGGATATAGAGTTGATTTTCAGCCATAATAGGGGAACAATCACTTGTGAAAGGTGAATACCATCAGTTTATAGAACAAAATAGGTATAATTCAATGTAGATGAACTAGACATTGAATAATATGTGTAGATCAAGACTTTTTGTGTGAATTATGAATACAGAATGTGTATTTTGAAAGAATAAATGGCATGCTCTTAGTAAATCCATGATGCTAGGATTTATAGGAGATCATAAGTATCACATGTCATGTGGGACCCCCACACACTATGTGACCTAGAGACATAGGCCCTTAGTGTACTCCAAGAGTAGATGGACACAGAAATGTGAAAGATACATATCATGTATTGGCACTTGGTTAGTGTCCACAGACACAAACCAAAGGATATGTGCAATATTATGAGAACACAACTTTATCCCAAGTGGCTGAGACACTCCTCTTAGTACCCTTACATGTTGTGTAGTACTACATGGCTAGCGAGCTATGTGATTGTGAGAACATTTCCAAGAAGAAGAGCAGTTCCGCTTGATGTGTATTCCCCTTACACACTATGTACCTTCTTTTGATAAAAATCTTTCCTCTAGCATCTCCTTCATTTGGACTCGAATTTTATCATATGAGTATACTATCATAATTGTTTTTCCACATAGAACATGATGGTTACCTTAATAGTGTATTTTTATATACTACGTGATATTTTACTAGAATGATGCATCTTTAGGTGGAAATTGATGATGTTAGTGATAAAAAATGGCAATCTACAGAGTGGAACCCTCCTATTGGAAATGTGAATTTGTCCTTTATCCATAGAGCGGATTGAACAAGACATACAAGGGAGTGGTTCTTATATATATATATAGAGTGGAACCCTCACGCTTGGACAATTCATGTGTCCTTTTTCTATAGAGTGGACCCCCAACAGAATAAGGCGTGAGTCCTCTATTAATCCATTAGAGTGGAACCCTACAGCTCAGAGATGGTATGGGTCTTCTAACCATAAGGTGGAACCCTCCTATTGGAACATGTAAGGGGTCCTCCATCCATAGAGTGGAAACCTCCTGAAGCATTAGGGAATGGGTTTTCAACCCATAGAGTGGAAACCCCAGACAGATTATGGTGCGGGTACTATAGAAATTTACTGAGTGGAACTATACTATCTTACAGGGTCACAGGTCCTCTATCTTGAGATCTCTCCTCCTTGAATATTTAGAATAGTGGAGAGGTTTTGATCTCCATAGTTAATATTCAAAAAGACACACAAGATGTTGACCATTGTTGATGGACCTTTAGAACTATTAGTAGACACTTTTCCAAGGTTGGAATGTCAGATTGAGATCCCCTTTCTCTATCTTATGGGGTTCTTTTTTGAGAATATATATCTATTGATTTGATTTCATTTATCTCATGTTATTGGTTGAGATATATAATTCTATTGTGTATATCATTTCTCCCCATCCATTTTTTGTGGTATGTTACTAAGAATGTATATAAAAACCACTTTATAAGATTTACATAAACATGATGTCTCTTATGTTGATGACAGACAAGTCAGTAGCAATTTTAGAAGAGCATAAGGATTCCTGGGTGCATTTGAAAGCCTATGGTGGTCAAAGTGTGAATATTTGAAGATAGTCTCTTATTATTTAAATTCATAGTTATTGTTAGGTTAATAAATATTTCTATTTTGACATGTATTTCTTCAATTTACTTTTTAGATAATGATGTCATACTCTTGTATTCCTAGAGGCTATTACAAGAATCATTGTTACTCTAGATGTTACTGTCTTTTATACTAATTACTATAAATTTATAGATGGAGAATATTATGTGCATGTGTATAGTTACATAAGAAATTTTTTTCCAATATTAGTCATTCCTTTCAGTGAATTTCTATATCCCATGTCCTACAGTGTCAGGCTTGGGGTAGTTGTGTCTTGGCTCTCTTCAAGCCAGATTGGGTTTGACGGGCCAGTTTATGATAAACATAATTAGTAAAAAATTTATTTGAGATAAATATCGAGATTAATAGTCATTATAAACAATGTAAAAGAACTATATGATACATGAAACATTTAATATATTGCATTTACATCATAAAATTCATAAAAATTTAATTTTAAACCCATAAGTGAAGCATTTTCCTATTTTGATATATCATTTCCTTTAAAACCCCCCTTTTCAAAACTAAAATACTCAATACAAATGGATGTATGGTTTTTATATAAATTTTACATATATTATTGTAATGGAATCCAAATATCGTATAAATTTTCTGATGGTGGGAAAACAATGGCATCGTATATTTTTAAATAGAATATTAACTTTTCATTTTATAAATAAATTCAAAATGTTCTAAATAAATTTTTTCATAAGATTCGTTTTGAAACCATTTGAAATAAATTAAAAGGTGAAATAAAATAAAATTTATAATTTATATTGTCTATATATTTATATTCATAAATTTATTTAATGAATATGAATATGGATGAATAATATTTATAAAATAAGTATTTAAATCATTTTAATTGAGGTTTAAGGTTACCTGTCACTTACCTTGATTCCAACCTGACTCATACGTTCTTTATATTCCCTAAAAGTATACTCATTTAAATTTTTTTACTTACATAATATCATTTTTAATTTTTATTATTCTTGTTATATTAATTCTCTTTTTGATATACTTAATTACTTAATCTATTTAGTTCGCCTCATACTTTTGAATGATGTATGATTCATATGTCCAAAATTATATTGATTGGTTTACTATGGTCAAATTGATCTTGATTATATAATTTTTAAAATCTTAATAGTTTCATAATTATATATATTTTATAAATTAATTATGCTTTTACAACCAACCATGTAAGGTGGTTATGGAAATTTAATTATGTTACAACATGGTGATGGTAGTATGTATGTATATATGAGTAATGTTTCAATTTTTCAAATAACATGAGGGAAAGATTGTAAGTATCATTTTAACTTTATTGAATTATGTTTATATAATAAATATCATATTATTTATTTAAATACACACACACACACACACACACACATATATATATATATATATATATATATATATATATATATATATTAAAACCATGTGAGGTGGTGATGAAAAATAAAATACCTCTTCATGAGGTGGTAGTCCGCACATACACACAAGCGATGTTCTTATTTTTCATACAAAGTTAATGAAAGAATTAAAATATTTATTCATAATTAAAGAATGAAATTTATATCATATATATATTATTTTTTAATATTAATACACCATTATGACCAACCATAAGCGTAGGTTTTGAAAAATTAAATACATATTCTCACGATGTGGTAGTCCACATGTACATAAAAGAAATGTTTTTATTTTACATTAGATAAATAAGTATATGAAAAAGGGTTATAACATAAACCTAATAAAAATTAAATAAATGGGACATATTTATGATATTTTATTACTATTCTCATTATATTTTTTAATGTTGTAAAGGAATAAATAAATATAAAATACTCATATATGAATTATACCTCTTCTTCAGACAACCTCGTTATGTTTATTACTAAAGTACTATTAGATAATTATTACAATAAAAGAATATCAATAGGATTTGGGGAGGGATTTTAGAATGATATTTTGGTAGGATTGACAGATCTAAGAGGAACATCAAGTGTGGAGAAGAATGGACAGGGGTTTACTTTTATAAGTTATGGAGAGGACACACTTGGAATTTCTCATAATATTAAAATATATTAATGTATTAAACAAGAAAAATGGCTTGAAATTTTAATATTTTACATCATAAGATAATATAAGGTCTAAATATAGCTATCCAATAGTATATAGAAATGTTTTTAGATTATTTTTACCCTATATTTTTAATTTTTAATTTTTAATAACCCATTTTAAATATTACCAAAGTAATTGACATTTTTTATCGAAGTTATAATTCATAATGGCCAAAAATGGATGTAGAATAATTACCAAATTTAGACATAATGACTCTAAATAAATATTATACTTTATCAAATTTTATATTTATTTTTTATGTAAATTAGTTTTAAAAAAAATACAACAAAAAAAATGAAAAACTATTTTTCAGAAAATAGATTTTAAATTATAAAATTGTTTTTATTTCAAAATGAAGTAAAATATTGATTCATATAAAATTTATTTTATTATTTTTAATTAAATGGTACTAATTAAATTAAAAATCTAATCTAAAATAAAATTTCTATAAAAATAATACTATTTATTTCACATTAATACATGATTTATTATATAATATTACACTTAATATAACAAAAAAGATAACTAATTCTAGTGTATTTGGGAATTATTTACATTACACTACATCTTAAAATAGAAAATACATTTTCATCATTGAAAACATTCTTAATATTATTATACTTTAAACTTCATGTAACAACCTAAGGACCAATATAAGAAAGGGGTTATCAATAAAGACCAGTAAGAGAATAAAAATGGAATAACATAAAGAAGCTAATATTTGTTAGAAAATATGCATAAAAATTTGGCATAAAAGGGTTTAGAATCATAAAATTGAACAATAAGATATGATATAGCATGATGACGTAAAGGCAAGATGGGAAATGTTATAACAATGTAAACACTGTATCATAAACGTATGTCAATGCTAACTTCCATGACGTCATGATAGAAAAAGTCTCGTGATTGATTAGGTTGAATACATAATCTATTTCATGATGTATGATGAGACTAAAACATTAAACAATTCAATAGAATACTATATAATTCTGGGTTCTCTCATCACATTCATTTCATTCTCGTGGTTAAGTGTGCCACATAGATCATAAAACATGGAAGAATATTTCACCACATTTAAAATATAATAAATTAGTGTGGAATACATTAATATAAGTCCCAAATAAAATAAGTATATATTCTTAAAGGTGAACACCATTGATAGGAATTGGGTATGTGTATTCATTACACATTTGTTTGACATGAAAAATCCTGATGAAATTTTGGTACCATAAAAGGGGAATATAAATGCTCACAGAAGGTCATAATTGGAGTGGAAGGGGTATATCATCATTTATAAATTAAATAGGCAGTAATGGAGATACTAATGACCATATACCAACAATTTGAATTTTATAAGTGGGGTATAAGGTAATGAAAATACTTGAATAAATAAGATAAAGATAAGTACCCTTCCCTCGAGAGCGTGACTTGAAATGATTGGGAGTAGTAATTGGGAGATTAGGGGAACATTGGGAGGACTCTAGATAGAAAAGGTAAGATTAATTATATTCTATATGTATTTTTAGTGAAGATAAATGGTATTTTGGGTGGTTTTATATAGGAAAATAGAGGGGAGTTTGTCGTTATTTTCCAAACATAGATTTTGGACTCTATATAATAGAATAACCAAAACCACAAACCTTTACATGAGTTTTTCAAAAGGTTCTTGAAAAATAGGGTTGGTTTTAATTATTTTATAAGGCCAAAGTTATAAAATATTAAAATAATACCCTTGATGATGTGGAGGTAGGTCATAATCTTAATGAAATGATTTTAAAAGGTTAAAATATATTATAGGTTTTGGAGGATTCATAATGGCATTATAAAATTACTCAAATAAACATAAAATCACATTATTTTAAATTTAAATGATATTTTTGGTCATGGATAAAATTTATATTATTTATTACCTCACTTTTGGGTGATTATGATTTTATAATACTCATCGTATATTTATACATATTTAATTTTTCCCCAAAAATTCGAATAAACCTGGATATTATGAAAAAATCCCCATTGGATAATTTCAACATTATTATTTAAAAAAATTATCCCAAAAATTTTCTACATATTTGAATATTCAATTTTAAAATATGAATCCACATTTATAAATAAATGATAGGTTTTTATAACAATACAAGATTTTGAAACCTTATAAAAATTACATTTGATTTCATAAAAATTTCATGAACATTTAAATTTAATAAAAATTATTTAATAATAGTTTATAAATAAAATATATATATTTAATAAATCTATTTAAAAATCAAATTGAATTTCTTAGTTGAAATTTCATATTACTTAATAATAAAATCTCTATTTAATGGTATAAAAATATATATTTTTATCAAACCGATTACGTAGTATTATATAAAGTAAAAATAATAAATATAACAATAATTTAAATGAATGTAAAATATAAATATCCATAATATTATGGTAACTTTGGTTATATTCTTTGTTAAATTATTTTTACCCATACTTATCTTATTTTTTTACTATAGTAATTAATATTTACTACAACTTCTATTTATATTGTTTAAAAAATATTTAGATCTGATTACCTAATATTAATTAAGATGATTAAAAATATGGAATCAATTTTATAAAAATAATTTTTATTGGTGGAATTATTTTATTTAATATAAATCCTGTAAGCATGATGTAATGCAGTTCTCCAAAAATCATGTTTTTAAGAAAAATATGATTTTACTTAAACTTTATAATGATAAATATTAATTATATGAATTTAAATTAATATATATATATATATAATATAATAATTTAATTTAAATAATTTATCATTATGTTATATTTTAATAAATTATAATGTAGAATCATTATGCATTTTAAAATTGTTTTAAGAAAAAATTTATTTTTTAATCATAAAAAACTATACTACAATATGATATAAATATTATTAAAATTTAATTAATTGAATTAAATAAAACATAAAAATAATTATGTTATTACAAAATTTAGCAAAATATATGATAATTTTGCATAAAAATGGTATTTTTCACTATTCATTGAAAAGTATATTTTTTTGAAAAATATAAAATTCTCACATTAAGCTAATTTTGAAAAAATGATATAAAAAATGTACTTATTTTTATCATTTAATTTTTTTAAATGTTATTGAAAACAATTATAATATACTTTTTATGAAAATTAATAAAAATCATTTTTAAAGAATACATATTTTGGAGAAAAAAAGGATTTATAAAAAATAGATTAGTTATCAAATAAGTATTTATCAATATTTTTAGGAAGAATATATATATTTCATAACTTATTTATCCCACTTATATCTAAAAATTTAATGGAAAGGTTAAAATGGCCATATTTTAATAATCATTGTTTATTTTGGGTTCCGTACTGCAATCACATAGGCTATCCAACATGGTTTATCTTTTAAAAAAATTTCGCATTAAGTTGTTACCAATTTACTAAATTATATACTATCAATTTGAACTTGAACATAGTTATTTATATTTTAATATATTGACTAGAATACATGGAAAAATATGAATGATTAATTGTATACGATTAAGAACAAAAACTAGAATTCATAACAATAATGGAGTGTTTATAAATTACTTTAATAACATTTACTTTTGAATTTATATTATTAAATATATTTTATAAATAATCTATTTGGTAATATATACATTTATGGAAATTTTGATCTTAAAAGGGTCAAACAAGGTGTGTATCAAGGCCTGTTGTCATGCACCAGTTACTAATCGAGCCTTGCTCAATGAGGTGTTTTCAGGTTTTACCCATAGTTAGATCTGTATTATATCCACATTAACTTTTTATATCCAGACCTAGATTTTTTTTATTGGTAAACCACTTAATATAAACATTACCAAAATTTAGGGATGTCTTCTTATAATTAGTCTTATCCCAAAGGATATCTCTAGAGATTTCTAATCATAATCTAAAAAATAACTAAACTTTTACTTTTAAACCAACTATAAAATCCAAGGTATTTATTTAAAACTAATAGATTGTTTATTACAGAATATTACACTTAATACAAAATTAAATACTGATAATTATACTATATTTCGAAATTAGGTACACCACATAAAAATTTAAAAAATAGAATATGTCATTATTTTTGAAAAGTTCCTTAAAATGATTCTACATAAAATGCCATGTAACAACCTTGTGAAAAAAATAAGAAAGGGGTGAGATGTAAAGTATCGAAAGGGAATAAATATCGAATAAAATTAATAAAGTAATAAATGTTAGAATATATTCATATTATTGTGTCTTAAAAGTTGATAGAATCATAATCTTGAACAATAAGACATGATATAACATGATAACATAAAAGTATGAAGGGAAATGTGGTAACAACATAAACAACACATCATAAACCTAAGTAAATGATAACTACCAAGTAATAATGATGTAATAATTCTAATAATGGATTATTTTAACTCTATAATTCCATTAATAACGTCTTATGAGACTAAAACATTACCGAATTTATTGGAGCGTTATTTAATTTTGGGTGGACAAGTAAATTTCATTTCATTCTCATGCTTAAGTATGACACATATATCATAAAATATTGGATCATTTTTCATCACCTTTATTCCAAGATAATAAAGTGTAAAATAAATTAAAATATGTACACAATAATATAATTATATGTTTTTTATGGTGAACATCGTTGAAAGGAATTGGTTATGGGTATTCACTAGACATTTGTTTAGCATAGAAAACTTCAGTGAGATTTTAGCACCATAATGGGGGAATATAAATGTTTATGGAAGAGATAAATGAGAGTGGAAGGGGTATCTAATCATTTAGACATCATAGGGGTAATAAGGGGGATATGAAATAACATATCCCAACAATAGTAATTAGAGAAAAAAGTCATAATATAATGAAGATACTAGAATAAAGAGGAGAAAGAAAAGAACACTTAAATTGAGAGTGTGACTCCAAAAGTTTGGGATAAGAATCATAAGAGCTTTGGGGAACCTTGGGAGGAATATAGAGAGAAATTGGAATAATAAATAGGTTCTTTAACTATTATCAGTGAATAGAAATTCAATCATGAAAGGGTTTATATTGGAAAAAAGAAGGGGGTTTATTATTTCCCAACCATAGGTTTTGGACTCCGTATAATAATATAACCAAAAAAAACCTTACCATGATTTTCTCATATGGTTTCAGAATATGAAACTTTATTTTCATTATTTTATAAGGTAAATGGATGGAAATTTTAAAATTATACCTTCAATGATGTGAAGGTGAATCATACTCTTATTGAAATGATTTCAAAAGCTTAAAATATATTATATGTTTTTGAGGATTGATAATGGATTTATAAAATTAATAAATTAATCTTAAAATCACATTATATGAAATTTAAAATAATATATTTGGTCTTGTATAAATTTTATTGTATTTATTAAATCACTTTTGGGTCATTATTATATCATAATACACAGTGTATATTTATATGGTATTTAATTTTTACCCAAAAATAAGACTCTATCAGAAACTTATGAAAGATTCACTATTGGATAATTTCAAAATTACAATTCCAAAAATAATAGTATTTTTATCTCTATAATTTTCCAAAATTTTTAAATATTTAATTTAAAAATAATAATCGCCTTTTATTAAGAAATTCTGGGTATCCGGACAATAAGAGTTTTCAAACCCTTATAAAACTTAAATTTGATTTATTTAAAATTATATGACTATTTATATTTAAAAAAAATTATTTAATAATAAAATTACAAAAAAATATTATATATTTCAAAAATAAATTAATTCATAAAAAGTACAGTACAAATTGAAATTGTATATTACATAACAATTCTATTTATGTTTAGTCATATCATAATATATGTATTATTAAAATGATTAATTAATAAGTTAAAAAGTAAAAATAATAAATATAATAATTATTTAAATTAAAATAATATATAAAAATTCATACGGTTATTGTTAATTTTTTCTTGTAATTTGTTAAATTATTTTTACCCTTAATTAACCCATTTGTTTACCTAGGTAATTAATATTTACTACAGTTAATATTCATATTGTACAAAAATTATGTTGAACGAATTAACTAATATTAATTATGACGATTCCAAATATATAACAATTTTTATCACAATCAATTTAGTGATGTAGAAGAATTTAATTTAATATAAAATCTTGTTGCATGTTATAAAGCATTTTTCTAAAAAAAATAATTTTCCAAGGAAATGATGATTTTAAATTAACTATATAAGTACTAATAAAAATTAAATAAATTTAAATTAATAAATATAAATATGTAAAATAAAGTTTTAATTTAATTATTTCTCATTATGGTTTATTTTATATAACAAAAATTGTGAATCATTATGAATTTTGAACCTCTCTCTAAAAAAATTATTTTTTTAATCATAAAAATAATCTTATACTAAGATCATGTATAAAGAAGATTTAAATGTAATTATTTGTATTAAATATAAATAAATAATAAGAATTTTACCTTTAAATAAATTTTATATTATATTTGAAATTTAATAATACTTAATTTATTTAAAGAAATGAAAATCTTACATAAAAATAGTTTTTTCAGTAGTCTTTAAAAAAATATATTTTCTGAATAAAAGCCAATTATCACCCTAACTTTATTTTGATATTATGATATAAAAAATGGAATTTATTTTATCAAATATTTTTTTTAAAATTTATTTAGAAAATAATTACAATTTTTTTTGTAAAAGGAAACAAAAAACATTTCTGACGAAAACATATTTTGGAGAACAAAAAAGAATTACCAAATAATGATTGGTTATTTACTAAGTCTTTATATATATATTTAAGACATATATATATTTCAAAAATATTTTAATCAAACTTATATCCAAAAAATTAATGGAAAGGTTAAAACATTCATATTTAAATAATCATTTTTTTGTTTTGGGCTCGATGTTTAATATCACAAGCGTTATCAAACATAATATCTATTTTAAATGCTTGGGGAGTTATAGTGTAAAATTATAAATACTTAATTTTAAAATACTATGTCATAAAAAATTGGTATTTTTTATATTCTCTCAAAAAATAAAACTTGATAGATTATTCCAAAAAATTTAATCGTAGATAATTGTGAATTGGTGATAAAAAACATATACATTTCAATTCTAAAATTTATCTTATTAAATTTGGAAATGATTTTTTAAATAAAACCAAATAAAATATATAAATAAATTATTTAGAATAAAACAACTTTCCTTTAGATAAAAAAATTACTGAATATTATTATAATGAATATAACTATAAAAAAATTAATTAATGAATATTAATAAGGAATGAAGTATATTTACTATTTACATTCACTAGGTGGTTACATTCTTCCCCTTTTGGAAATTTGTTTCTCATAATCATAATGACCATGAATCAATTAACTCATATTCGATGTATAGATTATTACATTAGAACTATATATAAGTGTTATCATTCCATTGGACTAAATAGATTGTTAGTATTGATGAACTAATTACATAAATGGTACCCACATTACATAAGAAAATAAAATAAAATTCTTAGTAATTGATATTTATTTGCATCCTTGATCTCATTCAAAGAATTATTCTCTATATCCTGTGGAAATGAACCAAATTTCAGTGAGCTCAAATTATTATAAAGGGTTATGTATATTGGAATATATCATTTCTCAATAAATAATATTAAATTGGTAATTTTAAATAACTGAAAACACATGCATCTTAATCAATAACTTGAGGATGGAATACGACCTAATCAATATGGTAATGTAACTAAATGAACACCCATGTAATTTAATCACTAAAATGAGAATCAAATACATAAAAAGATAACAATAATGTGAAAGTATCATAGATAATAATAATTAATGATGTATAAATTAATGAAATTATTAATTTTTGGATGTGATGATATCAAGAATAATGACACCTATACGGTTAAGTCCTTTGAAAAGACATTTTTAATTTTTTAGTAAAAACCCATCGGATTTGGATAGATTATTTATCTTGTAAGACTTGTTAATTCATTAAGGGCATATATATAACCAGGCCCCACAAATATCTTCAAGCCCAAATAATTCTTCATATATTGAATAATTTATTTAATTTATGAATCAATATTCCTTATTATCAAATATCCTTATTGAGTAAAGTATATAGATTTTTCAATATTTCCCCAATTAATCAAATAACATTCAATGTAAAAAACATATGTAAATCCATAATAATTTTTTTGGAAATAATCTAATCTAAAACATCCATCCCCTCCCTCTTTGTCTTGAGAAGGCGGTGAGATGCTACTTGGTCTTAGTTGATGTTTCCACTGCACCAATGGGTAACAATGAATGACAAAGCATTCTAGAGAAACTGGGGAACGATTTTACCTTATAGATAATCCACCCAACCACACTAGTCATAACCAACCACCACTACATGATTCATGTCAGCAAAGTACAACCCAACAAAATCATGCCATGAAACAACAAAATTATTCCCTAAAAATTCCAATAAACCCAATAAAACAACCCAAAAAAATCCCAATACCAGAGTACTAAGTGAAAAAAAAACAATACTCAATGGAAATAATGCCTTGATCTATAGATCCACACCATGATCAATGATCTATTCACCACAATACCGACCAAGCATCATGACAAACCTTTAAAAAATGAGATGCTTTACACATACATGTGGCCTAAAAAAACATTTGCAAAAGCACCAAAGTGACAAGGTAGGGGGTTAGTACAAATACATCGTAGGATTTCACCAATTTACATCCATACACATTCCACTTGGTTAGAACCATTAACACATTTATATAAATCATTTTAGATAAACATAAAATAGTGCAACAATTTCATCAAGACAAAAAAACCCTTACAAAGCAATTTACATTTCAAATCCACAAAATACATGGGAAATACCAACTAACATTCCATAAAAGGTTTACCATCGCAAATTATCACAATAATTTCCACTGTTCATATCCACACACAAACAAATCATAAGTACGGTTTTTTGCATACCCAAACCTGTAACAATCATGGGGCCACTTCCCACCCAAGCCCATTTACTCCTTTCCCATTCTAGTGGTCCTTCACTCTCACTTACCCTTGATGGTGGACCTTTTATCCACTATCCATCCCCTTTTTAAAGTTGTACTTCCCACCCAATATACATCATTACAACACAATTATAAAATTATCATTCCAATAAACAAGAACATGCCGACACTAAACCCACCACAATATGATAACAACAATTTCACAACCAATAAATTCCATAAAACATAATTCAAGACATAATACATTAAAATAAATAAACCCACTCTATTGAATACCATTTTCACAAGACATTTTCATAAATCAATCAATGCTATCGATTTTAAAATCAACATTTTAAAATTTGACAACATGAACATCCACCGCAACAACCCATTTTCCCATAAATACAAAAAAAATCACAAAGGGAATTTACATCAAATCTTCACAAATTATAAAACCAATTAATTTAAAGAAATTCCATTTAATTTAAAACAAGGATTATAGTTATAGAAAATTAATTTTGAGAGAGAACGCACCTAGTTTAGGGTTTCGGTGAAATCGAACCACCGCACTAACGCACACCGAATCAAGGTAAAATATCCACAAAACATCCTTATATCCATTTTACTATCATAAAAATAAAAAATATCATTACATATGGAAATAATAACCCTATATCTAAATTTGATGTAATTAGATCTATATAAACTAGGGATAGATAGAGAGGGAACTAGATTTAGGGAAAACACAGAAAGATCCCAGATAGAAGACATACCTGATAAGAATCACCTTTAACCAACCTTGAAAACCAATAGAATATCTTAAAAAATGATTGGTAGAGCCCCTATAACCGTTTAGAACCAAATATCCTGAGTAGGGTTCATATGAGAAACAAGATGAGGAGTTTAGGTTAAATCCTGAGTGAACCCGTAATTAAAACCCCCATTTTTATTACTGCACACAGTTAGGAAAATCGTTCTCTAACCATGTGTATTCTATTTCCTTAATAGGGACCCCGCACAGTTTTATTATACTATTAGAAAAACCGCGTGAAGCCCACTTCCTCAACTTTAATGGCTTCATGGAGATCTAGCAAGGTTTCCCCTAACTGTGCTCAAACCATGCTCCCTTAGAAAAGCCTCAAACCATTATAAATCCATCCCAAACCCTCCCAAACATTACCTATCCAATTTAAATATATAAAAAGGCATAAAATTTTTACATACCTCAAAATGGGGGTCCTACATTCCCCCAACCATGGGACTTTGAGTCCTTGAAAAGTAAAAGTAGATAACCATTTATTTTCCAAAATATCTTGGGCCATTTCTCGACCATCTCTTTCTCTCGATCCCAAATCTCATCTTGAATCTTAAAAAGTTTCCACAAAACCCGAACTAGATGGATCATTTTACCATGAAAGGATTTCTCTTTCTTTTCCGTAATCTGCACTGGAACGTACACCAAAAACTATCTAACTCTATGTCAACATGATCCAAAAAAATCAGGTGGTCATGATTTAGTTGGTACTTTTTCTGCTGGGACACATGAAAAACATTTTTCACCACACTAAACAATGGTAGAAAATATAATGAATAATCCACCTCTCCAAACTATTTATGTATATCAAAAGGGCCAATATACCTCAAAGACAACATTCCATGCTTTCCAAAGCAATGATGTCCCAATCTTGGACAGATTCTAAAAAACACATGGTCACCCACCTCAAATAACAATGATCAACAACGATGGTTCAAATTCGATTTGTAATGACTTTGATTCGTCCACATTATCTTCTTTATCAAAATAATATTCTCTATTGTCTCTAGGATAAGGCTTGACCTAACTACGGAGGAATCACCCATTTCCACCCAATATAGTGAAGAATGACACATATGCCCGTACAGTTCTTCATAGAATACCACATGTTTCGAGGAAAGATAATTTTTATTATACAAGAATTCCACCAATGGAAAGTGATCCTCCTATGAGCCAAAAATATCAATAACACAAGACCATAAAAAATCATCCAATGTTTATATTTTCCTCTGAAATTTCCCATCCATCCAAGGATGATACACCATACTCATTGTCAACTTAGTCCCAAGGACTTGCTGTACGGATTTACAAAAACGAGATGTGAACCTCAGATCTCTATCTCATATAATCAAAACTGGTACATCATGCCTCATTACCACCTCCTATATATAGATTATGGATAGATATTCCACCATATGAGATTCACGAATAAGGATAAAATGATCTAACTTTGTGAGCCAATCCACTATCACCCATATAGAACTGTGCTTTCTAACCTTTATTTAGATACCTATAAAAAATATGTTGCTATCTATTCCCACTTCAATAAAAGGATAGTTAATTATTTCATGATATAAGTTAGTTTTTAATTCTCTTCCTTGCCTTGTTGAGAAGTCAAGCATCTCAAAATGAGGTCTGCCACATTTCTTTTCATACCAATCCACCAAAATTCCACTTTCAATGCCTTATAAATTTTATGAATTCCAAGATGGATAGCCCATATGGAATGATGATATGCTCTGATAATTTCGTCATAAATATCCACCAGTCCAACCATCTGATTCAAAAAACACAAAAATGGAATCCCATTAAGTTCCCAACCCTTAATGGTCTCCCCACAATTGAGTTTTGATGTCATCATCATACAATCGAATCAAACACATGTGCCTCTTAAAGCATACAAACCAAGTAAGGAACCAATGAGGAATGAAATAAAATCACTTTACCACACTAGTCTCCACATTTCAACATAATGTCTACTATAACTGACATTAAATAACACTGATCTAATTCCCATTTCACCACCTGAACATATGATTTCATAATTAATGCATCTGCCAGCAAATTTCCCATACTCGATGTGCACATCAAGTAAAAGTCAAACATCTGGAGATACTCTGTCCATATCCATTTCCTCAAGTTCAATAATCTTTGAGATAAAGTATTATTTAATGTTTTATGATGGGTAATCACCTTGAATTTGTCATCAAAGGTATAATGATTCCAATGTTTCAAAGAATGAACCATAACCCCCAACTCTAAATCATGAATTGGGTAGTTTTTATCATGAACCACAAACCTCCATGAGACACATGAAACCAAATGATCTCCTTGCATGTTAACACACCACATCCCTAATCTCGATGTGTCACAATACACCACGTACCCATTTCCTAGTTCGGGAAAAACCACGATTAGAGATAATGTAATGAAACTCATAAGATCTTCAAATGATTTCTGAGGCTACTCATTCCATTGAAATGAAACATTATTACATTTCAAATATGTCATCGTTGAGTCCAATCAAGAGAAAACACAAAAAAAATTGATAATATCCAGCAAGACCCTGGAACCTCCATATCTCAAAAATATTTATTGGTGGTTTTCATGAGACAACAACCTCTATCTTTTCCGGATCAATTGAAAGACCTTTTAGTGAAATTTTATGACCATGGAAATGAAACTCTTGTATCACAAAATCACATTTCATCAATTTATCATACAACTGATGATTTCTAAAGATCATTAACACTATATACAAGTGATTCTCATACTCTACCATTTTACTAGAATGCACCAATATGTCATCAATAAATACCACTAGAAAAGAATCGACATATCTGTAAAATATCTGACTCCCCAATGTCATAATAACCACTGGTTCATTCTTCCATCCAAATGTTATAACCACATATTCTTAATGGCCACATCTACTTCTAAATGTTGTTTTATGAATATCATCCTTTCACACCCATAACTGATGATATCCTAATCGAAAAAAAATCTTAGATAACAACTAAGATCCCCTAAACTGTTTCAATAGGTCATCAATGCGAGGAAGTGGATATATATTCTTTATAATAACTTGGTTAAGATTACGATAATCAAAACACTATCGAAAATTTCTACCAGCATTTTTATCAAACAAAACTGGCAATGCCCATGAAGGCCTGCTAGGCCAGGTGAACACTTTTTTCTCTATCTCTTACAACTACATCTTCTATTACCTTAATTATGTTGGTTCCATTCAGTAAAACGAAAGTGATAGAGTACTGGTCCTTGGAAAAAGATCATTCATAAGATCCACTTCGCTAATGGGTGGAAAACCTAAGAACACCGTAAAAAACATTTATAAACTGATGAAGCAATACTAAAAAAATACTTCTCTCAACCACATACATTGATGCCAAGAATAAATCTACCAACTAATATGAGATTATTCCAACTGGTGGTTCTAAAAAGATAGTTTCACACATCTTTTTATATTTCTCTCTGATAAAGAGATTCTTGATGCCATCACCTATCATTAAACAAAAAATTCAAACCAAACTATTTATCTAAGAATTAAACATTTTCAACCAATCCATTCCCAAGATTATGTCATAAGCATCCATATCTTGCACTAAGAAATTTTACATCAACATAACCATATCTAAAATTATAAAATGTGTTTTACAGAGGAAGGATATACACTCTATTGTTTCTAGAAGAGTTTTATGTTTTAAAATATAATACCTAATTTCCATAGTTAAACCCATATAACTAACAACACGAGAAGCAATAAAAGAATGTGAATCACCTGTACCAAACAATTATTAAATCAAGGAATAATTTAAATTAATGTTACCTCACACAGTGGATGGTCCCCAATTGTCATCAATCACAACCTTATCAGATCAAAAAATGTTTTTTCCTTCCATAGTCTGCTCTTTATCTCACTGATGAGGTTTCATGGTATTCCTGGTATCACCATGACTAAATTTACTCTGCTGGTCAAAGGTATACTACTCCCATCACCCTATCAAGGCATACGATGCCTGCAACCCCGAAGGAGTGTCACGAAAAATAGAACTTAAAATATTATGACAATAACAATGAAGATTCCTCATATTACTTTAGTTATTACATGATCAAGGTTGTGTTGTACAATAACTCTTTATGTGGCCCATCGTTCCACACAAAAAACATCCCAGCTTACTTTTGGGATTTGGAGGAAGGTTCACCGATCCTACCATCAGGTTCTGAGACAAACATCCACTATGAAAATAAGTTTTTCTCTTACAATGGATCTCAATGTTACAGTTCCCACCATTTCTCGTGGGTATATGTGCCTTCAATGAAGTACTACCATATATCTCCGACAAAAAACACACTATGTCTATAAACATCGATGCATATTCTGTTACCAAGAGGTTCTCTTCCTTCAGCCGATAGAAATATGTTGTGTGTTGAATTTTGAACTTATGAGTGTAGAATTGTTTATTAAATAATTCCCCAAAATACTTCCATGTCATGCCTTGGTTTGTTCCATCTTGGACCACCAACTCCCACCTCTAACATGCATGATCTTCCAACTTGTACATTACTTGTTTCTCTTTCATCTCTAATAGTTTTCCCATGAATGTAAATATCATATTTATTCTATAAAACCTAACCTCCACCTTTTCTAGTTCTGAATCACCCCAAAAGATGGGAGATTTATTATTTTGAAACTAAACCTCATGATTCACATGCTTTGGATCATCTTCTTTATTCCCACTTTCCTCACCTTGAAAATCTTTCCCTATTGTCTGTACTAGCTACTGGTTCTCCTAGGGCTCTGGTGGAACCCCATTTTTAACAAGATCCTTGGGTTAGTCTCCACAAAGACAACCTGGTGCCATTTTTATCAATAAAGAACAACCATAAGTACCACCCCCTTAACAATAATAGGGTTATAGTTTCAATTTTAATTTCATTGAAACTATCAAAACTAGGATTTTCACAAGTTCAAATATCCCTGTTTCAAAACTTTTGATAAATACACCACGTTTTGAAAATTGGACCATTTTTGAAATACCACCACTATCCACATTTCCAATCCACGCATGTGAAAATAATTTCTGGATTTTTTTTCAAGTCTTTATATCCATAAAACAATATAAATCATTATACCCACGAAATATGAATCCTAGTGGAAAGTCATTTCTACCATGCATGCCATTCCAATCTAATTGTCTACACCCACAACAATGATATTTACAATGCCTATAGGTGTCTCCAAAACGCTGATGTACCCAACTCTCTGGTACTTTTATGTTCAGCATAAAAGGGTCGGTAGTATCATTTTTTGCAATACATTTTAGGTTCCAATAATCTTACAACTTTCTAACATCCCAACTCATGGAATAGATCAATAACGATTTCTAACACCAAGATCTGCAACTGATGGCAAGGAACCAAACAACATGAAAGTCAAGGACTGAACACACAAATACCACTTGTAACATTCCTCCCCTTCCTCATTGGGTTGAGAGGCAGGGAGATGGTACTTAGCCTTTGGCGACGTTCCCATAGTGCTAAAGGATGTAAATGAATTCCAAGGGATTTAAGAGAAATTAGGGAATGATTTGGCCTTATTGATAATCCTCCAAAAAAACACTAGTAATAATCAACCACCACTATATGATACATGTAAACAAATGACACCCCAACATGACCATTATACGAAATACCCAAACTATTCCTTAACAATTCCCAGAAACCCAAAAAAATAATCCCCAAAAATCCCAATATCAATGTAAATGTGGAAGACTCAAAAACCAAACTCAAAGGAAACCATGACACTCTCCCTAGATCTACACCAAGCTCCATGGTCCAAGAAACAAAATACCACCTATGCATCAGTACAAACTGGTAATAAAATTAGATTGTTTAACCTTACTTGTGTCCCAGAAAATGACATCTATAGAATCACCAATATTCCATGGCAGGGGGTGAGTAAAAATTCTCTGTAGGATTTAACTAAATTAATTCCTTATACTCGCCACTAGGATATAACCATTAGAACCTTTATATAAATGAGTTTATATAAAACATCAAACAAGGAATCAATTTCCAATAATCCTAACACACCCTTACCATACTATTTTCTACCCAATCCACACAATAGAAGGGAAATTCCAACAACCGTGTCATAATATGTTTACCATCACATATTATCAAAATTATTTCCTAATTTCATTATCACACACAAAAAATCATAACTATAGTGTTTCACATATGATAACCGGTAACAATCATGATGTCACTTCCCGTCTAATCACATTTACTTATTTTATAATCTAGTTCCCCTTGATGGTCATTTATCCTTAATGGTGTCCCTTAAATCTACTAACCAACACATTTTTATAGCGGTAATTCCTGCCAACATATCATCATCCCAACATAATCAAAAAATTCTGAAGACAATAAACAAGCATATGCACATACTAAACACATTTCCATATGAAACAAATATTTTACAACAACAAAATTCCATAGAACATCATTCATGGAATGATAAATTTCAATAAATAGACCCCTTTTATAGGAAACCATTTTCATGATCCATTTTTATAAATAAACCCAACCTACCAAATTTAATATCAATATTTTAAAATCTGACAACAAGAACATTCCATCATAACAACCCATTTTTTAAAAAATACACAAAACATCACAAAGGGAATTTCCATCAAGATTATCACATCCTAAAAATAATTAAAGGAAAAAAACTCAATTAATTGAATACGAATATTCTTCTTCTAGAAAAGTGGATTCAACGGTTTTGGTGAATCGACCCACCGCACAATCGTATGCTGAATTCAGGTAAAACTTCTACAAAAACACCTTAGATCCCCTGGCCTATCATCAAAAATCACGAATATCATTAATTTAGGGAAACACCATAGATATAAATGATATATAATTATATCGATAAAACCAATAGATAGAACAATATCTAAGGAAAACCTAGAATTATCCAAGAGAGAAGACATACCAGAGAAGAATCGCCATCACCGCACCTTGAAAACACTTCACATCGCTTTTAAAATGAATGGGAGAACTTATATAACCCTTAAGAAACAAAAATACCAAGTAGTATTTGTACTATATAATAGAGGAGGAGTTTAGGGTAAATCTATAGTGAACCCATAATTAAAAACCCTATTTTTATTGCTGCACACAGGTAACTCGCACAGTTAAAAAAATAGTGATCTAACTGATCACATGCTAATCGCTCAACAAGGACCCCATAGGGTTTCTTCACAAGATTAGTAAAACCATGAAAATATTGGGCAAAGGACACTGCCTCAACTTGCATGGTTTCCTAGAGATCTATCATTATTTCCCCTAACCATGCTCAAACTGTTCTCCCTTAGAAAACCCCACAAATCATTCCTAAACCTTTCCAAACCCTCCCAAACATTACCCAACCAATTTACATAAATAAAAATACATAAAACATAGTTACATATATCAAATTAAAGGTGATACATTATCCATAATAGAATAATAAGGGCAATTCAGAGGAATGTAATTTACAATGAAAAATGATCATCATAATGTGATTGTTTCCAAGAGAAAGAAATCAATCCTAAAAGAATGCGATATTATACAATAATCTTTAACTCTTTGGTAAATTTACTATTATATACCCTTGAAGAGTAAACTTTAAATGAAACATTTATAATCATAAATAAATTGTTATTCGTGATAAAGAAAACAACATGTCAGTATATACAACACATGAAAGTTAATAGGTGAATACTAACAAATATGTCTCAATGAAAGGGAAATTGTTATGAAATATTATTCCTTTGGCATTCCATTAGTTGGTAATGATTTAAAATAATGTATGATGATTTTATGAATTTTTTTACTTTATAAAATAACAATTATCATATTTAAACAATCATATATGATTCACTTAACACATTTTATAATTCATTTTTTAATAATATTTTATTATATTCTTTATTTCATGTGCATAAATTCTTGTTTTCGCATGTGTGTTGTCCTGAAGGATCCTTTTATTTTATATTTCATATAAATACATCATCTAAAGATTAATTATAATGTTACAAATATCATATTTACTAATTAGATCCATTATTAAAACCCTTATTTAATTCTTATCATGGAAAAGGAGTAACATCACATTATGGAGATGGTATGATGTTCATAAGTACAAGGGATGATATCACTCTCTTATCATGTAAATGTGTATGGAAGTGTATGATATTTTATTTTCTAATAATTTATACAATTACATACATGTCAAATATATTAATTAAATATTCCATATCATATTTCAATATTTATAAGTATATCATAAATATTAAATGTATACATTAACACCATCATTATATCTTACTAATACTAGTGTTGTTGGAAAACTAGTTACATTGTTTCATGAGGCAGTATTCCGCCGTACAAACAATCAATGATTTTGTTTCCAATTTATAGAAAATCAGATGGATATTGATTATTAAATTAACATAATGAAATATAATTATATGTTATATAATGGATTTATTATAATATAATGATTTTTATAGATTTTATGGATGTTCGATAAGAAATAATATAAAAATTATCATTTAATAATGATACCTCTTATTCTGATGACCCCTTTAGGTTTTCACCAAAATCCTTCAGATGATGAGTTTCAGATAAAATAAAGGGAAATAGGATTTTGGGAAGAATTTTATGAATCAATTAGGGTAGGTATTGGATTAACCAAATGGATTTTCATTTGTGAATATGAGAGGGGTGGGGCTGGCCTTTTATATGTGGGGTATTGGACATAACTGGAATTTTTTAGAAGAATCAATTAAACCAACATTTTTATCTTGTAAAAAGACTATGAAATGCGACATTATCCACAATTATAGTTGATTCCATATAAATATTTCCATAAAATGGGTGTTTGAAATTTTTTTATATCATTTTAACCCTTATGTTTTTAGTTTACCTCCACAAATAATCAGTTTCTACCATTACCACAATAATTTATTTTTAATGATTTTACTATTTATAATAGTCAAAAGTTAACATAATCATATTATATAACATGAATAATTCTAAATCAAAATATAGAATAAATGTTTCTAAATTAAATTCACATAATTTTTAGGATCTAATTTAAAATTATGCTGAGAGACGCGATGAAAAAATGAGTTTCCAATGAGAACATTCTTATAAGTGTAGTAAGATCTATTTCCAAAATTTAATTTTAATTTAATTCCAATAAAGTAAAATTTATTGATTATAATATAATATAACTAATTTTACTTTAATAATAATTAAAATATAATTAATCTTCTAAAATAATTTAAACGAAAAAGTTAGTTCGCAATAAAAATTATTATTTTTCACTATTCATAAAAAAATGAAGCATTTTAGAAAAATACAAAATAGTTACCCTAATATAGTTGTGATTATAAGATTTAAAAAATGAATTTCATTTTTTCATATAATTTTTTAAGATATTAATAAAATATTTTTATCGTAAGTGTATAAGAAGCAACTAAATCATTTTCTCGGAAAAAAATAGATTCCTGAAAACATTTGTTTTAATTTTAAATAATAATTATTTTTATTTTTAATAAATAGAAAAATAATGAACATGTGTAAAATATATATTTTTCCTAATTTATATATCCCTATTTGTACCCTCCAATATAATATCTAGGATATAATGTTCAAATTGTAATATTATTTTAACAAATTATCATGTTTTGTTTAAACCCAATGTTTCATGTATCACAATATATCAATTTGAATGAATTAATTTAAAAAGGAATATATTTTAAATTATATTAGTGCAACATTATTCCATAATATATAAATTTATTCCTAAAAATTTTATGTATATTACATTATAAACAAATGATGGTTGTTCATCTTCAAAAAATATTATACTTCCCATATTGATTCGTCCTTTTTAGGATTTATCCAAACTATCTTTATGAGAAGACTCATCCGATTCCCCAATAATTCACCTCAAATATAAAAAATATGGATGGGTTTGTCACTATAAGATAGACCGGGTTCCAATTATATTTCACTTAGGTGAGAACATTTTTTGGGTATAACATGTACTTCCTTAATAGTGACATATACAATGCATCTCGTTCTTTATAGAGGAAAGATAATATTTCAATCTCTTAAGACATAGATCCAATATTATAAAAAATTGAAAAGGGTATAATTTTACTAGGTAAATATTTACTTTCTTATCAAACATTACCACATCCTTCCATGGAGATACCCTAGGAGAAACATGTTCTCCAACTTGGAATTTCAAATCATTCCTCTCACATCCATTATAAATATTTTCCCTACATTTAGATGCTTTAACATGATACTGAATATTATTTATCATTATTTTTGTGTCTTCATCGTATTCTGGGCCTACAAGTTTCCTTTCACCAACTTTATCCAAAATAATTGGCATATGAAATCCCTTAAAATATAATTATCAATACGACTTTGTTTTAATACTTCATTGGAAACTCTTATTAAATGAAAACTCTACCAACGGAAAATAATGGTCCCACAGACATTGAAAGTCATGTGAGCATGAAGTCAAAATTTATTTCAATGTTTTAATAGTCCCTTTTTACTATATATAAGTTTATGGATAGCTGGAGGTTCTCAGATGAATCCTTGCATCAAGATCCTTCTGAAGACTCTTCTCGAATTTCAATGTAAAATAGGGATAATAATCAGACATCATCAAAATAGGTGTTTAATCTTGTCTTGAAACTTCATTAATACAGATCCTTGTGAGGTTATTAAGAGGTATGTATCCTCTTATAGTATGGAAATGTTAATATTTTTGTTATGTGATAAAAATAACCCATATTTCATCATTCATACTAGGTGTCTTTGGTAGTGCTCTGATAATGTCTATAGTAATTTCATCTCATTTCCACATAGAAAGAAGAAGATGTTATATTAATCCTCTCAGAGGATATTTCTTAGCTTTCACTTTTTTAAAAACAAAACATTTGGACACATAATTAGTAATTTACCACTTCATGTTATCCAAAAAAAATGGTCCACCAAATCAATGTACATATTTACAATTCCAAGGTGTATGGAAATGTCTAAACTATGAGAATTATCCTATAATTATCTTTTTGATCACATATATATATGTAAATAAAAATATGTTTTCAAATTTCATAAGACGATCTTCACAAATAAAGTCTACTAACTTCCCATAATTCATAGATATAATTTTTCTCTAAAAACTATCAACCATAGATTTATAAATTTTTACGTTTTTATAATAAATATGGGTTAAAAATAATTTAACAAAAGAGTGATGTATATATTTCCCTAATAATTCCTATATCCATTATTACTAGATCCCTAGAAATATGATACCTCTCAATACCCATTTGGGTAAGAACTCAATGATCTTCCCTAATTAATGTGTCCACTACCTTATTTTCTCTCCCTATGAAGTACTGTATTGGGAAGTAATAATCCTTGTGTAGCATGATCCATCACCTTTTTCTCATATTATGCAATATCTATGAAAATATACAATTTTATATTTTATTATCCATGCATATCATAAATATTTCACCATAGATAAAATTTATAAATATAATCAAATTAAATATTATAACTCCAATGTAAAGATCATTGGTTGGATAGTTCAATGCACAATTCATAAATTTCTTTTACTCAAATTTAATAACATTATAATTTCTCATTCTGACACAGTGATGTACCTTTAATAATGAATCATTATATATCACAAACCCATAATTTCTAGATGATAGATTAAAAATCAAAAAAAATTTAACGTGTTATTTATTTTATCAAAACATATATCACATTCAATTTTCCCAAGGACATAAGCCCTTCCTATTTAATCTTTTTTTAACGGGTTAAGTAATCCAGAATAATTTTGAATTAATCAATGATAGTGATCTACTAAATAAATAAAACCACATACCCCAATTATGTTTGTTGGTGTAGGCCATTATCTGGCTACCTTTTTCTTCCCTAGATCAATTTTGATTCTATCCTTAGAGACAGTATATCCCTAAAAACAAATATCATGAAGATAAAAATCACAATTATTAAATTTCCCAAATAACTGTTTACTTAAAATAGTCTTAAGAAAGACCCATATGTAATTCTGATGGTCCTCATATATTTTAGGATACAATATGATATCATTAATAAATAACACAAAAAATTATCATAATATCTTGTGAATACTCTATTAATAATATCATTAAAAATATAGTGTTCATTAGTCGATCCAAATTTCATTATATAAACTTGTAACATCCGAAACTAGTTTTGAATGACTTCTTTAGAATGTTTTAAATCATTAATCACAATTTAAGACACCTATAATTAAGGACAACATTTGAAAAATATTGTGTACCATGAATATTTTTGAATAAATCATTAATGCGAGGAAGAATAATCTTTGTTAATTATAATAAGATCAATTTCACTATAATAAATTTATAATCACATGGATCTAGTTTTCTTCTTAATGAAGGGAACTAGGGATCACTAAAGTGAAACACCATGATAAATAAATTATTTATCAAACAAATCCTCTAGTTTTTTCTTCAAATCTACTAATTCCAAAGTGGAAATTCTATAAGGAGTATTTGATATTTGTCTTACTTTAGGTATTAATTCAATAGAAATCTCAACTTCATGCTCGGGTGGATGTCCATGTAATTCATGAGGAAATATATTGATGTTATCAAATAAAATAGGTACATCACCAATTTGATTATTACCTTATTTATCAAAATATTTTGATAGTATTATTACATTTGGATCTAATTCAAAATAGCTACTAGTTTTGGACCCATACATGAATCATATTATGAATTCTATACATTATTGACAAGGAATTACATATCTTCATCATAAATCACAACTTCACTCTAATTTAAATAAGTTTTCTCACAATATTTTTAAATATACTCCATAACAAATATAATATCAAAGTAAAAAATAGGTATGCTAATATGGTTAGAAAATAAATCACATTTCTAGATCATAATTGGGACTTCCTAACTCAACTTTGGTACAACTGGGTTTTTAATAGGATTTTCGACTGTTAACTATCTTCTTAATGTTCCAGGGAAATGTATAATTTTATTGGAAAACTTGAAATATATAAAAAATTATGAGGATATATAATAGAATAATTAATTTTATGAATTTGAAGCTATGATTGATGTAAATGACAAAAAATAATTGGGCACTTCTACATAACTACAATGATCGTATAATCGTGCCCTTCTCCATTTATCATATTCTGTGGTAGATTACTATGATGCTTGGGGAATATTTTTCATATTTCCCAATAACCCTATAGATGAAACACTATGTAATAATGTTTAATTTTGTACCTTTTCATTTTTTATCCTCATGAACCTTACATACACACTAATGAAAAACTCCCATTCTCTTCATGCATTTCTCATGATGATTCTTTACACATTTATCAGAAGACGGACTATGTTACATTATCTTATTTTCCATTGATGTATTATATTTTTATTGGTGCTCAATAAAACTATTATTTTCTTAATTCCTATTTAATATATATTATATAAATAATCCCTTTTCCATTTTTATAGCACATAAAATTATTTCATCATATGATAAAAATGATTGAGGGGTCATCACCCATTAAAGAATAGGATTACTCCATCAGTGAAATGGTTTTTTATTTTGTGTTTTTATGTAATCCATGTTATAAATAGGCATCAATTTAAAGGTATCCTCATACTATGATACACATTATTTTTCAATTTTATTAAGCTAATTAATTTTATCATCATTTCATGTTTTTTATCCTGAGGTAAATATTTCATGAATAATGTATCCCTAAAATAATTCCATTCCATGGAATTTATTTCCTCTTCCTACCTAGTATTCTGTATCAATGACCACCACCGATTAATATATCATTTGTAAAATTACACTCAAAGTGTTTCCTTTTTCCATTTTATCTTATCCCATGTTCATTAATATCTAATCAAGAGACATAACACCATTCTCAACTACTATTGGATTTTTATACCAAAAAAATAATGATGGATTATATCCCATAAAGAGATCCAACATAGGTGACTCACACTATGGACCAAAAACATATTCCATTTAGGGATGGTTATTCTTTATATCTGGATTATTATTCCCAAATTTGGAATTTATAAACTCATCTCCAATACCAGATATATTGGCTAACTTAGTAGGGTAATATCTATATTTTCCATGAGTCTTAATACCCATATTTATTTAAAGTGACAATTCTAAACAATGAAATATATTGTATTAGCTATTAAAAGTAATAATTTTAAATCATAATGCATAATTCAAAAAATTTTCTATCACTAAAAATGTAAAAATTTTATACATTTTTAATCTCAAAATCATAAGCATTGATTCATTCAAGATATATATATTTTAAAAAATTTTATAATGTTTTCTGATGTAAATATGAAATACCATAAAACAATCCCCCATTAGTGACATACCAGGTGAATAGTAAGACTAGTTTTCTTATACCAGATAAATCGTGAGTCAGGTTTGATGATACTTTTCATAGTTTTTCTCCGAGGTACCTATATGCTAGAACCAAGACCACTTTTTTGTATCCATACAAGGATGTATTTCTAGGAAAATTACATAATTTTTATCTTAAAAAAACATCAAGATGTTATTAAATAATTATACTTAATTTATAGCATAAGTTTATGTACCCTAATCAATGTTTTCTTAAATCTAGTTCCCAAGGATTCAACTAAATATCTTATGATACCAATTATAATAATCCCAAATCTAGTAACCCTGAGCATGTATCTACATTATTACATTGGCTCTCGATACAAGAGATCACCTATCAAAGGACTGAATAGTTTTTTTGTCTTGAATAACTATATATATATATGATACTTATTTTAAAATGAAAAATAATACAAAATTCATTGTAATGAAAGACGTTTTTCATCATTGAATTCATTCTAAGAATTATTCTTAATCTCAAAGTGAAATAAAACATAATATGGGTGTAATCTGATACTCGGTAAGAGTAAGATACAATGAAAGATATCTGGATTAAAAAATTATATTCAATATGAAAATCTAAATAACTAAAATTTCATTAAATCAATAACAATAGTATGAAATAAGTCATAAACTATATGGAAAGGTAACAAACTGATAACTAATTCCGTTTAATCCATAAATTGAGAATTAAATGAATCCAAAGATAATATAAATGTAAAAATAACATGGA
Organism: Viscum album; assembly: GCA_963277665.1. NCBI lineage: Eukaryota > Viridiplantae > Streptophyta > Magnoliopsida > Santalales > Viscaceae > Viscum > Viscum album. The sequence continues at coordinate 1,699,317,876 of OY728142.1, forward strand.
TAATAATAATAAATGAATTATTAGTGAATGAAATATTTAATTATTTTAATTCATGATATTATGCAATATGACATCTCTAGTGTCAAGACCTACCCAACTATAGTTAAATACTATATGTAAAATACCATCTAATTCAAATGAAAAATTTATCTCATGTGATATATTGATTTACGAAGGGGATATCTTTAATAGAGCCCACCCATATCTTCATTTATATATATTTTAACATATATTAAACAATAGATTTGTTTTTTAATGAATATATTCCTTATCATCTAATATCCACATTGTCTAAAAGATCCATATTTAGCAATATTTCCCCAAATTTTCAAATAAAATTAAATGTAATAAACATATGATAAAATATTATAAGGATTAGAAAATATCATATATATCATATAATAATATGGATATTTAATATTAATATAACATCTAATGAAAAATTATTATAATAAATTTGTTGTTTTTAGGAGAAAGTAAGCTATCATAAAAGAATGTGAGATTATACAATTATTTTTACCTATTTGGTTACTTGTAAAGTGTGCCCCCTTGATAAATTTACATGAAACTAATCATTAATAATCATGAATAAATGAAATTCAAGTTAAATAAATCAAGTGGGTAGTATATACACCACAAGAAAATTAATAGGTCTATGTTAAAAAATATGTCTCAAGGAAATATAAATTGAGATGAAATATCTTACCTCACATATTAATTGGACACAATCTAATCACATATAATTTTTTTTAATAAAGTAGAAAATTTATAATATGACCATAATAATATTTAAAATATCATATACGATCTACTATAATATTTCAGAACTTATTTTTAATAGTATTTAATTATTTTCATTATTTTGGTTGCTAATTACCTTTTTTATCGTGAGTCTTTTATCTTGAAGGATCCTATAATTGTACATAAGACATAAATAATAATCTAAAGAACTATAATAATATTATAAATATCATATTTAATAATTATATATATTATTATACCCATGATTTAATGTTTGGTGTATAAAATGAGTTGTATCGCTTCTTAGAGAAGACATATCATATGTACGCACAAATAATGATATCATTTCCTTAATAGATCAAAAAATAAAAAATGTTATAATTTATTAATTTTAAAGAATTGATATAATTTCATATATATATATAATATTAATTATATTTATCCTTATTACCATTCACATAAATCTAATGTTAAAAATGAATAACATCACTTAGCAAGATGGTAGTTCGTCGTAAACAGGAACGATATTATCATATATTAAAGTGAAAATAACGTTTAAATAATTACGTGATATTATAATTAAAAATTTTAAATGTCATTTTAAATATTATATATATTCTTTGAACCCATCATTTTATCTAAGCATATGATTTTTATAGAAAATGAGTTACATCGTTTTGCGAGGAGGTAGTTTACCGTACACACGACCGATGATTTCATTTCCCGTTTAATGGAAGAGGAGATAGATATAGGTTATTCCATTAACATAATAGAATATATATACATGGTATATATTTGTGTTATTATACTATCATTATTTAATAATATTTTAAGGAAGTGGAAGTATAAATAAAATAAAATCTATCATTTATGAACGACCATCTTCTTCATGAGACTTTTTTAGTGTTACAAAAAAACATCATATGATAGATTTATTATCAATAACAGAACAATAATATTTTGTTATGGGAGTACATAATTTATTTTTTAGGTATTATCTGAATAAAATGTATTTATAATTGTGAATAGGGGAGGATAGGGGTTGACCTTTTATATGTGGGGGAGAAGACACACATGAAATTTTTAGAATGAATCAATTACACCAAGATTGTTGTCATGAAAAATGAATAAAAAATAAGTAATTATAAAAAATTATAGGTGATAGGTAAAAAAATGGATATAAAATTGGTTTTGGAAAATTTGTTATTTCATTTTATCCCCTATATTTTTAGTTAAACCCCCAGATAAAATAGTTTTTAACTTAAAAATAATTATTAACTTTTATAGATTTTACTATTAAAAATGATAAAAAATTCATTTGAATTTATTAGTCATTATAAACTATTCTGATTAGAAATATGTAATCAATTATTAAAATTAAATAAAAAATTATTAAATTTTTTTAAATTATACATGAAAACGCGATGAAAAAGTGGGTTTCCAAAGAGAAAATTTTCATATCCATAGAATGTTTAAATATCAAAATTAAATAATAAAGTCATTTTATTGAACTAAATGGAATGATTATATTTTAGTATTACTAGTTTTTACTTTGAAAAAACATGAAATATTATTTAAATTTTTAAAAATTTAATCAAAAAGACGTTTTCAGTAAAAATCAATATTTTTACTATTCATAAAAAATGGAAATTTTCAAAACAATCTCAAAAATTCAACCTGAGATAATATTAATATTTTTTAAAAACAATATTTTAATTTTATAAAATACATTTTCTAAAAGTTTTAAATTTTTATTTTATTATAAGTTTAAAAGAAAACACAGAACCATTTACATTGAATTTTTTTTTCTGAAATGATTTTTTTATATTCAAATAGTTATTATTATTATTTATAATAAATAGATAAAAAATGAAAGTGTGTAAAATTTATATTTCATTATAATTTATCTAGTTATATTAATAACCTTTAATTTAACAGCTAGTTTATAATAGTAATTTTTGAATAATATTGTAATAAAGTATTGTGTTTTGTTTATCCTCTGTATTGCATGCATTGCATGCAAACATAGAGTTTGATTTTATTATAATAGGAATGTACTGTAATGTCTCAATGGTTTATAGTAATTTAATTCATTACATATAGATGTGGGGATATTTTGACATTTTTTTGATTCCCATTTTTCTTATTCAATAATAAGGGTTTTCAACAAAATCGTATCTTAGTGAATCACCTTTTTAAGAAACCCCTTCTCTTTAGTCAACATAATTTTAAATGGATGTTATTTATATAAATTATTAACTTCCAAATAAACTAATTTAGGACTCAAAACATGAGATTCATCTTGTACATATTTCTTCAATAAAAAAATGAAATACATCATGTAATTATGATAAACTTATAAGTAATGGAAATCTATTTTAAATTGTTATAACATTTTATAGGATTTAATATTTAATAATTTTAATAATAAAAAATATAAGAAATTAAATTCCCTTATAAATTAATTAATTTAAATTAATATATTAATAGAAAACACATACACTCTATGTAATTTTAGACATTCCTAAATTATAGACATAATTTGATTATCTGGCTTGAAATATCAATAAGTATTATAACCATTTCTAATTTATCCATTTAATAATGGTCATTAATATTAGTATATATTATGATTTATAATAAAACTAATTTTCATAGAAGGAATAATCAAAGACTTTAGACGCTAGGATCATACCCTACGATGCCTATTAATTAATCTTCTATGGGAGGGGGGAATCAATGGGATTTTCCATTGACCAAGCCTAATCCAAGAATCAATATCTAAAACCACGGTGGAATAATTTATTAGAGAATTTTAATATTATAGAAATCACCACAAAAAAACAATTTTCAACCAACCATCATGACAGATAACTACTTTATCAAACCATACCTGTAAGGAATACACTTTTGAAATATAAGGTTATATATTTGGACCCTAGTAGTAAGAATTTTTATATTATATTTTTAATAAAATATGTAATATATTTATCTCCTTTCATTACTACTTTATATATATATATATATATAGGATTATATAATGATTTTGATAAAAATTAGATATTGATATATAAAAACAATTTTTTTTTGAAATGTTTAGTTTCAATTAAAAAATAATTATTTTTTAATTTCAAGAATTTATTAAATAATTTTTTTTCAGGAAAATTTTTTATTAAATATTTTTTATTTTAATTTAAATTATTGTGTAATTTAATTAATTCCAATTAAAATTTTAGATTTGTCCAAAAGTTGTTAGTGTTGTAAAAACAATGATTTTATAATAAATAAGTATTTTTATTTAAAAGTGTAAAATATCATATTTAGAAAATTATTTTGGTAAAATAAATTTTATTTCTGAAATTTGAATATTGAAATTAGGCAGTGATGAATATTTCCTCATTTTATTATTCATTTTAGGTAAAAATTAAATACGGTATAATTATAAAATAATTATTATGTCATCATAATATCAAAAAAGTTATGTAGAAAATAATGTAAAGGTCATCCATGATAAAAATAAGATTCTCTCTTTAACAATATTTTTTTTGAATTTATTTGATAAATTTTACAAACTTATAAGGAATTATCCAAACCCATATTATTATTTTTAGATTTTAATAAAAATATTTTAAACATGAATCACCTTCACATCCTAAATATTATAATTATGATTATTTATTTTATTAGACTTATAATATATTGATATCATAACCACTTTTTCAGAAACTAGATGAATTTATCCTGGGAAGGTTTTGGTGTATATTATTTTGTCACATAGAGTCTAAAACCAAAATTTATTATTTAATAATGAATTACCCTCTCTATTTCTATAAATATCTACCCAACCACCTATCCAACTTCTCTAAAAACCCATTTGTAATGATGTTACTCTCTCTATACATCTAAAAATCCCTCTCAAAATGTTCTTATAATCGTTAGCTATTCATACCATTCTTTTACAAGAAAGTGCTCATGTAATGTATTCTATTCATATTCATATATATTAAAGTACTTTAAATGTATTAATCATTTTTATTTCAATTTTTTAATTTGGTAATGAGTTTTACACATAAAATTACATTATTAATGGTGATACGGTAATTAAAAACCACAAGTAAATATCGTTAAACCCCTTGTTGAATCTTTATGTACACTATTTTTTTTTATCAAAAATATCTCTTTACATTACATGTCAAAAATTTTTGGTGTGAGTAACCAAATTAATTTCCACTCAATGTTATTCAACATTATTTACTTATACATAATTGGATGGGGACAACCATGTATATAACCAGAATCTTTAATCATGTAATTAAAATGTATTAATGAAATTTTAAAGTTATATGTTCTACATGGATCACAAATGCATTTTCATGATATGGATTTTATATTAGGTCCACATTTATATATCCCTCAAATGTATTGGGTAATTTTTTTATCTAATGAGATAAACAATATCGTGCACCAAAATTTATCCTAACAAAAATATGTAAATATGTATCGGTGGTTATCCTTGACCTATGCTTAAGATTTCTTGTTTTACATCATTACCACATTCCTATAATACCATGATGTTATCTTTTACTACCATGCTTTGTTCATCATGATTTTTGTTATCACTATTCTATACCATCATGTTATTATAATTGAATCAAAGGTGTTACAATACTTTATTATATGATTTTATTTTTAATTTAATAGGATTTATAACTTACCCCTTTGTTATATACATTTGAATTTTATCCCATATATCTTTAGAAGATCAAGAAACTATTATGGTAATTTTATATGGGTTTTAAATAATATTAGTATATACATATTACATGTTATTACGATTTGTATCCAATTACCGAAAGAAAATAGACCTCTCTATCTTTTGTGATTTGTGTTATATATCTGAATGTAATATATTATAAAAAAATTGTATAAACATTATAGGGTTTCATAATTATTATTAGTGAATGTTACAATTATTATTAGGGATTTGGATTAGATAACCTTGGGGAAATCATTTTGTATAAGTGTATACATAAAAGGACATCCCTAAAATTTGAAATTTATAGAGTGAGCAGCTTCAAAAAAATGAAATCAATACCAGGATAATACATTTAGATAATTATTTTGTGAAATTTAACTTCGGGTAGTAACCTTAGAAAGGTTGTATTTGGTATTAAATTGATCATAACCTATTGTATGAAAAATATGGCTTGTTATAAAACTATTTTGGGCCACCTGTGGGATATTATTTTGTAAATTCACAAGCTCTCTATGAACCATTATAAAGTGGAAAATATTATATGAAATATTATGTTAGGGAATGAACAATGGATTACATATATTAAAACCTAAAAATTCATGGGACAAAGAATTCAATTTATTTATGGTTTATCCCTTAAATGTTCATTGTTACCCATTTATATGTTTAATTATTTGGGAATTATTATCACTACCTTTATTATTTTTTATTCAATAGATTTAAATATGAGGAACCGATTAATCATCCAATTTTATTGGAATTGCAATGAACACACCAATGATATTTCCAACCCAATTGGAGAATGATTTATGAACATCATGAAGATTATTACTCAACTAACTCATGTTTTGAACAAAAAATTAATCTATAAGGAACACTATAAAACACCTATCAAGTGGAATTAATTATTGAGAAAATTATTAGAAAAATGAATCTAATATTATATTTGTAATTCCCCAACCCCAAATGCTCGGAGTTGGTGCATTATTTTAACACATTGGCATGATTACAAGGAATCATGTCCTGATGGACCGATCAATTTTGTAGTATTTGAAAATAGATTACATATATAAAAATTACATTAAACATTAAAACATAAAACACAACATAAATAATATATTGATAATGCCATTATTCCCCTAGATTAACCCTATATATCAAACAAAATACAGCTCTTAGAATTATGGGAATAAAAAACATAATAAAGGGGTGAGTTGAGAAGCTCAGTAAGGGTAAATAATTTAGCAGAAGCTCTAAAATTTTAAAGCCAAATGTGTAATAAAAATAAAAGCCTTTTAAAAATTAACTCAAACATAATATAGAGAAAATAAATCAAACATTAACATATTAACATGCACATGGATATTCTACCAGTAGAATAATCACATGTAATAATTAATTTCATAATGAGGGAATGCCTAATGCCGGACATCATTACCACATAGTCAAGGCCTCGTGCTATGAATAAAAATAAAATATTTTTCGGGGCCTTGTGCCAAGATACTAGTTTCTCTCATGATACCTGATGATGCATCAAGAGGATATAGCAGGACCCACCCATCACTTATTCACTCCACTGAATACCTCATATAAAAATGTTGAAACATAATATAAACATTCATATTTAAAAAAGCATACAAATTGTCAATACATCAACCATAAACCATGAAGGGTATAAAAATTGAACATCCACAGTCGAACATATCATAACCTGTTCGATAAAATATTGATGATTTTATTATAACAAATCAACCGTAATCATGAATAATAACCAGTAAAGAATGTTGACATAGTTTGAAATGATCAAGATTTTTTTAGAAATACCCCTTTGTGAAATCCTTTAAAGATCAAAAATATATAAATAAAGTCATTTGAAAGTGAATTTTGAATCAATGTGTCCAAAACCACTTTGAATCTTCTGAATGGAATTATCAATTTAAAACAATCATGTCTATATAAATAAATCCTTAATACCATTTTGAAAACATGAACATTAATGAGAAATATTCAGAAAAATAAATATTTAAAACATTTAAAATGATGTTTTAGTTATAGAGTACCTTAAAAGAATCATTTTGTAATTTCTTTTATGAATCATGGATATGGATAAAAAATATGTCCCAAAAAATTCTTACACATAAACAATCTCGGATTATAATGAGATTGAGAAATTAACCCTTACCTTGAACTTTCCTTCAGTCAAAGGTACATTTATCCTGCTATATAATTACCATAAAATGTTATTAAATTATACCAGAACCATATTCATATATATTATATCATACATGATTCATTTATGCCTTTATATTACCCATTTAATAATGAATTCTATGTTGAATTATCATTGCTGGAAATATTCACTTTCTTTATCGTATGTGTCTTAGCTTGTTATTCAGGGTTGTATCTTTTATATCATGATTTAAATACATCCACAATATAAAAAATTATTTATATATAATATATATTTAGAAGATAAATATGTATAATAGATAGATATATGAAATGGAAAACACTGTTTATTGATACTCTAGGTCGTACGTACACATAAACGCTATTTCCATTTTCATATCGCATTGAATAGAACTAATTGAATAAGTTATATGTATGTATAGACACACACAAACACACATCTAGTAGAATTATTATGTCATATATTACATACATATTAATAATATATATTTCTATAATCATCTTTGAATGGTGAACCTAGAAATGAATTTTATCGTGTCGTGGAGACGGTAAGCCATACATACACACGAGTGAATATATCATTTTCATAATGACTAAAAGGTGTGGAATTGGATGGTATATTAATTTTAATGAGAAATTATCATGTTATTTTCATTTTAAATATAAATATTACTTTTCATTATATCCATCCAAATAACATAGAGTTGAATAACAAATTACACAACAGTGTGGAGATGGTAAGCCATATGTATGCATACATGGTGAAATTATCATTTATAGGATAGATAGAATAATGAGTATGGTTTTACCATATTTATAATAATATAAGAGTATTTATAGGGTACCATATTTATTATTTTTGGTATGGAAATAACAATGAAATAGAAATTGGAAGAAGAAAAGAACTTTGAGAGAGGTGATAAAATAATTACCTCTTCTTTAGGTGATTCCATTTGATTTGAACAATAGGGAACTTTATGGAGACTTTATGCATAAATTAAGTCCTATAGATTGAATTTAGGGATGTTTGGAAGATATTTAGGAATGGTTTGGACAAGTCAAATTGCTTTGGAGGTGTGATTTTGAGAGAATGTGAAGTACCCTTTTATAAGAGAGGTGAGGGTCACTTTATAAATAATTTGAAATATTATTTTATTATAAAACCATTTTAGGTTTATACTGACACAAAATTGATTTATTTAGAATCTAAGGTGGATATGGGTCGAAATAATATAAACCAATAGGTTTTAGAGAAGTTTATCTCTCCATATTAACCCTATATTTTTTATTTAACTCTTAGTAAAAAAGTCTAAATTTTACTATGCCCTCTTGTATTATTATAAATAATTGTCAATAAAATTACTATAAAATAACCAGAGAACCCCTAGTGGCTCAATATTGATATATCTAACCTTATCTATATCCTTTTTATGAGACTTATATTTTTAAAAATATTATACCAACTAATAATATAGCATTTGTTTTAAAAACTCATTTATGTGAATTTTGACACTATTTGATATTTTGTTTTTGTTAAATTCATAAAAACATTATCACTTCAAAAAAAATATAATTTAATCAAACCTAAAATTTCATATTATCCTATAATTTTTTTTGATGTCATCAAAACCCTCCATTTTCATTTATTTTCATATTTATAAAACTAATTATTTTAATCATTCATTGAGAAGGTAATTATTGCATCATCATTTAATCATAAATAAATATACTTTTTTCATCTCTAAAAATTATAAATAAAATACCATTATTTAGGAAATATTTTTATCTTTATAATAAATATTTATAGTCGAATTTATCTTATGTATAACCATATATTAAAAATGGTTTAGTCATTAAACTTGGAATTTAACTCTTTTAACTCTTCTTTAAATAAAATAATAATAAATATTATAATCTAATCCAAGTGAACCAAAAGGATAATATTTTATTCCTAAGCTTATTTTTGGTCTAAATAAACTTATAAAATAGAATTAGGACATGTGTTAGGGTAATTATAATTTCATTTTGACCTTAAATTACCCTATTTATTTTAAACTTTGGTAAATAAATGTTAATAGATTGTATTCACCAATGATTATTTCCAGCTTATTGAATCACATTTTACTAACTAATTTAAACGATTTCTCTTCATGTTTTGAAATTCAATTCATATAAGTGGTAAAATTATGTTTTTTGAAAATCTGTAAATGTGCCTAAAAGTTGGGTAAAAGACGTTAAAAAGATCAATAAAATTTTATAAATATAATTTTATTTTTAAATCAATACATTGAATTACATTGAAATTATATAGGTATTATATATATATTTTTACTTAAAATAAATTTAAATTAATAAATTATTATTTAAAAAAATTAATTTTTAAAGAATAACGCAGTGTTTTTCACTATACATCAAATATTGAAAATTATCAGAAAATGCCAAATATTCACTTGAAACAAATTTTCATATTTCGGATTCAAAACTGAATTATATTTTAACAAATTCAATACATATAATTTTCATTAATTAATTTAATATAAATTCCTATGTTCAAAACCGTAAAGTGGGTTTTTACAATGTAAAAACTATCAAAAGGATGACATGTGTTTTTGTCAATTTTGAATGTGAAATTACTTATAATGACATAAATTGAATTAAAAGAAAAATATATAATCTAATTATACTTTCAAAACATTCAAATTAATAATTTAACACTATAAATTATTTTGATTAAAAAAGTTTTTTTCAATTAAAATTTTGTATTTTTTTACTATTCATCAAAATATGAAAGTAATGAGAAAAGTAACAGAAAATTATCCAAACTAAAATTTTAGGTCCTAATTCTAAAGAAGAATTTAATTTAACTAAATTTAATATATAAAAGTATAAAATATTGGTTTTAAAAAGTGTTCTCCATTAAAAGGTGGTAAAATATCATTTTTTTAAAATACTTCTCTTATCTAAAAAAATGAATTTGTTCTTATATTATGTCTAAGAAACAAATAATATGGATTTTAAAATTATATGGAGTATATAGAATTCAAAATTCAGTTAGTAGTATTCATATTTTTTTTGAATGACTAGTTTAGTAAGTCGTGGAGCGCTCGAACTCGGTGTTTTGTGTAGCGCATGTTATTGAATTATTTTGAAAAGATAATATACTATTAAATATTGGGGTGTTTCATTCTCTCCTAATTCAATAAATTGTATACTCGCAATTTTAAATTGTTCTTCGAAATTAAAAAATAAAAATAAAAATATTACTTTGTGGAAAACCAACATCGTAAATTGGGTTAATAAAATTTAGTCATAATAAAAGGGAAGGGAATTGAAATAGTCACCACCAAATTATGATCTCGATTAAGAGAAAATTAGTGGAAATTAGAGATACATAATTTGTGTAAAAACATAAATATTTGTAGGGAGTGATTGAGGTCATGAATTAGAAACATGTCTAACATTGAGGGCCTCAAATCCATTAATCTATGATGATTTAAAATATCATCAAGTCAAAAAACACAAGGTTTTAGGATAACACATTTTTTAAAGATCCCTTCCCAAAGTTTAAGGATTATTTTATTTGAAGAATTAGAGGAAAAAAATATACATGACATGTATAGTTTCATCCTCGAACTAATTCATACACCAAACTCATATTTCACTCTAAAAGATAATAGTATTCCAAAATATGCTATCTATCCTAATAGTATAGGGTTCCAAGATAACAAAATTATAATTAATTTATCAGAATATTTTAGAAAACTACATTATACAAACTAGGACATAACATAGTCTAGTGGTATGTGATGCACCCTTGTCGCACTTTAGTTGCGGGTTCAAGTCTCGTGGCCTTTCCGAATGTGATGGGTTGTCACCCGACCTCTGAGTTGTCCTTTTTATAACAATACAAAAATAATCTTCCAAAATTAATTAACCTTAGAAATAGTATCCAATTTCAAAATTAATCCATTCCAACCTTTAGACATATAAAAAATACTTCATTCCAAACTCATAGTCCAAAATTTATAACGATTTTAAACACAGTTATGATCTTTTTTTCCATGAAATAATATGTTAGTACCTTCATCAAGTATTCTTTTAAAACACAGTAGCACCCTGAATTACCATAAAACCTTGTTGATTACATTCATGATTCATTATTCCTTATAGAATACTTATATCCAAATATATTGTAAGGTTTATCTTTCCATTAACCATGTATTTTCCAACAATTTTAAATTGTTATTGAGTCAGTTTTCTTAGAACCAAATAATATCATATCCTCATGAAATAATACTACATTACAATCCATATTTATTTCCATAATTCATGTAACAATTACATCCCTGATACAATACTCAAATAAATAATTCTTTACTAGCAACATAATAACACTGGTAATTTCTCTTCAGATATGGTCATATCATAGCTTGATTATTATCCAATATCATCATTTGGGTCATACTCTGATGATTTGGACATTGATTCACGTAGTGTCCCATCTCTTTGCAGATGAATCATTATACATATGAAACCTTTTTCTTACCCTAAGAATCACGTACATGGTGTCCTTTTTCTCCAAACAAATAACAAACTCCCAATCCCTTAAAGTATTTACAAAGGGTATTACTTCCACAAAATCATATATGGGGAAATCCTTTTATCCCCTCTTCGCTTTATATATATATTTATCTCTACCATCCTTATCTTATCTTACCTCTTTTCAAAGCCATTAGACTCATATAATTATTTATTTATCATATTAACAAATGATACTATTTATTCATATGATGATAATATATGGGGAATATTTCCTTTCTAACTGTCCGCTTAATACCATGAAATATATGATCCTTCTTACTCCTGGGATCATGCGTATTGCTAAAGTTCTTATTCCTTCTACTGGGCACCATTTTAAAATAATGACATGCACTAGGTTAGTTTATGAATCACATTTCATAATTCTAAAGTTGTAAAATACCAAATGTAAACTAAAATTATTATGAATTTAATCTGTAATAATAAAAAAAATATTTTCTTTGATGAAGTATCTACACGCAAATCCTTCATAATTTATTTTAATGAAAATGTATATTATCCTAATCATATCCCCAAGGAGTATTGTAACAAAGATTGAAGCACAACCCATTTTTGTATACTAAGATACCCTAGTTCAATCCTGAAACTCATGGTCGATTTTTCCATTCCTATGTAAATATGTGCTAGATCCAGGTCTACCTGCTGGTATCCAGACAGAGATATATTTCATAAAAATATACAAAATTTCTACATTAACAAAATTCTAGGATGTTATTCTCTACTAATACTCAATGTCTATCTTAGGGTAATGTTATCTAATCTGAGTTTTTATAAATCTAGTTCCCAAGGTTTGTACAAAAATTCCTCTGATCCCAAATATAATTCCCTGACACCAGAAGCCTGGAGTCGGTGTATTATTTTAATATATTGGAACGATTGCAGGGAATCATGTGTCAAAGGACCTATCAGTTTAGTAGTCTTGGAAAGTATATTACATACATTAATATTAAATTAAACATTCAAATATAAAACCCAACAAAAAAAATATCTTTAGAAGTCCATTATTTCCCTAGATTAACCCCACATATCAAACATAATACACATCTTGGAATCCTGGGAAACCAAAACATAAGAAAGGTGTGAGCTCAGATTCTTAGTAAGGGTAAATAATTTCTCAAAACCTATAAACTTTTATGTAAAGATGTATAATAAAAACAACATCCTTTTAAACAAAAATTTGATCATAATAAAGATAAAATAAATAAAAAATTATCATATAAACATGTACATGGATATTCTACTAGTCAAATAATCACATGTAATAATTAATTTCGTAACGAGGGAATGCCTAACGTCAGATATCCTTACAAAATAGTCAAGGCCTCATGAAAAAACTACAAATAATTTTTTTGTCAAGGCCTTGGGTGAAGACAGTAGTTTGTCTAATTATAACTACTGATTCATCGAGGGTCTATAGTGGGAACCACCCATCACTTTCTAAGTCCACTGCATTCCTCATATAAAAATGTTGAAACATAACACAAACATTCTTATTAAAACTACCATACCAAATTTCAATACTAAAACCACAAATCATGAAGGGTATAAAAATAGAACATCCATAATCAAACATATCATAACTCATTTGATACAATATGGAAGATTTTATTATAATAAATAAACCTTAATAAAGAATAATATTCAGTTATGAATGATGACATAGTTGAAAATGATTAGTAAAACTTTTTGAGAGAAATATACCTTTTTCTGAAATCATTTAAAAGTCACACATTTATAAAGGATTTCATTTAAAACAGATTTTTGAATCAATGTTTCCCATACCACTTTGAAACTTTATAAAGGAAATAACATTTTAAAACAATCAAGTACATATAAATAAATCCTTAAAACCATTTTGAAAACATGGACACTAATGAAAAAGATTTAGAAGAATAATTGTTTAAAATATTTAAAATTATGTTAGAGTTAAAGAGTACCTAAATAAATAATGTTAAAATTTCTTATTATAAAACATGGGCATGGATTGTAAATATTTCCCATAAAATACTTACACATGAACAATCTCATGTAATAATGAGAATGAGGAATTATCCCTTACCCTGCACTTTCCTTTGGTCGAGGGTAATTTTAACCTCTTGTATAATGACCATAGTATGTTATTAAATCATACCATAATCATAATCATATTTATTATATCGTTCATGATTCATTTATGACTTTATATTACACATTTAATAATTATTTCTATGTTAAATTAAAATTTCAGATAATAATGTTTTTCTTTATTGTATGTGTTTTAACATGTTATTATTGATTGTATCCTTTAAATCTATTGAATAAAACCAAATTAAAATCAACTGGTGGATTTTTAATGGATTTGAAACCGAAATTTTGAAAACCGACAATTTCACTGAATTAGGGTGGGATTATGGATATTTTCTGATTTAAATTTTTGAATTTAAATTGTGGATTTGATTAAAAGGTTTTCAATTAAATTGTTGAATTTAATTGTGAATAAGGAATTATAAATATAATTTAATTGGTTTGGAATGATTTTTAAACTTGAAAATGGTTTAAAATGATTTGATAGAAACCCAAAGGTTTTATCTTGTGAAAATGCATGTTTTTTTAATAAAACCTGTTTTGGTTTTAAATGGAAAGATATTGAGATTATTTTTTTAAATTAAAGAATGGTATTGATGATATATTAAACAGTCTTAAAATATTTTTCCCATCACATAAGAGGGCATGCAATTATTAGGTAGTTAGTGAGTTATATTGATACACTCTACTGTATTACAACGTTCTAAAAAATACATGCAATTGGTCACATCACTAAAATATTGGTGATGAGTCTGTTTTGGAGTGTGTCAAAGAGACATGTGTATACACATTTATTTGAGTTCACATAGAGATTAAGGAATCCTATCGGTGGTAAATACTATCATACATTTTGGTAGATGGCCATGTTGCTCGCTTGTTTTTTTTATAATTGAGATATAAATATATATATCAATGTTTGTTTAAACTACATTGCATTCCAATTGAATTTATATAAACTATTATATATAAATTTTTTATGTAAGACACTTTTTTATAAATATTACATCTCTTTTAATGTAAAGCCTTTAGTTTAAAAAAAATTCATCATTTTGAAACTGTTTAACATATGTTTTTTAAATATTTTTATGAATTTCCAAAACTATTTATTTTAATAATTGTAAGCTTTTCTATGGTTAATCTATATTTGGAATTTGATATGGAATCTTTTGGTTCTGTCCTACTGGGATTAGGATGACAACATACTTTTTCCTTCTGGTGTTTGTAGACATTCTTCTTCTAGGATTGAGAAAATGTAACGGATTTCTTGGAGTTAGATCTATTAGTTGATCTTTGGAATTGGTGAGTTGTGACATTAGGGACCTTGGGGTGTTTTCTTGTTTATTACTTTGGGTTGTAGTACATTGGATTTTATGCCACATTTTATTCCGGTACCTTTAGTCTCTATGAATTTTTCTTATTAATATGCATACTTTCTTTTATCTTTTATCTTTTTCTTCCAAATTCATGGGGAAAAATCTTTCCCAGTTGTATGTTTTAAGATTCCAAGTGTTAGTCACCAACCCATGGGTATTGGGAATTCCATTAAAGTCATGTCAAGGCTGGATTAGTTATTGGGTGACCTGGGTACCTAGGCTAGTTCCAGAAAAATGGGTATCAGAGAATGATGTCGATCATTTTTCTTGAAGACTTTATAAATTTTTGAAATCTTATCGGGACTTTGGAGGTTGTTGAGATTGGGTACCTGGATAGATTTCACCACAATGAACTTTAAGTCACTAGGGGTGGTTAGGTAATGATGTCTTGTGGATTAGATATAATGTTTTCCCTATATATAATTGGATAGGTTGAAATCCAAATCTTTTTTGTCCCTTCTATTAATTTTTTTTCTATTTTTACTCTTTTTGATTGTTAATATAATGATATTATTTTATCTACTGATGTTTCATAGCATTATGCCTTCGATAAGTTAGGTGAATCCGATTTAGGAAAATGTTGTTTCTAAACCCGAGCAAGAAAATATTATTGTTTATCTAAATATGGTTGAGTTGATTGTGCACACTATCCAAGCATTGTGATAGGCACCAACTCTAGTTATCACTCAGGCTCCATCTATGGATCCATAGGGGGATGTTTCTGGAATTGTTCTCAAGAGTTCCATTACTAGAAGCCACTAGTCTTCAAAGGCTCCACTAATCCTCAACATGTCGTGGAATGGTTGGTAAATATTGGATGTTATTTTGAGTTATTAGAGACACCAAAAGTGATCAGGGAAAAGTGTGCCACCTTCATGCTGGAGGGACCGAGCATGAGATGGTGAGACACGATGGTGACATAAGGAAAACATAAGGGATTATAGTTAAGAGACATCAATGTTATTTTCAAAAATATGTTCTATCCAGAGTCAATGGTGTTAACCATGGTTGATGAATTTTTCAATCTTGAGAAGGATAGAATAACTATGACTGAGTATTCAAATCACATTACAGAGCTGGTACAATATTTTCTTGATATTTTATCTAATGAGAGGATGAAGGCTCAAAAGTTCAGGTTAAAAATTCTGGAATATATTTATTTCTTAGGTTTTTTTACTAAAGATGCCCACTTACACTAATGTGATGGATAAGATGATGATAGTTGATACGGGCTTGGCTAGAAAGATGGGGTTTATGGGATTATATGTTTCTTATAATGGATGCATTGGATCCTTTAACGGAAAACCAAATCATGATGATCCTTGCAGTAGTTCTCAACAGAAATGTCATTCCAGACCCCCTAAATGTTTAGGAGAAAGATTTTCGACTTGATATATGGTTGGTAAGCTATGAAATTATACGAGGTTTTTCACTGAGGCACCCAAGAACTATAGATCATGAAGAAGTTCAGAGAACATAAATAGGTTCTTCCATCACTTCTCTAATTTGCGTACTGGGGTTGGATCATTAGCTCCTCCTAAAACTATGGGTAAATCAAATACTTCAATGATAATAGGGTTCTAGCCATAGGCATCCAGAAAGAAGATTCTTTACAAAGTGGAAGAGTCTCTAGAGGAAGAAAACATGGGACCAACAACTATGAGAGGTACCATTACCATTGACTCATTGTTATTGATAGATCTTTTGGATACTGTTGCATCTCACTCTTTTATTTCAACCCATATCATTAGTATGCTAAATATTTCTATGGAAGAACTATCTTGTGTAATAGATATTACTAGACCCCTTGGTGTGAAGAGAGGACATGGTCTCCATAGTATTTCCTTTTTATTCTCTCTATTAATTGTCGAGCTAACATAGAGTGTTCTAGTTCATGATATGAAATCTATTGATGTCATATTTGGGGTGGGTTGGATCACTACCATCAAAGCCCAAATTGATTGTTATCTCTAACGGTACTACTTTACAACACCTAGTGGTGTGAATATTGTATTTCAAGGAGAGTGGTAACTAAGGTCAAGAGGAAATGAAACATCTTATCCCGAGTTGTGGAATGTGATATCAGTGATTTATTTTTTATTTATATCGAGATTCAATGGGTGGTGATCTTCCTTTTTTCCCAAGGTTTTCTGAATTATTCCCTTTAGATTTATCTGGTTTTCCCCCAGTGAGAGAGGTTGAGTTTTCTATTGACTTAATTTCTGGTTATCAAGTTGTCTCTTTCCCCTTGTAATTCAGGGAACCAGCTGAGCAGGATGTGTTGATTTCTTAGTTCGATGATCTTATTGAGAAAGGATTTATTTTTCCATGTGTTTCACCTTGAGAAGTGCTACTTCTCTTTACTAAGAAAGCTGATGGTTCTGATCACTTATGTATTGATTATCAAAAGCTCAATAATGTTATAACAATGAAAAATACCCTTTTTTAATGATTGATGATCTGTTTGATCACCTGATAGGGGAAAGTGGATTTGAAAGATCAGTTGTTGATCTGGTTACAATTAGTTGATGTTAAAAGAATCTAACATTTAGAAAACCTCCTTTCAGAGTAGGTATGACCACTATAAGTACATTGTTATGACCTTTGGTTTAAAAAATCAACCTACTATTTTCATGGACTTAATGAAAAATGATTCTACGTGAGTATATGGATACATTTGTGGTAGTCTTTATAAATTGAATTCTTGTTTATTCCATGTCTGAGAAGGATCATGTGCAACATTGGAAAATAGTTTTCAATCTTATAAGAAATCACCTCCTTATTTCAATATTTAAAATTGTGAATTGTCAATTTGGGAAGTGATATTATTGGGATACGTGGTATATGAACAGGGTGTACATGTTGATCCTAAAAAGCTGAAGGTTTTTATGATATTAAAGAAACCATGAAATGTTTTCGAGATCCAGGTCTTCTTTGACTTAGGCAGATATTACTACAGGTTCATGAAGGACTTCTCTAAGATAGATTCTCTAATGAATAATCGGACTTGTATGGGGATTATTTTTGTGTGGGATTATAAATGCAGAGTTCTCTTATTGAGATTAAATTTATGCTGACTACAGCACTGGTGTTGACTCTTCCATAAGCCCATATGGGATATGTGATCCTCTTTGATTCATCAAGTTCATGCATTGGATGTGCTCTTAATCCGGGTGGTCATGTGGTAGCATATATATCTCTTCATCATAAGACATGTGAGAAAATGTGATGGGTGTATTACCTACAATCTTTAGACTTTGATATCATATATAACCCAGGGATATGGAATGTAATTAGTGATGATTTTAGTATGAAACTTCCCACACATGCAGTGAAAGAATCTTCAAAAGAGTGAAATTTTATGGATCTTTATGCATAGTTTCATATTGGAGTTCAGGAGGAATGGGATGATGTTTCCATGTCCAATTTTTAGTTGATATCTACTCTACTCGAGATGATTATCCATGACCAACATCTTAATGATTAATTCCATAGAATTAGATAATACCTTTACTGTGGGGAGACAGTTTCCCTTTGGTTGTTCTCCAAATATTTTATTCTATACTATCATAATTTCTTTGTTGTGTTATTATAAAAAAAGGATATGATGTGATATTGTCATATCCCTTATTGGGTTGTGCACTAGGAAAGAAAAAAAATGTTCTACAACATGAGGTGGTAGTTATGATGGAGGGGAATTCGGTGATACATTTCTATGTTTTTCTATCATTTATATACAAGTAAACAAGTGAAATCCGAGCACTAGAAAACTATAGTTTATCTTCAAATACTTCCAGTATCTACTTGGAAGTTAAATGAGATCTCTTTGGAATTTTTTATTTGGTTTCCTCTTACCCAGAGAAAGAAGAAGGTGATATGGGTTGTGATCGACATGCTGATGAATTCTGATCAAATTATACCTATTTGTGATATGACCAAAGTTGAGGAGTTGGGAAATCACTACACAAAAGAGATTTTTCTCTAGAATAGAGACCCATAACCTATAGTATTGGATAGGGATCCTAAGTTCACTTATCTCTTTTGGAGAGGCCTTCTGGAGTTACTTTGATCTTAGGTTATTTTGAGCACAACCCACCCTCCATAGTTAGATGTCCAGACAGAAAGAGATATACTAATTCACAAGGATACGCTACATGAATGTGTTATTGACTTGAGTGGGGCTTGGTATTATAAGCTAGGTATGGTTGGATTTTCTTACAATAATTGTTACTTGTCCACGATCAGAATGGAACCATTCGAGGCCTTGTATTGATGACCTTGTAAATATCTTTTGTGTGGATCAAGGGGTGGTGAAAGTTCTTCGGTTGGACCATGCATGGTACCAGAGAAGAAATAAATGATTTAGCTAATAAAACCGAGGATGATGTCAACAATAATCCGATATAAGTATTATGCTAATCAACAATGTAGACCTTTGGAGTTTTTAGTTAGTGTTCAAGAGTTCTTAAAATATTCCACTCGATTGGCTAATCGATGACTTATTAAGCAAGGGAATATTTATCGTTGCTTTGTGGGACCTTTCAAGGTTTTTGATAGGTTTGTGATGGTTTCACACCATATTTAACCTCCACCATAATTGATGTCGATACATAATGTGTTCCATGTATTGTTGTTGAGAAAGTATCTATCGATCCATCTAATGTTTGGAGATGGAGTGATCTCGAGATCGAGCCTGATTTATCTTTGACTGAAAAACATGTTAGAATAGTTGATTATATGACCTAGGTGATTCATGGTAAGGCAATAACATTGGTTAGTGTGCAATGTTAGTATGGTTCTGATTGTTACACGACGTGGGAATGAGAGGCACTGACGAGAGAGAAGTGGACTCATCTTTTTGGCATGGATGTTTTCTAATAGGCATTCTGGGGGAGAATGTTATTATGATGGGGAGGTTTTAACATCCCATTACCTATATTGGGTAATTTTTCCAATTTTTATAAGTTCTATTTAGACAAAAAAATCAATCTATGTGATTTTTTGGGTTTACTATAGACTACAGAATAGGTACACGCCATGTACCTGATGTACACATCCCGTAATTAGTTCTAGCTGCATTTCATGAATTGGGAGATCATGTCTTGAGTGGTGAGATCATGTCAGGAAAAGGTATACATTTTGTACGTAAGGTACAAGTTGTGTAGGGGTTAAATGTAAGTTATTAATCTGATGCAACGGTATTTTTGGCATTTCTTATCCAACATGGACTAGACGTCTTGAACCTGGGGTACACATCATGAACTATCTGATGTCTAGTTTTGAAAGGCACAATCAGTAGCTCTGCTTTTTTCCTTTTCATTCCAGACCTCTTGGATCTCAACCCTGGATCCTAAATAATAATTTGTTCGAGGTTCCCCACCTTTAGGTTTGACTAAAAAAACATTTGATCCTTTCTTCTCTTTCCGTGTGATTCCTAGGTAAGGGTTCTATCTTGTTTTCTCTTGTTCTTCAAGTTCCTCTCATTTTATCCTCATATATTTTTAATGGATCATCTAGGAATTTATTAGTCTATGCCCAGTGGTATTGGATCCTTATTACAAGTTGTCTTACAAGTTTTCCTTCACCTTTAATATTAGTTAAGGGTGCCACTACAAGTGTCATTCATTGAGAATGAGGTATGTGGTTGCATCCCGATTTTCGAAATTGATTACCATCATATCACTTGAAATATTTCAATTTCTATTTTAAACTAAAATGATAAATATTGATTATTGTTGGTTAAATAAAACCCAATTATAATGAATTGGAGGATTTGAAATGGTTTTGACAAAAAATTTTGGAAAACCCACATTTCCATTGAATTGGGGTGGGTTTATGGAAATTTTCTACTTTAATTTCTTGTATTTAATTTGTGGCATTTATAGAAATTTTTTAATTAAATTGTTGAATTAATTTTTGAAAAATAATTTTTTAATGGAATGAATTTATTTTCAATGGATTTCAATTATTAAAATGGATTAATATTATTTAATAGAAGTCTAGTTGTTTTATCTTATGAAAAGGCATGTTTAAAAAAAAACCTATTTTGGTTTTAAATAGAAATAAATTGGAATTTTATTTTGAAATGGAAGAATTGTATTGATCGTATTTTATGAAGTGTTAAAATATTTATCTCATAATTTAAGATTCCATTCAAGCCTTAGGACGTGAGTGAGTTAATTTGATACACTTTATGTTATTACAACATTCAAAAACATACATGCAGCGGGTCACATCCTCAACGGGTTAGTGACAAGTCTCATTTGGCCAGTGTTATAGGGACATGTGTATATACATTTTTATAAGTTCACATAGAGAGTGAAAAAACCTATATGTGGTTAATACTATCATACCATTTTTCATAGGACCGTGTTTCTCTATTTTTTATTTATAATTGATATATAAATTCATGCTAATGTTTGTTCGAAATTCACTACATGACTGCTAAATTTATAAAACATATTTTATATAAATCTTGTACTTAGGCCATTATTTTATAAATATTACATCACTTGTAAAGTAAAGACTGTTGTTTAAATCAATTTCTATCATTTTGAAACTGTTTAGAAAGTTTTGTTTAAATATTATTTTTAATTGTCAAACCTATTTATTTTAAAAATCGAATGATGTTATTTGGATATTATATATTTAGAATCTGTTATGGAATATTTCGGTGGTGTCCTAGTTGGATTTGGATCAAACCCTACTTATTTTAGGTGTTTTTATCTTTTATTATTCTAGGTTAGAGCAAAGGGAAGGGATCTCTTGGAGGTGGATCCAGCTATTGAGATCTGGACATGGTGAGTTGTGTCCTTATAGACATTGGGGATGTTTTCCTATTTAATAATTTAGGTTTTAATACTTTTTTATGCATCATTGTATTCTGGTATCATTATGGAATGTGGATTTTTCTCATTGATATGCATACCATCTTTTATCATTTATATTTTTCTTATTCATTCCTGTCTAAAAAACATTCCCACTTATATGTTTTATGATGATAAGAGATAGTGGCCAACCTGTGGGGGATCGAGAATTCCCATCAAATCATGTCAAGGCTGGGTCAGTTATCGAGTTACCAGGGTACCTAGGCTAGTTTATGAAAAGAAATATTAGATACACCAACCAGTTTGAGACCCTTCATTATGTTATAGTTTTGGAATGTTTACTAACACTCATAACTAATATATCTCAAGTACATGATTAGTTCTATGTATCCTTCTTAATTATGTTAATATCATACTGCTCAAATGTACAATATCATGAATTGGTACATTTGAAAAATAATTTACATCTATGGATAAGATTATGGAGATATTATATCATTTATGAAGTGTTATACGAAACAAGACAACTCACATTGTCAAAGTGTTGCAGTGAAACAACAAGATTGATAAGGCAACATGGTAACCATAAGTATAGTGACCCTACATTTTCATAAATTATTATTACATCGTTTTAATGATAAAAAATAGAATAATTTTTACAAAAATAGAATGGAATGTTTTAGTGTATTGGGATTATTAGGAAAAAAATATGACATTTGTATAATAATATATAAACTTTATCAAAGTCATTATTCATTATATTATTAACAGCCATCATTTTATCCTCAGTAAAAGTAAACACATGAGGATATAAATCAAAGAAATGGGAGAGCTAAAATCCTAATAAGAGGACGGATAAGTGACAAGAAATATGGGTCCATATAATCATCATCATCATAACATATAAAAATGATAATAATCATAATCATGGAAGGAATCATTAATTATATTAATGGAATGTGGTAATTCATAAGAATGAAACATCATGTCATAGTGGTTAACTACTATACATAGTTGTGAAAAAATCTAGAATCGTGTTCATAGATAATATATTTTCAAAATAATAACATCATAACTATAAACATTACTAGAATCATGTGCATGAATATTAGACATTATCACATGATATACATCACATTACCCAATGCATTAGAGTGAAATATAATTCAACATGCACCTATCATATCATAACATTTACATAATCATTCTTGACACATAAAACATATATAAATCATGGAAATAAAAAAACATGGAATGAAGATGGGTAAATTGAGAATTTTATAAAGAATACTCTCATGAATAAACTTCGGGGTTCGAAAAAAAAAATTGAATAACATAATTTGTATAAAAACCATAAATATTAATTGAATAAGAAATATTCTCATTGATTTTTTCATAAAATAATATTTAAAAAATTTATATCCTAAAAATGAAATGGAAAATTAAATTAAATTTACATAACATTAGAATAAATACCGTCGAAAAGAGAATTACCCAAATAAATGAATTGGGTTCGAGAATTTTCTTACCATAAAACCAAATTCTCTCTTCACTATTGAATCATAGATAATAAAATTTAATTCATTATTTAATAAATACGTATACAATTATACATGATTTTGATTTATTATAGTTTTATAATGTTCATTTATGTCCATTTTTATGACTTATAAAGTTCAATTTTAATATCCGAGAGTGTTCATTTCCTAGGTTTTCATGATTGGATCACTTCTTTATAAGTTTAAAAGATAATTTACAATGAGAATGATTCTCCATAATTGAGATTATATTATATTTATGAATAATAATAAGTTTAATTGGTCTTATATATATATATATCACTTTTTTATATTTTATGAGGATGGTTTATTAGTTTGACCATTAATGAGAATGATTTAATTTATTTTTCTGGTTTTTACAACCATTATGATCTTATATCATTTTATTTAACATCATGTTTATATATTAGTTATAAAAAATAATATAACTTATAATATTTATAGAAAAATATTTTTAATCTATATTAATGGATTTATGAAAATCCTTTAATTCAGTAATGAAAAATGAAAAATGCATCATCCATGGTGACGATAAATTGACACACCACTGGGGATATTTTCTTTTTTAGAATAAAAGGAAACTGGAAGAGATTTGAAGATGAATTATTCAATTAACATAATAAAATTAATGTATATAAAATATAATAGAGTTATCATTCCACTTAGATAAGTGGATTTTATTATATAATAAGAAAAAAAATTAAATTGAAAAGAAACAAAAATAAAAAGAAAAGTGATTTTGCCACTTGAATTTATCCTCCTTGTGAACCTCTTTAAGGAAAAGGGTTTGGTATTTTGATGCGACCAAGGGATCATATAAATGGGGGAGATTATTCGTAAGATTATTTTGAAGAAATTGGACTATATTCAAGGATCTTGAGTTTTGAGGAGAAGATATTATGAGGGGTGGTATTTGTAGTAGAGGAGGGGTGTTTTCTTATTATTTTAATCATTAGATTATTATTTTTACTCAAGAATATGAATACTTTAAAACTTATAATAGAATATATTAAAATAATTAAGGGTAATTAAATATTATTGTTATTATATAAAAAATTACTCAAGGAATAGTGTAATCAATTTATAATCTATATATATATATATATCGAAAATTACCATATTTTACAATTGATGACAAATTCATGTATTTCAGAAAAATCCAAAAAATCCACACTAACTATTTATAAACATTTATAATGAAAAAATGAACTCCATTTTATGAAAATAAATTTATAAATATGATAAAGTTAATTATTCATTTAAATCAACATTTACATGGAAAATATGGATTTTAAAATTATAACTAATTTATACTAAATTGAAAAATTAATTAAGGGATCATAAAATTATATTTTAATAAGAAGACAAAATAATATTAATTTATGAATATCATTAATGAAAATATAATTTCTTTTAAAAAATTATATTAATTAAAAAATTGATAATAAATATTTATGTTTTATTAAAATACAAATAGCTAATTAATAATTTTTAAAACATTTATTTACCTATACTATGATATATTTATATCATATTATCATTTATAAGATGCTTAAATTTTATTTATACTTTAATATGAGTGGTTACTATTCTATCATATGGATTGCTATTCCTAATGATCATGTTACTATTCCAAATTTCATGATACCATTCCATTAGTATAGGTTCCTTAACTTCTAAAAATACCTCTTATTCCATTAATTATTTATTTAAAATGTTTATATTGTGTTCTCTATGTGACTTTATGTGATTTATACTATCTGGAAAAATTTTAATAAGAGAGTTTCCACATATAAAATTCTAACATGCTACATTTTCCCCTTTGTAAATTTTAACCCTCAAAATTTCATTTTACATATTATGGTGAAAATAAATGAGGGTTCTTTTACTTCAAAACATCCTTTAGTTCCCACGCTGCCTGTTCATAATCATGGTTCGACCAATGTACCTTGACCAGGTGAGTAGTCTTGTGGCGTAGAATGTTCTCTCTATGGTACAAGATCTTCACCGACTACTCTTCGTAAGAGTGATCATTTTTGAACTGTACCGCCTATAGTTATGTACATCTGAGGGATATAGAATGATCTTCATCAAGAGGGATTCAAGAAATAAATCATGTACATGATACATAGTTGATGTAAGTTCTAGTCGATAGGCCATAACTCTGACATTATCAACAATGACAAAGGGAAAATATACATGGGATTCAGCTTTCTGTTATTCAAAAATCACATGATCCTCTTCCATGGAGATATACAAGAAAATAACATTTCTATATCCTTTTACTCTATACCATGTAGACAATTGTATTCATATCTCTTCTATTTAAATTTGGCTTCCTTGATGTGTTATGGAATGGTTTTTTCTTTATCCCCCATTTATTCGACAATATTAGGTCCTAACAGCTTAAATTCACTGATTTCATCCCAACACACCTATGTTCTGTATATTTTCTTATAAATAACCTCATATAGATCCATTTGTATGCTTGACTAGAAACTATTTTTATAAGAGAACTCAACCATAGGTATATACTTGTCCCATCCCCTTTTGAAGTCCATTAAAGATTCCATCAACATTATTCCATTTTCTTAATTTTCTGATCAAATTGGACATCTGTTTGAGAATGAAAATCTTTAATTTTGTTTTAATAAGTGTTTAGAGCATGTTGGAGACTTTTACAGAACATGGAGGTCAATATTAGATCTCGATCAAATACAATCAATAGTTATAATTTACACTACCTTACTGATTCTTTAATTTATATCTGTGCAAGTTGATCCAGTCAAATGTCCTCTCCAATTGAGACTAGATGATGTTTTGTTAGAATATGATCCACAATAACCCATATAACATTGTTTCATTTTGAAGTATTTATAATTTATATTAGAATTTCCATGGTGATGTTTTCCTATTTTCACTTTCGTATATGTAATGGTTATATCATCTCCTTGGAAATTTTCCTTTCATAATTCACATGCTGATATTGTAGGATCTTTAATGTATATTTAGCATCCCCAATCTTTATATTTTCCCAATAATTATTATCTCATATATCTCAAGAAATATTTGAGCTCCATGGTTGAATAAAGAATCTTGAACTATGTGCATCATTCCGAAGCTCTTTCTTTATCTCTGTATTGAATGGTACACATATTCATGGCAGAAATATCACAAACCCTTATTCATCAATTTGGAACTTTTTGGTTTTCCCATTTTGGATAGCTTGTACCTTTTTCTGATTTTTCACATCATTTATTTGAACAAACTTTATTTTCTCTATGAGGGATGGTTGAGAAGTAATTTGGGAAAGGATTGATGATGTTTCTTTAGTAATGATTCCCATTTCCATCCTTTTCTGGTATTATAAGATTAGATCCTAATAAGTTTTCATCATTGATAAAGATGTATGCAACTTTCTATTTATAGAATCTTCCAATTTATTCTCTTTACTAGGATGATATTGGATTGACCAGTCATAATTGTTGAGGAGATATGACCATCTTCACTGTGGAATATTATGATCCCTCTATGTAAATATATATTTGAGGCTCTTATTATTAGAATATATCTCACACATCTCCACATTGTGATAATGATACCATATTTTCAACATGAAGATCACAGTTAGCAACTCTTGATCTTGTATTTGAATGTTTTTCTCTTTAATTTTCAACTTCCATGAGGCATAGACTATCACCTTATCATTTTCATCAAGAGATTTCCTAATCCCTTATTTAAAACATATATGTATACCACAAAGAGTTCCCCACTTTTCAAAAGTGTTAGTACTATTGTAGTAAGAAGCCTATATTTTAAATATTTAAGGAAGTCTTGACATTCACTAGTCCAAGTAGACATTTCTCCATTCCATGTCATCTTTTTTTTTTTGTGTATTTGAAAGTAGTGAGAATTTCTTCACAAAACGTTTGTAATAACTTTATAAAACAAGTAAACTTGGGATATCTGTTATGGTTGTTGTCCTCAAACACTCTTCGATCTCCTTTATCTTATAAGGGTCCAAAAATATTCCTAACATGCCCTAGAAAAGAAAATTCATCTATCCAAAAATCACATTTTTATGTACATTTCTTAAATTTCCCCCCTTTGTAAAGTATTTAGCACAATATTCAAATACTCTTCATATTCCCCCTTGATCATCAAGTATGTTAGAATGCCATCTACAAATACTGTCACTAATTTGTCAAGGTAATATTTAAAGACTCTATTAATTATTTCTATGAATATTTCTAGATCATTAGTGATTTTAAAGAAAATAACTATCAACACATAGTGTCTATACCTCATTCAAAAGGAATTTTTGGGAATATCTATATTCCTCACCTTTAATTAGTGATGACCCGACTGAAGGTCTGCCTTAGAGAAATACTTGGACCCACATAGTTGATCGAATAAGTCATCTATCCATGGAAGGGGATACTTGTTCTTTATAAAGATTTTTTGAGCTCACCATAATCAAAAGAGAGTCATATTGATACATCATTCTTCTTGATGAAGAGGAGTAGTTCACCCTATGGTGATGTACTCGGGTGTATAAAACCATTGTCAAAATTCTCTTTTAACTACTTATTCAGTTCCTCAAACTCAATGGTGGCCATTGTTTAAGGTGTATTTGAAATACTGTAATGGCTTAGCTTTTCTCAGTTCTACTTTTATAAAACTCTTGGGAAAATAATGAGACAAGGAGTTAAGACAACATGGGATTCCAAGGCCAGGTGTACATAGAATGGTCTGTTGAAGATTGTTATGTTTTTAAATAGCACGTGAGAGTGGGTTTCCTAAAAAAATAGAATAACTCTTAAACAGGTTCCTATATCAGAAATTTTAGGGCATCATTGCATTTAGAGGAGTGGGTCTACCCATGGAGCAACTTATTTTTATTCAGTGCATGTCTCTATTGAGAAAACCTGAAAACGGAATAACCATAAATTAAATAATTAAATAAGATTATTTTATTTTTTAAATTCTTATAACTCTTGTATAGTAACATGTATTGAAAATATGAGACCATCATTGAGCACATGAGGGAATTCTTTCCATAGGAAAACCCTAAAATCAGCTGGCACAGGTTGGCTATGAAAGTTAGTTTTTGGGATATAACTATAAATAAAATAATATAAAATAAAAATTATTTTATTGAGTCCTCATAACAGAAAAACGACAACTCATATTAAAAACAAGAGACCACCTTTGAGTTCGTAAGGGTATTTTCTCCTTAAGAAGGACTGAACATCGACTGGCGTGGGTTGAATAAAAAATTAGTTTTATGGCGTTTCAAAATATGTTACTTGTATATAAAAATCTTGAGGAGTTTATCTTATTTTAATTTGTGTTTTTCTACAACACAACGATGTTCCAACCCATGAATAATGGAAATGTTGTTTCGTAAATGAAACAGCATAGCGATGTGGTGACTCAGTGTAACAGAAATGATAAAAATTTGTTTCCTCCATTTAATTAATTAACCAAATACAGGATCATTGGAAGAGATCAAGGATTAATCTAATATTTTAGATTTTGTGTTAGTGAGAAATGATCTATGAATCACCTACGATGATGAGAACCTTTCTCCCTCCTTCCTTCCATCATTCGAAGGATCACCATCGATGACAGGTTGTTGATCATGAATGATGAATGGCAGTGGTAAAACTATGATCTTCTCTAATGAATAATTCAACCTTGAGGTAGGGTGTTTTCTTAAATTAAATTTCAATCCCTGTATTTAAATTTCCATGATGAGCAAGAATCATTCCACGAATGGAATGATTAATAGATCGTGCATGTTAAATGTAGGATGGGTTTAATTTTGGGTTATTCCTTGGGAAAGTGTATCCATGTTGAACATGTGATTTGATTTCAATTATTCATTTAGTCCCCATTCAATTCTTACATGGATGGATCAAGGCTGAGACGAACAAAGCCTAATCATTCCACCTAGGGGTGTTCATGTTAGTTTCCCACATCCCTCATTTTTATGAATTCTCAAACTTCACCATCATAATAACCCTTAAGGAAGTATAAGATCAAGGTGGTGGGAATACGTGGTCCAGGTAGAGATTGTAGTGGCAAGCACTGGCTGTGACTCAATGGCCGCAACAGTGTAGAAGGTTGCGTGTGTCAATGTCGTGCAATGGAATCAGAGGAGGACCTAGCAGGAGGCCTCAGACAGTGCATGGAAGGTCGAGGATCAATAGCCACAGTGGTGTAGGGGCAGCGCATGCCCCGACGACACAGGGGAGGTCCCGTGACACCCACCATAGGTAGTGAGAAGGGGTTGATGGAAATTTATGAAGGGGGAACACTACATATTCCACAGGTGGGGGATTAGGCCGCTGACAATGTCCGAAGATGACTGTGTTAGCGGATTCGGCGGGCCACAATATGTCATATGGATGGAGAGCCATGGTCCACCTGGACTATGGTGGTGGACACTGTGGTGACCCGAAGGGTGGAGGGAGACGCGGCTTTCCCACTGTGTCTTGTCCGGAGTGGGCTGTTCCACTGAAAGAGGGCCGAGAAGGAGAAGGGGTCTACCGCTGGGATCCTAGAAGGTTGAACACATGGCAGTTCAGCAAGTCAGACACACGAACCATCGAACCGGGCCAATCCTAGATGGGGTCAGATCAGTGTCAGGTCGGCAGACCCGGGTCAGGTTGGTGGACCTTAGACCCAACTGACCCCTTTTCAATAAAACATACATAACATCGAAACTGTATATTCGATTGATATGATTTTTATGTCATTGGGACCCTCACGATGAGGATGTCCTTTTGAAGTAATCCAACTGATATTATGTGGAGAATGAGTTATGACCAATGGAAGCATTAGTATATTCTCCTAGAACTAATCATTCTATGAGTATAAATCCTATGGTTGAGTGTGATTAGAAGGAAATGACGAATGGACCTCAGTGGCACGGTAGCTGAGCAGACCTCAGTGGATGCAGAGAAGAGTGGACCTTAGTGGCCTGATAAGTGAGCAAACCTCAGTGGCCTAACGGATGAACAAACCTCAGTGGCCCTATAGATGATCAGACCTCAGTGGCCCTGTAGCTAAGCAGAACTTAGTGACCTTGAAGATGAGCGAATCTTAGTGTCCTAATAGCCTGGTGGACCCTAGTGGCCTAGAAGCCGAGCAGACCTTACTTAATCAGTAGTCGAGTGGACCTCAGTGCCCAGTTAAAATAGTGGAACTCAGTGGCCCGATAGATATGAGTGACTCCTCGGGGATTGGATCGTCAACACTACATGTTGTTCAACATTATGACTAATGTAGTGTACTTTGGATAGTTCTTAGTCTATTTTCTTTGGTTGAGGCCCAATGAAGTGAGGCTTCTTTTTATAGGTCTCTGATTACTTGATTGCTCAGAGAGTGTGTCCTCCTAGGATGAGCGTTCCTTGAGAAGAATCCTATGAAAAAGGATTTGGATCTGATATTGGGAATTCTTGTCTCAGTGAGACATGACATCTCAAGGAAACTTCATTAAATATCGAGAATAGATGTTCTCTCAAATACTATTGGTAGGCTTGATCCGCCTAGTTACTATGAGATATCTCAAGGAGTGAGATTTCCCATAATCAAACATGCAACACAGAGAACCATATGACTGGAAGTGGATGAGACATTGCCTCCTACAGTCCATTACGATTATACCTAGATGATCTTGTTAGATCTGTTGATGACATATACCTATTTTGGGATAAATTTACATTCTTGGTGGTGTTTCCTTTGTTCTATTTATCGTAGTGGGTTTTGGGTCCCCAACTGAGTATTGTTTTACTCACCCCTACATGGTATTTTCCCATACTTTTTGTGTCTGGTGTTAATGGTCGACACTTTAGTGGAGTCCTAGATAGACTAGGACCCGAACTAGGACTAGGTAGTGCCTTTTGAGATCAGATGAGCCAAGGTGTTTTTGGAAGCTTCCTACAACAACATTAGTACCCTTGTTTGTAGTTAAGGATTAAAAATTGTATTTCTTAGTGGGATTTTATTTTGGCCTAGTTGTATATTACTGCTTTCCTTTTTGTTACACTATATTGTTGGGTTGTAGTGGTAGGAATGAATTATCATTACATAGTGTTTTTAGTCTTCATTCCGTTGGATTTAAGTTGTCTACATGTGTACAAGTTCTTAGTTAGATGCCTCTAATTTGTGGGATATGCCTAATCGGCTCTATTCTCTAGCACCTGGCCTATCAGAGGTGGGCTTGGGGTTGTCACGACATGGGCCCCAGGGGATGGGTCGTGAAGATGTGGTATCAGAGGAGGTTTGTTATACCTTAAGATAGAGAGTCTATTATGTTGGTTTGGGGAGATAATGTTATGTTTTTTGAGTTTGGATTTCATGATAGGGAGTCCAGTGTTGGTGCGGCGGCCGACGTATCTGTACACCATGTCTTTGGGAACCTATTTTCCTACTCGGTACCTGAATACACCAGTTGTAGGGGAATAAAGGTACATATATCATATTGGAATTTGTAGTTTTTTCCATGTCCCTATTAATTCAGATCTCCAAGTATACTCTTTTAACCATGATACATCTCATTCTCCTCAGGATGTGTTCACGACATCGTCCAACAGGGTTTCCACAGCAGGATTGGGAGTTTGACCCGATGCTCGATGATGCCTCTCTGATGGGAGCTAGTGATAGAGCATTGTTTTTTCAAGATGTTTAGTAGGTGATGTTTTCTCTTGATTATTAGTTAGTAGACCCAAATCTAGTGGTTTAGGTGGAAACAACTTGAAAGACTGAGTCGAAGATGGTTATTTTGTTTCTAGATGATCAAGCACGATGTTCAAACAAGTATCATATAATTCCGAGGTTTCAATCACTTGAGAAGTGGGATCAATAGGACTTATTGATTACATGTGATAAAAGTAATAAACATAACTATAAGGTTCATTAGAAGAAAAATTTTGGTTTCCAAAGGGTACGATTATCTATTATTGTTGAAAAAGGGGGAATCCCATGCGAGATTTTCCTATAATTCATGCTGCAGTCAGAGAGGTGGTTGATGAACCACCAAGGAAGAGGTAGTGGAAAAAGCAGTCATATCTGTCTCGTGGAGGATGGGGTAGGAGAGCTAGGGAAGTAGTAGTAGGTGGACAAAATTTTTACGGGTTACCACCACCACCTCTAAGAGTTCCATACTAGTCTCAAGGAGTTGTATAATAGGATATGGGACAGTCTCAGCCTATCAAGGATTGTGACCCCATGACTCTAGGGAAAATTCAAGGATCAATCTGTGTCTTTCATCCTTAGAAAAATATTGATAGAAAGATATACTAGTGATTTCCTTTCCTATAATTTTTTTGGCCTGATTCCTAGATTTTCTGGTTAAACCCGTTGACTTTATTCACACATTTATAAGCTCCTACTAGAGGAGACCAAAAGAACACAAAATGGTGCCAACAATGTGACCTAACTCTTTGAGGTAATAGTTTCAGTTGGGATCTCATGGAAGTGGTGTTTATGACTTATGATATCATCCTTATTATGGAGTAAATCCTCAGTTCATACCATGATTGATTGATTTAGGCGAAAGGATTATAATGTTTTATGATGATGGAACTAGATTTACCTTTTATTGGCACAGGTAAAATCCTTGCAGCTCTTGATAGACTTAGGAAAAATAGGGTGCAACTGATCTCTATCCAGTTGGCTAGTCCAACCCTTGGAAAAAATAGATGTTATGAGCCCTCATGTTTCTCAGTGGAGTCATAGTATCAAGACATCTTCCTTGAAGACGTTCTAGGTTTATATCATTATCGATAGTAATACTTTTTCATTGTTCTACACCATAGGGTGCACTAAAATTTATGCCAGTATATCGAATGGTTACCAAAAAGCTCCATGAGCTAGGGGTGCAGATGGGGGACATGAATAAGAAGGTCTTATTAAGACCTAGTGTTTAACTATGGGAACCCATGTTTGATATTTTTTTATAACATCTTAGTGTACTCGACATCCATGGGGGAGTTCATGCGACAGTTATGGATGGTCCTTGACCAACTTCATGAGCACAAACTACACAAGAAGCTCTTGAAGTGCCAGTATTGGATTCAAAAAGGCCCTTTTTGAAGGATAGGTAATCTTAGAGGATGGAGTTTTAGTGAACTCTGCAGTGGGGAATGCAGAAGCAGATGCTCCCAGTATTAATCTAGTTTCTAGTAACTGAGCGAGGGATTGAAGCGTTTGGACTTGTTTTAGTTATAAGTCATGGATAGAGATGAGTGGATTATCTCTTGTCATTGGTTGTTAACATTTAACTCTTAAATGATTCAGAGAGGCATAGTTCGGTGATATTTACTGTGAGTCTTCATGTGATTATTTTTTCATTTGTAAATCCCTCGATAGACACTCAAAGAGTTGGGGAGCACATCATTCCATTCAGGAGATGGGTAGTTGTAGTGGTGGATGAATAGAGTGGTGTGACACATCGAGATATGCATTTGGGTGTCACGTCAGACACTGGGGAGGAAGAAACAGTTTAATATGGGCTTACATGTTGAGAAAAAAGCAAAACTCTTTTATGAATATGGTTCGTGGGTTGTTATTTCTCTTTCTCGGGGTACTGGGAAGAAGTGGGAAGGGATATCGAAAGAATTTGTGACGGGATTTCCATGTACATATAAGAGACAAAATTCCATCTGGGTAATCATTGGCCAACTCACCGAGTTGACAAACTTCTTAACTACTCAAGAGTAAAGACTAGTAGAGGGCTTGGAATACCTCTACATGTTAGAGATAGTTTGGCTATGTGGAGTTTCATTAATGATTGTTTCATATTAGGATGATCTCTTTACATCCCAGTTGTGGAAGGGATTACAAGATGTATGGCTGGATAATTTTCATGACATCTAAGAGTGGATGAAGAATTCACAGATCCATCCGATGTTCTTTTTGGTAGTCGATGGAGACATTTGGAGTTCATGGAAGGAGACAATTTCTTCCTTTGTGTCTTACCACGACGAGAGTTATTGATATTTTTCCAAGGCATCAAGATATCTCTAGGGTTTGTAGTCCCCCTTTCAGTTACAATGTAGAGTTGGAAAGGTAGTGCACCATTTGGATCTACCCAACAATTTCACTAGGTAGACAATGTCTTCCACGTTCCTCACCTGAGGAGATATGTACGTGGACCATCACACGTCATTGACTGGGGAGAGATGGACGTTGATGAAGGGGTGACTTTTTTGGAGTTTCTAGAAGATATTAAGGATCAACAGGAGAAGACCCTCCATGGGAAATCAATTCCTCTAGTGTGTATTTGGTGGCATCACAGGAATCTATAAGAGAGCATGTGTGAGCAGGGGGCTCTGGTTTGTGCTCGTACCCTCATCGGTTTGAGAATACCTCAGTTTGGCTTTGGAGACATAAAGACATAAGGTGGGGGTAATGTAAAAACTAAGATTTTTGAAGCTGTAATTTTAATAAATTATATAGAAAATTAAGTGACTTGGCATTGAGACGATGTGCTATTCCAAGACTCGGTGTGCCTGAAATGGTATGGCAAAAAGTATTATGTTTTTAAATAGTGTGTGTGAGAGGTTTTTCTGAAAATGTTAAATAACAATTAAGCGGGTTCTCTGATCACAAATTAGAGGGTACCATTCAGATCAGAGAAGTGGTTTTAACCTAAGCATTACTTTAGTATTCTTGGGTATCTAGTTAGAATACCAAAAAATGGAATAAATGTTAATAAAATAATTAAATAAGATTATTTTATTTTTCAAGTCCTTATAACTCGGGAATGGTAACTTAGACTAAAAATCTGAGACTACTGTTGAGCTCATGATGGCATGATTTTCATTGGCAGATCCTAACATTGGTCGGTACATGCAAGCTGTTAAAGTTGGTTTTTGGGATGTAGCCATAAATAAAATAATTTAAAATAAAAATTATTTTATTTTTAAAACCTCATAACTCAAAAACAGTAAGTCAGATTAAAAATTTGAGACCACCATTGAGTTATTAATGAGCTGTTATCCTTAAGAAGGACATAACCTTGACCGAAGCAGGTTGAGGGAAAAAATTTATTTTTTGGTCCTTTTATAATAAAGATACATTAAAAAACCATAGGAGATTATTTTAGTCCAATTTTATTTTCGCTTTAACCCAATGAATTTGCAACCCGATCATAACAAAAAAATGTATTTCATAAATGAAACAATATATTAGGCTCTGACTCATTATAATAACAATTCTAAAACACGTTTCCTCCATTTATTGGATTAACCAAATAAAAGATCATTGGTAGAGATCAAAGATTGATCTGAACATGGAGACATGAAATTGGTGAGAAACGATTGATGGATCACCTATAACGACGAGAAAAATTCTCCCTCCATCCTTCAATCCTTTGAAAAATTGACAAAAATTACAGGTTGTCAATCAAGAATGACAAATGAAGGTGGTGCAACTCCGATATTCTCCAATGAATGATCAAACCTTGAGGTATGTTGTCTACTTAAATTAAATTTATTTCCCTATTTCTATATCTCCATGATGAGTATGAGTCATTCGATGAATGGAATGATTAAAGGATCATTCGTGTTAAATGTGGGATGAGTTTAATTTTTGGATAATAATATGGAAAATAGATCTATACTGAACATGTGATTTCATATTAATTATTCCTTTAGCCACACTTAAATCCATATATTGAAAGATAAAGAATGAATAAAACAAG
The DNA here is from genome assembly GCA_963277665.1 of Viscum album. NCBI lineage: Eukaryota > Viridiplantae > Streptophyta > Magnoliopsida > Santalales > Viscaceae > Viscum > Viscum album. Next base: position 1,699,354,700 of record OY728142.1, read on the forward strand.
CCCCAATCTGTCCTACTTGGGTGTTTTTTTGAGTTTCCTACCCACCTCATTATTATGAATTTTCATCATTCACCATCATAACAACCAAGAAGGAAGTCTATGATTGCAGTGATGGAGATCCCAAATCTAGGTGTAGACCACTGTGGAAAGAGGGGGTTGTGGTTCGACAATCGTAGTAGTGAATAAGGTGGTGCATGCCAGTAGCGTGCCACCAAGGTGGAGGAGGCCTATAAAAGGAGGCCACAAGTGGCACATAGAATTCCGTGGCTCAATAGCTGCGGTTTTGGAAGAGAACCACGCTGCGACAGCATAAGGGAGGGCCTGCAGCTTCCACCGCAGGTTGTGACCAGACGCTGTCTTTAGTGACAACGTATAAAAGTGGCACACGGAATATACCACGGGCAGTGGATCGGGCAACCGACAATGGTGTGAGAGGACATGGAGAGTCACATCGTATCAGGTGGCTAGAGGGATGCGGTCCACCTGGATTGTGGATGTAGACCCTGCGGTGACACACGAGGTTGAATGAGACGTAGCACGCCCACTGCATCTTGATCGAAGTAGGTTGTCCCACTCATAGTGATCCATGTCGGCATCCCCAGGTGGACTAGTGGTTTAGATTGGAAAACCAAGGTCGGGTCGGTGGACCCCAAACATAACCAGACTCTTTTCAGTAAAACAAACATAACTTCCAAACCAAATGTCTGATTGACAAGCCATTTGCAGAATTGAGACCCTCACGATGAGTTGGTCCTTTTGAAATACATCAAGTGAGTTTCTGTTGATTTAGAGTTATGATTGATGGTGTGGGGAGTCAATTCACCTATAATTAATCAAATTACAAGAGTAAATCATGTGGCTAGCTATGATAACAATGATGTGACGAAAATACCTCACTGGCCCAGTAGCTAATAGGACCATAGTGGCCTAGTAGATGAGAAAACCTTAGTGGCCTAGTGTCCGAGCAGACCTCATTGTCCTAATAGATGAGTAGACCTCAATGGACCGATATCCTAGAAGACATCAGTGGCCCAGTCACCAAGCTGATCTCAGAGTCTTGGAAGATGAGTGGACCATAGTGGCCCGGTAGTCTAACAAACCTCAGTGGCCTGGTAGACTAGAGGACCTCAGTGGCCCGATAGACCACAGTGACCAAACGGGGATGAGTATCTACTTTTTATATTGTAATCCTTTATGTGCATACCTTGATGATCTTATAATATGTGTTAATGAAATTTACCTGTGTTGAGATGGATGTATCTTCTTAGTGGATTTTCCATTGTGGTATTTTTCATTCTGGTTTTGGGGTCCCCTACTAAGTATTGTTTTACTCAATCCTATAGAGGGTTTTCCTGCACATGTTTTGTCTTTTATAGATGAATGATTCTTTGGTGGGGTTCTAGATGGAGAAGGAATAGGACCATGACTAGGACCAGGACCAACCATTGCCTTGTCAGATCAAACTAGCCGAGGTGTTTCTGAAGGCTTCCAATAGTAGCTTCAGTACCCTTGTTTGTCTATCAAGACTTGTAGTTGTCTTTATATTAGTGGGATTGTAGTGTAGACAAATTAAACTATAGTATAATACTTTTTATTATTCTCTGTTGTTTGGTTTTAGTGGTACACATGCATTTTCTTTACATAGAGTTTTCACTCTCCATACCTGCGGCTTTTAGTTGGGTGGAAGTGTATAAGTTCTATGGAAATTGCCTCCCATTTTTGGGATATTCCTATTTAGTTCTAGTATCATCCCCTAGACTATCATTGGTGGTCTTGGTGTTGTAATGGCACATGCCTTGGGGCACAAGTCATGAAATATAGATAGATATCTAGGAATAAATTTAATTAAGAACTCATCCTCTCGTTCTTGAGGAAGGTTGGTAAATTCTTAAGGGAACTCATCAGTTTTTTCCCTCATTGTGGGGACGTAATTGATAATTATTCTATCATTTTTCTCAATAATTTGAGCAAGATATTTTTTCTCATAAGTCAAAAATATCCAAACTTTAGACAATTAATATGAATAATATTTATCATTGTCCTTACACTTGTATAATATTGATAGATGCCTTGGTATTTGAAGAGTGATATCACTTTCCTGGAATTTGATGTTGTATTTATATTAATATTTAATATCTATTCCCAATATAATATCAAACATCACAAAATGGAGCAAGGAAATATTTATTAGGAGGTTCTTTCCACAAAAATTAATTAGGGAGGGGTTATATAATTTAGATTCCATAATTTCTCCATTTTTATTGTCATAGATAATCCAACCTCCATGTTTTGAGGTGGTGTTTGAATAGTTATACTAAAATTTCATTCTATGAGATATATCTTTTCTATTATTGATTGAATAACCAGTATATCGGTCTCCACATAATTTTTTAGATCCACATCAGTAGTAGTTATGGAATAATCATTCCCTTTATCCTTTAGATTTTATGGCCACTGACACTAATTACCCACGAGGAATTGAGGTTAAGTGAACTAGATTTCATAGTTCCCATTATCCCAATATTTGAAGTATTGAACCATAGGTGGTTCTCTGCTTTGTTCAAAGAACATTTTCCTCATGTCACTTCAACATTAATGAGTTTGGCATCATTCTATACCACATTTGAAGAAATTCCACACACCTTTGGGGAAATTCCCATGATTATTCTCTGTACATTTTTACATGTGAATGTTTGGGTTTTATTTATACCATTGAAATTACATCCTCTATATGGAAACAATATATTTAATTTCATATCCCTATAGCCATGGGACCATTCTAAAAACTACATCTATACATTGAGAAATCATAATAAAATATTTACAAATCCCAATGTCTCAAATATCTTGAGCCTTTCGAAGGCATTCTTTTAAACCAGTAAAGAATCTATCAAATTTTCTGTCATTATTGATATCAAAACCCAAAGAATATCTTACAAGAATTTTTAAATCTACATCGCGGTACATGACAGATTTACCATTATTTTTCTTAAAATATATGAATTGTCTCTCAATTTGTGTATAAAAATTATATGGGAAATACTTGTTATGAACCATGATCTTATAGGCTTCACACTCTATCTCTTCAATTTCTTCCTTCGGTATGGTGTTCTTAATCAATTACCACTATTTATTGGTCACTCTATCTAGATGATAAATGGTAAAAGTATCCTTATCCATCTCAGAATAACAAATCACAAAAAATATATTCTTCATTGTGTTCACCCACTATTACATGATGAGTTGATTAGAATATGCACTAAACTTCTGTGGTTATTTTTTCATAAAAGACCTGATATCCAGTTTCACTCGCTCATGTGATGGAAGATTTTCCATATTATTTAGGTTATTGTTCATATCCTAAGATATATGGGTAAGTATCAAAATGAAATTTTAAAATCCACCACCCAAGGAATTGGGTAGATTGTTCGGGCAATCGCTGTATGGTCCCTCACATTGGTTATTGGACTTGTTTCTCATGATTCACACCATTATCTAAAATAAAATTCATTTTTGAAAACATAACTCTAAAATTCCGGAATAAATAAATTATTCCTTAGTTTAACAAAATTTAATACAAAAATATTGCAAGATCCCTATGTATAAAATTTTTCTAAACAAAGCTTATTGGGTTCTTTCATATACATAGTCTCATTCTAAGGGCTTTCACCAATGCAATGTAATCCTAGTTCCCAAATTAACTAAAACATTATATGATCACAACTATAGCAGCCCTACTTTTTCTTACATTACAATTACGTCATTAAGAGATAAATAATATAATAGTATTACAAAAAAGGTTCCAAAGGTTTTGTATCTTGGGAAAATTTTGACCAAACAAAATATTTACATAATAAAACATAACCGTTATTTAATTCAAGATTCTCTGGATTCTTGGTGGCCCAAATTTTTTCCTTATTACAAGTAATCTCATAAGGATATACATAAAAGAATGTGGTGAGGTAAAGCCTTGTAAGAGGATGAATAAGAGACATAAAACATGGTTGAGAATAATTATCATCATCATAACATAAGAAAAGGATCACAATCATTATCATTAAAAGAATAATTTGATAAATTAATTGAATTTGTTAAATCCTAAAAAAAGTATCATCATGTATTAGTGGCCAAATAACACACAATGTTATGAACAAATATAGTATATTGATAACACGAAACATATATTCATAATCATGGAATAATAATTGTGAACAAATACAGCATCATATTCACACATATTTTACATTATATCATGAGATACATCACATTACCCAATTCATTGAAGAATTATATAATTCTGGGCACACTCGTTCCATCCTAAAATTTGAATAATAATACATTCAACATAGAACATATATCAATCATGGACATAAAATCTACCATGTTAAAGAAATAGGTTTCAAGATAATTTAATAATGAATAATTTCATGAATAAACCATGGTTTTATCAAAACAAAAATGTAATAACATACTTGGTATAATAATCACCAATCTTGAGTGAAAGAGATACAATCTCAAGAGAAGTAAAAGATGTTTATTTTTAGAATGAAGAGATATTTTGGAAAACTATTTTGATTTTTTATAAAATAATATTGGAAAAATTTATATCTTAAAAAAGAAAAGGAAAATTAAATTTGATTAAACTAATATTATCATTCATACTATAGAATAGAGAATGACCCAAAGAATGAAATTCGGTGTGAAAATCCCCTTAAATTATGTCTTAATGATTTATTCACATAAATATCTTGGATAATATTATTTGATTAATTAACTAATATATCCAGAACGGATTATACACGTATTTTATTTATTATAGTTTTATTATGTTCATTTATAGACATTTTCATGATTTATAGAGTTTAATTTCAATGTTCAAAACTGTTCGTTTTCTTGGTTTTCATGATTAGTTCACTTTTTTATAACAATAAAAGTCCATGTATAATGAGAAAAGTTCTCAATAAATGAATTATATGATACTAATGAATATAAAAATGAGTAATTGGTATTATATATCATTTCTATTTGGTATGAGGATGATTTATTATATATAATGTTAATGAAAATGATTCAATTTATTTTGACGGTTTTACGACTTTTATGTTCTTATATCATTTTATTTAACATCATGTTGATATATTGCTTCTAGAAAATAAATTAGCTTAAAATATGTATAATAATTTTATAACCATAATTATGGTTTTATGAACATACTTAAAGTTATTAGTGAAAAATGAAAACATTCCATCCACGATGGATGTAAATCAAGACACCACGATAGACATTTTCAATTTTAGAATAAAAGGAAAATGGTGTATATTTTAAAATGAATTATTCCATTAATATAGTTAATTTATAGTATATAAAATATAATAAATTTATCAATACAATTTTATAAGTTTAGGTGAGGATGGAATAAAAAAATAAATGAAATTGAAAAGAAATTAAAATAAAATGAAAGAGGATTTAACCTCTTGAATTTCTCCTCATTGTGTACCTCCTTAGGTAAAAGTGGATGGTTTGTTGATGAGATAGTGGGAACCTGAATTTGGGGGAGGGTCTTAAAAAATTATTATGTATAACATGAAAATATTTCAAGGGTTTTAGTTGTGAGGAGAGAGGTGGTGTTTATAGTGGAGGAGGGGGGGGGGGTGTTTCTCATTAATTAATTAATTAATTATTATTTTGGCTCGAGACTATTAAAAGTTTAAAACTAGTCAATAAGTTTATTAATATAATTAAGGAGAGTTCTAGATTATAGTTATTACATTATAAATGGCTCAAGGAATAGTGTAGTTAATTCATAATGTATATATACCGTAAATTACCATATTTTACTGTTCACAAAACTCAACTTTTTCATAAAAAATACAAAAAATTCACCCTAACCATTTTTCGATGGGTATACATAAAAACATAACATATATTTATGAAAATAATTTTATAAATATAATAAATTTAAATTTTAAATTCATCATTTAGTTGTAAAATTCTGATTTTAAAATTTTATTTGATTTTATACTAGATTGGAAAATTAATTAAGGAATCATAAAATTATCTTTTAATAATAATAAAAAAATATTAATTTCATAATCTATTTTATGTAAATAAATTTTAATATAAATAATTAAATCAACTATAAAATTTAAAATTAAAATTTTTGTTTTACAAAAGTACCTACACTTAATTAATAATTTTAAACCATTTATTTTAATATACTATGATATATTTATATGATACAATAATTTATAATATTCCTATACTTTTTTATACTTTCAAATGGGAGCTTACAATTCTATTGGCTAGATTACTATTCCTAACATGCATGCTAATATTCCAAAGGTCGGGTTTCTATTCCACTGTTATAAGTTCCGTAGCATCTAAAAATACCTCTTATTTCATTCATTATTAATTTATAAATAATATATTGTGTTATCTATATGATTTTAGGTGATTTATACTATATGGAATAATTATAATATGGGAGTTTCCATTTTCAAAAATATGGGTTGTTACAAGAAGAGGTGATGGGGAAACAGAACCCTAATCTAATTTAGTGTAAAAAATAAAATCTTATAGAAGGTTTTATTAGGGGAATAATTTAATGAACAAAAAAAATTTCAATAAAATTACCTTCTGAATAAATTCAGTATTAATTAATTTATTTATGGAAATAATATGCACTTTATTTTATTTTGGATCATTTCAAACTATAGCTATAATTTGACTATCAGGATTAAAAGATTGTTAATAATAAAAACTATTTTTAATATAACCATTATATATATATCATTAAGGTTAGTATATGTCACATTTAATAATAAATATAATTGACATATATGGAAGAATTGAGGGCCAAAACTTGTTTGATCATACCCTATAAAGTCCATTTATCAGAGTTATTAGGGGAGATGGAATAACTAGGCTTTACCCTTGACCAATTCCAGGTCAAGATTAAAAAACATGAGTTATATATACACTATTTATAGTATAAATTCAATATTATAGAGTTCACATCCAAAACCATGTTTTTCAAATCACCACAAGAATTTATTACCTTCTCGTACCCTACCCTTTCGGTGTATAATGATGTAATAAGTGGTAACACATCGAGAACCCAGTAGCATGAATTTTTATATTTTTTGAACAAAATAATAATTATATTCATCACTTTCATTATTAGTTTATATATATGTATACGCTATTATATAATGAGATTAAAAAAAATTAAAATATGATGCGAAGAAAAAAAATTATTTTTGGGAAATATATAATTTCAATTAAAAAAATTTAATTTTCAAATTAAGGAATTTTTGAAATAATTATTATTTTATGGAAATATCCCTATTAAAAAATATTTTAAAATATAAATGACAATATCATTTCATTAAGTCTAATATATTTTTATATGGGGCATAAAGTTGTTACTATTATAAAAAAATTATTTTCAAACAAATAGAGGTTTTTATTTATGTGTAAATTCTCATACATGAACAATTATTTTAAAAAATTAAATATTACATTTAAAATCCAAATGTAAAAATTATCTGATGGGTAATTTTTAATTATATTCTGATATAGTCTATTTTTTTGGGTAAATATTTAATATTATATTCATATATGATATGTGTTATGACATAATATTATCCCAAAAGTGATGAAATAAAAGATATACTAGGAATCACTAACTAGAAATATATTTAAAATTTAAAATAATTTGTTTTTGATTTTAGTAACTTTATTTTTCGTGCCTATAATGAATCCTCAAAAATAGACATTGTATTACCAGGTTTTAAAAACAATTTATTATAAACATGAATCAGCTTCATTTCATTAATGGTTTTATTTTAAGTATATTATTTCTTATCATATAAAATTATTGAAAAAGCTCTATAGGTTATAAACCATAGGAAAAACCCTTTGAGTGGTTTTTACATTGATTATTTTTTCACTTGGAGAATAAAACTAATGTTTGAAAATTACTTAAAAATTCACCTCTCTTTTACTATAAACACCAACTAATCCTCCCATTACCCTTAACTCAAAACCCATTATAAATGATTTTCCTCTCCCTCTACCTATATAAATACCTCCTATGATAAACCCAAGATCTTTAAATACTCCCCCAATATTTTATAAGAAACTTCTTATGTAAGGGACTCTCATCCTATTTCCCTTTATTCAGGTACTTTCTTTTTGTTCAGATTTTTTTTTAAATTATTCCTTTTTTAATGATTTTTTTTAAAAAAATTCATTTTATATGATTATATTGTAATGATAAACCACCATTAACTCTTGTTAAACCCTTCCATGATCCTTTATTTTCTCTTGCTATGTTTTTGAAATTATCCTATGATTTTCAATCCAAAAATATTGATTTTTGAATAACCATAGGAATTTCAAAAAATGAAAATTTAAATAGATATAAATATACTTCATTAATTTGATAATTCAATGTATTTAACACATATGCCTAAATAATGAGATTAAATGTGACAAAATATGTCCTTATATATTTTTATTTTTCAGTTTCAAAAATATATGTACATGATATGAATATGATGAGTGGTTCTAAATAATATTCCCATCTAATTTATTGGATAAAGTTTATAACTTTTTAGATACTTGGTATAGTGCACAAATGGACATCCTAAGAACACTACGACGATGTGTTGGTTGTTATCTTATATGTATTCCAATGATGTCTGGTTTTTTTAATACCACATTCCATTGATTCATATATCTCATCATATAATAATATTATATGATGTTAATGATTATGATTATCACATTTCAATGTCATCATGATATTCCTCTTGTCTCACATGTACTGCTTTACTTCATTATATTATTGTTTAATTTTTTATTGATCTTTATAGATTTCCCCTTTCATGTGTATGTCCCCAAGTTATACCTTGAAACATCTTAATATAAATTTTATTTTATTATAGTTTTATTGAGTTCTGAGTGAAATTATTATATCCATATTTAATGTTATTGTGATATGTATCTAATTAATTAAAGACACATTTGATCTTGATGTTTTGTTGTTTATGTTATATTTCTTAAAGTAATTGATCATGAAATAATGTTCATAAAAGAAATGGGTAATCATAGTAATGATTAGTGTATTTAACTTCGCCATCATACAAAACGAATAACACATAAACTTGGAGATTATTTAGGAAAAAAGTGACAACCTACCTCAAATGAAGGATATATCCCCAAGTTATTTTTATAATGGTTCAATATACTTTGAGCCATTCTCATATGTTGTTGAATCATATTAACATTATCAACCATTTATTCAATGAATCTTATTCCCCAAAACATTCCTTCACCAAATTCATCCCAAATGATAGTTTCTGACATCAATTTCAATAGATTGAATCAAAATATTCCACATATAGACTGAAATGAAATTTTTTTATAAGAAATTTCATCTAAAGAAATATTCTGATCCAAACATCTTTGGTAATCCATTGAATATTTTCAATGTATGTCTTCTATTGTTTTAAATATTCTATCTAATAATTAATCATATTATATATGAAACATTGTACTATAATTTAATGCAATACCTAATAACTATTAAAATAATTTATAATAATTATAATAAAACCTTGGATCACAGATAGATACAGGGAATGAAGGAACTCCATATAGTCTAGCTATCTCCTTGAGATAAAATTGATAAATATTATAGTATGAAATAATATATAAAACATAAAATAAATGTTTATATTTATTCAATTGACAAAAGAACCCAAATTTCGTTATTACATTGATATGTGTTTTGTAATAACCACTAAAAATCAATATATATATATATTTAACAATTTCCACCTTGAAACTGGGAAAGGATGATTCCTCCCATTTGGTAAATTCATTAGTTGTTAACCTATTGAAAATTAAAACATTTCATCATAAAAATTTCAATATCATTATTCACTCCATTCAACCAGTGATATTCTCGATAGATTCTATATGTATTAGTACTAATGGGATAAATAAAAAAGGTATATTTTTTAGATTCAGTGAACAATTATTTTTTTCAATTGGGTGATAGATGACACATAATTTTGGCTCAAAATATCAGAAATCCTTCTTCTTCATTATAACAATCAGAAATATTATGTTTTCTTGCAAAATGATACCATTTATGTTATAATATAATCATGTTTTTGAGATTACTTAATTCTATCTAATAATGATGCGTAAACTAATGCCTAAAATAAATTAAAGGATGTCAGATCATAAAAATTTATAGGATAACATTTATCTAATCATTTACCAATGTATAATTTTTTTCATTATAAGGCCCCAACCCCAGTTTCCAAGAGTCTATGCATTATATTATTACATAGGCATGATTAGAAGGAATCAAATCTAGAAAGACTAAATAGTTTTGTTGTTTTGTGAAATAATATACATATACATCTTCAACATTACAAATTTAAATGAAATACACAAAATAATTTCCACTAAAAACATCCAAAACTATTAGATTACCCCTATAATTCATTAATAATGTACTTTCATGCATCACGGGATAAAATAAAACATAATAAAGGGGTGATACAAGATGCTCAGTAAAGGTTTGTAATAAAATATAAGATATCATAAACATAATCATTAGTCATGATGAATAACTAAAAAACATGGATTTTAAAAATAAGCTCGAGTATAACATGGAAGGAATAAGAGATAAATTAATAATTCCATAATAAAATATTAACCTAAGTATTATAATAATATAAAATAACAACATGGACTATCAATTACTAGTTTCATAATAAGGGAATTCATAATGTGTGACATCATAACCATTATTCCAAGGCCTTGTTCTAAGTCTATACATAAGCTGGTTAAATCCCAAACTAGTTTTTCTATTGGGACCTACCAACGCATTGATATGTTATAGATGTCCTCACATGTCACTTAATATGTCCACTTAATTCCACACATGATAGGGGTGAACAGAATCAATATATACTTTCATATTGAAACCAATATATGAAGTTTAAATAAACTTCCACAATCTTTAATCAAAAACAGTAACCATTAAGATTAATGTGGTGAATGGTATCAAGAAAACACATCTTTAGTCAAACCAATAATAAACACATCAAAAAAATATTTTAGATGTTATCATAAGAGTTAAAACTCAATGATTCAGATGATTAAAAAAAGTGTGTTGATATAGATGAAGATACTTTTAAATGATACCATTGATAAATTCTTGAGGAAATAATTCATAAACATTCCAAACTATCCCATAAAACATTGAAACATTAAAAAACAATCCATTATAATTTCATGATAATAAGGAGATTGTTGGTATCATATACCAAAAATAATTTCATACACCACCTGAAAGTAACTAGTGGTGAATAAGGAATATATCTCATAAAAGTATAAGTGGGATGAGAAAATCCTTTTTATTTTGGAAAGAAGAATTATTTTGGAAAATAATTTTTATTTATAATGAAAAAATATTCTAAACAAGTATATCCCCTAAAAAAGTTATGGACATTGATATTATATTTTAGGCATAAATATTTTCCCACCGAAGTGAAATCATGTAAAAAAGAGTTTTAAAGAAGCTTCAGAATAAAAATATTTTATTGCTGTTTGAGGAAAATATTAAAATGTTTTTAAAGTAGAAGGGAATGTTTGTTTTTAAAAAAAAATGAACCAAGATTTTTTTAATGGTAATTTTTCTAATTTTATTAAAATAATGATAGACTAAAATAGATTATATAGTTCACTTGTAAATTATTGATAAATCTAGAAGTTCCCTTGAGTCACACTGATTTATCAAGAATAACTGATAGGAGAACCATTTTAATTAATTTATATCCCCATATATAAGGATGAAATGATATTGATATATTATTTTGATATATATAAAAATAATATAGGAGAAATATACAAAAAAATAAAGAATCATTACATTTGAGTAATGGTATAGAAAGATTAACCCTAAGAAAAAATGGGGATTCATGTAGAATCCATTACTACATTGTAATAAGTAGAATCATGTTCCCGAAAATTAATAACCATTAAATTATACATTTAATACCATTAAAATAAGTATATTTATGATATGATATAAAATTGGGATGTATACATACACCACACATAAGAAATAGTGGTGAATGTGTAATATCTTAAAAACAATGGAAGTTATATGAGAAAACCATTACCTTATGTCTGAAAGTATTCTGCACTAGAACAAAACATCATAGATAAAAAAATTAAATCCATTAGTTAATTAATTCATAACATTATATAGATATATTTGATTAATTATATTTTTATTAATTTTATTTGTGTTTTTATTGATAATTTATAATATTGAATTCTGTTATTCTGGAGTGTTTGTTTTCTTAGCCCGAATGGACCGAAGGCCTTATTTTTATTTATTTTTGATAACCCCATTTCACGGGACAAGGAGGAACCCTTATCAGGCCTATATTATTAGATAATACATGACCTGTAGGTCTTAGGAAATATTCAGACTATAACTACATGGAATTGGTCCTCCCCATCTTCTTCGTCGTGATATTAGCTATCCACATTCGCATAGATTGTTTTCCAAGGCTTTATGTGCATGAATACTCTGGTCCCTATTAAAATTACATACCATGTATTTCAGAAAAATAAACTTATCTTCTGCTATGGTGATTGCGCCTACTTTGAATTCTCATTTGGTGGATGCTCCTCGTAGAGTTTGTCTAGTCATTAAGCCCAATTTCAGGTGGCCCCAAGGCCTTGAGGTAGACATAATTATTTCAGGTGGTGTAAATTACTTTAGGTGGATGAAACAACTTACTGGCCTAAATTCCACGGGTGGAAAAAAGGCCTTAATAGACCTCTGGCCCAAACCTGTGACCCGAAAGCCCAAACAGATGAATAGTTTCGGCTCTTAGAGTACAGAAAAATGCCTACTATAGTACTTATACAAAATCTGCTACAATAATGAAACAGTACTGCTACAATACCCACAAAAATTATTTCTATTCCTAGTTTTGAACTCGGTTCTCTTGGATGCACTTTCTGAGTCCTAACCAATTGTGCTGAGGCTCATGTGTGTGTTTGTTTTCTTGGTTTATAATAATCAGATCTCTTGTTTATATGTAGTGGTGTTCTTATGGAATGGTTATAATTATAAATAATTGATTTAATAAGATACTAATGAAATCAAATAATATTACATGGTCATATAATTCATTTGGTTATATGGTATAAGGATGAGTTATTATATGAAACATTAATGATAACCATTTAGCTAATTTTGTCTGCATTTTGATTATTTCGAGATAGTTTTGTGGTATGAGTTAATATTATGTCAATATACTGGTTCCATAATATCAAATAAGTTATAATACATATATTATTGTTTTTTTCAATAATAAAAATGGTTTCATGACTATTATAAAAGGATAAGTTGAAGAACGCAGGATCATTGTCCACAGAGGTTGTAAATCGGAACCACCCAGATGATGATTTAATTTTTAAAATAAAATAGAGAGAGTAAAGAGATTAATGATGAGACTTACATTAAAATGATATAATTAAATTATCTAAGTGATACTGGGGTTATCATGATAATTTTTGTTGAAGAGGTGAGGAAAGGATAAGAATAAAAAACAAACATAAAATAAAATTAAATGAAAAAGGGAGAGGGTTAAACTCTTTAAATATCCTCCTTGAAAACCTCCTTATGGGAAGTGGTTTTGGTCTTTTATAAAAAACATAAGCTCCAATCTGTGAGGAGATACTAGGGAAGAGTATTTTTTATAACTTTTAGAATATTTAAGGCTTAGATGAGTGAGGAGATGAAGAAGTGAGGAGCTGTTTTTATAGTTGAGGAGAGGGGTGATTTTTGAACATCTAATTCATTATTTTATTATTTTTCTTAGGAAAATAAATAGTATTTATTATTATGACAAAAAATGTAATAAGTGAATGTGAGTTCAAACCAATTGTTCTTAAATCATCCATAAATCACTTATGATTTAATAAATCTTTCATTTTGTATTTATCATTAATTATCACATTGTACTATTCACTAACAATTCAAGTATTTTAGAAAATCACAAAAGTACACTATAAACATTTTTAAGGTGTATAATTAAAAAATGGAATCCATTTTATAAAAAAATTCAAAATATGTAAACATTAATTTTATAATAAAATAATTATTTACTAGAAAAATAATGATTACATTTAAAAAAGATTTTTTTAATACATTCAAAAATAAACTGAGGTCTCATGAAATTATCCTAAAATTATAGGAATATAAATATTTATTTAGGAATACATTTTAGGAAAGAAAATTTCATTTTAAATAAATTTATTAATTTTAATTATATATTTATTACTCAAAAAATACAAACACTTAAAAATAAATTTTTCAAAACCTCACTCTCATTTATAAGGTGCATAAATTTTATTTATACTATCATGGGTGAGGTTACAATTAATAAGGGTTATATTATTATTTCTAAGGGTAACTTGACAATTCATATGGGTGAATTACTATTCATAAGGGTCAAGTTACTATTCACAAAATGAAGTTAATCCTGTTAGACTCTATAAAACTTACTAGTCACAAGGATGTATGTTTGTTTTTCAAAATTCAATACACAAAATCAAAAAAATTATGGTTAATGGCTTGGTTATAGCTTTAAAAAAGTTTTATTTTGCATAGATTTAGTGTTTTGTAAATATAATCTTTCAAAAGAATTGAAATTACTTATGATGAAATATACCTTAAAATCATGAGGGTGTCATATTAATAGTGAATATATTCGTAAGATAATTAAATATTTATCAAAAAAATTGTAATAGTCACTATATATCTTATCGTTAAAATATTTAATTAAATAATCTATTTATAAAAAATAAACAAAAATATTCATATTGAAATAATAATTTATAAAAAAATAATACTATAAAATAGTATATATTTTTTAGAAAATTAATTAATTAATTTGAAACCAATAAATTATAATTTTTTATTAGTATTATTAATAATTAAAATTGATACTGTTACATTATTATTTTATGTAAATTAATATATTTAAAATAATAAATTAAATTATTGTGGTGTTACATTATTCTCCCCTCAACAGAATTGTATCATCTCAATTCAAAATTAAACTTCATAATATATCAGTTGATACATGAAAATTCCCTTGTGGGAATCCCACATTGGAAATAAGGTAACTAAAATATTCTCTTAAAAAGAGGTTAAGGGAAATGAGGTGGTCTATACAAAAATTAATCTTTTGAATGGGGTGACATTAGTTGGAAGCAAAAACCTAGTAATGGAAAAAAATCAAACTATTTAGTTCTGATAGAAAGTGATAGAGAACATGTTCATATGAAGGTTGATTTCTAAAAAACTATAAAATATTTTAACATTCTTTTTCCATTTATCAAAGATCATTATTATAAAAAAACAATATATTTAAAACTATTTTTTTTTGGATTTGAGGAATTATTCAACTCTATAAGAGTGTAGATATACATTTCTATTTTATAAACGCAATATTATCCTTTGATTATGCTTTAAACTATATATAATACATCTCTTATCATAGGTTTCTTCATGTGGTGAAGTAATAATTTAAACCCAAAAAATAAATACATTGATCAGCATAAACCATTGATAAATGGTTAAACATTCCAAAATATAACGATTCAACACATTAGAATGAATGTCACTAAATTTCCATGATGAATTTATCATTATGTCATAATAAATACGAAGCATATCTAAATTTTCAAATTCCAAACAAGTGAAAATCTTCCCCATGCATCCTCATGAAATATTTTAATTACTCGAGTTACTATAACAACATATTGGAAACAAGCATTCTTATTTATTCCTTATGCAATATATATGTTATTGGCACTACTAAAAAAAAGGGCATTAGCGACTACTATTGGCGGTCTCTAATGCCCTATAGCGACCGCCCAGCGACCGCCAATGGCGGTCGCTTCTGCGCCGTCGTTGTAGGTCTTGAGCGACCGCCTAGCGGTCGCTGTAGGCTGACTCGCGGGCACCTTTAGCGACCGCCATTGGCGGTCGCTAATACTGCCCAGACGGCAGGCTATAGCGACCGCCAGAGGCGGTCGCTAAACATGAAATTTTTTTTTAAAAAAATTCATACCATAATAAATAAATAAATATATATATTTATTAAATCAAATATATATATATATATATAAAATAATGAAAATATTGATATATATAATATTAAATAAAGTATGTATATTTATTTATTAAATAATATATATATATATATATATATTTAATGAAAATATTTATATATATAATATTAAATAAAATATTTTTCATTTTTTAAATAAAATTTACAAATTGTGTTTTTTTCTTCACGGTGGAAAAGCAGACATAAAACAAAGGTAACAATCATAAAAAATGGAAAACAATTAAGCGCGCGCAACACTAAAAGAATGCATAATGAGCCTTATCGCGCAGACCGCACGTCCGATTGGCGTGCCGTCTGCGCGTACACGTCAGGAATAATAATTAGATTGTTTGCCTATGATTTCAGGTCAATCCGATGTGGTCTGCTATGATTTTGAGCGTGAGACGCCCGTTTTGGCCGTTTATGACACCGGAACAGCGTTCCCAGTCACCGCCCGCACACGGTGCGGCTGATTGACGTTCCGTCTACTCGACCACGTCACAATTTACTCACCCTTTGATGTCGTCTGATTTCAGGTCATTCGGACCTCGTTCGGCCCGTTTGGACCCCCCACGCGCGTTTATCAAGCACGCGCAACACTTAAAGAACGCATAATGAGCCCTACCGCGCAGACCGCACTTCTGATTGACGTGCCGTCTGCGCGTACACTTCATGAATAATAATTAGATTGTTTCCCTGTGATTTAAGGTCAATCCGATGTCGTCTGCTATGACTTTGACCGTCAGACGCCCGTTTTGGCCATTTATGACACCGGAAACGCGTTTCTGGTCACCACAGTCAAACGACACATCCGATTGATGTGCCGTCTTCTCGAACACGTCACAATTCACTCACCCTTTGATGTAGTCTGATTTCAGGCCATTCGGACCTCGTTCGGCCCATTTTGACCCCCCAACGCGCCATTTCAGCACGCGCCGAGCTGCTGAAAACGAAGCATTCGGTCGTGCCGCGAGCACCACACGTCCGATGGATAGCCAAATTTCAGATAGAACTAATAAAAATTCAAGCAGCACATGAATCAGATGAAGAATACCTCAAAGGGATGATATACTGACCATAACATAAATAAATCAAGAGTAAAAACAACCTAAATATCTATGATTGAATTAAAACTTACAAAAGTGAGGATTAAAACTTATAAAGATTTATAAAATGATTAGATAATTTATGATATCCTAGGACATTATTATGAATAGTGGGAAAACAATTATAGCTTTCATTAATCATGAAAATCGACCGTTTCTACTTCAACAGCCGCTCTGACCCAATAAATATCTTCTTCACGTTGAACTACGGTATGTTCATCAAGTTGTTGGTAAAAAAACAGAACAGTGTCGGGTTCATCTTCTTCAAATAAAAACACTCCTCACCGAGACATTTTGACAACAACTTGCCAACATGGATCTGAAGGCAAAGTAATAAAGAATAATTGTTCCGCTTGTGATGTCAAAATGAAAGGTTCATTCTCAACTCGCTCATTATTTCTAGATAACATATAGTTAAAATTCACCAATGAAAACTGATATTGATCGACTTTACATCCACGCACTGGATCAAACCAATTACACTTTAACAATATGTACTTCAAACCGTGTGTGTATACAACATCAATGATGTCTATCAATTGACCATAGTAATAACCAGAATCGACAAAGGGACAACCGATGCCACTGTTTTGTGTTGCTCGTTTGTCGTCAACATCTTTAATGCGAAATCGAAAACCATTAGCATCAACAGCTTTATAAGGACGAGCCGTTATAGATGGACCCTCAGCCAGTTGGATAAATACTTCAGGTAGCGTGGGGTCCCCTAACTCCCTCATCTTACGAACCTACATAATTTATAAAAATCAATACTGATATATGCAGAAAGAATTAGTATAATACGTCACTCATAATGAAAATCAATTTATATATACATAATCCTTGAACCAATCATGAAATGACGCATAATGAGATTGTTGAATTTGCAACTCAGTCGCACGATGCATCACTTCTTTTATCTCATTAATGTGTTTCCTGCAAATGATAACGCGATGTTTAAAAGATCATCTTATGCAAACAAAACATGTAAAAGTTATACAATCACATTGATAAGATACTTACTGCATTAATGGTGCAACTGATGGAGTATTTAACAAGATATATCGATGTGCTTGTATCCACTCGATGTTGTCCATATCAAATGTGGTTCCTTCTCCAACTGGACCATCATGAATCCGAGAGGGCTTATCTAATTTTGTTTCAACATCCGTAAGATATTCTGCACAAAAGGTAGTACACTCATCCATCAAATAATCATTGGCTATTGATGCCTCTGGACGAGCTCTGTTGCGTAAAAATCTTTTCAATGTACTCAAATACTGTTCAATAGGATACATCCACCTGAATTTCACTGGACCAGTAGCCATTACTTCATCAGTTAGGTGCACTGTCAAGTGGACCATAACCTCGAAAAAAGAGGGGGGGGGGGAAGTTTCTCAAAGTGACAAAGCGTAAGTACAATTCGGTCCTGCAAACTTTTTAAATCACTCATTTGTTGATTTATTAAACAAAGATGTCTAAAAAAATTACTCATCTCAATAAAGGGCTGAACAACATTGGGGGATAAACAATCACAAATTGCGATTGGAATCAACTGCTGAAGTAATATGTGATTGTCATGACTTTTCAACCCTTGCAATGTCTTGCTCGTCAGATTCACACACTTTGAAATATTAGAAGAATAACCATCAGGCACCTTGACCATCTTCAAAATGGAAAGAAATGTTTCTTTCTCCTCTGTAGTCATCATATACTGTGCATCAGGCATATATGCCTTGTTTCCCTCAGCTAACTGTAAATGAAACTGTTTCCTTAAACCCATTTCTTCCAAATCATGGCGTGCATTAACATGGTCCTTTGATTTTCCACTGACACCTAAAATGGTCCACAATATGTTATCACAAACATTTTTTTCAATGTGCATGACATCCAAATTATGCCTCAACATGTTAGTTTTCCAATACGGAAGACTATAAAAAATACTTTTCTTTTTCCAATTGTGACTGCGCTGCCTACCCGCAGCACGAATATTACGTACTGGAGGAGCCACCAAATCCTCAATTTCATATACCGTGCAGATGTTTTCTTCCTCAATCTGCGATAACATTTCGACTCCTGTGATGATCTTTGGTGCTGGGCTAAACTCCATGGAACCATCAAATGTCACTCTGTCCTTTCTGAATCTGTGCTGAGGAGGGAGAAAATGCCTGTGACCCATGTATGCCCATTTTTTGGAATGTTTAAGCCATACGGATTTTTTACTTTTATTGCAACAAGGGCAAGCAAATTCCCCTTTCGTACTCCAGCCTGATAAATTTGCATAAGCTGGGAAGTCATTGATTGTCCACAATAAAGTAGCATGCAGTTTGAACATTTCATTCGTTTCGCAGTCATAATTCATCACACCATCGCCCCAAAATTCATTCAACTCATCAATCAATGGCTGAAGGTAAAAATTAATCTTATCCCCCGGACGTTTAGGTCCATCAATAAGAGTGGAAAGTAATATGAATTTTTGCTTCATACAAAGCCACGGGGGAAGATTATATGGAACCAACACCATGGGCCTTGTGCTATGAGTTGCACCAATGATAGACTTGAATGGATTGAAACCATCTGCTGCCAATCCCAATCGGACAATACGAACATCTTTAGCAAAGTCGGGATGTCTCTTATCAAATTCCTTCCATCCATGATAGTCTGCCGGGTGGGTTAACATATCACTTTCATGAACTCTTTCTGCATTCCATCTCATTAAATTAGAAACTTTCGATGACATAAAAAATCTTTTCAACATGGGTTTAAGGGGAAAGTAACGCATTTGCTTTACGGCAATCGGTTTCCCCTGTATCGCAATCTTACTTTGATGAGTATTATTTCCCCTGTTCTCTTTCCACCTGGAAGCACCACAAACTGTACAAATATCCAAATGGGCAGTTTCTTTTCTAAACAACATACAGCTATTTTCACATGCATCTATGGTCTCATATGTAAAACCTAAGTTCTCTGTCAACTTACGAGCATAGTAATACGACTCAGGAATCTTAGCGTTGACAGGAAGAACTTTTTTCAATAAAACCAAAAGCATGTCGAATGATGTGTCTGACCAATTATTCAAAGTCTTGAAATGCAACAACTCCACGATAAACGACAGTTTATTGTAAGAAGTACATCCAGGATATAATTCTGTTTTCGCATCATCAAGTGCTTCATAAAACCTCCTAGAATCACGATCTGCACCAGAGAAAACATTTATCTCACCGGTCTCAAGATTCTGGATGTCAATGCCTTCAGGATCAAACCCACGTACCATTTCAGTAAGCATTTCATGCATTGGATCAGTCATCCTTGCATCAACATCCATCTGAGCTGCATCTGTATTTTGACAACGAACATATTCTTCTCCATGACGAGTCCAAAACTTATAATTTTTCAGAAATCCATTAAAGAAAATGTGCTCCCTCATAGTATCTCGTGTGAATTTATATCTGTTAGCACATTTTCTACATGGACAACTAATATAGTCACTTCCAAATCCTCTCGTGAAGTCCATAAACTACATAATGCCATTGAAATACTCTCTAGACGTTCGATTTGGAAGATCAATCCAACTCTTATCCATAATAAGATCCCTATAACAAAAATTTACATAAGACTTATTACATTTTCATTTTTGATATCAAATATATTTAAAATAAATACTAACTAATTGTTTGTGAACCATTTATAAAATAATAAAGTAAGTGAAATCCCATGTCATACCTGATTGCGCTACAAACCTGGAAGGGAGGGGAGCCGATGGCGGTGCTTTGTGGGAGAGGAGTGGTGGGGAGCCGGAGCCGGAGCTGGTGCGGTGAGGGAGGGGATGGTGAAGGAGGGGACGAGTGGCAGTGGTGCGGCGAGGGAGGGGACGAAGACGAATGGGACGGGGGTTGGCGGGGTGGGGGGGGGGGGGGGGGTGGGGGGGGGGGTGTTCGTTGTGCTGGGGGGAGGGACGAGGGGGCGGAGGGCGGAGGTCGGAGGTTGGAGGGGCTGGAGGCCGAAGGCCGGAGGGCTGCCGGAGGGCTCCCGAGGGCTTCCGGTGGCGGGTGGTGGGAGGCTGCAGGGCGGCCGTAGGGCGGAGGGCGGCCGAAGCCAGAGGGAGGAGGGCGGCTGGGGAGGGCGGGGCCGGAGGAGGGCAGCCGAAGGGCTACTGGAGGGCTTCCAGAGGGCTGCCGGGCTGCCGGAGGTGGGTGGCGGGAGGCTCGAGGGCAGAGGGAGGTCGCAGGGCGGCTGCAGGGCGTAGGGCGGCCGGAGCCGGAGGGCGGAGGACGGCCGGAGGAGGGCGGGCCGGCGGAGGGTGGCCGGAGTGCGGTCGGAGGGTGGAGGGTGGCCGGAGGGTAGCCGGCCGGAGGGCGGGCCGGCAGATGGCGGCCGGCGGAGGACGGGGCGCCGGGGAGGGCGTGCGGCTGCGGGGCGGCAGGGGGGGGGGGGGCGACTGGGTGGAAGGGTTCGGGGGGGGGGGGGGGGGGCATGATCGAGTGGAGAGGGGGGGGGGGGCGCCAAAGCCCCTTATTTTTTTTAAGGAGGCTTAGCGACCGCCAATGGCGGTCGCTATAGGTAACAGGGCTCAAATGCCCTGTTTTCTAGTAGTATGGATATATTTCTTAATCCAGAATTGTTGTAAACTCCATTAAGGATTGAATAGATAACTTATCGACAAGTGAATAATTAGGTCTAATGTAGTTAGTACATATCCAAATAAATTATTTCATCATCATCATCTGAAGAAAAGATATATATTTAGTGTTTTATTTCCTTAAATCATGATTTTTCCAACTAAAATTACGTCTTAAGGAATGAATTTTATTATTACCTTTCAACAAATGGTCTGGAATTTTTAATGAATAATTACTGTAGTAAAATCCTTATATATTTCCATAGTTATTATAACTAGTACATTGCTGATAAAATATTAAATTGAAAAAAATCATAAAATGACATATTAATTATTCTTCTGCATCTATAGATATAGAATAACTTTATCATTATCCAATATCATCATTGGGGGTATATTTATTTTATTCTTTGAAAATTGATTCACATAGTGTCTCATCTCTTCAAACATAAAGCATTGTACATTGGACAACCTTTTTCTTATCATTTCAGTCTTTAACTTGGTTTCCTTTTTTCCATAGCTATAACAAACTCCCATTCCCTTAAATCAATTTCTATAGTAATTTCTTCCATAGTTATAACATGTGGTAAAACAGTTCATTAAATTATCACCTTAATCCATCTATTCCTTTTTAATCCCTTTCTTATCTTGATTCCATTTAAATCCATAGGACATGGATAATTCATTACTTATCTTGTTAACACATGATACTATTACATCATATGATGAGGACAACTTATTGACTATTTACCATCGAAATTTTGACTTCTGACTATTAAAGATATTATCATTCTTACACTTTTCATCACAAGCATTGGTAGAGTCCACATTCCTTGTATTAATAGGAATTTCTAAATAATGACATATACTTGATTATCATATAATATTAGGAACTTTCTATAACTCTAAACATGGTATAAAATATAACATAAATTTATGCATCATAAATCCTAGAACCATACAATTTGGTAACATTGGAGGAAAAAATCCGTTATGATGGTATGTAAGAAAATGTGAATTATCCTAATAATATCCCACAAGAGAATCAAACTAGGTTGGCCATAAGGCCCATTTTTGTGTACCTATTTACTCTAATCCAATCTCAGAACACCTTGTCGGAGTTCTTACCCCTAGGTACAATTGTGCCAGAACCACATACACTTGTAGTATCTATAATGGTATGAATTATTAGGAAGATCCAAAAAATCTATAACTTACCAAAATTATAGGATGTTCTTGTATGCTTATTCTCAATGTATTTCTTAAGGTTGTATTCATTAATCTATGTTTTATTAATATATTTTATAATGTTTCTACTAAACTTCCTATAATACCAACAGTAATGTCCGACCCTAGTTCCCAAGAGCTGGTACATTATTTTATTACATTTGCATGATTACATGGAATCAAATGCCAAAGAGATGAATAGTTTAGTAGTTTTTTAAAAAAAAGATACATACATCTGTTCAACATTACAACTTGAAATGAAATAAATTATATAATTTCTAATGGAAACATCAAAAAATCATAGATTATCCATGAAATTACTTAATAATATACTTCCTCACATCCAGAAGAAAAATAAAAAATACAAAAGGGGTGTGCTCAGATGCTTAATAAGGGTATTCAATACAATGGAATATATCAAAAAAATAAACATTAGAATGGTTAATAACTAAAAACACGTGCCTTTAAAAAATAAGCTTGAGTATAATATGGAAGGAATAAGAGATGAATAAATAATTCCATAATAATATATAACCATGAGTATTATAATAGTAAAATAACAACATGTACAATTAATTACTAGTATCACAATTAGGGAATTCATAATTCGGGACATCATAACCATTCTTCTAAGGCCTCGTTCGAAGGCCATATATAAACAGGTAAAAATCCAAAATAGTTTGTCTCATGGGAACTACCGATGCATCGAGGGGATATGGAGGGACCTACCCAAAAGTTACTAGATCTAATTAATTTCTCATATGAAAGGGTTAAACATAATCAATATATATATTTATATTGAAACCAACATATGAAACGTAAATAACCTTCGATAATCATTAAACAGAAACACTAACCATAAAGAGTAATATGGTGAATAGTATCAAGATAACTCATGCATAGTCAAACTAGTTATAAAATATTTGAAAAAATATTTTCAATGATATAATAAGTGATAATACTCAATAAATTACAAGATTAAACAAATTATTTTTACAAAGATTAAGATACTTTTAAATGAGACCATTGAAACTTTCTTAATGAAATAATCCTTAAACATTCTGTAGTGTCTCATACCACCTTGAAACATTAAAATAATAATACCTTAGACTATCATGAGAATAAGTAGACTATTGATATGATATTAAAAAGTTTATTATTTACACCACATAAAAATAATATGCAGTGAACACTATATATATCTAATAATAGTTATTATGGGATGAGAAAAATCTTTTTTACTTTGGAAATAAGAATTCTTTGGGAAAATCATTTATATTTGTTATGAAATCAGATTGTAAACATGTATGTCAAAGGAAATAATATGGAAGTTCATTGAAATTATTTTGTAGGTATAAAATTTTTCCCACTAAAGTGAAATCAGGTATAATTTTTTTTGAAAGAATCTATAGAAATAATACATTTTAGTCAGTTTAAGGAAAATATTAAAGATATTTTAAAGAGGAAGGGAATGTTTTTTTTTCATAAATTCTATAATAAAATAAGATATTTCCTCATTATAAAATGTTTTATTTTACCAAAATAATTATGGATTAAAATATATTATATATTTCTCTTTTAAATGGGTGAGAATTCAAGAAGCTCCTTTGAATGAGGAATGTTTATTATGAAGAATTGAGAATGGAACCATTTTAAAACATTTACATCCCCATCAATGAAGGATGTAATGATATGGATATATTATTTTGACATATTTACTAATAAATTATGATAAATATACTAAAAAATAATGAACAAATACAGTTGAGTAACGATAGATAAAGAGTAATCTGACGGAAAAAACAAGGGTTTATTCATAATCCCTTACCACTTTTTAATCAATCGAATCATATGCCCTAAAATTAATAACCATAAAATGATACATTTAATACCATGAAAAACATATATTGATGATATGATACAAAAATGAGAATTATAAATACATTATAAACAATAAATAACGACGAATAAGAAATATCTCAAAAAATGGAAGTGAGATGAGAAAACCCTTTCTTTATGTCCGAATGTATTCTTAACTTTACCTTAACA
Organism: Viscum album; assembly: GCA_963277665.1. Classification (NCBI taxonomy): domain Eukaryota; kingdom Viridiplantae; phylum Streptophyta; class Magnoliopsida; order Santalales; family Viscaceae; genus Viscum; species Viscum album. The sequence continues at coordinate 1,699,379,923 of OY728142.1, forward strand.
TATTGTATAGAAAATTTAAGTCAATTAATTAATTAATTAATATATTTATATAAAAATATTTTATTAATTATATTTTTATTACGTTCATTTATTTTATTATTGATATGTTATAATATTGAATTCAGTCGTTCCAAAGTGTACATTTTCATGGTTTTCATAATTAGTTTGTGTGTTTATAAGTAAAAGAGTTCATGTGGAATGTATATAATTCACTAATTTTGTTTATGATACAAATGAAATTAAATACGATTAAATGTTCATATAATTTATTTTTTTATATGTTATGATGATGATTTATTAGATGAATCATTAATGAAAACCAGTTATATTATTTTGGTGCTATTTATATTATTAAGAACTTGTTTTATCGTATGAATTAATATTTTGTATATATACTAGTTAAAAAATAATAAATTTTTTATAATAAATATATTATAGTTGTTTTCATCCATAAAAATGGTTTTGAAACCAATATTTAAGGATAAATTGAAGAATGAAGGTTTTTTATCTTCGAAGGTTGTAAATCGACACCTCCAAGATGATGATTTGGTTTTTAAAATAAAAGAGAGAGATTGTATATAGATTATTGATGAGTCTTAAATTAATATGATATAATTCCCATATATAGGTTCGAATGGAGTGATAGTGATCATTTTTACTGTGGATTTGAGGACAAGACAAGAATAAAAAAGAAATTGAAAAGGAAATTAAAAGAAAAAGGGCGAGGGTGCACCTCTTGAAATATCCTCCTTGAGAACCTCCTTATGGGAAGAGGATTAAATCTTATGGGAAGACCAAGAGATCATGTACGGGAATAGAGACTGGGGAGGAGTATTTTGGAATCAATTTGAAATGTTTCAAGGCTTATAAGAGTGAGAATAATAAGGGATGACGAGTGGTTTTTATAGTGGAAATGAGGGGTAATTTTTGAATATCGTATTCATTATTTGTTGAAATAGAATAAATAATGTAAATTCATATGAAAAAATAGTATTAAGAGAACTTGAGTTCAATCCATGTATTCTAAAATCATCCATAAATCACTTATGACCCAATAAATCATGTATCTAGTAGTTATAGTTTATTATGGCCTTTTACTATCCACTAAAAATTCAACTATTTTATAAAAATTAATAAATTTTACTATAACCATTTTTCAATGTGTTGAATTAAAAAATAGACTTAATTTTATCATAATAATTTTCAATATATGAATAATTTATTTTTTAAATAATGTAATTAATTACTTGAAAAATATATATTAAATGTAAAACCAATTTCTAATGAATTGGAAAATTAATGGAGGTCTCCTAAAATTATCATAAAATCATAGAAAAAAATATATATTTAGGAATACTGTTCATTAAAATTAATATTATTTATGTCAAATTTTTAATTTTAATTAAATATTTATTACTCACAAAAATACCAACACTTAGTTATAAAATTTTAAAACATTCACTCTCATTTATAAGGTTCTTAGATTTTATTTATTCTTTCATGGGTGAGGTTACTATTCCGAAGGGTCATATTACTATTAAAAAGGGTAAAATTACTATTCATAAGTGTACATTACAATTCATTAGGGTCATGTTACTATTCATGAAAAATTATGATGATCATACTAGACTTTAAAAAAATGTACTGAACACAATGGTGTTTGTTTTACAAATTTCAAAACACAAAAACAACATAATTAATTTTAAAAGTAGGGTTATAACTATAACAAGGTTTTTTTCACATATACTCAATGTTCTGTGCATATAAGCTATATAAAAAATAATAAACATACCCTAAAATATTGTGGTGTCAAATTAATAGTGAATATATTCATATCATAATTTAGTATTTATAAAAATAATTATAATAATCAATATATATATTATTCGTAAGAAATGGAATTTTGTAATCTATTGATAAAAATGAATCACATAAATATATTCATATTAAAATATTCAGTTACACAAAATAATACTGTAAAATAATATTTTTTAAAATTTTTTATTAAATAATCTAAAATCAATATGTTATAGTTATTTATATGTATTATTATTAATTGAAACACTTAATCTTAAATTATAATTTTTTCATAATATAATGTATATAAATTTTTAGAATAAACTACCAGGGTGTTACACTAATGTTGAATAGTTAATGATACACTGTCTTTCCTACTTAAAAATTAACTACACTATATTATTTTCATGGATGGTAATGGATGGTATAGTCATAATCCCTAATTAGTTCTATCTTTCTTCACCGCCACATGTTCACTAATTTATTAGTGAATATGCAGTTAAAAATTTTAAAATCAGAATACATTTCACACTTAATCCATATAAATGATGTGTCTATATTTTTAATTAAAAACCCATAAAATTAAATTTATGTTCGTGTGTATTATAATTTTTCATATGAGGTTTTAATTGACATAAAGGATAAATAATTTCCTCATTATTTTACTATTAGATTGTAATATAGATGTATATGTATATTAGATGGAAAAATAAAAAGCGGGGGGGGGGGGCAATATTGGTTTAATAACTTTGTAATTAATCACTTAAAAAATAACAAAGATTAATAGGTCTTAAACTAACACAATTCAAAACCAATACAATTGACCATACAGGTCTTGGATCTGTTGGTTATTGTATATTGTAATAGGAAAATTAATGATATGAATTTTTTTTATTTGAATACAATGATTAGAGTAATACAAATTAAAATTCTTCTACCATACATTGCGTAAAATCTAATAATAAAATATGTAATGAATGAATTGTAATTGATAGAATTACAATAGAAATGAATATGAATAGAAAGAGAAAACAATAAGATTACATTTCTCTTAAAAATAGCATAAAAAAGTTAAGTTATTAAAATTATTTTAACCAAAAGTGTTGGGTATACTTTCTCCTAGGATAAAAAGCATGTCTTACCACCACCATGGTAGGCCCCCTAAATGAAGATCAGCAGGAATTTCTTCCTATCCCCATAATCCCTTAATTAAGAAGGAAATAGACACCTCTTTCTTTGAAACAAATGGAAGCCCTCGATACAAGTATCAACAACACATGTTCCTATCCCTCTAAGCCCTCAATCTTTTTCACAATGATCTCTTGTACAAAGTAGAAATAAAGAACTTATAAAAGTACAAGAACACAGAACAAGTTGTTCACTTCTTTTATCATCAAGGCTTTCTCATAGAGTAAGAGAGAAGACATATCTTCTTTCCCTACAAATTTATAGAAGCAAAAGTTGTGTATTCTGCTTCAAATAACCTCTTGTTTATAGGACATAGGTTCTAACGAACATATTTTCTCCAATGGTCATATTTCTATGAAAACCTCAGAGGGACTTGGACACCTAGAATTACAATGTTCATGACAAATAGAATACACAACATCATTTTGATTGGTAAATAACCAACCCAAAGACATTGCTTATTTTATAAATTAGTAAGTACAAATGTATGAAAAAATAAGTATGAGTAATATATAATCGATATTGAATTTAAGATAAGATCAAAATGTATTACATGAGTACAATTAATAATGTGGTAATGATTCTAGTCAGGACAATAATGCATATAGTGGTTACGTTACAGAACACAGTTACAATGATAATGATGGATAAAATTAAAGTAGTTATGATATGTACTATGGTTTAATTGTGTGATATATAATATGGTTATAATGAATGATTATGATTTAATACTTATCCTTATTACAATTCTTGATTACGATTTATGTGATTACAATTCATAACATGATTACATTACAAATTATTTCGATTCTTGTGGTTACGATGCAAAAAATGGTTACTATACAGATGATTACTATGAATTTGGTTATGATTCACAACCTAGTTATGATACATGTGATTATGATGCTTGTGTTTATGATGAATAACCTAGTTATGATACAGATTATAATAATGCATGTGGTTATAATGCGAAATCTGGACACAATATTAGTGATTACTCTACAAGTGGTTATGATGCATAATCTAGTCACAATATAGGTGATTACGATTCTAAAACAATATATCTGGTGACATTGTAAAACAACATACATGATTATGAAATGTATTCATCAAATATGAAAAACAAATTTAGTGATTATGATTGTGAAACAACATACATGATAAATAATATATCTGACTATAATATGTGTGATTTGTGATTTCTAAAATAGGTAATTGATGGAAAAGCCAAAAATACGTTTTGACTCAACAATCTCCCCCTTTTGGAAAGCACAAAAAAACAATAAAGACTTATCTAACCCTGAGTTTAGTAACTCTTCTAAAATTAATAGTGAATCCGACTAATTCCAACCTTGGTTGAAACAACTCTAAAAGGATTATATTATATTTACATTTGAGAAAAAAAGTATGAAACAATATACATTTCATTGAATGAAAATGATTTATATTAAAACAAGAGTTCAAACATCATTCAATCCCCTTTTGTTTTTCTATAAGATTAAAAATCGTAAGCTTCATCTTTTTGAACTTTGTTCTCTCCTACATGTGTTTTTCAAGAGATTCTTGCTGAGCCATAAGCTTCTCATCTTGTTCAGTAGTAATCCATTCATGATTTTGGAGACTTTCATTATGAAGCTCATTAATTGCTTCTGAAGAATTAAGTGTTTCTTCCTGGTTATTGAAATCATCTAACCTGAGTTTTTAGGCTTTTTCAAGGATAAAAACTCTATTTGAAAGAGAAAAAACAACATTAATCTCATATCCAAATTTTTCCTTTAAACTCTCAAGCTCTACTAAAGCTACTCCTTTTGAGGTACCATGTCATTGAAGGCATAAATATTTTCATTGAAATCTATAATAAAATTTTGATACATGTTACTGAGAACATTTACTCGATGTAGTTTTTCATTTTTCTTGTCTAGATAATTCTTAAGGCTCTAATAAAAATGGTAATACCAATTCAAAACCTTATTTCAATCCTTACTATGCTTAGCAACATGTTCCTTGAAAATCTTGAAATTGACTTCACGATGTAGAATCCTTTCCATAATAACATTGACTGATTATGTTCTATCATTGTAAGAATTTTAAATAATGTCTATCCTAGCTTCCACTTTTGGAATAAACAATATCAAAATTTCCAACCTATTCAATGGTTTTTCAATATACTAAATTCCCATCACAATGAATGTTCTTTCAGAATCTTTGTCATCCACGTATTGTGGGATATCACCAAAATGATCCTAAGTACCAATCACTTGAGCTGTCAGATTATGATTATTATTGGGTTCATCCTCTTATTTATCTGAATAATGATTAAAATTCTTGGACAAAAATGTTAGAGATGTATTCTAGGAAGATTAAGGATCCATAGATGGAAAATTAAATTTAGTTACTCTTGAGGATTCTGTAGTATGACTTCCCTTTTTTGTATCTTATTTTTGTTCCAATTTTATTTCTTATTTTCCCTAATTTATTCCCCTTCTTATTCTTGGTATTGTTCTTCTTTCCCTTCTTCTTATTGTTCTTCTTCTTATTTATATTTTTTAGTAAGAGACTATGTATCCGATTATTCAAAATCTTGTTTTCCCTTCCATTTTAATCCTAGAAATCATTTAGTCTAAACAAGTGGCTCTCTTTTTAGAATTATGGTTTCAGCTTGCTCAACAATTCTGAGAATACTATCAATGTCAGTAGCATTAACAATTAACTTTTTCATTTTTTTCTTTCTCTCTTCTTCTTTCAAAGTTTCTTATGACCTTACTCTTAAATCCAAGGCTTCGTCAGGATCCAATCCAATCTAGGGATCCCCTTATTTCTTTTCTTCTTTCTTTTTTCTCCCCTCAAAAACTACCTCATCAGATACAACCTTTTGTTTCTTTGAATCTTTTTTTATTGTAGTCTTTACTACAATTATTTTATTCGATGTTGTCTTAGATGGCCTAAAAGGTTTCTCACTACCTTTAACTTCTTCATCTTCTTTCTTAGTATCCATATCATTGTCAAACATTTTTGATTTAGTATTGAATCATAACTTGATCCTCCTAATCGTATCTTTACTAATTAAGGTCTCCTTGAAGGAAGTCATATCTGACTTCATTGTAACATTACATAAGTTCAAGCATTATTTGTAAAACGTACTGATAATAGTGGGAAATATTATTAGGTATTATTTTATAGAACTATTTTTAAGGTTATTAATTGTTAGGATTATGAATCCCATAAGGATGAACTTCTCCTGTTTAATAACTACTCAAGGACATACACATTTGTAAATTTAAATGTTTCTTTATAACCATTTCTTTGCACAAAAACACCCTTTCATCTAAAGGGATATGATTATATTATCTATTGACAAATGAATTACTTTTATCTTGTCCTCATGAATATCAAAATTGATTATTTAGCTTTAGACTTATTAAATGTTCCATTAGCATCCTTTAGTTTATGAGAAGTGCATAATGCATCACCCTCAAACAGAATACCTAAAAACATGGCTTCTTGTTTTAGAGAGGTTGTATACTTCATATTATACATCATGAAAGAAATATTAATAGCCTTATCTATCTATACTAATTCATAAAATTGTAACACGTCATCATGAAACAGATAATCCTGATAAAAATCTAGTCTTTCAACACAAATAGATTCCCAACCATGGAAACTTATAATTCTTTCCAAAAACGAATCAGAATACTCAAAAAATTATCAAGAGACAAAACATTCACCTCAAAAGGTCATGGATGATAATTATTCTGAAGGTAATTTCATTCGGAGATGAAGCAGTAGACTCACTGATGATAGATTAACTCACACACTGAATATCTTCTGGATTATGAATGCTAAGTAGATCTCTGATTCTGAAAATTGAGGTAAGAATGGACTATGAACGAATTTGACTATTTATAGGGAAACTGTACATGAGATAAAAAAATAGATGAGTTCTATGTGGGATAGGTTATTTTAAAAATAAATTGACAATCCTGATTAGATCTAAATCTTCCAATTCCCAAGAAAGATTTTGAAACCTTGAGGTTTTATTTAAAATAAAAACATATTCAGACTAAAACCTATTAGGAGTTACAAGAGCTAAATGAGAAACAACTAATTAAAAAACCAAAATAAATATTTAGAAATTATACCTACTAGAGTACCAGGATAGATGTATTTCTTTTAATATGTTGTTCTTATGAAAAAAAATTCAAATCATAAAAAAGAAAACTGGTAAGAATTTTAAAACCGATATAATCCAATAGGCTCATATCGATAATCTAGTATTGATAGAATAATCCAATACTAATAGCTCAATACTGATAATGTAATCCAATACCAATAATCTAGTACTAATAAAGTATTTCAATGCAAATAGTTTAGTAAAGATAATGTATTATAATACCGATAGTGTAATCTAGTACTGATAATTTTGAAACTGAAACATGAAATTGATTGTAACTTGAAACCGATAAAATTATGAAACTGATAAAGATAATACATATAATAGTGAAACCAAAAAACTATAAAACTAATAAGTGAAACTGATTATAGTGAAACATATATTCATGTAAAACTGATAACTGAAAAACTGATAAAGTAAAACTGAGAAAAAAACAGATACATGTAAAATAAATAGAACCGAAATAAGTAAAATCGATAAACATAAAATTCATAGGTGAAACTAATAAAATTAGGTATAATCCCCTTTGAAAAAGAGTAACAGAATGTAAGGACATGGGTTAAATAAAAAATAGATATGAATAATTTATTTATAGTGATCATTCCTAGTTTCTATTTAATGTATTCAAATATGGCGAAAGATAATGGTTATGTGAAAATACCTGCAAGTTGTTCTTGGATTCCAATGAATTGTAAAATAATATCTTTTTTTATGTGTGATCCCTAGTAAAGTTGTTCCTAATATCAATGTGTTTTTCAAGTGAGTGATGTGAAGGGTTTTTACAAAGAGAAATGGAACTAGTATTGTCACATAGTTTTTGAGTTTTGAAAAAAAATCATTCTATAGCCAGTGAGTGTGTGTTGCATCCAAAAAAATTGAGACCAACAACTTCCAGCTGCAATATATTAAGATTCTAAAGGGGAATGTTCTATTGAGTGTTGCTTCTTTCATGACCATGAAACTAAAAAATATCCTAGAAAATTACATGTTCTGGATGTACTTTTTCTATCCATTATAGAATCACCAAAGTCAGTATTTGAAAACGTTTTCCAAACAAAATCATTTTGAGAATAATAAAATAATTCTAAATCCACAGTTCCCTTTAAGTAGTGAAAAATTATTTTCACTGCTTCTAAATGAGATTATTTGGGATTATATTAGTATATCTCAGATAAGAACACCAAAAACATTAATTTGGGAAGACTAGCTATCAAGTGTAACATACTTCTTATCTTACCTCTAATAGTTTTCTAATCCACTGGTTTCCCAGCTTGATCTAGATAAAGTGTAATTGGGGTACTGATTGGAGTGATAATACTTTCAGTGTTGGCATATCCAGTCTTTTTGAGTATGTATTTGATAAAATTATGATGATATTTATAGGTCCCTTATGGTTTTTGGGATATTTGAAAACATAAAATGAATGTTAACTAAACTATAATAATAATTTCAAACTCAGATTTCATTTGATTCCCAAAATAATTAGTTAGAGATTTCCAAGTTGATCCGAATATAATGTTATCAATATAGACTTGAACAATAAAAACATTATTGCTTTCCATTTTGATGTAAATAGTTGGATAAAAAGTGCCTTTTAGATAATTGTTTTGTAAAAGAAATAGTGTAAGTCTATCATACAATCCTCTAGGGAAATTTTTAAGGCCATACAATTAATTGGTAAGTTTAAAAACATGATAACGATGTTTTGAATCTATAAAACGGGGTGTTTCTTCTAAAAAAACTTCTTCTTGTACGAAGCCATTATGAAAATCACATTTTACATCTATTTGAAAAAGTTTAAAATTTAAGTATGCTACGAAGGATAATAAAATTTGAATGGATTAATGTCTAGATAATGGATCATATGTTTCTTCATAGTCTATTACCTCTTATTGATTATAGCCCTTAGCAAAAATTATTTATTTTTTTCTTAAAATGAATCCCTTTTCATCCCATTTGTTTATGAAAACCGATTTTACCCAAATGAGAGTAATTTCTTTTGGTATTTCAACCAGGGTGAAGACATGATTCATATCAAATTCATTTAGTTCGTCTTTCATTGATTTAGTTCAATCAAAATCACCTAAGGACTCATTGGATATTTTAGGATCAAATTGATATGGAAAAAAAGATATTCTATTTCATTTCTCAAGGAATTTCTGGTTCTTATAGGTTGATTTACATCACCAATGATATTATCAATAGGATTATTCCTAAGAAACAAATGATTTTGGTTTTTTAAAACCTTGTTATCAACAAAGGATAGAATTTATTCTGGGGAAAATGATTCAGAATCATTTTCATGATTAGTTATATTTTTAGAATAGTTTTCAATCAAAGGTTGATAATTAGTTTGTGAAAACAAATTAGTTGATTTAGGTAAGGATTTTTTTTAAAAAGGGGGGAGTTTTATCAAATTTTACTTGAACTATTTCCTCTATAGTACTAATGTTTTTATTGAAAACCATAGAGACCATAGAGGTTATGGAATAACCTTGAAATATTCCTTCATTGGATTTGGGTGTGAATTTTTATAGATTATCTTTAGTATTCCATACGAATACATTGCATCCAAACAATCTGAAGTATGAAACTATAGGGTTTCACCCATTCCACAATTCAGAAGGTGTTTTATTATGAAGAGATATATTTAAAAAACAATTTATAGTATATCATGAATTACACACATCATCATCCAAGAAATTCTTAGCAATTGAGTATTCACTCAACATGGTCCTTATTATTTCCATAAAAATACAAAGTATTCATTCAACAATACCAGTTTTTTGAGGGGTTCTTGGGGTATAAAATTTGTGAGTAATACCTTTCTTACTACAAAACCATTTAAAATACTAATTTTAAAATTACCCACCATGATCAATATTAATAGTCATCAGTGGTTGGTTTATCTCATTTTTAATATGTGATCTAAATGTTTTGAAATTGGAAAAGCCATCAAATTTATTTTCTAGAATATAGGCCAATTCAAATCTAGTTTAGTAATTAATTAAAATAAATACATAGTATTTTCCTCTAATGCTTTATATTTCTGTAGGAGTGAAAAGAACCATGTGCACTAACTGTAATGAATTAGAAGTTGAAACTTCATTGATTGATTTAAGTATAGATTTTTGTTTCTTTCCACATTGACAAGGGTTAGAGACCTTTGAAGAATAGAAACTAAGATGTAGAAAATCATTAAAAATTATTTTCACTGAGATTTTACAAATGTTCCTAAGGTTAAAGTGTCCAAAACATCTATTCCATTACTTGGATTGGCATTACATTGCACTTATGCAAGGTAGGTCTTGGATCCTAATGTCTTATAAGTTGACTATGTGTACATTCTCATTCATATGGGTAAAAATAATTAGTTAATAATTGGAATTTTGAACTAATCATTTATCATTCCTAATATGGAGAAGGTAACCTTCTTCACATAATTGAATCATTCTTCTAAAGTTGTGATTAAGACCTTTGAAAAAAAGCATCTGAAATTTAAACTATTCCTAAAAGAACAATATTATCTATTTCAATGATCATTCCCTAAGAATTATCTATAAATGTCACTCTTCCATCTTAAATTTCAATAATCTTTTCAAATAAATATTTTTTCCCATCATGTTTCGAGAAAAACTACTATCTATGTACCAAATGTTTTTATTACTGGTACACTTCTTGTATTTTTGAAAAAGAAATGATCAGTTTTCGGATCCCAAACTTGATTGGATCCAGAAATGTTAGTTAAAAGAATTTTAGTAATCCATATTTGTTTTAAAAAAAGAACTTTATGAAATCTTAATGATTGGGTTTTATAAATTGAATAATTTCTTTCCCAATTCCCACCACATTGACATTTAGTGCAGAATAGGGAATTTTGGGGAATAAAATTTTTTTGACTAAAAATCAGTTTTGAGTGAGTGTAACCAATTCCAGAACAATTCCCTAGAGGTTGAATTTGAGAATAAATATTTTGAAATTACTTCCTTCTAGTAGTAAAGTTTGGTAAAACATTCTTAGGAGAAATGATTTCTTATTTTAATCTAATGACTAAATGAAAATTCTCATAATAAATTGTATTGGAATTGTTTCAAGTTTCAAATTATCTTTCTTTAAATATTTTTTTTCAAATTCATTAAAAAATTTATCCTTCTCAAAATTTACTTCCAAAAAGGGGTTTTTAGATATATTTAAAAATCAATAATTTTCTCATCAAGATGTTTTGAATGATTTGATACTTCTTTTGTAAAAATAGTTATCATAGAATTTTCCTTACAAAGAATTTTCTTAAGCTTGGAATTTTCTTTCTCAAGTAATTTTCAAAAAAGGTATACTTCATCAAAAGAAGGTAAATTGTCCTTTGCTGAGGATGATTCTTCATTAGAGGAATAAAAACATCCCTTATGAGGATAATTTGATTTTAAAGCTACATTTGTAAGAGATTTAGAATTGTGTAACTTAGCCACGAAATAATTATTTTTAATATATAGGATCACCATAATATTTATATTTTTCTCTCCGAAAGATTCATATTCTGAGGATTTTTCTAATGAATTAGAACCACTATCAATCCAAGTATAATTTTCTTTCAATACATTCATATTATTAGACTTATAATACATTTTCATGTTTTTTAGAATATTTCTCTTTCTGTGTTTGCTTTCTAGTAATATACAATCTGATCTTATATGACTTACTCTTTTACATTCATAACATGTTACATCTGAGTCTTTATTGTCCTTCCTATCTTTATTTTTGAATATATATTTAATGTATTTCATTCCAACAATCTTTTTCATCCTTCGAGAAAGTTTTTATAACTCATTATTTGAATTCTAACTATCACATGATTCTGATATAACATCAATTTTATTATATTTGGATCTAGTTAATATTTCTGGTGTCTTGGTTTTAGATGTAGTAGTAAATTCTACACTCAAATTATGATTATTCTTCTTATTAAAATGAGCATATATTTTCATTATTTTCTCATGCTGAAGTAGAGTTATGTATAATTCATCAAGAATGTTTTCAGTAACCTTTCTGTTCTCATTAATAAATTTCTTTTTAGATTCCAACTAATTTGGAATTTTATCAATTATATTATCCAAAAGTGATTCATCTTTAATACGCTTATTACTCATAGATTTAGTTTTGTTGACGCTTGTGATAAATCATTGTTGCACTTCGCATATTGGTCCTCTATAAGAGAAATAACCCATGATATTCTGCTCGAAGCATGGCTCTTCTTGTTTCTATAACATCAGATGTACCATAATGTGTGACCTCTAATTTGTTACAGATATAATTGGCTACTTCACATGATGATATATGACTATATATATTCCTTTTCATAGAACACAACAAAGTATTATGTACCTTATAGTTTAATTGATATTCATATTTTTCTTGGTTGGTGAAGGTACTGATTTCCTTACCTGGGATCTTTTATTCTCTAATAAGTATGGAAAAGTTATCCACTCGAGTATTAATAAATAATGTATTAATTTTATCTCTCCAGGACTCATAATAATTCCCATCGAAAATAGGTGGTCTAGATTGGTTTAAATTATCAATTGATCCAATATTCATTCCTACCATCTTATAAAACCATATTTTCCCACTCCGAAGGATAATGTTGTAAGTAGTTATAAGAAAATTATTTGTAACAAAAAATAAAATTTTCTTAAAGAAAAAAATAAAGAAAGTAAAAAGATCATTGTAATCCTACTTCTAATAACTATTGTTGGATTATAATATATATGTATATGTACATAATATGAAACAACAGAATATGGGGGGGGGTGAATTGATGTTTTAATAAATGTAATTAAATAATGAAGAAATAACATAGTATAAGAGGTCTTAAACTAATAATATTCAAAACTAATACAATTGACCATATAGGTCTTAGATCCAATTTTTAGGATATATTTTAATACCACACATAATTAGAAATAATTTAACATGATTTCAATTCAATTATTAGAGTAATAAAAATGAAAATGATTCTATAATACATCATGTATAATCTATTAATACAATATAAAATGAATTAATCTTAATTGAAACAATTACAATAGAAAGGAATATGAATAAAATGAGTAAATAATACAATTCCCTTTCTATAAAAATATCACTGGAAAGTAAAGGTATTACAATTATTATATTTGAAACAGAAGGGTATCATTTCACCCAAGATAAAAGGTATATCTTAACACCACCATGGTAATACCTCCACATTAATATTAGGATGAATGTCTTCATATCCCATGAATCCCTCAATTAAGAAGGTGATTGATACTTCTGTCTTTTAAACAAATGAAATCCCTTCATATGATGATCGGAAGCATATCACTATATCCCCATAATTGATCGATCATTATCAAAATGTTAGGTCACATAGAGCCTAAACAGAGCACTTATATAAATTCAAGAATAGCAAACAAGATTTTCACTTCTTGAATCTTTAAGCATTTCACAAAAAGTAAGAGAAAAGACACAACATCTTACTCTAAAACATGATAGAAGAAAAAGTTATGAATTTTGTGTAGAATGACCTCATATTTATAGGCCTTAGGTTCCAACACTCATATTTTCTCCTATGGTCGTATTTCTCTTAAAAACTCAGAGGGGCTTGGACACCTGGTATAAGGCCCCAGCCTTAAACCTTACTTAATCTTGAGTTATTACAAGATTACACATTGAGGATCTTTTCGGGTTTAGAGTTTTAGAGAATTAGATCATAAAACTTGAATTATATTCCACATATAAACAAAGTGGTAACATAAAGTTAGTATTCTTCATTCCCATTAATGGAAACACATTTAAAATAAAACATGGATTAATTCTTGACACATCCTTGACTCTATCATCTTATCATGTACCTTTCCCTTGACCTGTGAAAAACATTTCAAAAACTTGGGATGAGCATAAAAACTCAGTATGGGTTATAAAAAAAACATGGAAAGGAAAAATGAGTTCATATATACATAAAAATGAAATCATTCTTTACCCATAAAACATAGGCACTTTAACATACCTCAAAAAATCATGAATAAATCATAGAAATCATAAGACATAAAGGTAACTTGAGGCATTCATAACATTCTTACGTAGGGAGTAACCCTCTTGGTTACGTTTGGAATACCCATCACAGTATATTCCCTAAAATCTCTTCGGAGAAACCTTAACGTTTCACTCCTTCGCGTTACCCAATGCATTGGAGAGCTATAACGGGCTCACCCGCCCTTAGTTTATCACGGAACCACCCGTCTTCATAATAATGCCCAAGAACCATAACATAATCATATCACATAAAACATGCATAAAGGAAACATAAAATTTCCACATTTCAATCACGAGATATCAATACAACACATTGATATAAAAAAATTATGAAAACCATTTTCAATACTAAAAGAAAAGAAAAGTAAAACATGGTATTTATTTTGCTTTAAAAAAAGGTATGGCTTGTAGAGGAAGCCGCAACTCAAATAACGGTCACGACGGCGGAGAAGTCGTTGTCGCAGCATACGTACGACAAAAACATTCCCCTTTTGTCGTTTAGTAAACGCTTCGTATAAAAAAAAGATTCCTTTTGAATAAACGTAAAAGTCAAAGGGGTTTATACACCGTATAAAAGAAAGTTGTGTATAAAACAAAATATGCCTCAATGAAAGGGGATTGAGACGAAGTCCCATACCTCGTATCCGACTTGACCCGACCGTTCTTTAATCTCCTGAATAATAAACTTGAGTTAATATCTACTTGCTTATGAATCTTTTTCAAGTTCATTATTCCTTTTATACCATGTTATGAACATCATGTAATCAGTTAAGTTAATAATGTTCATTTTGTCGGTATTTGGTTCTTAAGTCAAAAATAGACTTCTTACACTTACATGTTGTTAATTTGGTCAAATTTTCATTATATCCAGAATGGTATTAATGATGTAGATATCATATATGTCATATATATCCATTACATACATGCATTTATAATATTACATCACATTTAGAGGTAAGAAATGAAATGCACCGTTCATGGAGACGGTAAGCCGTACGTACGCATGAATGCTACTTCCATTTCTATTTCATATTTTCTGGAATGGAATCATGCTGATATAAGAGTATATTATAATTCCAGTATAATAACATATATAACATCATTAACATTATCCTTTACACATCCCACATATGGTATTAACGAATCAAATCACTTTTAGGGGGCGGTAGTCCGCACTTCCTAAAATGAAGATATCATGTTTACCCATAATGGAAACCATAAAGGTATGCCAAAAATGAAAAAAACAGAATCTTAAGGAAAACATAAACATATTATATATCATATATAAAAATAGTGACATCATAATGGCCCCTTTTGAAGGTGTTAAATGAGTATTGAACAATCATCGTTTCGGGAGGCAGAATTTCGCCATCCACGGAAACCCTGTGTTCTTTAACCATTTGATGTAGTTGTGTGAGAGTGTAGCTCAAATAATTATTATAAAAACATACTTGTATATTGAAGATACTGGTGTTGTTACAAAATAAGTAAATAAAAAGAGTTTAGGGGGTTGGAGAAGAAAAATAAAACAAATGAACATGAGAGAATGAATTACCTTAAAAAGTGTAACTCCTTTTGATTTGAGCATAAAGTCTTTCATTGAAAGGATTATGACCAAAGGGAATCCTCTAAGATGAGTAGAGGGATTTGGAGAGAGTAAATGGGCAGGGGTTGGCCGAGCCAAAGGCTTGATAAGTGTGTGAAATGAGGTAGAGGTGGGGGCCTTTTATAAGAGGAGAGGAGGGGCACTTTTAGAAATGAAAGAAATATTACTTTATTTGAAAATGTGTTTCGGTTTTAAAAGGTCCCAAATTGATATAATTCGTGGATAAGGTGATAAGGGTTCGAAATCCACTCATCCAATTGATTTTGGCCATGTGTAGTTCATAGAGTTTACATTATCTTTCCATTTTATTTAAATCGTCAAATAATGATGTCATCGCTGCATCGTGACTATGTCATAAATAATTTAATTTATTTAATGTCTAAAAATCATAAAAAAATACTATTATGTAGGAAATCTTTTTAGCTTTCCAATTACTATTTATAATCAACAATATGATCTTTATAAACCCATGTAAAAATTGTTTTCGTAAAACACTTCTTGTCTGTGTCATTTTTACTTTAACATTTAATAAAAAGTTATTTATGTCATTTCCCAACCAAAATGTCCCCATGGGGTCCCCAAGTTTACCCATGTCTTGTCTTGGTCGGCCATGACACAACCAATAAGGTTGGGACATGTGTCTAGGTCATTTCATATTATTAAAGCATTATTTATACCTTAAACTACACTAATTACCACTAATCGCGATTAAGAACTTAATAAGTTACTATTCACCAAAAAATTATTTTAATCTCATTGAACCACATTTTACTTCTTAATGACAACCATGTATGTCGTATTTTCAAAATTCAGTACACATTAGTGGTAAACTTTCATTTAACTGAAAAATCAGTTTGCTTGATTACCACTTAGTGGTTTCACTATTCATCAAAAATTGAAGTTTTTCAGAAAATTACCAAAAATTCACCCTAAGCTATATTTGATATTCTGAATTCAAAAATAAAGTCTATTTTACAAAATTGAAATCATATAAGTCGTATTAATTAATTTAATAATTAATTCCCGCTGCCAGAGCAAATAGCGTGTTTTTACCAAACAATAAGTATCAAAAGATTGACACCAGTTTAAGTCTAATTTAAAGTGAAATTGATTCCAATGACCACCATTGGATAAAATGGTAAAAATATATTCTAATTTAACTTCAAAACCAATTCAAAACATAATCTAATCATATAAATAAATTAGATTAAAAAGCAGTTTTGATGTAGAATGCAGTATTTTTCACTATTCATTAAAAAATGAACATTGTCAGAAAAATAACAAAAATTCACACAAGGTAAATTTTAATGTCCCAATCATAAAGGATAAGTTTATTTTGACAAACATAGTTTATAAAATTGTCAAAATATAGATTCAAAAATGGTTTGCCATCAAAAGGCACTAAAACAATCTTTTAAGAATATTAGTGTATTCCATGCATAAGATTGTATTTATTTTCATTTTAAGCCTCTATAACACTATCCTAATCATTAATAGACATAGATAAAAATATCAATTATTCATTACTTACTTGGATTGTTACATCCTTCCCCCTTTAGAAAATTGCGTCCCCACAATTTATTTACTTATCGAATAAATGGGGGTACTTATCCCTCATTGCATTTTCAGATTCCCATGTTGCCTCTTCAATCATGTGGTTTTTCCACAAAACCTTTACCTGCTTAATCACCTTTTTCTGTAACACTTACGCCCTGTGGTCAAGAATCTGGACCGGTTGTTCCTCATAAGATAGGTTCTCTTCCAGCTGAACTACCTCTGGACTCAAAACATGAGATGGATCTGGCCTATACTTTCTCAACATTGAAACGTGAAAAACATT
This sequence comes from Viscum album, assembly GCA_963277665.1. Taxonomy (NCBI): domain Eukaryota; kingdom Viridiplantae; phylum Streptophyta; class Magnoliopsida; order Santalales; family Viscaceae; genus Viscum; species Viscum album. The sequence goes on from OY728142.1 coordinate 1,699,397,596, forward strand.
GTGTACCTGAGATAAAATCGGAGGTAAAGCCACTCGGTATGCAACTGATCCAACTCTCTCCAGAATTTTGTATGGTCCAACAAACCTTGGACTCAACTTTCCTTTCTTACCAAATCTCATCACGCTTTTCCAAGGAGAAACCTTGAGAAAAATATGATCACCTACCTCAAAAGATAGATCCTTCCTCCGGTTATCCGCATAACTTTTCTGCCTGCTCTGAGCTGTTCTCATGTGTTTCTGAATCAGCTGAACTTTTTCTGCCATCTCTTCTACCAATTCTGGTCCCATCAACTTCCTTTCACCCACTTCATCCCAGAAAGCTGGAGTTCGACACCGCTTCCCATATAATGCCTGAAATGGTGCCATCTGTATACTGGAATGAAAACTATTATTATATGAAAACTCAACCAAAGAAAGATGTTGGTCCCAACTTCCCTGATAATCCATAGAACAAGCTCGTAGCATATCCTCCAATGTCTGAATTGTTCGTTCTGACTGCCCATCTGATTGAGGATGAAAAGCTGTACTAAAATTTAATTCAGTACCCAACGACTTCTGAAGGCCTTTCCAAAAGTTAGAAGTAAACTTAGGATCACGATCCGATACAATGGAGAGAGGAACTCCATGTAACCTGACTATCTTTTTAAGATACAAACGGGAAAGTTGATCAAGAGAGAAAGTATCTCGTATAGAAAGGAAATGAGCAGATTTGGTCAAGCGATCAACAATAACCCAGATTGCATTAATACCTCGAGATGTCTTCGGTAATCCAACAACAAAGTCCATGGGTATATTCTCCCATTTCCACTCTGGCACTGGTAAAGGCTGAAGCATCCCTTTCGGTAACTGTCGCTCGGCTTTAACCTACTGACAAGTCAAACACTTCACAGTAAAATCAGCAATATCTCTTTTCATTCCATCCCACCAGTAATACTCCCGCAGATCTCTATACATCTTAGTACTGCCCGGATGAACTGAAAACGGAGAACTATGAGCTTCACATAACAACTCTCTCTTCAACTGTGAATCACAAGGGACACACAATCTCTTCCCAAATCTCAAAACACAATCATTATCAAAGTTGAATTCAGGAAACTCACCTTTCTGAACCAGCTCTACCTTTTTCTGCAACTCACTGTCTTGCTTCTGTGCTTGCTTGATTCTATCTGATAGAGAAGATCTCACTGATACCTGAAACAAAACAGAAGGACTTCCTGCACCAACAACTTCTATGCCAAAGTTCATCAAATCGTTAACCAAAGGATCACGTTCCAAACGCAACATTGTTAATGAAGCATTACTTTTTCGACTCAAAGCATCAGCCACTTTATTTGCTTTTCCCGGATGGTAATGAATTGTACAATCATAATCCTTGATTAATTCCAGCCATCTCCTTTGTCTCATGTTTAACTCTTTCTGAGTGAATATATACTTTAAGAATTTGTGATCGGTATATATTTCACACTTTACTCCATACAAATGATGCCTCCAAATTTTTAAAGAAAAAACAACAGCAGCTAATTCCAAATCATGTGTAGGGTAATTTACCTCTTGAGTTTTCAACTTTCGTGAAGCATAAGCAATTACTTGATCATTCTGCATTAGGACGCAACCAATTCCTTTCAATGAAGCATCACTGTATATAACAAACTCACCATTCCTGGAATTTAGTGCCAAAACTGGAGCATTCACCAATCTTCTTTTCAATTCCTGAAAAAAATCATCACATTCTTTTGTCCAGATAAACTTAACACCCTTCCGAGTTAGCTTAGTCATTAGACTAGATAACCGTGAAAAATTTCTAACAACCCTTCGGTAATAGCCCGCCAAACCAAGGAAGCTACGAAATCTCGGTTACATTTGTGGGTCATGGCCATTCTTCCAAAACTTTTGTTTTTGTAGGATCAACAGTTATTCCATCTTTAGAAACAATGTGACCAAGGAATGAAATTTGTTGCAACCAAAACTCACACTTTCTGAATTTCCCATACAGTTTCTTTTCTTTTAAGGTTTGAAAGATAACCCTTAAATGTCTTTCATGCTCCTCTTTAATTTTCGAAAACACCAAAATATCATCAATGAAAACCACCACAAACTTATCCAAGAACTCATGGAAAATTCTATTCATTAAGTCCATGAATACAGCAGGTGCATTGGTTAGCCCAAAAGGCATTACTACAAATTCATAATGGCCATATCTCGTACGGAACGTGGTCTTCGGAATATCTGCCTCTTTTACCTTCAGCTGATGGTACCCTGATCTCAAGTCAATCTTTGAAAAAAACTGAGCTCCCTAGAGCTGATCAAACAAATCATCGATATGAGGAAAAGGATATTTGTTCTTAACAGTGATATTATTCAAAGCTCTATAATCAATGCAAAGTCTCATAGAACCATCTTTCTTTTTAACAAATAAAACAGGAGCACCCCATGGGGAAGTGCTAGGTCTAATGAAACCTTTCTCTAATAAATATTGCAATTGCTCCTTCAACACTAAAAGTTCAATTTGTGCCATTCGATAAGGGGGTTTTGTAATTGGCTTAGCATCAGGAACTAAGTCAACAGTAAACTCAACTTCCCGATCTGGTATTATTCCAGGCAACTCATCAGGAAAAACATCAGGATACTCATTTACCACTGGCACATCATTAATCTGAACAGTTCCTTTATTTTCAACGACGTGTGCAAGGTAACATTCATTTCCATCTTTTACAATTTTCTCGGCCTCTTGATATGTTATCAAAAGTAAGGGTTCATTCTTGTAAACAAACTGAAAATCTTTCTGAAAAGAAACTTCTTTAGCTCTACAGTCAATCTTAGCATGGTAAATAGAGAGCCAATCCATACCCAGGATAACATCAAACTATACTAGAGGTAGAACAATAAGGTTTGCAAGTAGGTTCTTTCCACAGATAAGGATAGGAAGATTCTTATAAATTCTTTTTGCCTCAACATTCCCCCCAGGTGTTTTTACCAAAAGTTCAGGAGTCATTTCTTGAGATGGTATTCCCATTTTACTAGAAAAGGTTTCAGAAATGAAAGAATGTGTAGACCCCGAATCAAACAACACACTGGCATAATCTGAAAAAACAAACAAAGTACCTGATACAACTTCATTTGATGGCCCGACATCTGCTGAAGTAGTTGCAAAGGATTTCACCACCCCTTTCTGCTTGTAGTCTAACTGCTTCCCATCCCTCAAGCTCCTTGCCGGACACTCGTTTTCATGGTGACCCATCTCATTGCACTTATAACATTTCACTAACTGTAAATCAAATTTGTTCTTACCTTCACCTTGATCCTTTTCAGTGCAATCACGAGCATTATGTCCCATCTTACCACATCGGTAGCACTTTCCAAAATTCAGAAGACATTCCCCAGCATGCCTTTTGCCACATTTATCACAAACTAGAAACTTAGTTCTCTTACCATCAGACTTATTTGAAGAATTCTTACCTTTCTCCTGCCACCTCGGTCTCTTCTTCTGCTGGTTGTTCTAGAAAACTTGGTCATCGGAAAACTCCATTTCCACCTTCTCAGCACATCGAACAAGCTTTTCATAACTTTTAAACTCACGAGAAGCTAATGCCCTTCAATATTTTGGCTTTAATCCTGAGTAAAAACGATTGATTTTACTATCAAGGTCCCGGATAAAATTTGGAGCATACCTTGCCAATCGAGTGAACCTTTCTTCATAGGCAGCCACTGAGTCTTCCTCTTGCCTCAATTCCAAGAATTGCTTTTCCATCCTAAGTTGAACAGCCTTAGGAAAATACTTCTCAAGAAACATACCTTTGAATTCATCCCAGTCAAGAGCATCAATCTCATCGGCATCCCTGATATTTTTAACCATAGACCACCACTGATCTGCTTCACCCTCCAAACAGTAAATAGCAAGACTAACCTTTTGATTGTCTGAACACCCCATGACATCAAAAATCTTCTCCAGTGCTTTAATCCACCCTTCAGCTAGCACAGGGTCAGATGATCCTCTGAATGATGGTGGATGTTGCCTCATGAAATGTTCCACCACTAACATGTTCCTCTGCGGTTGTTCTGTCTGATCTCGTGCATGGATACCACCGCCATTTATCGCTTGAGTCAACTGCGCCATTACTACAACAAACTGTTCAGTTCCAATTCCGACCATTTCTGGATGCTGATTCTGAAGGTTATTTCCTTATGTATGCCTTCCTAGCACTGCTTCCCTGTTTCCTCTGCGGAAAACCATTCTGAACAAACATGTCTTAGATGAAGCAACATGGTAATCTTTAAATGCTATATCATTTCGAAAAAAAATATTTTTGGATAATCATTTAATAGAATTATAACTCCTAAAGTTATCTAAACCGACCTCTGATACCAACTATAAGGCCCCAGCCTTAAACCATACTTAATCTTGAGTTATTACAAGATTACACATTGAGGATCTTTTCGGGTTTAGAGTTTTAGAGAATTAGATCATAAAACTTGCATTACATTCCACATATAAACAAAGTGGTTACATAAAGATAGTATTCTTCATTCCCATCAATGGAAACACATTTAAAATAAAACATGGATTAATTCTTGACACATCCCTAACTCTATCATCTTATCATGTACCTTTCCCTTGACCTGTGAAAAACATTTCAAAAACTTGGGATTAGCATAAAAACTCAGTATGAATTATAAAAAAAACATGGAAAGGAAACATGAGTTCATATATACATAAAAATGAAATCATTCTTTACCCATAAAACATAGGCACTTTAACATACCTCATAAAATCATGAATAAATCATAGAAATCATAAGACATAAAGGTAACTTGAGGCATTCATAACATTCTTACGTAGGGAGTAACCCTCTTGGTTACGTTTGGAATACCCATCACAGTATATTCCCTAAAATCTCTTCGGAGAAACCTTAACGTTTCACTCCTTCGCGTTACCCAATGCATTGGAGAGCTATAACGGGCTCACCCGCCCTTAGTTTATCACGGAACCACCCCTCTTCATAATAATTCCCAAGAACCATAACATAATCATATCACATAAAACATGCATAAAGGAAACATAAAATTTCCACATTTCAATCACGAGATATCAATACAACACATTGATATAAAAACATTATGAAAACCATTTTCAATACTAAAAGAAAAGAAGAGTAAAACATGGTATTTACTTTTCTTTTAAAAAAAAGGTATGGCTTGTAGAGGAAGCCGCAACTCAAATAACGGTCACAACGGCGGAGAAGTCGTTGTCGCCGCATACGTACGACAAAAACATTCCCCTTTTGTCGTTTAGTAAACGCTTCTTATAAAAAAAAGATTCCTTTTGAATAAACGTAAAAGTAAAAGGGGTTTATAAACTGTATAAAATAAAGTTGTGTATAAAACAAAATATGTCTCAATGAAAGGGGATTGAGACGAAGTCCCATACCTCGTATCCGACTTGACCTGACCGTTCTTTAATCTCCTGAATAATAAACTTGAGTTAATCTCTACTTGCTTATGAATCTTTTTCAGGTTCATTATTCCTTTTATACCATGTTATGAAAATCATGTAATCAGTTAAGTTAATAATGTTCATTTTGTCGGTATTTGGTTCTTAAGTCAAAAATAGACTTCTTACACTTACATGTTGTTAATTTGGTCAAAGGTTCATTTTATCCAGAATGGTATTCATGATGTAGATATCATATATGTCATATATATCCAGTACATACATGCATTTATAATATTACATCACATTTAGAGGTAAGAAATGAAATGCACCGTTCATGGAGACGGTAAGCCGTACGTACGCATGAACGCTACTTCCATTTATATTTCATATTTTCTGGAATGGAATCATGATGATATAAGAGTATATTATAATTCCAGTATAATAACATATATAACATCATTAACTTTATCCTTTACACATCCCACATATGGTATTAACGAATCAAATCACTTTTAGGGGGCGGTAGTCCGCACTTCCTAAAATGAAGATATCGTGTTTACCCATAATGGAAACCATAAAGGTATGCACAAAATGAAAAAAACAGAAGCTTAAGGAAAACATAAACATATTATATATCATATATAAAAATAGTGGCATCATAATGGCCCCTTTTGAAGGTGTTAAATGAGTATTGAACAATCATCGTTTCGGGAGGCAGAATTTCGCCATCCACGGAAACCGTATGTTCTTTAACCATTTGATGTAGTTGTGTGAGAGTTTAGCTCAAATAAATATTATTAAGACATCCTTGTATATTTAATATACTGGTGTTGTTACAAAATAAGTAAATAAAAAGAGTTTAGGGGGTTGGAGAAGAAAAATAAAACCAATGAACATGAGAGAATGAATTACCTTAAAAAGTGTAACTACTTTTGATTTGAGCATAAAGGCTTCCTTTGAAAGGATTCTGCCCAAAGGGAATCCTCTAGGATGAGGATAGGGATGTGGAGAGAGTAAATGGGCAGGGGTTGGCTGAGCCAAAGGCTTGATAAGTGTGTGAAATTAGGTAGAGGTGGGGGCCTTTTATAAGAGGAGAGGAGGGGCACTTTTGGAAATGAAAGAAATATTAATTTATTTGAAAATGTGTTTCGGTTTTAAAAGGACCCACATTGATATAATTCGTGGATAAGGTGATAAGGGTTCTAAATCCACTCATCCAGTTGGTTTTGGCCATGTGTAGTTCATAGATTTTACATTATCTTTCCATTTTATTTAAATCGTCAAATAATGATGTCATCGCTGCATCGTGACTATGTCATAAATAGTTTAATTTATTTAATGTTTAAAAATCATAAAAAAAATACTATGATGTAGTAAAGCTTTTTAGCTTTTGAATGACTATTTATAATAAAAAATCTGATCTTTATAACCCCATGTAAATTCTTTTATCGTAAAACAGCTCTTGTTTGTGTCATTTTTACTTTAACATTTAATAAAAAGTTATTTATGTCATTTCCCAACCAAAATGTCCCCATGGGGTCCCCAAGTTTACCCATGGCTTTTCTTGGTCGGCCATGACACAACCAATAAGGTTGGGACATGTGTCTAGGTCATTTCATATTATTAAAGCATTATGTATACCTTAAACTACACTAATTACCACTAATCGCGATTAAGAACTTAATAAGTTACTATTCACCAAAAAATTATTTTAATCTCATTGAACCACATTTTACTTCTTAATGACAACCATGCATGTCGGATTTTCAAAATTCAATACACATTAGTGGTAAACTTTCATTTAACTGAAAAATCAGTTTGCTTGATTACCACTTAGTGGTTTCACTATTCATCAAAAATTGAAGTTTTTCAGAAAATTAACAAAAATTCACCCTAAGCTATATTTGATATTCCGAATTCAAAAATGAAGTCTATTTTACAAAATTCAAATCATATAAGTCACATTAATTAATTTAATAATTAATTCCCGCTGCCAGAGCAAATAGCGTGTTTTTACAAAACAATAAGTATCAAAAGATTGACACCAGTTTAAGTCTAATTTAAAGTGAAATTGATTCCAATGACCACCATTGGATAAAATGGTAAAAATATATTCTAATTTCACTTCAAAACCAATTCAGAACATAATCTAATCATATAAATAAATTAGATTAAAAATCATTTTTGATGTAGAATGCAGTATTTTTCACTATTCATTAAAAAATGAACATTGTCAGAAAAATACCAAAAATTCACACAAGGTAAATTTTAATGTCCCAATCATAAAGGATAAGTTTATTTTGACAAACATAGTTTATAAAATTGTCAAAATATAGATTAAAAAATGGTTTTCCATCAAAAGGCACTAAAACAGTCTTTTAAGAATATTAGTGTATTCCATGCATAAGATTGTATTTATTTTCATTTTAAGCCTCTATAACACTATCTTAATCATTAATAGACATAGATAAAAATATCTATTATTCATTACTTACTTGGGATGTTACATCTGGCATTACAACGGTAAAAAAAAATAGAATACACAACATCATTTTTATTTCCAAATAACCAACTCAATGACATTGTATTAGTTATAAAATATTAATTACAAAATTATGAAACAATAAGTATGATTAACATGTGATTGGTATTGAATTTAAGATAATATCATAATGAAATAAATGAGAGAAAGAAATAAAATGTCCATAATGGTAGTCATGACTATAATTCATATAGTGGTTATGATAAAAAACATGGTTACTATGCATAACATGGATAAGATGCATGTGGTTATGATTTTTATTATGGTTTCAATTCATGATATATAATCTTGTTACGATGCATGATTACGATTCGATACTTATCCTGATTATGATTCTTGATTATGATGCATGTGATTATGACGCATAACCTGATTATGATACGGATGATTATGATGCATGTGGTTATGATGGATATATTGTTTATGATACAAATGATTATAATGCATGTGGTTACGATGCATAACCTAGTTATGATACATGTTATTACGATGAATATGGTTACAATGCATAATCTGGTTATGATATAGTTGATTAAAATGTATGTGGTTATGATGCATAATCTGGTTACGATACAGGTGATTATGATACATGTGGTTATGATGCAAAATCAGGTTACGATATAGGTGCTTAGGATTCTAAGACAATTTACCTTGTTATGTTGTAAAACAAAAAACATGATTACGATAGGAACACAACATATATGAAAAACAATGTGAGTGATTATGATAGTGAAACAACATACATGATAAACAATATATGTGATTTTGATATGTATGATTTGTGATTTTGAAGACAAATGAACGATGGAAAAGTAGAAACAAGTTTTGACTCTACATCTACGTCATTACACGAAAAAGCCTCATAATGAAAGTATCCTTGTATAGAAAAAACTCACCATTTCAGTATGAAAGGGTCAAAACTAGAGCCTTTACTAATATTATTTTTCAATGCCTAGATACATTCATTATACTATTTCATACATCTAAACATAATACCTTTTCGAGTTAACTTATTTAGTATGATGATAACCAATCAATTTTTTATAAAAAGTACATGTTATAACCCACTGACCCAATAGATATATGAGTCAATATGACATTAGTTGTTCATGGAAACTTCTCAAAAACTTTATTTTTAGTTGGATAAAATATTATTCCATTTATATTTAAAATATATCAAATGAAATAAATCTATTTCAATAATAATTCGCATTTACTAATTTTTTAAATAAATAATTTTATATATATGTTTTTTATAATAACCTTAAATATTTTTACATGATCCTAAAAAATATTATAATATTTAAGGATACCATCAATCTACACAACAAAAAATTTATCCAAGAAAAGATGACAAAATCTATTCATAATGTTTATAAATACAGCTGAAGAATTTATCAACCAAAGTGAATGACCAAAAACTCTTAATTATCATACATTTTATGAAACAATATCATTTTAGTTTCATAATCCATCACATAAATATTATAACACCATAACATGAGGTAATCCTTTAAAAATTATGATCTCCATTGATATGATCATGAAAGACATATAAATGTGGCAATAGATAATTCTTTTTAATAGTGAAGTTATTAAATACTATTTAATCAATGAAAATATTCATGGAACATTTTTATATTTAAAAAAGTATCATCCCATGGAAATGTTCTAGTTAAATGATTCCTTTATCAAAAACCCACCATAATTACATTTTAAATTAAATAAGTTATACTTGAGCCATTCGATATTGAAGTTCTGTTATTGTCTTACCATATGAAACTATGCCAATATTAAATTAAATATTCATGTAAGGTCTAATATTGGAAAACTAATCATGAAATACATCCATTTATTCATTTAAAATAGGAGAATCATCAATTTTTATCGTTTCTTTCTTTATTGAAATAGGTGCATGATACCTTTCATTTCATTCTTTAGTCAATTTCTAAGCATTATTTTATGTCTTCAAATTTTTGAATTTATTATTGTACACAAAGAGAAACTCATTCCAAAATGTCTTATTTTTCTCGACATTATTTATTAGTATGATAAACCAGAAGTCAACCATTAGTTGAATAATATCAAACTCTACAAGGGGAAATTCAACAAGGTAAATCATTGAATCATTTAGATAGATAATAATAATAAGATTAATAGAATATATATTTTATTTAATAGTTTCACCATGTGTTATATTCCAAATTTTTTGAATTTATTTCATGAGATAAAATTTCCAATATATAAAAAATTTTCCCAGAAATGAATGAACGTGTAGACTTGAAGTCAAATAAGTCATTATAATAATAAGAATAAAAAATTTATATACATGAAACCACTTCCTTAAATGGATAAAAATATACCAAATTAGTCACAAAGGACTTTGACACAACTTTCATATTGTGATATTGATGACTTACGTCATTTATTCCCATATTTAGACAAGTAATCACATAATGACAAATAAAATTATAATTAAGTCATACTTTTCACTTATTTTCATTACTTATCTTATCATTAATGTAACACTTTTTTAGTCAGGATCCATATCTACAAACATATGATATTGTAATGACTTAATAGATTTTAAAACACATTCTCCAGGGTGGTTTCTAATACAATTATCAAAATATGGAAACTGCATTTTCATATCTTTGGAATTCCGTGATGGATTATTCCCCATTTAATTCCATTTAGATAATATTTTCTTCATTTTTTCATAGAATATATCATCATAAAAAAATTCTATATATACATAATTATCACATAAAAAATAATATCATAACATTAAATCCCTTAGAAACCAATTCTATTAAATATACAGGATTAAATCTTGAGTAAAACTGAATATTTTTATTATAAAGATCCCAAGATACAATTTTTGTTATACCTTTGAAAATGGGTGAAGTGGACGTTATAAAAGAATACTTAATATTCTTCCTTCTAGTGCAGTTTTAGAAATTTAGGTCCTATTTAAATTAGAATAAATTTAGAAAACATATTATCAAGGAAAATGATCTCCAATTAGTCCCATTACATGGTATTAATATCACCACATTCTCTAATATTGTTAATTATTAACAATCACTGATCGAAATCACATTCAAAATGGTATGTATCAAATGTTACAATATTATGTTCTGAATAACCCATGACATCAAACATATTTTCCAAGGAATTAACCTATCATTTAGCTATCATAAGGTCTTATGATCCTCTAAATACTGATGGATTTTGTTTCATGAAATACCCTATAGTGGAAAATTTCCTTAGTTGTGAACACAGTTACCCTATCACATGGATTCCACCACCATTTATATATTTTTTCTACTATGTCATCATAATAAAAAATATATTATTTTAATTCATACAATTACATGTTGCTTCTTCTTAAGGATATTTTCCTCTTGGTGTATTCAAACTTTAGTTTCCCTAATTTCATTATGGAAATCTGTTTTGAAAGGACACAATTTTGAGATTAATTTATATTATTCATTAGTTTTATGTGATGGAAGATCATGTACACCAACTTCTAATGGTTCCTATGTACATTATTTTCCCTATTCCTATATGGAAATATATTTTTTAAAAAATATTTTGGAAGGGAATTATCCTCTCAAGCCTCAATCCTAGTTAGATTTGGACTTCCTAGTCTGACCAAAATGGGATTTTCACCATTTATGGGGGTGTAGTTGGTAATGTTCCTTCATCCAATTTTATATAGGTCTTCTTTTTTCATCCATAGGTAGCCCAAAAGGTCAGTGTTCCCAATATTAACTGGAAGACCCAGTTTCAATATTATGTTACTTATATAAATCAGATGAACTCACCCTCATACAATTGAATATTAGTTTGGTTAGCATGTCATGGGAAATCATAGTTTTTTTGGAAAGGAAGTCACATTCATTCATTATCCCTCTAATTCTTTTCATCATCGAGACTTGGGTCCTTCTATAATCTCTCCCATACACCATAATCCTATATTGTGTATTATCACATGCTCTAGTTGACTAGTCCCAGCCTCTGTTATTCTCTACATCTCTGTCCATCGGTGTTTGTTGAAGGTTTTGATAAAAAAGTTCTTCAATATATACTCAGTCCAAGTTATGATCTACAGGACTCCGTGGTATAAAACCAAGGATCATTGGTTTCAATGATTTCTTTTATTTTTTCTATTATGATCAATGATTGGGTACTAGTGTGAAAACTGACTTCATATACAATGAATAACATAATTACAAGGCATCGATATTGGTGGTGATAGAACATAAAAAAATTCTTCTAATATTGTAGAATTTCTTTATAGGATGAGAATTTATGACCTTGTGCATGGAGAACATAACAATACACATATCAACATATTTTAGAAAAATAATTTTCTATTCGAGAGGATCAACATCTCAAAAAATAATATTACGATTAATGTGTTTTTTAATAATTAGGCTATCTTATTCTCGAATATTTATCCCATGTGTGATGAACAAATTAGAGAGAAAATGTGGTGAAATAAAAACTAATTTAAACAAAAGGACCTGGATTGGGATGTTTGAGGTGAATTAAGATCCATTATTGATGCATTAGATAAGAATGATGTATTGGTTCATCTTTATAAGGATATGTATGATAACTCATAATTTTATTCTTGGAGAGACATTTTTTATATGGGATTTGTTGGTGAAAAATACAGTTGGTGTAATAATAAAACGAGGAGTCAATATTCCAAGTATATTCTAGATCGATGCCCCAGTAACATTTAGTCCATTATTTCTTACCATAAGGCAATAGTCATGCACCTGGTTTTTATCTCTCAGACCATTCCCCAATATTTATTAGTCTTGTGAAAAGTGAACAGGTAGTAGACGTGTTTTCTTTTTTAGGAGATAATATTTTTGTCAAACATATCATATAGTGGTGTATACATCTCGATGCCAAAACATTCAAGAACGGTTAGCGGTAATATTTCAAAATAAGCTAAAGAGATTTAATGGGGATATTCAAGTGTAGATCAATCACCAACATACACACTTCCTCGAGCTGGAATATAACAAAGATGATTTCAAAAAAGAATAACATAGACTGGAATATTGTTGGGATGATAATATATTCAATGGTCTAGTCTATCAAAATGCCTAATTTTGTACATGTAGTTAGATAATGAACATGTTTCACATGAAAAATCAAAGTAGATGTGGTTAAAGGCAGGTGACTAGAACAATTTATTTATAGGGCTTTTTAAAATCGAATTAATATAGTAGTAATAAGAATATCCACAGGGATGGATGAACTTATAATTATGATCCTGATGTTGTTCGAGGTATGATCAATAGAAACATAAAATCTCTACTTATTGTTTCTAACCTTTTCATGTAGATGGGATACCCGATGGGATATACTGAATGGTCCAATTCTATTATCCTTGTGGTGTTAGACTCCAACAACTATTTTTTCAAGAGAATCCTATAAGAGAAGGAAATTTTTGAAGGTAATGAGGTTTTTCAACATTGTTAGTTCACCTATTCTAGAATAATTATCAAGATCATTTTATTTGTACTAGTGGTAACTTGTTAAGGGTGAGATCATGGATGTTATTCTAGGCTTCTTTTAGGGGGACACACCTTGAGTGGCATATCCCACCATTCCAATTATCAATATGAATGTGAAAAATACATCCTTTCTCAATAATTATAGACTATTCAGTATATTTGACAATAAATAAAAAATCTTTTCTATTGTGATGAATTGGTGGATATCAACTCACATTCATGAATGGATATCTAAGGAGAAATACCACATCATTAGGGGATGGTGAAACTCAGATACCATTGACTTAACATTAGATATAACTAGTGAATGCAGTAGGGATATATTAGGATATAATGTTATAGTAAAAAAAACATGGATAAGATTTATGTTATATTATAATTAGGTTTCATGTTAATGATTATGTTTGGTATTGATTTTTCTTCCAGGGTGATTGAATTATTCTTTTGTTGTTTCAGTTCCCCTAGTTTTTGAACATGTTCATGGTCTAATGTAGTAGCTTATTAAAGTATGTCGATGGTTCATGTAATGGTTAACTTCTCTCACCACATATGTTTATAAGGGTCTACAGATCTATCAGTAGGATCTTGAAATGTGAACGTCTCAGAGGAACCGACCAGACGATTTGGTGTAGGGGGAACTTCAATAGAATATCTCATCTCTTTTTCACATATGACATCATTATTTTTATTAATGGGATAAGTAAATAGATTCATTTCATTAATAAAATTGGTGTAGAATACCATAAGTGGAGTAGAAAACATATCAATCACATGAAAACAATGTGTACATAGAAAATTATTGTCGATAAGGTCATGTAAATAGAATAGAGGATCTCCTTGTAATTTATCAGAAATACTGGACTATAGAATAAATAGGATCCAAAATAGCCACTCGAATGGTACACAACCATCACTATGAGGGGGTGGTTGATAAGATTACAACTTAGATCAATAATTAGAAGTGGTACACATCTTATTTTTGTGGGTAGACCATCTATGTTAGATGTGTCCTATATTCCATACTCATGCATGTATTATCTATTCTTAGGGTGACAAGTATAGTGTTAAAGAATATTATTAAGATCATGAAAACCATCATCTAGGATTCACATGAAGATTTAAGGTTTCACAACAGCACTTGGAAATGAATTTTCAAACTAGTGGATAATTGAAGAATTAACCTATGTAGTGTGGTGAACATCATGAAGTGAATCAAAAACAGGATGGCCTTGGAGGTATTGTAAGGGAAATATGATTGGGGAAATCCCATTATGGGGATGTATGGAGTGGGAAATGAAGCATAAAAAGGGTGAATATATAATGATCCAAGGTTTTTAAAATGAAATTATATTATTATAAATATGTCATACAATCACATAAAATAATAACACAATTACCTACAAAGTATTATGTTATATTTAAATATAAGTTTATCACTTCCATGTTTTGAATTTAGAAAAAATTGTCATCTACAATTATGATCAGTATGTTTTTTGGGGTCTGATTAATCAAACATAATTATTGACAAATAGTAACATACCCTTATGAATAGTAACATGCCTTTATGAATAGTAAGGAATAGTAATTTGCCTAAAAATGGAAACATCACCCATTAATGTATAAATACAATTTAAACTTCTTAAAAGTAGAAATCAATACAAGTATAAGAATTATTATTTTTGTATGTAAAAATTATTTTACTTGTAATTTTATGATTAATTTAATAATTTAAAATAAAAATGAATCTTCATTAAATATATTAATAAATTGTTACATTATTGTCTTATGGTTACAAGATAATATTATGGGACCTTGATTAATTTTTATTGGTTTTATAAAACCAGATATAGTTTTAATGCTGATTTGTTGAAAATATTTATGATTTTATTTAAAAATTAAATAAAAAAAATATTTTCAAAAAATTGAGTTCATTTTTTAATTCTAGACGTCGATAAATTGTTAGGATGAATATTTTGGATTTTTCTAAAATAAAAGATTTTTTCGTTATTTGTAAAAATACTATTTTAAGTTTTTGTTATGTTTAATGACATCCTAATGATGTGATAATTAATAAAAATTATGGTCGAATTTTTTATAGTATTATATGATATGAGGTGTTCTGAGTGGCTAATTCAAAGGGTATATACCATGGGAAAGACCATGGTTTTGAAAGAAACCACTAATGAGGATTCTTTTGAAATCAATAAAAAAGCTCTCTCTCTTTTACTATAAATATAAACTCTTCCCTTAGTATTATTTCATCCCATATCCATTATCCTAAAATATCTATTTTTTTTAACTCTTTAATATCCCTCCCAAGGCATCCTAAATCCCCCATGGTCCTAACTATTATGATTTAGGAGTTAATATACAATGTAAGGGAATCTACCTCCCTTCTCTTTTTGAATGATTTTATTTTCTAGTTATTATTTTTAATTTAAATAGGATTATGTGGGGATATATCATTTAAAACCCACCTAACTTTCTATATATTTTAATAATAATGAGGGACCTCTTTTTTCTCTCATCAAAATATTTTATGAAATTCTAGGCTACTGAATTTTCATAAGAGATCTCTCAACTTTTCATTTATTTTCAAGTTCATCTTTTCTCATTTTATTTCCCCACCTAATTTGATCCAAATGCTATGATGAATCTATTACCTTATATTTACTATAATTTTTTCATGACAAATGAATAATTATTCATCAGCTCCCCTTTCTCGTTATTTTATACTAAATTGGAAACACCATCAGAGATGTGCTAATTTACCACATAAAAGGACGATGGGTTTTGAATTTCTTTTACCATATTAAAGTCTTCTCATGGAACAATTTCCATGGTTTAACCAGACCATAATATATGTAATATATATCACTTATTGTTCAGGAATCTTTTTTTACTCTTGGTATTTATTTTTAATCTAAAATGAGTATGTTGTGTTAAAAAAACCACCAATTAACTCAAACTGTTATCCTTAAATAATAAATATAATGATTAATCTTCACTCAAAGTAACCAAATGAAATTTATAACCATGTAACCTTTGGGTTATTAAATAATAGAATATAACTCCAATTCATGACAGCCATCCCCATTTTATTGGTTTTTTGACCATGAATATAAGTGAACTGATCATTAAAACCATAGAAACAAACAGACCTGAACAATGAAATTGAACCTCAAAACCAACAAAAACGGTTATGAATGAACTAAAAAATGTTTAAATAAATCATTTAAATATAAAATAGGTTATTTATTTATTTATTAACCTAATTTTATTATTCAGGTAATTAATATCAACTGGATAATACCATCTGACTTAAGGTAATGGATCCTCTATATTTATCTTTTATTCAAGAATGTCCTCTAAGTTATTCCATTTTATATATAATTCATAATATAGGATTATGATTTATAACCTTCCCCATACGTCCCACTTCATGTATAAAACATGATAAATCACTTTCTATATCATTAAGTGCTCTTAAGTTCAACTGATACCATGCTGGTCTTCGGTAAGGGATTCTACACGAACCACATTTATTTCATTGGGCTGCTCCATATATCTTTTTACCCAAATGAATTTTACATTATTTTTATGTAAAACATCTAAATATTATTTTTATAATACAAAATTGTGTTTCAAGATCTATCCCTTAATCTCTTTTGGGGATATACATGTTTTCAAGGGATTCCCTCCTTAATTCCTCCTGGTAAGCAAACCTATTTCGACGGAAAATCCCAAATTTTTATCCAATATCAAGTGCACTTTATCTTTTATTTTAATCCACCATTTTATTAATAGAATCACTCCTTTTAATTTTAAATCATTCCTAGTTCACTATTGGTTTTGTATAAAGCATTCCCCCCTTTCAATTTTAAAGGCTTGATAGTTTTTTCATTAAAATTGCTCAAAAATGTTTTAATGATAATGTTTGAAAAATACATTTCTTATTTGTTTTAAATTTTATTTGACATAAAATACTATTATATATTCGCATTTTACCATATGAACGTCCATGTATGTTCTAGTTCTCTTTTTACTTGGTCACTGTAATGATACACCCATTCATTATGCTTTATGACAGGAATGTGATACCCATTTCTCTCCATGGGTTACCTTATGTTTATATATGATTGATGATGTATGATTATTTATGTGTAAATAATATTCATGGACATGTTAATATGGGTTTTCCCAGGTTGTAATCCAATTAATTGGGTAAAGTTAAGTCTCATGAGACGTTATGTGCGACGGTCTCCGTGGTTAGCCTTGGATTGGGCTATTATGTGAAACATTCTAAGCGGTTTTCCTTGACCTGTAATTAAGTCATGTTTTATATTTCTACAACATTATAATGATTCCATATTTATATGATCCAGTGTTAATATTTTATGATTCCATAATTTCCATTCTTGTGTTATCATTATGTCAAGCCTTCTAACCTAGGTACCATAACCTTATTCTTATGTATACTCCATTATTTTGTTTTCTAGATCATCCCTTTGTTCATGTGATCCTCAGGGTATCCTTTATAGATGTATGAGCACAAAGGAATATAAAAGATATTTTTGGAATTTAAATAAAAATTCGTTTTTATAATGTTTGATTATATACCCATTCTTCCAAGACACTAGACTTTATGATCCTTGTCTTATACTCTAATGTATTATTATGTATAAAATCATATAATGTTTAATGTGATAGGATAGGGTCCCTATAGAATATCTACCTTGTGGAAGATGTTGAGGGACACTTACAAGCACTATAACATATTTATTGATGGATCATTCTATGTGAGGAGATGATCCTCTAGTGGACTAATCCGGTGGGTGAACCCCTTAGGTTTTGGGGATGTATAACCACTAAAATTATATTTTCATAAGAATGCCTGAATTAGAACATTATTTTGGTTATTCTGGATCATAAACAATTAGAAATCATCACTAATATCAGTATATCCTTTGAACAATATTGCATCATCTACACCAGAGCATCAAAATGATTCATCTTGAACAAAGTGTATAGAAACTTATTACATGAAAACCATAGTAGAGACTGACGAGGAGAAGTTATAAAGTGAAATAAAATACCATATAAATATAAACGTCATTTTTTTGTATATCCACAATCAAGAAGTATTTATTAGATGAGGCGATTTGAATATGGGGGTTAGCCTGACATCAAAAATACTTTTTTATAGGTCCAAGGTGGATAAGTGAATACATTTGTTATTATACAGGGAGTAGGAAGAATCTATGTAGAGTTAATTAAAATAACTCCTTAGGCTCAAGATAATGGAGAGAACATGATCTCATTTTATTTAGGCCAAGTTACAGGGCATAATGATTATCTCTCATTAGTAGAACGAGGTGAATTTTTTTCCTGTTGGTTGGTGATGAATTTGGAATTATAGAATTGGATACTTCTTTTAATGAACAACCCACACAAGTTTTTCCATGATGACCTAATCCCGAACCCTTCTCACATACCTTGGATCACTTCTGAAAAACTGGTAGTATTCTGCCTCCTTGAGGATGTTTTCATCTGGATGATTTTCCAGTATTTTAATCTAATGGTTTCCTATCAAAGATAGATGTGTTTTTTGGAGGCCTTCCAACTGTGGGTTCAATATCAAAACTAATGGATCTTGTCACCTATGTCTTTTTGGACCATTAGGTCTCATCCGTGAAACCAATAGTTTACTGGTTTTCCCCTTCAAATGTTTATATGTATATGTTAACACTCTTATTCCTATGAACAGTTCATTTCTTAATGGGTGAAAGTATTCACATACCTAAAATATATAGCTTCCCGTGATTGAAGAAGATATGCTCTCTTATACTCATCATTCCCCAAGATAATATCCTTATTACTAGGTCCATATTCTACACTATTTTATTGTACAAGAGTCTCTTCAACCAATAATTCTTTATGAAAACATTTCTTGAAGGGAACTATGTATAAGACTACCTAGCTTCAAAGAGTTCCTATGATAATCCTTAGAAATATTTTTCTAGCATATGATCCCTCACAATGAGTGTGTTCATATTGTTTATGTGGTTTCCCATGGAATTCTTTAGTTCAAACCATTATGATATTGTTGGTCTTCTTTCCTCATTAATGAATTTTTTTTACATTGAATGGATTGTATTACATAATGTCTATAAAAATTCCAAATATAAGTATCCCTCAAAGAAGGGCTGAGGTGTTTTATTATGATTATAAATGGTCATCATGTGGTAACCTATGGTTCTCAAAAAATTCATCATTATTAATTTAATTATATATCCCATAATCTCAAATTATCTATTTTTTGAATTCAATAAAGTAAGAGAGGTATTATCTCTTGATGAAACATTTCATAGTATGTACTGATCATAAAATAAATAATTATATATTTTTCCAATATAATCCGAATCATTGGATAATTTATTGGGATGAATACATTATGTCTATTTGTTTTAAGATTCTTTTACCCACCTATAAATGAAAATTAATTCCATTTTTCCGTCAATAAGAAATCATAACCACATAATTTGAATGATATAAAGATATAACGTTCTTTTATTTCAATGTTATCAAATAATAACTCTGATATCTTAATAGATTAAAATGAGATATCAATATATCATGATTTTCGATCATCATAATTTATAATGAATAAATAAGTCACAAGGATCTCGGATCATGATTATATCATCATTATTAAGATAACTAGTGGTGGGGAGATAATTGAGCATTGATGATAAGATTTGGATTCATTCCATTATATCAATTTATAGGGTTATAGTCCTAAAACACATGTGGGATGAAGTTATGAGGGAATACCATTATTAATTATAGTTAATTAACTATATTATATATAATTTGTATGATGATAATTATAAGAAATTTGGGTTTCTGACTAAGAAATGTGAGATAACTGTTTAATCTACGGATGTGTAACCTACCAAGAGGTAAAAATTGAACATTAGTGACAAATACTTGACTATAAAATTCCTTATATACTAGAATTTAAATGTGATAAAATAATGATATAAACTATTCAATATCATACCATGATCCATTGAAACTCTTGGCTATGTTATGGGTAATTATTTATCACCTAAAAACATTTCTGATATTTTAAGGAATTAGAATTTTTGGATGAGTTGAGATATTATATGTTTGAGAGATAGTGAATCTTTATGTGGTACTATTGAGAATCATTGGTGATCATAATCTGAGGTTTAATTATAATTTTTTTAATGCTTTGCAGGATGTTCATGGTACTCTGGTAAAATAGAGAATAAATGATCAACAATATAATGATATATTATAAAAAAAAAACTATTCCCGTTCTATACGGTATGCCAAGGGTTAGTGTTATTGAATTTGGTTTCCCATGGGGATGTAAATTATAACTTATATTTTTCATGTAATATTATCTTTCATTTAACCATTTATATGTATCCTCTTAAGGATATCTATATAGGACAATTTTCTCGACTATTAAGGTTAATATTTGTTTAATTGTCTATGTTTAGGAAATATATATTATAAGAGACGAAAAAGAAAAGTAACATTTCTCCTAAAATGGATTATCACTAATAAATTATTCCAAAAATCATATGTTAGTCATATTTAATTACCATTATAATTCTATGTTAGTGTTCTTGTTGTTCTATTATATTCTTCATGATTTTTCTGCTAAACCTTTAGGAAGTAGGGGATGCTATATTCTTGATTACTTATGAATTTGATACCTTGGAGCGTATTATAAATAATATATATATAATTTCTTTTCCATATCATTTTATTTCCATGTATATTGTATTTAATGTATACCAATTAAATATACATGTTCCCAATTCTAATAATTTTTATTCATTTGGAAGACCTCCAAATTGGAAGTTGATGGTTCCTTTAGAAAATAACCTATTTATATCATTGAATCGCGTGAAAAGGTATTGTGGGTTAATTAAATCCATTAGTTTAGGTTATGCGAATGAATGTTTATCATGGAGATTCAACATGTGAATTTTAGGCCAAGGTTCAAACTCAATGTATTAAGTTGATCACAATAGAATTTGGATAATGCTTCACATAGACGAGATGCTCAATAATATGGAGCTTGTAATGAGTCATATATTTTTGAGTTATCATTTTTTAATTAATTATAGTTATTAATCTATTTAATTATGAAGTATAAATGTTTAGGGATGTTCTGGAATTGATAAAATGAGAAAAGAGGAAAAAGGAATTGGATTTAGTGCATTATCCCAACTAGATTCCATGTAAGGGTGTATTAGGAACCTAGTACCGGACTGTAAACTTTGATAGTTTTGATTATGGGATATCGGTTCCTTTTCAATCGATAGATCGTGGATTACTGGATTGCAAGTAGGACCACACTATGTATTATACTATAATCAATTTTGTTTTCATTCAATGTTAAAATGGTAAGTTTCCTTAAATATATTACCCTTAAAATCATTTACTTTTTTATTTTAATTATTTCATATGGTGGGATGTCTCTTATATGTTCTTCCTTTATTTTCTTCTCTGTTAAGTGAAACCCTCCAAAAATATTGTCCACAACACTTACCAAGGTTATATAGAACATTTCATTCAATTAGGATAAGGTATTTCCATCCATCTAGTATCATTAATATTAGTTTGTTTTTATATTTTTATAATTTAGTAACACAAATACTTAAAATTAATTTACATAGATTTCTATAATATCCCAATTAATTGAATTTTTTGTTCCTTTATATTCTAATTTTTTGTTTAATATTTTTTTTGTAGGTGAACACTCATATTTTTTATAGAATAATATTGAATATGATATTAGTTCCATATGGAAGAATAAAAAATAACTAAAAAATATTTCCTTTTTCTAAATACGATTTCTAATAATTCAATTCCATTGAAATTTTGTACTGATTATTTTTTAAAAGCATTACTTTTTCATAATAAAGTTTCATAAAAATATGTTTTTTGATTCTATATTGAGTATTTTTCATTGATATGATTCTTTGAGTTACATTATAATAGTACAATATATGAAATTCATGTTTATATGTTTCTATATATGATATCAGATATTGTAACACCCCGAGATTTTATGAAAAATATTCTTTTTAATTTCAATAATGTCTTGTGTTGTACGCTACACCAAAAGGAGCTTTCACAACACGCATCCCTGACTTGGCTTTCATTACACGCAATCACGACCTTCCACGATAGCGTGTGTTGTACGCAATACTGAGTTTCGCTAAACAACAATATGTTATATGAACTACCCGTTATGAATAGTATCAACTACATTTTGAATTTTATAACATTATTATTCATTATACACATTTTCTAGAACATGTAATGAGAACACAATCATTTTTTGGAGTAAAATAAGTAATTCTCAAAAAATGTAGTTTTTCCGCCTTTTGATGGCGCTACCCACTTTAAATATTTTTTTTTGATTTTTTTATAAGTTCAATTTGGAAAAATAAAATTCTTCTTTGGAATCAGGATATAAAAATTTACTTTGGATAAATTTTTCATATTATTCTGATAACATTCATATTGTAATGAATAGTAAAAACACACAATATTTTAATTAAAAACAACTTTCTTCATCGTAATAATTTATATTGTTACATTATCTTATTAATTGGGCTTAAAGTGTAATTTGAATATATTTTTACCATTTAATTCAATTTTGTTCATTGGAATTAATTTCACTTTGAAATTGGATCTAAACAAGTATCAATCTTTTGATTGTTTTTGTTTCTTAAAAACACACTATTTGTTTTGATAACGGGAATTAAATTTAAAATTAATTAATGCCACTTATATGTTATGAATTTGAAAAAATAGACTTAAATTTTGAATTTGGAATATCAAATAATTCTTAGGCTGAATTTTTGGTATTTTTCTGAAAAACATCAATTTTCGATGAATAGTGAAACCACTTACTAGTAGTTAAAAAACTGACTTTTTTTAATTTAAATTAAATTTAACCACTTCTATGAATTGAATTTCTAAAATTTGAGAGACACAGTTAATATAAAGGACTAAAATGTGGTTCAATGAGATGAATTGTTTTTGGTGAATAGTATCTTGTTACTTTTATTTACCACTGTTAAAAGTAAATAGGATAATTAAGGGTAAAAATGATATTATGATTACCCTAACACATGTCCTCATTCTATTGGATAAGTGAAATTCGACCAAAAACAACTATAGTAATAAATTATGACCATTTAGGCCCACTTGGATTAGATTAGGACATTTATTATCAATTTATCTAAAAAAGGGTTAAAATAGTTAAAATCAATGTTTAATAACTAAATCATTTTTAATATAGGGTTATAAATAAGATAAATTCGACTATAAATATTATTTAGAAGGATAAAAATATTTCATACATAATGTTATTTTATTTATATTTTTTAGACAATAAATAATTTAATTTATTTATGACACAAAGATAAAGCAGTAATTATCTTATTAATAAAATATTGACATAATTGATGATATAAATACCCAAATAAATGTAATTTGAGACTTTTTATGAATTCCACTAATTTTATAGGTTAATATGACATGTTATTATTGATTTAAGTAACTTTTTTTGAACTAATAATGCTGTTATGATTTTCAAAAAAATCAAGTACCAAATAGTGTAAAAATTGACATAAAATAGTTTTTAAAACAAATATTATATTATTAATTGTTATTTTATTCCTAAAAATCTAAGGTCCGGAAAAATGACTTAGATAAGGATATATATATTAATAATTAACCACTTGGGGTTTTTTGTCTTGTTATAGTATGTTTATTAACCTTATAGTGTAAGAAAACAAAAAGACGCGGTAAAAGTAAAATTATTTAAATTAAAGTTAAATCTAAATGATAAGGTTAAAATAGGAACCTAAACTTGTCAAAATTATCTTGGATGAGAGTAATTCGACCCATACCCACCTTAGCTTAAAAATAAGTCAATTTGGATCTATTAAAAACCGAATATGACTTTATAATAAAATAATTTTTTTAGTTATTCCAAAGGTGCCCCTCTCCTCCCTTATAAAAGAGCACCTCCTCCATCTCTTCCTCACACCACTTTGAGCTTTCAAGCTCGGCCAAACCCTTACAAATTCTATTATCCACTTTTGTAGAAACATCATAGAGGTCCTGGTTTTCTTAAAAGTCCAATTTTATTGTCCAAAGAGGAGGTCTCAAAGAGGAGCTTCAAAGAAGAGGTAATGTCCGTTACCGATATTTCAACTTTATTTCTTCTTCCACTTCTTCTTCTTTAGTTATTTCATTATCAAGTAATAACAACAGTATCAATAATATACTGATATCTTATTATAAGTAGGAAACAACCATATTTCACCAACTATCTATCTTACGGAAAATAAAATCACCCCGTGGGCGTACGTACGGAATACCGTCTCCATGCCGTGGTGTAATCTATTTTCCACCACCACCTTACTTGGATGGGTATAATGGTGAAAGTAATGAATATATATGATTATTGTAAAGTGATATTGATTCTTTAATATTATACATACACTGTAATTCAATTCCACGATCATGGGAATGATATAATCACTCGTGTGTACGTACGGAATATCGTCTCCACGACGCGATGAGATTCACTTTCCATGATAACAATTCAAGAATGATTATAAAGTATATATAATAAGTAATAATGAAATATATGACATAATAATGCTACTGGATTTACGTAAATATATATTTATGTCATCTACTTAATTCCATTCAATTCAATAAGGAAACGAAAACAACATTCATGTGTACGTACGACCTACCGTCTCCATGAACGGTGTATTTCTTTCCATTTACCGATCCATTATATATATGTATATTCTGAATATATATTATTATTTGAAATCATGTTTTATATTATGGATGTAAGTAATAATGATCTAAGTAATCATATGAATAATTACAAGTTAAAACATGAATGAAAAATGAAACACTTTTACCCAAAACACTACTTTAACATGAATTTACAAAAGAACGGGTAATATAAAGTCACAAGTGAACCATATATGATATAATAACAATGAATATGATTATGTAGTAAGTCAATGACATTATTTAAATCATTATACAAGATGTTTGGATATGTACAAAGCATATCAGACCTAAGGTAAGGGATAATTTATCAATCTCATTTTTATCCGAGATTGTTTATTCGTAAGTATTTACTGGTGTTATCTTTATCATCCAATCCCATTTTTTCTAAAAATGGTTTCATGTTTGTTTAAAGTCCTTTTTACCCATTTTTGACTTTTACTACATGGTATGTAAGGAATCTTTCTTTTGTTTACGTTTCAAGGTACTTTTTGACTTTTTCGGCAAAAGTACGAGAATAATGTTTTTTAACGTATACGGCATGAAAGGATTTTTATGGTTTTATAAAGCCTTATTTTCATGAAGCTTCCACCAAAATATTTCATGAATATTTTCAAAAAAATCCGTTTCTTTTAAAATTTCATTACATTTTCTAAAAAGAAAATGATTTTGAAGAAGATAGGATATTTTCCTCATGAATTTATTACAAGTGTTTATCAAAACCATTTTTCATCTAATATGAAATTATTTCATATGTGTATGTTTCAAGTATAATGTCTCTATGATTTACATGGTTTAAATTTCCCTATTATGAAATAATATCCATTTCTTTTATATGGATTATGTAATGATGGGATGATGTTTATGAAACCCATTTTATTTATTGGGTTATTATAAATTATGTATGTTTATTTTGTGGCACAAGTAAGAATGATTTCATTATGAGATGGGTGGGACCTATATCTCCCTCAAATGAATTGGGTGAAGATTTATATCTCATGAGATAGACATGGCTGGAATGGCAAGTTAAACCGGTTCAGTAATATAGGACTGGAACGAGGAGTGAACTCGATTCAGAAAGAGACTTTTTCCACTAAGATGGTCTTTGCAGCAATGCCTTGGCTACTATAGAAATCATATCATGTGATTAATGGTTTTCCACAATTAAATTTTTAATTCCCATGCAATTTTATCATGTTTAATGTTTCTTTATGATCTATGCCTTACATATTTCCATGATTTATGTCATTGCTCAATATTCTGATGTTTAAACATTATGTTTATGTTTTTAAGTTCAAATTTATATGGTATATTTTATTTTATCCATGCATACCCTTACTGAGCATTTGAGATCACCCTTTTTATGTTTTATTTTCCCCCAGGATTAAAAAAAAGGTTTTAGGTAAGGAAACAAAAATGGTAAGATCTTATTGGAGATGTTGAAGATCTTTCACCACGATTAGATGATTATATTCCAAGTTTCCAAAGACACTAAACTATTACGATCCTTGTGTGTCTGTTTTTGTTATGTATTAAGTATTCCAATAATGTAATGTAATGTCCATATACATCAAGCTTCGTGTCTCTACAGTTGGTATCATAGGGAGGTTTAGTCAACCTTTGGAAACTAGGATGCGAAAACTTTAGTGAGATCCCTAGAGATATTTCTAAGGTATGTCTAGGGATGTCCCTAAGGATAAGTATACATATAGGATATAGTCCTAGAACTATAGTAAAAATCTTATAATTTAACCTATGATGTTAGATATTGAGGGTGCTCCCCCTTTACTATGTTTTTTCCCATAGCATGATTTTTTCCTCTCACGCTATTCTTTATGGGTTTTAGAAAATGGCTGGAAACAAGAAGATTCATGATAATGGAGGATATGACGGACAATGGAATGCTATTCTTCATGAGAAACCAAATGAAATGGGATTTCGAAGTCCAAACATCGTTATTATGCCTAATCAGCAATCTCATAATATGATCAATAATCTCAACTTTGGTATGTTTCCCGACTCAGATAATAAGAGAAATATGGAGATTCATGATGATCATAGAGGAAATAAAGTTCAATTATCCTCATGTAAATCATGTGGGAAGAGGCATCAGGGAGATTGTTTCAAAGGAACAGGAAGATGCTTTGGGTGTGGAAAATAAGGACACAAATCCAGTAAGTGCAAAGGAAAAGGTTCAGTTAACACCATGTATGAGGATAATGGTATTGCTACGAC
This sequence comes from Viscum album, assembly GCA_963277665.1. Taxonomy (NCBI): domain Eukaryota; kingdom Viridiplantae; phylum Streptophyta; class Magnoliopsida; order Santalales; family Viscaceae; genus Viscum; species Viscum album. Next base: position 1,699,425,224 of record OY728142.1, read on the forward strand.
ATCAACAATGGTTAAATGATTAAAATGTGGAATGTACGGGCATTATTCAAACCAATGCCCTAAGGGAAAGTCTCATGAAGAGAATCACTATGGTCGTATGGGTATTATTTATGTTGATGATGATGAAGAGACTACAAATGATATGTGAGATGAAAGAATTGTTGAAGCTCAGTCAATGGTTTAAGAAGGTAGTGGAATGATTACATGTTTATCAAGTGTAATGTTGTATTAGTAATCTCATGGTACGATGGAATAAAGAGACATCTAAGGATTGTTACACTGTTGTCTTTCCATATGTTTTGAAAGTGTATGATTAATGGAACTAGTAACCATGAAAGGTTATTTAGATATTTTTGGGAAGTAGATGATATGTGCATAATGAAGCGATAAGGTGAAAATTAAATGTTTGATAGTATTCATGAGCTCATGACTGATATAAGGAGAAGGTTATATCATGGTTTGAGTATATAGAATTTTTGGATTTTGGTATGTGGAAAGAGTTATCTTTTGAGAGCATTCATGTTTTCACTAGGGTTTAATGGGTATTCATTTTTCAAGAGAATATCTGATTAAGGTATTCACATGATTAGAATGTGACCAACAAGATATATGAGGGATTAATGATGGTATTCACATTCTTGGTTGATGACATTTCAAGTAATCGTTTTCTTTATACCATGAGCTTGGACCGAAGTATTTTAGATAAGACTAATGATTGGAACGGATTATGTTAGAAATAAGTTAGTATTGTTTAAGGATATAACTTTTTTCGATATTATTGATGGGATGTTATAGTAATGTAGTTTTAGAAAAAGGAAAACTTGCAGGATGGGCGACAACCCATCACGTCGGACAAGGCTGTGGGAATCAAACCCACAACTGAAGTGCGACTGGCCTTTATCGCCTACCACTGGCCTACAAGAAGTCCCTGTTTAGTAGAAACTAGTTTCATTATATTAAGCAGTATGATATATGAATTATAAGTCCATTTTAGGAACCATATATGACTAATCTCACTATAGATAGACTTATGTATTTTTGATAACTTTTATAACCTTTTGTTTGAGACAGATGGAAGGACACATCATTCTATCACATGATCTTCTAACACTTCACGAATGAAAAATTCAACTTCATTTCTTTAAGAGATGAAGTGGAAATTGTCCAAAGAATGACCAATAGTGAGACTGTACCAATATCACGAAAGTATTTCTTTTAATTCCAATTTCATCAACTTTAGGGAAATGATCTTGAAAACCAAAAATGTTTTCCTAGTGCCCTTATATCTGATGAATCCGATGGTACCTCAGATCATCACAAATATATGTCTTTGTGATTGATGGCCTTTTCATAGCCATGTTCTCTACCACTCTCCATCAGAACATGATGGTTATATTTTTCTTCCATATCCATATTTTCCCCTATGTTCTCTTACGTGGAAACCCAGTGATGAGTTAATTTGGGTAACCATTAAATTTCATACTTTAGTTTTTAAAGCCCAGTTTTGGTATTCCTATATACGATGTGGGTTTCTATTAAACAAACTTTCGAGTAGTAAACCATTTATAACCCCAATGAATTTTGAGGGCGAAATTCATTTTAAGGGGGGTAGAATGTAACACCCTGAGATTTTATGAAAAATATTCTTTTTAATTTCATTAATTTCTTGTGTTGTACGCTACACCAAAAGGAGCTTGCAAAACACGCATCCCTGACTTGGCTTTCATTACACGCAATCACGACCTTCCACGATAGCGTGTGTTGTACGCAATACTGAGTTCCGCTAAACAATGATATGTTATATGAACTACCCTTTATTAATAGTATCAACTACATTTTGAATTTAATAACATTATTATTCATCTTACACATTTTCTAGAACATGGTATGAGAACAAAATCAATTTTTTGAGTAAAATAAGTAATTTTAAAAAAATGTAGTTTTGCCGCCTTTTGATGGCACACCCACTTTAAATATTGTCTTTGAATTTTCTATAAGATAAATTTGAAAAAATAAAATTCTTCTTTGGAATCAGGATATAAAAATTTACTTTGGATAAAATTTTCATATTATTATGATAACTTTCATATTTTAATGAATAGTAAAAACACGCTATATTTTAATTAAAAAAAACTTTTTTCATCGCAATAATTTATAGTGTTAGATTATCTTTTTCATTTTTTTAAACATGTAATTAGAATATATTTTTTCCATTTAATCCAATGTTGTTCATTGTAATTAATTTCACTTTGAAATTGGATATAAACAAGGATCAATCTCTTGATTGTTTTTGTTTAATAAAAACACGCTATTTGTTTTGATAACGGGAATTAAATTTAAAATTATTTAGTGCCACTTATATGTAATGAATTTTGAAAAATAGAAATCAATTTTGAATTTGTAATATCAAATAATTCTGAGGCTTAATTTTTGGTATTTTTCTGAAAAACATCATTTTTCGATGAATAGTCAAACCACTTAGTGGTAGTTAAAAAACTGATTTTTTTTTAATTTAAATTAAATTGTACCACTTCAGTGAATCGAATTTCAAAAATCAGAGAGACGTGGTTAATATCAAGGACTAAAATGTGGTTTGATGAAATGAAAATATTTTTTGGTGAATAGTAACTTTTTACTTTTATTTACCACGGTAAAAAGAAAACAGGATAATTAAGGGTAAAGATGATATTATTATTACCCTAACACATTTCCTAATTCTATTGGATAAGTGAATTTCGACCAAAAACAACATTAGGAATAAAATATGACCATTTACGCCCACTTGGATTAGATTAGGACATTTATTAATAATTTATTTAAAGAAGGGTTAAAATAGTTAATATCAAAGTTCAATAAATAAATCATTTTTAATATAGGGTTATAAATAAGATAAATTCGACTATAAATATTAATTAGAGAGTTAAAATGATTTCCTAAATAATTTTATTTTATTTATGTTTTTTAGACATTAAATAATTTAATTTATTTATGACACAAAGATGATGCACTAATTTTCTTATTAATAAAATATTAACATAATTGATGTTATAAATACCCAAATAAATTTAATTTGAGACTTTTTATTTATTAAACTAATTTTATAGGTTAATAATACTTGTTATTATTGATTTAAGTAACTTTTTTTCAAACTAATCATGCTGTTATGATTTTCACAAAAATCAAGTACCAAATAGTGTAAAAATTGACATAAAATAGTATTTAAAACAAATATTATATTATTAATTGTTATTTTATTCTAAAAATATAAGGTTCGACAAATGGCTTAGATAAGGATATATATATTAATAATGAAACACTTGGGGTTCGTTTGGCTTGTTATATTAAGTTTATTAACCTTATAGTGTAAGAAAACAAGAAGACGCGGTAAAAGTAAAATTATTTAACTTAAAGTTAAATCTAAATGATAAGTTTAAAATAGGAACGTAAACTTGTCTTAATTATATTGGGTGAGAGGATTTAGACCCATACCTACCGTTTCTTCAAAATAACTCAAATTGGAGCTATTAAATGCTGAATATGACTTTATAATAAAATAATATCTTTAGTTATTCCATAGGTGCCCCTCTCCTCCCTTATAAAAGGGAACCTCCTCCCTCTCTTCCTCAAACCACTTTGAGCCTTCATGCTCGGCCAACCCATGAAAAATTATCTTATACACTTCCCTAGAAACATCCTAGAGGTCCTGGTCTTTTTTAATGACCAATTTTTGTTCACTAAGAGGAGGTCTCAAAGAGGCGTTTCAAAGAAGAGGTAATGTTTGTTACCGATTTTTCAACTTTATTTCTTCTTCCACATCTTCTTATTTAGTTGTTTCATTATCAAGTTATAACATCAGTATCAATAATATACTGATATGTTATTATAATTATGAAACAACTCTATTTCACCATCTATCCATCCTATGGAAAACGAAATCACAGTGCGTGCGTACGTACGGAATACCGTCTCCACGCCGTGGTGTATTCTATTTTCCACCACCACCTTACTTGGATGGGTATAATGGTGAAATTAATGAATATATATGATTATTGTAAAGTGATTTTGATTCTTTAATTTTATACATATTTAATACAATTCCACGATTATGGGAATGATATCATCGCTCGTGTGTGCGTACGGAATACCGTCTCCACGACGCGATGAGATTCACTTTCCATGATAACCATTCAAGAATGATTATAAAGTATATATAATAAGAAATCATGAAATATATGACATAATAATTCTACTGGATTTATGTATATATATATATATATATTTATGTCATCTACTTAATTCCATTCAATTCAATAAGGAAACAAAAACAGTGTTCATGCGTACGTACAGCCTACCATCTCCATGAACGGTGTATTTCTTTCCATTTACCGATCCATTATATATATGTATATTATGAATATATATTATATATAAATCATGTTTTACATTCTGGATGTAAGTAATCATGATCTAAGTAATCATATGAATAATTACACGTTAAGACAAGAACGACAAATGAAACGATATTACCCAAAACGCTACTTTAACATGAATTTACAAAAGAACGGGTAATATAAAGTCATAAGTGAACCATATATGATATAATAACAATGAATATGATTCTATAATAATTAAATGAAATTATTTAAATCATTATAAAGGAGTATTGGATATGTACGAAGTATATCAGACCTAAGGTAAGGGATAATTTATCAATCTCATTTTTATCCGAGATTGTTTATTCGTAAGTATTTATTCGGGTTATCTTTATCATCCAATCCCATGTTATCTAAAAATGGTTTCATGTATGTTTAAAGTCCTTTTTACCCATTTTTTACTTTTACTACATGGTATGTAAGGAATCTTTCTTTTGTTTATGTTACGAGGTACTTTTTGACTTTCCTGACAAAAGTACGAGAAAAATGTTTTTTAACGTATACGACATGAAAGAATTTTTATGGTTTTATAAAGCCTTATTTTCATGAATCTTCCTCAAAAATATTTCATAAATATATTCAAAAAAATCCTTTTCTTTTAAAATTTCATGACATTTTGTGAAAAGAATATTTTTTTGAAGAACAAATGATATTTTCCTCAAGAATTCATTTCAAGTGTTTTATCAAAACCATTTTTCATCTAAGATGAAATTATTTCATATGTGTATATTTCGAGTATAATGTCTCTATGATTTACATGGTTTAAATTTTCTTATTATGAAATGATATCCATTTCATTTATATGGATTATGTAATGATGGGATGATGTTTATGAAACCCATTTTATTTATTGGGTTATTATGAATGATGTATGTTTATTTTGTGGAACATGTAAGAATGATTTCGTTATGATATGGGTGGGACCTATATCTCCCTCCAATTCATTGGGTAAATATTTATATCTCATGAGATATAAATGGCCGGAACGACAAGTTAAACCGGTTCAGTAATATAGGATTGGAATGAGGAGTGAACTGGATTCAGAAAGGGACTTTGTCTACTATGATGGTCTTGGCAGAAACGCCTTGGCTACTATGGAAATCATATCATGTGATTAATGGTTTGCCACAATTACATGTTTACTTTCCATGCTATTTATCGTGATTAATGTTTCTTTATGATCTATGCCTTACGTAAATCCATGATTTATGTCATTGCTCAATATTATGATGTTTAAACATTATGTTCATGTTTTTAACTTCAAATTTATATGGTATGTTTTATTTTATCCATGCTTACCCTTACTGAGAATTTGAACTCACCCATTTTATGTTTTATTTTTCCCCAGGATTAAAAGAAAGGTTTTAGGTAAGGAAACAAAACGGGGAATATCTTATGGGAGATGTTGAAGATCTTTCACCATGATTAGATGATTATATTCTGAGTTTCCAAAGACACTAAACTATTACGATCCTTGTGTGTCTGTTTTTGTTATGTATTAAGTATTCTCCTAAAGTAATATAATGTGTATGTACATCAAGCTTCGGGTCACTACAGATATTTAGAGCCTTTGTTTTGTTGTAAATTCCATGTGCTGGTACCAAAAGTTTTGATGATGGATGTTATGGGTTGATATGAATATGCTTACTATATATCTAGATATACATATCAATCTAGTTAAGATTTCATCCATTTCTTAGAGAATATAGGTTTTAATTTAAATATTTACATCATTATTTATGGTTGATTCCATAATATAGATTATTTCCCGATTCCACTAGCATAGATTCATATAATGGTTTAAAGTGAGTAAAGTTGTCGTCCATTATATTATTATAAGAATATAGTATTCAATGTCATAGTATAATATTTTATTTTATTATCGAACTGTATGATAAACTAGTTAATGTTATATTTTATTACATTCTTAAATTGTGAAACTAATGTACACATTATGATAGATAGGCAAGGGTAATATGGTAATCTCTTATTTGGTATGATGTTTTAACATTCTAAATTTTCACCCGTTAAATAATTTTAATCCTTGGCGTCTATTATCTTGGAAATGTAAATACATGTATACATAAGGGTTAACATATTTTATATCTATGATTTATAGTAGTTTAAGAGTGGGTTATGGTTATTTTATTTAAAGAAAAATGTTGGCTATTATTATTATTCATTTTTATTTCATTTTGTATGACGTCATTTACATTTTTTGTTTCATATTTTTATTTTATGATGAATATATATGGGATGTATTTTTTTTGGGATATTTTTTACCTTCATTTTGAATACATATAAACACTCCCATATATTGGTATATAAGTACACTTGGAACACTTTGTTATAATTTTTTTAAATATTTGGAACTTACAACACACAAATTGGTCTTATTGATTTTTCAATAGAATATATAATTCATAGGATTAATTTTCAATGAGGTGAAATAATTTCCCACTATAACATACCTAATATTTTGGGGTTTATCATATCCACTTGCAACCTAGAAGTGCACATGATTCCTTGTAGTGATTTTATGTTGACCTCTTAGATATGGGCTATTTAATTGTGGGTACATTCTAAAATTATTGGAATATATTTAATGGTTTTAAATGTTCATAAATGTAAAAGTATTAAAATGTTCAGGGTTTAATGATATATTTTTTCAAATTTTTTTATTTAAATAATAAAAATAACTGATTAATTTGATACAAACTATAAGTGATCATATTTGAATAAGAAAAAAACTCTGACTAGATTGATAAACTAATACTTAAGTGGATTGTGGTGATTATGGAGTAATATAATTCAACTTTAAATTTTTATTTCCATATTAAATAGTTATAATACAAAGTTTATTTTGATCTTTGGATGAAAACAAATTATTATTTAATTTTGTCTTAAACTCACGTGGGGTATTGAATATAGATGAATATTAGAAGAAAATTTGTTAAAAATATAATTGGGGATTATCATATTGACATATTATAATAATACCTTCCCACATCATGTATTTTTCTAAAATTATTTCCCTGATATGTGATTTATGGTGGGTATACAAATAGTATGATCGGATTGTCTAAAAAGTTTAAATGAATGAAGTTTCATAAAAATATCTTATGATAAATGGTAAAATAAGAAAAATAAATGAAACAAATATCATATATAGTTTGTTATTATAAGTTAAAGAGAATATAAAAAACTATATTTAAATAATTAATGGATATTATTTCAATAAAAAATAATAATTTAATAATGAGTTTGAAATTGAGTACATTCAACATGTATCTTGATTACTTCAGAGATGATAAATATAAATAATTTATATATGTGGATATAAGAACTAGAAAAGTACTTGGGGACAATATTTAATTAACAATGTGTTTATTTTTTAGGAAATTCGATACATGTAATTTAATTTTCCAATATAATGATCTGGGTGTGAGTAACTATATTGAGGCAATTATAAGGATATATTAGCACTATCATCCCCTAATTTTTCCTCCATTCATGAAAACAATACTACAAGAACCAAAATAAGTGGTAGTTACAAAAGCCATAATAACAAATAGGCCAAACCAAAAGGGAGAATTATTATTTAGCATTTTCATTAATGTATCATTAACTTAAACATGATTCATCCCAAAAAATATAGCATAGTGTACATGGATACTCTCTCCCCCACCACCCCACCCCTTCCCACTAATGAAAATTTCCTCTAAATATCCCTAAAAGACTATCTATGATGATATTTTTTTCATATAGAATTATATATTTTTAAAGTGATCACTATGAGAAAATATTGACTCATTATCATGCCATATAATCCATCATACCTATTTGTAGCATGAAGAAAATTTATTTTTTCCCATAAGTACATACCTAACCATGATGGAGAAACCCCATTGAAACTAGCACCATTCATTCCATGTAACATGAATATCAAGAATAATTCATATCTAATTAATGAATTTTATATTTTCAAACAAAATAGTACCTTCCCCTTAATTATATATTCGATTCCATATATTTTTTCCGATGAATTCATGTAGTAAATCATTCCCAAACCCAAACAAATAATAATATAATCATATTTCAAACAATGTTTCATTCACTCATATAGCCCATGTTAATTAATTTTGTAAATGGATCATTTCCTTAATAAAAAAAATCCTTGACACCCTAATAGAGAATCATAGCCTCTACGTCACATCCATGCCCCTTTTTTATTGGGAATTAAATAGTTTTCCCAAGTTCATCCACCATAGATTGAATATTAGTTCAAGTGAATAATAAATAGGATATCAAATTTTCCCATTCCCCAATAGGTTCATTATTTAGAGCTCCAAAATCATCCATATTATCCTAAATCCCTTATTATTGTGAAATTAAATCTTTCCACTATGTGGATAAAAAGTACATATTGAAATAATTAATTTATAGTTATAATCCAAAAATTCCAATCATTCTTAGTCCTTCTTCATGACAACCAAATTTACATGATCTTGTAATTTACCACATTCACATGTTCTTATCAATTCTATATTCCATTAATAATTATAAATTGGTGTTTTCTTAATGATTATTCACTTGTTCTTACCAACTAATGTGATAATGAATGTGTAGATAATAATATAATTCCTTGATAATGAGGATCCCTATACATAGATGACCAAAAAAACTACTCCCTTATCAAGATACTCAACTTGACATAGATTAATATAAATATAATGTTTTCAATCATGTATTTAGATTCTTAGGATTAATTAATTAATTATTGACTAAAATGGTCCCCTGGTCTAGTGTAATCCTTTATATTCTCTTCCATTAACTTTACACACCCATGTGTTTAGTCTTTTTTTATCCTATCAAGTTAAGAATAAATAAGAGGTAAATCCAAGTGCACTATCGAGAGAGTATTATTTATATGAATTTAATTATAGATTCACATAACTAATACATTAAGTTTTTTCCCTCATTTCTTATTTCAAATGGATATGAGATGAATCCAAGGGGGACTCTTACTTAGTGTAAAACTTAATTAAAAAAATTATTACTTAGGCATAAGCTCTCAAAAAAACTATATATCTGTACCCATGCTTAGTAGTATATCATATATGACATTAAATTGAATGAAACCAATAGAGGTTGATAAACCTTAAAACTAAAGACTCATTGGTTATGGGTGAATGATTATAAATGGAAAAACTATTATGATGAGTTTATAACCTTAATATGCAATACTATATTCCTTATCATATAACCTTAAAATGTATGAAAGGCCTTTCAAAATGGAACTAAACATTATGGGAATGATTCCCTTTATATGGATACATAGGTATCCATTATCAAATGAACAATCTAAATTCTAACACACATGTACCTTCTATCCAACCAATGTTCATAATATATATTTAAAATAAATTGGTCCATTAGGATTAATGAGGTATTATTTAATGTAATACATGAATATGTTCTCTAATATTACCCACATAATCTAGTGGTAGGGATCCCATAGAAGATATGGAAATAAAAGAGTTGTCCTAAGATTACCAAGAAGAATGAAGGACCACTACGTTGTTCACCCTATCCCATTTATAGAGTTTGTTCACTCATTTTATGATAAATCTATCACACCTATTGGTTTTGTAATTAATGAACCAAGGTTTATTGTTTTTCTCCTAATGTGATTTATAGATAAAAGAACATTCACTTACACCTTATCATTTCTTATAAACCTTCATAGAAAGCGAACAGTTATAACATACCTTTTAAGCCACACAGATAAAATGAAACTCAATCATAAAACATATTTATTAGTCACCATTGATAGAGATATTTATTTTGGGGAATAATTTTTTAGTGATGATGAAAGATCCATAAATTCATTGGTGGTGGCCAAGTAAATCCCAGTAAAACACATCTCAATGCCATACGAATTCATAAATGACATGAAATTTATTTATACCATTTATGCCTTCCTAGATGGAAAAACTCTATCACACCCCTCAATATCTTTCCATTGATGGAATGATAAAAGGTAAATCTGCAAGTGATTATTTAGAAATGTATATATTAGTTTTCGTGATGAGAGATTGTATTTTTTCATGGGTGATGAGTTAGAATCTGATATATTTCTATTGGGTATGTTATAACTTATCAATCCATTAATGATAAAATAGAAAATTATCATCCTAATTTGAAATTATCTAGTGGATTAATATACATTCCTATGTGACAACAAATTTAAAAGTAAACTCAGGTATGGATTTAAACTATTGAATCGTTATACCCATATAAGTACTTGTGAAATGTAAGATTCCTCATACCTTGGGGATGCAGTGATTTTTTTTTCTAATTATCTAATAAGTAAACCCATTTTAATATGTATTGGACCCACAAAGGTGTAAAGTTATTCAAAAAAAAACTTATATTTTAATAAAAAATTATTCCTAAACATATTTTTTATGCCTATAAAAGAGACATAGATTAGATGAAAAACTCTGATGTGTGATTATTCTACTTCCAATAAAAATAGTTTTTTAAAATAATATTCCCATAATTTATTAATAACATTAAACCCCCCCCCAATGTATTTAGAGGCAAAAATTAATATTAAGGGATAATTTAAAAAGAAAAAAAACATTGAGCCTGAAGTGAATCCTTTTTCCATGAATGAGATTGATCGAACTTTCCAGATTATTTGTGATTCTTCACTGATGGGTATCTTTTTGTTTACCATTTTCCAACGTTATTCTCCCTAAAATAAAATATAAATTTTGGTAGAAAACACGAACCTGTGACTCACTATAGGTTTGGTAATTTTGTTAAGGCCACTAGTGATCCTATGATATATTAACACATTGTTATAATTTTTTTACACTTATGATACCAATTCATCTATCATATATTTTAGAGAACATCACCCACTATCCCATACTCAAACCCTTTCACTATAAATTATATAATAACATGGCGTGGGATTATATTTAGAAAGGCATGATCCAAACACACGAAGTTTCTCAAGATAAACTAGAGGAAATGACTTCTTACATGTTGGATAAACACTCAATGACTAATTTTGGGTAGGAATCTACCATAACTACTTCCAATTCCTCCAGGATTCTCTCACTAAGTGAGGAAATGCCTTTCTATCTCACCAATAAGAGGGTGAATATGTTGTTTATGACATAGAAAATCTGTTTCAGATTAACTTAGTTTTCATTCCCCCCATTATGACCATTTTTATTAGAAAAAATCCCAAAAAGTACATATAAATTTCCATACAATCCTTGATCATGACTATCCTAGCCTAGGAAATTAAGGGAATTTCATCGAATGGGAATATAAATGCACTACGAAATAAGGGAAACCGTCTCTCTAAAAAAACTAAGAGGGGTCCTCTATGTTCTTCCATTGATAAAAAAGGAGACTTAAGGATAATATATAATAATGACTAATTGGAGGCCCCAATGTTTATCTGATGGTGATTGAGTAAGATCATTTTCCAAACTCACATTCACAAGGGGGAATAAATACTGAAAAAACCAAGCCCATGAATTTATTATTAAATATCACAAGGAATATACACATTACAATGAATTTAAAATCTATGGTGGTTCTCCCAATAACTATAATTATCACAATAGATATCCATATCACATGTACAATATGTTCCCAAACAATGAATCAATGCACTATTTTTAACTATTGGCATCTTTTATTGGTTTTCTCATATTGATCAAGGAGATAAATCACATTCTAGAATTAATTTTGATATATATATACTCTAGTGATAAAATATTGATACCAACCATGTACTCTTATAGGTCACAAGAGTCATTTTTTGAGATGGAATCTCAATATATAGTCTATCTAGAAAATACCATAGTTGTTAAAAAGAAACTATCATATATATAAATCATCCTATAATTAGATATCAATATAGTATGAAAAAAATCATTACATGATTACGTTATGTCACTGATAGTGAATTAATTATGTTTCAATATTGATACATTTACCTACTAGAATGTTTGACCCAAGATAATAAAGAATACTAATAATAATGTTTAACTTTTCCTGAAAAAATTGACATATAAACAACAAGTTGATACTGAATATTATGATCAATAATATCTGAGAAATAAATATTTCTCTAATATGATTTGGAAATAATTTTTTGAGTACAAAATAATAATTATGTACTAAAAAATCACCATGTATAATTATTTTTTTCACAATTAGATATATGAGGAAAATATACCATATATCAACTATAAAATATTGGAATAATTAAATCACTTTTTTATGGTAATGTACATCTCTAGAGGCTACTGAAATGGTGCCCCAACCTGGTGGATCATATGACAATAAGAATGTATCCTAGTATTCCATGGGCTACCAATTTATAGAATTGGTATGAGGTTATGTGGTGGGAGACTATACTCACCTATCAGAGTCAAAATAACAATAGAAATAATAATAAAAGTAATAATATAAAGATACATCTACAATATATAATTAGTAAATTGATATATGAGAAAGTGATCAGAAAGATTTATCACGACACATTATATTTTATGTGAAATTATACACTATATTAAGAACATGAATAATTTTATTGGATATAATATATAAAATATAAAATGACCAAAAGGAAGATATAGAAAAACCGTAAAAAAATGTTCTATGTCCAAGATCCATCACAACTCCCATGCTTCATCCTAACACCCCAATGTGAAATAAAGGTGTTTATTCTTATATTCCATGATTTAATTGAATCCATAAAATGGTGTGGGTTGAAATGTTTATAACACCAATATTTAAATCAATAAATATAACTAGGGTTATAAAATCAGTTCAGGTATGTTACTAGAATTTATCAATTTTAAGAAATTTAATTTACCCTATTTAAATAACATCGATACCAAGGATCCATAGTGAAACTTGAGATCAAACTATACCTTAATCGATCCTCATGTATATGGCCTTGATCAAAAATAAATTTTTCATCAAGTGCCCGGGTTTCTCTGAGTAAGTCTCATTACCAAAACAACCCAATTAACTAAATCTTGTTTCCATACCTCCTTTGAAGACATTTACAATATAAGCATCCCATCGCATCCGTTCATTTAATTTTTATAATAATTATATGACCACCTCTAATGAGGAAATTTTTCATTATTTTATAATATAATAATTCAACCCACACATTATCATTTTACATCTCAAGTTCACTAACTAATCATGATCCATTTTTACCAATTAAATTTTTCATGGAAATTTAATGAAATTCATATATATTTACTATTTATGTTGTCATTTAATATATATCAATGTTTACTAATTATAAATCAATCAGATTTTATATATTAACATTTGCTTTTTTTAAAGAAATTATATTTAATTAAAAACTCATCAAACTGTAACATCCATTATAAATTTATACAACCTATAATATACCAATTTAATATATCAAGATAATATTATAATCTCACATATTCATTTCATATGAGGTCATTATATTTTTAAATTATATTTCGACACTTTGAGGTTCTAGTATAATAGAAATCATATTCCATCAATTCTAATTTAACATGACCCATATCAATTTTAAGTCACATTCAACATTTACCATACTATATTCCATTTCAAAGATTCTATTCTAGTTTCTATTTATTAACTTATGAAATCAATTCAAAAATAAAACAATCATTCTTAGAAATTATGAATTACCAGTTTACAACACCCATGTCCCTTAAACTTTTATGACCACCATTTAAAAATTAGTAAAAAAGAAAATTTCCATTATCAGATTCTATTTAATGAAAGGACAACCTAACTCAATGTGATATTTAATAAAAACCATGTTCTAATTTTATGTTAGTGTAACCCTTAAGAATCACAACTCATTTATGTTAATTAATCGATTTAAATAAATAATCGAACATAGTGAGATAAATAATTTATATTTTTAATTTGGTTCAAGGAATCCACCTAAAAAAATGACATGTCTATAAAATTAATACACATTAAAATAAAGTGTGGGAATTGGTAAAATTTAGGGATTAAATACGTTAAGCCCATAAGAGTCAACTCAATAGATATCATCTATTGGTTTTAGATAAAATAAAATAAAATTACATAGCCTAAAAATCCCATTAAAATGTGGTGTATTTGATTTAAATGTAGAGGGATCATATGTCAATGATATAAACTAAGGAAAGAAATAGAGTTTTATCATTTACTCTAGAAATGAATCGCCTATAATGGAACTTCATGTTAAAAAATCTCATGGATGATCCTCTATGGATATTAAAATAGTGTTATGGGTATTTAGGGTTTCTACTTTTTATTTGAGGGATAAAAGTACCATGTGGGATATAGTGGGAAGACTAGGTAAAATCATTGGGCTTCCCCAATTTAAAAACCATCCAGGTGGATACCTACTATATGGTGTCCATTTGGCTAGTGGATGATCCAAAAATCCATGAATGGATACTAAAAATCCTAGCAATTTGAAGTTGGGACCTCACTATCTTTTTAATGGACCTTCTACAACAAGTCTAGTGGGAGGTGTAGTCTACTATATAATTTAGGATCCCAAACCCATGATATCACTCATGACGCCTCTTTATCTCCTAAAAAGACACCCATCCCGTGGCACGACCTCAAGTCTGACAAAAATCTGAATAGGATCATGCTTCAAGGTAGTTGAGGGGTAGTAAAGCTTCCACATCATACTATAACTCATCCTTGAGATTTAATATTTATAAATACTGATCCTCCTATGGGGATAAGTTTTTTACACTAGTTAAACCTCCATAGAAATTGAGCAGACCTACCATTATGTAAAACCTTCCCAAACTCAGAACATGATGATTTCAAAAAATCAGAAACACCATCAGGAACACTCAATTATTGAAGAAAAAAATGGTGTTTATGAAACAGAATCTCATAATAATTTTTTTACCATGGACTATCACCATGTCTTTTTAAGATCAACTAAAATCACTATGATTTCTCTTAAATGAGACCTAATTTAATAAATGATGATTCAACAACATCTCACTATTCATGGTCATTCGTAAATTATATAAAACCATATTTTCTACTCAAAATCTCATGGTGACAGGAATCATTGTGGCAACCATATCAATTTACTTTGTTTTTTCACTTATGGAGGTATTCATAATTTCCTAACAATTCGAATTCATAGTCTCATTCCCATAACTATCCACAATGTGAATTGTCACATCATCATTTATGACAGCATATGATCCTTGGGAACTACAATCTGTCAATCATATTTATATCATATGACCACAAAATCATATCAATTAATTATCAATTACACAACATAGAAAATCCTCCCCAAACCATTAAATGATTTAGAAGAACTAAAATATCATATTCTATTGATTCTTATACTATGGATCTCTCCACACCACATATAAATACAGATAATGTAATTGTTATGAATATCTATCAGAAAATATCTTCATGTGAACTCACTTATAGCCACCAACGCACTACCACACATACCAATCAACATTCTATGATACTAAAGGAATATTTAGACTACCCATACATGTATATTATAGACTAAACATGACCCATGGTGATATTTCATGATGAAATCCTCAACCACCCAAACTATAATCATGTTTCGACATGAGATCTGAATCACTGTTGATATGACTCCCACTAAGATAAATTAATTCAATCTAGACACTAAAACAAACTGTTATGTTATCACAAACACCACAAAAAAATTAAAATATTGTGTTCTCTATAAAAATAAATAAACACAAATTTTTTTTCACAACATAATCCTAGATTCATTTCAACCATCTACTAAACAGTATCACTACACCCATGAACCTACCCATATGGGATCATATGATCATGAATAATTTGATAATCCCCACCATAAGTGTGTCCTAATAATTATTTTATCGAACCAAAACTCTAATCTTTATAGTGCACTCTTCATCCATGGTTTCATGCAATGTAAATATTTACACATGAATTTATAGTAATCACATGATTTTCTATAAAAAATAACCACCCTATAAAATTCATGAATAAGTATAATCATTTTGAAGTGATTTATGTATTGCGAAAAATGTAAAACCCCATAAACACACCTTTTTTCTATTAAAAATATTTCTAAAAAATACTGTTATAAATAATATACCCATTTTTATATATATGTAAATAATGGAATAATAACCCTTAATTATTTAAAATATAGTTTATGGAACACCATATAATAATTATAATACTATATGACAAAACATGGTGTAAGATTTAAGAATCATTTCCCAATAATACCATATTTTCTATTAAGAAGTAATATGAAAAAAATATGAACATATTGATAAAAGAAAAAATTCATCATCATAAACCAAAATAGACATCATAATATAAATAAAAATTTCAATCATTTAATACAAAAAAACTATTAAAGTAGTTCAAGAAAGATGAGATCACATCATTTCCCTTTTAAAAAAAAGTCCACGAAATATATGATCTCCCAAAAATAGGTGAAAAATAAATAAATGGATATAATTTTTTCATATTTATACCCTTTTTATAATAATATCCAATTATTATAAGAGTGTGGGGAACAAGATGAAAAACCATATCTTTGAATAGTGTGAATTTTAATTCCCATAATAAATATTATCTTTTGAAATATTTCATATGGTAGTAGTTTGGGGAAGATTTTAGCTTTCTTATTTTTTTATAAGAACAAACTCTAGATTTAGTTAATTTCATTTCAAATGTTCATTGATAATATTAAATTTAATATCAAGGTTCATATATCATTAATATTTCAATGGATTATTAGTGAGATTGATACCAATTTAATTATCACATCCCAATAAAATCAGTAGCTTCACAAAAATAAAAATATTTTCAATCGATGTTATCAAGAAAATTAAATGAGTTGTAACTTGATTGGAAGCATAATATTTATTTTATTATATTTTAAGAGTCACTTAAAATTTCATATTTATATTAATAAATACATATCATTTCCATATAATGAATACTCTACTATATGTGGATATTCTTCCATTTACACAACCCACCAAGTTTGCCTCTAAAAATCCCAATATATTAAAATCTCCTTTAATATGAGATTTGATAAAATAATATAAATTTAACTTAATGCATAGAATAATTATTTTTCTATAAAAGACATGTTTTATTTGGGGTTCACTTTTATATCTAGTATATATGGTAACAAAAAATTCTATATCCTGTCTAGATGTTGTTAAAAATTGTATAGATCTAATAAATTTCAAAATTTTATGATAATAAATATTTTTGAAAAAATCATTCTTAAATTTATTTTTACCACTATGATATGTCTATAAATATTTTTTCAATCATCCATGCAAAATATTTTAAGCAATTAGTTGGAATATATTCTTTTGTGATAAGAAAAATACGATAATTAGATAAATTTATAAGATATAATGTACCCAATTTATCCCAGTATATAAATTTCAAAAAATATCTTCATTTATTTATAAAATCCATAATAATTTCATTATTCTTTGAATATATGATACTATCAACATCAAACATCATAATGAGAGAAATCTTTTATTTTTGTTTTATGTGAAGGCTCATATCCATTATATTTTTCTTGAAGATAATTATCTTTATAAAGTCGTCCATATGGGAATACA
This sequence comes from Viscum album, assembly GCA_963277665.1. Classification (NCBI taxonomy): domain Eukaryota; kingdom Viridiplantae; phylum Streptophyta; class Magnoliopsida; order Santalales; family Viscaceae; genus Viscum; species Viscum album. The sequence continues at coordinate 1,699,443,369 of OY728142.1, forward strand.
ATGTTCATGTGGATTTATTTATCCCTTATAAATCCTTTTTTATTTTACACACATATATATCTTCATTTACTAGTGAGAATAAAGTTGAAAAATTAAATATATACCTCTTCCACATGCTCTCCATTTAGAAAAGAATACTTGGTTCCCTTTTGAAATATTTCATATCTCATTTGTAATATAATTTCAAGAAGTATTATAATTGATTCCCATCCTTAAAATAAGGGAAAATGTATAATCAAAATCAATGACATCCACCTCGGATTACTCCTTAGAAACTAGACTTTCCTTTTTTACCACATAACATTTTTTATTTATCCTATCATGAAAAACCCTTGTATTTAAATCTTATTTTTATCTTCATGTTTGGGTAAAAGATACCATGTTTCATTTTTTTAAATTTTATCCAATTATTTAATAATGGAACTAATCCACTATTAACATTTCAAATCAAATTCTATATATTATGGATAAAAATTTGAAAACAAATAGATATCCGATTTTTTCCTTGATTTTCATTTGGTTTGAAATTGATTCCCTAGATCTCCAATGATATTTTGGAACTCCACCCGATTCCCAAAAATTGGATGAGAGGATCATAATTTTCCCTCATTTATTCAAATGACTAAATCAATATCTTAATTTGATATAAATTATATATAATCACATTTGTAAATTTTTTTTCATGTTGACTAATTAAAATGGCTTCATCTTCAAAACCTCACATATCTGTTGTTGATTTCCAAATCACTCTAATATAACATTCAATCATATTTAAATATATATAGTAAACAATATATCCAATTTTCTTATTATAACATATGGTTACTATACCATTATGTGGGATTCTTGGAAAGATACAATCGAATCCTCTTTAAACAACCCTCAGAAGATTCCCACATTTGAATTTTAAAATGGAGGGGCTCCAAACACCCATAAATATTTCAAGATTGGGGTTTATTTGTGATATATATCACATAGATTCAAATCAAATTTTGGATCATATTAAAAATGATTTTTAATATGAAATGATTCTATAATGGTGTAACACCCCAATATTTTATGATATAATTTTCTTTAGATAAATTTAATTTTCGTTGATTGAATTTGATACTTGAAACTGTGAGTATAATTAAACTGCAATACAGAGTAATTTTATAACATAACAATTAAATTGGTGAAATAAATATGAAAGAACAGATTTTTAACATTGTGTATAATTTTATTAGATGATGTAAATATATTGATAAATTAGAACTTATTTTTTTGTGAAGTCATTATATGCTTTACAAAAAAAATTTATGTTAAAAATGTTTTTATTTTTTAAGTGGAAAATAATATAACTAATTTTACCACTTGTATAAACATTATTTGGAAAATTTTACATAATTTTTGAAATAATTATGTGAAAATTATCTTCTGGTGAATCATTGAAAAATTTATAAAAATATTTAATTTTCAATCAATAGTGAAAAATAATGATACTTATTAAAAGCTCCATTTTTCATTTCAAGAATATAAAAGTAATAATTTAATTTAAAATGGTCTTAAAATATTCATTAGTTAAATATTTTTATAATAATCTAATTCAGGTCATTGAAATAAATTTTATGATTAATTTTTATATGAAATATGTTTATACTCAAGAATCTTTTCTCATTGGAAAACCGATTTTTATCATGTTTTTTTGGGATTGATTTTAAAAAATTATACCTATTATATGATTGGAACTATGTAAAATGAATTAAATATTTTGAATAATCTTTATTAATTATAAATAATTTTTTCAATTAATTTTTTCGATATAATGACTATCAAATACAATAAAAATTCATTACTGCTGTTAACGTTAAAATAGGTTTACCAAGGGGTTAAATAATGATTTAAGGGTACATTTGGAAATTAAAATTTTATAAATATTTTTTTGACATATATCGACCTTATCATATTCTATATTATAATAACTATCCACTTGGGTGCATTGGCACAATTATTTCCTACTTATATTTTAATCATTTAATAAATTCCATGTATGTCCTTTTTCCAATATATGGAAGGAAACCACTCATTTATCTCTATTACACAACATTAATCCATATATCTGAACCAAACCCTACCCAATTTATTATAATCCTATCTATTTATTAATTACACGTGCTTCTTTTTTTAAAAGACCACTCTACAGGACCTTAAAGAATGATCTAAAGATGACCTATCGAAGAAGAGGTAAGCATCTTACCTGAAAAATTTAATGTATATTTATTTGAGATATAATTAATTTAGTATTATAAATATATTATAATGATTTTATTTTTATATAATTTTAATAAACTGAAAATTTAAATTATATTTATTTGAAATAAATTTAATATCTTTGATATCATCTAATACACCCAACCTTCTGATTTTAAAAGAATAAATTTTTGTTTGATAATATATATAGAACACAACACCAAGATTATAAGATAATGTAACAACCAAATACTATATTATATATTTATCTTAAAATAAATTCAATCTCTTATATGTACTTTTATGAATGCAACATGAAGATTAAATGAAACATGATACGATTTTAAAATATTATTATTTAAACATGACTACTATAACCTAGACATTATGTTTGAAGGAATGAATATGACTAATTACATTATTAGAATTATATTGTTTAGATATGTATAAAATAAATTAAATTGTTATCTATTTATTATAAATATAACAATAATTATTTGACCGAAAATGAAATGTTTTCGTGAAATTTAAATTATTTTAAAGGAATTTCAGTCACCTTTTTCACACATAATATAAAATTAAATTTTATCACTATTATAAAATTTATTCAATTTTTTTAAAAAAATCTAAATTTCAAATTTATATTTGGGTAATTTTTTCATAGTTATCTACAAAGTTTATTTTTTGGATGATTAGTCAAAAATACTTATTTTTATTGAATACTACCTTCTATTTTAAATTAATTAAAATGTAAAATTAGAATTAAAATTATTATTTTTTATAAAATTAGTTCTAGTATTTAAAATTTATCTTATTTTGGTCAATTAATTAAATTTTATTTTTAATTCTGAAGTATGATAATTGTTAATTTTTGAATGTTTTCAATAGAAAAACCATTTTCTAAATGTGTATATGGGTTTTCTATTAAATTAAAATATGCCATTTTTACGTGAATTTTAGAAAATGGATTCTATATTTTTAATATAAATGAAATTTATTATATAATAAGCTTAAATTATATTTTTTACCATATTTAATAAAGAAAAAAGTAAAAATTATTTATTATAGATAAGGTTATAATGGGTTTATCAGCGTGTTAAACTAAGCATATAAGGGATAAAAATGTTCTTGAAATTATCCAACAACCATTTTAAAGATATATTTATACATTATAACTTCTAATATTATATTCTAACCTATTTTTGATCCTTTTCTATTGTGAATAAATTGTTAATCTTTTTATAGAAACATTTTATTAATGTCCTCTCACCCACTTATAAAAGCCACCCCACTAATATCCTCTCCACGCTTCCAAAACACTTTTTATATTGATATTATATTCTAAATCCCTTAAATAATCCTTTAAAAACATCATAGTGTACTTTTATTGATCATAAATCCAACATAGGAAGAATTTTTTGTAAAAAATTATGTTTTTTTCTGAAGAAGAGTTAATGTTCTTAACTGAGCGTTTTTATTTTATTTCTTCTTCAAACTCCTTAAAAAATTATTTGATAATTATAATATTATAAAAACAGTATATAACGTATAATTATATGTTATTATGTTAATTTAATGACTTACATCTATATAATATTCAAACAAGTGTGAAATAAAAGCATTCATCATGTGTACAACATACTACCATCTCATGAACCAATGTAATTCATTTTCCATTACCACTTTTAAAGGATATAGATGTATTTAAAAAAATTATTTGCAATTTTACTTTTATTTAATTTTGGAATTATAATATCGCATCAACCTTATTAAAATACAACATATAGGAAAATAATAATGTTGCTCATGTGTACAGACGACAACCGCCACACAAACTGATGTGATGTGTTTATCAAAATTCTCTTTTACATGGATGATAAAAATGATACAATAAATTAATATATATGAACATTTTAACACAATTATACATATATGTTTTTTATATAATTTATATCTTCTTACATTATAATTTGTGGTGGATACGATAACATTACATACGTGTAGGACAAATTACCGCCTCAAAAATCGACATGACTTGTTTTTCAATAACGATTTATGCAGAAGAAAAAATGATATATTAAATTTATATATGTTATATATAAGAAATGATAATGAATAAATGAAAGATTATATATTTTTGACATTCCTTTTATTCCATCCATCAGGAAAAATGGAAGCAACGTTCATGCGTACATACGACCTATAATCATTATGGATGATGGAATCCATTTTCTATCTATAACATTTATAGATTAACATAAATGAATATATAATTAATATATAGGATATTAACCTTCTTTTTAAATTTCTGAATATGATTTAACTATGATCAGGATAAAGGAACCCAAATTATCCAACCAAAACATTGGTGAAAATTGTATCCCTTATCTCTGAAAACAGTAATTTTAACAAAGAATTGTTAATAAATGGGTGATAATAAATGGTAAGTAAGTCATATATGGTATTATATATATTTTTATGTTTTTATAAGATATTTATAATAAACATATATTTATTATAATAGTTGTTTGAACAAATAGAAAGGATGTTCAATGTGAGGTAAGGTTTTGTCTCACCACATTTACTTCCGTGAGTCATAATCCATATTCCACACTTTATTATATGTTGGTTCATATACTACCCTTTTGATATATAATATTATGAATTTATTTTTATTTATTGAATTTATGGTTTCATTTGAATCCATTTTGTTCATGGGGATAATGTTCTGAAAATTATGAAATTGGAAATGACTTATGTTACAATCTCACAGTTTATTAGAACTATTTTGTAAAGGGAAAATATTATGATATAACTAAAAAAGTCCTGAATTTTCTTTTAAATTTTTTATTCATGACTTTTCATGTATTTTTACAATTTTATTTTCTTTGGTTCATAAAATTATTGGAAAATATTTGTATGAAAAACACACTTTATTTTTCTCTTCGATTAAAAAATCAAATTCCTCATAATAATATGTATTAAAAAAATGTTTCGAAAAAGGTTTTTAACATTCTATATATTATTTAATAAATATATTTTAAACCATTTTTAAATTTTTTAAAAACGATTTGAAATTAATATTCTTATCATTTTCTAGATGATGTACTTTTTACCCATTTTATAATAGTCTGAAAAAATTGTTTTTTTGAACATATATAACATGGATGGAATTTAAAAAAGTCATCACGTAACAATGTCTGAATTATTATTTTAAATGTTTCTAAGGTTATTTACAAAGTGAGAATATTATTTTCCCCATGAATTTTTTTAATGATATTTATGCTATATTTATATTCATCAAGAAAATCCACCCATATTTTCACATATTACACATTGTTAATATGCTATAACGATACCATTTTTATTATTTATCTAGATGGGTAATGATCAGTTTCATAGGGGATGAACTAATATGAAAAATTTCACCATATTACTCGGAATGGTATATGATTATGTTTATTGGTTGGGGAAAAGATTAATACCTAGCATGCTAGTTTTTTATATGGATGTTTATGTTGAAGCTGTTTCATCCCTTTGATATGATGATTTTTTTTATTTTTGAAGTTATAGGTTGGGACCTCTATAGCGCATCGATGAATTAATAGTTATCATGAGAGAAACTATCTAGGGTATTTGACTGAGCCCTTACATATTTATATAATATCTATTGGAATAAGGCCTTGATAAAATAGTTATCATGCTGAACACTATGAATTCCCTCATAATGAGTTGAGTTATTGATGTCCCTATAATTATTCAAATAGTTATAATATTAATGGGTATATTTCAAGAATATATGATTATTTATATGTCATTATTTTAATCATTAGTTATTATACAATATTTTTCTTCATAGTGTAGTTATTAATTAAATGGATTGAGTATCAGTTATTTTCTTTTCCATATTGATTATGATTCATTTATTCATGACATCTTTCATTGAATTCCTACTCGTACTAAGAATATTTTTACACCCATTTCATCTATATTATTTTCAGAAAGATACTAGGATGTGTTTTTGATGGATATATATGGATATTATAGAAAACTAAGCTTAGGATACAGTGATATTATAACATTTTAGTTGAAAATTAATTATATTACAAAAGTACAGTCCTAGAGACTATAATAGTTTAGTTTATTTGGAAGTATAATCTTCTATCATGGTTAAATATATTAAATATCTATTATAAAGAACTTCCTATTTAGTACTCTTACATAAAACTATTCTTCATAACCTGGGGAAAGAAAGCATAATATAGGAGAGATCCATGCTTAGTAAGGGTAAAAATAAAAGAGATATATAAAAATAAGATTGAACCAAGGGTATGAGAAAATGAGATTAACATTTTATGATCATACCCAATATATAAATGATCTTAATCTTGAGTCAAGAAATAATATATGGCAGTATATAATACAATAATCATAGGGATATAACAGATCATGATTCGTGAGATAATATCATTAGCATAAGACATAGACTTGTGGAATACACATAATCAAATAAAATTATTCCTTATAATTCATGGATCATTTCCAAAGAATATAAAGGATCATAATGGAGTATTTACCTTTTGGGTGGGATACACCAACATCCCCAGTCACATCCCTTTTCTTATAGTGGATCAGTTTACACCATCTTCCGATATTGGGTCAATCCCATTGACTTGTTTCTCATATTAGTACAGAAATATCACTCCCAACACCATCTTAATAATCAAGGTTAAATACCAATACCATCCTAGTAGTTAAGGTTCACTCCCAAGACCATCTTATATGTGATGGTTCACTCCCAAGACCATATTAGCCAACAATGTCCCTTACATAACTAGCATCATGCATCATGCCATCTGTGTCTATCTCATTAAATATAAATCATTACCGAATTAATTAGAAAGAGATATTTATCCTACCCATCACATAATAAAATCATACATATGAATGCCATATGATAAAAAAAATTCATTTAGTCATGAACCATTAAAAAATATAGGACTCATAAACAAGACATCAAAACCCATGAAATAAAATGTGTATCATAAACTATCCATCATATTAAAACCAATAGAAAAGATAATAGATTTATAATAATTTTATTAAGACACCACACGTAAAAAGAAGAAGGTTTTATATGGGGTTTTCATGGTAATCATATAGAGGAGAAATGAGTGTCATAAAAATAATTACAAAAAAATAGAAATCAAATAGAGAAAAAAAATCAGTGGCATTAATAGATCCCATCCCTATTAAAGAATATGTAACCTAAAAAGCTGTCATATTAGAAGAAATATAATTTCTTATGATAATATAAAAACATTTGTTAAAGAAAATATCCTTTTTCTTCAAAAAACACATTATAAAAAATATATTATAAAAACCTATTTCATGTAAAATAGATTTTAAAAATTATAAAATAAGGCTTTTAAATCATTTAAATATTTTTCGTTGAAAATAAATATAAAATATTATAACTAAATCCATGAAATCATTCAAATACATTTTTTTGAAAATAAATTTAAAATATTTTGAAGGAATATTTGAAATAATTCAGATAATTTAATTCTAAAGAAACTTTTAATAATTATAAAGGTTTCCAAGAAATTATTTAAATCCTTTTATTTTGAAATTACTTTGAAATATTTAAATGGATGTTCAAAAATCATTGAAACAATTTTCCTTGAAAAGTAAATTTGAAAACATATATAGGATAATTTAAATACTATTTAATTTCATTTAAAAATATTAAAATATTAAAATAATTTAATTTGAAAAATATATTTAAATATCATTTAATTTTTTAGGAATTTTTTAGAAAACATGGTTTTGAATCATGTATATTTTCGACAAATGAGAGAAATAATGTCATATTTCCTTAAAAAATATTTCTTACTAACCACAAGTACCAATGAGAGGAAAAAATGGAACCATTATATGATTCTTTAATGAATAACCATAGGATAATAAAATTCCTAAGATTTCTTAAGATATTGATCACAATGAGTCATTAATAGAAGCATAAGTGTAACCAATCCTGATATACGATGGGATTATAACAACTAACTCAAACCACTTTGGTAAGTTTGAATCATAATATGAATGAAACAATAATATTAAATAAAACATAAAATACTATTAAAATAATTAAATTCATTATGTAACACTAAAATGGGTAGTATATACACCTTTGAAAATAATTCATGTTCATATCATGACATGATTCTCAAATAAGGTGAATTGAGAAAAAAATTACTTTACTGATTGAGTAACATTTGAATCATAAAAACTATGAAAGGGATATCATAAAATTAAAATGTATATATGAAAAACATTAATTATAATGATCATATAATACATTCATTTGATGTGTATACTCCAAAAAAATGAAATAAGTGGTGAACATGGAATATGTCTCCTAGAAATAAAAGTGATACTAGAAACCCCCTTACCACATGAGTAAATATTGAATAGTGATCCCAAAGAATGAATAACATCAATTAAAAATTTTATTTTCATGAAATAAATTAAATTCTTAACATAACATATAATAGGTCAGTATATAAGCCACATAGTAAGAATAAGTGGTGAATATATCATATATATCACAAAAAAAAGTGAGATGAGAAAACCATTTTCTTATGTCTGGACCTTCATCACACATGTTCATACTTCCTATATAAAAGAGATAAGTTTTTTATAAATACAATGAAGAAGAATATTCTTATATATAATAATATATATTATTTTATTATGACATTATATTACGCTTTTATTTACAATTCTAGGTTAAAGTTACATTTTTGGTAAAAACCTCTCTTTTTTCATATATGTTTTGACTTGTTATTCTTAATCATATAAGATAGACCAGGATTTAATTATTTCAATAATGTAAAAAAATAATATTAAAAACATTTATATTCCATAAATAAGTATATATAATAATATATAAATGAAATAAATATGAAATTAAATACACAGTTCCTGGAGATGATAGGTCGTGCGTACGCATGAACGTTGTTTACATTTTCTTGTCATTTTTAAAGAAGGAATATTAAATGATATATATATATATATTTTACCATTTAATTATTATTATCATATATCAGATATTTTTATTAAAATAATTCTTAATAAATTACATGTAAATCATGAATGAATCACATCACTTTAAGTTAGCGTTTCCCAACACATCCCCGAACGATATTTTCATATTTACACAACATGAAAATCATGAAGGTATGTGTTATATAATAATTAAAAAATCATAAATTCATAAAAATAAAAAATAAATCATATAAATATATTTATTAAATATGTACTAAAATCATTGAGAGGTGGAAATGGAAGAATTAAGACATCAGTTCATGAGGCAGTAGTCCTCCATACACACAAAAGATAATTTCGTATCCAATTTGATGGAAGTATGTCAAGGTATATGTAATAAACTTATAATAACAAAATATAATTATATATATGATAATAAGGTTATTATATATGATTTATATTATAATAATTTATATGTTGTAGAAATAAATAAAACAAGAGTGCTCGTTAAATAACATCACATTTTTTTGGTAACTCTTTTTGGTTTTGACCAAAGGGATTACATTGTTGAATCTATGAACAATGTGAGTAGTATGGGTTGAGAGGCGGAATGTGATGAGCTTATATAGTAATATTTTTTATGATTAAAATGGATTTATAGGTGTAATTGGATGGGAATATGTGGTGGCCCTTTATGAGGAAGGAGTTGACACACTTGATATCTTTGAAAACAAAGTTCTGGTGTACCTGAGTTTTTAGTTAACAAGAGGATTAAGAAACACATTAAATTATATAAATGAATGGTAAATGTCTAAATATTTAACACCCCACACCTAACTCATTTTATTGAGGAGGCGGTGAGGGTTACTTGGCCTAATGTGATGTTTCTAAGGTGCCAAAGGATGGCAATAAATGCCGAGGGCTCCGAGAATAGTTTGGGGAATGATTTTCCATTTAAGACAAAACCAACCAAAAAATCCACTAACCACCCATATATAATACATGTCAATAAAATCATCGAACATGAATTCCAAAAAGACAATCAAGTTACACCATAATACAACCCAAAACCAAGAAAACCAGACATGTCTACACCACATCATAGTATAAGTAGAAACCAAGCAACAAGAACCATAAGCCATAACACCACCACAACTCCACACCAAGCTCGAAGGGCCTAGCTCCCCCAAGATATCACAACACACCACTAATAGAGGGAGATGCCTTAACTTTTCCCACATCACAATACACAACAGATGCAAAGACACCAACAAGCCAAAGAAGGTGGTGAGTACTAAAACTCAATAGGTTTTCCCCAAATGACTTCCCTACACACACTAATAAGATAAAACCGTTAGCAAATTTATATAAAAAAATTAATATAAAATAATAAAAAGTGAAACAATTTCCATAAGCCAAACACACCCTTACCAAGACATCATTCCCAAACCAAGCAACTAATGGAAAGGCAACAAACATGCCACAATCCATTTAATCATTCACGCACTAGCACACCAATTTTCAACTTTCAAAGCAATAAACAAAAAAACCAAAACAATAACATTGTGGAGCTTCCGTCCAACCCGTTCATCCATTCACACCGAGTGGATCTTCTCGTACTCTTATTCTTTGATGGTGGCACTTCTATCTACTATCCATCCCATTTTTATAGTTGCACTTCTCACTACTTCCACACACCATTCCAATCATTCACAATCAATCATATAACCCATAAAGGTCACAACATCATGAAATCAACCAAATTCAAGTGCATATCAATCCACTTCAATAAATCATGCATTTTTTAAAATCATTTTCCATGCCAAAATATATTTCAATAAAACATCATTTTTATTGAAAACCATTTCCATCAATAATTTTTACAAATCAACCACAACATCCCATTTTAAAATATCCAGTTTAAAATCCACAACAAAAACATTTCACCACAAAATAGCATTTACCCCATAAATCCCCAAACACCCCAAGATATTTTCAACCAATTTCACACAACAAATCAAAATAAATTTTTCGGCACTACAAATTAATTGTAAATAGATAACCCTAAGTTCTAACCAAGTGGAGTCGAGAGAGAAGCCACCTACATTAATTAGATTTTGAATCACTCAGAAAAATTGATTTTGAATCATCACAATTCTTAGATGCCAAATCACAAAGAGAAATTGATTCCAAATCGATGAATTTATTGGATTATGAATCAATTAATTATAAAACGTTATTCCATTTTTGCGTATTTCTTAGATTCCAAATCACTTAGAAAAATTGAATCCAATGTAGTGCATTTCTGATATTCCAAATCAATAAAAAAACTGATTCAGAGTCATGATGTTTCTTATATTCTAATTGTCAATAATTTTTATATCCTATTATTAAGATACATATGATCTGATTTCATATTTTTATTAATGTTTTCATAACTTTATTAATGTTATGATATTTATATAATATTATCTTTTCATAACCTTCCTAATGTTATTATATTTCCTTAATGTAAAGTTTCTTTCATTCCTCTTATTATATATTATTGAAATGATAATGGTAACTGTAACTGTATTTAGTATCTAAACAGTGTCATTGTTTCAGTTACAATATGACCATTATGAATTCCAACAGTCTAATCTCCTCTAAGATTTCAGGTAAAAAAATAGATGTTGGAGGAGAATGTGACCGTTGGATATCTCTCCTATAAATACCTAGCTATTTGATCAATTTAAAGATCTGATGCTTTTGGGAGAATCTACACACTTTGACATCTATTCTATATTTTCTTCATGTGAAATCTTAAAAGATTTTTCATTTTAAACAACTTGTTGTACTTACTTAAATATTCAACAAAAATTGTTTTCCTTGTACAAATATGACTGTTTCTTTATATAATAGAGTACTTACAAGGGGAAGGAAGAAATATGTTCATATAACCTAATTAATCAAGGGATTACAATTTGAAGAAAGACAAAGGTTCTCATCCCCATATAGATTTAGGGATTTTGGGGATAGAAAGACAGATTCTGATCTTCGTATCGAGGGCTTACCCTAGTGAGGGAAAGAAAAACTTTTTTGAAGGTATAAATCAAGGGACCTTTATCCAAGTTTGTTGGATACCCTTCTATTTAGGTTAAAATATTTCATTACACTTATACTACTTTTTTAGTTAATAATTATTTAAATAGCACTGCATTTTTGGTTAATGGTATAAAGTGTAACTTTCTTACACTTTCTCTATTGTATTAACTTTGATTCCAGATTATAAACACATTAAAGTAGAATCTTTCATAAGTATAACCATGTGATTATTTCTTTACTTTATCGTTACATTTGGAAATTTTTTCCACATAATCTATTTGTTAAATATAGTAGAGGGTTTTGTGAAAGTAAATTTTTTTAACTTTTTTAAACAATGATTCTTACGGTTGAAAATAAATGTTTTTAAATATAAAAACCACTCCTCTTGTAATTGATTATCTACATCTCATATTTCAATCCTACAATTGGTATCACAGAAGGAATCTGAGATACTAATACTTATACTTAGTATCATAAGGCATATTTTTATTGTTCTGTTTATCTACACTTTGTTTAGTTTTGCATGTTGTTTGATTAAAATGTTTGTTTATACATACATACTACACTAACATATGAATTGGAAAAGTTTTTTTTTGAAATATGAATGGAATGAATGTTGGATCATTAGACAATATAAATCCATAAAGACAACCTAGTTTTTATGGTAATGATTATGATTATTAGAGAGATCAAATGAAGGTGTTTTTTTATTAATACTACTATGTACAATTTTGTTATGCTTACTAGAGATTATAAAATAAAATAAAAAGAAGTTAGATTATAGAAACAAGAATATATAATTAATTAAAAGGTATGTAATACATTATTGTGTTCTATGACTAGAAATATATATATACGAATATATTTATGTGAAGAAGAAAATAATATCTAGAAGAAACATGACGTTACACATTTTTGAACCTCAGAAGTTATAAATACTTGAATAACTACACTTAGAACTGATTATCATGGTTTTGTTTTTTTCTTATAGTGAACCAATAATTAATTTTCATCAATGTTTTATTACTATTTTGAATATATTAAAATCAATGTAAAAATACTCTTAGATAATAAAAGGCTTTTTGAAAGTATTATTGATATTATGACGAATATTTGGGAATCAAAGAGAACTGTTATTGATGAGTCTATGAAAGTTATAATAGTTAATCTAGATGATCTATTTTGGAATCTCTTGAAACATGAGAATATATTGTAGAGATATTCTCATAATATTAATAATAAGGGTGATATAATTAATTTTACAACTACTTAAAATCATAGGATATTAAAGACTTCTGATAAATTTTCCAAAAAAAAAGTCTAAGAAAATTGTTATTTAGTCATACTAAACTGAATATGAATAATATGATAATGAGTTAGCCAAACTTATTCAAATGATAAACAAGATTGTTGGTATGAATTATTTTTAGTATAATTATATGAAGAAGGATATGATGTATAAGAATGATTTTGAAGTCACATGTTACGATTGCAAAAAATCTAGACATATCAGACATGATTTTCATAAGATTAAAAGAAAAGATAGAGAATACAGATATCCGGAATGGAATCAGAAAAGATATTATAATCCTAAGATAAAAACTATATTGAAGGAAAATGATTCTTTGAGTGAAATTTGTGAGACTAGTCAGATGAATCTTTTGATATTGAATCTTCTGGATAGAAGGATATTGGTCTTATTTACAAAATTCACATTGAAAACAAATTCTTCATGAATAATGTACACACTGCCGAATCCTTAACCAATATATCTTTATTTTTTAATTATCTGGATGAATAAAATTATGAATCTATAGATGAATTATATTTATTTAAAGAAGATAATTCATTACCTTGTTTTGAATATGTATCCCGATTTTCTATTTTTCATTAAAATGAAAATATTTAGATCAATAAGAAACACGATAAAAAATTATAGAATTAATATTTTAACAAAATAATCATCATTTATTTCTGAATATTTCAATGAAAAAACTCTTGAAATTGTTTCTATTTAAAAAAAACAATTGGGAAGTTAATTTTGGGAAGGATAAACATTCTAAGGATATTGAAAATGTTATTTCTAAGAAAAATGTATTAGAGACTAAATCAAACTCCAAGATCGATCACTATGAGAAATATATTTTACTCATTAGACTAAAATATAATAAAATTTCCTTAAAAAAGTTTTTTCAAACATTACTCATGATATGGAAGGTTTTGATAAAAATTTATTCACAAATTCTTCCCCAAAAAAATTGTTTTTGATTTTTTTTTGTTCCCATTCAAAAACATTTTTTTGTGAAAATTATTTTGTTCCCCAAAGTGTCCCTTTTTATGAAGTGTCAATGTGGTGGAAGTTGGGAGAAAAAATGTTCTTCAAATTAAATTCAAACCTTATGTTTTAATACATATCTCTTTTCTATGAAAAAGTGGATTCCTAAGAGTTTATTTTCAAACAATTTAGAATTATAGAATGTTGGGATTCTAAAAGTCTATTTATCTAATTTTAAAGAAAACTAAGGATATAAAAACAAAAACACAAAATACATGGATAGTGTTTTTTCTAGGCACATGAATGGTAATTTTTTTAAAAAAAATATTAAGATGAAAGGTGGAAGAGGCACTTTCAAAGACAATTCTCGATGAGATATTATTGGTATAAGAACCACTGTGCTTCTTTGAAAAGCCATAATTATGAATGTTTTATTTTTTAATGGTATTAAGAACAATCTCATAATAATAAGAAAATTATGTGATGAAGGTTACCTTGTGAACTTTAGGAATAATAAATCCTTTGCACACAATTCCAAGGAAGCGTTATTTTTCTCCTCCCATCAGCTTGAGAATGTTTATATACTTAACATAGATGACCATAGGATCCTTGAATTACATTTACTTAGTGAAACGGAAGACCAGTCTTCGTTATGGAATAGAATACTAGAAAATTATAATCTTAGGTACTTAGTATACTTTATAAGAAAATACTTGTTACAGATATATTAGATCATAAATTTTATTCTTAAAAATATTGAGATCATTGTAAATATAGAAAGAAACATAAGACTAGATTTAAATCTATAATTTATGCCTCAACATTAGTTGCATTACAGCTTGTGCATATGGATCATTTCAGTATTACAAAAACTGGATGTATTAGAGGAAAAGACAATGTACTTGTTATAGTTGATGATTGCACTAAATTTAAATGGGTTTATTTCTATCAAGTAAACATTAAGACTTTTATTATTTAGAATATTTTTTATCCAATGTTAAAAATGAGAAAAATCATCCTTTGATAACTATTCATAGTGATAATGGAGGTCAATTTGTAAATTCAGAGTTTAAAACTTTTACAGTAGAAAGGTATTATTCATAAATTCTTACCTCCTAGAAATCTTCAGAAAAATGGTGTTATTGGAAGAAGAAACTGAATTAATCATGATATAACTGAACCATATTGATTGAATACTCAATTTCTAAACACTTTTCAGATGAAGCTATAAGTATTGATTGTTATACTATTAATAGGGTTTTAATAAGTCCATTTAATAATAAAAAACATTATGAGTTTTGGGCAGGAAAAAACCTAAAGTTTCAATCTTCAGATTATTTGGATGAAAAGTATTCATTTTGAATACTAAATATAATTAAAAAATATTCACAGCCAAATTCAATGAATGAATCTTCTTAGGATACTCTAAAACATCAAATTATTATATAGTTCTTAATAAAATTTCTTGTACTATAGAGGAAAAAATACACTCTAAACATGATGGAACTGATCCTTTTGTTTTTAAACAACCCCAACCGACATCTTCAGATGTGCTTTCAATAACTGACTGTCAATAATTGATAAGAGACTCGTATAATCAGGATAATAGTCATGAAATTTTTTCTTAAGTATTCGATCTTGATGAATTTTTTCCCTATGTTGATGAACATGTTTTACAAAACCCTTGTTTCTATTGAATCATCTCAATAATTGAATCATTGGTGATTTTATATAATCCATAAGGACTATATTTTAATTGAGAAATGATGTAGATAATCTAGAATTTCTTTCCCAATTATAACATAAAATTTATGAATAATCTTTTGGTGATGATTAATTAATTAAAGATATTCAATATGAAATAAATGAATTTGAAAGGAACAATGTCCAGAACAAGTTTGAAAGACCTAAAAAAACTTTTGTAATTAGAGTAATGATGGTATTTTGAAATAAATGTGATGAAAATTAAATCATAATAAGAAATAAAGGGTTAATAGTTGATAAAGATATAATAAAAAATAAGGAATAGACTGTAAAGAATCCTATTATTATTTAGATGGATTTGAATCTATTAAAATTCTATTATCCATTGCAGCATTCTTTAACATCAAGAACTTTCAAAGAGATGTGAAATGTGATTTCATTAATGGACAAGTTCAAGTGGATGTTTATGTTGAAAAACCCTCATAGTTTTTAATATAATAAACATCCTGATCATGTTTTTAATCCTTCCAAATATTTATATAGTCTTAAATAATCTTCTTGAGCCTGATATGATACACTTACATGATTTTTGTTAAAAAACAACTATGTTAAGGGAACTGCTAATCCAAATAATTTTATAACGAAAGAAAATAAATATGTATTAATTGATTAAATTTATATTGATTACATTATATTCAGTTCAACTCAGTAATCCTCATCTAATTTATTTGATAATCGTATGAAATCTATCTTTGAAATGATTATGATGGTTGATTTAACATTTTACCTTGGTATTTAAATTTCTCAAAAACCAAAAGGGACTTTTATATGTAAATATATTTATATTAATTATCTAAATAAAAATTATGGATATGAAAACACTAATAGTATAAGCACTGTAATCGGTACATCAAACACTCTGGATCATGATGATGTTGGGAAACTAGTAGATCAAAAATCATTTAGAGGTATGATAGAATGTTTACTAAACATAATAGCTAGTTATATGGACTTAATGATTTCAGTTTTCTTTTGTTCATGATATCAATCTAATCCAATAGAACCCCATTTAAAATATCTGAGAATAATATTTCTTTACATAAAAGGATCTGGGGTTTTATGTCTTTTTTATTATTCTATAAATGAATTTATTTTAAGTAGTTTTTAGAATCAGGAATTTGGTTTTTATAGAATGGATAGGAAAAGTACATGAGGAATTAATTATTTCATAGGAGGTTCATTAGTTTATTGGTATTGTGATAAACAATACTCTATAGAACTTTACACTACTGGAGCTAAATATGTAGTAGCTAGAAGTTGTTGTGCTCATGTGTTGTGGACGAAAGACACACCCACATGTTATTTCATGAGTTTTAAAAAAACATAGTTAATATGTGATAACACTAGTGCTATATACTAAATCAAATACATTTCACATCACTCATTTGAAAAGCAAATATATATTGGGCATCAATTGCATAGGGTTTACACACTTAATGGAGATATTATTATAAAAATCATCAAGACACGAAATCAAATTTCTGATATTATTTACAAAATAATTTCATTCTGATAGATTTAAATATATTAAACCAAATTTTGAAATAATAACCTTAAGGTAATCATTCATATCAACTTTTTGTATAAACCTTATCCTAACATTAAGATACTTTTTTCTATATGGGGATTACATTTGACTTCCCAAATATTTTTTTGAAAATATTTTTTTAAAAAATTATCTTATTGTTTTCATAACCTAAAAAAGGTTTCCATAACCATAACAAAATTTGTGGAACCCAATATGTTTCAAAACTATAATTTTTCTGGAATCTAATATGTCTAATATTACTCTTATCTAATAATAACAAATCATTTGAAAACATTGAAAGTAATATTTTTTTATCTCACAATTATGTATGTTGGTATTTCAAATATGTTTTAAGAAAAATCTCTAGAATTTCTTCTTTCCATAAATCTATTTATTTACATATATACTCAAAACACAGGAACCTATAAATCCTCTTCGATAAAATTCAATTTTTGGATCAGATCATATCAATATCAACTGTTTGATCCTATTTGAAATATGAACCATCATAGTGAAGTCTATATAAAGGACACCATTCTTCCATGTCCATCATTGGATTCCACGGTTTTCTCACCAAATTCCATCCTCCATTCAAATACTACATTCTATTTTTGAGATCAGCTTCTAAAAATATCCAAATTTTTCTAGATTATCTTCCCAGACGACAATGAATTATTATAAAGAACATAAATATTGGATGATATTCAGAGAAAGGTTATTTGATCAATATTATTTTCATAAATATAACTCTTTGATTTCAAAAATAATTATGTTTAAATAATGAGAGAATGTTTTAATATTAATGAATATGAATGATCAAGATATGATGTCTATAGATTTGGATAAAGAATTCTATATGTCATTTGAACTTTTTAGTTGATGGTGCAAAAGAAAAACGTCCTTTAAAAAGTTAAGGAAATACCTATTGATGCCTTATAATAAATATGATAACATTATTTATATGACTTATGATATAGAATCATATTATCCTTTACATAAGATTCTATATTTTGAAGGTAATTTTAATAGAGTTACAGATTTTAAATCCTTTGACATTATGGGAGTCCAGAACTCCAAACTTCCTAATATTTCAACTAACATCCATATTATTTCTTTATATTTACATGTCTTCCTAATACCATATAAATGAGATAAAGACACATTAAAAATCACATATATCATTACATTATATTTTCTGATTAATCTATTTATGATTAACCTATTAATGTATGTCCTTCTTATGATTAGTATGATAAATGATGTGTAAATCAAGTCACAAATTCTTATGTTCTCATAAAGGATTCCAAATCTCATCATGAGTTCATAAGATTTTCTCAAAGTGACTTGCATCTCAAAAACCATGATGTTTATGATCCTCTTGTTATGTGAAGAAACATTGAAATTAATGAAATACCACTTCTATGTTGAGATGAATGCGTTCTTTGATCTTCAGGAAAAAACTAGCCATGTAGGAGAATATGATTAGTCAGAACCATTGAAAAAAATGCTAAAGTATTATAATGGTAGATAGATCATGTTTCTGAACCCACTAAGTCTACGAGAAAAATCTTATCTTGATAATGTTATAACTAATATGAGATAAGATAGAGAGAAGAGAAAACATAGAGGTCCTGTGTTTGGTGTAAATGCTACAGAAGCTATGGAATTAAAAATTAAAACTACTGAAGAGATTGAGGGGTGGTATAAAGGTATGAAACAGAAGAAAAATCTTTTTGAAGGTGATTTAGATAAATATTTATTGGGAGATAATAAAATTTCCTCATAATAGTTTCATGTTATGGAGTCCTCTTTCCAAGAAAAAGAACTTCCTAATTCTTTTCAACAAATGGTAATAGATGTAACCCCATCAGAAAAGGGAAAGGATGTTGTTACATGTACAATTCTGAATGTTCAAGAACAATATATGGATGAAGAAGAATAAGTGAATATCTAAGAAAATGTAAGTGATGATGATATTAGAAAAACTGATGAACCTCGGAGGAAAACTCAGTCAGACTAGTTATCAATAATAACACATCGAGACTCCTATTCTAAGTTTAAATCAGAAGGAAAATCAGTCCATACATTTATTCAAAAAAATGGAATATCATTGAAACAAATTTAAATAAAATTCCATCTTATGTTAATGATTTCAATGGGGATAATATTAATAAACAAGTTGATGATGGTCAAGATAATAATGGTTGTAATGATTTAGATGATGTTTATGATGATACTGACAAGATTGTTCAAGTTTTTGAAAAAAGGAATGTAGTTAAAGAAATAGTTAATCCAATCCCTATGAAAGGTAAATCTAAGAAAGTAGATGTTGTGATATCAAAGAAATTTTAATTAGAATCATAATAATATTTCTCCCCATTAGGATAATACTTATTTGTTCAGTCATAAATGATATTGGTGAACTCCATTGCTTATTTTTAAAATCATCAGTATAGATTCCAGCTTATTCAAGAATCAGTAAACTAGAAGTCAGACTCTATAACTCTTATCATGGAAAAAATATAAAATCTTGAAGAAGATTTTAAATCTATTGTTCTCAACTATGATTCTCCAAGTAATTCATTCAATGAAATCAAAATGTGGTCTAATAAATTCAACCATGATCTTAATATTTTTGATGACCAGTTTTCAATAGTCAAAATAGATTTCATAGAATCTGAGGGTAATATTAAAGAACAATCTAACAGTTTATCCGATAAGGTGAATGAATATCAAGACATTTAGTTTCAATAAATTATAATCAAATTGTGAAAATGAACATTGTTTCCCTTGAAGTTAAAAAAATAAATTCTTACAGAGATGAACTGGATAAAAATTTTAATTCACAGGATAAGAATATTTACAGTCAACAAGAACAAATAAACTTTCTTGAAAAGAATAGTAAAGATCCATAATAGATTATCATGAAGTTCCAAGATGATCATAAGTAAATGATGAAGTTGAAGGACATGCATAAAAAGTCAATTCCATAGAAGGATGACTAATTTACTTCAGTTCTAATCTTTTTTTGAACAAAAATATTTTTAATATTAAAATGTTGTTATCCATTATTTCATATTGTATTTCTATTAAACTTTTTAGGTAACATATAATTCCATCTATTTATTTTAAAAAAAATACGGTGGGTAAAGACAGATATGTTATAAAAATAAAATAAATCTAATAATGATAATGTATATATAAGGGGAAGACTTCATAATAAAGACATCCCTACGAAAATGGGGAGTTGTTTCATTAAGAAATGATAAAAATTTTAAAATTAAAATAAGACTATCCTTAGGGGGTTCATAACCTTAGTGGGAGTTAGTTGTAATCACTATAATTCATAAACTTAGGGTTGAGATAATTATTTTTATAATGTTCAAATATGATGTAATTTTACTTAAATATTATTTTAATAAATATTTTGTGCTTTCAAAAAATGATGAGATTATTTAGTATAAATTTTTCTTAAGAATTTTTCCATTCCATCATGTTTTGGAAATCAAAAACACATTAGCATAATAATACATTGTATCATTATGGAAGTTTATATGAAAGAACATCTAACTAGTTACCTAAGGATTTCTAACATATTTCATGTTGTTTTCTAGATAACTCTAACTATCTTTTCATTAAGATCGAATATGTTCTAGAAATATTAATGATATTAAAGTTTCTTAAGATCTTATAATTTCCCAATATCGTAAACTTTCTTAAATATCATTTAATTTTTAAAGATCATTCATATTCTCAAAATCATACATTTTCTTACATTCAGATTCACCAAGATTTTAAATTCCGAATCACCATATTTCATAGATTCTAAATCACTCATAAAAAAATATTCTGAATCATCACATTTCATAGCTTCTAAATCACTCAGAAAAAGGGATTCAGAACTAGATCATCTCCTTAATTCTTAATCACTATGAAAAAGAGATTCCAAATTAGTATATTTCTTATATTTCAAATCATTCAGAAAAAGGTAATATGAAATAGATTATTTCATTGATTCCGAATCACTCTGAATAACTAATTATGAATCATGTTGTTTCTTAGATTCCGGTTCTAAATAATTTCATGATAATATTATTAACTTAAGATATTATTTCATATTTTTCATAATGTTATCATATCATTCTTAACGTTATGATATTTTTTTAATGTTATTATTTTATAGCCTTCATAATGATATTATATTTTCATAATGTAATGATTCTTAAATTAATATTCCTATATATTATTGAAAATTTAATGTTACTTGTGATAATATATAGTATCCAAATGGTTTCTTTGTTTTAGTTACTATGTGACTGTTATGATTGACACTTGTTTAAGTCCCTCTGATATATCATGGAAGAATGACCATTTTAGGAGAATGTGACCATTGTAAATCTCCCATATAAATAACCATCCATTTGAATGATTTTGACCTATGAATATTTGGGATAATTGAAAATCTGGGAGAGCTCTGCAATTTTTCTTCATATGAAATCATTGATGAGTTTTTATTGTGAACAATATGTTCCAATTGTGTAAATATTCAACAATTTGTTTTATTTATGCGATTATTTTTTTATGTGTACAATCGAGGGATTCCAAGATGAAGGATGACAAAGTTTTTGATAACCTATATAATTAATGGCATCCAAGTTTAATGATGATAGAGGTGCCAATCACATTATATATTGAGGGCTCATGGGGATTGAATGATAGATTCTGATCTTCGTATCGAGGGATTACCTTGCCGTGGGTAAGACCGACATTCTTGAAAGTATAAATCAAGTGATATTTATTCCATGTTTTTGGATAACATTATTATTAGGATAAAATATTTCCTTACTTATTTAATACTTATTAAATTACATGTTATATAAATTCCACTTAATTTTTGTAAAATATAAAAAATGCAATTTTCATACCCATTTTTTTATTAACTATGATTCAAGATTATATATGTTTTAAGATAGAATCATACTTAAGTATACATGTGTGCTTATTTTTTTACATTATCTTTACATTTGGACTTTGGGACCTTCTAATATATTTTCTAAAGATAGTAGAGGGTTTTATAAATGTTATTTGTTTAACATTGTTACAAAATGTTTTCGTAATGAATAAAATGAATCTTTTAAACATACAATTCCCCCCACTTTCAATTGAGTTTATACATGTCATAATTTTATCTTATAGTGATTTTATATAAATATATATATATTCAATGTTACATGGAATGAAAAATATTTAACTGATTAAATTAATCAAAATAATAATGATTCCTAAAAACTTGATGTGCTACAGATATGCTAAGAGTAAAAATAAAAGTCAAGAAGAAAATATTTTTTTTGTATTTTTTTAAAATATATTTGAAATTTAAGTATGTATATAATTTTCTAAGACAACTAAACTATTATATCCATTATGACGAGATATCTTGTATATAGTTCCAATGTAAAAAATTTATCACTAACTCTAGGCTACTAGAATCAGTTTATTTACATTTTATATAAGATGATCTTTAGTAGAAACCACGGGAATTAGATTAAGGAAAACATATGATAAGGAATATAAAACTTATTTATAATTCGATGAAAGTTATATAATAACAGCATAAAGTATTGGTAAGGATAATATTATGTGGGTTTTCCTAGAAACACATCCCAATTTGGATATTACTTGTGGAAGTGGTTCTGGAACAAATTTACCTAGGCATAATAACTCCAAAAGAGGTTCATTGGGATAGCCTCAAACATTATGCAAGTCAAGACAATAGGTGTTACTATGAACCTATATTGAAACTCCCAATAGATATTCTTGGAATAATTACAATTTTTTTTATAAATAATTATTATGGATTTGAAAATATTTTTCTGATTAATAACTTTAATAAAGAAACATTATTTATGATTATGAGATTATCTATGTATAAACTTTTCAAATTATGTTAATTGGTTCACTAGTTAAGGGATTATACATTATGTTTCATAATGTTTTTATCTAAACTATTGTATACAATTGTTTAGAAATAGAACCAAGTGGAAGGAATGGGAACAATATCAATTTACATACCACATTTATGATTTTTTCATACATAGAGTGATAATGTATATAGAGATCAAGTTATAGTTGTAAATAATAAAATTAGAACCATATTGGGGTAGATAAATCATGTTACTTGAAATAAACTTGAATGTATGGAGAATATTTTTGATCTAAACAATAGTGTAACAATGTTAGTCCAATTTATATATCGACAACCTCCATCATTTAATGGGACAAAAAATACATTTGTAGGTCAGAAATGGATAAATTATATAGAGAATATATTTCCCACTTTGGGAAGTAATGAAATGGATAATTTTTTCATAGACTATTATCATATATCAGGATTTGTGGATCCATGGTAGTTATTGATTAAATACACTAGGAATGACTTTGAAATAGAAAACATTGAATGAAGGGGTTGTTAGATAACCATATTGGAAATGTATTGTCCTCATGAAAAATGAGTGGATATGGATAGATAATTCTTGAGTCTGAGAAAAAATCTAGTGGAAATATCTCTATGTATAAAGAATAAATTTCATGGTTATCAGGACATGCTATGGACTACATACATAATTCAAAGTGAAATATTGACTATTTATATGTGTGGCTTAAGAAAATACTTCAAAGGCACTGGTACCACAATCATTATCATCATATCATGTCATAATATCATTTGCTATGAAGATATAGAATGAATTTACCAAAACATATGTAATGTAAAACCTTGGTACATTCCAATAAGAAAAACGAGTTTTCTTCACGTTTGAAGAAAATTAAATAATGATCATGAAAATATGGTTATAAGAGAATTACTCAATGTAATGTTCATTAATAATAAGGATATTGGGAACTAATCAAACAAATTCCCCAAGCGTTAAAGGAATATACTTTAATTGAAGCTATGCAACCTAGGTCAATCTAATGATTTTTGTAAGGACACTGATACTAGTATCCTAGATCTAGTGGTTAAACTATTATATTGGAATAATATAAAAGTAAATTAATCATGGGTCATAACATCATTTCTTATTATGGTAAACTAGACACATAGTTTAATTTCCCATACATTTGAAAACATAAAATACTAAAAATAGTTTATTTTATATTATATTTATTCCCTCAATAATATCAACGCATATTAAAAAAATACACTTCTTGGAATCATGGGGAAAGGAAGCATGAGAAAGGGGTGAGTGATAATTCACAGCAAGGGTATGATTACAATAGGAGATATCATGAATATATAAGCACAATAAATTTTAAATTGTATATAACTAAAACACACACCATTCAATAAATTACATGGGCATAATATTTAAGGAATAAATGATTATCAAATAATTCAATATAAATTATAAAATGATATTGAATATGAAAAATAAATATAAAAAATATTCAAATAATCAATTATAACTTTATTAAATAATTTCTTTGGGATGTAATTCCTAATGCTGGACATATAAAATGTACATTCTACAATATTCAAAATATTCATAAATATATTGGTTAAAACCAATTTAATTTGGCCAAATGATTTTTCACATGAGACCTACCAATTTATTGTGGGTTTATATATTTATGGACTCCACCTATATCTTAAAATTCATATTGTATTATTCATATGAAATTGGTGAATTATAATGAAAAAAAATCAAGTAGAAAAAATATTTAATATTAATACTTACCAAATTCAATAAACATATTCATAAATAATAAAAAGTAATATGGTGAATTATAATATAATAATAAATCAATAATAAAACTTATTATAACAAATTTAAAGATATAACAATGATGATATCAACATAACATATCCCCAATGGATCATATATATAATAAAGTGTTGATTAATAATAAAACTGTAAAATCATCCATAAAAATATTCTTATGGAAAAGGAAATTTTTATTTTGAATATTAAATATTTATATATAAATGTTACTAAAATATTTTAAAAATAATTTTCATTTAATGTAATATTTTATAAGTATAAATTAATTTTTGTAACATTTAGTGGTGAGAGCTGTGGAAATTTCTATTTATACCTTACATGTTAAAATAAAAATTACTTATATATTTTTAGTGAAATCCAAATAGAAATTTCATGGAAAATAATAGGGAAATTTACTTCAAAAATTTTTATAAAACATGAAAAAGGGTTAAAATATATATAATAAATATTTTTGAAAATTTTGAAACCATTTTGGAAAACATTTTTCAAAAACATGGTTACGTATGGAAAAAGATTTTTTATGGAAGAGAGATATGAAATTAGATTTTATTAAAAAAATGGAAAACAATTTTAAGTCAAAAAAAGGAAAAATATAATATTTTAATAAAAAACAACTTTAAAAAAAGTAGAAGAAAGTTAAATAGTTTCTTGAGTAATAGATCATAATATTTCATTATTAATAAACAATCCAGATGAGTGGTGAGATTGTAAAATAAACCATTTCCAATTTGGTAAATTTTGGGTAATGTGATCAATGAAAGAAATAAATTTAAATGAAACCAAAAATACCATGAATATAAATTTCATCATGATGAAATTTATCAAATTTTTTCTATATACCCCTAATAAAAGAACTATGTGTAGAATATGACATATGCAACACGAAAGTAATAGTGAGATGATAAACCCTTACCTCAGGTTTGAATTCCATTATCTGTATCCATACATAGTTAGTATTAGATAGATGTTTATTATAAATCTATTAAATAAATATAATAGTATATTTAATACCATAAATGATTTACTTATTATCTTTTATGACCTATTTAATAATAATTGTGTGTTAAAGTTACTATTTTGGGTGATAATTGTTGTGTTTTTCATGTTTGTTTGGTCTAATAATTTCTATCATTTTATATTGATCATGTTTAAAGAATATAAATAATTTTAAACATGATATAAATATCATATATTTTCATTATACGTTTAATTATTTATATATATAAAATCTACAGATAGAAAATGGGTTACACCGTTAATGGAGATGGTTGGTCGTTCATATGTTTGAACATTTTTTATTTTTTTCTCAATAGATGGAATGAAATGAAAATAAATATCAATTAACCATTTATGAATAATAATTTTTTCACATATTTCATTAATTTTAATCAAATAAATTCTTAATATCATATATGTAAAAACAAAATGAATAACATTTCATATCATAATGTAGAGGCAGTAGTCAACATGTAGGCATGGGTGACGTTAATGTTTTCTAATGGATGGGAAGTTAGGAAGTTTGAATTTATATTATATTTAAATAAATTTTTTTTAGGTAATATATATCACATATATTAATTAAAAATAACCTTAATACCTAACATGTAAATCATAATATAAAATATAATCACATCGTTTCTCAAGGTAGTAGTTTATCGTACACACAAGTGATGGTATCATATCCCCATGGAAGGATAATTAAGAACATATATATGTTAAAATAATTATAAATGTATAAATAATTCATAAAAATATTATTAAAAAGTGAAATCCATAATTATATACATTTATGAAAGGTTTTGATGGAAAATAAATTAAATCTGTTCATGATGATTTAGTCGAACGTAAATATGATTTACAGTTTCATTTCCTATTTCATTGATGTGGAGACCGATATGGGATATGACATTGAAATAATAATATATTAGTATAATATAGGATACATTAATATTTATAACATCCTATTATTTTAAAAAAATAATTTGTTTTGAGAAATAATAAAACAAATACACATGTTTTTGAATTTTACCTCTTCTTCGGAGAGCCTCTTCACGTTTATACCTAAAGCGTTATTTAGAGAGATTCATATTTAAACTAAGGAATGTATTATTTTGTTATGAATTTATATAATATATATTTTTTAGTTATTTTCTCATAAAAAATGTTTTGGATTCTTGATATGGGGTAGGGGGGATGTGGTGTCCATTTATAAGACGGGGATAAGGCATGCATGGAATTTTTGAAAAGGTAAAATGATACCCATGTTTTTCTCATAAAAAAATCCTCATAAATTAGTAATTATATATCTTTATGTGTTATAACTTCTAAATATGTAATAAATTCTGATATTGGAAAATTTTAAGTAATTTTTTACACTTAACATCTTAGTTTAACCCCAAGTAAATCCATTTTTACCTTAATTATAACAATTAATTCTTAGTTTTTTTCTATTCATTGTGGTAAAATAATAAGTCCACCTTATTAGATCATATAAATTAATATTATCTAAAATATTTAATCTATTTTACAAATTAAATATATATTATAATAGAATTCAATTTAAAAATAACCTCGTAGACACGTAAAAAACAATGTTTCCAATACAAAACATTCAAATGTTTAAAATGTTTTAATATCAGCATTCAATATGTAATTGATCCAATTACCTATATTATTTAAATTGAAATATAATTGGAATAATTTTACTTGAAATCCAATTTTTAATATAATTTAACATTACAAAAAATTTAAACAAAATGTAGTTTTCAATAATAATCTGTGTATTTCAGTATTCATCAAAAACATTATTTATTTTCGTAAATTCAAAAAAATTCACCCTTGTATAATTTTTAAAAGTTTATTTAAGCAATTATATTTACCTTTTAAAATTATTTTTCTTAATGTGATAAATATTAATTTTAAAATATGGGTTCAAGTGTAATGAAACAGCCTTTTCGATAAATACTAATTTTCAGAGAACATTACATTTTCATTCAAATGTTTTTAATTTCTTTATAAGAAATATATAACAATTAAATTTATATTATACAAGTTTATAAAATATAATTTTCATAATTTATTTATTCCTATTAATCCTCTCCAAAATAATATATTGGTTTTAATGGTCATGTTAAAATAAATTTTTTTTAATATCATATTGTATTTCGTTTAAACCCAATGATGTGTGGATCACATGATATAAAAGAGATTGAATTTATTTAAAAACAAATAAATAAAAATGTTTCAATATCTTAATTTATCTTCTATTCATGTTGTTTCATTTCATACACACTATCAAATATGATGTTCATCATTTAAAATATCATGGGGTTACATTCTCCCCAACATCAATAAATTGTGTCCTCGTAATTAAATCATGATCACCGTAATAAAGTGTATGAATTTTGGAAATAGATTTCATGAAAAATACACATCATAAGATGGATAATAAAACTTCCTTTGTATAATATATAAAGTTAAGTATTGTGGTCATCTATAATAAAACATAACTAGGTTTTCAAAATAAGAGACCGTTAGTGGGATGTAATGATATGTACATCGAAGAAAAGAAAAAATTATTGTGAAAAGTGATATAGATCCTTGAAAACATTAATTTCTGTGATAAAATTAAATTTAATGAACAAAAACCCATAGGTATATAAAGGGTGAAATGAACATCAGTTCAACAGAAATAAATGTATTATGTCTGAAGCACTAAAATTACCTTTTAACGAACCGTATTCTCCACAAAAGAGTAACAAGATATTATTAATTAATTTACTAAAACAAAAAATTATCATAACATGTAATCCAATATAATCAATTAATATCTAAAACCTTAATATTAACTACCAATATTCAAATAAATCCATATCGTAAATTTTTAACCTTAAGACTTATAAAAAATATTGCAGAACAAATTCAAAGTGCTGAAATATAGAAGGACATTAACCCATCATTATATTTTCCAAAAAATAAAAAGTTTCACTTAATAAAAAATTATAAATATGTGATTACATTAAATAAATTAAATACATAATGACAAAATTCATTCTACCAAAAATGAATTCAAATATTGTGAAATATATTCCAAAAATCCAAACACGTAGTAAGCTCCAACATATATAACAAAAACCATCAAATAACTAAAATATTTTAATTTTACCAACATTATCCCATAAACATAATTTATCATTATTATATAAAAATTTATCACATATTAAGAATTATATTCCATCATTCATGTGTTTTCGAAAATGAAATACTTTTTACGGAATAACTTTTTTAGTTTGTCAATACTATTCAACATATTATCATAAATAGTTAATAGAAACGTATTGTAGTACAATCCAAATAGATTTCTTAATAGTACTTTCCATAATATCACTGATAAAACAATCCTTTATCATAATTAATAAATCCAAACAAAATAACATCAATCATTCCACTTTGTCTATAGTAATAGAATATAATTTACTATGATCCCTTGGATTATTTCAATTAATATTCCCTTGATTCTTGAGGAATTTAATTGATTAGTTCCCCATATCTTTATATATTATTCATTCCACACTAGAATATTATTTATTTACCTTAAAATCATGACTATGAATGTATTTCTCTCCATAGTTTTAGAAAAATCCCATTACTTTCAAAAAAGTACCAAGCTGACTATTTCCACAACTATTATAAGTTGGAGAATCCTTCTTTCCCTTATTACCCCTATCTATTTTTATTATTATTTTACCTCTGTCTATTTATTCCCATTTAATCAATAATTCTAAAATAATTCTTTTTAATTTATGATATAACATTATAATATGTCCCCGTATGATGTGAATTTTTGGGATACTAGTTTCATTCAAAATATTAATATAATCCCATCAATGAAATGATTATTATTAAACTTTTGATTATGTTAAATGATACCATTCCCATAATTTTCACTAGGTTCCATCTAAAAAATACAATGTAATTAATCAGATCAAAAATACTATGAAACATAATTAGTAACCCCAAATGTAGCGATACACATAATGTATTTGAAAATGGTATTCATGGATTATCTCATTATCAAAAAAATGGTTGAATTGGGAATTTTTTCAAATCATAATAATATTTAGAGGTCCTTCATAATGGTTTGCAGTGAAAATGTGAATTATCATAAGAATATCCCCTATAAGGGTCGGACCAGGTGCACAGTAAGTCCCATTTTTTTCACCAAGTAACACATGAGGTAAAAAACACCCATTTTTATAAGTTATAACCCCTATGTACATCTCTTCCAAAAAAAAATCCAGATGTAGTATCCATATATTGATTTATTTGTCAGAAAAACCCCATAAAATCTTCAAAAATAATTTATGTTATTATTCTATAAATAACTAAAATATCATTCATAGGGTTGTTTTCCAAAATCTATTTTCCCAAAATCTAATTAAAAATGTTTCAACTAAACATCCTTTAATAACAACTATAATGACCCTGAACCTAGTATCCTAGAGTCGTTTGTTACTTCATTACATTGGTATAAGATACAAGGAATCATATCCTAAAGTACAGAATATTTTATTTTTCATTGTTAACTAGATATATAATGGGATTTAACATAAATTTGAAAACATAAAATACAATAAAATATTTTATTTGAGATGATCCTTATTCCCTCTATCTTATCCCTACATATTAATCATAAAACACTTCCTTGAATCATGAAAAATGGTTAAATAAGAAAGGGGTGATCTCTAATGCTCATTAAAGGGTTGTGTAAAGCATATGATATCATGAAAAAATAAGCATAATCTATATATAAATGTAAATAACTAATTCACATTCTCTTAAAACATTTACCTGAGAGTAATATAAATTCTCTAAAGGAAAATTGAAATGATGCAATGATAATTTTTTGATATAAAGGAAGTTTAAACTGCCTCCATATGCTTCTGTGGCTGTTTTCAAAAACAACCGCTAAATTGTGTGTTAGGAAACTATTTGTAGCTATTAAAGATGTTTGATGACAGTTTATGGGAACCGTCGTAGTTGGGTCATTTTCACGGATGGATTTCTGCCCAGGGGAATACTTTTGTTAGAGGTGGTAAAATCTACCACAAAAAAGTATTGGCCAGCTGGGACAAACCTACACCCAAAACAATATAACCACCAAGAAAAAAATTAGAAGATAGGAAACTCTAGTGGCGGTTAGAACCATGACTATATTTGAGACCGTAGCGGCGGTTAAAACAACCTATAATAGAAAAATATTGACATTTAAAAACCGTTAAAACCACCTCTAAATGTACTTATTATAGTTAGCAGTGGTTAAAACCGTTGCTAAATTATAGATTTACAAAAAAACAACCATCATCTGGAGCCCTTGTACAACTTCCCTGAAAAAAAAACCATTCCAAGAATATCAAAACAACAATAAAATACATACTACAGTGAATATGAAAATAGATGCTTAACTAAACACAAAAAAATTCATCATTCAGTGAGTAAAGGAATGTATATAAACATATCACATGGAATAATCCTTGTATCCAATAAAATGTAGTGGTGAATTTACATGTTTACACCTCTCTGATTCTTATAAAACTTTCCCTTTTATATTTTATCTTCCTGTTATTTTGAATTTATTAACCTCTTGTATAACTAAAAATTTTAAACCTAGGTTCATCCACATTTCTATCATTAGACACCCAATTCAAGATTTGATGGAAGCATTAGATAGATCAATCTAATTCAAGCCCCACTAATACATTCTATTTTAGTTTCCCATTGGATCCTTTTTTGCTATATAGGCATAGGAACATTTTCCATAATATCATGGAACAAAAACGTTTATCAAAATTCACCCAAAAATATTGAAATATAAAGACGATATCGGGAGAGGCATCATCTATGACCTTTAGGTTGGTAGTCACGTTGTTTTTACTTTGGGGATCGATGTTTTATAATTAAGCCACTGTGTCATACACCATAGTTGGTTATGCATCTCTATTTAAGTGATTTATGTACTCAAAATTGTCCATTGAAAACTCATATGTACTTTTCGATTGTTGATTGGATGTTCGCATGTTGCGTGAAACTTATATGGCCACCCATTGGGCGATCTAGGTGAAATGGGACAATAGGATTTTTTTTTCAAATGTTGGTGCTTCCACATATCTTCTGGAATTGTTCAATAATGTAATAACTTTTTATATATGATTAATTTATAAAACCCAAGGAATCCCTTTGGTGTTTGGAACAATTATTGTTGGAATTTCTAATGTAGGAAATTTCCTAGATTAACATGTCACCATCTAAGAGACTCCATTGAGATTATATATGGGTTTTCCATGTTTTAATGAATTAAATGAGTTAAATTTAACTGATAATGTGAAATGAATAATTAATGATGGGTTTCCTTTATGAAAATTAGTCAATTTGTTTTAAATGGAATAACCCCAAGTAATTTTAATGTCATGATCTTAATTTATGCATTATAAAATACCTTATAAGAATTAAAATCTTTAAATTGGAATTGAACATGGATAACAACATGAATAAGAGGTTATTCATTATGAATAATGACACAAATGATTTTTCCTTTACTACGTATATGGTGTAGATTGAAGAGAGGGATGTGAGGTAGTTCCCCTTGCTAGTTATATTTAATATATGCCTTTATAGAGGTTGCGGTTGATTGTATGAGATTGTTGAGGAATGAGATATCAAAATTCCTTACATGCAGTGTTGAGCATGGTGTATCACAAAAAAGTTACTATATAAGTATTTGGATTGACTCACCACATTCCATGACTAGAATTTTGACCTGAAGGCACTCCCAACATCCCGTGTGTTGTTTCATGGCATCTCTCAATCTATTGGGATATAGGGAAAGTACGCATTTACAAGGGCACATAGGCTCATTAGACTGGTTAGGGATGTCTGAGTTATTCCATGGTCAATTCTTCAGTATTATAATATGTATATGGTTTCGTAAAACTTCACATACCTTGGAAATATATATGGATGAAATATATATAAACTATATATATTACAACTATATATATATTAACTGTTTATATTTTTATTCCATCCAGGTGTCGATAAATTTAAACCCTCATACAGTCCATTAGGATCAAGATTGGGTGGTTATTTATTTATTCCTTAGTTACTCAAAAGATGTGGGTTGGAGTATGTTGGTGGTAGACCCTTTATAATGGGAATAATTATGTGGTAATATTATCTTTGGATTAATTTATGTGTGTGTTTCGTGTGGAATTATTATAAATGAATCATAACATAGGAATTAGGTAAAATCGTATCTCCCTTGGGTTATTCCATGTGGAATTAATATACTTTTCACTAAAGATATAAAAAAGGTAAAATCATCTATCCCAAGGAAAAGGGTTCCAAAATTTTAAGAGTGATGGATTACGATCAAGTATCATATTTGTTTCAATCTTGATATTTCTTCGGAAAGGGAGTCTTTAGTACGGTTTCCTTAGAA
Source organism: Viscum album (assembly GCA_963277665.1). Classification (NCBI taxonomy): domain Eukaryota; kingdom Viridiplantae; phylum Streptophyta; class Magnoliopsida; order Santalales; family Viscaceae; genus Viscum; species Viscum album. The sequence goes on from OY728142.1 coordinate 1,699,477,574, forward strand.
GGAATGGAAACTAGCTCCTAATATATTTTCACTCCCATTTTACATCCTTTGTATTTTGATGTGAGGGATATAATAAAAGTGATAAAGCACATTTCTTCGAAGGGAAGAGTGTATCGTGAAAGGGGTTGATATATTCTATCAAGGAATATGGATGCTTATAATAAATTATTTTTGATAGGGTAGTTGATGTTATGAATGGTAAATAACTGACTATTTAGTATATTTTACATTTTTTAGGTAAGGTTGTCCTAGAGATTCTACTGGGAGTTTCCCATCAGTATGTCATGCCTACTGAGAAAATGGACACTGTCATTCACACACCCTCACTATTCTTAGAGGCCACATTGGAAATGGTGGTAAAACCTCATTTTAGAAAGTGTATAAAAATTTCCCTTAATCACATATCAGAATCTTTGGATTCCAACTATTTTTTAAAATTTTGGATACTAGGATAATTCCACAATAAAGGGTGATCTATCTTAGAATTGTTAGCGAGACACACATTCGCATCCCTTAGGATTGATACAAGATCATAACTTAGAAGTACTTCTTAGAAATTGAAAAGTACTGGTAAATGCATTGGGCTAAAAAATGTAGGATAAGTTAGTATAAAAAAATGAATTTAGGAAAAATGAATCATACATAATGATTCATCATAATAAATATTCAATATATATGGTGCATAACACTCTTGAGAAATCACGACATAAAAGGAAATATCAGAAATCAAAAATATATATAAAAAGAAACATATGAAATCAAGTTAATGTTAGGTCATGAAAATGTTTGGAGGAAACTATGTGACACACCTGATATATATACAAACTGAATCTTATAATATTATTCCAAATATCAACAATACTACTAATTAGTATCCAATGATGAACATATATCGTCACCCTCTTCACCTCCGTCTCCGCATCCAGCTTCCACCTGTATATTAATTATATTGAAAATTAAATCGTGTTACATATTTATATTTAAACATAAAACCAATAAATGTTTGAAAACTAAATTATTTTGAATTTTTTTGATTTAACTACTCACCACAAGTCGATGCAATACCACCGACGGTATTTCTTCTCCTCTTCTGATGTATATCATTCAATGCTTTCTGGAAAGAGGATATCTATGCCCAATGGTCTTGAAATGTGTTTCATAGAGAAACAATCTCTCTCTGGGAATATCTGTGTATGGAATGACTACAACCAAGAGTAGATGCAGCTGAAATCCCTGATGGCCTGCGAAAGACCTCAGATGGTACGAGTCCCAAATCCATCCTGCACACTCAATTAGGATGCTTCTTACCATGGACTTTAGCAACCAGGTCTTCCTGGGAGACTGAGTAGGACCTCCCAGGATTGTTATACCATATTAATTTAATTTTTTACTATAAATAAAATATTAACATATATAAACATAGTTAAAACTAATAATAAGTTATTATAATGAAAAAAATGATTTCATACACCAACTTCTTTGGACAGATCATTAACAAAACTTCCACCAGATTTATTTTTAACATCCGACCACAATTCAGTTCGGGATGCATCGTTCCCTAAATGTTGTGACTACATTAAGCAAATATAAATCAACAATTTAATATTTTAAATAGATAATATTTTCTTACAAATATTTAAACTAATGAAAATATTACCAGAGTCGATCAGCTTCTATAAAATCTTTTTGACCCCAGCTTGATTGTATTATTTCTTGAGAGATCCTCAAATATATAAAATTCAATTTAATAGAAGTTTATTCAATGTCATATCCTCTTAATATACTTTTATAAATGCAAAATGGGGATAATATAATAATATAAAATAAAATACCATCTGCTTCTCATCACAATGTCTGGAAAAAAAACATTCCAATATTCGATTGGTGTCCCATTGGGTAGCTTATCATACATTTGTTGGACGGTAAACGAAGTATTTTTGTCATTGCTCCACAATATCCATTTGAATTCATTCCATTTCTTACTAATAATTATCAACATCCACTTTCGTGCTATCACATCATCAATTGTAATGTGGAAAAACAACTGCATACAAAAATTCATTTCGAACATTTTAATAACATGATATTCAATTACCACAAAATGTATTAAAATTAACTTTATTTGGGAATCAAAAAATTCATTTTTTTCAACTTGTAGGAACATGTCTCCAATCATCATAAGAAATAGGAAGGGAAATGGGCTCTACTACCAGCTGGCCTAGAATTTGGCATAGTAACCCCGCAATGTCATCTGTAGGGACCCCATATGAATCAAATGGAACATTTATCATCTCTGCATTCATATTACACACATCTAAACAATTTATATTTTTATCCAGAGATTCATTTTTTTCATCATTAATGAACAAAAAATTAGTCTAATAAATGGTCAATAAATTTATTTATATTAAACTTTTTACCTATAACAGTGACCATCCAGTATGCCCGTGATGAACTACTAGTGTTGTGCCACCGCCCCGCTATTGAGGCTATTGAAGGGGGAGTCAAAATATCATCGTCTAATGGGACGCTCATAGAGGGTGTGAGATATGGTGCAGGGCGAGATGGTGTAGGGAGCAGGCAGTTGGTTTCTCATATTCCATAGGGAGAGAGAGATGGATAGTTATCTTGTCATTGTAGTGGATGAAACAGTGTATCGCTTCCTCCTTGGAAATCCTATCGATTAATCTAATAAAATTAAGTTCAGAACATATATTTCAAAAAACAATATTTAAAAAAAATTAAAATTGATAATATATGCCTCGTACTAATAAACCAAATATACATAACAATGTTAAACAATGGATACACAAATAAAATAAGTGGTTGCTGAATGAATAAATAATTGTATATACAATCATTTCCCCCTTAAATCATATCTATTTCCTGATCCATTACATTATCCACTTCATTCAACCTTTCTAGTACAATATTTTCAATATCATGATGGAAAAACAATTCTGCATCTTTTTATTGATGATATTCAATTTGAGAGGTCAAATCTTCCACTTCATTACCCATATCATACAAATCCCTTTGTATTATTTGAGCAACTACACTCCACCCTTTATCAAAAAATCATTCACATAATATACCATTTTTTATTGTGATGATAAGATATATGGATCATGCGATTCATGATCATGAAAATCCATCAAGCGAGGGAAGTTCACAGAAGTAAATTTCAAGGAGTCTCTTTTAGCACCTCTGATAATATCAACCCAACTTCATTGGAATAAAACAATTGAAAAATGCATAAGGTAGTTTAATTCAATAATATCAATCTAATATCAATATTAACCAACTTCATAAAATGTAAATATACCACTATTATATGTTTTCAAACCCCTTTCTCGATCGATTGTAATATATCTAAAGATATTCACATTGTAAGCATCAAACTTTCTAACTTGTTTTAGAGGACCTTGATCAAGAAACTTCAAATATTCTGAATAATATTATCAAGTATCAGTATTCACGATCTAAAATAAGAAATATGATTTATTAGATTTTCAAAAAATATCTGTAAAACTAATAGTCATATTTATTTCAATATTTATGAACATTCAAGTCATGAAAACCACTCTACAAGCTCTTGATGAACAGATTTACTTATATATTTTTCATTTTGTGTTCAGCCTCTCATTTGTCGTTTTGTTTGTATCCTAAACCCTTCAATAAATGGATCTGAAATTTGACTATTCATTACCACATATCTATGTACCATTATAATTAAAATTCTGTCAGATTGATCAGCCAACAACATGGACTATTTTTTGATTTCTGATGTATTTGAGATTGAGTTGATATTTCGTAAACATGTCCAACTTGATTAAATCATGTCTCAATATCATCTAAGTATCGAGAATAAATGGTAAGACACTACTCAGCCAAATAGCCAACAACAATAAAGCCTTCTGGATGAGCTATATTTCTCATATATTATTTCAAATTGCTCAAGATATATGTGAAATAAAATATACATAATTATCCATTTAATTAAGTGAAAAATATTGTCTACTAAACCAAAAAACATATAAATAATGTACCTCTCAATTGGATACATCCATCAATAATGAACAGGGCCTCTTAATTTAGCTTCCTCAAACAAATTCCCAATTAAATGTATCATGACAGTAAAATATGATGGAGAAAAGATCATCTCCATTGCAGAAAGGGTCAATACAATCCTATCCTAGAGGTTGTCAAGTTGAAATGGATATTGAGATTTCTCACATAATTGTCTGATATATGTGAAAAATTATAGTACAACCTCAGTAACATTTTCATGTAATAATGTATGCAATGATAATAATAGTAACTATTTTAAAAAAATATGTGAATCATGACTTTTCAATCCATGTAACATACAAATATTCAAGTCAACACACCTTGAAATGTTACTTGAATACCCATCAAATACCTTCACATTAATTAAAAATCTATGTAATGTATCTTTGTCCCTATTTTTCATTGAAAAAATATCTAGAGCATACTTTTCATTCTCATTTAGCCAGAGATCATGTTTTTTGTTCATTACATGTAGGTATTTGCGATCATTGAGACAATCCTTCAACTTTCCATACTCATTATGCTATGTGAAAATCAAGTTTTCACAAAAATTCTTCTTAATATGCATAAAATCAATATTATACCGCAACAAATTAAATTCCCAATAAATAAGTTTTAAGAATATACTTTTTTTCTTCCACTATTACGTTCAAATTTCACATGATGACGCACTTCGAACCCATTTCCTGCTATCATCCATATGACGAACCTCCCCAAATTTTATTTCAACATTTTCATGTTGTGTGAATATTTCCAAACCAATTAACAACTTTAGATGTGGTCTACGATCAATGAAACCATTAAATTGTTATATTTTTAGCTGAAATCTATGAGATGAGTCGAGAAATCTTTGATGGCACTATAAGAACAATTTTCTACACTAAGGTTGCCATTTGTGCTCAAAATAAATGTTACAAACAAGAAAATACATACCCATGTAAATGTCTCAACTTGATAAATTCCCAAGCCTAGATAAGTCACTAATGGTCCACATTAAACCATCATGCATTTCGAACATTTTTTTTATAAGAAGCATTATGTGTCTCAACACTGTTTCTCCATAACTCCAGTAATTCTTCAATCCAAGGTTGAAAGTATACAATAATATCATTTCGAGGAATTTTTTTTTCTAGGAATAATGATGAAAATGATAAAATATGTTTGTTGAAAACACATCCACAGAGGTATATTTCAAGGGATCAAAACAACTGTCCAAATGTTATAAATGGTAGTTAAAGTCCCAAATGGGTTGAATCCATTGACAACCAATCCCAATCGAACATTCCTAGGATTAGCTGAGAAATATTTATGTAATAAATAAATTGTCTTCTAGGATTTTGAATCTCATGTTTTTCTCATTAACCCATTATTTTTATTATCTAAAAAATTCGACTTCTAGTGTTTGACAGTTTTCGATGACACGAATATTCATTTCAATCGAGGCATTAAAGGAAAAGAACACAAAACCTTTGTAGGTGTGTTCCCTTTTTTCTTTTTCATGAAAGTATGTTGATTTAGACTTCCAACATCACCTATTTATTGCCATCTATAAGAATAATATTCTTAGTAATTCTGTTTATTGGAATCCTGTCACCAATAAAGTATAAAATCATTGGGACATTCATGTATTTTCGTATAATTCAGATCAATCCTGTAAAAATATTTGTTCATATTTTAAAAGGCCTTGGGGGTTTTTTCTTCAGAAAATGCATCATGAATGAATTCCAATATCTTGGACATTTTATTATATGTAATTCCACATAGACATTTGATATAGTACAACTTCAGCAGAAATAAAATCTTTGAATATTTCAAACATCCACTAAACAATTATTTATTTAAATTGTGAACTAAATAATGAAAAGCATTTTGTTCAGTGAAGCTTTCTCTTACATTTTTCTCTACATAATCAATAAGAAGAACCAATGTTATGTTACAATATTGATCTGGTTGTGTTACAGTCGCAAAAACATCACTTGTCACATTCTATTTTTTTAAACCCTCATTTGGTTGTTCTGTTATGTTTTGATGTTGATAGTGGTGTCTTGTTGTGCCAAATGCATCATTCATAAGGATTTTCATTTCATTTTTTATTATCTATGAAGTTGGGAGCTCATTATATGGATTAAAATCAATGATAAACCTTTCTATAACGTTGGATTCTCCAAGAAAAATACAACACAAATATTGACTACGGAATTTATTCTGTATTAAATGTCCATAAAATTCATCTCTCTTCAACCATATTCTAAATTTACATTTAGACATCGATATTATATTCTACCTTCAAATGATCGATTGGAAATTTCAAAATCTAAAATCTCTTTCAAACACATAACATACTGTGGTGTGTTCCTTGGTAATGTGATCCAACTTTTATCTATGTATATCAAAATGTGCCTACAAAATAGTAAATAATAAATTAAAACACATAGTTACTACACAATAAGGAAAGAGATTCATTAATACTAGTTGAAAGAATATATAAATATGCTACAAAAGGTTTTCCTATATAAATACATATGGTAAATCACCCACTAAGAAATAAAAGTACATATGTGCATGAATGTGTATACTTATACATATGTGATTACAAAATCACTTGATGAAACTAGTAGATAGTGATTATTTTCTTAAGCAATATACATTTTAAAAAGATAGTGAGTATTTTCAGATATATTTGAGAATTATTATCAATAGTAAAACATTTAAGAGTTATATTGAAGCATTATATTAGAAGGGAACTTGTAGAGCATTAGGATGTTTTCAAGTTGATCATTTTGATATACTAGTTAGTTGAATTGGAATTATTATCTTCTACAATTCATGATATTATACTAAACCAACATTATTCAAAGTTAATAATTATTTTTAGTGTAATTCTTTGACTTTTATTATTTTTATAAGAGGAACAATAATTTCTTGTATGATAATAATATAGAAAAATTGGGTTTTCCATTATCATGTTATTTAAATTAATAAAATAATAATACATGCACTTTATAAATGCACAAAATTTATAATATATGGTATAAAGATGTTATTCCATGAAACAATTCAAATTCAAAACTCATTAATCTATCCTAAAAACATCACCCCTTTTATAACAAACCCTTTCGTGGTTTAAAACATATCAAATGAATTTCTAATAATTGAAATATAATATAAAAACATTCCCCTAACATGAAAGCATTAACACAACAAACTCAATGTAAGTAAAGAATCAAGGATAACTATGAAGGAAAATTCCCTATATAAATTAGTAAAGTATTCCAATAAACATGTGGAAACCCATTAATCAATATCAGTAGTAAATCATTGGAGGAATAATGCTTCAATGAAATTCCATCCAAGTAAAAATGAAATACATAAGCTAATAAATAATTAATGTCACAACACGTAATAAATATTGTCAGGAAACACATTAGAAAGTAATGGGACAAGTATAATACATGAAATGGTGGACCTAATTAAAGCAGGTTAATGGTCACACATCTATCAAACAAATCACTCTAAACCCAATCTCATCTATTACACCCCACTAGCTCGGTATTTTGTACAACTAGTGGTAACTAGAATGTGTGTAATCTCAATGTGGATATAAACGTACCATGACTTCCCACTTAGTATCCTAGGGTTACCTATAAAATAACTAATGGTGCTGATACACTTTTAAAGTGAATATCATAAAATGAAAATAATAATAGCCAAAGGATAACATTATAATGAAATCCTTCCCACAGCCTACATTTATCTTATAATGAGCCCCCACCCTTAAGAAAATCATGAATCGCATAAAAAACAACCATCACATGGATACATATGACATCATAAATAAATGAAAAGGGGATCAACAAGAGAACAAAAAACCATTCAACTAAAATATAAACTCACAAAGTGCCATCCAAGACTTACAATTATCAAATATAATATATTCATTTGTAAATCCGTTTTTAAAATTTTTTGGAATCCAAAAAAAAATAACGAAAATTACAATTCCATTTCTTAAAACAAAAATTACCTTTAAAATAAGGAAACCATTTAACCCCCAAACGGTAACCCACATTGAAAAACCAATTTCCCTTAAAATCGGATGACCATTGTGTTTTTATTTTATAAAACCATTCTTTTAATTTTATCAAACATTTCTAATGTATAATATAAAAATTTTCAAATAAATTTCATTCAAACATAAAAATAAAACCTTTTAGCCATAAGAAATCCATTTTGTGTTATATAAACCCATTATAAACCAAAACAAGATATCCCAAACCCCCATTATCAGAATTTGAAATTAATTTATAAATACAAGTAAACATAAATCCCTTAAATAAAATTCAATGAAATAGAAACACTGACCTTAATAAAATTCACCGGCGGCAGGGAGGCGAGATAGGGTTCGAGTCATGTGGGGGTCATGGAAAAAAGGTGTAGTGGCTGGGTCGGGGGGAGAAGGGGGTTTGGGTCAGGTTTTGGGGGAAATTGGCGCAGATGGATGGGGAGAATGGTCAATGGTGGGGAGGTGAGCTGGGGTTTAGAGATCCTAGGGATCGGGGGAAAAAGGTAGGGTCATGGGGGTCTAAGAGAGAAGGTGATCGGGGTCCGGGGGATGTTTCGCCGCAGAAAGAAAAATGGTTTATTAGAGGTTTTTAATGAACCACTACTGAACACTTTTTAAAAAAGGTTCAGTAGGAGTTTAAAAAAATGTCTCTTAAAGAACTCCACTAAAATTGATTTATGTTGTTGTGATTTAATAAACAATGATCAAATGATTCTATATAACTAATCCCATGAGAGTGAAACATAAACAAGAATATCATAACTAATTGAATATTCACTTGGAACATAAATAAATAATCTCACAATAAGGGGGTGAATGATTTAATGTTACTAATGAATATTGTCATAAAAATTGAAAAGAAATTTTAAATCTATTGGTAAAACTCATATAATTTGGAAAACTGATTTTTTCATGCTATAAATACATAGAGGTACTATATGATTAAATTTCACACCCATCTTATAATATGTCCAATTTATTCCTCATATTAATTTTGTGAAATATAATAAACATAAACATTCATTTTGAAAAACTATGAAACACATTGTTAATACTTATCCTAATCAATAAACATAATCATAAAATATCCAGATAATTATAGTGAATGTTAAAAAAATTACATTCTTAGTAAAACTGATTATTATCTATAAAAATAATAAATAAGAATGATATCAATATAAATTATACACATTAAGTCACATGTAAAATAATGTTTTGATGTATTTGATAGTTAATAATTCCATAAAAGTATCCTAAAAAATATTCTTAAGGAAAGCAAACTTTTTATTTAGAAAATACTGTTTTTGAAAATAAATTTTCCAAAAAAAATTAAAACATCTTTTAATATAATTTAACCATGATAAGATATGAAATAATTCATAAAACGTCGAGTGGTCATGATATAAGAGAATTTTGTTTATGTCATACATGATAAAATAAAAAATAAATCCATATTTTTGGTAAAATCCAAATGATATTTTTTGGGAAAATTACATGAAAATTTCAATCATTTTTTTAAAGTAAATTATGTAAAATTTTATTACAAATTGATCATTTGGATAATTTGAATAATTTATTAATATTTTATTAAAAACACATGTTTTTTTCTAAAAACACATTCTTGACTGAGTAGAGAAATAAGTTCAATTTTATTTAAAAAACTATATTACTAGAAATTAATTTTTCTTAAAAAGAATAATGTTAATATTAATTGAAAATTAATTTAATATTCAGATTATAAAAACAATCATGAGTCTATTGTGTACCAACCCAAAAAATTTACAAAAATATTTATTATAGAATGAATGGATCACTGAGGCTCTACAAACACCAAATTTTAATAACCTATACATTTAAAAATATTATTGCAACTATTGTTATGGGAATTTAGAAAATTGGATATTCAAGGTTGTGATTAGTATGTTATTTGGAGGCCGATAAGAAAAAAATAATTTTTGGTGAATAGGAACCTACCCTTATGAATGGTAATATACCCTTATAAATTGTGATATAACCTAATGAATAATAACCATAACAATGATAATATATAAATAATATCGAAGTGGAGATACAATATACCTATGTTTTGGAATTAGTAAATAAATATTTTAAAATAGTTTTTTAAAATAATTTTTTATTTTAATTAAATGTTTAATTAATCTCATCTTAAAAATTAGTTTTGAAAAATGGACTTAAATTTTGAATTCAACATGTCAAAGAATGTATTGGGTGAAATTTTGGTATTTTTTTGAAATACTTGAATTTTTTATAAATAGTAGAATAAGGTAAAATAACGGATATACAAATTATCACTTAAATCCACTATCTTATGACATCATAAGTGATGTAAGCCAACATTGTTTTATATGAACTGAATTCATTACTATTTTTTTTCATGTAATCATCACTATTTCTGGACTTGAAGGAAAATGTTAACCTAATGATTAACAAATTATAAAAACCCTCCTCTTCTCCACTATAAAACCCCCTTTCAGTCCATCAACTCTTTACACCTACATTCCATGAAGCTCCTCAATGTTATTCCCAAATAAACATACATATTCACTCCCCACATCTAATTATCTCTTGGTTTTTCCAAAATAAAAAAATCCATTCCCTTAAGGAGGGTCTCAAAGATTTTATTTATAGAGGCGAATCACATTTCTTATTTATTTTGTTTATTTTCATTTTATCTTATTTTATAATTTTATCCTCACCTCCTCTGTCCAAATAACCATGATAGATCAATTATCTTCTATATATTATAATTATATCATGTTAATGGAAGAACCCCTATCAATATCCTTACTCTCTCTCTCTTATTTTTTAAACAAAATCAGCGTCAATGAGGTGCCAATTTATAAACTTCCTAGATGACACAGTTTTATTCTTCAATTTCTATTTCATTACTGGTGACTAAACCATTATTATGTTTTAACCAAACATTAATATATGTATTATAACCTAATTAACATTCAGGAACTAGTATATGTACATATTATTATATCATATGACCAAAGTAGTTCTTAATAATTAAATAAATTCTAAAATAATCTATGTGAATGTCATCAATATTTCATCTAATTATTCATCCTCTTTCCATGTAACAAAATAACAGAAATTACCATTAAAACATTTTTAGGTTCATTAATAATATGTAATTTTAATTATGTATATTTACATGCATTCCACATGAGCTCTATTACGTAAGAACAAGTGAACCGATTTTGAAAATAAAGAAAACGAACATTCTAGAATTTATAAATTCAATACAATAACTTTTCAAATAAGGAATAAATGAACTAAGATGAATTATGATAAATAAATATATGTCTAATAGGTTCTTAAATAAGTAATTAATAAGTCTAATTTTATATTCCTGGACATTAAGTTCAAGAGCGGAACACATTCGAACATATGGTAAGGGTTTCTTCATCTCAATTCCATTTTTGTGAGATTATCCATATTTACTAATAATACTTGTGAATGGTGTATTTTTACAACCCATTGATGTAAGATATCATAAATATATCTATTTTTACGGTATTAAATGTATCATTTTATTATTATCAATTTTGGGGTATACGAATCCTTTTATTACAAAGTGGTAATGGTTTTCCACCAGAAAAACCATTTTCATTCCGGCTACATTTATTATCTAATTAACTATATGAAATTCTTATGTATTATTATGTACTTTTTATAAATTATGTGTGGGTGTTTTATAAATCTTTACAAACCAACATAATTCCTTATTTAATTGGTAGTTATACATTTTAAAAGGATCTTTCAAAATTATTTTTGAAATACAAACCTAATTTAATGGATCTTTTCAAATTCTTACCCATTTTCAAGTATAAACCAGAATATATTTTAAGACACCATTATTTTTGTAAAAACACTAATTTTATCATGAAAATGATCTTGGATTATTTATATATTTAATATAACAAATGTGTCTATCCGCTATAAATTATATTTAATACTTTCCTTAAAATGTCTATAATGATTTAGTTCTAAATAATATTAAGAAACATTTTTACAGGATTTCACTTAAGTGGGACATAATTTATTCCAAAAATATAATTTCTATATCCTAGTATTTTATTTTCTTGGATATTTATGTTTACAAATTGATTTCCGGGCAAATCTAAAGGATTTACAAAAATAACATTTCTTTCGAAAGTAATTTTTTTTCTCTTCTCACCTTATCTTTTATAAGATATAATCCATGTTATCCACATACTTATTACTTGTGGTGTATTTAATATTCATTGGTATTTCATATTAAGAGACTCCTTATTATCATTATATACTAAGGGATTATGAATGTTTCAGGGTGGTATGTGATGCTATGGAATGATTAAGGATTATTCAATGCTATCATTTGAATGTATCTTCATCTATGTCAACGATCTATGTGGAATATTATACTTGATTGATTTTTATATCCTATTTTATCATATAAAATATTTAATTTAATGTTTTATTATTATTTAGAAGGTCGATTTGCTATGTTAAAACCATTCCCCAATTTAATCACAATGGTTAGTGATTATTCTTAATGAATGGTGAATTTTATTTACATTTAATATGATAGTATCAATATAAATGTGTATGTTGTTTATATTTATCACTATTCATATTATTAATGAATTGGACATATAAACTATCAGGTGGGGCCTGCTATAGCCCTTCAGTACATTGGTATATCTCATGAGACAAACTATGGTCTTGGCACAAGGCCTTGAAAAAATGATTATTTATGGTCTTAGAATGTGGTCTTGATGGTATGGTTATAATTTCCCGCATTATACATTCCATCATTATGAAAATATTATTGATAGATCTTGTGGTTATTTGACTTGTAGAATACTCTTGATTTAATAATTATTTTTTCAACCACTATTTCTGCCATAATGAGTTTATGTTTTTGTTAAAGGCATATGTTTTTAGTTATTCAACATGCATAATGTTTATGTTATGTTATCTTTTACTGTATTGATTTCCCATAATAATAATTTGAGCTCACCCCATTCTTATGATTAATTTTCTCAGGACATGAAGATGTTTATTATGAATGGCATGGAAGGATAAATTTATAGTTCTGTATGATCTTAATAAATCTTTTATGTTTTTTTCCTTTCAAACTATAATGTTGATCCAATGTATGTATCTAGTATTCCAAAACTACTAAATTACTCCGTCCTTTGGGATTTGATTCCTTGTTTATATGAAAATGTATCCACATAAGGTACCAGCATTGGGAAATTGGGGTCGGTTCGTTATAGTTGGTATCAAAGGAAGTTCTGTACAAAACATGGAAAATAGATATAGAAAAAGTAGATTAGTGAAAAAAACCTAAGAAATACTTTAAGGATAAGAATAAAAGGACATCCAAGAATATTGGTATGTAATAGATTATATAGATATTTTTGGAAAATATATTCCTCTCTATACACAAATAAATAAGGGTGGCTCTGGAACATATCTACCTAGGAGTGAAAACTTCAACAATGAGTTTCAAACTTGACCCAAGGTATCCTGGTACAATACAACGGGCCTTGTTGCACTTTTAGTATTGACACTCTCCGGGGATATCCTTAGGATAATTCACATTTTCTATACAATCCATTATAAAGTATTTGTGCCCCAAAATAACCAAAGTATATGGTTTTAGGATTTATGATGCATAAATTTTTGTTATGTTTATAACATGTTTATAGATGTAGAGTGTGTATAATTTTGTAAGATAATTTATAATATGGACTTAACTAGAAATATAATATAATATAAGAAATGATAAATTCACTAAAGAATGTGATGATAATATTAATAAGGTTCATAAATTTGATAGTCGTAAGCCATTATTTAAATGGAATAATGTCTCCCAAGTATCATCACAATATACGAAAATAGTATAATGTGTTGAAAAGGTATTTTAACACATATCTGAGACCTATGTCTTTGAGTGAAAGAAAAAAAAAGAGGTTGAATGAAAAATTTGAGGATAATGGGAAGAAGATAAAGAATGGTTTTCCCACAAATTATAACTGTAGAATTAAACACCTTGGTATATGCTTGAGAGGAAAATGAGTTTTCCTCAAGTGTTGAGAAAAAGCCGCTATTCTCATAATTGTAAGACAAGGAAAAGAAATTCCTATATCCAATGATTAAACTACAAGGAGGTGGCTCAATATATGAATGAATGTCCCAATCGACAAACAAATATACACCAAATGATGATTTTGGATAATGATTTTTGATATGACGCTACCATAGATGAATTAGAATGAATAATATGACTAGTCACAAATCATGTAATTTGATTTTTTTCATTAATGCACTAGTTGTAAGAATTGTGAGATATATAAGGATTAAAATGAAGTACAATTTCATTAAGGATTTGAGGTCGTATGATGAATGTTACAAAATAAAAAGTGAGTCAATATGAAGTTAATCTTTTTTTAAAACACATGATTGAGGGAAATAAAACCCTTAATATATATCTCATGATGAGATAATGAAGAAGAAATGGTTGATTCAGATAAATAATTACTACCTTGGAACTGATTATGAACTTGTCAAGAAGTGGTCTATGTTATGATCGATGGAGTTTACAACACATATCTATTTATAGAATATATCCAATAACATATATTTTACTTAAAGAATACCGAAGAATGCATGTTTTGAAATATGGTTTTTATGGTAATTAATGTTATTACCATATTTCAAGAGGATACATGATGAAGTTATTCACATGTTTGTAATGTGAAATTTAATGCTACATCATATTGATTATGGGTTAATGTTATGTTCATCATAAAAATTTATAGGACTTCGTTATAATGTGTTAAATCATTATATTTTAAATAAATTAGCCATTTATGAAATGGTTTCTGTTGATCATTTTATGAGCTTTTTGAAGTTAATGTTTTGTATCACTAAATGGAATAACCCATGAAAATTTATGAGGTATATATAGTTTAAGTGCAATAAAAGGATGATTTTTTATATAGAAATGTAGATTTATACTCTTATAAAGTGGAATAATTCATTGACTCAAAGAAAAATAGACTAAAATGAAATCATTTCTTATTATCAAAATCATTGATAATAATGATGATCATTTTAGTTTATAGTTTTTTTTGTAATGAACATTCATCTGAACATGTCCTATATCATTTTCCATCATAACTTCATAGTAAGATTTTTTTCCCATGTCCATGTTTTTTCTTCCATCAAATATCAGCTGATTCGAAAGAATACTTATTTTTGTGTGACCTACTCATCTTCATTATATTTTTTTGGAGGATATTTTATTAAACCTATTTCTGATGTGATTTTCCATAAGGAAATTTTTAAGTATCAACCATTAATATTTAATGTTCAATTTCAAATTTCGAGGGAGAAATTTTGGAAAGGAGGGAATAATGTAACACCCCATAAATTTACAAATAGATTTATTATAGAATGCATGGTTCACTGAGTCTCTAAAAACACCACTTCGTTGTAACATATCTATGTAAACATATATTTTTCACTTATTTTATGTGAATTTCAATAACCTATCATACATGGATGTGATCAGTAAGTTATATGGAGTCCAATAAGAAGAACATAATTTTTGGTGAATTGTAACATACCCTTATGAATAATATCATACCCTTATAAATAGTGATATACCTTAATTAATAATAACCTTACCTAGGATAGTATATAAATAATATTGAAGTGGAGTTATGAAATACCTATGTTTTGGAATTAGTAAATTTATATTTTAAAACTAATTTTTATAATAAATTTGGATTTCAATTAAATATTAATTTAATCAAATTAGAAAATTATTTTTTAAATGTGGAATTAATTTTTAGATTCTATATGTCTAAAAATGGTTAGGGTGAGTTTTTATTATTTTTCTGAAATTATTGAATTTTTGATGAATAGTGAAATATGGTAAAATACCGTATATTCAAATTATCAGTTGAATACACTATTTATGACATTATAAGTGATGTAATACCACTTGGTTTGAACTCACTTGAATTTATTACTATTCTTGGTAATGAAATCATTCTTATTTTAGGTCTTGAGAGAAATTAATAAACTAATGATTATAAAATTAGGAAAACCCGCATCTCTTCAACTATAAACCCCCCACTCCCTCCTCTATACAATCGTATATGCCTTGAATATCCTCAATGTTCTGACCAAATACCCTTACTTAGTCACTAACCATGTTTAATAATCTATTAGTATTTCAATAATACCAAAATCATTTCCTTTAAGGAGGTTCTCAAAGAGGCCATTTCAAGAGATAAAGCACAATTATTTTTCATTTAGTTTCATTTATATTTATCTTATTTTTTATCCTATTATAACCTCATCTATTCAAATCACCTTTACTGGTCCATTATAATCTATATATTTTAATTATATCATGTGAATGGATGAAACATCATCTATATCCTTACTCTCTCTGTCTCTCATTTATTTTATAATCAAAATCAGCATCCATAAGGAATCTATTTATAATGTTGATGGATGACGAAGTTTTGTTCTTAAATTTCGACGTAATTACTTATCATGAAACCATTTTTATGTTTTAACCAGACATTAAAATTTTTATTGTAACCTAATTAATATTCAGGAATTATTTTACGTACATATTATTATATCGTATGACCAAACTAGTTCATAATAATCAAAATAATGTTGAAATAATCTAAGTGAATGTAATCAATATTTTATCTAATGATCCATCCTTTTTCCATGTTACCAAATGATATAAATTACCATTAACACATATTTATGTTCATAAATAACATTTAATTTCAATTCTTGATATTTATATCCATTCTACATGAACTCCATTACAGAAGAACAAGTGAATCTATTATTAAAATAAATAAAACGAACACACTGGAACGAAGAAATTCAATATAATAACATATCAATAAGAGAATAAATGAACTACATAAAATTATGATAAACTAAAAACTTGTATATTATTTTTTTATATAAGTTATTAATATATCTAATATTATATTCCAAGACATCATGTTCATTAGAGAAACACATTCAGACTCAAGGCAAGGGTTTCTTCATCTCACTTTTATTTTTGTGAGATTATACATATTCACTAATAATAATTGTGAATGGTGTATTTATACTTCCCATTTATGAAATATATCATTAATATATTTATTTTAATTCTATTAAAATTATCATTTTAATATTATTAATTTTGGGGCATATAAATTGTTTGATTACAATGTGGTAACGGTTTTCCACCAAAATAACAATTTTCATTCAGGTTAGTTTTATTAACTAATTACCTATATAAATTTCTTATTTATAACTATTTACTCATCATAAATTCTAAATGATAGTTATATAATCTTTTACCAACTAGAATACATCCTTATTTCATGGGTAGTTATACATTTTAAATGGAACATTCAAAATTATTTCAAAAATACAAACCTGATTAAAGGGATATTTTGGAATTACTACTAGTTTTCAAGTGTATGAAAAAATATATTTTAAGGCACCATTATATTTATTAAAACACTCATTCTATTATGAAAAATGATCTTGGGTCATTTCTATATTAAATAGAACAAACATGTCTTTCCAAATTATAATTCTCTTTGATACTTTCCTTAAAATGATTTAAAATGATTTAGTTGTAAAAAATATTAAGAAATATTTTTACATTATTTCACTTCATTAAAATATCATTTATGGCTAAAATATATTTTTTATGTCCTATTATTTTATTTTCTGGGATATTTATGTTTAAAAACTGATTTCATTTAAAATACATTAGATTTTCAAAAATAACTCTTCTTTCCAAAGTAAAAAAGATTTTTCTCATCTCACTTTATCTTTTATGACATATATTTCTTGTCAACCATATACTTCTTATCTGTGGTTAATGTAATACCCTTTGATATATCATATCAAGAGTCAACTTATTCTCATAATATTATAAGGGATAATTATTTGAATGTTTCAAAGTGTTATGGGACAAATTGGAATGCAGAAGGATTATTTCCTCAAGGATTTTTCATTGGTATCATTTAAAAGTATCTTCATCTATGTCAAAGTCATTTATTTAATATTTTACACAACTGATGTTTATCTTTTCATGATTTCATCAACCATATTTAATTGAGTGGTTTATGATTAGTTTGATTGTGGATGTGCTATATCAAAACCACTCACCAATTTACTCTAAATGGTTAGTGATTATTCTTAATGATTGTGGAAATTTATTGAAATTTCATATGATAGATTCATTATGAATATGTATGTTGTTTATATTTTTCCCTAATAATATGAGGAATTCATTTGACATAGAAAGTGTCAAGTGGGGCCCACTATTGGCATTGGTGCATCGGTAGGTCTCATGATACAAACTACAATCTTAGAATAAGGCCCTGACAAAATTATTATTTATAGTCTTGGAATGAGGCCTTGATAGTATGGTTATAATTTCCCTCATTATGCATTCAATAATTATGAAAATAGTATTTATAGATCATGTGGTTCTTGGACTAGTAGAATACTAATGATTATGTCATTATTTATTCATCTCTTATTATTTCCATAATGTGGTCATGTTTTTGTTAAAGGAAAATGTTTTTAGTTATTCAATATGCCTAATGTTTAAGAAATGATATATTATACTATATCGATGACCCTAACTGAGAATTTGATCTCACCCCTTTCTTATGATTCATTTTTTCAGGACATGAATACTTTTTTATGAAGGATCTGTAGGGACAATCTTAGAGTGGTAGATGTTAATAATAAAACATTTATGTTGTTTTATTCCTTTCATGTTGTAATGTTGATCCTATGTTTGTATATGGTTTTAAAAAATTACTAAACTACTCAGTCCTTCTGGATTTGATTCCTTGTTTATATTACAATGTATCAATATAAGGCATTTGATCTAGGAAACTAGTGTCAGGTATTTATATATTAAGTCATAGATCATAATATTTCATCTTCTGAAATTTAGTCATTAAAAATATCAAAAAATAATGAGAACCTAAAATAAGCAGATTACAAATATCTCTAATATTTTTTATAAGACACATGAAAGAAATAAATTCAAAGAAACCAAATATTACATAAATATAAAGGTATTAAATGTAAAACATATCAAATGTGTAGTATATACACCATAATAGAGAACTTGGTGATGAATATAGGATATATTCCAATGAAGTAAAAGTTAGATTAGAATCTTTTACCTCATGTTCAATTTCATTAATATGTGTTCTAACCCACTCCATAATAAATATATGTAGAATATAAATATATTAAAAACCATACTCATATATTACAAATCATATATTATTTACTAATAGTCATTTATATACCATTTATTAATTCTTCTTAATTTAAATCATTGTTTCAGTAGATAATTGATTTGTTTTTCATGTTTGTTTTAGTTCAGAAATTTTTTCCATTTTTAATTAATCGTTGATAAATAATGTTCATAATTATAACCATGTTATAAATATCATATATATTTATTGAATATGTATTTATTTTTATCCATAAAATATTGAATTGAAAATGAATTATACTGTTCATGGAGATGATAGGCCGTATGAACACATGAATACAGTTTCCATTTTTGATGATGAATGTAATGAAATAAAAATAAATATTAATTAACCATTTAAAAAAATTATTATTCCATATATATAATTTATGTGAATAAAATAAACGTCTATAACCATCTATGTAAAAATAAAATGAAAAAAATTTCACATCCCAATATAGATGTGACAGTCCAAATGTACGCATGAGGGACGTTATTGTATTCCAACAATATATAAGGTATAAAGATTGATGTGATATTATATTTCAATGAATATGGTTATTTAATTAATATAACTTATATTCAATATATGTATCCTTAATAGCTTCCATGTAATGTGTAAGAGATAAATGAATCACACTGATTGGAAATTTGATAGTCTATAGTATACCTGAGTGATGTTATCGTATCCCAATGGAATGGAAAATAAGAAGGAATATGTTATATTGTCATTTTATATGTATAATAACTTCAAAAATATCATATCATTAATTTAAAAAAATTATTTTATCCATCCTTCAATGTTGGTTATGGTAAATGAATTACATAACTTTGTGAGGATGTAGTCCACTATGCACACGATCAGGGATTTCGTTTTAAATATGATGGAAGTAGAGACAGATCTGGGTAATTCCATTAGCATAATAACATATTTTTATAAATTTAATATATATTTTATTATAATATAATAGTTTAATTATATATTTATAATGTTTAGTTGAAAAAAAGATTTGTGTTAATGAAATTTACCTCTTTTTTGGAGAGCCTCTACTGGTTTATATCTATATCCTTCTTAGGAGAGTTTTATTATAAAAATAATTATAATTGGAAGTTGGGATGAAATTAAATAATATATTTGGGAATATATTACATTATATAAAAGGATTTATAAGTTTAAACTGGGGGGAGGGGGTGGCATTTTATAACTTGGGGAGAGGACACATATAAATATTTTAGAAGATAAAGAGATAAAGAAGTTTTTATCAATAAAAAACCATAAAATGGATTATTATCAAACAATAGTGGTTACAATTTATAAATATTTGTTTATAATTTTGTTTTTGATAAGTTTGAGTTTATTTTTAACACTTATCTTCATAGTTTAACCACAAGTAAACCCATTTTTACCTTAACCACAATAATTAACTTTTAGTGCTATCAATATTAATTATGAAAAAATTAATTCCACCATATTAGATTATATAAAATATTCTTATTCCAAATTTGGAATAAATTTTTAGTAATTTAATCTAAATAAGTGGTATAATTGAATTTAAAATTTACTTTCTAAGACAATGAAAAAATAGGTTTTCGAAAGAAAAATTTTCAATAGTTTAAAAATAATTTATATTATATTTTAATATGAAATTGAAAATAATGAACTTAAAAAATAAATTTTAATTCAATTTTTATAATTATTCTTTTAAAAAATATAAAATATAACTTACCCCTATAATTAATTAAAATGGAAAGAAAATTTTCAGAAAAATTGGTATTTTACAGTATTCCCCAAAAAAAATCTATTTCAAAAAAGTTTCAAATTTTTTTCTAGGGATTACTTTTGACATATACATATCAAAAATTATTTTTATTTTTTATATTTTTTTAAAATTAATAAATATTGTTTATAAAATTTTTGTGAATGTGAAATGAAACCACCTTTTAGAAAATATGGTTTTTAGAAAACATTACTTTTTTAATCAAAAGGTTCCCATTAATTTATAATCTATAGGTTTCCATTAAGGTTATTTTATAATTTTATAAACCAAAAATTTTTCTGAAATAATTTATTATGATTCATTCATTCCATATTTACAACCTGGTTATAATGGTCAAGTTTAAACAATAATATATTAATAGAGTATTATGTTATGTTTAAACCCAACATTGCGTGCATCGAATGATATACAGGAGATATAAGTTATTTGAAAATAAATATATACCAATGTATCAGTGTGTTAAATTATATTCATAGATATTTCATTCATGTTATATATGATATCAAATAAAATTTTCCTCTTTTAAAATCTCAGGGTGTTACACTGTCGATACAATTAATGTGGGACAATTAAGGTGTTTATGCATTTGGATTCAATAAATATGCTGTAGATGTATTTTTTTTAAGGTAACATCATTATACTAATAATGTAACTTATAAGGATTTTACTTTAGTAGTATTTATTTTTGTATATGAAATAATGTGATGAATGTTATCAAAGAAATTTATTTAGTGAAATGGTTCTCTTTTTAAAAAAATCATGATTGAGGGGAAATAGTCCTTAATATGAATTCAATGTTTAGATAATGATGAAGTAGATATGGTAATGTGTTAGTATTGGTGACATTGAAATTGGTCTTTTATTTAATGATTTATATTATCTCTTCAGTTTTTTACTTATATTTTTGAATTATGGAATAAATTTGATAATTTTATCTTTTCTTTAAAGATGAATGTGGAAATCATATTTGGATGCATAAAATTTGTCTTTAAGGTTTTTGGTGAACAAGGTTTTCAAATACTTGTAATGTTACATTTAGATTCACATTCTATTGTAAGGGGAACCTAAGTTGACTTAGTGACCATCCATATACATTTTTGGACATTGAATTTTGTTAGACAAATATTTAATGGGTATTAAGGTCAACTATTTATGAAATGGATGTTGTTTAATTTTAATAGTCAAAATTTGGGTATTAGACATTAATGTATTGTATATGGTAAAATTTTATAACCATTTATTAAATATTTTCTTAATATCTTGTTACACATTTATTGATTTAATGATCCACAACATGTAAATTTTAGTTCATTTGGAATTAAAATATTATTTTTTGGATATTTATTTCATTGAGTAAGAGATTATGTGAAAATTAATCAATACTGAAATGTATTATAAAATTTCTCTTATGAAATATAAAAATATCAAGTAATTATATTACCATAATTTCATATATATTTAAATAATTAATCAAATTAAATAAAAGGATCTTGAAACAAATAAATAACTTATTAACTTCATATTTTAGGAATAAAATGTTTTTCTAAATCATTACATATCTTTGGTTTTCATTTCTTAACATTATCTTTTTCATTCACATTATTATGATCAATAACATATATCACTCTCCATAATTATTTTCACTTTTAATCCATGTTAATATTTCCACTTTGCACCAATGTTCTCCTACATGGCACGGTTGTTATGTGTTTTCATACATGACATTTATAATTAACCATTATTTATATACATAGATATTAACAACTAGGGATCATAAATGTATAGTGCTATTAGAAACATAGAACCATTGATAACTGATTTATGTGTTATCTACATCATCTCCCACTAATGTTTTCATAAATATAACTATTCTCAGAGATATCAAACATAATAAATTTCCTCATAACTTGTGTAATGAAAACATAAGAAAGGGTGAGATTAGATTCATAGTAAGGGTAAACATGAGACATATAAAAACATAACATGATAGGAAGTGTTTGAGAACAAGAGAATAAAAATTTAAAACCATACCCATTATAACAAAGATCATAAACATGGGTAATAGAAAAATTATTGGTAGTTCATTAGACATGACTCATAAGGTAATAAAAGAACATGTCCCATGATAGTCTGAAAATGGAATAAGACATGGAATTGTTGCGTTTATATAAGTGTAAAAATTAAATTCCATTATTGTCAAGGATCATTTTAATGTCTATAATAGTGGAATGGGGTCACTCCCCAAACCACTATATTAGTAAAGTTTTACTCGCCAGACAATTATAGTGGATAAATTGTCTTACTATACTAGGTCCACTCTATACTATAGTCCATTTTATCTCATTACATTTCAATCTTTAAAGAATTAATTGGTGGTATATTTTTTTACAAGCCATTACATAATGATAATAATACAAATGTGTGAATTAAAGATCATATAAAATTCATCATATTAGATCCTAATAATAGACATGGGTTTCATAAAAATATCATTATTACATATCCTATAAAAATGAAATTGGATTAATAATCATTTTATCATATCATCAGAGTATCACCCATGGAAAAATAAGTGGGTTTCATAATTGTTTGATCTTGCTATAACCAATGAAAGATAAATTTGTTTCATGAAAATATTTTAATCATAAACATTAACCATCCAATTATATAATAGAAATTGTATCTATGGATCATATCCATAGTAAATAATATGTAACATCATAATATGTAACCTTTTATGTAAAATTATTTTCTAAAGATCACTTAGAACATTAATTGAGAATTTTGTCTTTCCACTGGGATTTTTTATATAATTAAATATATTCAAAATACTTTCATTGAAATAACCTTTGAAACATATAAAGGAGGGTTTCGTGATTAATTAAAATATTTATTGATTAAAATATCCTATCAATAATGTTATTTTAAAATATATATATAAGTAAATAATAATACAGAAACTGTTTTATTTTAAAAAAATATTGGAAAATTTCAATGGATGCTTTAAAACATTTATGAGTCTTTATGGAGTAAAATTCCCTTCTTGCAGTATAATTTAACACAAATATTACTTTCAAATTTTTAGTAAAACTCCAAATAACATTGTCCATAGAATAGAAATAATATTCTTTTTAATTTTTCTTTTGAAAAAATTAAAACAAGGGTACAAATAAAATTAATAAATATTATGATATTTTTAAAAACATATTCAAAATATTTTTTTGAAAATCATGATATTGAAGGAAAATCATTTTTGACTAAATTGAGAAACAAAATCGATTTCTTTCATTAAAAAAAATATTTTTTTGTACCAATGTTTATATTAAAAAATAAAATTAAAGGAAAACATGTATTCTCAACAAATAACCATAGGATAAAAAATTTATTGACTTTTATGAGAGATATATAATAACTTTTTATCATTGAAAACATAATCCTAAATAATCCTGATAAATGATGAGATTGTAAGATAAAATATATACAAATTTGTTATCTTTGAATAATTAGAACTATTTAATATTAACATGAAATAAAAAATTTAATATATTTAAAATAATTATATTCTTTATATTACATGTTATAGGTTTGTGTTTACAACTCATAAATTATTATAGGTTCATAACATATCTTATGTCGAAAAGAATTACATTGGAGAAAATGATCCTTTATCTTAAGTATAAATTTAATTCATACATGTTTGAAGATCATGTATAATAAATATAAGTATATTATATATATATGTTTAATATTGATAATCATATTTATCGCACCATATATGATAAAATTATATATTTTTATTACCAATTTATCAATAATTCCTTGTAAAAATCTCTTTTTAGGTAATAATTGATTCATTTTTCATTAATGATTTTATCTGGTATTTTTGGTTCTTATATTTTGTTCATTTTACCATAATCCTCATAAATTTAAAATTGGTATAGATACACAATATATTAAATATATATGTATTTTTAGTAATCCATTAATGTTAAATATATTAAATGAGTTACATTGTTCATGGAGATAGTGAACCGTACGTACACAAGAACACTCTTTCCATTTTCTCTATGGATCGATGTAAATAAGTTAATTAATATATTAAATTTATGGATTCATTATGAGTTCATATATATCACATATATTCATTAATTATATCTTTATTATATTCCTTTTATTACATTAGTGAAAAATGAATCACATCGCTTCATGAGGCGGTAGTCCATCACACACACCATTGATGTTATCATATCCCCACATAATGGAAAGAATGAATAAATATGTGATATCATAATTAAATAAGTATAATAATATAATAAATATAATATAAAAAATAAATTCATCATTATATCCACCCATGAGATTTGTTGATGGAAAATGAATAAAATCAGTTTATGAGGCAGTAGTCCTCCACACAAACGATTGGTGTTTTTATTTACAATATGAGGGAAAGGAGAAATATATATGTTAATAAAGTAACATAATGAAAAATAATTATATGGAATGTATTATGGTTAATATAAAATCATGGTTTAATAATATTTTAAGGTGGTGTATGAATAAATAAAACAAAAACAAAAGTTATTTTATCTATTCATCGGAGATCCTCTTTAGGTGTATACTTAAAGCCTTCTTAAGAGGGTCTCCTTATCAAAATAAGTTATATGGGACGAGGGAATTTAATTTAGAAATGTAATAGAGTAGGTATTTTCTAAACCAAAGTTGTTTTATGTTTTAATAATATAAGATGTGGTGTGGAATTTTATAAGTGCAGGAGATGATACACATTTAATTTTTGAAAACAATAAATTTTAACCAATATTTTTATAGTAAAAATGAGAAACAAATGTTTTATAATAAATATTTAAAGGTCATAATTCCGAAATATATCCGTTAATTTTTTTTAAATTTATCAGTCATTTAACTACTTATATTAATAGTTTAACTCCTTGTAAAACCATTTAATCCTTAAGCACTATAACTAATTTTTATTGTTTTTACTCTTAATCAGTGTAAAAAATTATGTTCAAATTTTTAGATAGTATTATTTTTTTATTCCAAATATTAAATATATTATTACTAGGTCAAATCACATTTTTTAAAATTTTATTTAAAAATAAACCCACATCTGCGATGAAAAGGTGGTTCTTAAAATAATTTTTTTAAAAATATTAACTTGTTTTTATATCAAAATTAAATATTAAATTTATTCAAATGATATATTTCAGGTATATATAATATAATTGAATAAATTTACTTTCATACCCATGTTTTTTAAAATTTATCCTTATATATTCTTTAATTAGAAGTGTATATTTCAATAAAAATAAGTATTTATCACAATTAAAGAAAATAATGTCTTTTCCGAAAAATATAAAAAAATCACCCGAAGATGAATTTTAAATTTTAATTCAAAAAATGAAGTAAATTTCCAAAAGTAAATTTTCTAAATGAATCAAAAATTATTTTTATTATTGTTTCAAGAAAAAATTAATGAAATAATTTTTTGAGAAAAATAGTATTTCAAAACATATAATGACTTTAACAAAAATTAAGTAGCTTTTTTATCAATATGTTTTCTTTACATAAAATCATAATACATAATATTTAAAATTTAGTTAATCTTGTTAATTCATATATTATTAACATCCATCATATAACGACCATGTAAAATAGTAATTAAATATTATATTATAGTTTTTTAGAACTCAGTGTTGTGTGTTGAAGAAGATATCAATGAATTTAAATTTACTGAAAATGTATTTATAATATCTATGGGTGATACATTATAAACATTTAAAATTAATTTCTACCATAAAATTAATCATTCTTATTCTAATAAGGGTGGATAGTTCTACCTTATTACATTCTCATGTTCACACATTGCTTCCTAAAGATAGTGGTTTTTTCCTACAATCTTTGGCCAAGTGAGTTGTATTATTCTATAGAATATTATCTTTATGATCTATAATCTTCACTAGTTGTTCCTTATAAGAATGAAAATTCTCTAATTGTATGAACTCTAAATTCATTACAAGTAAAGGGTCATGCATTAATTTCCTTAGAAGAGATACATATAACACATCATTGATTTGAGAGAGGATTGGTGGAATCTCTAAATGATAGTCTACCATCCTGATAAGATCATGAATTACCAGGGTAACTATATATCTAGGAATTTTTCCCATTATTTCTAAATATCATTATATTATTCCATATAAATGTAGTTAGAAACTCCTTTTCACAAATTTCATATTCAAGATCACGTCGATGATTATTAGTATAATATTTTATTAACTTTGTAAAATCATTATTTTTTTAATGGCTATAAACATCTCTAACACTTATTTAATATTATTGCTTCCCAAAATATTTTTTTCTATAACTTAATTCCATCACATTATAGTTTGTCATTTATTTCTATATAGGAATTCATAAAGAACCATCTAAATACTCATACAAATTATATTTTTTTATGAAAATTAATTTAGAGGATGGTGCTGATCCAAACTATGATTAACCCCACCCAGATACCCACTAAAAAAGATGAAAAACATAAATTTCACAAATGAAAAGGGCATTCTAGATCACTAATGTTTGAATCCAGCACCCAATAAACAACCAAAAAATAAAGGTAGTGACTTCACCCAACCTGAAGTAGAAAACATGACATATATACAAGTATAAATGTAAAAAATATAAGAAAACATGAATATATATATACATAATAGAAAAAAATATTTGTAGTTATACAACTAAAAATTTATAAAATCAACCTCCAAAAGAAAAGCCAAAAAGAAAAGGATGGAAAAAAGATACACCTCCAGTGTTTCTGTGATAGAATAAAAAAACCCCCACCATCTCACCATCATGATACCCGAATCCTACTGGCGCAAAACCTCATTGCCACACTATGATGCCTTTCCTTTTCCTATATTTAAAAATACAAATAGGTCTATACACCAATGAAGGGTTATACCGGGAGTGAGCTAATATGCTTAGTATGGTCTCACCAAGGCGTTCGATATCAAGAATCTGAAAAATAATCTGAACATGGTCGATTTAAAAAAAAATAATGCATGATATACATTATAACAATTTTTATCAATATCATGGGAAAAAAATTTAATTTACCCATTTTCAACATTTTAAAATATAGTGGTTAAATCAATTTTTAAGAATTTAATACACATATACGAAAGCATATATATGAAAACAAATGAGGTATCATATATTATATCAAATACAAGTTAGTTAAAATAAAATGGTACTAGTCAAAAGAAGAGAATATGTCACATCATGCTAAGGATTACATGAGGTCATGATCTCTAAGATACTCATATCTAACATATAAAATCACATGCACATCAATCCTCTAAAAAAAATTAATTATGAAAAAAGATTAGTGCAACACTATATAATGTGAACACCCCAATAGGTCTAACAATACCCTCAAACAATGGGCATATGAAGCAGCGGAATGATCCACGTAAAAGCCCCCCAATAGTGTACGAGGCCTATTAAACCACCTTCCACACAAGTAACCGAGGATTACCTTGTGTTCTATTTTTCAAACCAGTTCATCAAAAAAATTTCATTGGAACATTATTTTAAAATCATATTATATAACCATTTAACAATGTTTTGAAATTATTTTTCATTTACCAAAACTATGAGATACCATCATTTAAAACCAATACATTTCCTAACACACAATCAAAATCAATAAATCATTCCATTCCATTTATATAATGGCTTATAAAAATTGCTACTATGGATTTCACCAACATTAGCTAGTGATAGAGCCACCTATATTAAAACTGAGGTCACACGTGCCCGTAATGGAAAATCACTAACAAAAAGAACATATTAATGACAACAATGGCCATATAATCAATCTACACATCTCATAATTGATTCAATTTACCAAAAGGTCATGCGATGTAGAGGAAGAAACATTACTATATAACACAGACCTTTTAAACCATAACCAATAAATAATTAGTCCCCTAAAGAGGATTACACATCAAATATAGAATAAAATCACCAAAATCATCACCATAGGTATATATATATGACAACACTATGTAATAGCGCTATCACGATTAAATGTGATGAATAAATATAGAGGTTTTCTCACCCAAAGAGATGAAACTCGACCAAAATGGTGATCAGTCACCGAAAAAAATGATTTGGATGGAGTGGAGGACACTTAAATCAATGAAGAAGATATCAAAATTGAGATCAAGGAGGATTTACATTGACTAAATAAAATAATCACTTGTATGATTCCCTACAATTCATGTATAAAATATTTACACGATGTGTAATCCCATTAAATATCTTGTAATCCTCATGGTCTTTATATACCAAAAACCACAAACCTTTTATTGAAAAGTATATTTTCAAAATTACACTATTTATAATCGTTACACACCATATAATCCATCACGTAGTGTACTCAGCTCGGGAAATGAGCCTAGTGAACATTTCACACCATGAACTCCCATTACATAGTGTGTAAATTCCCAACTAACGTTGAATGATTTATATTATTACATGAGAAAAAAACCACCTCATGTATTTTACAAACACATGGACACAACCAAAATCAACTACATATTTATACTCGGACTTCATTAATTGAAAAAACATATATATGTTAAATTAATGAGATTTTCAACAAAAATTTATCTCCATGCCATGTTCTCCTAAGACACAAAGAATTAGTCTAGAAAACAAGTAAAGATAAGGTAATTATTCAATAGAGAGGAACATGAAATTATAAGCCCCCACCAGAATACATTCAATCCTAGGGAATCATTATGGAAGAATGAAATATGGTAAATAGGTTATTCCATTTCTCCCTTATAAATGAACCACTCTCCCGTGTTTCATTAGAATATGATCCACATCACCATAACAATCTGACAAATTTAATCAAATTACGATTAAATAATTTTACTTGAGAGTCAATGATATATAATGGATGATCAAAAACAAAACAATTATGTTTCTAGATCAATATGTTCACAACTAAAAACGTGAGATGATCATGAAGGTATTTCCTGATCTATAATTTGTAGAAGACGTACTTTTTTCGTATGCACTGAATTGAAAATTATGACTGATAAAAAAACTTCACAATCTTCTCTATGATCTCAAATAGTGTAATATATCATGGATCCAACTATCCTATTTTTTCAATCTAATGGTGACCTTATAATGTAGAAATATTAAATAAAACCAATTAACCACCGAAAAAAATACCCAGGATGACACCATTGATCCTTATAATATTAGTGTCGACACTGAGTTATAACCAAACACCAATTTATATCCTAAATACTTTTTGAAGCCTCCTGAACCAAACTTGGTCCCACTAAATAAGCATTACCCACCTCTTCCCAATATTTTGGTGACCAAATTGGTGACCATATAGATCCTCAAAATAATCAATTCTTATTGAAGTATAACAACTGATGTTATAATAAAACATAGAAAATATTATACTGTTATCCCATGATCCAAAAAAATACAAGACATAGTAACAAAATATATCCTTTTAGAATCTGAATTTCATGCTCTATCTGACAGTCTGTCTATTGATGATAAGAAATACCCAACATGAATTGGGTTCCCATAACCACCTAGAGACACCTATATAAATCTAATGTAAATATTCCATCTCTATTTGAAACAATGACCGAAGGAACCCCATGTAATAGAAAAAAATTATCCATGTATACCTCATCCCAATTGTAAACATATAATGGAAGAGGGTAGAGAAAACCAGAAGGTTTCAGATTCTCTTCATTTATCCATTGTCAGCTGAACCGGTGGGACACATTATCGTCATTTTTACACCTTATAATTGTCATTCAAAAACAACATATCATGTCATAATATATCTAAGTA
The DNA here is from genome assembly GCA_963277665.1 of Viscum album. Taxonomy (NCBI): domain Eukaryota; kingdom Viridiplantae; phylum Streptophyta; class Magnoliopsida; order Santalales; family Viscaceae; genus Viscum; species Viscum album. Next base: position 1,699,508,745 of record OY728142.1, read on the forward strand.
GTTCCCAAATTAATGGAACATGAATAAATATGGATATTAAACAAAAATGAGATTCTAATAGACATTTGGATGATATAAAATCCCCAAAAGTGAGAAGACTATATGATGATTGAGAAAAACTTGAAACAATATCCCCACTATAAAAGGAATCAAAAATTATTCTAAACACATCATCCTACTACTAATCCTATTGAATAGACTCAATGAGTGATGAAGATAACTAAACACTAGAAAAACCTATACCTGAAATATCTTATTGAGAATCCAGATTCAACTCAATAGAGAGATCGATAAGGTTTTACCTTTCCTTTATTTTCAAAAAATATTATGTTTAACATTTCCTAATAAGAGAGAAAATATTATATTTCTCTTGGGTGTTGGTTATATAAAAGTAAAATGAATGGTGGTATTATAATCACCACATATATATGTGATTTATAAGATTCATAGAAATGATATATCTAAAACTCTAATGTTTAGAAAGGATTATGAAACTCTCCCAAAAAGATAGTGAAAAAACACTTCAGTGAATGAAATAATAGGAAAAAATATTAGTCATGAGTGCATTATTCATCTCCTGTGATCAAAGTTAATGAGACGAGTAATCTATGACATGATCATAATATCTGAGAACATAATAAAAACTAATGCCAAAATAATCACAATAAACAAGGACCTCGTTATTTGGGATATGAACTATCATAATGGGAGAAGACATGAGGAGTCCTCTTAGTTCATCAAAATAATACTAAAACATTTATTCCCATAAAAAGTTCACCCCATTCCTAGTAGAAGTAGTAAATGGTGACAACAGCTGTGATAAATAGTTGAAAAAAAATCGATTGTATCCAAAAGAAACTAGGAAGCTCTAAATATGATAGAAATACCATGGTGATTTCCATTCCAAAATAACTTTACCTTATTAGGGTCATATAATATTATGTTCATGGAAATCATGTGACATAGTAACTTAAATTATTTGAAATAGAAATTTTATTTTAAAATATTTTCATACACATGGTTAGTTCTTGGGATTTTTAGAACCAAACCCAATTGTTGGTCATCATCATGCTCAGATCTTGAATAAACCAAACTATCATCAAAGGAAACTTCCACAAAATTGTTGACTTACTGATAGAAAATCCAATTCATTAAATTGATAAAAACTATAGGAGTGTTAATATAAAAAATGGAATAATAAGATATTCGAAATGGATATACCTACTCACAAAATCATTATTTTTTATATTAAACTCTTAAACACTGAGTTAATGGTACCGACTGAAGATCAATATTTTAAAACAACTTTTCCCACATTAACTGATCAAAAAAACCTTCCAAATGTAGGAAATGCAATTTTTTTCTTAATTATCACATGGTTCAATATCTAATAGTCATCACACAATATAGTTCAACCATCAGCCTTCTTGGTAATAATAACTAGATATCCACAAGTTGAGACACTAGGGAAAACCAAAACCATTACCAAAATATCATCCACTTAAATATTGAGATCATTCAGCACTACTGGTTCCATATGATAGGAAAGTATTAAAACAGACTACGTAGATGTAACATGATCAATCATAATTTATACTTCCATTTCTAGAGTAATAATTAAGAAATATTTCAGGAAAACATTTGGAATGATTCGAAAAACAATAGTATTATCAAAAATAGAAGAAACATCATCGTGATCATCTTTTATAGTAGAAAACAACCTCATGATCTTTGGGATGGATGGTCCTCCACAACTAGACCTCATATCACACTCTCTTTAAAAACCATGCTCTCCGATTGACCACACAAAATGTTACACACCAGTGATAATAAGAAACCTCACCATGAGGAGTGACAATACAATCCATCTAGATGGTGATTTCAAATAAATCCATATCAAGAATGTGGAAATACACGGATAACTATGAATCATGTATCAATTAATCATAAAGAAGTCAAAATACTTAATATTTACTCTTCATTAGAGGTTTCACTAAATCTATAACAAAGGAAATGTTCTTTGTTGGAATTTCAGTAATATTAACAATACATCTTTATATAAACAAGAATGAAGTACTATATAAAAAACAATTCACTACTAAAGATAAAATAAAATGGAACCTCTCACTGTCACAAGACCCACATCTACCTATATTGGAAACTCAAACACTGTGTGAAGGTACATAAATCAGGATCCCTGTCGTAAGAGTTCTTTAGTATTTAATTCATATGACTACTCTATAGTAGCCATTAGAACCAAATATCCATATCCATATCAAGTTGTAGACATATCTTGACACAAAATATATAGATGCCCATAATGTTATCAAATGTTTCACATATTGTAAGGTAAAGTAAAAGAACACCATCTTTGTCGAAATATTCCACATATATACCGAGTCAGTGGAAGAACACTAGCTACAATATGACCTTGTGAAGAGGCCTACTATCAAGAACCACCTCCCCAAATCTTGTGATGTTCATGACACTTCCTCTTTTTCGCTAGTTTTCCAATTAAGCCACCACATGATATTAGAGAAGGGGAATAATGTCCATCCCTTTATTCCATATTCATTTATTCCATCATAGACCTTTGGACATTGTTTTCATTGGTCTAATTCTTCATCATAAATACCTGTGATTTGATATCCTGTCACAAACCCTGAAGGTACACCTAATCCCTCAAATGGCCTTTAATTATAACCTTTGGTGCAAAACAAAACATCTCCACAAAATGATTTATGTACGAAGACATATAATAGTTCCACTAATAAAAATGGAGGAACTCAAGAGGCTTTATCATCATTAGTGAATTTGGGAAAAACTCTTGAATATAGAGAGAAATGAAACCCTTATAGTCTATGCATACCGCCATTTCTTTCTTTACCACGGGTTTCCACAATCACTTTATAGGAGTCTCAATTTTGAATTCAATGAACCTAACATTGATACTCTCAGGTATTTCATAGAACTCAATGATCTGATCAATATTTTGAATCCATTCCTCTGCTTCTTGAGGATTATTTGAATCCTTAATGGATTGTGGATTCTCACTCAATAACTCTCATGATCAATCCATATCACCTAAAAATCATAGATGTTCCTCAAAAATTGAGTACTATGATTTTGGTACATTATAGTTGACACAACAAATTTTCACATGATAATAATAATTAAATTTAGATCCATAAAAGGATTTAATTAAGGATAATTAGATGTACATTTGAATGGAACATGTAAAACATAGATCGAAGGAATAATACAACACAATGAAAAAGGTGAAACAATAATACAAAAGAATAATATCAATTAAAACTAATAATCCCATATTAAAAAAATTATATTAACACCAAGAACCCAAAACACGAGACACACATAAAAACATTCCATGGTAACATCAGTCTCGTAATGGAAAGAACTAGCCAGGCACCAACTAAAATCTAACTCTCAAGTTTTGACAATTCTATCTTCATTCTACCAAATTTTCAAATACATAGACTCTTGGTGGAAAAAGATTCTATGATACAAAACAATGAAAAAATAGACAAAATACCCTCTCAAACTCGTGCCAAAACCAAATTGTCACATACCAGAAGGGACTTCTCGATCCCCACAGGTTGGTGTCTTGCATTTGGACAATAATAAAAAAATACATGGAATGATTTCATCTAGGATGAACTAGAAAAAATTAATAATTTAAATTAATATAGTGAGACAGTGAATGAAAACCTAAAGATATATATATGTCATAATAAGAAAAAATTGAAGCGATACAACTAAAAAGATAGAAAAAAACCTACAATATTTTACTCCAATAAAAAATGGTGAAAAAACAAAAAAATTATGTTCTAATACTATCCATGTTATAGAAAGTGAAAACCCCCACCATCTCACCATCCAGCTACCAAGATCCCAACTGGCACAAAACCTCATGACCTTACTGTTGGACCTGGCCTTTTCCTTTATCGAAATAAATTTCTAGGTATTTGAACTGATGAATGGGTATGTAGGGTGTGAGTTTATAGAATCTATAGGGTATTACCCAATTGTTTCAGACCATGAATTTGAACACAAATAAATGAATTCTCAACATTAAACAATATAAGTCATGATATATAGTTTAATAGTTTTTAGAAAAACATTGGAAAATAATTTAATTTTTTAATTTTACATATTTACAAATAAACCAGGAAAATTTGATTAAAATAATTGTATATACATATATAAAATTTGATATATATAAGAATGTAGGTATTACATATCATATCAAATCAATTAAAATACAATCAAAATGGTACATGTGAAAATAAAAGCACTATTAACATCAATACAAGAATCACAGTAGGCAATGATTGTTTAGAAACTCATACTTAAAATAAAAAATCAATTCACATAAAACCTCTAGATATATTATTTTTTCCTAGAGAAAATAGTAACACCCAATAAAGTGAAATGTCTAATAGTAATAATAAGTCCCTATAACAACAGGATTTGAGAGAAGAAGAAAGACCAATTAGAAAACCCACTAAAAATTGACAAGGACTATTCAAACACCTTACACCTAAGTACACATGTATTACCATATGCATTATTTTTCCAAACTACTTCATCAAAACCATTCAACCAAAGAATGATTTGAAAATAATTTCACAAAACCATTCCTAATGATTTAGAAATCAATTTTCATTTACCAAAACTAGGGAAACCCATCTATTATCCAAACAAATTTCCAAATCAAAAATAAAATATTTAAAATATTCCATTTCCTTTATAATACAATTTATAAAAACTAGATACATTTAGTTCACCAACACAGTGTAGAGAAAGAACTACCTACCTCAAAACTCAATATGTGCATTCTCGAAATGGAAAATCACCACTATGAAGAACAAAAAATGAAAACAGAGGCCTTAGATTCAATATACACATCTTATAATTAATTAAACTATAAAAATGGGTGAGTGTAGTAGGGTAAACAACACATACCTCAAGAAATAATACCCTCCACCACACAACCAATAAAGATAATTACCTTGGAAGAAGATCAAAAAACATATCAAGAAATGAATCTCATGAATAATCACTATATGTCCTCAAATACATTAATATAATGAATCAATACTATCATGATCCATGAAAAAATTATGGATAATGGATTACTCACTCGAAGAGATGGAACCCTTATGAAATGGAGATCAACCATTGAATGTAGTGATTCCGACGGATCAGAGGTCCCCAAAATCACTGGAAGAGAGATTTAGGTCATGAGCAAGTTGGTTTCATGCTTTATGACTATAAATATAACTCATTTTATTTCCTAAAATCAGTATCTTTGGTATTTACATATAATTTAATTCCACTACCCATAATTTAATCTATGGGTTCTTTAGATTATGAAAAATCCATCCCCTTTTTAATAAAAACCCAATTTTTAGAATTACAGGAAGTGTAATGATTCATTCAATGTAATAGACTCAAAAACTAATCATTATGAATATTAAATGTCATGTACTCTATTTAAAAAACATGAAATTTTCCAATAGACAAAATAGAGTATATTATTATAAGAAAACACAAATCACCTCAGGTGTTCTTCGAACAAGGAGAGAAACCCTAAAAGCATTTACATATTAATACTAATACTTTATTAATTCAAACAAACAGAAACACATAAAATTGGGGTTATTCTCCCTAAAATTTATCGTCATCATTGGGAGTCCCATAACACACCGAATTAATTGGGAAAACAAGTAAATATAAGGGAATCACCTAAAAGAGAGTAACGAGACTTTATACCAACCATAATTGAAATTCATATAAAAATATCCCAATATATACTATATGGCATAAATTATTGTCTAAGATTTACCATTATTTTTAGGATGATACGTTGTGAAGAAAATTAACAATGTATCAGGAGTTTATTAAATTATTCACCAAAACATTTTGGTAAACCACATATCCTGATTAGACATGGTAGAGTATGGCACTCCATGAAACCTTACACTTCTATAATTGATATGTTGAAAAGTTTATCCAAATGAAAATATTATATAATAGTGATGAAGTGTGCTGACATTTTATGAAGATCAAATACATCCAATATACCATTGTTCTATTTAGATATTTGGGAGAGTCTAATGATAAAATCAATTAAGTTTTTTCCCATTTCTATTAAAGAATTGGAAATGGATGTAACACCCCCTTATTAATATTTTCTCTTATCCTTATCTTTTTGATATACCATGTATCAAGATACAAACTCTAAAATATCTCTCAACATTCCATTTTACCAGAAAGACTCTTTCAAATATCTCTTCATCTTTGTACTTATATTATTAATAGAGAATGATAATCTATGAACCTCCTAAAACAAATCATTATTCAAATATGGTATGTAAGAAACATATACAGGTCTCATGAAAATTAATATTCCATCAAAATAAGTGATAAAATTTGGAAAATTTCTCACATTATTCTATAGATTAATATCATCTTCTTACACCTCTTTATTATTTACATAGATAGATGATTGAATACTCATTTGAGAAGGATATTATTTCTTCACTTTTTTCGGATTTTAGAATCCATCACATTAAAATCTAGAAATATTTTTTATTTTGATATCCTTATTAATGATAGGCCCACACGAACCTTTTAAATCAAACCATCATCCACCTTGTCCATTTTAATAATGCGGTAATGTATTAAGAAATCATAATATTTAGACATCCCTAACCATATCTTCATGTGACTTTCCAACTCCTTCAATGGGAATATATACTTTAATTTTTTCTTATAAGTTTATATATCACAACATTCTCTCTAAAGATAATATCTCCATATCTATATTTCCATGATCTTCATTGGTATCTCCAAATCATGAGAGAGTTAATATTTATCATGAAATATTAATTACTGGTAGGAATATGTTATAACTATTCCATTTGGTATAATAACACATCCCAATCCTTTTTTGGTTGCATCACCAATGATAAAAACACTTATCCCCTATAGTGTAATGTAATAACATGTGTTATAAATAATATTATCTTCACCTAACCAAAACTTTTATCACATTCATATGTCCAAAGAAGCATTTATCCATATCGAGTTATCTTTGTGAGTGAATGAGATAGTCATAAGAAATTTATAACAAATAATTTATATTATCTAAAAATTTGAAGAAAACATTGGATCTCATTCAATGTGGTCAGTATGGGTAAAATTTCAATAACTAATCACTTTGATAAATCAGAGATTTACTGTCTCTTGATATTATATGATCCAAAAATGAATCCTTTTATTGAAAAAAAATCATACTTGGAAAATTTTCATACAACCTCTCCTACCTCTGAGTCTTCAATAAAATTATCACCTCATTTTCATGATTTTATTCCCTATTTATATAGATTATAATATCTTACATAATACTACCAAAAACTAATCATAGTAATCTTTAATGACTCTATTCATTAAATCTATTAAGATAGAATGTGAATTAGTAAGAACAAATGACAACAAAATATACTCATAGTGTCCATACCTTGTAAAGAATATTTTATTTTGTATATCCCATTCTTAACAGAAAATTAATGATATCCATAATGATTGTTAATCATAGAAAATTATTTATCTTCTTACAAATTATTAAACATGTCATCAATAAAGGGTATATAATACTTGTTCTTGATTATAATATTGTTCTGCTCCTTATAATCAATGAAAAGTAATATATATCCATATTTCCTTTTGAAAAAGAAAATGGTTTCACGCAAATGTGTCACACTTTATTGAATGAATCCATTTTCATGAATCACTTGAATTTTCTTCTTCAATTACTATAACTCGATCATGGTAATTCTATAGTAATCCTCTAAAATAGCTGTGGCACTAGGTATGAGTAATATTAAAACCATATCTTCACAATTTTATGCAATAAAAATAAACACTTTCTTAAAGACATAAAATAAACTTATATAGAAGGTAAATAATTTATGATGAGTTTATCCCCAATCATTTGAGATAAATTCACCTTTTTATAGAGAATTAATACCCATACAATGGATGTGATTTCCATCAAATAATCATATTTATCATCACAATGAATGATGATCATAATAAGCTTTTAATGTATAACATGACATCCAATCTTTGAAAATTAATGTGGAATTTATTTAGACAAATCCATTCCATTTCTAAGAAAAAATGAAATTAAATCAAAGGAAGACCAAATTTTTTTTAAGAATCATATTCCCACAAAATTTAAGAAAATAGGAATCGTATACTTCATATGAGACCATAATTCTATTAGGGGTTCCAACTATCAATTCTATATCAAACATTGTGGCTGAAATTTTTATGCCCTTATAAAATTATTTAGATATAAAACAATTAGAATATCTAGAGTTAAGTAATACATTATTTGTTATAGAGTGGATGATATGCTTTAAATTCACCATATTTTTATCCTAGCCCTCATCAGAAATAATATTAAAAATATATTTTCCCTTGTAAATTTGCTCAATAGTTGTTTATGTCAATAAATATAATTAAAATTTATATTTTTTAATTGTTTATTATAGTTCACATAATCCTTATATTTGGAAAACTAGAGCTTGAGTAGTGTGTTATATGGAGATTTATCTCTATTCCGATCAGTAGTCAAGTTCTTATAGTCACATCAGCATTCAAATTCTTGATAACCTTCCCTTAAAGACATTGAAATTTTATGAGTCCCATTAAGAGAGTTTACTCCATGTCTTCTTCCACACATCTAGAAAGATGGAAGGAACATTTTATTCTGTCCATGGTTCTTAGTGATTCTGTTGTGCTTAATATTTATTTTCTCATAAAAACATGCGATCAATGGTTAAATACAATATCCATTTCCACATAAATTTTATGATGAATAATTAATTCATTGTTACTGAAGTCCCTTATGAATAATTCCCTTCAGAGACTATGTTTTAATTTTATAATGAATTGATCAACCTTACTTTTAGGTTGGATGATAATTCTTAATGTTTACCCCACAAGTCATGTAAAACATACCTTAAAGGAACCAATATATTTCCCATTGTTATGATTTATATCAGAGAGTTACTTCTCCATTTTCATATAAATAATATGAGTGATGTACTTATTGATAATTATACTCTTAAAATCATCCCACTCTATAGAGTAAATTTCATATTGTTGCCTCATATTCATGATGATATTAAACCATTGATTCTCTTCGCTTTCCAAAGTATAGAAAACAAGAATTACATTGTCATGTTTTTAACAATGAAGAAATGAATATATTTTTAAGTGGAATTGATCCATTTCTCAACAACTAAAAGATCAGAATAACCACTAACAGATATGGCGTGTTTCCTCATGATGCAATCAAAAGAATTTTGTTCCATTGTTTTATTTTTTTGATGTTCAGAAAGATTCACAGTATGGGAATGATTTGTGATCATATCAGTGAGATATTTCATTATAGATCCCTAAATATTTAGTTTCTCAGGATGGAAATAAAGATATATTTCATTGAATTGATCATTAACAATGTTCCTTTGGTTTTCGTTCATTGACTAAAACCAAAAATAATAGTTTGAGAAATAATAATCATAGTTGTAAAACACATAATCATGAAAAATAATTTATAGGTTATCTAAATCAAGGAAAAATCTTTTAAATACATGACACATGAGTCTTAACATTAGTAATTTGTTCATATCATCTATTTAAATCCTTTATGATGGTTCATAATGAAATTGGTTATTAACCCAAGAATATGGCATGGCTGTGTCAAATGAGATCCATAATAGGACTCCTTATCTTGTAATAGGTAACACTCGTTTCCAGCCCAATATTCCTTTTTCAGAGTAATTAACCCTAGGTATATCTATTCCAAAACCATTTCCAATTATATAATCCATAAATGGAATATATTTATAGATAAAACCCATAATTTATATCTTTCCAAACCATTTTGATGATACACTAAAATTTGTGTTATAATATGGGCTTTTATTAATGTTTTCTCATTATAGTGTGAAAAATATTAAAAAACACTATCCTATCATTTCAACAATAATGAACCAGTATTGTTATAAAAATATATAACATATTTTCTTGATTTACATTCATTACATTACAAAAACACATTCCTATGGATCAAAAAAATATAGTGCCTTTGGAAAATTGGAAACATAAAAAACTAGTTTATAAGTGAACTAAAAAATATCTTTGTATGTTTTTCACAAATACCACCCTTCAAAGATATATAATACATTATAATGTTCTCCATTACTTGGGGAAATTAAACATAATAATGAGTGATCATAAATTCTTATGAATGGTAAAAAAGAGTGATACATAAATATAACATAATTTGAAGTGTATGAGAACATTTTAATAATATTTCAAAATCATCACATACACATATAAGATCATCATCATGTGTTACAAACAAAATAATTATAGTGAATAAATAAATGAATAAAAATGGAGTAAAAGAACATGAACCATGATATAAAAATAATTGCTTAAGACTAGGAAATGTTGATTAAATATGAGAATATAAAATCATTACCATTTTAGTCAGGGAATATTTAAAAGTATATCCTAGTGGAATATGTTCACACCACCAAATATCATAGTATTAATTGTTCTCTCCTAGGACTATCATAGTGGAAAAAATCCCTTAATGAACAGAGTTCACTCCCCATTAATGTCCTATTATTCTCATGATACATAATTATTTTCCCCATGAATTATAGGGAGATATAGGTCCCACCCATCACATAATGAGAATCATACATATCTGTTACACATGGTCATAAAATATTTAGCACATCATAACACATGGATAAAAAAGGATTTCATAAATATGTCATCATAAAATAAATTATTGAAAAGAAAAAGGTTTCATAATCATTTCATCATTTCATCAGTGTAAGAGAAATGTGTTCCATAAACACCTTTTCATTATAAACATAAACCATGAAGAGAACAAATAATAATGTTATCATTGAATCATATACCGTGTAAAAAATAATTAACATAAAAAGATGTCATCAAAGATAGAAAATGTATATGAATGATAACATGTAAAATTTATTGAGTTAAATATAATTTTCAATTTCAAAAAAATCATAAAACATATAACATTTTCAAAATAATATACTTATAAAACATACTTTAAAACTTAATATGGAATTTTTAATGATCATTTTAAACATTCTGTGGGAAAAAACCATATCCACTATGATTTTTTCAACTAAAAACATCAAATATATTAATGAAAATATTTTCTGTTCAAATAATATTTGAAACATGTAATGGATGATTTAATATATTTTTTTTCATGATATAATAAAATTACTTTCATGTCATAAATTTTAATAAAATAATCCATTCACATTTTTTGTAAAAGTAAAATTACCATAGTTTAGATAAACTATAAGAATATTATTATTCATAAATAAATTAAAACCATTATAGAAACTGATTTTAAAAATATATAAATCATTGAAAAAAATCATTAATCTTTTATAAAACATGTCTATGGAGAAAATTCATTTTTTATTGAAGAGATAGATACAATTTATTTTTCCTAAAAATAACAATGTTTGAACCTTGAGTAATTAAAAAGATGAAAATGAAACAAAAAATAATATAGTCCCAAGAAATAGCCAAATTATAATAAAATAGATGATTTTCTTCAGGGGTATATCAAATTTTTTAATAATTTAAAAATAATCCTAAATAATCCTAATAAATGATGATATTGAAAACATTAAATCTTTAACAATGTGGTATATTTCTGAAATAAAAGATCCACTAAAGATTAATATCAAATAAAAATTTAAAAATCATAAAATAAAGGATATTCATGAAATTTCATGTCAATTTTAATTATATACACCTCACAAAAAAATATTGGTCCATTTCATATCTTTTGTCCCAATGAAGGAAATTTGAGAAAGGAATCCCTTACCGTGGCTCTCGACTTTTATCATACATTTTCTTAAATAATTTATAAGAAATATATGTTTATATATATATATATTATAACCCTACTCATATTTATCATACAATATATGATTTAATTATTTCCTTCTCTACACATTTATCAATAATTATTTGTTAAAATCATGTTTCAGGTAATAAATTCTTCGTTTTTCATGTATGTATTTATTTGGTATTTTTATTACTTTTAAATTGATCAATTTTCCATAATATGAATAATTTAAACCATGATATAAATATCATATATATTTAATATATTTTATATTTAGAGTAATCCATTAATTATATATATAGGAAATGAGTTACATCACCTATGGAGATGACAAATCATAAATACATATGAATACTGTTTCCTTTTTTTATATAGATAAAATTAGATTAAGGTAAATAACATAACTAGTTCATAGAGTATGTATTATTTCATATATATATAAATTAATCAGTAATTTTTTTATTTTTACTTTTCATGTAATGTTTTAATGAAAAATCAATCTCATTGCTTCGTGAGGTGCTAGTCCGCTATACACATGACCGATGTTTTCATATACCTAAAAAATTGAATGTGAGAATTAATTTGTCATATAATTATCTAGAAGAATAATAATATCCTATATATTATATATAATGTATAAATATATTATTATATTTATCCATGATAGGTGGTGATGGAAAATTAATACAATCAATTAACAAGGTGGTAGTCTACCATACACACAATCGATAGTTTTGTTTCCCATTTGTGGGAAGTGGAGAAATATGTATGTGATGTCACTAAAATAATAACATATGAAAATATATTTGATAATGATTTTATTATATAATAATGTATTATTAATATTTGAATATGGTTGGTGAACAATTAATAAAAAATATATGTTTAATAATTTTACCTCTTCTCCAGAGAGATTCATTAGGTTAATACCTAAGGCCATCTTAGGAGGGAATCCTAATAAAAATAAGTCTTCTACGATGATGGGATGGATGTATAGAAATTAATTTTATAGGTATTGGATGAAACAAATGTTTTTAAAAGTGTGAATAAGAGAGGATAATTTGTGGCCTTTTATATGTGGGGGATACGACAAAGAAAAAATCATTGAGAAGAATAAAGTGTATAAACCTTTTTCACATACCAAAAGGATAAAAAATGGGTCCTCATCAATTTTAAGAGTCTATGAGGATAAAAAATTTCCATTAAATGAGTGTCTAACAACTTTTTAATTAATTTTACTCTTTATATTTATATTTTTATCCCGTTGTTAACCCGATTTAACCTTAATCGTAGTAATAAATTTGTTTAATTTTCACTATTCATTGTAGTATAACATTTTTTTGACTATATAATATAATATATTTTTTTACTAAATATTGAATCAATATTTAAAAATTATAATCAAATAATTTGTAGAGTTTAATTAAAAATTAAATATAAGACATGATGAAAAATATGTTTTCCAAAGGGAAAATTATTCAATGTTTCAAATTTATTATATAAAAAATCCCTAAGAATCAATTAATAAGATATATACTAGGTTAATAATAATATAATTAAGCTATATTTTCTATTAAAATAATTTTACAATAATAATAAACCATATAAATCCTTTAAATAAAAAATAATCGTTATAAAAACCTAGTATTTTTAACTTTTTGTCGAAAAGTTATTTTTTCTGATAAATCATAGAAATTCACTCTGAGATAAATATTAAATGTTTATTTAGAAAATTAAGTTTAGTTTTCAAATAGTTTATCTAAAATTTTAATTATTTATTTTATTATTTATTCAAATAAATCAATAAATTCATTTTAATGATGAAATAGTATTTTCAAAACAAATAAAGACCTTAAAAAATTTAGTACTTTTTCATCAATATGGTATCATTGTATAAATCCAAAATAGTTTATATTTATAATTTGGTTATTCCTATTCATTCCACCATGTTTAACATCAGGGTCATAGTAGTCATGCTAAATAGTAATATAAATAATATATTATGATTTGTTATAACTCGATGATACGTGTAACATAAGTTATCGATGAAATAATATTTATTTGATTTTTTTTATAAAAAATCATGGTAGAATATTACACACAATTAAAATGAATTCAAATATAAAATATCATCATCTTGATACCAAATAATGGAGAAACAATTTCCTCATTAAATTATCAGGTTCCAATATGGCTTTCTCAAGCTGGTGGATTGACCACAAAACATTAACTAGGTGACTAGTCTTATTTTGTATAACATTATCTCTATGATCCAAAATATCGACCAGATATTCATAATTAGATTTATCTTTACCTAGTGGAATGAAATCAGATTTTAGTATATGTTTAGAGTTATATATGTAATTCCTCAGGAGAGATACATGGAACACATCATGGGCATGGGGGAGGTTTTGTAGAAATGATTAACGATAAGCTACCATCACAATATCATCATGAATTTAAAAGGTATTGATATACTGACGACTAAGTTTCCCTTTTTTGAAAATATCATTTCTTTATTCCATGGGGAAATTTCATAGAATTTATTTTCACTAACTTCAAATTCTAGATCAAATATTTTATTATCAACGTATCATTAATGTCAATATTGTGCCACAATTATGTGTTGTTTGATGACACTAAACATCTCATCCATTTCATCGACTATATCTGTTCCCAATGGATTTATTTTTCAAACATCATTCCATCTATTGGGAGCTCTAACTTCTTTTGAAGTAGGGCATCATAATGATCTATCTAAATACTCATGTGAAATGAATTATTTTATAAACAATAAACTTGAAAGGTGTTGATCCAAACCACATTTGAAATATATACATAATTATCTTAAAATATCATATAGGGTTTGATGTTTTCTCTCAGAAAAAATTTATCTATGAGGATGATATGTAGTTATAAAACAGAACTCTGTATCAAGAACCTTCTGAATACATCACCCAAAAATCATGTTTAAAATCATATCCCTATCTGAAAAAACAGAATGTGGTAATCCATGCGACCTTACCACATCTCTAATATATATTCAATCAATCTGATACAAAGTGAAATATTCTCAGATAGTGATGAATCATGCTGAATTTTTATGTTCATTGACTAAAACCCTTATATAGTTATTCCCTTTTGAGTATTTGGGGAGTATGATTAACAAATCCAAGGTGATGTGTTCATATTTCCATTTTGGTATTATTAATGGATCCAACATCCCCTTTGACTATTATCTCTCAACCTCAAATTCCTAAAATACTGAACATCAAGATACAAAGTGTATGATATCTATCATCATTCCATACAACCTAAAAACCCTTCCAAATTTATATTCATCTTTATACTTCCAAAATGAATAGAAGATAAAGAACTATGAGCCTCCACTAATAAATTTTTCATCAAATCGGGTAAGGATGGAATACATAGATGGTCGATGAACCTTATCATTGCATCACAATGAAGGTGAAACTAATAAACAATTTTCACCATATTCTACAACTTAATATTATACTCAGGGACCTATTTATTCATCACTCTGATAGATGGTTGAAAAATCATTTGAGAAATATAAAATTTACCCACATCCTCATGGATTTCCATATAATTCATTTTAAAATCTAAAAATATAGGAATTTTTTTGGACCTTGTCATGGATAAGCTTGCATGACCATTTTAAATAAATGCATCAACCACATTTTTTTCTTTCTTATGAAGGCATTGTATTGAAAAAAATAATATTCAATTATTTCTAGCCCTATTCTATGGTGCATGTTCAATTCCATACAAATAAATATATAAATGAAAATATTCAGATTAGTATATATATAACACTTTCCCAAATAAAGATAATACGTCCATATAATTAATGAAAGTATTTGTGTAGCTAAATCAAAACTAAATATTTTGTTATTTTTTACCATAAACCCTCAATATTCATGAGACATAATATATAATAATTCCACTTTTTATAAGAACACATCCCAATACATTCATGGACACTTCACTATAGATGGTAAACCCTTCTTAATTATAATTTAATGTATATAAATTTATGATTAATAATATTATCCTTAGATACTTTAGACTTTCGTCACATTTATATGCTTAAAGGATATTGGATCCCCTTTGAGTTTACATGGTGAGTGGATAAGACAGTCATGAGAAATTCTATAAAAACCTTAAATAATATTCACCCAACAAAACAACAGATCCCAGTCACTATGGTTGGTTCGGTCCAACATTCAATGGATTTCATCTTTGATATATCCAACAATATCCACTTTCCAAGGATTATATGACCCAAAATAAAACTTATTCTAAAGAAAATTCAATTTTTTTTAATTATTTATAAAACATATAGTTTCTCATGGCCATTAGTACAACTCATAAATGATCTCCCTAACATTTATTTCACTTATAATATATATGAATATCATCTATATAGGCTACCACAATCTAATCAAGTTAATATCTAAAGACACCATTAATTTCATTCTTATGGATAGTTGAGGAACTACTAAGACCAAATGGAATCAGTATATTATTATACTTTCCTTGTATCATATTTAATGTTATCATGGCTATATCCTCCTTGTTGACTATCAACTGATGATATCAAAAATGATTTTCAATTTTATAAATGAATTCTTCTCCACATAGATTATCAATCCAATCATCAATAAATGGTATAAGATTTCTGTTCTTGGTTGGGATCTATTTCACCTCCTGATAATAAATCTGGATTTCCAGCTATCTATCTTCCATTTTGATAAGGTGAATTTTTACACCTATAGTTGACAAACATGGATAAATTAATCCCCTATATAGATTATCAAAGAGTTTATTCTTAAATTACTATAATTGAATCAGGAAAATTATATGGGATACTTCCAAATAAGTGAGACACCAGATATGAGTTCTATTGACAACTCAATTTCATAATTCAGTGGATGACTATGAAACTATTATGGAAAGCCACAAACAAACTCCCGAAAAATAGACCTGTCATTGATGTTGAATTCCCCCCCCCCCCAACCAACTGAGATTATTGCCCATTTTCAAAGGAAATCAAAACTTATACAATTTATATAATTTCCATCAGAAGTTCGTATTTATCATCACACAGATAGAAGATCATAGGTTGGATTGAAATATCAAATGTTCATACCTTTATTAGAACATGATGTTATATTTACATAGATAAATTCATTCCTTCCCTATGTTAACATCAAAATAAAATAGATGATAAATGATAAGATATACAAGAATCATATTCCCAAAAACCTCAACCAGAGAGAACGAATATACTTGAGTTGAAATCATCATGTTTTTAGGGGGTTTCAGTACTAATTATACATATTACATTTTTTACGGTATCTTGATACCATTAAAAAATTAATTATATATATATATATATATTAATGGATATATCTAAAGACAAATAATACACTATATGTTCTATATTTTATGGTATGTGTTTCTTTTTACATGTAGTTATTACACCCATCATTTGAAATAGTGAACATGTGAAATTTACCGTATTCGATCAGCTGAATAGTTTTTTCAAATTAATCATCATCATTAACCATAAGATTTGGGAATTAGTTTGTATTGTTTTCACAATACTTGCATTTGAAACACTGCAATCTTGGTTGTGCATTTTGTGGATCATTCCCTCTATTCAATAATTAGTAAATTCTTCCCATTACATCAAAATAATATTTATTGATGAAATTCCTTTTAAAACATAAAACATTTACCGTCCCCTAAAGATAGTCTCAACCAATTTTTCTACCACACATCAAGCATAAAGGAAATATAATTTACTTACCTCTATAGTTATTATTTTTTAAATCTAACCCATATTTTAATTTCATATAAATAAATTTCGATTGATGGATAACAGAAATCCCTATTTCTATTGTGAGATGACATCAATTTTTTTCTTCACATATAATGAAGTCCCTTATGGTTAATTCCTTCTCGATTCATGGTTTCAATCCACAAATTAAACGATCAACCTTTCATTTTGTATGGATGATAATTATAGAATCATTACTTATAAATCTTGTAATATTTTACTTTTAGGTACCAATAGATTAACCATCCTTCAACTATAGCTTCAGAAATTTATTATTTATTTTTTTATGAAGATCATGAGGGATGTAATTATTGTAAAATAAACTATTAAGCTCATCTCATTATATAGATTCAATTTCATCTTATTTCCTCATATTCTTGATGAGAGTCCATAATTAATTAGATTCTATAAAAAATATTAAAAACTAAATTGGATTTTCTTGTTCCAAACATTGGGTAAAAAAATATCATTTCAATAGAACTGATATTTTTTTAGAAACTAGTACATAAAAAATTATTAAAAAAATGGTGTATGTTACCTTAGAAAGGGATGAATAAAATATTTTTCCACATTTTATTTTTAGATGGTTTGTATGATTCATAGACCAGTAAAGATGTTTGAGAATAAATATGCGATTTTTAATTCCAGAACCCAAAAAATATTGTTTCATTGGAGGGTAATTATTAAATTTTCCATTTCATTTTTCATTAACGTTATTCTTCTAGATTCATGTTTTCAATTAAAATACAAAATCATTTTGTGAAAAATAATAATCATAGCTATAAAATATATAGTTGTTAGATATAATTTTTTAGATTACTAAATACAAGCCCCTTATTATAAATCCACCAAACTATTGTTTAACAAAATTTATTTATTTCCATAATCTATTAAAATCTATCCCAATGGTTCACGAAATAATTTAAAATAACCAAAAAAAATATTCCATGGGTGAGTCAAAACAGGTTCATATTTAGGCCCATTTTCATATACTAGGAACCCTTGAGTCAAGCATGAAATTACTTCTTCAGAGTTATTACCCCTATATTAATCATTGAAGAAAATACATCCACTTTTAGTATCTATAGAGCGATTAATTATTAATTAAACCACATAATTTATTCCCTAAAAAAATTTAGGTTGTTACCAAATACCTAGCCTTATCTGAAGGGTTATCACTGATGTTTTCACAAAATATATTCCAATGGTTAACCAATATCATCCTTTGATGATAACTATAACAACCAGGGATATTCTTAAATATATATTAAATCTTATATTTATGAACAATCATTATATTTCACTAACTAATGAATGAGGATCGTAATGGTACAATTCCTTTAAAAACATGGGAAAACCAACTGGTTCATAACCGAACTAAATCATCTCTCACTAAGTTCTTCATAACTATAAAAAATATAAGAGATATCATACATAATGAATATATTCGTAGCTGAAGGAATTGAAACATAACTAAGGGTTTGATATTATTCTCAGGAAAGGTAATAAACGGAGATATATAAACATACCTTGAGGAGAAGGGTATGAGAACAAGAGAACATCATTTGAAAACCATACCATGCATATCAATGATCATAGTATTATGTACTAGAAAAAACATTTGAAGTTTATATCACACAAATAATAATATAATTAAATAACATGATACATGAGAGCATAATAGTGCAACAAGACATGGAATTTTGGCATTCATATAAGCATTGAAAATAATTTCCATAGTAGTCAAGTTTCTTTTCTACGTTTATCATGGTAGAAAGCATTCACACCCCAATCAATCATAGTAGTAAATGAACACTCCAAGGATTATCATAATGTATAATGTTCCCTACTAATCAGGGTTTATACCCATTTCTGGTCTTGTTTATATCATGAGATTCCAATATTTACCCAATCAATTAGAGGTATATATTGGTACCACCCAACACATAATTATAATTATACATATGTGTGAGACAAGGTCATAAAGAATTCATAATATTTAAAAAATGATAATAAATTGGTTTCACAAAAATATAATCTTAACGTAACTTAAAAAAATAAAATAATTTCATAGTAATTTCATTATTTCAACAAAGCATAAGCTCTAAGAAAATGTGATTTCTATAATAATTTTGTTATGCTATAACCCATGGATGAAAAATAGGTTTCATAAATATCATGCCTTAATAAACATAAAACTCTTAGACAAATAATAATAATGGTATCCATAGATCTTATCCCTAGTAAAGTATAAGTAATATCAAATGATTTCTATTTATATAGAAAATGATTTTGAAAGATCACACGGAATATTTCTTGAGGAAAATAGCCTTCATATAATAAATAATTTTTTTTAAAAACATAAGCCACTTGGAAAATAAAATTCCATAAATTAAACCATGGAAACATTCAATGGAATCCTTAAAGATAATTTAAATCATTTACTGATTAATATATCTTACACACATTCTTTTTTTTAATCAAAAAATTAAAAAAATTAAATAAAAAAATTTCAATGAAAATATTCTTGGAGTCATTTATTGGAAGCATTAAAACATTGAATGGTTGATATGGAGTAAAATTTATTTCATTCCCCATACTTTTAAACTAATATTTGTTCTACATTTTTAGTAGGAGTAAAAATAACTTCATTTAAAAAACAACAAGAATATTATTTTAAATTTTTTTGTCTGAAAATTTTAGAAAGATTATAAATGAATTTAAATATTATTTTTATATATTTTTAATAAAATTTAATATTTTTTAATCCAATTATATAGAAGAATAATCAATTTTGACTAATGAGATAAATAAAATTTATATTTCCTTAAAAAAATATTTTTGAACTATTAAGTACATAAAAAGTATAAAATGAAAGGGAAAAATTTATTATTAATAAATAAATAGATTAAATTAATGTACACGATTTTCTAGATAGATATATCATATGGTTTTATCATTGGAAATATAATAATAAATAATCCTGTAATTAATGAGATTGTAACATAATATGATTTACACATTCATATATTTTTAATTGTGATAGAAATTAAATATTAAAATAAACTTACACATAAAATATCATTAAAATAAATAGATTAAGGATAAAAATTTTCATAGGGTAGTATATAAAACACATAAAATAATATTGTTGCATAACATAACATATGTCCCAAAGAAAGAAATTTGTAATAAAAATCACGTTCTTTAAGTCATGGATTACTCCATAAATGTTCAAAAATCATGTATAAAAAATATAAGAATAAAAAATATATTAAATAACCAAATTCATATGTATCATACCGTACATGAGTTAATTATTTGTTTGCATTGCCAATTTATAAATAATTATATTTAAAAATCACATTTTGGGTAATTACTGCTTTATTTTTTGTGTATTATTTGATTTCCTGTAGTTAGTACTTTTACATTGATAGTGGATCCATAACATAAATAAATTTAATGATGATATAAATATCATATATATTACATATATATGTATTAATTATAATTCATTAATGTTAGATATATAAAATGGGTTACACCGTTCATGGTGATGGTAAGCCGTATATAAAAATTAATATTGTTTCCATTTTATTAATGGATAAAAATTATGTTTTTATATAATAAATAAAAATTAAAGGGTAATTATGATGTAATATATCTCTCATATATCCATTAAATTTATTTATATTACCTTAAATGTTAATAGTCAGTGAAAAACAATTATCATTATTTCGTGAGGCAGTAGTACACCGTACAAAGAAGCGGCGTTATCGTATCCCAAACGAAAGTAAAGTAAGAAGTGATATACAATATCTTGACTAAATAAGAATAATAATATAATAAAAATTATATATAAATAATAATAAAAATTTATCAATCCATGAGATTTGGTTATGGATGAATAATAATATAGGTTACTGAGATGGCAGTCTACCTTACACACGATCTATAGTTTTGTTACCCATTTGAGGGAAGAGGGAAAAGATGTAGGCCATGAAATTAACATAATATAATCTCAGTATATCTAATATACAATTTTTTTATATTATCATGTATTAATATGAATTTATGGAGGTGGGGGAATAAATAAAATAAGAACAATAGTATAATAATTTTACATCTTCTTAAATGAACCTCTTGATGATTAAACCTAAATATTTGTTACAAGGGTTTAATAATAAATACATGGACTATAGAATTAGATAATTTAATTATGTAATATAACTATTTTGGGTTTTTTTCTGAATTTTTTTTAATGTGTGCATAAAAGAGGAGGGTGAGTATCCTTTTATAAGTGGTGGAGAGGGAACACATGGAATTAAAAAAATAATAATGTAAGACCATGTATTTCACATGATAAAAGGATAAAAATGGATAATTGTATAAAATTATAGTTTCTAGGGTCTTTACATGGCCATGAAATTTGTTTTGGAAATATATGTGTCATTTTAAATTGTATTGTTTTAGTTCTAAGCCAAGAAAAAGAGTTTTAAGAATAACCTCATTAATTAATATTTAATTATATAATTATTTATTATTGTAAAAAAAAATTAAATTATTTTTTATTGTTAACTAATATTATTCCAAATAAGATATACTTTTTTTAAAAATTATTTGAAATAATTATCAGAATTTAATTCTATATCAAACTCTTAGATGTGATGAAAAAATGGTTTTCCAAAGAGAATATTTTCAAATTCGTAAAAACATTTTATATAAAAATTCAATATTAAATTGATTCTAATGAACTAATTTTTTTAACTGTAACATACATGAATTAATTGACCTTTTAAAACCTTTTTAAATCAAGATTTAACATTATTTATTTCTTCTCTTTTAAAAGATTGTTTTTAAAAAATACAATTACTCATCACAATTTTCTGAAACATTAATGTATTCAAAATTCCCAAAAATTCACCCTAATATATTTTTTAAATGTTTATTATTAAAAATAAAATAATTACATAAATTGTTTTATAAAATATTCTAATTTTTTTTCATATAATTGCTAATTTTTTTAGAAAATATTATTTTCAAAATATATAAAGGCTTTAAAAAAACAACTACTTTTTTATTAATATGTTTTCCTTATATAAAACCATTATTATTAATATTTAAAATTTTGATATACCAATTAATACTTCCATGTTTAATTACTTGTTTATAAAAACCATGTTAAATAGTAATTTAAATATAAAATTGGGGTAAATTAGATATTACAATTGTGTGTTGTGAAAGGTGTCATAGAAATTAAATTTATTTAAAAAATTCATTAAATATTATGATGTTAAAATCTTTTTGATACCATTTTTCTATTTCAAATGGATGTTTTATGAACCATTTTTATGATGTGGGTTTTAAAGAAATTAGTTTTCAAATATCAAAAACACGATTTCCAAGTGTAATTACAAATTGTGAGACACAATTTATTAAAAGTTTGGATAAAGTAACTCCCTGATATTTTAATGTATATTTTTAAGTAAATATATTCCATTTGAAAGAGTATTGTATATGAAACCAAAAGATTTTAAAAGAATATCATTATCTTCAATAGTGTATATTAAATTAGTCACCAAGATTATAAGATAATGTTACACCTAATGAATTTAAGATACATTTTTTTAAATAAACATAATCTCTTAGATTTATTATGGTGAACCAAAAAATGAGTTTGAATTGAACACGATACATTATTAATATAATGCCCTAGCCTTAAACATTACTTAATCTTGAGATATTTCAAGAATACACCTTGAGGATCTTTTCAGGTTTAGAATTTTAGAGAATTAGATCATAAAACTTGCATTACATCCCACATTTAAACTAAGTGGTTACAATAAAAGATAGAATTCATTTTTCCCTTAAATGTTAAAATATTTGAAATAAAACATGGATTCTTTATTGACACTTCCTTGACACTATCATCATATCATGTACCATTCCCTTGACCTGTGAAAAACATTTCAAAAACTTAGGATGAGCATAAAAAGCTCAGTAAGGGTTATAAAAAAAATATTGAAAGGAAACATGAGTACAAATATATATAAGAATGAAATCATACTTTTCCCATAAAACATAATCACTTTAATGTACCTCATAAAATCATGAATAATTCATAGATATAATAATACATAAAGGTAACTTGAGGCATTCATAACATTCTTACGTAGGGAGTAACCCTCTTGGTTACGTTTGGAATACCCATCAGAGTATATTCCCTAAATCTCTTCGTAGAAACCATAAAATTTAACTCCTTCGCTTTACCCAATGCATTGGAGAGCTATATCGGTCTCACCCGCCCTTATTTTATCACGGAACCACCTGTCTTCATAATCAATGCCCAAGAACCATAACATAATCGTATCACATAAAACATGCATAAAGGAAACATAACATTTCCACATTTCAATCACAAGATATCAATAACACATTGATATAATAAAAACATTATCAAAACCATTTTCAATACCGAAATAAAAGAAAAGTAAAACATGGTATTTATTTTTCATTAAAAAAAAGTTATGGCTTGTAAAGGAAGCCAACAATCAAATAATGGTCACGGCGGTGAGGAAGTCGTTGTCGCCGTATACGTACAACCAAAAAAACACCCCATTTTTTCCTTTAGTAAACGCTTCATATAAAAGGATTCCTTTTGAATAAACGTAAAAGTCAAAGGGGTTTATACACCATATAAAAGAAAGTTGTGTATAAAACAAAATATGCCTCAATGAAAGGAGATTGAGACGAAGTCCCTTACCTCGTGTCCGACTTGAATCGATCATTCTTTAACCTCCTGAATAATAAAGTTGAGTTAATTTATACATTCTTAAGAACCTTTTTCAAGTTCATTATTCCTTTTTATATCACTTATTACCAAGTCATTCACACTATGTAATTATTTAAGTTAAAAACGGTCGTTTTAACGATCACTGGTACTTGAGTCAAAAATAAACTCTTTATAATTACAAGTTGTTCATGTATCCATTATATCCGAGTTATATTAAATATGTAGATATCATATATATCATATTTATCTAGTATATACATTCATTTATAATATTACATAACATTTAGAGATAAGAAATGAAATGCACCGTTCATGGAGACGGTAAGCCGTACGTGTGCATGAACGCTACATTCATTTCTATTTCATATTTTATGGAATGGAATCATAATTACATAGAGGTATATTATATATCCAGTATAATTTCATATATGATATCATTAACTCCATCCTTTATACATCCCACATATGGAATTAACGAATCAAATAACTTTGAGGGGGCGGTAGTCCGCACTTCCTAAAATGAAATTATCATGTTTACCCACAATGGAAACCATAAAGTTATGCCACAAATGAAAAATAAAATATCATAAGGAAAACATAAACATAATATATATCATATATAAATATATTTTCATCTTAATGGCCACCTTTGAAGGTGTTAGAAGAATTTTGAACACTCATCGTTTCGTGAGGCAGAAATTCGCCAACCACAGAAATAGTATGTTCTTTAACCATTAGACGAAGGTGTGTATAGGTGTAGATCTAATCCTCCACATAACAACATCATAGTATATGGATGATACTGGTGTTGTTACAAAAGAAAAGAATAAAAATAGTTTAGTGGGTTGGAGAAGCAAAATAAAACACAAGAACATAAGAGAAGACACTACCTTTAAAACGGGTAACTCTTTTTCATTTGAGCTCAAAGGATTCCATGGAAATACTTCTGCCCAATTTGAGGCATCTAGGAGTACGAGAAGAGTGTGGAGAGACAATATGTGCAGGGTGTGGCCGAGCCAAAGGCTTGATAGGTGTGGGTAAGGAGGTAGAGGTGGGGCCTTTTATAAGAGGCGAAGAGGGGCACTCTTAGAGAGAAATGAATCCCTTATAGTCTATGCATACCGCCATTTCTTCCTTTACCATAGGTTTACACAATCACTTTATAGGAGTCTCAAGTTTGAATTCAATGAACTTAACATTGATACTCTCAGGTTTTTCATAGAAATCAATGATCTGATCAATATTTTGAATCCATTCCTCCGCTTCTTGAGGATTATTTGAATCCTTAAAGGATTGTGGATTCTCACTCAATAACTCTCATGATCAATCCATATCTCCTAAAAATCATAGATGTACCTCGAAAATTGAGTACTAAGATTTTGGTACATTATAGTTGACAGAACAAATCTTCACATGATAATAACAATTAAATTTAGATCCATAAAAGGATTTAATTAAGGATAATTAGATGTACATTTGAATGGAACGTGTAAAACATAGCTCGAAGGAACAATACTACACAATGAAAAAGGTGAAAGAATCATACAAAAGAATAATCTCAATTAAAACTAATAATCCCATAATAAAAAAATTATATTTACACCAAGAACCCAAAACACGAGACACCCATAAAAACATTCCATGGTAACATCAGTCTTGTAATGGAAAGAACTAGCCAAGCACCATCTAAAATCTAACTCTCAAGTTTTGAGAATTCTATCTTCATTCTACCAAATTTTCAAATACATAGACTCTTGATGGAAAAAGATTCTATGATACAAAACAATGAAAAAATAGACAAAATAGCCTCTCAAACTCGTGCCAAAACCAAATTGTCACATACCAGAAGGGACTTCTCGATCCCCACAGGTTGGTGTCTTGCATTTGGACAATAATAAAAAAATACATGGAATGATTTCATCTAGGATGAACTAGAAAAAATTAATAATTTAAATTAATATAATGAGACTGTGAACGAAAACCTAAAGATATATATATGTCATAATAAGAAAAAATTGAAGCGATACAACTAAAAAGATAGAAAAAAATCTACAAGATTTTACTCCAATAAAAAATGGTGAAAAACAAAAAAAAATATGTTCTAATACTATCCATGTTATAGCAAGTGAAAACCCCCACCATCTCACCATCCAGCTACCAAATCCCAACTGGCACAAAACCTCATGACCTTACTGTTGAACCTGGCCTTTTCCTTTATTGAAATAAATTTCTAGGTATTTGAACTGATGAATGGGTATGTAAGGTGTGAGTTTATAGGATCTATAGGGTATTACCCAATTGTTTCATACCATGAATTTGAACACAAATAAATGAATTCTCAACTTTAAATAATATAAGTCATGATATATAGTTTAATAGTTTTTAGAAAAACATTGGAAAATAATTTAATTTTTTAATTTTACATATTTAAAAATAAACCAGGAAAATTTGATTAAAATAATTGTATATACATATATCAAATTTGATATATATAAAAATTTAGGTATTACATATCATATCAAATCAATTAAAATACAATCAAAATGGTACATGTGAAAATAAAAGCACTATTAACATCAATACAAGAATCACAGTAGGTAACGATTGTTTAGAAACTCATACTTAAAATAAAAAATCAATTCACATCAAACCTCTAGATATATTATTTTTTCCTAGAGAAAATAGTAACACCCCATAAAGTGAAATGTCTAATAGTAATAATAAGTCCCTATAACAACAGGATTTGAGAGAAGAAGAAAGACCAATTAGAAAACCCACTGAAAATTGACAAGGACTATTCAAACACCGTACACCTAAGTACACATGTATTACCATATGCATTATTTTTCAAAACTACTTCATCAAAACCATTCAACCAAAGAATGATTTGAAAATAATTTCACAAAACCATTCCTAATGATTTAGAAATCAATTTTTATTTACCAAAACTAGGGAAACCCATCTATTATCCAAACAAATTTCCAAATCACAAATTAAATATTTAAAATATTCCATTTCCTTTATAATACAATTTATAAAAACTAGAGACATTTAGTTCACCAACACAGGGTAGAGAAAGAACTACATACCTCAAAACTCAATATGTGCATTCTCGCAATGGAAAATCACCACTATGAAGAACAAAAAATGAAAACAGAGGCCTTAGAGTCAATATACACATCTTATTATTAATTAAACTATAAAAATGGGTGAGTGTAGTAGGTTAAACAACACATACCTCAAGAAATAATACCCTCCACCCCACAACCAATAAAGATAATTCCCTTGGAAGAAGATCAAAAAACAAATATAGAAATGAATCTCATGAATAATCACTATATGTCTTCAAATACATTAATATAATGAATCAATACTATCATGATCCATGAAAAAATGAAGGATAATGGATTACTCACTCGAAGAGATGGAACCCTTATGAAATTGAGATCAACCATTGAATGTAGTGATTCCGACGGATCAGAGGTCCCCAAAATCACTAGAAGAGAGATTTAGGTCATGAGAAAGTTGGTTTCATGCTTTATGACTATAAATATAACTCATTTTATTTTCTAAAATCAGTATCTTTGGTATTTACATATAATTTAATTCCACTACCCATAATTTAATCTATGGGTTATTTAGATTATGAAAAATCCATCCCCTTTTTAATAAAAACCCAATTTTTAGAATTACAGGAAGTGTAATGATTCATTCAATGTAGTAGACTCAAAAACTAATCATTATGAATATTAAATGTCATGTACTCTATTTAAAAAACATGATATTTTCTAATAGACAAAAAAGAGTATATTATTATAAGAAAACACAAATCACCTCAGGTGTTCTTCGAACAAGGAGAGAAACCCTAAAAGCATTTACATATTAATACTAATACTTTATTAATTCAAACAAATAGACACACATAAAATTGGGGTTATTCTCCCTAAAATTTATCGTCATCATTGGGAGTCCCATAACACACCGAATTAATTGGGAAAACAAGTAAATATAAGGGAATCACCTAAAAGAGAGTAACGAGACTTTATATCAACCATAATTAAAATTCATATAAAAATATCCCAATATATACTATGTGGCATAAATTATTGTCTAAGATTTACCATTATTTTTAGGATGATACATTGTGATGAAAATTAACCATGTATCAGGAGTTTATTAAATTATTCACCAAAACATTTTGGTAAACCACATATCCTGATTAGACATGGTAGAGTATGGCACTCCACGAAACCTTACACTTCTATAATTGATATGTTGAAAAGTTTATCCAAATGATAATATTATATAATAATGATGAAGTGTGCTGACATTTTAAGAAGATCAAATACATCCAATATACCATTGTTCCATTTAGATATTTGGGAGAGTCTAATGACAAAATCAATTAAGTTTTTTCCCATTTCTATTAAAGAATTGGAAATGGATGTAACACCCCCTTATTAATATTTTCTCTTATCCTTATCTTTTTGATATTCCATGTATCAAGATACAAACTCTAAAATATCTCTCAACATTCCATTCCACCAGAAAGACTCTTTCAAATATCTCTTAATCTTTGTACTTATATTATTAATAGAGAATGATAATCTATGAACCTCCTAAAAAAATCATTATTCAAATATTGTATGTAAGAAACATATACAGCTCTCATGAAAATTAATATTCCATCAGAATAAATGATAAAATTTGGAAAATTTCTCACATTATTCTATAGATTGATATCATCTTCTTACACCTCTTTAATCTTTACATAGATAGATGATTGAAAACTCATTTGAGAAGGATATTATTTCTTCACTTTTTTTCGGATTTTAGAATCCATCACATTAAAATCTAGAAATAATTTTTATTTTGATATCCTTATTAATGATAGGCCCACACGATCCTTTTAAATCAAACCATCATCCACCTTGTACATTTTTATAATGAGGTAATGTATTAAGAAATCATAATATTTAGACATCTCTAACCATATCTTCATGTGACTTTCCAACTCCTTCAATGTGAATATATACTTTAAATTTTTCTTATAAGTTTATATATCACAATATTCTCTCTAAAGATAATATCTCCATATCTATATTTCCATGATCTTCATTGGTATCTCCAAATCATGAGAGAGTTAATATTTAGCATGAAACATTAATTATTGGTAGGAATATGTTATAACTATTCCATTTGGTATAATAACACATCCCAATCCTTTTTTGGTTGCATCACTAATGATAAAAACACTTATCCCCTATAGTGTAATGTAATAACATGTGCTATAAATAATATTATCTTCACCTACCCAAAATTTTTATCACATTCATATGTCCAAAGAAGCATTTATCCATATCGAGTTATCTTTGTGAGTGAATGAGATAGTCATAAGAAATTTATAACAAATAATTGATATTATCAAAAAAATTGAAGAAAACATTGGATCTCATTCATTGTGGTCAGTATGGGTAAAATTTCAATAACTACTCACTTTGATAAATCAGAGATTTACTGTCTCTTGATATTATATGATCCAAAAATGAATCCTTTTATTGAAAAAAAAATCATTCATGGAAAATTTTCATACAACCTCTCCTACCTCTGAGTCTTCAATAAAATTATCACCTCATTTTCATGATTTTATTTCCTATTTATATAGATTATAATATCTTACATAATACTAACAAAAACTAATCATGGTAATCTTTAATGACTCTATTCATTAAATCTATTAAGATAGAATTTGAATTAGTAAGAACAAATGACACCAAAATATACTCATAGTGTCCATACCTTGTAAAGAATATTGTATTTTGTATATCCCCTTCTTAACAAACAATTAATGATATCCATAATGATGGTTAATCATAGAAAATTATTTATCTGCTTACAAATTATTAAACATGTCATCAACAAAGGGAATATAATACTTTTTCTTGATTATAATATTGTTCTGCTCCTTATAATCAATGAAAAGTAATATATATCCATATTTCCTTCTGAAAAAGAAAATGGTTTCACCCAAATGTTTCACACTTTATTGAATGAATCCATTTTCATGAATCACTTGAATTTTCTTCTTCAATTACTATAAATCGATCATGGGAATTCTATAGTAATCCCCCAAAATAGGTGTGGCACTAGGTATGAGTAATATTAAAACCATATCTTCACAATTTTATGCAATAATAATAAACACTTTCTTAAAGACATAAAATAAACTTATATAGAAGGTAAATAATTTATGATGAGTTTATCCCCAATCATTTGAGATAAATTCACCTTTTTTTAGAGAATTAATACCCATACAATGGATGTGATTTCCATCAAATAATCTTATTTATCATCACAATGAATTATGATAATAATAAGCTTTTAATGTAAAACATGACATCCAATCTTTGAAAATTAATGTGGAAGTTATTTAGACAAATCGATTCCATTTTTAAGAAAAAATGAAATTAAATCAAAGGAAGAACAAATTTTTTTTAAGAATCATATTCCCACAAAATTTAAGAAAATAGGAATTGTATACTTCATATGAGACCATAATTCTATTAGGGGTTCCAACTATCAATTCTATATCTAACATTGTGGGTGAAATTTTTATTCCCTTATAAAATTATTTAGATATAAATCAATTAGAATATCTAGAGTTAAGTAATACATTATTTGTTATAGAGTGGATGATATGATTTAAATTTACCATATTTTTATCCCAGCCCTCATCAGAAATAATATTAAAAATATATTTTCCCTTGTAAATTTGCTCAATAGTTGTTTATGTCAATAAATATAATTAACATTTAGATTTTTTAATTGTTTATTATAGTTCACATAATCCTTATATTTGGAAAACTAGAGCTTGAGTAGTGTGTTATATGGAGATTTATCTCTATTCCGATCAGTAGTCAGGTTCTTATAGTCACATCAGCATTCAAATTCTTGATAACCTTCCCTTAAAGAATGTGACGATAATATTAATAAGGTTCATAAATTTGATAGTCGTAAGCCATCATTTAAATGGAATAATGTCTCCCAAGTATCATCACAATATACGAAAATAGTATAATGTGTTGAAAAGGTATTTTAACACATATCTGAGACCTATGTCTTTGAGTGAAAGAAAAAAAAAGAGGTTGAATGAAAAATTTGAGGATAATGGGAAGAAGAGAAAGAATGGTTTTCCCACAAATTATAACTGTAGAATTAAACACCTTGGTATATTCTTGAGAGGAAAATGAGTTTTACTCATGTGTTGAGAAAAGGCCGCTATTCTCATAATTGTAAGATAAGAAAAAGAAATTCCTATATTCAATGATTCAACTATAAAGAGGTGGCTCAATATATGAATGAATGTCCTAATCGACAAACAAATATACACCAAATAATGATTTTGGATAATGATTTTTGATATGACGCTACCACAGATGAATTAGAATGAATAATATGACTAGTCACAAATCATGTAATTTGATTTTTTTCATTAATGCACTAGTTTTAAGAATTTTGAGATATATAAGGATTAAAATGAAGTACAATTTCATTAAGGATTTGAGGTCGTATGATGAATGTTACAAAAGAAAAAGTGGGTCAATATGAAGTTAATCTTTTTTGAAAACACATGATTGAGGGAAATACAACCCTTAATATATATCTCATGATTAGATAATGAAGAAGAAATGATTGATTCAGATAAATAATGACTAACTTGGAACTGATTATGAACTTGTCAAGAAGTGGTCTATGTTATGATCGATGGAGTTTACAACACATATCGATTTATAGAATATATCCAATAACATATATTTTACTTAAAGAATACTGAAGAATGCATGTTTTGAAATATGGTTTTTACGGTAATTAATGTTATTACCATATTTCAAGAGGATACATGATGAAGTTATTCACATGTTTGGAATGGGAAATTTAATGCTAGATCATATTGATTATGGGTTAATGTTATGTTCATCATAAAAATTTATAGGACTTCGTTATAATGTGTTAAATCATTATATTTTAAAAAAATTAGCCATTTATGAAATGGTATCTGTTGATCATTTTATGAGCTTTTTGAAGTTAATGTATTGTATCAATAAATGGAATAACCCATGAAAATTTATGAGGTATATATAGTTCAAGTGCAATAAAAGGATGATTTTTTATATAAAAATGTAGATTTATACTATTATAAAGTGGAATAATTCATTGACTCAAAGAAAAATAGACTAAAATGAAATCATTTCTTATTATAAAAATCATTGATAAAAATGATGATCATTTTAGTTTATAGTTTTCTTGTAATCAACATTAATCTGAACATGTCCTATATCATTTTCCATCAGAACTTCATAGTAAGATTTTTTTTCCATGTCCATGTTTTTTCTTCCATCAAATGTCAGCTGATTCGAAAGAATACTTATTTTTGTGTGACCAACTCATCTTCCTTATATTTTTTTGGAGGATATTTTATTAAACCTATTTCTGATGTGATTTTCCATAAGGAAATTTTTAAGTATCAACCATTAATATTTAAAGTTCAATTTCAAATTTCAAGGGAGAAATTTTGGAAAGGAGGGAATAATGTAACACCCCATAAATTTACAAATATATTTATTATAGAATGCATGGTTCACTGAGTCTCTAAAGACACCACTTCGTTGTAACATATCTATGTAAACATATATTTTTCACTTATTTTATGTGAATTTCAATAACCTATCATACACGGATGTGATCAGTAGGTTATATGGAGTCCAATAAGAAGAACATAATTTTTTGTGAATTGTAACATACCCTTATGAATAATATCATACCCTTATAAATAGTGATATACCTTAATTAATAATAACCTTACCTAGGATAGTATATAAATAATATTGATGTGGAGTTATGAAATACCTATGTTTTGGAATTAGTAAATTTATATTTTAAAACTAATTTTTATAATAAATTTGGATTTAAATTAAATATTAATTTAATCAAATTAGAAAATTATTTTTTAAATGTGTAATTCATTTTTAGATTATATATGTCTAAAAATGGTTAGGGTGAGTTTTTAGTATTTCTCTGAAATTATTGAATTTTTGATGAATAGTGAAATATGGTAAAATACCGTATATTCAAATTATCAGTTGAATACACTATTTATGACATTATAAGTGATGTAATACCACTTGGTTTGAACTCACTTGGATTTATTACTACTCTTGGTAATGAAATCTTTCTTATTTTAGGTCTTGAGGGAAATTAATAAACTAATGATTATAAAATTAGGAAAACCCTCATCTCTTCAACTATAAACCCCCCACTCCCTCCTCTATACAATCGTATATGCCTTGAATATCCTCAATGTTCTGACCAAATACCCTTACTTAGTCACTACCCATGTTTAATAATCTATTAGTATTTCAATAATACCAAAATTATTTCGTTTAAGGAGGTTCTCAAAGGGGCCATTTCAAGAGATAAAGCACAATTATTTTTCATTTAGTTTCATTTATATTTATCTTATTTTTTATCCTATTATAACCTCATCTATTCAAATGAACTTTACTGGTCCATTATAATCTATATATTTTAATTATATCATGTGAATGGATGAAACATCATCTATATCCTTACTCTCTCCGTCTCTCATTTATTTTATAAACAAAATCAGCATCCATAAGGAATCTATTTATAATGTTGATGGACGACGAAGTTTTGTTCTTCAATTTCGACGTAATTACTTATCATGAAACCATTTTTATGTTTTAACCAGACATTAAAATTTTTATTGTAACCTAATTAATATTCAGGAATTATTTTACGTACATATTATTATATCGTATGACCAAACTAGTTCATAATAATCAAAATAATGTTGAAATAATCTAAGTGAATGTAATCAATATTTTATCTAATGATCCATCCTTTTTCCATGTTACCAAATGATATAAATTACCATTAACACATATTTATGTTCATAAATAACATTTAATTTCAATTCTTGATATTTATATCCATTCTACATGAACTCCATTACAGAATAACAAGTGAATCTATTATTAAAATAAATAAAACGAACACACTGGAACGAAGAAATTCAATATAATAACATATCAATAACAGAATAAATTAACTACATAAAATTATGATAAACTAAAACCTTGTATATTATTTTTTATATAAGTTATTAATATATCTAATATTATATTCCAAGACATTAAGTTCATTATAGAAACACATTCGGACTTAAGGCAAGGGTTTCTTCATCTCACTTTTATTTTTGTGAGATTATACATATTCACTAATAATAATTGTGAATGGTGTATTTATACTGCCCATTTATGAAACATATCATTAATTTATTTATTTTAATTCTATTAAAATTATCATTTTAATATTATTAATTTTGGGGCATATAAATTGTTTGATTACAAAGTGGTAACGGTTTTCCACCAAAAAAACAATTTTCATTCAGGTTAGTTTTATTAACTAATTACCTATATAATTTTATTATTTATAACTATTTACTCATCATAAATTCTAAATTATAGTTATATAATCTTTTACCAACTAGAATACATCCTTATTTCATGGGTAGTTATACATTTTAAATGGAACATTCAAAATTATTTCAAAAATACAAACCTGATTAATGGGATATTTTGGAATTTCTACTAGCTTTCAAGTGTATGCAAAAATATATTTTAAGGCACCATTATATTTATTAAAACAGTCATTCTATCATGAAAAATGATCTTGGGTCATTTTTATATTAAATAGAAAAAACATGTCTTTCCAAATTATAATTCTCTTTGATACTTTCCTTAAAATGATTTAAAATGATTTAGTTGTAAAAAATATTAAGAAATATTTTTACATTATTTCACTTCATTAAAATAACATTTTTGGCTAAAATATATTTTCTATGTCCTATTATTTTATTTTCTGGGATATTTATGTTTAAAAACTGATTTCATGTAAAATACATTAGATTTTCAAAAATAACTCTTCTTTCCAAAGTAAAAAAGATTTTTCTCATCTCACTTTATCTTTTATGACATATATTTCTTGTTAACCATATACTTCTTATTAGTGGTGAATGTAATACCCTTTGATATATCATATCAAGAGTCAACTTATTCTCATAATATTATAAGGGATTATTATTTGAATGTTTCAAAGTGTTATGGGACAAATTGGAATGCAGAAGGATTATTTCCTCAAGGATTTTTCAATGGTATCATTTAAAAGTATCTTCATCTATGTCAAAGTCATTTATTTAATATTTTACACGACCGATGTTTATCTTTTCATGATTTCATCAACCATATTTAATTGAGTGGTTCATGATTAGTTTGATTGTGGATGTGCTATCTCAAAACCACTCACCAATTTACTCTAAATGGTTAGTGATTATTCTTAATGATTGTGGAAATTTATTGAAATTTCATATGATAGATACAGTATGAATATGTATGTTGTTTATATTTTTCCCTAATCATATGAGGAATGCATTTGACATAGAAAGTGTCAAGTGGGGCCCACTATTGGCATTGGTGCATCGGTAGGTCTCATGATACAAACTACAATCTTAGAATAAGGCCTTGACAGAATTATTATTTATAGTCTTGGAATGAGGCCTTGATAGTATGGTTATAATTTCCCTCATTATGCATTCAATAATTATGAAAATATTATTTATAGATCATGTGGTTCTTGGACTAGTAGAATACTAATGATTATGTCATTATTTATTCATCTCTTATTATTTCCATAATGTGGTCATGTTTTTGTTAAAGGAAAATGTTTTTAGTTATTCAATATGCCTAATGTTTATGAAATGATATATTATACTATATTGATTACCATAACTGAGCATTTGATCTCACCCGTTTCTTATGATTCATTTTTTCAGGACATGAATAATTTTTTTATGAAGGATCTGTAGGGACAATCTTAGAGTGGTAGATGTTATTAATAAAACATTTATATTTTTTTATTTCTTTCATGTTGTAATGTTGATCCTATGTATGTATATGGTTTTAAAAAATTACTAAACTACTCAGCCCTTCTGGATTTGATTCCTTGTTTATATTAAAATGTATCAATATAAGGCATTTGATCTAGGAAACTAGTGTCAGGTATTTATATATTAAGTGATAGATCATAATATTTCATCATCTAAAATTTAGTCACTAAAAATATCAAAAAATAATGAGAACGTAAAATAAGCAGATTACAAATATCTCTAATTTTTTTTATAAGACACATGAAAGAAATAAATTCAAAGAAACCAAATATTACATAAATATAATGATATTAAATGTAAAACATATCAAATGTGTAGTATATACACCATAATAGAGAACTTGGTGACGAATATAGGATATATTCCAATGAAGTAAAAGTTAGATGAGAATCTTTTACCTCATGTTCGATTTCATTAATATGTGTTCTAACCCACTACATAATAAATATATGTAGAATATAAATATTTTAAAACCATACTCATATATTACAAATCATATATTATTTACTAACAGTCATTTATAGACCATTTATTAATTTTTCTTAATTAAAATCATTGTTTCAGTAGATAATTGATTTGTTTTTCATGTTTGTTTTAGTTCAGTAATTTTTTACATTTTTGATTAATCGTTGATAAATAATGTTCATAATTATAACCATGTTATAAATATCATATATATTTATTGAATATGTATTTATTTTTATCCTTAAAATATTGAAAATGAAAATGAATTATACTGTTCATGAAGATGAAAGGCCGTATGAACACATGAATACAGTTTCCATTTTTGATGATGGATGTAATGAAATAAAAATAAATATTAATTAACCAATTTAAAAAATATTATTCCATATATATAATTTATGTGAATAAAATAAAACTCTATAACCATCTATGTAAAAATGAAATGAAAAAAATTTCACATTCCAATATAGATGTGACAGTCTAAATGTACGCATGAGGGACGTTATTGTATTCCAACAATATATAAGGTATAAAGACTGATGTGATATTATATTTCAATGAATATGGTTATTTAATTAATATAACTTATATTCAATATATGTATCCTTAATACCTTCCATGTAATGTGTAAGAGATAAATGAATCACACTGATTGGAAATTTGATAGTCTATAGTATACCTGAGTGATGTTATCGTATCCCAATGGAATGGAAAATAAGAAGGAATATGTTATATTGTACTTTTATATGTATAATAACTTCAAAAATACCATATCATTAATTTAAAAAAATTATTGTATCCATCCTTCAATGTTGGTTATGGTAAATGAATTACATAACTTTGTGAGGATGTAGTCCACTATGCACACGATCAGTGAGTTCGTTTTAAATATGATGGATGTAGAGAAATATTTGGGTAATTCCATTAGAATAATAACATATTTTTATAAATTTAATATATATTTTATTATAATATAATAGATTAATTATATATTTATAATGTTTAGTTGAAAAAAAGATTTGTGTTAATGAAATTTACCTCTTATTTGGAGAGCCTCTACTGGTTTATATCTATGTCCTTCTTAGGAGAGTTTTATTATAAAAATAATTATTATTGGAAGTTGGGATGCAATTAAATAATATATTTGGGACTATATTACATTATATAAAAGGTTTTATAAGTTTAAACTGGGGGGAGGGGGTGGCATTTTATAACTTG
The DNA here is from genome assembly GCA_963277665.1 of Viscum album. NCBI lineage: Eukaryota > Viridiplantae > Streptophyta > Magnoliopsida > Santalales > Viscaceae > Viscum > Viscum album. The sequence continues at coordinate 1,699,547,128 of OY728142.1, forward strand.
GGGAGAGGACACATATAAATATTTTAGAAGATAAAGAGATAAAGAAGTTTTTATCAATAAAAAACCATGAAATGGATTATTATCAAACAATAGTGGTTACAATTTCTAAATATTTGTTTATAATTTTGTTTCTGATAAGTTTGAGTTTATTTTTAACACTTATCTTCATAGTTTAACCACAAGTAAACCCATTTTTACCTTAACCACAATAATTACCTTTTTGTGCTATCAATATTAATTATGAAAAAATTAATTCCACCTTATTAGATTATATAAAATATTCTTATTCCAAATTTGGAATAAATTTTTAGTAATTTAATCTAAATAAGTGGTATAATTGAATTTAAAATTTACTAACTAAGACAATGAAAAAATAGGTCTTCGAAAGAAAAATTTTCAATAGTTTAAAAATCATTTATATTATATTTTAATATGAAATTGAAAATAATGAACTTAAAAAATAAATTTTAATTCAATTTTTATAATTATTCTTTTAAAAAATATAAAATATAACTTACCCCTATAATTAATTAAAATGGAAAGAAAATTTTCAGAAAAATTGGTATTTTACAGTATTCCCCAAAAAAATCTATTTCAAAAAAGTTTCAAAATTTTTTCTAGGGATTACTTTTGACATATACATATCAAAAATTATTTTTAGTTTTTATATTTTTTTTAAAATTAATAAATATTGTTTATAAAATTTGTGTGAATGTGAAATGAAACCACCTTTTAGAAAATATGGTTTTTAGAAAACACTACTTTTTTAATCAAAAGGTTCCCATTAATTTATAATCTATAGGTTTCCATTAAGGTTATTTTATAATTTTATAAACCAAAAAATTTTCTGAAATAATTTATTATTATTCATTCATTCCATATTTACAACCTGGTTATAATGGTCAAGTTTAAATAATAATATATAAATAGAGTATTATGTTTTGTTTAAACCCAACATTGCGTGCATCGAATGATATACAGGAGATATAAGTTATTTGAAAATAAATATATACCAATGTATCAGTGTGTTAAATTATATTCTTAGATATTTCATTCATGTTATATATGATATCAAATAAAATTTTCCTCTTTTAAAATATCAGGGTGTTACACTGTCGATACAATTAATGTGGGATAATTAAGGTGTTTATGCATTTGGATTCAATAAATATGTTGTAGATGAATTTTTTTGAAGGTAACATCATTATAATAATAATGTAACTTATAAGGATTTTACTTTAGTAGTATTTATTTTTGTATATGAAATAATGTGATGAATGTTATCAAAGAAATTTATTTAGTGAAATGTTGCTCTTTTTAAAAAAATCATGACTGAGGGGAAATCGTCCTCAATATGAATTAAATGTTTAGATTATGATAAAGTAGATATGGTAATGGGTTTGTATTGGTGACATTGAAATTGGTTTTTTATTTAATGATTTATATTATCACTTCAGTTGTTTACTTATATTTTTGAAATATGGAATAAATTTGATAATTTTATCTTTTCTTTAAAGATGAATGTGGAAATCATATTTGGATGCATAAAATTTGTCATTAAGGTTTTTGGTGAACAAGGTTTTCAAATACTTGTAATGTTACATTTAGATTCACATTCTATTGTAAGGGGAACCTAAGTTGACTTAATGACCATCCATATAAATTTTTGGACATTGAATTTTCTTAGACAAATATTGAATGGGTATTAAGGTCAACTATTTATGAAATGGATGTTGTTTAATTTTAATAGTCAAAATTTGGGTATTAGACATTAATGTATTGTATATGATAAAATTTTATAACCATTTATTAAATATTTTCTTAATATCTTGTTACACATTTATTTATTTAATGATCCACAACATGTAAATTTTAGTTCTTTTGGAATATAAATATTATTTTTTGGATATTGATTTCATTGAGTAAGAGATTATGTGAAAATTAATCAATACTGAAATGTATTATAAAATTTCTCTTATGAAATATAAAAATATCAAGTAATTATATTACCATAATTTCATATATATTTAAATAATTAATCAAATTCAATAAAAGGATCTTGAAACAAATAAATAACTTATTAACTTCATATTTTAGGAATAAAATGCTTTTCTAAATCATTACATATCTTTGGTTTTCGTTTCTTAACATTATCTTTTTCATTCACATTATTATGATCAATAACATATATCACTCTCCATAATTATTTTCACTTTTAATCCATGTTAATATTTCCACTTTGCACCAATGTTCTCCTACATGGCACGGTTGTTATGTGTTTTCATACATGACATTTATAATTAACCATTATTTATATACATAGATATTAACAACTAAGGATCATAAATGTATAGTGCTATTAGAAACATAGAACCATTGATAACTGATTTATGTGTTATCTACATCATCTCCCACTAATTGTTTCATAAATATAACTATACTCAGAGATATCAAACATAATAAATTTCCTCATAACTTGTGTAATGAAAACATAAGAAAGGGTGAGCTTAGATTCATAGTAAGGGTAAACATGAGACATATAAAAACATAACATGATTGGAAGGGTTTGAGTACAAGAGAATAAAAATTTAAAACCATACCCATTATAACAAAGATCATAAACATGGGTAATAGAATAATTATTGGTAGTTCATTAGACATGACTCATAAGGTAATAAAATAACATGTCCCATGATAGTCTGAAAATGGAATAAGACATGGAATTGTTGTATATAAGTGTAAAAATTAAATTCCATTATTGTCAAGGATCATTTCAATGTCTATAATAGTGGAATGGGGTCACTCCCCAAAGCACTATATAAGTAAAGGTTCACTCGCCAAACAATTATAGTGGATAAATTATCTTACAATACTAGGTCCACTCTATACTATAGTCCATTTTATCTCATGAAATTTCAATCTTTATAGAATTAATTGGTGGTATATTTTTTTACCAGCCATTACATAATTATAATAATACAAATGTGTGAAGTAAAGATCATATAAAATTCATCATATTAGATCCTAATAATAGAAATGGGTTTCATAAAAATATCATTATTACATATCCTATAAAAATGAAATTGGATTAATAATCATTTTATCATATCATCAGAGTATCACCCATGGAAAAATAAGTGGGTTTCATAATCGTTTGATCTTGCTATAACCAATGAAAGATAAATTGGTTTCATGAAAATATTTTAATTATAAACATTAACCATCCAGTTATATAATAAACATTGTATCTATGGATCATATCCATAGTAAATAATACGTAACATCATAATATGTAACCTTTTATGTAAAATTATTTTCTAAAGATCACTTAGAACATTAATTGAGAATTTTGTCTTTCCACTGGGATTTTTTATATCATAAAATATATTCAAAATACTTTCATTGAAATAACCTTTGAAACATATAAAGGAGGGTTTCATGATTAATTAAAATATTTATTGATTAAAATATCCTATAAATAATGTTATTTTAAATAATATATATATAATTAAATAATAATACAGAAACTATTTTATTTTAAAAAAATATTGGAAAATTTCAATGGATGCTTTAAAACATTTATGAGTCTTTATGGAGTAAAATTCCCTTCTTGCAGTATAATTTAACACAAATATTACTTTAAAATTTTTAGTAAAACTCCAAATAACATTTTCCATAGAATAGAAATAATATTCTTTTTAATTTTTCTTTTGAAAAAATTAAAACAAAGGTACAAATAAAATTAATAAATATTGTGATATTTTTAAAAACATATTCAAAATATTTTTTTGAAAATCATGATATTTAAGGAAAATCATTTTTGACTAAATTGAGAAACAAAATCGATTTCTTTCATTAAAAAAATATTTTTTTGAACCAATGTGTATATTAAAAAATAAAATTAAAGGAAAACATGTATTCTCAACAAATAACCATAGGATAAAAAATTTAATGACTTTTATGAGAGATATATAATAACTTTTTATCATTGTAAACATAATCCTAAATAATCCTGATAAATGATGAGATTGTAAGATAAAATATATACAAGTTTGGTATCTTTGAATAATTAGAACCATTTAATATTAACATGAAATAAAAAATTTAATATATTTAAAATAATTATATTCTTTATATTACATGTTATAGGTTTGTATTTACAACTCATAAATTATTATAGGTTCATAACATATCTTATGTCGAAAAGAATTACATTGGAGAAAATAATCCTTTATCTTAAGTATAAATTTAATTCATACATGTTTAAAGATCAAGTATAATAAATATAAGTATATTATATATATGTTTAATATTTATAATCATATTTATCGCACCATATATGATAAAATTATATATTTTTATTACCAATTTATCAATAATTCCTTGTAAAAATATCTTTTTAGGTAATAATTGATTCATTTTTCATTAATGATTTTGTCTGGTATTTTTGGTTCTTATACTTTGTTCTTTTTACCATAATCCTCATAAATTTAAAATTGGTATAGATACACAATATATTAAATTTATATGTATTTTTAGTAATCCATTAATGTTAAATATATTAAATGAGTTACATTGTTCATGGAGATAGTGAACCGTACGCACACAAGAACACTCTTTCCATTTTCTCTATGGATCGATGGAAATAAGTTAATTAATATATTAAATTTATGGATTCATTATGACTTCATATATATATCACATATAATCATTAATTATATCTTTATTACATTCCTTTTATTGCATTAGTGAAAAATGAATCACATCGCTTCATGAGGCGGTAGTCCATCATACACACCATTGATGTTATCATATCCCCACATAATGGAAAGTATGAATAAATATGTGATATCATAATTAAATAAGTATAATAATATAATAAATATAATATAAAAAATAAATTCATCATTATATCCACCCATGATATTTGTTGATGGAAAATGAATAAAATCAGTTTATGAGGCAGTAGTCCTCCACACACACGATTGGTGTTTTTATTTACAATATGAGGGAAAGGAGAAATATATATGTTAATAAAGTAAGATAATGAAAAATAATTATATGGAATGTATTATGGTTAATATAAAATCATGGTTTAATAATATTTTAAGGTGGTGTATGAATAAATAAAACAAAAAGAAAAGTTATTTTATCTATTCATCGGAGATCCTCTTTAGGTGTATACATAAAGCCTTCTTAAGAGGGTCTCCTAATCAAAATAAGTTATATGGGACGAGGGAATTTAATTTAGAAATGTAATCGAGTAGGTATTTTCTAATCCACAGTTGTTTTATGTTTTAATAATATAAGATGTGGTGTGGAATTTTATAAGTGCAGGAGATGACACACATTTAATTTTTGAAAACAATAAATTGTAACCAATCTTTTTATAGTAAAAATGAGAAACAAATGTTTTATTATAAATATTTAAAGGTCATAATTCCGAAATATATCCATTAATTTTTTTTTTAAATTTATCAGTCATTTAACTACTTATATTATTAGTTTAACTCCTTGTAAAACCATTTAATCCTTAAGCACTACAAATAATTTTTATTGTTTTTACTCTTAATCAGTGTAAAAAATTATGTTCAAATTTTCAGATAGTATTATTTTTTTATTCCAAATATTAAATATATTATTACTAGGTCAAATCACATTTTTTAAAATTTTATTTAAAAATAAACCCACATCTGCATGGAAAGGTGGTTCTTAAAATATTTTTTTTAAAATATTAACTTGTTTTTATATCAAAATTAAATATTAAATTTATTCAAATGATATATTTCATGTATATTTAATATAATTGAATAAATTTACTATCATACCCATGTTTTTTAAAATTTATCCTTATATATTCTTTAATTAAAAGTGTATATTTCAATAAAAATAAGTATTTATCACAATTAATGAAAAGAAAGTATTTTCCGAAAAATATAAAAAAATCACCCGAAGATGAATTTTAAATTTTAATTCAAAAAATGAAGTAAATTTCCCAAAGTAAATTTTCTAAATGATTCAAAAAAATTTTTTATTATTGTTTCAAGAAAAAATTAATGAAATAATTTTTTGAGAAAAATAGTATTTCAAAACATATAATGACTTTAACAAAAATTAAGTAGCTTTTTTATCAATATGTTTTCTTTACATAAAATCATAATACATAATATTTAAAATTTAGTTAATCTTGTTAATTCATATATTATTAACATCAATCATATAACGACCTTGTAAAATAGTAATTAAATATTATATTATTGTTTTTTAGAACTCAGTGATGTGTGTTGAAGAAGATATCAATGAATTTGAATTTACTGAAAATGTATTTATAATATCTATGAGTGTTACATTATAAACTTTTAAAATTAATTTCTACCATAAAAATCATCATTCTTATTCTAATAAGGGTGGATAGTTCTACTTTATTACATTCTCATGTTCACACATTGCTTCCTAAAGATAGTGGTTTTTCCCTACAATCTTTGGCCAAGTGAGTTGTATTATTCTATAGAATATTATCTTTATGATATATAATCTTCACTAGTTGTTCCTTATAAGAATGAAAATTCTCTAATTGTATGAACTCTATATTCATTACAAGTTAAGGTTCATCCATTAATTTCCTTAGAAGAGATACATATAACACCTCATTGATTTGAGAGAGGATTGGTGGAATCTCTAAATGATAGTCTACCATCCTGATAAGATCATGAATTACCAGGGTAACTATATATCTAGGAATTTTTTCCATTATTTCCAAATATCATTATATTATTCCATATAAATGTAGTTAGAAACTCCCTTTCACAAATTTCATATTCAAGATCACTTCGATGATTATTAGTATAATATTTTATTAACTTTGTAAAATCATTATTTTTTTAATGGCTATAAACATCTCTAACACTTATTTAATATTATCGCTTCCCAAAATATTTTTTTCTATAACTTAATTCCATCACATTATAGTTTGTAATTTCTTTCTATATAAGGATTCATAAAGAACCATCTAAATACTCATACAAATTCTATTTTTTATGAAAATTAATTTAAGGGATGGTGCTGATCCAAACTATGATTAACCCCACCTAGATACCCACTAAAAAAGAAGAAAATCATAAATTTCACAAATTAAAAGGGCATTCTAGATCACTAATGTTTGAATCCAGCACCCAATAAACAACCAAAAAATAATGGTAGTGACTTCACCCAACCTGAAGTAGAAAACATGACATATATACAAGTATAAAAGTAAAAAATATAAGAAAACATGAATATATATATACATAATAGAAAAAAATATCTGTAGTTATACAACTAAAAATTTATAAAATCAACCTCCAAAAGAAAAGCCAAAAAGAAAAGGTTGGAAAAAAGATACACCTCTAGTGTTTATGTGATAGAATAAGAAAAACCCCACCATCTCACCATCATGATACCTGAATCCTACTGGCGCAAAACCTCACTGCCACACTATGATGCCTTTCCATTTCCTATATTTAAAAATACAAATAGGTCTATACACCAATGAAGGGTTATACCGGGAGTGAGCTAATATTCTTAGTAGGGTCTCACCAAAGTGTTCGATATCAAGAATCTGAAAAATAATCCGAACATGGTCGATTTAAAAAAAAATAATGCATGATATACATTTTAACAATTTTTATCAATATCATGGGAAAAAAATTTAATTTACCCATTTTAAACATTTTAAAATATAGTGGTTAAATCAATTTTTAATAATTTAATTCACATATACCAAAGCATATATATGAAAACAAATAAGGTATCATATATTATATCAAATACAAGTTACTTAAAATAAAACGGTACCAGTCAAAAGAAGAGAATATGTCACATCATGCTAAGGATTACAGGAGGTCATGATCTCTAAGATACTCATATCTAACATATAAAATCACATGCACATCAATCCTCCAAAACAAATTAATTATGAAAAAAGATTAGTGAAACACTATATAATGTGAACACCCCATTAGGTCTAACAATACCCTCAAACAATGGGCAGATGAAGCATCGGAATGATCCATGTAAAAGCCCCCCAATAGTGTATGGGGCCTATTAAACCACCTTCCACACAAGTAACCGAGGATTACATTGTGTTCTATTTTTCAAACCAGTTCATCAAAAACATTTCATTGGAACATTATTTTAAAATCATATTATATTACAATTTCACAATGTTTTGAAAATTATTTTTCATTTACCAAAACTATGGGATACCATCATTTAAAACCAATACATTTCCTAACACACAATCAAAATCAATAAATCATTCTATTCCATTTATATAATGGCTTATAAAAATTGGTACTATGGATTTAACCAACATAGGCTACTGATAGAGCCACCTACATTAAAACTGAGGTCACACTTGCCCGTAATGGAAAATCACCAACAAAAAGAACATATTAATGACAACAATGGCCATATAATCAATCTACACATCTCATAATTGATTCAATTTACCAAAAGGTCCTGCGATGTAGAGGAAGAAACATTACTATATAACACAGACCTTTTAAACCATAACCAATAAACAATTAGTCCCCTAAAGAGGATTAGACATCAAATATAGAATAAAATCACCAAAATCATCACCATAGGTCTATATATATGACAAAACTATGTAATAGAACTATCACGATTAAATGTGATGAATAAATATAAAGGTTTTCTCACCCAAAGAGATGAGACTCGACCAAAATGGTGATCAGTCACTGAAAAAAATGATTTGGATGGAGTGGAGGTCACTTAAATCAATGAAAAAGATATCTAAATTGAGATCAAGGAGGATTTACATTGACTAAATAAAATAATCAATTGTATGATGCCCTACAATTCATGTATAAAATATTTACACGATGTGTAATCCCATTAAATATCTTGTAATCCTCATGGTCTTTATATACCAAAAACCACAACCCTTTTATTGAAAAGTATATTTTCAACATTACACTATTTGTAATCGTTACACACCATATAATCCATCACGTAGTGTACTCAGCTCGGGAAATGAGCCTAGTGAACATTTCACACCATGAACTCCAATTACATAGTGTGTAAATTCCCAACTAACGTTGAATGATTTATATTATTACATGAGAAAAAAACCACCTCATGTATTCTACAAACACATGGACACAACCAAAATCAACTACATATTTATACTCGGACTTCATTAATTGAAAAAACATAAATATGTTAAATTAATGAGATTTTAAACAAAAATTTATCTCCATGCCATGTTCTCCCAAGACACAAAGAATTAGTCTAGAAAACAAGTAAAGATAAGGTAATTATTCAATAGAGAGGAACATGAAATTATAAGCCCCCAGCAGAATACATTCAATCCTAGGGAATCATTATGGAAGAATGAAATATGGTAAATAGGTTATTCCATTTCTCCCTTATAAATGAACCACTCTCCCGTGTTTCATGAGAATATGATCCACATCACCATAACAATCTGACCAATTTAATCAAATTACGATTAAATAATTTTACTTGAGAGTCAATGATATATACTGGATGATCAAAAACAAAAAAAAATATGTTTCTAGATCAATATGTTCACAACTAAAAACGTGATATGATCATGATGGTATTTCATGATCTATAATTTGGAGAAGACGTTTTTTTTTCGTATGCACTGAATTGAAAATTATGACTGATAAAAAATCTTCACAATCGTCTCTATGACCTCAAATAGTGTAATATATCATGGATCCGACTATCCTATTTTTTCAATCTAATGGTGACCTTACAATGTAGAAATATTAAATAAAACCAATTAACCACCGAAAAAATACCTAGGATGACACCATTGATCCTTATAATATTACTGTCGACACTGAGTTATAACCAAACACCAATTTATATCCTAAATACTTTTTGGAGCCTCCTGAACCAAACTTGGTCCCCCTAAATAAGCATTACCCACCTCTTCCCAATATTTTGGTGACCAAAATAGGTTACCATATAGTTCCTAAAAATAATCAATTCTTATTGAAGTATAAAAATAGATGTTATAATAAAACATAGAAAATATTATATTGTTATCCCATGATCAAAAAAATACAAGACATAGTAACAAAATATATCCTTTTAGGATCTGAATTTCATGCTCTATCTGACAGTCTGTCTATTGATGATAAGCAATACCCAACATGAATTGGGTTCCCATTACCTCCTAGAGACACCTATATAAATCTAATGTAAATATTCGATCTCTATTTTAAACAATGACCGAATGAACCCCATGTAATAGAACAAAATTATCCATGTATACCTCATCCCAATTGTAAACATATAGTGGAATAGGGTAGAGAAAACCAGAAGGTTTCAGATTCTCTTCATTTATCCATTGTCAGCTGAACTGGTGGGACACATTATCATCATTTTTACACCTTATAATTGGCATCCAAAAACAACATATCATGTCATAATATATCTCAGTAGTTCCCAAATTAATGGAACATGAATAAAAATGGATATTAAACAAAAATGAGATTCTAATAGACATTTGGATGATATAAAATCCCCAAAAGTGAGAAGACTATATGATGATTGAGAAAAACTAGAAACAATATCCCCACAATAAAAGGAATCAAAAATTATTCTAAACACATCATCCTACTACTAATCCTATTGAATAGACTCAATGAGTGATGAAGATAACTAAACACTAGAAAAAACTATACCTAAAAGATCTTATTGAGAATCTAGATTCAACTCAATAGAGAGATCGATAAGGTTTTACCATTCCTTTATTTTCAAAAAATATTATGTTCAAAATTTCCTAATAAGAGAGAAAATATTATATTTCTCTTGGGTGTTGGTTATATAAAAGTAAAATGAATGGTGGTATTTTAATCACCACATACATATATGTGATTTATAAGATTCAGAGAAATGATATTTCTAAAACTCTAATGTTTAGAAAGGATTATGAAACTCTCCCAAAAAGATAGTGAAAAAACACTTCAGTGAATGAAATAATAGGAAAAAATATTAGTCATGAGTGCATTATTCATCTCATGTGGTTAAAGTTAATGAGACGAGTAATCTATGACATGATCATAATATCTGAGAACATAATGAAAACTAATGCCAAAATAATCACAATAAACAAGGACCTCGTTATTTGGGATATGTACTATCATAATGGGAGAAGACATGAGGAGTCCTCTTAGTTCATCAAAAGAATACTAAAACATTTATTCCCATATAAAGTTCACCCCATTCCTAGTAGAAGTAGTAAATGGTGACACCAGCTGTGATAAATACTTGAAAAACCATCGATTTTATCCAAAAGAAACTAGGAAGCTCTAAATATGATAGAAATACCATGGTGATTTCCATTCCAAAATAACTTTACCTTCTTAGGGTCATATAATATTATGTTCATGGAAATCATGTGACATAGTAACTTAAATTATTTGAAATAGAAATTTTATTTTGAAATATTTTCATACACATGGTTAGCTGGGATTTTTAGAACCAAACCCAATTGTTGCCCATTATCATGCTCAGATCTTGAATAAACCAAAATATCATCAAAGGAAACTTCCACAAAATTTTTGACTTACTGATGGAAAATACAATTCATTAAATTGATAAAAACTATAGGAGTGTTAATATAAAAAATGGAATAATAATATATTCGAAATGGATATACCTACTCAAAAAATCATTATTTTGTATATTAAACTCTCAAACACTGAGTTAATGGTACCGACTGAAGATCAATATTTTAAAACAACTTTTCCCACATTAACTGATCAAAAAAACCTTCCAAATGTAGGAAATGCAATTTTTTATTAATTATCACCTGGTTCAATCTCTAATAGTCATCACACAATATAGTTCAACCATTAGCCTTCTTGGTAATAATAACTAGATATCCACAAGATGAGACACTAGGGAAAACCAAAACCATCACCAAAATATCATCCACCTAAATATTGAGATCATTCAGCACTACTGCTTCCATATGATAGGAAGGTATTAAAACAGACTACGTAGATGTAACATGATCAATCATAATTCATACTTCCATTTCTAGAGTGATAATTAAGAAATATTTCAGGAAAACATTTGGAATGATTCAAAAAACAATAGTATTATCAAAAACAGAAGAAACCTCATCGTGAGCATTTTTTATAGTATAAAACAACCTCATGATCTTTGGGAAGGATGGCCCTCCACAACTAGACCTCATATCACACTCTCTTTAAAAACCATGCTCTCCGATTGACCACACAAAATCTGACACACCAATGATAATAAGAAACCTCACCATGAGGAGTGACAGTACAATCCATCTAGATGGTGATGTCAAATAAATCCATATCAAGAATGTGGAAATACATGGATTACTATGAATCATGTATCAATTAATCATAAAGAAATCAAAATACTTAATATTTACTCTTTATTAGAGGTTTCACTAAATCTATAACAAAGGAAATGTTCTTTTTTGTAATTTCAGTAATATTAACAATACATCTTTATATAAAAAAGTATGAAGTACTATATAAAAAAACAATTCACTACTAAAGATAAAATAAAATGGCACCTCTCACTGTCACAAGACCCACATCTACCTCTATTATAAACTCAAACACTGTGTGAAGGTACATAAATCAGGATCCCTGTCGTAAGAGTTCTTTAGTATTTAATTCATATGACTACTCTATAGTAGCCATTAGAACCAAATATCCATATCCATATCAAGTTGTAGGCATATCTTGACACAAAATCTATAGATGACCATAATGTTATCAAATGTTTCACATATTGTAAGGTAATGTAAAAGAACACCATCTTTGTCGAAATATTCCACATATATACCACATCAGTGGAAGATCACTAGCTATAATATGACCTTGTGAAGAGGCCTACTATCAAGAACCACCTCCCCAAATCTTGTGATGTTCATGACACTTCCTCTTTTTCGCTAGTTTTCCAATTAAGCCACCACATGATATTAGAGAAGGGGAATAATATACAACCCTTTCTTCCATATTCATTTATTCCATCATAGACCTTTGCACATTGTTTTCATTGGTCTAATTCTTCATCATAAATACCTGTGATTTGATATCCTGTCACAAACCCTGAAGGTACACCTAATCCCTCAAATGGACTTTAATTATAACCTTTGGTGAAAAAACAAAACATCTCCACAAAATGATTTGTGTACGAAGACATATAATAGTTTCACTAATAAAAATGGAGGAACTCAAGAGGCTTTATCATCATTAGTGAATTTGGGAAAAACTCTTGAATATAGAGAGAAATGAAACCCTTATAGTCTATGCATACCGCCATTTCTTTCTTTACCATAGGTTTCCACAATCACTTTATAGGAGTCTCAAGTTTGAATTCAATGAACTTAACATTGATACTTTCAGGTATTTCATAGAACTCAATGATCTGATCAATATTTTGAATCCATTGCTCCGCTTCTTGAGGATTATTTTAATCCTTAAAGGATTGTGGATGCTCACTCAATAACTCTCATGATCAATCCATATCAACTAAAAATCATAGATGTACCTCGAAAATTGAGTACTAAGAGTTTGGTACATTATAGTTGACACAACAAATTTTCACATGATAATAATAATTAAATTTATATCCATAAAAGGATTTAATTAAGGATAATTAGATGTACATTTGAATGGAACGTGTAAAACATAGCTTGAAGGAATAATACTACACAATGAAAAAGGTGAAACAATCATACAAAAGAATAATATCAATTAAAACTAATAATCCCATAATAAAAAAATTATATTTACACCAAGAACCCAAAACACGAGACACACATAAAAACATTCCATGGTAACATCAGTCTCGTAATGGAAAGAACTAGCCAAGAACCAACTAAAATCTAACTCTCAAGTTTTGACAATTCTATCTTAATTCTACCAAATTTTCAAATACATAGACTCTTGATGGAAAAAGATTCTATGATACAAAAAAATGAAAAAATAGACAAAATACCCTCTCAAACTCGTGCCAAAACCAAATTGTCACATACCAGAAGGGACTTCTCGATCCCCACAGGTTTGTGTCTTGCATTTGGACAATAATAAAAAAAATACATGGAATGATTTCATCTAGGATGAACTAGAAAAAATTAATAATTTAAATTAATATAGTGAGACAGTGAACGAAAACCTAAAGATATATATATGTCACAATAAGAATAAATTGAAGCGATACAACTAAAAAGATAGAAAACAATCTACAAGATTTTACTCCAATAAAAAATGGTGAAAAAACAAAAAAATTATGTTCTAATACTATCCATGTTATAGAAAGTGAGAACCCCCACCATCTCACTATCCAGCTACCAAAATCCCAACTGGCACAAAACCTCATGACCTTACTGTTGCACCTGGCCTTTTCCTTTATCGAAATAAATTTCTAGGTATTTGAACTGATGAATGGGTATGTAAGGTGTGAGTTTATAGGATCTATAGGGTATTACCCAATTGTTTCATAACATGAATTTGAACACAAATAAATGAATTCTCAACCTTAAATAATATAAGTCATGATATATAGTTTAATAGTTTTTAGAAAAACATTGGAAAATAATTTAATTTTTTAATTTTACATATTTACAAATAAACTAGGAAAATTTGATTAAAATAATTATATATACATATATAAAATTTGATATATATAAGAATGTAGGTATTACTTGTCATATCAAATCAATTAAAATACAATCAAAATGGTACATGTGAAAATAAAAGCACTATTAACATCAATACAAGAATCACAGTAGGTAATAATTGTTTAGAAACTCATACTTAAAATAAAAAATCAATTCACATCAAACCTCTAGATATATTTTTTTTCCTAGAGAAAATAGTAACACCCCATAAAGTGAAATGTCTAATAGTAATAATAAGTCCCTATAACAACAGGATTTGAGAGAAGAAGAAAGACCAATTAGAAAACCCACTAAAAATTGACAAGGACTATTCAAACACCTTACACCTAAGTACACATGTATTACCATATGCATTATTTTTCCAAACTACTTCATCAAAACCATTGAACCAAAGAATGATTTGAAAATAATTTCACAAAACCATTCCTAATGATTTAGAAATCAATTTTCATTTACCAAAACTAGGGAAACCCATCTATTATCCAAACAAATTTCCAAATCAAAAATAAAATATTTAAAATATTCCATTTCCTTTATAATACAATTTATAAAAACTAGAGACATTTAGTTCACCAACACAGGGTAGAGAAAGAACTACCTACCTCAAAACTCAATATGTGTATTCTCGCAATGGAAAATCACCACTATGAAGAACAAAAAATGAAAACAGAGGCCTTAGAGTCAATATACACATCTTATAATTAATTAAACTATAAAAATGGGTGAGTGTAGTAGGGTAAACAACACATACCTCAAGAAATAATACCCTCCACCGCACAACCAATAAAGATAATTCCCTTGGAAGAAGATCAAAAAACATATCTAGAAATGAATATCATGAATAATCACTATATGTCCTCAAATACATTAATATAATGAATCAATACTATCATGATCCATGAAAAAATGAAGGATAATGGATTACTCACTCGAAGAGATGGAACCCTTATGAAATGGAGATCAACCGTTGAATGTAGTGATTCCGACAGGTCAGAGGTCCCAAAAATCACTGGAAGAGAGATTTAGGTCATGAGCAAGTTGTTTTCATGCTTTATGACTATAAATATAACTCATTTTATTTCCTAAAATCAGTATCTTTTGTATTTACATATAATTTAATTCCACTACCCATAATTTAATCTATGGGTTTTTTAGATTATGAAAAATCCATCCCCTTTTTAATAAAAACCCAATTTTTAGAATTACAGGAAGTGTAATGATTCATTCAATGTAATAGACTCAAAAACTAATCATTATGAATATTAAATGTCATGTAGTCTATTTAAAAAACATGAAATTTTCCAATAGAAAAAAAAGAGTATATTATTATAAGAAAACACAAATCACCTTAGGAGTTCTTCGAACAAGGAGAGAAACCCTAAAAGCATTTACATATTAATACTAATACTTTATTAATTCAAACAAACAGACACACATAAAATTGGGGTTATTCTCCCTAAAATTTATCGTCATCATTGGGAGTCCCATAACACACCGAATTAATTGGGAAAACAAGTAAATATAAGGGAATCACCTAAAAGAGAGTAACGAGACTTTATACCAACCATAATTGAAATTCATATAAAAATATCCCAATATATACTATATGGCAAAAATTATTGTCTAAGATTTACCATTATTTTTAGGATGATACGTTGTGAAGAAAATTAACCATGTATCAGGAGTTTATTAAATTATTCACCAAAACATTTTGGTAAACCACATATCCTGATTAGACATGGTAGAGTATGGCACTCCATGAAACCTTACACTTCTATAATTGATATGTTGAAAAGTTTATCCAAATGAAAATATTATATAATAGTGATGAAGTGTGCTGAAATTTTAAGAAGATCAAATACAACCAATATACCATTGTTCCAATTAGATATTTGGGAGAGTCTAATGATAAAATCAATTAAGTTTTTTCCCATTTCTATTAAAGAATTGGAAATGGATGTAACACCCCCTTATTAATATTTTCTCTTATCCTTATCTTTTTGATATACCATGTATAAAGATACAAACTCTAAAATATCTCTCAACATTCCATTCCACCAGAAAGACTCTTTCAAATATCTCTTCATCTTTGTACTTATATTATTAATAGAGAATGATAATCTATGAACCTCATAAAACAAATCATTATTCAAATATGGTATGTATGAAACATATACAGGTCTCATGAAAATTAATATTCCATCAAAATAAATGATAAAATTTGGAAAATTTCTCACATTATTCTATAGATTGATATCATCTTCTTGCACCTCTTTATTCTTTACATAGATAGACGATTGAAAACTCATTTGAGAAGGATATTATTTCTTCACTTTTTTTCGGATTTTAGAATCTATCACATTAAAATCTAGAAATATTTTTTATTTTGATATCCTTATTAATGATAGGCCCACACAATCCTTTTAAATCAAACCATCATCCACCTTGTCCATTTTAATAATGCGGTAATGTATTAAGAAATCATAATATTTAGACATCTCTAACCATATATTCATGTGACTTTCCAACTCCTTCAATGTGAATATATACTTTAAATTTTTCTTATAAGTTTATATATCACAATATTCTCTCTAAAGATAATACCTCCATATCTATATTTCCATGACCTTCATTGGTATCTCCAAATCATGAGAGAGTTAATATTTATCATGAAATATTAATTATTGGTAGGAATATGTTATAACTATTCCATTTGGTATAATAACACATCCCAATCCTTTTTTGGTTGCATCACCAATGATAAAAACACTTATCCCCTATAGTGTAATGTAATAACATGTGTTATAAATAATATTATCTTCACCTACCCAAAATTTTTATCACATTCATATGTCCAAAGAAGCATTTATCCATATCGAGTTATCTTTGTGAGTGAATGAGATAGTCATAAGAAGTTTATAAAAAATAATTGATATTATCTAAAAAATTGAAGAAAACATTGGATCTCATTCAATGTGGTCAGTATGGGTAAAATTTCAATAACTACTCACTTTGATAAATCAGAGTTTTACTGTCTCTTGATATTATATGATCCAAAAATGAATCCTTTTATTGAAAAAAATCATACATGGAAAATTTTCATACAAACTCTCCTACCTTTGAGTCTTCAATAAAATTATCACCTCATTTTCATGAATTTATTCCCTATTTATATAGATTATAATATCTTACATAATACTACCAAAAACTAATCACGGTAATCTTTAATGACTATATTCATTAAATCTATTAAGATAGAATGTGAATTAGTAAGAACAAATGACAACAAAATATTCTCATAGTGTCCATACCTTGTAAAGAATATTGTATTTTGTATATCCCCTTCTTAACAGACAATTAATGATATCCATAATGATGGTTAATCATAGAAAATTATTTATCTGCTTACAAATTATTAAACATGTCCTCAATAAAGGGTATATAATACTTGTTCTTGATTATAATATTGTTCTGCTCCTTATAATCAATGAAAAGTAATATATATCCATGCTTCCTTTTGAAAAAGAAAATTGTTTCACCCAAATGTGTCACACTTTATTGAATGAATCCATTTTCATGAATCACTTGAATTTTCTTCTTCAATTACTATAACTAGATCATGGTAATTCTATAGTAATCCTCTAAAATAGGTGTGGCACTAGGTATGAGTAATATTAAAACCATATCTTCACAATTTTATGCAATAATAATAAACACTTTCTTAATGACATAAAATAAACTTATATAGAAGGTAAATAATTTATGATGAGTTTATCCCCAATCATTTGAGATAAATTCACCTTTTTATAGAGAATTAATACCCATACAATGGATGTGATTTCCATCAAATAATCATATTTATCATCACAATGAATGATGATCATAATAAGCTTTTAATGTATAACATGACATCCAATCTTTGAAAATTAATGTGGAATTTATTTAGACAAATCCATTCCATTTCTAAGAAAAAATGAAATTAAATCAAAGGAAGACCAAATTTTTTTTAAGAATCATATTCCCACAAAATTTAAGAAAATAGGAATCGTATACTTCATATGAGACCATAATTCTATTAGGGGTTCCAACTATCAATTCTATATCAAACATTGTGGCTGAAATTTTTATGCCCTTATAAAATTATTTAGATATAAAACAATTAGAATATCTAGAGTTAAGTAATACATTATTTGTTATAGAGTGGATGATATGCTTTAAATTCACCATATTTTTATCCCAGCCCTCATCAGAAATAATATTCAAAATATATTTTCCCTTGTAAATTTTCTCAATAGTTGTTTATGTCAATAAATATAATTAACATTTAGATTTTTTAATTGTTTATTATAGTTCAAATAATCCTTATATTTGGAAAGCTAGAGCTTGAGTAGTGTGTTATATGGAGATTTATCTCTATTCCGATCAGTAGTCAAGTTCTTATAGTCACATCAGCATTCAAATTCTTGATAACCTTCCCTTAAAGACCTTGAAATTTTATGAGTCCCATTAAGAGAGTTTACTCCATGTCTTCTTCCACACATCTAGAAAGATGGAAGGAACATTTTATTCTGTCCATGGTTCTTAGTGATTCTATTATGCTTAATATTTATTTTCTCATAAAAAACATGCGATCAATGGTTAAATACAATATCCATTTCCACATAAATTTTATGATGAATAATTTATTCATTGTTACTGAAGTCCCTTATGAATAATTCCCTTCAGAGACTATGTTTTAATTTTATAATGAATTGATCAACCTTACTTTTAGGTTGGATGATAATTCTTAATGTTTACCCCACAAGTCATGTAAAACATACCTTAAAGGAACCAATATATTTCCCATTGTTATGATTTATATCAAAGAGTTACTTCTCCATTTTCATATAAATAATATGAGGGATGTACTTATTGATAATTATACTCTTAAAATCATCCCACTCTATAGAGTAAATTTCATATTGTTGCCTCATATTCATGATGATATTAAACCATTGATTCTCTTCGCTTTCCAAAGTATAGAAAACAAGAATTACATTGTCATGTTTTTAACAATGAAGAAATGAATATATTTTTAAGAGGAATTGATCCATTTCTCAACAACTAAAAGATAAGAATAACCACTAACATATGTGGCGTGTTTCCTCATGATGCAATCAAAAGAATTTTGTTCCATTGTTTTATTTTTTTGATGTTCAGAAAGATTCACAGTATGTGAATGATTTGTGATCATATCAGTGAGATATTTCATTATAGATCCCTAAATATTTAGTTTCTCAGGAAGGAAATAAAGATATATTTCATTGAATTGATCATTAACAATGTTCCTTTGGTTTTTGTTCATTGACTAAAACCAAAAATAATAGTTTGAGAAATAATAATCATAGTTGTAAAACACATAATCATGAAAAATAATTTATAGGTTATCTAAATCAAGGAAAAATCTTTTAAATACATGACACATGAGGCTTAACCTTAGTAATTTGTTCATATCATCTATTTAAATCCTTTATGATGGTTCATAATGAAATTGTTTATTAACCCAAGAATATGGCATGGCTGTGTCAAATGAGATCCATAATAGGACTCCTTATCTTGTAATAGGTAACACTCGTTTCAAGCCCAATATTCCTTTTTCAAAGTAATTAACCCTAGGTATATCTATTCCAAAACCATTTCCAATTATATAATCCATAAATGGAATATATTTATAGATAAAACCCATAATTTATATCTTTCCAACCCATTTTGATGATACACTAAAATTTGTGTTATAATATGGGCTTTTATTAATGTTTTCTCATTATAGTGTGAAAAAGATTAAAAAACACTATCCTATCATTTCAACAACAATGAACCAGTATTGTTATAAAAATATATAACATATTTTCTTGATTTACATTCATTACATTACAAAAAAACATTCCTATGGATCAAAGAAATATAGTGCCTTTGGAAAATTGGAAACATAAAAAACTGGTTTATAAGTGAACTAAAAAATCTCTTTGTATGTTTTTCACAAATACCACCCTTCAAAGATATATAATACATTATAATGTTCTCCATTACTTGGGGAATGTAAACATAATAATGAGTGATCATAAATTCTTATGAATGGTAAAAAAGAGTGATACATAAATATAACATAATTTGAAGTGTATGAGAACATTTTAATAATATTTCAAAATCATCACCTACTCATATAAGATCATCATCATGTGTTACAAACAAAATAATTATAGTGAATAAATAAATGAATAAAAATGGAGTAAAATAACATAAACCATGATATAAAAATAATTGCTTAAGACTAGGAAATGTTGATTAAATATGAGAATATAAAATCATTACCATTTTAGTCAGGGAATATTTAAAAGTATATCCTAGTGGAATATTTTCACACCACCAAATATCATAGTATTAATTGTTCTCTCCCAGGACTATCATAGTGGAAAAATTCCCTTAATGAACAGAGTTCACACCCCATTAATGTCCTATTATTCTCATGAGACAGAATTATTTTCCCCATGAATTAGAGAGAGATATAGGTCCCACCCATCACATAATGAGAATCATACATATCTGTTACACATGGTCATAAAATATTTATCATATCATAACACATGGATAAAAAAGGATTTCATAAATATGTCATCATAAAATAAATTAATGAAAAGAAAAAGGTTTCATAATCATTTCATCATTTCATCAGTGTAAGAGAAATGTGTTCCATAAACACCTTTTCATTATAAACATAAACCATGAAGAGAACAAATAATAATGTTATCATTGAATCATATACCGTGTAAAAAATAATTAACATAAAAAGATGTCATCATAGATAGAAAATGTATATGAATGATAACATGTAAAATTTATTGAGTTAAATATAATTTTCAATTTCAAAAAAATAATAAAACATATAACATTTTCAAAATAATATACTTTTAAAACATACTTTAAAACATATTATGGAATTTTTAAAGATCATTTTATACATTCTGTGGGAAAAAACCATATCCACTATGATTTTTTCAACTAAAAACATCAAATATATTAATGAATATATTTTTTGTTAAAATAATATTTGAAACATGTAATGGATTATTTAATATATTTTTTGTCATGATATAATAAAATTACATTCATGTCACAAATTTGAATAAAATAATCCTTTCACATTTTTTGTAAAAGTAAAATTACCATAGTTTAGATAAACTATAAGAATATTATTATTCTTAAATAAATTAAAACAATTATAGAAACTTATTTTAAAAATATATAAATCATTGAAAAAAATCATTAATCTTTTATAAAACATGTCTATGGAGAAAATTCATTTTTTATTTAAGAGATAGAAACAATTTATTTTTCCTAAAAATAACAATGTTTGAACCTCGAGTAATTAAAAAGATGAAAATGAATCAAAAAATAATATAGTCCCAAGAAATAGCCAAATTATAATAAAATAGATGATTTTCTTCAGGGGTATATCCAATTTTTTAATAATTTAAAAATAATCCTAAATAATCCTAATAAATGATGAGATTGTAACATTAAATCTTTAACAATGTTATATTTCTTTGAAATAAAAGATCCACTAAAGATTAATATCAAATGAAAATTTAAAAATCATAAAATAAAGGATATTCATGAAATTTCATGTCAATTTTAATTATATACACCTCATAAAAAAATATTGGTCCATTTCATATCTTATGTCCCAATGAAGGAAATTTGAGAAAGGAATCCCTTACCGTGGCTCTCGACTTTTATCATACATTTTTTAAAATAATTTATAAGAAATATATGTTTATATATATATATATATAATATAACCCTACTCATATTTATTATACAATATATGATTTAATTATTTCCTTCTCTACTCATTTATCAATAATTCTTTGTTAAAATCATGTTTCAGGTAATAAATTCTTCGTTTTTCATGTATGTATTTATTTGGTATTTTTATTCCTTTTAAATTGATCAATGTTCCATAATATGAATAATTTAAACCATGATATAAATATCATATATATTTAATATATTTTATATTTATAGTAATCCATTAATTATATATATAGGAAATGAGTTACATCACCTATGGAGATGACAAATCATAAATACATATGAATACTGTTTCCTTTTTTTATATAGATAAAATTAGATTAAGGTAAATAACATAACTAGTTCATAGAGTTTGTATTATTTCATATATATATAAATTAATCAGTAATTTTTTTATTTTTACTTTTCATGTAATGTTTTAATGAAAAATCAATCTCATTGCTTCGTGAGGTGCTAGTCCGCTATACACATGACCGATGTTTTCATATACCTAAAAAATTGAATGTGAGAATTAATTTGTCATATAATTATCTAGAAGAATAATAATATCATATATATTATTTATAATGTATAAATATATTATTATATTTATCCATGATAGGTGGTGATGGAAAATTAATACCATCAATTAACAAGGTGGTAGTCTACCATACACACAATCGATAGTTTTGTTTCCCATTTGTGGGAAGTAGAGAAATATGTATGTCATGACACTAAAATAATAACATATTAAAATATATTTGATACTGATTTTATTATATAATAATGTATTATTAATATTTTAATATGGTTGGTGAATAATTAATAAAAAATATACGTTTAATAATTTTACCTCTTCTCCAGAGAGATTCATTAGGTTAATACCTAAGGCCATCTTAGGAGGGAATCCTAATAAAAATAAGTCCTCAAGGATGATGGGATGGATGTATAGAAATTAATTTTATAGGTATTGGATGAAACAAATGTTTTTAAAAGTGTGAATAAGAGAGGATAATTTGTGGCCATTTATATGTGGGGGATAGGACAAAGAAAAAATCATTGAGAAGAATAAAGTGTATAAACCTTTTTCACATACCAAAAGGATAAAAAATGGGTCCTCATCAATTTTAAGAGTCTATGAGGATAACAAATTTCCATTAAATGAGTGTCTAACAACTTTTTAATTAATGTTACTCTTTATATTTATATTTTTATCCCCTTGTAAACCCGATTTAACCTTAATCGCAGTAATAAATTTGTTTAATTTTCACTATTCATTGTAGTATAACATTTTGTTGACTATATAATATAATATATTTTTTACTAAATATTGAATCAATATTTACAAATTATAATCAAATAATTGGTAGAGTTTAATTAAAAATTAAATATAAGACATGATGACAAATATGTTTTCCAAAGGGAAAATTATTCAATGTTTCAAATTTATTATATAAAAAATCCCTAAGAATCAATTAATAAGATATATACTAGGTTAATAATAATATAATTAAGCTATATTTTCTATTAAAAATAATTTTACAATAATAATAAACAATATAAATCCTTTAAATAAAAAATAATCGTTATAAAAACCTAGTATTTTTAACTTTTTGTCAAAAAGTTATTTTTTCTGATAAATCATAGAAATTCACTCTGAGATAAATATTAAATGTTTATTTAGAAAATTAAGTTTAGTTTTCAAATAGTTTTTCTAAAATTTTAATTATTTATTTTATTATTTATTCAAATAAATCAATAAATTCATTTTAATGATGAAATAGTATTTTCAAAAAAAAATAAAGACCTCAAAAAAATTAGTACTTTTTCATCAATATGGTATCATTGTATAAATCCAAAATAGTTTATTTTTATAATTTGGTTATTCCTATTCATTCCACCATGTTTAACATCAGGGTCATAATAGTCATGCTAAATAGTAATATAAATAATATATTATGATTTGTTATAACTCGATGATACGTGTAACATAAGTTATCGATGAAATAATATTTATTTGATTTTTTTTATAAAAAACCATGGTTGAATATTACACACAATTAAAATGAATTCAAATATAAAATATCATCATCATGATACCAAATAATGGAGAAACAATTTCCTCATTAAATTATCAGGTTCCAATATGGCTTTCTCAAGCTAGTGGATTGACCACAAAACATTAACTAGGTGACTAGTCTTATTTTGTATAACATTATCTCTATGATCCAAAATATCGACCAGATATTCATAATTAGATTTATCTTTACCTAGTGGAATGAAATCTGATTTTAGTATATGTTTAGAGTTATATATGTAATTCCTTAGGAGAGATACATGGAACACATCATGGGCTTGGGGGAGGTTTTGTAGAAATTATTAACGATAAGCTACCATCACAATATCATCATGAATTTAAAAGGTATTGATATACTAAAGACTAAGTTTCCCTTTTTTGAAAATATCATTTCCTTATTCCATGGGGAAATTTCATAGAATTTATTTTCACTAACTTCAAATTCTAGATCAAATATTTTATTATCAGCGTATCATTAATGTCAATATTGTGCCACCATTATGTGTTGTTTGATGACACTAAACATCTCATCCATTTCATCGACTATATCTGTTCCCAATGGATTTATTTTTCAAACATCATTCCATCTATTGGGAGCTCTAACTTCTTTTGAAGTAGGGAATCATAATGATCTATCTAAATACTCATGTGAAATGAATTATTTTATAAACAATATACTTGATAGGTGTTGATCCCAATCACATTTGAAATATATACATAATTATTTCAAAATATCATATAGGGTTTGAAGTTTTCTCTCAGAAAAAATTTATCTATGAGGATGATATGTAGTTATAAAACTGAACTCTGTATCAAGAACCATCTGAAAACATCACCCAAAAATGATGTTTAAAATCATATCCCTATCAGAAAAAACAGAATGTGGTAATCTATGCTACCTTACCACATCTCTAATGTATATTCAATCAATCTGATACAAAGTGAAATATTCTCAGATAGTGATGAATCATGCTGAATTTTTATGTTCATTGACTAAAACCCTTATATAGTTATTCCCTTTTGAGTATTTGGGGAGTATGATTAACAAATCCAAGGTGATGTGTTCATATTTCCATTTTGGTATTATTAATGGATCCAACATCCCCTTTAACTATTATCTCTCAACCTCAAATTCCTAAAATACTGAACATCAAGATACAAAGTGTATGATATCTATCATCATTCCATAACACCTAAAAACCCTTCCAAATTTATATTAATCTTTATACTTCCAAAATGAATAGAAGATAAAGAACTATGAGCCTCCACTAATAAATTGTTCATCAAATCGGGTACGGATGGAATACATAGATGGTCGATGAACCTTATCATTGCATCACAATGAAGGTGAAACTAATAAAAAAATTTCACCATTTTCTACAACTTAATATTATACTCAGGGACCTATTTATTCATCACTCTGATAGATGGTTGAAAAATCATTTGAGAAATATAAAATTTACCCACATCCTCATGGATTTCCATATCATTCATTTTAAAATATACAAATATAGGAATTTTTTTGGACCTTGTCATGGATAAGCTTGCATGACCATTTTAAATAAATGCATCAACCACATTTTTTTCATTCTTATGAAGGTATTGTATTGAAAAAAATAATATTCAATTATTTATAGCCCTATTCTATGGTGCATGTTCAATTCCATACAAATAAATATATAAATGAAAATATTCAGATTAGTATATATATAACACTTTCCGAAATAAAGATAATACGTCCATATAATTAATGAAAGTATTTGTGTAGCTAAATCAAAACTAAATATTTCGTTATTTTTTACCATAAACCCTCAATATTCATGAGACATAATATATAATAATTCCACTTTTTATAAGAACACATCCCAATACTTTAATGGACACTTCACTATAGATGGTAAACCCTTCTTAATTATAATTTAATTTATATAAATTTATGATTAATAATATTATCCATAGATACTTTAGACTTTCGTCACATTTATATGCTTAAAGGAAATTGGATCCCCTTTGAGTTAACATGGTGAGTGGATAAGACAGACATGAGAAATTCTATAAAAACCTTAAATAATATTCACCTAACAAAACAACAGATCCCAGTCACTAGGTTGGTTCGATCCAACATTCAATGGATTTCATCTTTGATATATCCAACAATATCCACTTTCCAGGGATTATATGACCCAAAATAAAACTTATTCTAAAGAAAATTCAAATTTTTTTAATTATTTATAAAACATATAGTTTCTCATGGCCATTAGTACAACTCATAAATGATCTCCCTAACATTTATTTAACTTCTAATATATATGAATATCATCTATATAGGATACCACAAGCTAATAAAGTTAATATCTAAAGACACCATTAATTTCATTCTTATGGATAGTTGAGGAACTACTAAGACCAAATGGAATCAGTATATTATTATACTTTCCTTTTATCATATTTAATGTTGTCATGGCTATATCCTCCTTGTTGACTATCAATTGATGATATCAAAAATGATTTTCAATTTTATAAATGAATTCTTCTCAACATAGATTATCAATCCAATCATCAATAAATGGTATAAGATTTCTGTTCTTGGTTGGGATCTATTTCACCTCCTGATAATAAATCTGAATTTCCAGCTATCTATCTTCCATTTTGATAAGGTGAATTTTTACACCTATAGTTGACAAACATGGATGAATTAATCCCCTATATAGATTATCAAAGAGTTTATTCTTAAATTACTATAATTGAATCAGGGAAATTATATGGGATACTTCGAAATAAGTGAGACACCAGATATGAGTTCTATTGACAACTCAATTTCATAATTCAGTGGATGACTATGAAACTATTATGCAAAGCCACAAACAAACTCCCGAAAAATAGACCTGTCATTGATGTTGAATTCCCCCCCAACCAACTGAGATTATTGCCCATTTTCAAAGGAAATCAAAACTTATACAATTTATGTAATTTCCATCAGAAGTTCGTATTTATCATCACACAGATAGAAGATCATAGGTTGGATTGAAATATCAAATGTATCATACCTTTATTAGAACATGATTTTATATTTACATAGATAAATTCAATCCTTCCCTATGTTAACATCAAAATAAAATAGATGATAAATGATAAGATATACAAGAATCATATTCCCAAAAACCTCAACCAGAGAGAAAGCATATACTTGAGTTGAAATCATCATGTTTTTAGGGGGTTTCAGTACTAATTATACATATTACAATTTTTACGGTATCTTGATACCATTAAAAAATTAATTATATATATATATATTAATGGATAGTTCTAAAGACAAATAATACACTATATGTTCTAGATTTTATGGTATGTGTTTCTTTTTACATGTAGTTATTACACCCATCATTTGAAATAGTGAACATGTGAAATTTACCGTATTCGATCAGCTGAATAGTTTTTTCAAATTATTAATCATCATTAACCATAAGATTTGGGAATTAGTTAGTATTGTTTTCACAATCCTTGCATTAGAAACACTGCAATCTTGGTTGTGCATTTTGTGGATCATTCCCTCTATTCAATAATTAGTTAAATTCTTCCCATTACATCAAAATAATATTTATTGATGAAATTCCTTTTAAAACATAAAACATTTACCGTCCCTAAAGATAGTCTCAACCAATTTTTCTACCACACATCAAGCATGAAGGAAATCTCATTTACTTACCTCTATAGTTATTATTTTTTAAATCTAACCCATATTTTAATTTCATATAAATAAATTTCGATTGATGGATAACAGAAATCCCTATTTCCATTGTGAGATGACATCAATTTTTTTCTTCATATATAATGAAGTCCCTTATGGTTAATTCCTTCTCGATTCATGGTTTCAATCCACAAATTAATCGATCAACCTTTCATTTTGTATGGATGATAATTATATAAGCATTACATATAACTCTTGTAATATTTTACTTTTAGGTACCAATAGATTATCCATCCTTCAACTATAGCTTCAGAAATTTATTATTTATTTTTTTATGAAGATCACGAGGGATGTAATAATTGTAAAATAAACTATTAAACTCATCTCATTATATAGATTCAATTTCATCTTATTTCCTCATATTCTTGATGAGAGTCCATAATTAATTAGATTCTATAAAAAATATTAAAAACTAAATTGGATTTTCTTGTTCCAAACATTGGGTAAAAAAATATCATTTCAATAGAACTGATATTTTTTTAGAAACTAGTACATAAAAAATTATTAAAAAAATGGTGTATGTTACCTTAGAAAGTGATGAATAAAATATTTTCCCCCTTTTATTTTTAGATGGTTTGTATGATTCATAGACCAGTAAAGATGTTTGAGAATAAATATGCGATTTTTAATTCCAGAACCCAAAAAATATTGTTTCATTGGAGGGTAATAATTAAATTTTCCATTTCATTTTTCATTAACGTTATTATTCCAGATTCATGTTTTCAATTAAAATACAAAATCATTTTGTGAAAAATAATAATCATAGCTATAAAATATATAGTTGTTAGAAATAATTTTTTAGATTACTAAATACAAGCCCCTTATTATAAATCCACTAAACTATTGTTTATCCAAATTTATTTATTTCCATAATCTATTAAAATCCATCCCAATGGTTCACGAAATAATTTAAAATAACCAAAAAAAATATTCCATGGGTGAGTCAAAACAGGTTCATATTTAGGCCCATTTTCATATACTAGGAACCCTTGAGTCAAGCATGAAATTACTTCTTCAGAGTTATTACCCCTATATTAATCATTGAAGAAAATACATCCAATTTTATTATCTATAGAGCGATTAATTATTAATTAAACCACATAATTTATTCCCTAAAAAAATTTAGGTTGTTACCAAATACCTAGCCTTATCTGAAGGGTTATCACTGATGTTTTCACAAAATATATTCCAATGGTTAACTAATATCATCCTTTGATGGAAACTATAAAAACCAGGGATATTCTTAAATATATATTAAATCTTATATTTATGAACAATCATTATATTTCACTAACTAATGAATGAGGATCGTAATGGTACAATTCCTCTAAAAACATGGGAAAACCAACTAGTTCATAACCGAACTAAATCATCTCTCACTAAGTTCTTCATAACTATAAAAAATATAAGATATATCATACATAATGAATATATTCATAGCTGAAGGAATTGAAACATAACTAAGGTTTTGATATTATTCTCAGGAAAGGTAATAAAGGGATATATATAAACATACCTTTAGAAGAAGGGTATGAGAACAAGAGAACATCATTTGAAAACCATACCATGCATATCAATGATCATAGTATTATGTACTATAATAAACATTTGAAGATTATATCACACAAATAATAATATAATTAAATAACATGAGACATGAGAGCATAATAGTGCAACAAGACATGGAATTTTGGTATTCATATAAGCATTGAAAATAATTTCCATAGTAGTCAAGTTTTTTTTCTACGTTTATCATGGTAGAAAGTGTTCACACCCCAATAAATCATAGTAGTAAATGAACACTCCAAGGATTATCATAATGTATAATGTTCCCTACTAATCAGGGTTTATACCAATTTATGGTCTTGTTTATATCATGAGATTCCAATATTTACCCAATCAATTAGAGGTATATATTGGTACCACCCAACACATAATAATAATTACACATATGTGTCCGACAAGGTCATAAAGAATTCATAATATTATAAAAATGATAATAAATTGGTTTCACAAAAATATAATCTTAACGTAACTTAAAAAAATAAAATAATTTCATAGTAATTTCATTACTTCAACAAAGCATAAGCTCTAAGAAAATGTGATTTCTATAATAATTTTGTTATTCTATAACCCATGGATGAAAAACAGGTTTCATAAATATCATGCCTTCATAAACATAAAACTATTAGACAAATAATAATAATGGTATCCATAGATCTTATCCCTAGTAAAGTATAAGTAATATCAAATGATTTCTATTTATATAGAAAATGATTTTGAAAGATCACACAGAATATTTCTTGAGGAAAATAGCCTTCATATAATAAATTATTTTTTTAAAAAACATAAGCCACTTGGAAAATAAAATTCTATAAATGAAACCATGGAAACATTCAATGGAATCCTTAAAGATAATTTAAATCATTTACTGATTAATATATCTTACACACTTTCTTTTTTTTAATCAAAAAATTAAAAATATTAAATAAAAAAATTTCAATTAAAATATTCTTGGAGTCATTTATTGGAAGCATTAAAACATTGAATGGTTGATATGGAGTAAAATTTATTTCATTCCCCATACTTTTAAACTAATATTTGTTCTACATTTTTAGTAGGAGTAAAAATAACTTCATTTAAAAAACAACAAGAATATTATTTTAAATTTTTTTGTGTGAAAATTTTAGAAAGATTATAAATGAATTTAAATATTATTTTTATATATTTTTAATAAAATTTAATATTTTTTAATCCAAGTATATAGAAGAATAAAAAATTTTGACTAATGAGATAAATAAAATTTATATTTCCTTAAAAAAATATTTTTGAACCATTGAGTACATAAAAAGTATAAAATGAAAGGGAAATATTTATTATTAATAAAGAAATAGATTAAATTAATGTACATGATTTTCTAGATAGATATATCATATGGTTTTATCATTGGAAATATAATAATAAATAATCCTGTAATTAATGAGATTGTAACATAATATCATTTACACATTCATATATTTTTAATTGTGATAGAAATTAAATATTAAAATAAACTTACACATAAAATATCATTAAAATAAGTAGATTAAGGATAAAAATTTTCATAGGGTAGTATATAAAACACATAAAATAATATTATTGCATAACATAACATATGTCCCAAAGAAAGAAATTTGTAATAAAAATCACGTTCTTTAAGTCATGGATTCCTCCATAAATGTTCAAAAATCATGTATAAAAAATATAAGAATAAAATATATATTAAATAACCAAATTCATATGTATCATACCGTACATGAGTTAATTATTTGTTTGCATTGCCAATTTATAAATAATTATATTTAAAAATCACATTTTGGGTAATTACTGCTTTATTTTTTGTGTATTATTTGATTTCCTGTAGTTAGTACTTTTACATTGATAGTGGATCCATAACATAAATAAATTTAATGATGATATAAATATCATATATATTACATATATATGTATTAATTATAATTCATTAATGTTAGATATATAAAATGGGTTACACCGTTCATGGTGATGGTAAGCCGTATATAAAAATTAATATTGTTTCCATTTTATTAATGGATTAAAATTATGTTTTTTATATAATAAATAAAAATTAAAGGGTAATTATGATGTAATATATCTCTCATATATCCATTAAATTTATTTATATTACCTTAAATGTTAATAGTTAGTGAAAAACAATTATCATTATTTCGTGAGGCAGTAGTACACCGTACAAAGAAGCGGAGTTATCGTATCCCAAACGAAAGTAAAGTAAGAAGTGATATACAATATCTTGACTAAATAAGAATAATAATATAATAAAAATTATATATAAATAATAATAAAAATTTATCAATCCATGAGATTTGGTTATGGATGAATAATAATATAGGTTACTGAGATGGTAGTCCACCATACACACGATCTATAGTTTTATTACCCATTTGAGGGAAGAGGGAAAAGATGTAGGCCATGAAATTAACATAATATAATCTCAGTATATTTAATATACAATTTTTTTATATTTTCATGTATTAATATGAATTTATGGAGGTGGAGGAATAAATAAAATAAGAACAATAGTATAATAATTTTACATCTTCTTAAATGAACCTCTAGATGATTAAACCTA
This sequence comes from Viscum album, assembly GCA_963277665.1. Taxonomy (NCBI): domain Eukaryota; kingdom Viridiplantae; phylum Streptophyta; class Magnoliopsida; order Santalales; family Viscaceae; genus Viscum; species Viscum album. Next base: position 1,699,579,646 of record OY728142.1, read on the forward strand.
AATATTTATTACAAGGGTTTAATAATAAATTCATGGACTATAGAATTAGATAATTTAATTATGAAATACAACTATTTTGGGTTTTTTTCTGAATTTTTTTTAATGTGTGCATAAAAGAGGAGGGTGAGTATCCTTTTATAAGTGGTGGAGAGGGAACACATGGAATTAAAAAAATAATAATGTAAGACCATGTATTTCACATGATAAAAGGATAAAAATGGATAATTGTATAAAATTATAGTTTCTAAGGTCTTTACATGGCCATGAAATTTGTTTTGGAAATATATGTGTCATTTTAAATTGTATTGTTTTAGTTCTAAGCCAAGAAAAAGTGTTTTAAGAATAACCTCATTAATTAATATTTAATGCTTTAATTATTTATTATTGTAAAAAAATTTAAATTATTTTTTATTGTTAATTAATATTATTCCAAATAAGAAATCCTATTTTTAAAAATTATGTGAAATAATTATCAGAATTTAATTCTATATCAAACTCTTAGATGTGATGAAAAAATGGTTTTCCAAAGAGAATATTTTCAAATTCGTAAAAACATTTTATATAAAAATTCAATATTAAATTGATTCCAATGAACTAATTTTTTTAACTATAACATACATGAATTAATTGACCTTTTAAAACCTTTTTAAATCAAGATTTAACATTATTTATTTCTTCTAATTTAAAAGATTGTTTTTAAAAAATACAATTACTCATCACTATTTTCTGAAACATTAATGTATTCAAAATTCCCAAAAATTCACCCTAATATATTTTTTAAATGTTTATTATTAAAAATAAAATAATTACATAAATTGTTTTATAAAATATCTGAATTTTTTTTCCATATAATTGCTAATTTTTTTAGAAAATATTATTTTCAATATATATAAAGGCTTTAAAGAAACAACTACTTTTTTATTAATATGTTTTCCTTATATAAAACCATTATTAATAATATTTAAAATTTTGATATACCAATTAATACTTCCATGATTAATTAGTAGTTTATAAAAACCATGTTAAATAGTAATTTAAATAAAAAATTGGGGTAAATTAGATATTACAGTTGTGTGTTGTGAAAGGTGTCATAGAAATTAAATTTATTTAAAAAATTCATTAAATATTATGATGTTAAAATCTTTTTGATACCATTTTTCTATTTCAAATGGATGTTTTATGAACCATTTTTATGATGTGGGTTTTAAAGAAATTATTTTTCAAATATCAAAAACCCGATTTCCAAGTGTAATTACAAATTGTGAGACACAATTTATTAAAAGTTTGGATAAAGTAACTCCCTGATATTTTAATGTATATTTTTAAGTAAATATATTCCATTTGAAAGAGTATTGTATATGAAACCAAAAGATTTTAAAAGAATATCATTATCTTCAATAGTGTATATTAAATTAGTCACCAAGATTATAAGAGAATGTTACACCTAATGAATTTAAGATACATTTTTTTAAATAAACATAATCTCTTAGATTTATTATGGTGAACCAAAAACTGAGTTTGAATTGAACACGATACATTATTAATATAATGCCCTAGCCTTAAACATTACTTAATCTTGAGATATTTAAAGAATACACCTTGAGGATCTTTTCAGGTTTAGAATTTTAGAGAATTAGATCATAAAACTTGCATTACATCCCACATTTAAACAAAGTGGTTACAATAAAAGATAGAATTCATTTTTCCCTTAAATGTTAACATATTTGAAATAAAACATGGATTCTTTCTTGACACTTCCTTGACACTATCATCATATCATGTACCATTCCCTTGACCTGTGAAGAACATTTCAAAAACTTAGGATGAGCATAAAAAGCTCAGTAAGGTTTATAAAAAAAATATTGAAAGGAAACATGAGTAAAAATATATATAAGAATGAAATCATACTTTTAACATAAAACATAAGCACTTTAATGTACCTCATAAAATCAGGAATAATTCATAGAAATAATAATACATAAAGGTAACTTGAGGCATTCATAACATTCTTACGTAGGGAGTAACCCTCTTGGTTATGTTTGGAATACCCATCAGAGTATATTCCCTAAATCTCTTCGTAGAAACCATAACATTTAACTCCTTCGCTTTACCCAATGAATTGGAGAGCTATATCGGTCTCACCTGCCCTTATTTTATCACGGAACCACCCGTCTTCATAATCAATGCCCAAGAACCATAACATAATCGTATCACATAAAACATGCATAAAGGAAACATAACATTTCCACATTTCAATCACAAGATATCAATAACACATTGATATAATAAAAACATTATCAAAACCATTTTCAATACTGAAATAAAAGAAAAGTAAAACATGGTATTTATTTTTCATTAAAAAAAGTTATGGCTTGTAGAGGAAGCCAACAATCAAATAATGGTCACGGCGGCGAGGAAGCCGTTGTCACCGTATACGTACGACCAAAAAAACACCCCCTTTTGTCCTTTAGTAAACGCTTCATATAAAAAGATTCCTTTTGAATAAACGTAAAAGTCAAAGGGGTTTATACACCATATAAAAGAAAGTTGTGTATAAAACAAAATATGCCTCAATGAAAGGATATTGAGACGAAGTCCCTTACCTCGTGTCCGACTTGAATCGATCATTCTTTATCCTCCTGAATAATAAAGTTGAGTTAATTTATACTTTCTTAAGAACCTTTTTCAAGTTCATTATTCCTTTTTATATCACTTATTACCAAGTCATGAACACTATGTAATTATTTAAGTTAAAAACGGTCGTTTTAACGATCAATTGGACTTGAGTCAAAAATAAACTCTTTATAATTACAAGTTGTTCATGTATCCATTATATCCGAGTTATATTAATTATGTAAATATCATATATATCATATTTATCCAGTATATACATTCATTTATAATATTGCATAACATTTAGAGATAAGAAATGAAATGCATCGTTCATGGAGACGGTAAGCCGTACGTGTGCATGAACGCTACATTCATTTCTATTTCATATTTTATGGAATGGAATCATAATTACATAGAGGTATATTATAATTCCAGTATAATTTCATATATGATATCATTAACTCCATCCTTTATACATCCCACATATGGCATTAATGAATCAAATCACTTTGAGGGGGCGGTAGTCCGCACTTCCTAAAATGAAATTATCGTGTTTACCCACAATGGAAACCATAAAGTTATGCCACAAATGAAAAATAAAATATCATAAGGAAAACGTAAACATAATATATATCATATATAAATATATTTTCATCTTAATGGCCACCTTTGAAGGTGTTAGAAGAATTTTGAACACTCATCGTTTCGTTAGGCAGAAATTCGCCAACCACAGAAATAGTATGTTCTTTAACCATTAGACGAAGGTGTGTGTAGGTGTAGATCTAATCCTCCACATAACAACATCCTAGTATATTGATGATACTGGTGTCATTACAAAAGAAAAGAATAAAAATAGTTTAGTGGGTTGGAGAAGAAAAATAAAACACAAGAACATAAGAGAATACACTACCTTTAAAACGGGTAACTCTTTTTCATTTGAGCTCAAAGGATTCCATGGAAAGACTTCTGCCCAATTTGAGGCTTCTAGGAGTATGAGAGGAGTGTGGAGAGACAATATGTGCAGGGTGTTGCCGAGCCAAAGGCTTGATAGATGTGGGTAAGGAGGTAGAGGTGGGGCCTTTTATAAGAGGAGAAGAGGGGCACTCTTGGAAAGGTATAAAATGATACTTTATTTTCAAATGAGTTTCAGATTTTAAAGGTCCCAAATTGATGTATTTTGAGGACAAGGTGATAAGAGTTCAAAATATACTCACACAATAGGATTTTTACATGTGTAGGTCTTAGATTTTACATTATCTTTTCATTTTATTTAAATCGTTAAATAATTAGGTAATCGCTCCATCATCATGATGTCATAAATAATTTAATTTATTTAATGTCTAAAAATCATAAAAAAATACTATGATGTAGGAAATATTTTTATATTTCGAATGACTAATTATAGTCAAAAATCTGACTTGTATAACCCCATGTAAATTTTTATTAGTAAAACAATACATGTTTTTGTCATTTTTACTTTTACTTTAAATAAAAGGCATTAATGTCATTATCTTACCCAAGTGGCTCCATGGGGTCCCAAAAATCAACCCATGGGTTGTCTTGGTCGACCAAGACACATCCAATAAGGGTAGGACATGTGTCAAGATCATTTCATATTATTAAAACATTATTTTTACCTTAAATTACACTAATTACCTCTAATCGCGATTAAAAACCTAAAAGTTACTATTCACCAAAAAAATTATTTTAATCCCTTTGAACCAAATTTTACTTCCTAATGACAACTATGTATGTCGGATTTTTTAAATTCAAAACACAGAGGTGGTAAAATTTCATTTAAACGAAAAATCCTTATTTTAAGTACCACATACTGGTTTCACTATTCATTATAAAATGAAGTTTTTCAGAAAAATACAAAAACATCGCCCTAAGAAAATATTTGATATTCCGAATTCAAAAATGATGTCTATTTTACAAAATTAAAAACATATAAGTTACATTAATTAATTTAATAATTAATTCCCGCTGTCATGAAAAATAACGTGTTTTTATGATACAATATATATCAAAAAATTGACCCTAGTTTAAGTCCAATTTTAAAGTGAAATTAATTCCAACGACCACTATTGGATTAAATGGTAAAAAAATATTCTAATTTAACTTTAAAACAAATTCAAAAGATAATATAATAATATAAATAAACTAGATTGAAAAGTGGTTTTGAATTAAAATACAACATTTTTCACTATTCATTAAAAAATTGAACTTTATCGGAAAAATACCAAAAATTTACACAAAGTAAATTTTGATGTCCCAATTCTAAAGAAGAATTTTATTTCGTCCAAATGAATGTATATGAGTGACCAAAACTATATTTAATGACGGTTCTCCATCAAAAGGTGATAAGTGGACCTTTAGTGAAAATTAGAGTATATATGCCTAAAATTGAATTGTTTTCGTATTTTAACCCTTTATACTTTATTGGATAAATGTAAAATCATTTAAAAAACATATATAATCATATTTTAGTTATTTCTATCCATTCCCTCCAATACAATGTCTACATGTTAACTACCATTTATAATAATATTATTTTATTACTGGTGTGCAACGTAAGATTTCAAAGAAACTCTTTGTTGCGTATCGGGTACACTATAGAACATAGGAACCCCTTTAAAGTAAAATTAATATTTAATTCATAAATATTTATAAATATGAGAATGTATTATTCTTTATTTACCTGGTATGTTACATCCTTCACCCCTTTTGGAAATTGCATCCTCGTAATTTTATTCACTTATCAAAATAAGTTGGGGTATTTATCCCTCATAGCATTTTCAAATTCCAAGTTGCCTCTTCAACCATATGGGTTTTCCACAAAACCATTTCCTAGTGAATTACCTTATTTCTCAACACTTTCTCTCTTAGGTCGAGAATCTGGACTGGTTGTTCTTTATAAGAGATATTCTCTTCCTACTGAACTACCTCTGGGCTCAATACATGAGATGGATATGGCATATACTTTCTCAACATCGAAACATGAAAATCATTGTCTACCGGAGATAAACTCGGAGGTAAAGCCACTCGGTAAGCAACTGATTCAACTTTTTCCAAAATTTCATATGGTCTAATAAACCTTGGACTCAGCTGTAGAGACCCTATGCTTGACGTACATGGACATTACATTACTTTTTCGGAATACTTATTACATAATAAAAACACACACACAAGGACTGTAATAGTTTAGTGTCTTTGGAAACTCGGAATATAATCTTCTAATAGTGGTGAAAGATCTTCAAAATCTCCCATAAAGTTCTTACTTTTTTTTAAACTGAAACCTTTCTTTATATCCTGGGGAACAGAAAACATAAAAGGGTGAGCTCAAATGCTCAGTAATGGTAAACAAAATAAATATCAATCACATCATATTCATAAGAACATAACATTTTGGAAATCTTAACATGAAAAAGAGATCACAATATCATAACATGGGATAAATCATAGTAGTGAAATGTAATCCCAATAATCATAACATAAAACATGAAACTTTATGGAATACACACATAATCATAGAGAATCATTTCTTATTAGTCAAGACTCATTGCCAAGACTATCTTAGTGGACAAAGTCCATTTCTGAACCGAGTTCACTCCTCGTTTCAGTCCTGTTTCACTAAACCGGTTTAACTTGTCGTTCCATCCATGTCTATCTCATGAGATATAAAATCTTTACCCAATGCATTGGAGGGAGATGTAGGTCCCACCCATCTCATAATGATACAATTCATATGTGTGCCTCAAAATCATAAATCATACATCATTGCATAACCCATGTATTAAAAATGGGATTCTTAAACCACATGACATCATAAAAAAATTCATATAAGATAAAGGAATTAATAAAAATAATTCCATCACAACATAATAAAATCAATGTAATAATAGGGATAGAAACAGAACCCTATATTATCTTAAATGGAAAATAATTTTGATAAAACACTTGAACTCCATTCTTGAGGAAAATATCCTTTCTACTTCAAAAACATTTTTCTTTTATTAACATGTCATAAAATTTTAAACTAAAAGAAGTTGATTAAAAATAATCTTGAAAACTTGTAAAGGAAGCTTCTTGGAAATAATGTTTTATAAATCCATTCGTGCCGTATAGGTTAAAAAACATTCTTCTCGTACTTTTGTCAGAAAAGTCAAAAAGTACCTCGTACGAAAAACGACAAAAGATTCCTTTCATATCTTTTACTATAAACTCACCAAAGGGTAAAAATGGATTTAAAAAATTTTAGGTGGATTGAAATAATATTAAATATTGAGGAAACATGGATGAGGATGATAAAATACACCCTGGTAAATACCAAAGTATAAATAATCTCGGATAAAAATGAGATTGTGATATTTCCCTTACCTTAGGTTCGATTTGCTTCGTAAGTGTCTGAACATCCTATATAATGATTTAAATAATGTCATTGTCTTATTCTAGAATTATAATCATTGTTATGATATCATATATGGTTCACTAATGACTTTATATTACCCGTTCTTTTGTAAATTCCATGTTAAAGAGCGTTTTGGGTAAAATTGTTTCATTTGTCGTCCGTGTTTTGACTTGTAATTATTCATATGATTAATTCAATCATGATTACCTAATTCCAGAATATAAAACATGATTTATATATAATATATATTCAGAATATACATATATATAATAGATCAGTATATGGAAAGAAATACACCGTTCATGGAGACGGTAGGCCGTACGTACGCAAGAATGTTGTTTTGGTTTCCTTATTGAGTTGAAAAGAATTAAGTAGATGACATACATATATATACACATAAATCCAGTATCATTATTATTTCATATATTTCATTATTACTTATTATATATACTTTATAATCATTCATGAATGGTTAACGTGGAGAATGAATCTCATCGCGTCGTGGAGACAGTAGTTCGTACATACGCACGAGCGATGATATCGTTCTCATGATTGTGGAATTGTATTGAAGTGTATGTATACTATTTCCGAATCAATATCACTTTACAATAATCATATATATTTATTATGTAAACCATTATACCCATCTAAGTAAGGTGGTGGTGGAAAATAGATTACACCACGGTGTGGAGACGGTATTCCGTACGTACGCAGGCGCAGTGATTTCATTTTCTGTAGGATGGATAGATGGTGAAATAGGGTTTTTTTCATACTTATAATAACATATCAGTATATGAGTGATGCTGATGTTATTACTTCATAATGAAAAAACCTAAGAAATAGAAGTGGAAGAGTGAATAATGTTGAAAGAATCGGTAACAGACATTACCACTTCTTTGAAGCGCCTCTTTGAATCCTCCTCTTATGGAACTAAAATTGGACTTTGGAGAGGACCAGGACCTCTAGGATGTTACTAGGGAAGTTTATAAGATAGTATTTCTGGGTTTGGCCAAGCTTGAAGGATCAAAGTGGTGTGAGGAAGAGAGGGAGGAGGTCCCCTTTTATAAGGGAGGAGAGGGGCACCTTTGGAATAACTAAAAATATTGTTTTATTATAAAGCCAAATTCGGTTTTAAATTGCTCCAAATTGTTTTATTTTGATTCTAAGGTGGGGATGGGTCTAAATACTCTCATAAAATAGAATTTAGACAAGTTTAGGTTCCTATTTTAACCTTATCATTTAGATTTAACATTAAGTTAGATAATTTTACTTTTACCGTGTCTTATTGTGTTCTTACACTATGAGGTTAATTAACATACTATAACAAGACAAACGAACCCCAAGTTGTTTATTATTAATATATATAACCTTATAAAAGTCATTTTGCCAAAACCTTATATTTTTAGGAATAAAATAACAATTAATAAAATAATATTTTTTTTAAAAACTATTTTATGTCAATTTTGACACTATTTAGTAATTGATTTATGTGAAAATCATAACAGAATGATTAATTCTAATAAAGTTAATTAAATCAATAATAAAATGTCATATTGACCTAGAAAATTATTGGAATTCATTAAAAGGCTCAAATAACATTTATTTGGGCATTTATAACATCAATTATGTCAATATTTCATTAATAAGATAATTACTGCATCATCGTTGTGTCATAAATAAATTAAATAATTTAATGTCTAAAAATTACAAATAAAATACCATCATGTAGGAAATATTTTTATCTTTCTAATTAATATTTATAGTCGAATTTAACTTATGTATAACTCTATATTAAAAGTTATGCACTTATTAAACTTGGATTTTAACTATTATAACCATTCTTTAAATAAATTAATAACAAATGTCCAAATCTAATCCAAGTGGTCCTAAATGGTCATATTTTATTCATAAGGTTGTTTTTGGTCGAATTTCACTTATCCAATAGAATTAGGACATGTGTTAGGGTAATAATAATATCATTTTTACCCTTAACAACCCTATTTAGTTTTAACCGTGGTAAAAAAAATAAAAAGTTACTATTCACCAAAAATTATTTTCATCTCATTGAACCACATTTTAGTCCTTGATATTAACCGTGTTTCTCGTATTTTCGAAATTCCACTCACAGAAGCGGTAAAATTAAGTTTTATGAACAATTCTGTTTTTTAACTACCACTTAGTGGTTTCACTATTAATCAAAAAATGAAAGTTTCCAAAAAAATACCAAAAATTAGTCCTAATATATATTTGATATTATGAATTCAAAAATGATGTTTATTTTACCAAATTCAAAACATATCAGTTAGATTAACTAATTTAAAAATTAATTCCCGTCGTCAAAACAAATAGCGTGTTTTTAAAAGATAATAACTATCAGAAGATTGACACTTGTTTATGTCTGGTTTAAATGTGAAATTACATACAATGAACAAAATTGTATTAAATTGTAAAAATATATTCTAAATATACTTTAAACCAAATCAAATTAATAATTTATCACTATTAATTATTTCGAATAAAAATGTTGTTTTTAATTGAAATTTTGTAATTTTCACTATTCATCAGAATATAAAAGTTATCTAAAAAGTACCAAAATTTCACCCTAAGCTAATTTCGATAATCTGAATCCAAAAATGAAGTCCATTTAGAAAAATAAAATTTACAAAATTTCAAAAAGTGGTTATTACTATTCATAACGGCTAGTTTTCATAATATTTTAATAGCATATTGTTGTTTAGTGAAACTCGGTATTGCGTACTACAAATGCTATCGAGGAAGGTCGTGATTGCGTGTAATGCAAGGAAATTCAAGGATGCGTGTTGTGAAAGCTCCTTTTGTTGTAGCGTAAAACACAAGACATTAATGAAATTAAAAAGAATATTTTTCATAAAATCTCGGGGTGTTACATTCTACCCCCCTTAAAATGAATTTCTCCCTCGAAATTCATCGGGGTTATTAATGGTTTACTACTAGAAAGTTTCTTTAATAGAAACTCACATCGTAAAAAGGAATACCAAAACCAATTTTAAAAACAAAAGTATGAAACGTAATAGTTACCCAAATAAACTAATCACTGGGTTTCCATATAGGTGAAAATATGGATATGGAAGAGAAATCCAACCATCATGTTCTGATGGAGAGTGGTAGAGAACATGGCAATGTAAAATCCAGCAATCACAAAGCCATAAATTTGTGATGATCTAAGGTAACATCTGATTCATCAGATATAAGATCACTAGGACAACATTTTTGGTTTTCAAGATCATTCCCCTAAAGTTGAAGAAATTGGGATTAGAAGAAATACTTTCGTGATTTTGGTATAGTCTCACCGTTGGTCGTTCTTTGGACAATTTCATCTTCATCTGTTAAAGAAATGAAGTTTAATTTGTCATTCGTGATGTGTTAGCAGATCATGTGATAGAATGATGGGTCATTCCATCTGTCTCAAACAAAAGGTTAGAAAAGTTATCAAAAAATACATTAGTCCATTTATGGTGAGGTTAATCGTAAACGATTCCAAGAATGAACCTATGCTTCATATATCATACCACGTAATAAAATAAAACTAGTTTCTACTAACTAGGGACTTCCTGTAGGCTAGTGGTAGGCGATAAAGGCCAGTCACACTTCGGTTGTGGGTTCGATTCCCACAGGCTTGTCTGACGCGATGGGCTGTCGCCCATCCTGCAAGTTTTCCATTTTCTAAAACTACATTACTATAACATCACATAAATAATATCGAAAAAACTTCTATCCTTAAACAAGAATAGATTATGTCCAACATAATCCATTCCAATCTTTAGGTTTATCCAAAATACTGCAGTCCAATCTCATATTATAGTGAAAACGATTACCAAAGAGTTCATACAATTAGCATGTTAATACCATCGTTGATCCCCATATATCATGAGATATGTCTTTTTGGTCACATTCCAAACATTCGAAGCCCTTAATCATGTATTGTCTTGAAAAAAATGAATACCCATTGAATCTTAGTGAAAACATGAGAGCTGTCAAAAGTTAACTATTTTCACATACCAAAACCTCGAACCATGATATAACTATTTTCTTATATCAGTCATGAGCTCATGAATTGTGTAAAACATTTCATTTTCTCTTTTTCCCTTCATCATGCACATATTAGTTTTTTTCCAAAAATATCTCAATCACTTTCCATGGTTACCAGTACCATAAAATTAATGAAAACCACAATAGACCCATAAATATTCCAATATTCCACGATACTATATACAACATTATTTTGGAATCCCATTACATAAACACTTAATCATTCCACCACATCATTGTCATATTCCACATCGCCAATAGTGATCGCATGTGACTTCACTTTGTCCTTTCCCTTAAGTGGTTGCTCATGTCGATCATCATTAACCCTTGGATTAGGCCATTGATTAACATAATTCCCCATTTCATTGCACATGAAGAATTGAAGTGTTGTTGGTGCGTTGTCTACATTCTTTTCTTTATTCACACCATTAGAAACCCTTTTTCCATTACTTCGACACTCAGCTGCTCGATGTCCTTCTTTTACACACTTAAAACATTAACTAGTCCCTTTAAGACAATATCCACCATGCTTCTTTCCACACTTTGAGCATAAAGAAACATTTATCTTCTTTTCACCATCATTCTGAGATTTCTCCTTGAACTCCATCTTTCGTTTCTTGTCAAAAACATGAGATGGATATGTAACACCAACTTCCATTTCTTCCTTAATAGCATAGCGCATAATTTCTTCATAGTTATTGAAGTCTCTTATAACTAATTCCCTTCTATGATTTGGTTTTAAGCCACTGAAGAATTGACCAACTTACTTTCAGGTTGGATGATAAAGGCAGATGTATACCTTGAAAGCCTTGTAAAATTTTCTTCATATATACCAACAGATTCATCATCCTTTTTCTTTAGTTCGAGAAAATCCTTCTCCATCTTTGTTCGAAAAATATTAGGGAAGTACTTATTGAAAAATAAGTTTTTGAACTCGACCCATTCCATGGACTCAATTTCATATCTTGGCCTCGTATTCTTGATAAGATTCCACCATTGATCAGCATCACCTTCCAAACGATATACTGCTAAGATGACTTTATAATGTTCAGAACATTGAAGAACTGAAAATATCTTTTTAGTGGTACTGATCCATTGTTCTGCAACAAGTGGATCAAAAGACCCACTGAAAGAAGGTCGGCATTGCCTCACAAAGGACTCAATAGAATATTGTTCCCTTCTCTGCTCATTTGGAAGTCCAGAATGATTCATAGCTTGTGTAAGTATAGAAATAAGATTTTTCACTCCATCTCCCATAACATTTGTTTGTTCAGGAGGACAATCATTGCATTGTACATTGCATTGATCAATACGGTTCCTTCGGGTTCCAACCATCGTCTAAAACCCAAAAAGAATAGTGTGAGAGGTAAAAATCACACTAGGGAAAACAACATAGTAAAGGGGGAGTACCTTTAATATCTATCATCTTAGGTTCAATTCTAAGATCATTGCCGTAATTCTCGAACTATAACCTGTACTTATACTTTACCTTAGGGACATCCCTAGACATACCTTAGAAATATCTCTAGAGATCTCACTAAAGTTCTCGTATCCTAGTTTCCAAAGGTTGAATAAAACTTTCCTCTGATACCAGATGTAGAGACCCTATTCTTGACATACATGGAAATTACATTACTTTTGCGGAATACGTACTACATATAAAAACACACACACAAGGACTGTAATAGTTTAGTGTCTTTGGAAACTCGGAATATAATCTTCTAATCGTGGTGAAAGATCTTAAACATCTCCCATAAAGATCTTCCTTTTTTTAACCTAAAAACTTTCTTTATATCCTGGGGAAAAGAAAACATAAAACGGTGAGCTCAAATGCTCAGTAAGGGTAAACAAAAGAAATATCAATCACATCATATTCATAAGAACATAACATTTTGGAAATCTTAACCTGCAAAAGAGATCATAATATCATTACATGGGATAAATCATAGTAGTGAAATGTAATCCCAATAATCATAACTTAAAACATGAAACTTTTTGTCATACACACATAATCATAAAAAATCATTTCTTATTAGTGAAGACTCATTTCCAAGACTATCTTAGTGGATAAATTCCATTTCTGAACCGAGTTCACTCCTCGTTTCAGTCATGTTTCACTGAACCGATTTAACCTGTCGTTCCAGCCATGTCTATCTCATGAGATATAAAATCATTACCAAATGCATTGGAGGGATATATAGGTCCCACCCATCTCAAAATGATACCATTCATATGTTTCCCAGAAAATCATAATTCATACATCATTGCATAACCCATGTTTTAAAAATGGGATTCTTAAACAACATGACATCATAAAACAATTCATATAAGATAAAGGAATTCATAAAAATAATTCCATCACAACATACTCAAATCAATTTCATAATAGGCATAGAAACAGAATCCTATATTATCTTAGATGGAAAATAAATTTGATAAAACACATGAACTCCATTCTTGAGGAAAATATCCTTTATACTTCAAAAACATTTTCCTTTATTAAAATGTCATAAAATTTTAAAATAAAATAAGTTGATTAAAAATAATCTTGAAATCTTGTAAAGTACGCTTATTGAAATTAATTTTTTAAAAAACCATTCATGCCGTATATGTTAAAAAAACATTCTTCTCGTACTTTTGTCAGAAAAGTCAAAAAGTACCTCGTACGAAAAACAACAAATGATTCCTTTCATATATTTTACTATAAACTCACCAAAGGGTAAAAATGGATATAAATAATTGTAGGTGGATGTAAATAATATTACATATTGAGGAAACATGGATTTGGATGATAAAATACACCCCAGTAAATACCAAAGTATAAACAATCTCGGATAAAAATGAGATTGTGATATTTCCCTTACCTTAGGTCCGATTTGGTTCGAAAGTTTCCGGACCTCATGTATAATGATTTAAATAATGTCATTGACTTATTCCAGAATCATAATAATTGTTATGATATCATATATGGTTCACTTATGACTTTATATTACCCATTCTTTTGTAAATTCCATGTTAAAGAGCGTTTTGGGTAAAATCGTTTCATTTGTCATCCGTGTTTTGACTTGTAATCATTCATATGATTACTGAGATCATGATTAATTAACAAAAGAATATAAAACATGATTTATATATAATATATATTCAGAATGTACATATATATAATAGATCAGTAATTGGAATGAAATACACCGTTCATTGAGACGGTAGGCCGTACATACGCAAGAACGCTATTTTCGTTTCATTATTAAGTTGAAAGTAATTAAGTAGATGACATACATATATATACAAATAAATCCAGTATCATTATTATGTCATATATTTCATGATTACTTTTTATATATAATTTATAATCATTCATGAATGGTTAACGTGGAGAATGAATCTCATCGCGTCGTGGAGACGGTAGTCCGTCCGTACACACGAGCGATGATATCATTATCATGTTCGAGGAATTGTATTGGAGTGCATGTATACTATTTCACATTCAATATAACTTTAAAATAATCATATATAGTTATTATTTATTCTATTAAACCCATCCAAGTAAGGTGCTGGTGGAAAATAGATTACACCACGGCGTGGAGACGGTATTCCGTACGGATGCACGCACGGTGATTTCATTTTCCGTAGGATGGATAGATGGTGAAATTGGGTTGTTTCATACATATAATAACATATCAGTATATGAGTGATACTGATGTTATTACTTCATAATGAAAAAACCTAAGAAGAAGAAGTGGAAGAAGGAATAAAGTTGAATGAATCGGTAACAGACATTATCTCTTCTTTGAAGCGCCTCTTTGAGTCCTCTTCTTAGGGAAATAAAATTGGTCTTTGGAGAATACCATGACCTCTAGGATGTTTCTAGGGAAGTGGAGAAGAGAATTTGGCAGGGGTTGGACGAGATTGAAGGCTCAAAGTGGTGTGAGGAAGAGAGGGAGGAGGTCCCCTTTTATAAGGGAGGATAGGGGCACCTTTGGAATAACAAAAAATATTATTTTATTATAAATCCAAATTCGGTTTTAAATAGCTCCAAATTGATTTATTTAGAAGCTAAGGTGGATATGGGTCGAAATCCTCTCATACAATAGAAGTTAGAAATGTTTAGGTTCCTATTTTAACCTTATCATTTAGATTTAACATTAAGTTAGATAATTTTACTTTTACTGTGTCTTTTTGTGTTCTTACACTATAAGGTTAATAAACTTACTATAACAAGCCAAACGAACACCAAGTTCTTTATTATTAATATATATAACCTTATCTAAGTCATTTGGATGAACCTTATATTTTTAGGAATAACATAACAATTAATAATATAATATTTGTTTTAAGAACTATTTTATGTCAATTTTGACACTATTTAGTAAATGATTTATGTGAATATCATTAAAGAATGATTAATTAGAAAAAGTTTAATTAAATAAATAATAACATGTCATATTAACCTAGATAATTAGTTTATTTCATAAAAAGTCTCATATTACCTTTATATGGGTATTTATAACATCAATTATGTCAGTATTTAATTAATAAGATAATTACTGCATCATCATTGTGTCATAAATAAATTAAAAAATTTAATGTCTAAAAATTACAAATAAAATACCATTTTGTAGGAAATATATTTAGCTTTATAATTAATATTTATAGTTGAATTTATATTATATATAACCCTATATTAAAAATTATCTACTTATTAAACTTTGATTTTAACTATTTTAACCATTCTTTAAATAAATTAATAACAAATGTCCTAATCTAATCCAAATGGTCATAAATGGTCATATTTTATTCCTAATGTTGTTTTTGGGCGAAATAAACTTATTAAATAGAATTAGGAGTTGTTTTAGGGTAATAATAATATCATTTTTACCCTTAACTACCCTATTTACTTTTAACCGTGGTAAAAAAAAGTAAAAAGTTACAATTCACCAAAAATTATTTTCATCTCATTGAACCACATTTTAGTCCTTGATATTAACCGTGTCTCTCGGATTTTTGAAATTCCACTCACAGAAGCTGTAAAATTATGTTTTATGAAAAATTCAGTTTTTTAACTACCACTAAGTGGTTTCACTATTCATCAAAAAATGAATGTTTCCAAAAAAATACCAAAAATTAGGCCTAAGCTATATTTGATATTATGAATTCAAAAATGATTTTTATTTTACCAAATTCAAAACATATCTGTTACATTAACTAATTTAAAAATTAATTCTCGGTGTCAAATCAAATAGCGTGTTTTTAAAAGATAATAACTATCAAAAGATTGACACTTGTTTATGTCTGCTTGAAATGTGAAATTACATCCAATGAACAACATTGTATTAAATTATAAAAATATATTCTAAATAAAATTTAAAACCACTCAAATTAATAATTTATCACTATTAATTATTTTGATTAAAAATGTTTTTTTTATTTGAAATTTAGTAATTTTCACTATTCATCAGAATATGAAAGTTTTCCGAAAGGTTCCAAAATTTCACCCTAAGATAATTTCGATATTAAGAATCAAAAAATCAAGTCCATTTTGAAAAATAAAATTTACAAAATTTCAAAAAGTGGTTATTACTATTCATAACAGCTAGTTTTAATAATATGTTAATTGCATATCGTTGTTTAGTGAAACTCGGTATTGCGTACTACACACGCTATCGAGGAAGGTCACGATTGCGTGTAATGCAAGGCAATTCAAGGATTCGTGTTGTGATATCTCATTTTGGTGTAGCGTACAACACAATACATTACGGAAATTAAAAAGAATAATTTTCATAAAATCTCGGGGTGTTACATCAGCTTTCCTTTCTTACCAAATCACATCACACTTTTCCACGGTGAAAGTTTGAGAAAAACATGATCACCTACCTCGAAAGATAGATCCTTCCTCCTGTTGTCTGCATAAATTTTCTGTCTGCTTTGAGCTATTCTCATGTGTTTCTGAATCAACTGAACTTTTTCTACCATCTCTTCTACCAATTCTGGTCCCATGAGCTTCCTTTCACCCACTTCATCCGAAAAAGCTGGAGTTCGACACCGCTTCCCATATAATGCCTCAAACGGTGCCATCAGTATACTGGAATGAAAAATGTTATTATATGAAAACTCAACCAAAGAAATATGTTGGTCCCAACTTCCCTGATAATCCATCGAACAAGCATGGAGCATATCCTCCAAAGTCTGAATTGTTCATTCTGACTTCCCATCTGATTGAGGATGAAAAGCTGTACTAAAATTTAATTCAGTACCTAACGACTTCTAAAGGCCTTTCCAAAAGTTAGAAGTAAACCTGGGATCACAATTAGATAAAATATAGAGAGGAACTCCATGTAGCATGACTATCTCTTTAAGATACAAATGAGAAAGTTAATCT
The DNA here is from genome assembly GCA_963277665.1 of Viscum album. Classification (NCBI taxonomy): domain Eukaryota; kingdom Viridiplantae; phylum Streptophyta; class Magnoliopsida; order Santalales; family Viscaceae; genus Viscum; species Viscum album. The sequence goes on from OY728142.1 coordinate 1,699,597,117, forward strand.
AGGGAAAAAGTATCTCGAATAGGAAGGAAATGAGCAGATTTATTCAAGCAATCAACAATAACCCAGATTGCAATATTACCTCGAGATGTCTTCGGTAATCCCACAACAAAGACCATGGATATGTTTTCCCATTTCCACTCTGGCACTGGTAAAGTCTGAAGAATCACATTCGATAACTGCCACTCTGCTTTAACCTCCTGACAAGTCAAACACTTCACAATAAAATCATCAATATCCCTTTTCATTCCGTCCCACCAGTAATACTCCTGAAAATCTCTATATATCTTAGTACTACCGGGATGAACTGAAAAAGGGGAACTATGAGCCTCACATAACAAATAATTCTTCAACTGTGAATCACCAGGCACACATAATCTCTTCCCAAAACTCAAAACACAATCATTATCAATATTAAATTCAGGTAACTTACCCTTCTGAGCCAACTCTACCTTTTTCTGCAACTCATTATCTTTCTTCGGTGCTTGCTTAATTCTGTCTGATATGGATGATCTTACTGATACTTGAACAAAACAAAAGAAATTCCTGCACCAACAACTTCTATGCCAAATTTCATCAAATCGAAAACCAAAGTATCTTGTTCCAAACGTAGCATGGTTAATGAAGCATTACTTTTTTGACTCAAAGCATCAGCCACTTTATATTCTTTTCCTGGATGGTAATGAATTGTAAAATCATAATCCTTGATTAATTCTAGCCATATCCTCTATCTCATTTTCAATTCATTCTGAGTAATATATACTTTAAACTTTTGTGATCGGTATATATTTCACAATTTACTCCATACAAATGATGCCTCTAAATTTATAAAATGAAAACAATAGCAGCTAATTCCAAATCATGTGTAGGGTAATTTACCTCATTAGTTTTCAACTATTGTGAAGTATAAGAAATTACCTGATCATTCTGCATTTGGATGCAACCAAGTCCTTTTAATGAAGCATCACTGTAGATAAAAAACTCACCATTCCTGGAAGGTAGTGCCAAAACTGGAGGATTCACCAATCTTCTTTTTAGTTCCTGAATACAATCATCACATTCTTTTGTCCAGATAAACTTAACACCCTTCCGAGTTAGCGTAGTCATTGGACTAGATAACCGTGAAAAATTTCTAACAAACCTTCGGTAATAGCTTGCCAAACCAAGGAAGCTACGAATATCAGTTACATTTGTGGGTCTTGGCCATTCTTCAACAACCTTTGTTTTTGTAGGATCAACAGTTATCCCATTTTTAGAGACAATGTGACTAAGGAAAGAAATTTGTTGCAACCAAAACTCACACATGCTGAATTTACCATACAATTTTTTTTCTTTTAAGGTTTGAAAAATAACCGTTAAATGACATTCATGATCCTCTTTACATTTAGAAAACACCAAAATATCATCAATCTCATCACTATCCCTGATATTTTCACCATCGACCACCACTGATCTGCTTCACCTTCAAAACGGTAAACAGTAAGACTAACATTTTGTTGTTATGAACACCCCATGACATCCAAAATATTCTCCAGTGCTTTAATCCACCTTTCAGCTAGCATAGGGTCAGATGATCCTCTGAATGATGGGGGATGTTGCCTCATGAAATGTTCCACCACTGACATGTTCTTCTACGGTTAATCTGGCTGATCTCGTGCATGGATACCACCACCATTTATTGCTTGAGTCAACTGTGCCATTACTGCAACAAACTGTTCAGTTACAATTCTGGCCATCTCAGGATACTGATTTGGAAGGTTATTTCCTTCTGTATGCATTCCTAGCACTGCTTCCCTGTTTCCTCTACGCAAAACCATTCTGAACAAACATGTCTTAGATGAAGCAACATGGTAATCTTCGAATTCTATATCATTTAAATTTTATCATAAAAATTATTTTTGGATAATCTTTTAATAGAATTCTAACTCCTAAAGTTATCTAAACCGACCCCTGATACCAACTATAAGGCCCCGGCCTTAAATATTACTTAATCATGAGATATTTCAAGAATACACCTTGAGGATATTTTCAGGTTTAGAGTTTTAGAGAATTAGATCATAAAACATACATTACAGCCCACATTTAAACAAAGTGGTTACAATAAAAGATAGTATTCATTTTTACCATCAACGGAAACATATTTAAAATAAAACATGGATTATTTCTTGACACTTTCTTGACACTATCATCATATCATGTACCATTCCCTTGACTTGTGAAAAACATTTAAAAAACATTGGATGAGCATAAAAATCTTAGTAAGGGTGATAAAAAAATATGGAAAGGAAACATGAGTACATATATACATAAGAATGAAATCATACTTTTCCCATAAAACATAAGAACTTTAACATACCTCATCAAATCATGAAGAAATCATAGAAATCATAAGACATAAAGGTAACTTGAGGCATTCATAACATTCTTACGTAGGGAGTAACCCTCTTGGTTACGTTTGGAATACCCATCACAGTATATTCCCTAAATCTCTTCGGAGAAACCGTAACGTTTAACTCCTTTGTGTTACCAAATGCATTGGAGATCTATATCGGGCTCATACTCCCTTAGTTTATCACTGAACCACCCGTCTTCATAAACAACTCCCAAGAACCATAACATAAACATATCACATAAAACATGCATAAAGGAAACATAACATTTCCACATTTCAATCACAATATATCAATAACATGTTGATATAATAAAAACATTATCAAAACTATTTTCAATAACAAGAAAAGAAAGGTAAAACATGGTATTTATTTTTCATTAAAAAAATTATGGCTTGTAGAGGAAGCCGAAACTCAAATAATGGTCACGACGGCAAAGAAGTCGTTGTTTCCACATACGTACGACCAAAAAAACATCCCCTTTTGTCATTTAGTAAACGCTTCGTATAAAAAGATTCCTTTCGAATAAACATAAATGTCAAAGGGTTTTATACACCGTAAAAATAAAAGTTGTGTATAAAACAAAATAGGCCTCAACGAATGAAGATTGAGACGAAGTCCCTAACTTCATGTTTGACATGACTCGATCATTCTTTAACCTCCTGAATAATAAAAATGAGTTAATTTATACTTTCTTAAGAACCTTTTTCAAGTTCATTATTCCATTTTATATCACTTATTAACATGTCATGAACCGTATGTAATTGGTTAAGTTAATAACGGTCGTTTTAACGATCATTGGTACTTGAGTAAAAAATAAACTCTTTATAATTACAAGTTGTCCATCTATCCATTATATCCAGATTTATATTCATTATGTAGATATAATATATATAATACATATCCATAATATACATGCATTTATAATATTTCATAACATTTAGAGGTTAGAAATGAAATGCATCGTTAATGGAGACGGTAAGTCGTGCGTACGCATGAACGATACTTTCATTTCTATTTCATATTTTATGGAATAGAATCATAATGACATAAAGGTATATTATAATTACAATATAATGTCATATATGATATCATTAACTCCATCCTTTATACATCCCACATATGGCATTAATGAATCAAATCACTTTGAGAGGCGGTACTCTGCACTTCCTAAAATGAAATTATCGTGTTTACCCACAATGGAAACCATAAAGGTATGACACAAATTAAAAATACAGAAGCATAAGGAAAACCTAAACATAATAAATATCATATATAAATATAGTGTCTTCTTAATGGCCACCTTTTAAGGTGTTAGAAGAATATTGAACAATCATCGTTTCGTGAGGCAGAAATTCGCCAACCACAGAAACAGTATGTTCATTAACCATTAGATGAAGGTGTATGTAGTTGTAGATCTAATCCTTCACATAAAAACATCCTAGTATATTGAAGATACTTGTTTTTATACAAAATAAATGAATAAAAATAGTTTAGTGGGTTGGAGAAGCAAAATAAAACATTAGAACATAAGAGAAGAAACTACCTTTAAAACGGGTAATGCTTTTTTATTTGAGCTCAAAGGATTCCTTGGAAAGACTTCTGCCCAAATTGAGACCTCTAGGAGTAAGAGAGGGATGTGGAAAGAGAATATGGGTAGTGGTTAGCTGAGCCAAAGGCTTGAGAGGTATGGGTATGGGGGTAGAGGTGGGGGCCTTTTATAGGAGGAGAGGAGGGGCACTATTGGAAAGGTATCAAATGTTACCTTATTATCATATGAGTTTCAGATTTTAAAGGTCCCGCAATGATTTATTTTGAGGATAAGGTGATAAGGGTTCTAAATATACTCAAAAAATATGTTTTTGACATGTTTAGGTCTTAGATTTTAAATTATCTTTTCATTTTATTTAAATCGTAAAATAATTAGGTAATCGCTGCATCATCATGATGTCATAAATAATTTAATTTATTTAATGTCTAAAAATCATAAAATAAAATACTATGATGTAGGAAATATTTTTAGTCTTCCAATGACTTTTTATAGTAAAAAATATGACTTGTATAACCCCATATAAAAATTCTTTTAGTAAAACAATACATGTTTGTGTCATTTTTACTTTTACTTTAAATAAAAGGCATTAATGTCATTATCTTACCCAAGTGGCTCCATGGGGTCCCAAAAATCGACCCATGGGTTTTCTTGGTCGTCCATGACACATCCAATAAGCGTAAGACATGTGTCAAGGTCATTTCATATTATTAAAACATTATTTTTACCTTAAATTAATGTAATTACTTCTAATCGCGATTAAAAACATAAAAGTTACTATTTACAAAAAAATTATTTTAATCCCTTTGAACCACATTTTACATCCTAATGAAAATCATGTATGTTGTATTTTTGAAATTCAAAACACATAGGTGGTAAAATTTCATTTAAATGAAATATCAGTTTTTTAAGTACCACTTATAGGTTTCACTATTCATTAAAAATTGTGGTTTTTCAGAAAAATACTAAATCATCACCCTAAGCTATATTTGATAATCCTAATTCAAAAATGATGTCTATTTTAAAAAATTCAAAAAATATATGTAAAATTAATTAATTTAATAATTAATTCCCAATGTCAGGACAAATAGCATGTTTTTATGAAACAATATATATCAAAAGATTGACACTAGTTTAAGTCCACTTTCAAAGTGAAATTAATTCCAATGACCGCTGTTGGATTAAATGGTAAAACTATATTCTAATTTAACTTTAAAACCAATTAAAAATATAATATAATCATATAAATAAAGTAGATTAAAAAGAGGTTTTGAATTAAAATACAACATTTTTCACTATTCATTAAAAAATTGAAGTTTATCGGAAAAATACCAAAAATTTACACAAAGTAAATTTTGATGTCCCAATTCTAAAGAATAATTTTATTTGGTCCTAAAGAATGTATAAGAGTGACCAAAACAATATTTAATGACGGTTCGCCATCAAAAGGTGATAAGTGGACCTTTAGTGAAAATTAGAGTATAGATGCCTAAAATTGAATTCTTTTCGTATTTTAAGCCTTTATCCATTATTGGATAAATGTAAAAACATTTAAAAAACATATATAATCATATTTTAGTTATTTCTATTCATTTCTTCCAATACAACGGCTACGTGTTAACTACCATTTAAAATAATTTTATATTATCACTAGTGTGCAACGTAAGATTTCAAAGAAACACTTTGTTGCGTATCGGGTACGCTATCGAACATAGCAACCCCTTTAAAGTAAAATTAATATTTAATTCATAAATATTAATAAATATGAGAATGTATTATTCTTTATTTACCTGGGATGTTACAATTAAAATATTATTATTTAAAAACTACAATTATAACATAGTCATTAAGTTCATGGGTAAGAATATGAACAACTAAATAATGAAAATTATTTATCCCAAAGAGATATAAAATAAATTCATTGGTTATATACTGATAATAAAATAAATTTGGATCATTTGAATAAAAATGAATTTTTTTTGCAAATTAGTATGTTTCTAAAAGGTGTTGTAGTCCTGCTTTGCGAAAATAATTCAAAAATATTTTTTTTATTATTTAAAAAATTTATTTTAAATAATATACTGTTATTTTAAATATATAGTTGAAATTTATCATTTTGTTTAATTTGGATTTTTTTTTGAAAAAATTATTTTTTTTCTAAATAGTGAAAATACAAATTTCTATTAGAAAACACCTTATCATTATAATTATTTACAAAGAATAATTATATTTTAAATTATATTTAAAGTAAAATTAAATAAATTATAATATAATTTTATAAATTTAGATCATTATAATAAATTTCATGTAAAATTTTGATGTAAATTGTTTTTAAACATTTGAATGATTTCACTGGGAAAATTATTTTTCCGATACGTCTGCGGGTATAATTTTATAGAGAATTCTGAAAATATTTTTTATTTAAATTTGAAAAATGGATTCTATATTTTAAATAGGAATTATATTACGATATTATACATTCAACATAATTTTTTTACCACAACTAATAGTTAAGAATTCTAGAATTAATTACCATAGTTAAGGTAAAAACTGGTTTACCGAGATGGTGGGGGGATTAACCTATAATGATAAGGGTTAAAAATGACCTAATTCTTATAAAAAACCAATTTTATGGCCATATTTGGACCTTATAACGTAAAAAATTTGATAATTGACCTCTTTAAAACATTATTTCATGTGAAAAATATATATAAACATTGTTTTTTTTGATATATTTCATGTGTTTCCTCTCCACAACTTATAAAATTACACCCTCACTAGTTTTCTATTCACACTTCCCAAACCCATTAATTTAGACCATAAATTCAAAATACCTATAATTATTCCCCTCAAAACATCACTGATTCCATTGTTTTATCAGAAATACAACCTAGTAATCCTTTTAGGAAAACCATAATGAATCCATCTGAAGAAGAGGCAACAATATTAAATGGGATTTTTTATTTAATTTCTTATTTAAACCCTATAAATTATTATTAAATCATGATAATATAGTAACACCGTCATTGTAATGTCCCGGACCTCTCCGTCCCTTTCCTTTGTCAAAAAGAAGGCCAAGAAGCATTCTAGAGGGTAAGATGGACTTTTCCCACACTTTCCAAAATTTTGAAACTATACGCCGTGTAGTTTTAGTACAAGCTGTGTAATCCCTTTCTGGGTATACCCCATGTTGAAGTCCATGTCTTTACTGTGTGGAATAATGGGTGCATGCCGTGTGTCCAGTTCTACACACCGTGTAGTCCTTCCCCACGTACGCGTTACCAGTCAACGGTCGCGGAGCCGTGTTGGAAGCCGCATGGAGAACATGTAAAATAACCAAGTACACACCATGTACCATAAAGTACACACCGTTTACTTTTCCATTTCTTGAATATAAAAGGAGGGGTCCCCTCCTCCTTTCAACTCACCCCTCTCCTCCCCTTTCCCTTTGAGCAGAGTTCTCCCAAGATACTCGAAGGCTCTTTCTTCCATAACTTCTTCGTCCGAGCTTTGATTTATGATCCGTCAGCTGCCACGAGATCGTGTCGATGAGGCGGAACTTCCGAGCTTGGATACGTTTCCTTCCCTTCGGCCTTTCATTTCCGAATTCCACCTGAGGAGGTTTTTCTGGGACCCGACAGAGGTGACAGACGCCGACGGACTTCTTCTAAGGTTGATCTGGGGGAGCGCTGTGATCAGAACCTCTTGAGGTAGTGATCATACCGTCTTCTCTCTAAATTTTGCATCATGCGGGGTGGGTATCATCTTCTTTTCATGAGGAACAATTGAACCATTAAATGAAGATAATAACTGGTTAATGAACGGGTTTGGGAAGTTTGTGATTGCTATTACTCTATACCTTGTGATATTATGTTGTGAATTGAATGAGTTTCTACCTACTGAAAATCATAGTCACTGGGGGCCTTTGCTTTTGCAATTAAATGTTTCCCTATCTTTCTAGACCGTTTTTTTGGATGGAACTTCGTGGAATGTAGAAATTGGTTAATCACATAATGTTGGCTGTTTAAAATCTAGAACCCTTATGTGATCACCCCGGCTAAACAAAAACGGAATAATGAACAAGTGGGTGTTGTCTTGGATACGTGGCATGTGATGGGGGAGTTTTGTGGGTTGTTTTGGATAGGGTAAGAAGCAGGGCTACAGTTGACTTGGTTGTGGTTTGGTTTGAATGCTATGTTGGTGACAGGGAGCAGGGCTGTGATAAATTGTATTAAAGGGAAAATGATGTACGGTGCAGTTGTGGTTATGGCAGTTGGCATCGGGGCTACAGGTATGGGTCTAATGTAAAGGACTTTGGGTTGTGAATAATAAATAAAAGTGGAAGAGTTAATGAATGGTGGGGCGTGGTGATGAAATAGAATTAATAATCAATGGGGTTGGTTGGTTGATAAGAAGGGCTTGGTTGTGTTGCTTGTGTTTTCCTAACTTGATTTTTGGATGGCAGGGATACATTTTTATGAACACTTGATGTGGTTGGTTGTGGATAGTTGCCCAGTAGTTAAGTAACTAATAAACTAATTCTGCTGAAACGTGAAAACCTAAATGGGGTTGGGGTTGTTTGTTGTATGCATGCTTCGTAGTAGCAGTGCTGAGGCACATGCTCAGTTTCTCTGTTTAGAAGCCATATGTTTGCCTGTGTGGTTGGTATATATGTATATCTGTATCTTTTGTGTTTTATCACACCCTATCCATATTGAGAACTTAGTGCCGAACACTCCCATTTCATGGGAGAGGGTGTTTTTCCCTTAGTTACTAGCTCCTTCCTGCTCCTTCTCGCCTAGGCTGTGATGGTTTGAGGCAACCTTAAACCTAAGACTCTTTGGGTATGTTTCGATTGGGGTGGATTTAGCCCAAGACTCTTCGGGAAGGTTCTACTTTTTCCCAAGAATCTTCGGGATGAGGCCCAGGTGTGTGCCGGCGGGATACGTGGCTGTGAGGCCCAGGTGTGTGCGGGCGGGATACGTGGTTGTGAGGCCCAGGTGTGTGCGGGTGGGATACGTGGTTGTGAGGCCCAAGTGTGTGAGGGTGGGATATGTGGTTGTGAGGCCCAGGTGTGTGCCGGCGGGGAGAGTGTGGTCGCGTCAGGACGATTGTCGTTAGGAAGAGCAGCTAACTAAAGGGAAATGGTGCGGGGTACCCAATACAATTGTTTCCTATATACTACTATCTGTTGTGCTTGTGTTTTTGGTGAGTGTGGGTGGTGTGGTTGGGTGGATAGAATTCCTTTCTAGGTTTATTCTCTTGTTCTCACGGGACATTAGGATGTCTCCCCACATGCGCACGTGAGCGTTAGGTTTCCCTACTGAGTATACTTGTATGCTCACCCTATGTTTACTTTCAGGTTTCCAGGAGGACTACCAGGGCCGTGCGGGACCCTACTAGTTGGACAGTTGGAGTTGTTTCTATTGTTGTACATATGTTTTATTTTGGTATTGTACTTTGTGATTTCTTGTACTTGTACCTTGTTATAAAATTGTTTAAACATGCATGTGGGCTTGGTTTGGGTTTATTTCTATACACTTGTTCTTTTTTCTTTTTGGTGGTTGACTTGTCCTATTTCCCAATCCTAAATAATAAAAATGGTAATTCTTCCCATATTCGTGAAAACTCATACCCTTGGTGCTAGTCACCACCCCGGGGCCTACTGGAGGCCGAACATGGGGGTCATGATCTCCCTTTCACCATTTACAGCTCAGGAGGGGCATCTTTGGTGGGAGGGGGTCATGACATAATGGTATCAGAGTTGATGGTTGAGATATAGTATGAAGTCTGGAGTTTGGCACAGTGAGGATTTCATGGGATGGTAGGGCAACAATGTTAGTTAATCTTGGTGCGTGATATAGGCCAGGGAAGACCGGCTAGGATGTGGGATTTTAGGGCCCCCCGTGATCCGATGCAAGGACACTAGGCCTACCGAACGACCAAGTGAGACTACATTGATTGTAGGGTAGAGACCCTAGGAAAGGTACATGCATCATAATGATTGTGTTTTACTTAATTTGGGTGTTCTGGGAATGAAATTGGAATAAAATAATAAAATGAAACATTGCATTTTCCTTACTACTTGGGCTTAGGCGATCATTTTTTACCATACAGCTATGGCACCTGGACATCGTCCTTGGGTGGCTCAGACGGCCGAGGCCTAGTAGATTCAGGCGGTCGATCAGCTGAGGATTGACCGAGAGGAGGAAGATATCCAGTGGAAGAAGACTATATGTTCTTTCCAGCGACAGAACCTTAAGAAGTACGAGGGTAGTACTTCAGATACGGAGACAAAAGGGTGTCTTGAGGAGCTAGGGATCGCTTTTACCTTGGTCCGTGCTCCGAGGGGGTAATGGGTTCACCTAGAAGTCAGTCAACTGAGAGGTGCGGCGCGACATTGGTGGAATCTCTACCTTGGAGAGAGGATAGAAGCAGAGGTTCCTTGGGCTGACTTTGAGAAGGAATTCCGAGAGGAATTCCTTTCATCCATGATCAAGTCAGAGAAGCGGCAGGAGTTACTCTCCCTTAAGCAGTGAAGTATGTCGGTACGAGAGTTGGGGATCAAGTTCAACGATCTCCTGCGCTTTTCCCCGGATCTCTTTCCGGATGAGGAGTCTCGGGCGAGGCGTTTGGAGGAGGCGCTTCATCCTTCGCTCCAGTATGCTGTCACCCCCTTCACACTTCCGACGTACATGGCGATGCAGAAGAAGGAAGAGGTTGTAGAGAGGATTTACTCGCTGGGAGGTGCACCCCGAGAGGGGAACCAGCCAGGCTCATCGAAGGGGAAGGCAGTCAGCAGCAGGTTTCCTGCGACGGGACCTTCCAGGTTCATGCTAGTGGGGAGAAAGTCCCAGCAGTTCCTGTTTAGATCTTCAGGTCCTTGTACCTTTTTGACGACCCCAGAACTGAGGTGTTTTTCTTGTGGAGGTTTCAGGCACATTTAGAGTCAGTGCTCGGCCCGAGCTCAGTACGATGGAGGTGGACAGGTTCAGTGCCCACCTCAGCAACACCAGTTACTGGCGAGGCCCTTCCAGCAGCAGCAGGACCATGCCCATCCGAGGGCAGACTTTGCAGGAGGAGGCCGTCCTCAGGGTTCTCCTCAGGGACCTCGACCAGGGCATGGTTGGGGAAGTGGAAGACATCAAAGAGGCAGAGGAGCTGGGTGTGGACAGTTGCATGCAGTAGAGTTGAAATCACCAGCAGGACCAGAGGTGGTGTGTGGTACGATTTGTTTGTTCAGCACTCTTGTTTCTGCTTTGTTCGATTCGGGAGCTTCACACTCCTTTGTTGCACCTGGTCTAGCCCATGCTTTGGCATTAGACGTAGAGATACTTTCCGTACCACTGGTACTGAGTACACCAGTTGGGGGCCATACTAGTGTATCTGGTGTTTTTCGGGGATGTGGGCTGACTTTGGGACCGCATCGATCTAGTGGTGACCTTCTTCTATTACAGATGCAGCCATACGATATCATACTAGGTATCGACTGGTTGTTTTCTGTTAGTGCCGTTATCGTATACTTCCGGAGAAGAGTCGTGTTCTCTGACGTGGATGGGCAGGGCGTAGCTTTTTTTGGTGAGAGGAGATATCAGACAGGAAGCCGGCGTATAGAGCCTCTCCTTTAATTGTTAGGTGGGCTATCAGTGGTTCTAGTTGATACAAAGATTATGGATGGTCCAGAGGTTGTTGGGAAGTTCCTTAATGTTTTTCTTGAGGAGGTTGTGACTCTACCCCCCCCCCCCCCCCCGATGTGACGTTGAGTTCAGGATAGACTTACAGCCTGGTGCCCGTCCGATTTCGATGGCCCCTTATCAGATGGCAGCTTCGGAGTTACGGGAGTTGCATATTCAGATTGAAGATCTAATGGAGAAGGGTTTTGTTCGACCCAGCGTGTCGCCATGGGGTACTCCAATTTTGTTCGTGAAGAAGGCAGATGGTGGTCTCAGGCTATGCATAGACTACTGAAGGTTGAACCAGGTAACAGTCAAAAACCGCTACCCCATTCCATGGATAGATGATCTCTTCGAACAGCTGAGGGGATCATGTTGGTTCTCTAAGATTGATCTGTGATTGGGATATCATCAGTTGAGGGTAAAGGATAATGACATCTCGAAGAAGGCTTTCAGGTGCAGGTATGGGCACTTCGAGTTTGTAGTGATGCCGTTTGGAGTTACGAATGCACCAGCTGTGTTCATGGGACTTATGAACTTTATTTTCCAAGCGTTTCTGGACCGGTTAATCATTGTGTTCATCGATTACATCCTGATCTACTCAAGATTATAGGAGGAGCACGTTGAGCATCTCAGGGAAGTCTTGGAAGTCCTTCGACACCACCAGCTTTACGGGAAATTGTCAAAGTGTAAGTTCTTGACACAAGAAGTACACTTCCTTGGGCACGTGGTGTCTCAGCATAGAGTTTCAATGGACCTATCGAAGGTAGAGGTAGTTGTTTCTTGGGAAACACCCAAGATCATGGCAGAAGATCGTAGTTTCATGGGGTTAGCAGGTTACTATCGGAGGTTTGTTTCAGACTTCTCTCAAGTTGCTTCTCCTTTGACAGCCTTGAAGAGGAAGAACCAGGTCTTCCAATGGAGCGTGCAGTTCCAGAAGGCTTTTGACTACCTGAAGGAGAAGTTGGTCAGTGCTCCCGTACTCAGGTTGCTAGAGGAAGGGTTGTTGTATGAGGTGTTTTGTGATGCTTCTGGCCTTGGTCTTGGGTGCGTGCTGATGCAGAAGAAGGGTGTGATCTGTTATGGGTCTTGGACGTTACACCATCATGAGCATAACTATGCCACCCATGACCTAAACCTTGCAGCAGTAGTGTTCGCACTGAAGTTGTGGGGACATTACCTCTTTGGGGAGCGCTTTGTGGTCTTCTCAGATCATAAGAGCCTGTGTTATATCTTCTCCCAGCGTTACCTGAACTTACGTCAGTGGAGATGGGTCGAGTTTCTGCAAGACTATGACTTTGAGATCTCTTACACTGATGGTAAGGTCAACGTTGTGGCTGATGCCCTAAGCACGAAGTCACCATAGGAAGTGGTTCAGGAATCTTCTGATGCTTGGAAGGCGATGGGAGAGTTGGCTGCCTTGCACTTGGATGCCAGGGTAGAAGGTGTTAGAGGATGTTTGTTTCAGATGACGGTGCAGTCATCCTTGTTGCATTAGGTGGAAGAGTCTCAGTGGGGGGACTCTGAGGCGGAAGTGATGCAGGATTGTGTCGATCAGGGGAACACTCCAGAAGGATGGTCAGAGGACAGCTGACATCAGATGCTTTTCCATGGAAGGATGTTTGTTTTGGAGGCGATGCGTGAGGGAGTTCTCCATGTGTTCCATAGCTCAGCCTTAGTGGTACATCCAGGAGTTTCGAAAATGTATCGAGGCCTGAGGGAACAGTTTTGGTGGCCCGGGGTGAAATGGGCAGTGGCAGAGTTTGTGGCTAGATGCCTAGTGTGTCAGCAAGTGAAGGCTGAACACCGTGTTCCCAATGGTTTGTTGCATCCTTTAGATGTCCCCGAGTGGAAGTGGGATGACATCTCGATGGCCTTCGTCACAAGACTACCCAGAGCTCAGGGAGGTTATGATGCTATCTGGGTAGTGGTGGATCATCTGAAGAAATCAGCTCACTTCTTAGCAATTAAGGAGTCAGGCCCGGTGAGTAACTTAGCACAGAGGTATGTAGACGAGGTGGTACGATTGCATGGAGTTCCAAAGACTGTCGCCTTAGATCGGGATACTCAGTTTACCTCACGAGCCTGGAGGGGGTTACAACATTATTTTGGCACCCAGCTACGCCTTAGCACTGCTTTCCACCCCCAGACCGATGGGTAGACAGAGCGAACTATCCAGACGTTGGAGGACATGCTGCGAGCATGCGTTCTGGATTTCGGAGGATCATGGGTACGAAACTTGCCTTTAATAGAGTTCTCCTATAACAAGATATTCCACTCTACTATTGGCATGGCATTGTTTGAGTCTTTGAATGGAAGTCCATGTCGCTCACCGATTTGCTGGGAAGAGGTTGGTGAGACAGGCGTTCTTGGGCCAGAGGTAGTGCAGTGCACCACAGAGAATGTATAGCTTATACGTGAGAGGATGAAAGCTGCTCAGGACCGATATAAGTCTTATGCTGATCATCGGAGGAGGCCCATGGAGTTCGAGGTGGGCGATCATGTTTCATGAAGGTTTCCCCTCGACGGGGGCAACATAGGTTTGGGAAAGGGAGCAAGCTCTCACATAGGTTCATCAGACCTTTTGAGGTGCTGAGGCGAGTCGGCGAGGTGGCATATCAACTGGACCTGCCACCTCAGTTGGAGAAGGTTCATGACGTCTTACACGTCTCCCTGCTTCGTCGGTACTCACACGATGACTCCCACGTTATCGACTGGGGAGAGTTAGACATGGGAGACGACGCGACCTTCGAGGAATGACCAGTCATAATCGAGGATCGTAAAGAGAAGGTGCTCCGTGGATGAACCATTTTGTTGGTTTGTGTGTTGTGGAGGCATGGCGGCCTCAAGGAGAGAACTTGGGAGCAGGAGACCCAGATGCACGCTCAGTACCCAGAGTTGTTTTGACTTGTGTTTTTCCCTTGTTCTTCTGAGCTTGTGTTGATGTTGTACTCTGTACCCTTGTTATATGGAATGCTTGGCTTGTCAGTTGTGAGACTTTTGTTTCATTGTTCCCTGGTAATGTGTAACATGTCCGGATGTGTGGGAAAGGGAAAACAAACTGACCCTTAATCAAGACGCATTAATATGGATGCGATTGAACCCGTTCGGGCGAGTCAGTGCCGTATAAAGCCGATAATATCTCGACATAGGAGAAGGAATTTCCCAAAACCACATGTTCGGGCAGTGTGTTTGTTGTGTGGTGTTGGGGGTAGTGTGAGTTGAAGAATCCTAATGTATGAAAGTGGGAAGACACAATTCTTAATCGAGACGCATTAATGAGGATGCGATTAAACCCGTATAGGTGGCTCAGTGCCTCCTAAAGTGGATAATATCTCAACATAGGAGAAGTAATTCCTAACACATATGATTATGGTTGTTGGTTGGGTTCCTGTTATAAGAAAAACCCTAAGAGGTATCTTGTTGAGTTTCCTATGGGTTGGTTTTTGAATTCTCGGGGACGAGAATTTTTTAAGAGGTATCTGATGTAATGGCCCGGACCTCTCCAGCCCTTTCCTTTGTCAGAAAGAAGGTCAAGAAGCGTTCTAGAGGGTAAGATGGTCTTTTCCCACACTTTCCAAAATTTGGAAACGACGCGCTGTGCAGTTTTAGTACACGTCGTGTACTCCCTTTCCGCGTATACCCCGTGTTGAAGGACATGTCCTTACTGTGTGGAATAATGGGTGTGCCCCATGTGTCCAGTTCTACACGCAATGTAGTCCTTCCCCGCGTACACGTTACCAGTCAACGGTCGCGGAGCCGTGTTGGAAGCCGCTTGGAGACCGTGTAAAATAACCAAGTACACGCCGTGTACCATCAAGTAAATGCCATGTACTTTTCCTTTTCTCACCTATAAAAGGAGGGGTCCCCTCCTCCTTTCAACTCACCCCTCTCCTCCACTTTCCCTCTGAGCAGAGTTCTCCCAAGAGACTCAAAGGCTTTTTCTTCCATAACTTCTTCGTCCGAGTGACGATTTACGATCCGTCAGCTGCCACGGGATCGTGACGACGAGGCGGAACTTCAGAGCTTGAATCTGTTGTCTTTCCTTCAGCCTTTCCTTCCAACTTCCACCCAAGGAGGTTTTGCCGGGACCCGACAGAGGTGACAGACACCGACTGACTTCTTTTAAAGTTGATCCGGGGGAGCGCTGTGATCAGAACCTGTTGAGGTAGGGATCTTACCTTCGTCTCTCTAATTTGTGCATCATACGGGGTGGGTATCATCTTGTTTTCATGAGTAATAGTTGAACCATTAAATAATGATAATAACTAGTTAAAGAACGGGGTTGGGATGTTTGTGATTTCTGTTACTTTATATCTTGTGATATTATATTGTGAATTGAATGAGTATCTACCTACTGAAAATCATGGTCGTTGGGGGCCTTTGCTTGCACAATTAAATGTTTCCCTATCTTTCAAGACCGTTTTTGTTGATGGAACTTTGTGGAATGTGGAAATTAGTTAATCACGTAAAGTTGGCTGTTTAAAATCTGGAACCCTTGTTTGATCACCCCGGTTAAACAAAAATGGAATAATGAACATGTGGGTGTTGTCTTGGATACATGGCATGTGATGGGGGTGTTTTGTGGGTTGTTGTGGATAGGGTGAGCAGTGGGGCTGTAGTTGAATTGGTTGTGGGTTGGTGTGAATGCTATATTGGTGATGGGTAGCGGGGCTACGATAAATGGTATTAAAGGGAAAATGATGTACGGTGCAGTTGTGGTTATTGCAGTTGGCAGCAGGGTTGTAGGTATGGGTAGAATGTGAACAGACTTTGGGTTGTTAATAATAAATAAAAGTGGAAGAGTTAATGAATGGTGGGGCATGGTAATGAAACAGAATTAATAACCAATGGGGGTTGGTTGGTTGATAAGAAGGGCTTGGTTGTGTTGCTTGTGTTTTCCTAACTTTATTTGTGGATGGCAGGGATACGTTTTTATGAACGTTTGATGTGGTTGGTTGTGGATAGTTGCCCAGTAGTTAAGGAACTAATAAAATAATTCTACTGAAATGTGAAAAACTAAATGGGGTTGGGGTTGTTTGTTATATACATGCTTCATAGTAGCAGTGCCGAGGCACATGCTCAGTTTCTCTGTTTAGAAGCCATAGGTTGGGCTGTGTGGTTGGTATATATGTATATCTGTATCTTTTGTGTTTTATCGCACCACACCCATGTTGATAACATATTGCTGAACACTCCCAATTCATGGGAGAGGGTGTTTTTCCCATATTTACTAGCTCCTTCATGCTCCTTCTCCCCTAGGTTATGATGGATTGAGGCGACCCTACACCTAAGACTCTTAGGGTAGGTTTCAATTGAAGTGGCTTTAGCCCAAGACTCTTCAGGAACGTTCTACTTTTTCCCAAGAATCTTCAGGATGAGGCCCAGGTGTGTGTGGGTAGGATATGTGGTTGTGAGGCCCAGGTGTGTGCGGGCGGGATAAGCGGTTGTGAGTACCAGGTGTGTGTGGGCTGGATAAGTGGTTTTGAGGCCCAGGTGTGTGCGGGTGGGATACGTGGTTGTGAGGCCCAGGTGTGTGTGGGCGGGGAGAGTGTGGAAGCGTCAGGACGTTTTCCATTAGAAAGAGCAGCTAACTAAAGGGAAATGGTGCGGGGTATCCAATACCCTTGTTTCTTATATACCACTACCTGTTGTGCTTGTGTTTTTGGTGAGTGTGGCTAGTGAGGTTGGGTGGTTAGAATTACTTTATATGTTTCTTCTGTTGTTCTCACGGGACATTAGGATTCTTCCCCACTTGTGCACGAGAGCTTTAGGTTTCCCTACTTAGTATACTTGTATGCTCACCCTACATTTACTTTCAGGTTTCCAAGAGGACTACCAGGGGCGTGCGGGACCCTACTAGTCGGACAATTGGAGTTGTTGATGTTGTTTTACCTTTGTTTTCTTTTGGTATTGTACTTTGATCTTTCTTGTACTTGTACCTTGTTATAAAATTGTTTAAACATGCATGTGGGCTTGGTTTGGGTTTATTTCTATACACTTGTTCTTTTTCCTTTTTGGTGGTTGACTTGTACTATTTCCCAATCCTAAATAATAAAATGGGTAATGCCTCCCATATTTGAGAAAACTCATACCCTTGGTTCTAGTCGCCACCTCGGGGCCTACTGGAGGCGGGACTCTGGGGTAATTATCTCCCTTTCACCATTGCCAGCTCAGAAGAGGCATCTTTGGTGGGATGGGGTCATGACAATCATATACCATATATTGAGATTTTATTATTATAATTTAATGACCTACATCCTTCTAATATTCTATGAAGTTGGCAATGAAATTGTCGATTGTGTCAATGGAAGACTACCGCCTCACGAACCAATGTAATTCTTTTCAATAAACACCATTAAAATTTGGATATAATGATGGATGTAAATTATTTATATGTGATTTATTACATAAAATACTTCTTTTATTTATAATACCACATATAAATTCTTACATTACAAACCATAAGAAAACTATAATGTCACTGTTTTTTATGACCTACTACCACGTTGTAAATTGATGCGATGTGTTTTCCAATTTCCATTTTTCATCTATTATAATGAAGATATATTAAATTAATATATACTATATTTTAAATATAATTATATTTATTAAATTTTTATATCTCAAATACATTTTTAGTGTCTATTCCATGGGGGATACAATAACGTAACACATACATATGACAAACCAACTCCTTGTCGAGTGATACAACCTTTTTTGACTGACAATTTACATGGAAGATAAAGATGATATATTTTAATAATATTTCTGAAATAAAATAAAAAACTAAAAAAATTAATGGGTTATAATTTATTTACTTATTTTTCCTTCCATAATTAAAAAAATTGAAAACAATATCCATGCATAATTACATACTAATGTCTCCATGAATGGTGTAATAAATTTTCCATCTCAAAATTTTAAAGATTACCTTATATAAATATATAGGTAATATATATTATATTTATATATTTTTTTTAAAAACATTATGATAATACCATGATCAATGGTAAATGATTTAAATTCCATTAACAAAACATATATGAAATATGAAGCAATTTTTAAGTGAAATAGTGATTGTAACAAATAATTGATAATAAATTGGTGATAAAATATTATATGAAAATAATATATGGTATGAGAAATATATTTATGTCACTATAAATAATTTATAATAATCCTATATTTATTATATTGGAGGTTCTAACATTTAATAAGGAAATAAAAACTAAGATGAGGGTTTCTAGTAACATATTAACTTCCATGAGATGTTTGTTATATTTACTATTTAGTTATTTTGTATAGTGTATATACTATATATTTTTATATTTTATATCGTTAATTCCATTATATTATTGGTAATTAATGTTTCATTTGTTTTTATTTCGTTCATGGGGTTATGATTCAGAATTTACGAGTGCTAATGATTTCTATTACAATATCATTGTTAATTGGGATTGTTTATGATGAAGTTCTCGATGATGAAATATTATATTCTACTTTAAAAAAATGATATATTTTTCTCCCCTCTAGTTATTAATGAAATTTTCAATTATTAGTATCATTTATCATCTATTGTGCACTTATAATGATAGATAAAATGATTTTATGAAAAAAATTTCTCACTTCTCTCATTTATCTAAAATCATTTTTATTGAAAAAACTATCTTTTATAAAAATGTCTTCAAAACTATTTTTATGACTATAAAATTGATTTATTAATGAAATTTTTAACTTTGTTTTAATTTTAAAAAAAGGTTTGAATAAATATTTCTTTTATTTTATAAATTTAGTTTTTTTACCCTTTTTAAAATAGTATGAAAGGGGTGTTTTTTAAATTATGTGATATGTATGTCATTTAATACCATAATAAAAAATAAATGTTTAAAATCATAATTTAAAAGTATCCAAAATTATTTTCCTAGAAACTTTTTTTAATTTTTTTGAGGAATTTATGTTTTATAAGGTGATTCTCTATTTGAAATGTTTATTTTCTTCAATAATATTTTAATGAAAGAATTAATGTATTTCAATTAATCATTAATAAAGAACTATATTTTAAATTATAATCAATTTGAAATATTTTTTAATGATTTCATCCATATTATTTCATCAGATGATTTATGATCAGTTTGGATGGGGATGTATTATTTTGATAAAATTATCCATATTACTCATAATTATCTATGATTATGTTTATTCATTGGGTAAAGTATTAAAATATCATATTAATATTTTATACAAACTTTTATGTTAATTTTAATTCACCACTTTAATTTGAAGAATTCATTAGACATTTAAGGTGATTGGAAATGACCTCTACAACCCCATGATGCATTGGTATGTCTTATTAGACAAACTATAATGGGTATTTTTCCATTGATTAACCTTTTATTTAAGATATATTGGGACATGGGATTGATATTATGGTTATGTTTTCCACCACTATTCTTGCCCTCATTATGGTACTTTTTAATGATGTCTAATTCATTATTCGATTACTTAGAATATTCATGGATAAGTTTCATGATTATGTGATTATTTATTCAACAGTTTTTTATAATAATATATTATTAATACATTATTCATCAACAAAATATTTATTGACTAAATTACATGTGTACCCATTATTTACATTTTTTATTTATTATTCCTAATTTATTCATCCTAGCTTTCACTATATGAACCTATATATTGAGCTTATGATCTCACCCTCTTTATTATGTTATATTTTTCCCATGACACTAAGAAGTGTTGTAGGATTGATATAAAGAGAAATTGTAACGAAGTATAGTGGAATGATTAATGAAAATAAATTCATGTATTTTATGTTACCATATGTATGTGAAATTAATTAATTTATATTGTTTATTAATACTACTAAATAGTTTGATGGTTCTATAGGATATACCATATATTTGGCGATAATTTAATAAATTAACCATCAACTCTGTGATACTAGGGTTATGGTCAAAACATGAACAACCATTTTCCACCCTCTATTCTATCTATTGGGAAGTGAAAGTATTGCTCTTGGGTTTTTGTTGAATACCGCATCTACGAAGCATTATAATTCATTTTACATCACGATATTCAATGGATGGTTATTATAATTTTTTAATGTTTATATATGATAATTATGAAATATTTATTTTTTGGAATTATAATTTCATATCAACCTTTTTACCATTTCATCTGTAGGTCAATGATAATATCCCTCATGTGTATGTCTGGAACCCCACCTCCATGAGAATGATGGGAATTGTTTATCATTGAAAAATTATTTTAATGTTCATAAGAATAGAATTATCAAATATATATGGTATATTAATAATCCTATAAAGGTTAATTATTATTTATCTTTATTTATTTCCACACATCAAAAATTGAAATCAATGTCATGCAGACATAAGGTCTACCAACTCCATGAAAGGTGAAATTAATTTTTCTATCTCTAAATTTTTACAAATGAATATTTATCTATATATACTTAATTACTATTTATTATATTTATATCATGATTAACATTCTATAGATGACACAACTATGATCAAAGTACATGGACTGGAACTAGTAAACCAAATTTTTCATTAAAAATAAAATGGTTAACACCCATAAATGAATATATCAATAAGTAATTATTAAAAAATGAGTTTAAAATGTTATACGTCAATTATATAGGATATTATAAATATTTAAATTGTTATTAATATAAACTTTTAGAAATATAATTATTTTATACAAGAGGGTTTAAGGTCTTAGAGGTGTTATGTAAATCGACAAGAGAGGGTGGGGAATTATATTTCATTTAAAAATTAATCAAAGTATAAAATTTATGAGTGGAAATTTATTAGTTCAAATATTAAACAATTTAACCAAACGAATATTAAAAAAATATAGAGAAAAGGAAAAGAAGTATTGTAAAAGATTGAAAAATAAAAATTTTATTGTATGTTAGAACCAAATGATATGATGCCTACTATGGGAACACCATCTCAGTGTATGAAACCCACTATTTTTTAACTCTTGTAGAATTGTGAGAACCATTTACATAAAAAAAATTCACACCTAGATGCTTAAACTAATTCCATTTTCTTTTATCAGATTAGAGGAAAACCCATACATTTATAACATAAAACCCACCATTGACTTTTACAGTCTCAATCCTAACCTCCATCGATTTTTGGGATTAGAAGGAACCCAATATTTTATGGTATAAAACCTAATATTGTATTTTACAGGTGAAAACCCAACCTTGAATTTCATAGGCTATGTATTAACCTATTCTATATTATAGTTCAATATGAACCTAGAATATAATTGGAGATACTAGTCCAAGGATCTTACAAGAGAAGCACATTCCTATGAAATTTTACTATTTCAGTGAAACCTCCTCTACCAAGGGGATATACCAAACCAAAATCCACCATTTTTTGTTATCGTATAACCTCATTCATGACGAAATATTCATTTTAAAACATCAAATAAAATTATGGTATGAGGAATGAATAAATTCTCCCACTGAATGATCATTGATGGTGATGGCGAGGTTTGGATCAAGTGGTTATTAAGACCGTCAAGATGTTGAACGAATGAAGCTTTTGAAACATGAATTTTATTCTGTAAAAAGTTGAATAAGAAAGCTCTAGGACCCTATTTCTCACCAATATAATACAAAAGTGTAAAATAAACATCTCTTATCCCATATATGTATTCCATGTCATGGTCTCTTTATATAGTGAGTTTCCCAGAATATTTTATCCACTTTAGATACAATGATATTGCTTCCTAATATCCAGTTTAAAAATATACATATTGAGGTAGATTTTAAATGTCTTTAATATTTTATAAATGTGAAAACACATTGTACCAGAAAAATCTATTATAATAATAAATAAACAATTAATAAATAATGGAATATATCCACTAATTTTAATAATAAATATATTGGACTACTACTATTATTTATGTGATACTAACTATCCATTTTCTGAATTAATTCTAATATATGAATTTCATTTTTTTAGTTTTTTCTTAATATTTAATAAAACTCATTTTGTATGGAATGAAACAAATTTATTACAATAAATATAGTAGAATATTATAAAAATTATTATATTTGATACTCTATGAATACATATTTTAGAGAAACTCATCATAATTTACAACATTTAAATTTGGATTTTTCATGATTGAGAATATAAATGTTAATATGGGTTCATGATAAATACCATGAAAAGTATATTGAATTTATTATTCAACATCATAAAAATAATTTCCATGGAATCTATATAATGAATTAATAATTATAGAAATTTTTATTAATTATATCTATAATTATCGTCAAGGAAAATTGGTTGGGAAGAATAACGTAAAATAGAGAATATTGATGAGGTTTATAGAAACGCGTAGAAACATGAGGGAAATAGGTAAAAAAATATAATTAAGTAGACAATGTAGTTGATTATTTTATGTAATTTTACATAGCTATTTTATGTAAGTGAATTAATTTTGTAGAATTCAAATTGATGAATGTCACATAAGAGAATTCATAAATGATAATTCACATAACCAATTTTTTGGAGGGATTTTAAATAGGAATTTAATATAATAAAATACATATTACAATTTATCACTATATAGATAAATCATTCACATAGTAAATACAACTCAATTATATGAATATCCATGCATCCATTTATCATGTAAGTGAATTTCTGAGGTAGCATAACTCATGTAAGAAATTTTTAAAATCTAGAAACATATTTTATTTTCAAATTTCATACATAAAAAATTCTTATAAAATTTTTAATGTGATTTTTTAATATTTTAAATTTATTTATCTTTCTATAGAATCAATAGTCACCCAAAACAGACTTATATATCTTATTTTATCGAGAAAATATAGTAAAAAATTATTATATAAAATTGTAAAATTCAGACACAAAACATTTTGTTATATATAACCATACTTTGAAAATGATAGAGATTCATTCAGAGTTTAGTCTGTTATAAATTAATGTATATAATTTTATTTTACTTTCAAATAATCCATAATAACTTAATTTGGGTTTCTATATTAAATTTCTTATTCAAAATATAGAAGGTAAATGATTATATAATATTGAGAACATGGATTACAAATTTCATACATGTATTTATTATATTTTACTTGGTGAACAATAAAAGGGATATACATGAATAGTAAAAACCTATATAAATTGTATTTTAATGTCCCAACTGATGTATTTATCATAGGATATCAACATGAAACATTTAGAACCCAAAATGAGCAATAACAAATCTAAATCAAATGAAAATTCAAGCAAAGAAATATTATGATCTAATCAAAGATAAGAATACTTTAATAAGAATATATGATAAAAAAATAAAGGAAAACTAAATTATATTAAAACCAATGGGAAAATAAATTTTATAAAAAACAAATTAATGTCAACGTTAATCAATATATATGATACTAAACTGAAGTAACACATAATTAAGACTCATATTAAATGTAATAAAATATGTATAGTTATTAATTTATTAATACGTTAGCATAATATAATGAATAAAATACTAAAGATGATAATAAGTAAATATATAAAAACTATTACTAATAATGTTATGATAATTTTTATTTATAAAAACTTGAAGTGGTGTAAAGAGACATTCAACATTATCGCCCATTTTGATAATTAAAAAACCATATATAATTTCAAATATACTCCCCCATTATAAATTTATCCAAAATAGATTCAATAAAAATATTATCTGATTGAAATTAATAATAAAACATTAATTCACATTAAATATAAACATAATGTTAATAATACTTATTTGATAACATTCTTAAACCGATAATTTCTAAAACATATATCAATGGTCACCATTAAAAACATCCACCACTATACAATGATCCTAATTTTATATGTTTTATTGAAAAGAAAAAATATAACCATCTCAAAACATCCTTTTTATAGAATCTCAATGTCTAAAAATTATGTAAACATTATTTAGTATGTATTATACGTCTTAAAAAAGTAATATAATAAATAAATATATTGAAATCAAATTTATTTATATGAAAATACAGATTCAAGATTTTAATTGATTTTTTTGGAAATCTTAAAATTTCAGTATATAAATAATCATGCCTAAACAATACTCTAAATTTAAGAAACTAAATACCATTATCCATTAGTTCAATAGAATAAAAATTTATCTTTTAAAAAATGATAATATTATTTTAGCATGGAATTAAAAACATTAAAAATGAATATATAAAAATATTTTAAAACTATTTTAATTAATGCTTAAATATATTTAAAAATGAATTTTGTTGGACTCATCAAGTATTAATCATGTTTTAATGATAAAAAATCTCATTAATATTTAAAAATATTAATAATAATTACAATTCTCATTCACGATCACAAATCTCCCATATCTTATCATTTATGTGTATTTATGTTTCAAGTTATCTTATAGTTTATAATGGTTAAGTTCAATTAATTTTACGCATATTACTGTTTAAGTCTGAATACAGTTGTTTGTCTAATTATAAGACAAAGACACCATAAGGCCTAAGTCTCAGACACAGTAAGCATGACATTGTGAAGCAAGACACTAAGAACAGACAGAGTTAGCCAAACATTATGTTTGTCTAAGTACCAGATACAGTTAGCCAGACACAGTCTTCAAGGCACCAGAAGCTAGAAACCGTAATCCAGAAACCGTGAGTGAGACACTTTGAAGGACACACTGTGAAGGACACACAATGAAGGAAACACTATGAAGGACACACCGTGAATGACACACCATGAAGGACACACCATGAAGGACACACCGTGAAGGACACACCGTGAAGGACACACCGTGAAGGACATACCGTGAAGGAGATACCATGATGAACATACTATGAAGGAGATACTATGAATAACATACCGTGAAGGAGATACCGTCAAGGACATACCACAAAGGAGACACTGTTTTCACAACTAATGTGACCCCGTTTCTTAAACTCCTTTTTCATTTTACAATTTAATTTTTTAATAGTAATATTTGATGACTTTAATGCACTGATATAATTTCTATTTATTTATAGACATAGTATGAGGCACGAGGCCCAAAATACTTGTAACTTGTCAGCTCAAACTCATGAATTTGAAGATAAAGTGAAGTGTTCCCAAAATAAAGATATACGAGAGACAATCCAGAAAAAAAATGTGAGTGCTCTGTACTAAATGTAGATACAATATTCATCACAACAGTGAAGAACATATTTCAATATCTTCAACAAATGCTTTTTCCCATACATGCAATCCAACACTACTAAAGAACACATGAATTAAATTGGAATCAAGAGAATATCTTCACTCGAGAAGAACACAAGCTGACCCATGACACTCTATTTTTCAATAGAAAAACCAGAGAAGGACTCAGAAGCAATTCTTGTAAATCAAATGAGTCTAGAGATGCACTGCTAATCACTAGAGGGTTTTAAACTCTTTTCAACATTCTCTCAGTGATTCTTTTGTTTACCTTCGAGTAGTGTCTATAATATGCATATATCACACACACACTGTCTCCTGCACAGAACTGGAGGATTCTAAAATCATCACACCATATTCTTTACCCTTGATTACCCACGACAACTGTGGAAGAGGTCCCTATACAGCCTGATCATTATTTTTGTTTTACCACAAAAACTGTTGTATAGGTCCCTGCATGGCCTGTACAGTGTGAACTCTTGTTAACCCCGATCCAGGATGTGGTTTAGAAGTTTATTTATATAAACTTCTTGGTGGTAGGTGATCACCAAGTGGAGTGAATTAGGTCTCGGCTTGATACTGAACCAATTGTTTTACATCTACTGTGCATTCATAGATTAAGTTTCAAATATACTATATATTTTGTATTCCATTGATAATTACTTTGAAATACAAAACTATTTTAAAGTTACTTTGACAGTTAATCTAGCAAGTGTTTTTAACTATTATAAATCATTAGATTAATTTCGAAAGATAATTTAATCTTAGGATTAAATTAACTAAGACCTAATAAATCTTTTGAGAACCCAATAAATCCTTTATAGTTTTACAAATTCACTACAGTTTAACTTTTTTTATAAATTGGGGATTTTAAGAGAAATATTTTTAACAAAAATTTTTATTTAGAACTCAATTCACCCCCCTCTTGAGTATCCCCTCCAACCAAAATTTGGAATCAAAGGGTTATTTTTTTGGATTTCAAAACACAATGTTTTCCAATTGTGATTTTAGTTGCATCTTTAAAGATCATAAATTTCTGTTAGTTCTAAATTTTTTCTCAATAAATATATTTTCTAAAATATACTAATGTACAATAGACTAGAAGGTGATGATACCAATAGGACACCTTTCTTTAATGGTACAAATTATGTCCAGTGGAAACTTAAGATGAAAATTCACTTAGAGAGTATGAGATTTGACATCTGGACTACTATAAATACTCAATATAAGATTCCAGAAACTGAAAGAAATACTTGGGATGAACCTACTAAAACAGCTTATAATAATAATTGTAAAGCTATGGATGCCTTGTATTGTGCTCTAGGAGATGAATTGTTTAATAGAATATCTGCTTGCAAAACTACCTATGAAATATGGGATACTTTGGGTGTTTCTCATGAAGGAACAACCAATGTTAAAGAAATGAGACTGAACACTTATTCTATAAAATAGGATAATTTTAAAATGAAGAATGATTAACCTATTTTTGATATGTATATAAGGTTCAATGATATTTTCAACACTCTTAGTACCCTTGGAAATGCTATTCTAGCAAAGGAAAAAATTATGAGAATATTGAGATGTCTTCCAGACCGATGGAGAGACACCTCTATTTCAATAAGAGAGTCATGTGATATTGGTGCTCTGCATGTCAAAGAGATAATTGGTAAGATTATGATGTATGGGGAAGAAATCAAGGTGAATTAGGAAGAAGATGACGAACCAAAAAGGATGTCAATGGAATTTAAATATACTGCCTCAAAGAGCAAGGACAATGAGAAAGTTCACATACAAACTGAAAGCTCAACCAGTGAATGTTCAGATTTTGATAGTGATGAGGAGATGGATCAAATAGCCAAAAGATTTATGAAATTATATAGGAAGAAAAATTCTTCAGAAAATCAAACTACAAATGTAAATATTTCAACAAAGGTCATTGGAAAAAGTATTGGAAGAAAGTTGATAAGAATGATGAAGTTATTTGCTATAAATGCAAGAGAAAAGGTTACTTAAAGCTAAATATCCAAAATTGATGTTCAAGAAGAAACATGACTATAAAGAAAAAAAGTATAAGAAAGTAATGGTAGCAACTTGGAGTGCTTCAGAAGAATATTTAAGTGATTCTGATTATTCTAAGGATGAGGATTCTCATAAAACTAACATGTGTTTTATGAAAAACACACCTGAGATAACACTGGACCCTCCTGCATTAAATTCATACTATTGTGGAGTTGATTCTGATTCTGATTCTGAATTTTAATACATCTCTAGTGAAGAATTATTTGAATATTTTAATATTCTACAAAATAACTTTAATGAACTGAAGGACAAGTAAAAAAGCCTTATTGAAATAGCATTCTTTATCTCGCACTGTTAAATATTCCCTTGAGATTGAAAAGGAAAAGAATGCTCAACTGTTACAAGAAAATAGTGAACTGAAAATGACTTATCAGAAACTAAGAAAGGAC
This sequence comes from Viscum album, assembly GCA_963277665.1. NCBI lineage: Eukaryota > Viridiplantae > Streptophyta > Magnoliopsida > Santalales > Viscaceae > Viscum > Viscum album. The sequence continues at coordinate 1,699,625,470 of OY728142.1, forward strand.
TTAGAAAAGTCTACAAATGGAAAGAAAAATCTAACTAAAATGATTGGTAAAAAAGTGGCACCAAAGTATAATACTAGTTTGGGATACCATCCTGGACAGAGACAGTTCATCAAAAATAGATTTATTCCAAAATCTTGACAAAATTATGCTAGCTCTAGTTCTCGAAATTCATATGCTTCTACTAGCTACTCACATAGTTATAGATAAATTAGAGTTTATCAGTCAAAATCTGTTGAATCTATTAATTATATGAGACCCATAAGACAAATTTGGGTACCTAAAGTTCTTATTTCTAACATGTCCAGACCCAAGAGCATTTGGGTACCAAAATCATTTTCCATCTAAATCTATTTTGTAGGAAACCAGTTTAAAGAGTTCTTGTATTAATTCATGGTAATTGGACTGTGGATATTCAAGACACATGAAAGGAGACTTCTCATGCTTTAAAAGTATAATAAAGGTTGATGGAGGCTATGTCAACTTTGGTGATAATTATAAAGGAATGATCATGGTCCTAGTTCAAATTGGTAACACTAACTCAGTTTTAATGTCTAAATTTTTATTTTTTGATAGATGTATATACAACTTAATAAGTATTTATCAGTTATGTGATGATGGCTTTAATGTTAAATTTGAAAATGATTCTTTTAATTTTTATAATTCCAAAAATGTTATAGTATTTTCTGCCTTGAGAAATGAAAATGTTTATGCTGTTGATTTGAATTCCTTAGCTAAACAAAATGTTGCTTGTTTAAATTCTTTTCATAAAGAATCTTGGCTCTGGATGAAAAGGTTAGGACACTACATAATTCATTCACATAAAAAACTGACATGGATGAACTTAGTTATAGACCTAACCAAACATGAATTCCCACCAGACAAAGTTTGTAATCCCTTTCAATAGGGAAAGCAACATAATGTTTCTTTTAAATCAATGAAATAAGTTTCAACTTCTCAACCTCGTGGGTTGGTTTAAATGGATTAGTTTGGACCTTCTTGAGTTTCTAATTTAAATGGAAATCACTAGGTTTATGTATTAGTAGATGACCTTTCTAGATAAACTTGGGTATACTTCTTAGCTCACAAAAGTGAATCCTGTTTTTACTTTATTAAATACTCAAAGTCTGTAGAGAACCTTAGTGGAATGAAGATTAAGACCCTGAGAAGTGATCATGACCATGAGTATGAAAATCATTAGTTTGAGTCTTATTGCTCACACAATGGCTATAGTCACATCTATTATGCCCCTATAACACCTCAATAGAATGGTGTAGTAGAAAGAAGAAATAGAACCCTTCATGAAATTTCAAGAACAATGATTAATGAGTATGACCTTCCTATTTCTTTTTGGGCTGAAGCTGTGAATACAACTTGTTATATCATAAATAGATTATTGATTGGACCTATTCTTAAGAATAACCCTTATGAGTTGTGGAACAATAGGAAACCTATGGTTAGTTACTTAAGAGTCTTTGGTTTCAATGTCTTTATTCTTAATACCAACGAAAATCTTGACATGTTTGCCCCTAAAAGTGATGAAGGAATCATTTTTGGATATTCTATAACTATAAAAGCCTATAGAGTGCTTTATAAGAAAACCAAGTGTGTGGAAGAATATTTTAACATCAAATTTGATGAAACTAATCCACATAAACCTATGTAATCTCTTGAAAATCTTGAAGAAGATCTGTCTATTCTGAACCGTAATGATAAAATCAATGAACCTATTGTAAAGACAACTAGTTCTGGAAATATTTCAGAATCTGCTCTTAATGAACTCGAACCTAGAAAAGAACCGGAAATTTATAGTCCTACCTTTACTTGATCAACTAGGATCCTAAAGAACCATCCTTTAAATGATGTTGTCGGTAATCTTGATAGGGGAACACAGACTAGAGCTTCTCCTAGAAATCAGGTTGAACATCAAGCCTTTTTGTCACAACTTGAACTTAAAAACATTGATTATGCAATCAATGATAAATTATTGGTAATGGATATGCAATAAGAACTTAATCAATTTGAATGAAACAAAGTCGGGGAATTAGTGGAAAGACCTAAGGAAACTTTCACCATAGGCACTAAATTGATGTTTAGAAATAAGGTAGATGAAGATTGAAATGTAGTTATAAATAAGGCTAGATTAGTTGCACATGGCTATAGTCAAGACTAAGGAATTGACTATGAGGAGACTTTTCCTCTAGTAGCAAGACTTGAAGCCATTATAATTATACTTTCTTATGTTGCACATCTGAATTTCAAACTATATCAAATGGGTGTCAAGAGTGCATTGTTAAATGTGTATATAGCAGAGGTTGTTTTTGTTGAAAAACCTCCTAGATTTAAAAACCCTCATTTTCAAAATCATATCTTCAAACTATCAAAATCTTTATATGGTCTAAATAAAGCTCCAAGAGCTTGGTATGACAGATTAAGTAATTTTCTTATTTCCAAAAGTTTTACAAAAGTATTAGCTAATCCTACCATATTTATAAAATGAATTTCTAATGATGATTTAGTTTTTCAAATTTATATAGATGATATTATTTTTGGATCTTCAAAAAAATCATTATGTTTTGATTTTTCTAAAATGTTGCAAAAAAAATATTAAATGAGTTTAATGGGAGAACTGAAACTCTTTCTTGGATTTCAAATCTTCTAAAATAAGGATGGGATTGTTTTATCTCAATGTAAACATACTATAGATATTTTAAAACATTTTGGATTGTATAGCACTGAAAGTAGTGACACTCCCATGAGTACCACTTGTATGTTTGATCTTGATGATGATAGAAAATCCATTGATCAAACCACTTATAGAGGAATGATTGGATGCCAACTCTACTTAACTGCTAGACGTCCTGATATTTTGTTTAGTGTGTGTATGTGTGATCATTTTCAAGAAAACCCTAAATAGTCACATTTAAATGCTGTAATGAGAATTTTCAAATACCTCAAGCATACACCCAATCTAAGACTATTTTATCATAAATGGACAATCATTTGAACAACCTATTTACTATGATGCTGACATTGTTGGCTGTAAGTTAGATAGAAAAAGCACCTCTATAACATGTCACCTTTTAGGAAACTCACTAGTATCATGGTGTTGTACGAAACAAAATTCTGTTGCATTATCAACTGCAAAATCTGAATAAATAGCTACTGGAAGTTATTGTGCATAAATTTTGTGGATGAAACACACTTTACTAGACTGTGGATATCAATTCACACATGTACCAATAAATTGTGACAACACAAGTTCTACTAACATATCAAAAAATTATGTTACACATTCTATGACAAAACATATTGATGTAAGACATCACTTTTGGGGGGATCATTATCTAAAAGGTGATATGACTTTGGAATTCAATGGCACTGCATATCATCTTGGGGATATATTCACTAAACCATTATATTCTGATAGAATAGATTACATCATACATGATCTTGGCATGATCAATCACAAATAAATATGTTACTAGTCTTACTTCTCAATACATTACTACTTTTTAAATTTACTCTTTCATGTTCATGGTCTCTCGGTTACTGTCTCAATGCTTATAGTCTCACAGTTAACACTCTGTGTTCATAGTCTTTCACTGACTGTCTCACCATGACAACAACTTACTATCTCACCGTGACAACCATCCACCATCGCAACGTAACAAATATTCACGGTCTCACCGTGAACCTTATTTATGATTTTATTTTAACCTGTATCGTGGTAATTTTTATTTCACTATTATTTCCTTTCCCACGTTTTGTTTTTATGACGTTTGACATTCCCAAATGATAAAACACAAGGGTTTCACATGATTATCCACCTGAACTCTCTCTTATTCACTCTTTCTGAATCCTCTCAACCTTGAAACCCTTTATCTCATTCTCTCTCATACGAACCTTCAGTGGATGCCAAGGATTTATAATCAGTGTTCATCTACTCCTTAGAAGTGTATCTCTAATAAGAAGAAAATATCACCGAATCTTGCACCCGAAGGACCCATAAATCCAGACCTGGTAAACCATACTATAGTTCCTGAGAAAGAAATATTCCCTGATTGACTGTTGTCTAGAAAATCCTTGGTTTTAAAAGTGTTAAGAGAAGAAGGATGGCTCGAATGGTTCTCATGGAAAGATAGACCTATTTACAAAAGGTTATTATCTCAGTTTTATCAGTATGTAAAATTATCTTTTGATGCTGGTGAAAGATATGTTATGACAAGTTGGGTCAATGGAAATAAATTCTCTATCTCTTCGAGGTTATGGGTTGCTTGCCTTGTGATTCCTCGAGGTGGAATTTGTGATGATTATCAAATAGACCCCCTCATAAAACCGATATCTTTGACCTGGAAGATGCTTTAGAAACCATAACTGGAAATGAAACCAAGAGAAGGGCCATAGTTGTCAAACTTGATGGGGAGACAAGGTTGTTGTTCAAATTTGATCAAAATTCGATTAACCTATGGAAATGAGATTATGCTGTCTTGAAGTATCATGATGTTTTTATGATTCATCTGATTATTAATGGACATAAAATCAGTCTTTTCAAATATATCATTCACCATATGTGTTAATTTATTAAGGTCACATCCAAGTCTACTTCTCTGTTTTACTCAAGGATGATCTCAACCATGCAAGTTTCCAAAGGAGTAGTTGGACCAAATGAAGAAGTTCTTATGGATTTTGAATTCTGACTATCCAAACCTACCATCAAAAGGATGAAGATCAACTGGATCCCCTGGAAGATGGAGTGGGTTGAAGATAATGAAATGATCTATGAAAATTTCATTCGTGTTGATTACCCAAGAAGGCCAAAGGAAATTACTAATCCTGGTTTGGAACCAAAAGAAGTTGAAGAGTATCTAGAAGATGAAGATGAAGAGGGAGAGGTAGCTGAAGTACCTCATAAGGAAGAAAGATTTATTGAGAATGAAAGGAATGATATCCCTGCTATTATTCCAGCTAAAGTACCTCATAGAGAAGAGGCTGTTATACCTCATAGAGAAGAAGCCGGTGTTGGAAAGGAAAGAACTGTTGTTCCTCCCATTGTTCATGTCAAAGAACCTCCTGCCCCTAGCAATGTTGTTGATCTGGAAACCCAATATGAGGCTGCAAGAGACTTAACAATCCCAGAATCTGAGCAGAAAGCCATGATAGAGCCTATAGTAGAAAAACTACCTGCAATGAAAGACGGAAATCAAAGAGAACTTCCTATTGTGCAAGAAGAATCTCAAACAAAACTCCCTTATATCCATGAAGCTATTTTGGAAGTCCATCTGGAGGAACAATCTGCTCCGGAAATAATACCCTCTACTGAAGAGAGGATGGAAATAGACTTTCAATTATATAAGAAAGAAATTACTGGGGAAATTAGAGCTGATCATGTGGATCTAGATCAAGTACCTGAGCCTCAAGTTCCTAAAATTGAAGCACATTTTTAGGGGGAGGAACCTCAAAATATTGAGATTAATGAAGTTGTTGATGAATCTAAGTCTGTTGAAGCATCTCAACCAACTATGTCATACTCAGTGTACAATCGCTATGAAATCCCCGGCTTCATTGATGTGACTAAATCTCAGCAGGTGACTACAACTGGATATGATCTCTCTTCTTTGGTTTAAATTGAATTCAGTCACACACTTTGAACATCAACCTGAAAATGAATCTGAAAATGAACCTGAAAATGAATCTGAACCTCAACCAGAACCAAAACCTGCCTGGGTACCACTTCCTGCTCCTGCAACTTTACCCGATCATCATACTTATGTCAGCAATGATGATTTGAAAGTGTTTGGAGATTTTATCTTAGCTATAGTTGAGAAAATTATGTCTTCTCAACCTCTTCTTATGAAACAACTAAGTCAAGAAGATGCATCACTGCTTTCGGAAAACATTATTCTGCACATTCAACCCAGGATGATACATGAAATTCATGAATTGAGAGTTGAAAACAAGTTTCTTAGTGCTAATGTTCCATACCCGAATGGTATGGTTAAAAAACACTAGAAAGAATTGCATTCCATATTAGAGCCTTCAATTATTTCTACTTATCTTAAACAAACTGTTTCCATCATTTCTCAAGATATTGTGTCCCAAATTCATCCCTACATGTTATCGTTTGATGAAAAGATTAGATAAAAGCACAAAAAGATGTTGCAACACATGAGAGATCTTGTGGAGAACCTGAATAACCTCATAGATGAGTATACTGGTTGTCTTCAGATGTTTCTGAATCAGCTTAATTCATTGACCACATTGTTTTAAGGCTTCTAATACCTCTGGTCAGTCCTCCACTCCTCCCTTGGATAGTACTGTGCTCAGATCCATAATCAAGGAAGAGATTCAGATTGCCTTATGCGGCTTTGATATGGCTCCTTTATCTGATGTTGTTAAGAACAATGATCGAGCACTTGACTTGGTTCAAATTCATTTCAATATTGCCAATGATTTTCAGTAGGAGATCACTAAGAAGATAGATTTCTATTTTAACTAGATCTTCTCTGAGACTAATATGAAAAATCACTTTAAGTATCATGTCAAGAATCCGAGAATACCTCCTGTGACTCAGGATTTCAAACCTCATGCTCAGAAGATTACTGTGTTAACCAGACTATTGGATAAGGTCATGGAAAATAAATATGATTTTTAAAAGGCGATGTAGTATGGTGGAGAAATTATTACAGAAATCATCAATCTTCTAAAGCCTTACCTTCATGTCTGGAGTACAACTATAGTTGCTCCAGCTTCTGCCCCTCTCAGACCCGGACTGCCAGCTTTAGCCTCAACTATTATGTCAGTTAGCCAAGATCTTACTCATATTAGGCCAGTGATTCTTGATCATCCACAGACTAGATCTTCTATAGCTCCCACCTTGGCTCCCTCTGTATTCAAAGGTTTACCTTTACATTCTTTTTCTACCAATTCTATGCCCTCTTCCACATCAATAATTTCCCCTATGGCTTCTTCTTCTACTACTGATAAAGGAAAAGAAATGTTCACTTTATAAAGAAGTCCAGTGGCTACTTTTTTTGATGGGGATGTCTTTGATTTTGGTATTTCTACTGAATGTTGTATTTTGAACATTTTTTTAATGACATATGCACTGTTTTCCCTCTACTCTTTCTACTTTTTGATAATCAAAAAAGGGGGAGAAAAATTTATGTTTTATTTTATAATATGTTGTTATATATGCTATATTTTTTCTAGTTGCATATCATTTATACATTGCATATAAATGATTTGTGATCATAAAAAAGGGGATATTGTTGTACTCCTCACGTATTAATCATGTTTTAATGATCACAAATATCATTACTGTTTACAAATCTCAATTATAATTACAAATATCAATAATGATCACAAATCTCACATATCATATCATTTATGCGTATTTATGTTTCAAGTTATGTTATACATTAAAATGTTTACGTTCAATTAATTTTATGCATATTACTGTTTAAGTCTGAATTCATTTGTTTGTCTATATATAAGACATGGACACCATGAAGCCTAAGTCTCAGACACAGTAAGACTGACATTGTGAAACAAGACACTAAGAACAGACACAGTTATCCATACATTCTGTTTGTCTATGTACCAGACACAGTTATCCAGACACAGTCATCAAGGTACTGAAATCCAGAAACTGTAATCCAGAAACCGTGAGCGAGACACCGTGAAGGACACACCATGAAGGACACACCGTGAAGGACACACCGTGAAGGACACACCGTTAAGGACACACCGTTAAGGACACACCGTGAAGGAGACATCGTGAAGGACACACCATGAAGGACATACCGTGAAGGAGATACCATGAAGAACATACCGTGAAGGAGATACCGTGAAGAACATATCATGAATGAGATACCATGAAGGACATACCGTTAAGGAGAAACTGTTTTCATAACTACTATGACACTGTTTCATAAACTCTTTTGTCGTTTTACTATTTATCTTTTTAACGGTCATATTTGACGACTTTAATGCACTGACATAATTAATTTTTATTTATAGACACAGTATGAGGTACGAGGCCCAAAATACATGGAACCAATCAGCTCAACCTCATGCATTTGAAGATAAAGATAATTGTGCCCAAGAGAAATATATACGAGAGACAATACAAAAAAGCAAAAAAATGTGAATTATCTGGACTGAACAGAAAGACAATCCTGAGCACAACAGTGAAGAACATATTGCCATATCTTCAAGAAATGATTTGTCCCATACATACATTACAACACTACTGAAGAAAACATGAAGTACATTGGAATCAAGAGAATATATTCACTTGGGAAGAACACAAGCTGACCTACGACACTCTATTTTTCAACAGAAAAACTAGAGAATGACTCAAAAGCATTTCTGTTGAATCCAACGAGTCCAGAGCTGCATTGCTAGTCACTAGAGCTTTCTAAACTATTTTCTACTTACTCTTAGTGATTCTTCTATTTACTTTCGAGCAGTGTGTGTAATCTGTATATCTTACACACACACTGCCTCATGTGCAGAGCTGGAGGATTCTAAAATCTCCACACCATATTCTTTACCCTTGCTTACCCATGAAAATTGTGGAAGAGGGTCTTGTGTGGCCTGGTCATTATTTTTTCTTACCCACGAAAACTATGGTAGAGGTCCCTACATGGCCTGGACAGTGTGAACTGTGGTTAACCTCGATCCTAGGTGTGGATAAGATGTTTATTTATATAAACTTCATGGTGGAAGGTGATCACAAAGTGGAGATTATTAGATCTCGGTATGAGACAAAACCACTTGTTTAACATCTACTGTTCATTCTTAAATTAAGTTTAAAATATACTATATATTTTTTATTTTGATGCTAATTACTTTGAAATAAAAAACTATTTTAAAGTTACATTGATAGTTAATCTAACATATGTTTGTAACTATTATAAATCATTAGATTTGTTTAAAAAGTTAATTTAATCTTCGGATTAAATTAACCAAGACCTAATAAATCTTTTGAGAATGAAATTGAACCTTTATTGTTTTAAAAATTCACTATAGTTTAACCTATTTTATAAATTGGGGATTTTAAGAGAAATATTTTTAACAAAAAATTTTATTTGGAACTCAATTATCCTCCCTCTTGAGTATCCACTCCAACCAAAAAAATTTATAAATTTAATACATCACATGTTAATCATGAAAAAATATTAATATTTAACAACAATAAAAAAATTTGTATTCCCATAAAAACACACATCAAATTTCAATATTCATGAAAATGAATACTTTTCCATTGAAAATTGAAGAATTGATATAATGATTAATCCCCTTTAATCGATGCATTTTATATAAAAATTAAAAAAAATTAAATTTCAAATGATAATCTCAACCTCAGTTATAAGTTAGATAAAATAGGGAACACACATTTTAAGAACCCTCATATAAATGTATTAATTATATTTAAAAACCTTTATAACTCCCCAAAATTTATTCCCTATTTTAAAAATCAAAATTTCAATTTATTATGAGAAAAATTTAAATTCCATATTTGAATACACATCTAAAAACATTGTTATATATCACAAATATCCACAAACAAATCATAAAAATTTCAAATATTTATGAATGTAACAAAAAATATAACATAATGAAATTAAACAATATTATAAAACTAAAATAATATATTCAATACCCATATAAAGATATTAACCAGATTCAAAAAAGATGTGGTAGAATCCCGAAATAATAATATTGTATACAATATTAACCAAAATTAAATAACAAGGAATATAATTATTATTCTTGAATACTATGAATAAAACAATATTGACAGAAGAATCACAAAATTCACTTTACCTAGGTACAAGGAATAGATTTATTTTAAATGAATATAAATACATACCATTATGTAAAAAAGAGTAGATAGTTTTGAAATTTTGTCCATGAAATTGTATTTAGATAGAAAATACATTTTATGAACAAAATATTAAGGTAAATTAAAATATAAATAACTAGAATAATGACCATAAGATCCATATTTAAAGAAACTAAATGATTAAATTCAAACACATTTTCTTTTCACAATATTACTTTTCTTTATAATAGTAACAAAATAATAAAAGTGTTGATGATTATTTTTATCATTATATTTATTGAAATAAGTAGTCCATCAAAAATCACTATGTTAAGAATATTGATTAAAAATTGTCTCTTTCAGATAATGCATTTCATTCATTACTTTCTCTAATTAAATTTTCAATCTTTAATTTTAATTTAAATCAAATCGAGAAAAAAAATCACAGGGGGAGGAATATATATTTGTAAGATTTATTTTTTCATTTTATAATTCTTACATTGATCCAAATCATTAGATATAATGTTCAATAATAAATTAAATCTACACTCAAGTTCCTCACTATTCTTGGAATGTAAAAATTTAATCCAATCATTTTTAGAATTAATCTAAATGATTTTAGGATCAATATTTATGTTTCTCATCCTTTTGATTTTCAGAGATAAAACCATATTATCTTCAAAAAAATTATTCAACTTATAATATAGTATCATTTTCTATTCAGTAACCCTTTTATATTTAATTTAGATTTATACATTTATATGATTTATTTTTTATTTTATCTATAAATAAATCACACCCCTGCTTCATATCATCAATACGTGGATCATCATTTCGAGAATTGACAGAAAAATGAGAATCAATTCTAAAATCACTATATTTTGATATACATTTCACAAATATATTTATATTTTTTCTTGAAAATGAATTAATATAATTTGAACTAGAATATGGTGGTCAAAATGTCCACATGTAACAGTTTTCATGAAATAAAACATTACCAGTTTCTTTTGGACTTTCAACATTATTGTAAGAGAATTCTTAATCACTCCAAGTATTCATATATTTATTTTAATTCTCATTAACCTTACATATATTTTTTAGAATTATAAATTTTTTTTATAGTGTCTACTCTATACACAATGATAAATAATAACATTTGAACAATATAAATTGTAGGTAAATTTCCTTGATGATATGCCCTTTATGAAAATGATGTATTTCAATTTTCGTAGTAGGATTATCCTTTTTCATGTGTGTGGAATTTATATAACGGAAAATAAAAATCTATAGAATCTCCTTCTTCAATGGTAGTTATCTCAAGCTGTTTCAAAATCAGAAAAGTAGTCAAAAAATGCAAAAAATTGTGATATATTTTCCCTCAATAGAACAACAAACAATATTGATGGCCTTATAATTAAGATAATGTTTAACAATGACTTATCTTTTATAATAAACAAGAAAAAATTTAGGTAAATCATAATATTTAATCACAATATCCCAAAACATAATATCAATACTCATAAGAAATTCTTTTATATAGAATATCCACAGAGTATACATACTACCATTGAAATGTGGCAGAAATTTCAGATTCAACCAACTTTTATTCCTCATATAATAATCCATTTAAAAAAGTATTTCCATTAGTCTTTTTAGGGACAATGAAAAAACTTACCACTATCAATTTAATCAAATAAATTAAGCATAATATATCCTCAAAATAATCATGATTTGATACTAATTGTGCGGTTTCACATAAAGCGACAAACATTCATGTCCTATAAAAGGGTTCTCACTCGATACCAAATGTATGGTCCTAGAGGGGTTATATAAATGGAAAATAGGGGGAAGGGGGTGAAATATATATTTTTTTAAAAATTAATGAAAGTGAAAAATTTATTCGTGTAAATTGATTATTTCGAATTTTTATCAATTAAACTACACATATATAAGAAAATTGAGATAACGGAAAATGAATGATTGTAAAATATGAACATAAGAAATTTTTAGTAGATCTGATCTAAATGATTATACATAAACTCTTCACACACCAACCTTGTGTACCGAAAACACTATTGTTTATCTCCTTTGTCGGAGTGTGATGAATCTTTAAAAATTCTATTTTTACACCTACTGCCTCAACATTATTCCATTATCTTTTATTTTTGTAGTCAAAAACTCATCCTTTAATAAGAGAAAACCAAATTGAGACTTTTACAAACTCAATCATAACCTCTTTCCAATTTTTGGTTTAGATAGAACATATTATTTTACATGAGAAAACCTAACAAATTATTTTAATGGTGAAGAAAAAATATAGATATTTCCATGATGTGTTCAAAACAATTCTATGTTATCGTTCATGACGTACCCAGTCTTCTACAGGGACAAAAAATAACATTATCTTATAGGGGAGGTCCTTTACTCAGCATGATTCTTTTTTAAGTGAAACCAATTCATATATGTGGATAGAATAACCCAATAAATTCCTTTTTAGTGGTTTTATGACCTTGTGAAGGATGTACTATGTGTGGAATTACATATCAGATAGTTACAACACAAACAATAAATAAAAACATTCCTCACGATGAATGATTTTAGATGGAGATTTTGTAGTTTGTATCAAGTATTGATCATGATCTTCATGATTTTTAAATAGTGAATATAAAGCTATGAACAAATTACTTTAGCAAGAAGTTGAAAAATGAAGTACCAAGACTCAGTTTCAATCATATAAAGAATGAAAGCGTAAAAGAAGAGGCGCATATATTGTATTTACACTACATTCCATGGTCTTTTTATAAAATAAATTGAAATAGATATTTTATATATATTAGAATCAATTATACTTATTCATAGATACCAACGTAAAAATAATCACATAGAGGTAGATTTTAATTTTATTACACAATAATTAATTATGATTGTAAATAAAAATTTATTATAGTTATGAGTTTATCCATAAAAATTGATGATAAATACATTTTAATACTCCAATAGTTTACATGATACAAACTATCCATTTTCCGAAACAAATATAATAAAAAAAATTTAACTTTTTGAGTTCCCCACAATGTTATATAAAATTTTTTTTATAGAATGAAAAAAAATTATAAAAAATATTACATTAGTTAAAAATCAATAGTAATTTCATTGAAAAACACCTAGACTATATTTGAGAGAAACTCATTGTATTTGAAATCATTATAATTTTAATATTTCATGCATGAAAATTCCATCCTAAATATTATTTCTGGATAACTCCCATGAGAATCCGATTTTATTCATCATTAAAAAACATAAAAATAGTTCAAATGGATTATATATAATTATATATATATTATTAAGGCAACAAAACACTAATATAATATACAATAAAAATGAATAAAAATGAAATGTGATGAATAACATAAAATATTGAATATTTTTAGGTTTTATAGAAACTTGTAGAATATTGAGTAACTACATAGGAAAATATATTATATTGATTCACATATATTATTATTATAAAGAAAGTCACATAACTATTTTATATAAGACAATTTACAGAGTCGAATTCACGTGGATGAATTCCACATAAGCAAAATCAGGTAAGAGAATTCACATAATGGATTTACAAATGTACATTTACGTTGCCATTTCAAATAAACAAATTCATGTATCAATTCCTTACTATATAGAAAAATTATTCTTGTAGGTAATTCTATTAATAGAAATGAATATCCACATATATGTTTCTCATGTAAGAAAATTTATTATGTAGCCGAATTCACATAGGTGAATCATGATTTCTATAAAATACTTATCATTCTAAATTTATTTCTTAAAAAGTAGTAATAAAAAATATTAAAATATTATTCCTTTTTAGTTTTATTTGAAAATTTTTATTATATTTATGTATAATTAATATTAACCTAAATTAGATTTCTACATATATAATTATCACCCAAATATTGTAACAAAATAATTCTAGAAAACATCAAAATTTATATAGAAAACAAGTATCCTTATAAAACCTCATTTAAGACATGATAAATATCTCCTAAGAGTTTTATGTCTTCTAATAAAATATAAATATTTTTTAGGATTCCTTATCATCAAGAATCACTTAATTTTGAGTTTTTTTATAATATATTTTGGATGAAATACATAGGTAAAAAATTATATAAAATTAGTTTTGTGGACTATAAATTGACTACATGGATTTATAATTAGAAACATGGTGAAAAGTAAAAGAGATACATTAGAATTATTAAAAAATATATAAATTTTATTTTATTGTCCTAAAGGATTTATTTACCCTTGTAGAAAATATTAATCTTCTAAAACATTAAATGACCAATAAAAACTTGAAATCAAATGATGTTTTAATAAAATAAATATTACCATCTAATAAAAGTTAAGAATACCATAAAAAAAATTAAGATGGAAAAAATTAATAGGAAAATATATAATGACCATGAAAAAAAATTATTAATGAAACTAAGTAATTTATTCCTTAATCAAAATATAGTATAACAACCAAAAGTAACAATTACTTAAGACTTACGTTAAAGAGAATAAAATAATTAATGTTATTTGTTTACCTATACTAATAGAAATTAAAAATAACCAGAAACTACATATAATACGTATAAAATATATAAAAATTATAATTAATCATGATATGATATTTTTTAATTGTCAAAAAATTAATTTTTTCAAGGAGGAATCAATAGTGGTTGGAGTACTTTTGATCTAATTAGAAATTGAGGTAAGATATTTTTATCTCACTTTAATTCTATGAGACATGTACCATATTGAAAACTTCACTATTTTATGTTGTGTTTACACAACACATGACTCTCTTTTGTGGTTATTATCATGTAAATTAGTTTGATATAAAAATAAATTTAAGGTTCACCATTTCTGTAACACCCCAAGATTTCATAGTGTGTTATTTCTTCAAAATAATTCAATAACTTGCACTACACGAAACACCGAGTTCAAGTGCACCATGACTTACCAAACAATCCGTTCAAAAGAGGTTATGAATAGTAGTAACTAAATTTTAAACTTTATATAATCCTTATAATTTTAGAATCCATATTATGAGTTTCTTAGATATAATGCAAGAACAAATTCATTTTCAGTATTGCACTTTTATCAACTTTAATAGTGAACCCCTTTTAAATACTATATTTTATACTTTTTGACTAAATGGGGACATCAAAAATTTAAAATGAAACATCCCAAGCTTCTACGGTACGCTTCTCTTTGAATAATGTGATAGCGTGTGTTGTACGCAACACCGAGTTCTAACAACCAATTAAACTAGCCGTTATGAATAGTAATAACTACTTTTTAAAATTATATATATTTTATATTTCAAAATGGACTTCATTTTTTGGATTCTGAATATCTAATTTATCCTAAGGTGAAATTTTGGTACTTTTCGGATAACTTTCATATTTTGATGAATAGTGAAAATTACTAAATTTTAATTAAAAACAACTTTTTTAATAAAAATAATTAATAGTGATAAATTATGAATTTTAGTAGTTTTAAAGTATATTTAGAATATATTTTTACCATTTAATATAATGTTGGTCATTGGACATAATTTTACAATTAAACCGAACATAAACAAGTGTCAATCTTTTGATAGTTATTACCTCTTAAAAACACGCTTTTTGTTTTGACAGTGGGAATTAATATTAAATTAATTTCGGCCACTTCTGTGTTTTGAATTTAGAAAAATAGATTCCATATTTGGAATCAGGATGTCCAAATTGTGTAAATAGGTAACTTTTATTTTTAGACATTTTGAATAATTACTGTGGTAAATATTTTATTTACCATGGTTAAGGGTAAATCCGGTAAATAAGGTTTAAAAAATAATATTATAATAATACTAAATTACCCTAAAACGTGTCTTAACCCTATTGGTTGATACATGGTCGAACATGGGCATCATTGGGTCGATTTTGGGACCCCATGGATCCACTTGTAAGTGATAATGACACTTTATTTTAATTAAGTCAAAATGAATACAAAAATGACACAAGCATATATCTTTTAGCAAAACAATTGTTACATAAGGTTATATAAGTTGGATTTTAGATTATAAATATTCATTAGAAAGATAAAAAGATTTCCTACATAATTATATTTTATTTATAATTTTTAGACATTAAATAATTTATTTTATTTATGACACAATGATGATGCAGTAATTACTATAATAGTGAAAAATTAAAATAATTGATATTATAAATACCCAAAAAAAATATAATATGAAACTTTTAATTAATTAAACTAAATTTATAGGATAATATGATATATTAGGATTGATTGTATTGACTTTTTTCGAGGTAATCAATCTTTTATGAGTTTCAAAAAAATCAACTATTGAATAGTGTCAAAATTGACATAAAAGAGTTCTTAAAACAAATATTATATTATTAATTGATATTAAATTCCTAAAAATCTAAGGTTCGGCCAAGAGACTTATATCATGATAGGTTAATCATTAATGGACCACTTGGGGGTCGATTGGATGTATATAGTAAGTTTATTAACCATATTATATAAAACTACAAAGAGACATTGTAAAAGTGAAACTAATTAACTTAGAGTTAATACTTAAAGATAAGGTTAATATAAGTACCCAAACCTGTCTAACTTCTATTGGTTGAGTTTTTTTCGACCTATCCCCACCTTAACATTTAAATAATCAACTTTGGAGCCATTAGAAACCGAATATGAATTTATTATAAATTAATATTTCTAGCTTTTCCAAAGGTGCCCCTCACCCCTCTTATAAAAGGGCACTCCTCCTTCTCATTTCTTCACACATCTAAAGCCTTTTGGTTCGGCCAAACTCTGCCCAAATACTCTCACAACATCCCTCACTACAACCTAGAGGCCTTAGTTTGATCAGAAAGCCAACCTAAGGAGCCCTTTTGATCAAATCAAAAGGAAGAACCCGAAGAAGAGGTAATGATTTCACCACCCTTTTCTAAGTTCATTTCTTCTTCCACTTCTTCTTCCTTTGTTCTTACCATTCTAAAATAATAACTCCAGTATCTCACATATACTGTGATGTTATTATAAGTATGGTACAACCATATTCAGTATTCTATCCACCCTTTTGAATAACATGTCACCATACGTGCGTACGTACGGCTTACCGTCTCCACGTCGTGGTGTAATTGTTATTCAATATAATATTATTTGGATGGGTATAATAATGATGTGTAACTCATGTAAATAATAAATATAACATGTTAATGATTCTGTATATATGATATAACATTCATTTATATATTATTTTAATATCAAAAGAATGATATTGTCGCTCGTGCGTACGTACGGACTACCGTCTCCACGAACGCGATGAGATTCATTCTCCATCGTATCCATTCAAGTATAATTATCATTTTATGATTTAAAAATGATTTTTAAGGACTTGATATCATTCTGGATATGAATAAGATACAACAAACATGGCTTATGTAACAAAACATATAAAATAAAATGAGTAAGTTAACACCCGAAACGATGATAATTCTAAGATATTATTAATAAATCAATGTTAAAAGATCATATATGATATCATATTAATATATATGATTCTTGTATAATTTAATAACAATTATTTCACCATTATACAGGAGGTTAACCTACCCCAACAAAGGAAAAGTACAAGGTAAGGGTTATTTCACAATCTCTTCATTATCCGAGGTTGTTTATATGTAATAATCTACTGGGATCTCTTTATCATCCACATCCATGTTTCTTAAAAATGTATTTCAAAACATTTTTACTATTTACAAGAATATGGGTTAAAGTCATTTATACCCTTTTTTGACTTTTTATAAGAGGTTTATAAAGGAATCTTTCCGTCGTTTTCAAAACAAGGTCCTTTTTAACCTTTTCGACAGAATTGAGGTAAGAATGTTTTTTTAACTTATATGGCGGGTGCGGTTATTTTACGCCGTTATAAAATCTTCAAAGCTTTCCTTACAAGCTTATAAGAATATTTTCAAAGAAAATGTTTTATTTTATATGGATCTTAAATGATTTCAAAATAAAAGGAGATACTTCTTTAAAAAGAATTTTGATTTCATCTATGTCAACATCCATTGATGGATTTTAAGATTATTTGAAGTTGATTTATTATGATACAAAACTTCTATATTGTATTGAAGGTTTTGTGATATGTTTGACTGTGGATGTGCTATTTTTATACCATTCATAGTTTATTGTGAAAGTATTGACATTTCGTATGCTAGTTTTAATACGAATGTTTATGTTATGTTTAAACCTTTTCATATGGGAATGCATTGGACTTAATAAGTGATGGGTGGAGCCCGCTATAGCTCCTCGATGCATCGGTAGGTCTCATGAGACAAACTAGTGTCTTGGCACAAGGCCTTGACAAAATCTTATTTGTAGTCTTGGCACGAGGCCTTGGCTATGTGGTTATGATAGTCTGGCATTATGCATTCCAACATTATGAAAGTGGTTATTGATTTTTGCATGTGATTATTCGATTAGTAGAATATCCATGTGAATAAGTAAATGGAATTATTTCATTTTATTTATGCCATACTATGTTAAATGTTCAAGTTTAAAAGGCTTTTGTTTTAGTTATACATTGCCTTAAATGTTTATTTTTATTTATGAAAGTTTCCTCTATATTGTTATCCTTACTGGGCATTTGAGCTCACCCCTTTTCTATGTTTTATTTTTCCCAGGTAGTGAAGAAGTAAATTATGAATGAATTGCAGGGATATTATGAGGGGTTAATAGTGTGGATATGAAGACTTTGTTGTTGTAGTAGTTTTTCACTTTGAAATGTAATGTAAAACTTTATGATTATATCTAGTGTTTCCAAGGCTACTAAACCAATCGGTCTTTCGGGATTTGATCTTTCTTGTGATCATGCCAATGTTATGTAATTAATGCACCGACTCTGGGCAGCTGGGGTCGGGGCGTTACAGTTGGTATCAGAGGAAGTTTAGTACAAACCTTGGAAGCTAGATTTAGATAAACTCTGATTAGAGCACGTAGACCTAAGATGAACTTTGAGGATTAGTATAGAAGAACTTCCTAGAATTTTGGTATTGTAGAGATTTTGTGAGTTTTCCGAGCAATACATCCCTGTCTGGATACGAGCAGGTAGAGGCGGCTCTGGCACAGATGTACCTAGGGGTAAAACCCGAAAACACCGCTTTGAGCTAGACTCGAACGGGAACTGGTGCACGACAACGGGCCTTGCTGCACTCTTGGTTACGACACTCCCGGGGGATATGCTTAGGATAACTCTCATTTTCTTTACAAATCATTATGAAGGGTTTATGAGTATATACTTCCTCAAAGAAAACATTCTTATGATTATGAATTATATCCATAAATAGTTCAATTTATGTTAGGTGTTTTATAAGTATGGGATTATGTATTTTGATTCATAAACTGATCTAGTTTATGCCATTGTTTAGAAATGGCGCCCAGTAGAAGGAATGAGAACTCCAAAAATGCACATGATCCAAAGAGAAGGAAGGATCATATCTTTCATGGTCTTAAGCTAGAATTTATAAGAGAAATAGTCTCCCATGTATTATCATCATATGAAGAAATAATATTATGTATTTTACTGAGTCCTATGGATTTGAAGGGAAGCAAGAGAAGAAAAGGATAGAAGAGAGAAAGATGGATAAAGGGAAGAGGGAAAAGAAGAATTTTCCCATATGTGGTAACTGTGGAAAGAAACACCCTGGAACTTGCCTGAAAGGAATGGGAGTTTGTTATAAGTGTGGAGGAAAAGGGCACAAAGTACGTGACTACAAGGGTAAGAAAATGGTTTTAAATGTACAATGCTTCATTTGCAAGGAGTTTGGACACTACGCGAACCTATGCCCCAGTCATCAGACTATGCCGCAAATGATGCTATTGGATAATAATCAAGTTATGATACTACCACATATGAAGAGGAATGATTAGAGTTCTTATGTTGATTATGCCAATTGTGTGTTGTATCAACAATGTACTTGTTATAATAATTATGGAGTATATAAGGATTGTACTGCAGTACTATTTCATTAAGGACTTGAGATTGTGTGGAACAAAGAAAAGTGACTCAATAGCAGGATAAATTTTTGGAAAATATATGGTTGAGGGAATGATAAATCATAATATAGTTCTGATACTGAGGTAGTGATTTTGGAATAATATGTGATTGTATTGGATAAATTATATTGGATATTCTTGACTACCCTGGAACTGATTAATGATTTGTATATTCCATCATTGTTGGGGTTTAAAACATTTTTGGATTAATGAAGTATATCCAGCTTTCTATATGGAATAAGGGAGCATGAATGTAATCAATAAGGAATATGGTAATTCAGGATGTTTCGGTGTATTAAAAGAATACATGATGAAGGTATTCATATGCTATTATGGGGTAAAAAGGTTCTACATTATGTTTACCTTACTTATAAATGTTGGACTGTAAGTTTGGATAGAATTATTTTGGATAGCTCTAGTTTGGATTATTTTGGATTGCCATAAAAGGACAACCCGGAGGTCGGGCGGCAACCCGGAGGTCGGGCGGCAACCCGTCGCGTCCGGCAAGGCTGTGAGACTTGAACCCGCAACCGAAGGGCGACAAGGGTGTATCACCTACCACTGGCCCACGAGATGTCCTGGATTAAATAATGTAGTTTTTATTAAAAGATCTTGTAGATGAATTATAAATTCGTTTATTTTGGAACCCTATACGAATAGTGTAAATAGAATTTTTTTTACATTCTATTATCTTTTAGAGTGAAAGATGAGTTTGTGGTAGAAATTTATTAATGGATAAAACTCTAATTATAAAGTAAGTATATCTCCTTATGATCTTAGCCAATCTCATAAATAAATTCCTCAATATTAAGAAAAGCAACTTAGAACAAAAATGTTTTCCTAGATGGTACCTTAAATCGTCACTAATTTATGGCTTTGAGATTGTTGGCCTTTTCATAGCCATGTTCTCTACCACTCTCCGTCAGATAATTGATGGTTAGATTTCTCTTCCATATCCATATTTTCCTACATGGAACCCTAGTATGTGTTATTTTCGGTAATCTTCATACTTTTGACTCTTTATTTTAAATAGAGGCCTCATTAATTCATTTTTCGATGTGGGATTTCAACTAAGATATTTTGAAATGTAAAAAATGTGTTATCCTAATACCCTATGTTTTGTTGAACCAATAGTATTTCAAATCATCATAGATTGATGAATTTAAGGACCTCAATTTTATACTTGTTTGTGATTGATGACCTCAATCACTACCTTTAAATATTTACGTTTTTCCTCTAATTATATGTCTCTAAATGCCACCAATGTTCTCCTAATCGAGATCATAATTTGGTGGTGACCCTTTCATTTCTCTTTTCCTCATATTAAGAATAAATTTTAGTAACCCAATTTCTGATGTGGGTTTTCCCACAAATATATTTTCTATTTTCAACCTTTTATTTTCTAAGAACAATTTCAAATTGCGAGGACGCAATTTATTGAAGGAGAGGAGAATGTAACACCCCAAGATTTCATAGTGTGTTATTTCTTCAAAATAATTCAATAACTTGCACTACACGCAACACCGAGTTCAAGTGCACCATGACTTACCAAACAAGCCGTTCAAAAGAGGTTATGAATAGTATTAACTAAATTTTAAACTTTATATAATCCTTATAATTTTAGAATCCATATTATGAGTTTCTTAGATATAATGCAAGAACAAATTCATTTTCAGTATTGCACTTTTATCAACTTTAATAGTGAACCCCTTTTAAATACTATATTTTAAACTTTTTGACTAAATGGGGACATCAAAAATTTAAAATGAAACATCCCAAGCTTCTACGGTACGCTTCTCTTTGAATAATGTGATAGCGTGTGTTGTACGCAACACCGAGTTCTAACAACCAATTAAACTAGCCGTTATGAATAGTAATAACTACTTTTTAAAATTATATATATTTTATATTTCAAAATGGACTTCATTTTTTGGATTCGGAATATCTAATTTATCCTAAGGTGAAATTTTGGTACTTTTCGGATAACTTTCATATTTTGATGAATAGTGAAAATTACTAAATTTTAATTAAAAACAACTTTTTTAATCAAAATAATTAATAGTGATAAATTATGAATTTTAGTAGTTTTAAAGTATATTTAGAATATATTTTTACCATTTAATATAATGTTGGTCATTGGACATAATTTTACAATTAAACCGAACATAAACAAGTGTCAATCTTTTGATAGTTATTACCTCTTAAAAACACGCTTTTTGTTTTGACAGCGGGAATTAATTTTAAATTAATTTCTGCCAATTCTGTGTTTTGAATTTAGAAAAATAGATTCCATATTTGGAATCAGGATGTCCAAATTGTGTAAATAGGTAACTTTTATTTTTAGACATTTTGAATAATTATTGTGGTAAATATTTTATTTACCATGGTTAAGGGTAAATCCGGTAAATAAGGGTTAAAAAATAATATTATAATAATACTAAATTACACTAAAACGTGTCTTAACCCTATTGGTTGATACATGGTCGACCATGGGCATCTTTGGGTCGATTTTGGGACCCCATGGATCCACTTGTAAGTGATAATGGAACTTTATTTTAATTAAGTCAAAATGAATACAAAAATGACACAAGCATATATCTTTTAGAAAAACAATTGTTACATAGGGTTATATAAGTTGGATTTTAGATTATAAATATTCATTAGAAAGATAAAAAGATTTCCTACATAATGATATTTTATTTATAATTTTTAGACATTAAATAATTTATTTTATTTATGACACAATGATGATGCAGTAATTACTATAATAGTGAAATATTAAAATAATTGATATTATAAATACCCAAAAAAAATATAATATGAACCTTTTAATGAATTAAACTAATTTTATAGGATAATATGATATATTAGGATTGATTGGATTGACTTTTTTCGAAGTAATCAATTTTTTATGAGTTTCAAAAAAATCAACTATTGAATAGTGTCAAAATTGACATAAAAGAGTTCTTAAAACAAATATTATATTATTAATTGATATTAAATTCCTAAAAATCTAAGGTTCGGCCAAGAGACTTATATCATGATAGGTTAATCATTAATGGACCACCTGGGGGTCTATTGGTTGTATATAGTAAGTTTATTAACCATATTATATAAAACTACAAAGAGACATTGTAAAAGTGAAACTAATTAACTTAGAGTTAATACTTAAAGATAAGGTTAATATAAGTACCCAAACCTGTCTAACTTCTATTGGTTGAGTTGTTTTCGACCTATCCCCACCTTAACATTTAAATAATCAACTTTGGAGCCATTAGAAACTGAATATGAATTTATTATAAATTAATATTTCTAGCTTTTCCAAAGGTGCCCCTCACCCCTCTTATAAAAGGGCACTCCTCCTTCTCATTTCTTCACACATCTAAAGCCTTTTAGTTCGGCCAAACTCTGCCCAAATACTCTCACAACATCCCTCACTACAACCTAGAGGCCTTAGTTTGATCATAAAGCCAACCTAAGGAGCCCTTTTGATCAAATCAAAAGGAAGAACCCGAAGAAGAGGTAATGATTTCACCACCCTTTTCTAAGTTCATTTCTTCTTCCACTTCTTCTTCCTTTGTTCTTACCATTCTAAAATAATAACTACAGTATCTCACATATACTGTGATGTTATTATAAGTATGGTACAACCATATTCAGTATTCTATCCACCCTTTGAATAACATGTCACCATACGTGCGTACGTACGGCTTACCGTCTCCACGTCGTGGTGTAATTGTTATTCAATATAATATTATTTGGATGGGTATAATAATGATGTGTAACTCATGTAAATAATAAATATAACATGTTAATGATTCTGTATATATGATATAACATTCATTTATATATTATTTTAATATCAAAAGAATGATATTGTCGCTCGTGCGTACGTACGGACTACCGTCTCCACGAACGCGATGAGATTCATTCTCCATCGTATCCATTCAAGTATAATTATCATTTTATGAATTAAAAATGATGTTTAAGGACTTGATATCATTCTGGATATGAATAAGATACAACAAACATGGCTTATGTAACAAAACATATAAAAGAAAATGAGTAAGTTAACACCCGAAACGATGATAATTCTAAGATATTATTAATAAATCAATGTTAAAAGATCATATATGATATCATATTAATATATATGATTCTTGTATAATTTAATAACAATTATTTCACCATTATACAGGAGGTTAACCTACCCCAACAAAGGAAAAGTAAAAGGTAAGGGTTATTTCACAATCTCTTCATTATCCGAGGTTGTTTATATGTAATAATCTACTGGGATCTCTTTATCATCCACATCCATGTTTCTTAAAAATGTATTTCAAAACATTTTTACTATTTACAAGAATATGGGTTAAAGTCATTTATACCCTTTTTTGACTTTTTATAAGAGGTTTATAAAGGAATCTTTCCGTCGTTTTCAAAACAAGGTCCTTTTTAACCTTTTCGACAGAATTGAGGTAAGAATGTTTTTTTTAACTTATACGGCGGGTGCGGTTATTTTACGCCGTTATAAAATCTTCAAAGCTTTCCTTACAAGCTTATAAGAATATTTTCAAAGAAAATGTTTTATTTTATATGGATCTTAAATGATTTCAAAATAAAAGGAGATACTTCTTTAAAAAGAATTTTGATTTCATCTATGTCAACATCCTTTGATGGATTTTAAAATTATTTGAAGTTGATTTATTATGATACAAAACTTTTATATTGTATTGAAGGTTTTGTGATATGTTTGACTATGGATGTGCTATTTTTATACCATTCATAGTTTATTGTGAAAGTATTGACATTTCGTATGCTAGTTTTAATACGAATGTTTATGTTATGTTTAAACCTTTTCATATGGGAATGCATTGGACTTAATAAGTGACGGGTGGAGCCCGCTATAGCTCCTCGATGCATCGGTAGGTCTCATGAGACAAACTAGTGTCTTGGCACAAGGCCTTGACAAAATCTTATTTGTAGTCTTGGCACGAGGCCTTGGCTATGTGGTTATGATAGTCTGGCATTATGCATTCCAACATTATGAAAGTGGTTATTGATTTTTGCATGTGATTATTCGATTAGTAGAATATCCATGTGAATAAGTAAATGGCATTATTTCATTTTATTTATGCCATACTATGTTAAATGTTCAAGTTTAAAAGGCTTTTGTTTTAGTTATACATTGCCTTAAACGTTTATTTTTATTTATGAAAGTTTCCTCTATATTGTTATCCTTACTGGGAATTTGAGCTCACCCCTTTTCTATGTTTTATTTTTCCCAGGTAGTGAAGAAGTAAATTATGAATGACTTGCAGGGATATTATGAGGGGTTAATAGTGTGGATATGAAGACTTTGTTGTTGTAGTAGTTTTTCACTTTGAAATGTAATGTAAAACTTTATGATTATATCTAGTGTTTCCAAGGCTACTAAACCAATCGGTCTTTCGGGATTTGATCTTTCTTGTGATCATGCCAATGTTATGTAATTAATGCACCGACTCTGGGCAGCTGGGGTCGGGGCGTTACAATTTCATATGTTTTTTGTTCGAACGTTACCAAAGTAGTAAGGGGTTTATGTTACAGGCTCACTGTTTATTGGGATGGGCTCTGATTATGTTATTGATGATAAATTTTTATGATATAACTCCCTATAACCTCATAAATTTTCTTATCCTATTATTATTTATGAATATTGCATGTTTTTTTCATTTTTATCTGTATAATAACTCAACAAAAAAAAATATTTTTAAGAAAAACAAACATTATTTAAGACATAGGTCAAAAATATTTTCCTTCCATGTTCATGATCTCTTTAGATTTATTTTCAAGAATATTTTTTATAATATCATATGTATAGAATAAATTTTACCCATTTAGTATTTTTTATATATTTTTTAAAATGACTTTTCTTGTCATTTTTGGAATGAATTACTTTTGTGCTTTAAAATAAATGTGAAATGAATATTTTTTTTAATATACAGAAATGATTTTAATTTCCCCCCATAATGACCATTCAGTGCTTTCAAGCTTAAATTACATTATTTCAAGGTAATATTTGTATATTTTTTTCCATATTTTTTTTAAAATAATTTCTATTTAAAAGAATCATTTTCAAAATGAAAAGGCTATCATTGTCAAGAAATATTCCATGAGATATTTTAAAGGAATTTTTATTTATCATAACATTCATTGATGTTACTTTTGTTTTACTACGAATATGATCCATGTATATTATAGTTATTATTTATTTAAATGGTATAATATATCTTTCTAGTGACGTTTATGAAACATATTTAGTTTCCATAGGTTATGTGTTGATGAATTATTTATGTGATTATGAAACCCATTATTTTCCATGGATTAGGATATATAATGATTATTTTATAGACCTATAGAGAACAAATAAATGGAATATAATTATATTATGGATGGTAATAGAATTATATATCCCTTCAATGCTTTGGATAATGATAGATATCCCCTGAGATATTAACAATAATATCAGGGAATATACAATATTCAGTACAAGAATCTATCCAGCATAATAGTCATGGGTGTGAAACTTGATTAAGGATATGATGGAATGGGTAGTGAAAAATAACTACACTATTATGATCTTAGAAGTGTTCCTAGAATATGGAAATTATACAATAACCTTTTTTCATGTTAGAAAATTATGTCTTCTTTCAATGTTACACTCTCTTGGATTATGTTCGTTGATTCATTTTTTTCATGTCTTATTAACTACCATGGTTTATTCCATGACTCAAGATTGTGATATTTTATATCCATGGTAAGATTTTTAATATTTATGATTAGGTTATCAAACCCTTATTCTCATGTTTTGATTTGGTGATCATTTTTATATTCCTCGTTTACCCATATTGAGAATAATTACTCCACCATTCTTATATTTCATTTCACTATGTTTTGAAGAAAATATATGAATTTTATATGTATAGGATAAATGATATTTATAAATAAAATAGTTGGAGATGATTAATATAATATATTGAAAACATTTTTCTATACCCAGGTTTCCAATGACACTAAAACAATATTATTAAGACAAGTATATTAATGTTATGTAATGAATATTAATATACTAAGATGTTATATTTATGTATTAAAAATATTGGATTGATATATTTGGAATAAGGGAAATGTTTAGTGACTTTTTTAAATTAGGATGAGAAAACATTAGTGAGAGCTATTAGGATAATCTTATGAATATGGGACTTTCCTATGTTATGGTAAATAATAGTGTTTTTTTACATAGAAAAAATCTTTTTCTGGATACTACAAGTCGTTTTTTGTTTTCTATAGATGTATATAGGGGAAATAACCTTGAAACGAATAGGTCCATTAAATCTTGATCATCATTTTGGTGCACTTTGAGTGTTTCTTTTTTTTCTTCTTGGTTTTGAAACTCCTTCGTGAAATTATTTGGGTAAATTAAATATTTTATTTTTTGAACCATTATGATGGATTTGATTAGATGAATACAATGAATGAACTGTATTAAACATAATGTATAATTTTATGAAAAAAATTTGTCATGAATTATACATCTAATGAATTATTTTCACTGTTTTATGAGTTATCAATCAAATTAATGATGTTTGTTGGTGACACATACAGTTTTGTTTTTAATTTTGTATTGAATATTGAGTGATAATGTTTCTCTTGTAATTATTATGATATATTAATGATGTACCAAATTTGAGCTCATTTATATGAAATATTATATATCAGGAAATGTCTCAAAAATTTTAATTCAAAAATTCAACTACTATATGTTTCATTAGTAGTGAAAACATCTAATGGTATGATGATCCCACCTCAATCCTATGATTATTTTCAAATATATATTTATTGGAATATACTTCATAAAAATCTCATTATTCTTTCTAATATTGAAATTTTTTTATCTAATGCATGGATTGTATTTCGTTACATAATTCAAACATTAGATTCCATGGAAGGGAAGTTAAATATGATATAAAAAACAAACCTATTATTATCTATTAGTGTGACAAAATATAAAAATCCATTTGAAATTATGTCCATTATATGGGTCTTAATTCCAATTTAGAAGGGGTTCTTATCCATGTTAGTTAGGTAGATACAAAATATCTAATATATACCAATTGTGTGTTATTTTATTGATGTTTTCCCAATGTGTTTTATAGTATTCCTCTAAATAATGAATTTTATTTTCTAATAGAACTCATAACTTGTGCCATACCAGTTTAAAAGACATTGTATAGATTTTCCCCTATGGTTTTGTAGTAATTGAAGTAGCCAATCAAGGATAATACTTACATAGGATTATTTTTATCACATAGATGACCTTGGGGTGAACATGTACTTTTTTACGAATAATTATAGATTAATGTGACTATATATTGACTATGGAGAACATTAAAAGATAAAAATAAATAATTAGTATCATCTTCCCAATATTGATGAGTTGTTTGATTAACCACATAGACCACAATACCATTACATGAATGACTTTTATTCTTGGTACCATCCATTGAGGTTCAAGAAGGGGTATGTAACCAAAAAATCATTCCATACAAGGTATGGACACTATGAATTTATAGTGATTCTATTTAGACACAGTAATTCCCCTACCATATACATGGATTTAAATAATATTGTCTTTAGAGAAAACCATTATTAGTTTGTGGCCATCATTATAGATGATGTTATCAAATATTTTAAGAGAATGGAATAAAATAAATATCATTTGAAGATTTTTCAAAAGATACTACATAATGAGAGTATGTGTGAAAAAATTACCGACTATTATTTTTTTCTATAAAAAGATTCATTTTGGGGTCATATAATATTAACCAAGCATATATTTGTCAATCTATGAAATATAGAAGTTATTAAAAAATTTCATATAACAACCACTATGACTGAGATGTTATGTTTTTTTGGATTGGATAGATATTGTGGATTATTATGGAATATTTATCATTCATATCTAATCCACTCACTATGTTAACTCAAAATGGAGAAAAGCTCCATTATAAAGATTCATTTTATGAAACATTCATGAAATTTAAGAGAATGTTAGTTATTTTAGATTTCCATATACTACCCACAATGGGAGAAGCGTTTTTTTCAATATAGTGATGCATAAAAGATAGTAATGGAAAATTTCCTCATGAATAAAGATATAGTGATAGCTTGTTCCACGGGAAAATGAAGTTTGAAGAGAAAATTTTCCCAACTCATGTTTTGGAGTTTATTATTGTAATTTTTTCACCAAATTTATATATTTAATATATTTATAGAAAAAGGTGTGACTTCTATACTGTTCATAAATTTTTAAATTATATATTTACTCAATAGGGTAGAGTATGCACGAAAAAAGACTCTCAAGTTGATCATAGCTTATTACTACTCAATAAAGTACAAACATGGGTAATAATACAATGTGGATGATAAGATGTATTCACATATAAATTTTGGATAAATTTATTTTAGAATTTTTCATGCTTTATTGGATTGTACAATGTGTTCTGGGTTTTTATGTAGAAAATTCGAAGTCAATAATCAAAGGCGTAGATGTGGGAAAAACAAAAAAAAATTAGATTTTACATTCTATGAAACTCGTTCGAGATTTGTGTTCCTTGAGGTTGAAAAACACTGAACTGATGGTCACCCCATGTAAAAATTTACAATATGTAAATCAAATTTACAAGATGTGATAATAATATCATAACTAATGATATTTCATGATATGAAAAATTTGAAACCTAAATCCCGATAAAGATACTAACCATGAAGCTTGGGAGATGCAAGATCATTAGAGGCCTTTTCGGATCTTATATACACAATGTAAAATCCACTTACATGTCATGTAAATATCATAACAGTGTATTTTAAAACATTCACACAATATGAATCATTCACATATCATGAATCTCATAAGACTATAAATATACTAGAACCTCAATAATAAAGAAGAATCAAGCCATGAAAGTTGAACACTTTTATTACTTCTTAGTTTCTCTCCTATTATTTTCCAAAAATAGTTGTATTTATTTTCCTTTCCAGATTTAACCATTAAATTATTGTTTCCCACTATTCCAAGACTAGTTCATTGTGTTTTGTTATTATAGTGTTAGAATTAGTTTCCAAATTCCATTAACTTCAATTAGGTATGTTTTATTCATTTTTAATTTATAAAAATAAGTATTTTGTAGATTTCAAATTATTTCAATTATACATTTTAATAAATTAAGATGTTTAATTATATTTTTCAAAATTATACATATTCATTTATTTTTATTATTGTTTCATTCAAAACTAATTATTTTAGGGTTAGGTGTTAATAGAAAGGTTGTATTTAAACCCAATAAATCTCTAAATAGAAAATTGGTAGCCCTGTTGATTGTAAGTAGGATAAAATATTGTTTATTTCATTATTTTTCACAAACAAATTCATGGGACGTGTAATCAAAAGACCCTAACCTAGTTGGAGTTGTGAAATCTAAGACCAGTAGCCAGGGATAATTTATTCCCTTGAAGATAATCATATTGCCTCTAGGTTTTCTACTATCATTGGAAAAAAGAATATTTTCAACATAAGTATATCTAATTTGTATGTCCCTGACCAACAAGCTGGCTTTTCACAACTTCACAACTTAATCCATATGTCGATCCAATGAACGAATTATGATTACTATTTTCCCAAATTCCTAAATTTGACACTTATACATTTTCTCTTTCTTAATTGAAACTCATTATATATTACTTATTTAAGACCAAACCAAATAGAAGTCCTGAGGAATCCTTCCATATGTTTCATATTGGTAGATTTATATCCTTCCAGCCTATTCCTATAGGATTGACCATGAACTGCTTCTATGCTATGTCTTTTTAGCTAGTGTACATAAAGATAATATAAATTATAATTTGATGCACATATTTGGGGAATCAAAAACATTGTGCTTCTGGTCAGGTGATGATGCTTTAACTAAAAATTTTCATTATAGATTTGCTAATACATGGATATTAAAAGCTAAAATATTTATTGATTTATAAATGATGGAAATAAAAATCCAAAAGGAAATAGAGAAATATTATCATATAAAAATTAATTTTCAACTATCAATCCAAATGAATATTAAAGTTGTGTAATAGTAAGATGTAGAGTTGAAAAATAAAAATAAAAAATGTTCCCATGTTCAACTATGATTGTGATGGAATGATAAGTATCAATAATAAATTATTTGTTCTTTCTACATTATATTTTTTTTGATGGAGATGTTGGATTCAACTCATAGTTCATCATTCTTGAGTCATCAAGGATATATGAATTTGTATAGAGATACGAAAGAGTATATCCTATGGGAAAACATTATAAAATATAATAAAATTTCTATTTCTTAGTGGTTAGTATATCAAAACATTAAGGTTGGAAGACAAAATTTGAAGGGGATGTTACCACCATTAACTATACATGAAATAATATAGGAAGTCATTAAAATATAATGATTCATAAAAATATCCAAATTATAAAAATGATATATTTTATTTTGGTTGTATTTGATCACCTTATGATTTCATCATGTCTAATTTCTATCTGATAAGATTTATCTTTTGTTTATACAAAAATAATATACAATATATAATTTTTAAGGTCACTTGGAGTCCTATATTCTATTGTATCAGATCTGAATATGAGTATTACCTTGAATTTTGGGCTAAGTATTTCATAAATTGTGGATTTAGAGTTGTGTTTTAGTAATTATTACCATCCTCATACATATAGTCATTTGGAGGGAAATATTTAAATAATTAATTTTGTACTGAATTCATATTTTATCGATCTAAAAGGATTCTTGGATCAACAAATTCCTCTAGTTGAGTATTCATACAAAAATAGATTTCACTCAAGCATCCAGAAAGATCCTCATTAAAACTATTTGGAAACAAGTGTAGAAGTAAATCCTTCTTGGATGAAGTTTGACGAGGAATTATTTTAGAACTTAAGCTAGTGGGGGAAATTGAAGATAATGTTAAATATATTCTACAACACATCAAGAATGATCTAAGTTAATATATGGTTATATTGAAAATCCATCAATAAAATTTGGAATTCAAAATTGGTGAGAAGGTATTTCTATGATTTTATCCATGGAAATTGTTTATGAAATTTCTACTGAATGGAATGTTGATAGTTTGTTATATTTTCCTCTTAGATATTCTTGATTGAGTTGTGAAACTAACATATCATTTGGTATTTCTACCAAACCTCTCCCATGTTCATGATATGTTTTATGAATATCTCTTTATTAATTAAAAACAAGATCCATCACAATTTATAAAATAATTGGTTGTAACTTTATATAATATTATTTTATATGTAGAACTAATTCTATAATTATAGGACCATATCGATAATGTTATACTGAACAAGACTAGTCATCTAGTTAAATTTATATACTGGAAATATAAATTATATGAATCTACATGGGAACCCATGGATGTGATGAAATAAATATATTTTAATTTTTTTATCAGTGTGATGGTGTTTGGACCCCAAAATTTATTTTTTGGTAGTTATAATGAAACACCCCATGATTTTATAATATATATGTCTTCAAATAACATTATTTTCCTTGATTTATGTGATACAATAAACCCAAATATATACCATAAAATTTTCCATGTATTATTTTTGGATAATATATGGATTGATTTCAATACCATGTGTTGATATGGCGTGTGATTCTGGGGCCTGGTGTGTCTAGAACAAATAGTTGAAAAATATTGAGGTATTTAATGACACATGCATGCAGTGTTCCTGAAAAATTGTAATAACTCCCAAATGAGTGCTTGGATCAAAAATATGAGTGAACAATAGAATATAGAACAATGAATTTACCATAGGAACGACCTAAATTTTGTCAGAATGGTTCATCCGTAGACAAAATCATCGATTACGTAAACATAAATAAAATAATTTTTTTTATTTCATTATCTTAGTATCTCATAATAAAATACTCGAGTCGGAAATATGAGGCCTCTATTGAGTTTTCAATGTGGTGTTTTCCCTAGGTGTGACATAACATTGGGTGACAATGTTCGTTTGTGTAAAAATGTCATGGGATGTATTGGGAATAAAATAATATAATAAAAAATATTATTTTGTTGACACAATAAATTTTTCTCTAATAATATTATTATGTCAGAATTCAATTGTTAGATGAATAATGATGGAATATATGATGATCCTTTTGAGAAAACATTTGAAGAATTCTCATGAACAAACAACGACATATCATGGATCGACAATCAGTGCAAGAACAATTTTATGGAACCTCACTTTAGAATACAATGCAATGATCGTTCTTCATCAGAAACTAATACAAATTGAGGTAGGGTTTGTTTTTAAATTAAATTAATTCCCTTTTATTAATTATTATGATGATAAAAAATTAATCTATTAACAGATCGGTTCACAGATCCATCACCATTGAGGATGAGTTTGTTACAGAGTAAATTGGGAAAATTATTTATAAATTGTGATGCAAATTTTATTATGTAGATGAATCTAGATCGACAAGAACGTTGGCCGAGATTCATTCCCCTCAGTTTTTGTGGGTTTTCCACAATTAATCATTCATCACAAGAATTTTTTTTTGGAATGTGACTCAATATTTCCCGATCAATCGATCATTGCGAACCCATTTCTTAGGGAAATGATTCGATATCATAGCATTGTGATCGACAATTCAAGATGGATGTGTTAAGATGGAGATGGAGCCAACTATATAACATATTATTACTGATTTCAAATTCTTCAGTGTGTATGTAAGAACAATGTTTTGATCTGATTCATGAGCTGATCTAGGGATGGAACACATTGTTTGGTGAGGGTGAGGCATGTGAGACTATAGATCATTGATTTCGTGGTAAATTGATCACCAAATCGAAGGAAGAGCACTATAAAATATGCTCAAAGGATTAACATAAGTTATGGAAAATCCCAAAGAAGAATGTGTGTAATTCGAGATTACAGAGCATGTGGGTCCCCTAGATGCGGTGCAAGGGTTTGGCTGGAGTTACGAACCACACAATGTGTGACCCCTATTACAAGGTGTGTGACCGTACTTGGATGACTCGATGTGTAATCTAGAGAGTACCCGAAAACATGTAACAATGCACATCAAGATGGAATTCCATGTAATTAGACACAAACATGACTTGGCATACAAAGATCAGTAAATAAACATGACATTGGTACATAGACAAGGCTATGAAACATGAGAATAAAACCTTGTGTCTCTACACAAAATGTACATATCCTACACACCATGTATATAAAAAATACAATACGTGTGTGGTTTTTGAACACATGAATGACTTTGGAGAGTAGAACACACCATATACCTCCTAAGAAACACGGTGTAATCCTATGAATAATGATGTAGGCTCTTCATTTTCCTAGTTTGGACAAGTATCGGTTGATTGCGTTAACATGATACATTTTTTGAGGGTTCATTATGGCATTACAACCACATAAAAGTATTTTAATCCCTACAAGAGGTCAATTCATAAATAGATTATAGTATCCCTCCCCGAGACTGGATTACAATCCTATATCACACCTCAAGGAGTCGGGGGTAATCATGTAACCAACTTGAGTAGGGAACTGATCCTCTATCTAGAGGGCCTCATCAGTTGGGTTTGTGGTATCCCCCATTGTGTCTAGGCATGCCCCCCAATGCAGCGGGTTGATCTAGATTGGGTACGTGGTAACCCACAGTAAGTCTGGGTGTTATCTGTGGTGTCCCCCAGCCAGTTCTGGGTGTGGCGCCCTATGGTTGAAAAATAGTCCTACATGGCCAATACCTTTTCATTTGGATATGGTCAAAATGGGATAGATCTCCCCATGAGTGTCTCTGATGATATCATCTATTGAGGAGTGAGTTATCCTGGAATGAGCGCACTTCATGCAGAATCCATTGGCTAACAGTGGGTTATAGACCGCCAGATGGCATGGTGTCTCACTTGAGTATACCTAGATGTTCCTGATATATGTTATTTATACATTTAACTATCCAGAGATGACTATAAATTAAATTTTGGCATTACTTTGTGGTTTTGGGGTATCCTAATTAGTATTTTTATAGTCATCCCTACATGTGTTTTGACCACACGTGTTGTGTATTTTGTAGATGATCTAACTTTTAACAGAGTCTTGGGTTGAACAGGACCAGACCATTAGTAGAGAGACCATAAAAAACAAGGAGTGTTCCCATGGATTCAGATAACTTCTCTAGTGGATTTACTTACAGGTTAGACTTGTGTTACAGACTCTGTTTGGTTGGATTGGTTTTGGACATATTTACTTTCCAATACATTACCTATCATACTCTATTATTGGATCATTGTGGTATTCATGTTTGGTTTAATTAAATGTTTTTTATATTTTTGATTTTTGTGTCTTATATATGTGTTCATGTGTACAGGTACATTGGCAAATGCCTCCCATTTTTCAGAAATTTCTACCTGGTTCAAGTCAGCAACCGCAAGCATATTGGATGTTGTCTTGGGATAGTAATGAAACGAACCACTCTAAGATGGGTTGTGACAGATTGTTATTATAGGAGTTTTAATTCCACCATAAATCAGGTACGCTATGAGGTTGGTTTGGTGAAACAATGTCAAGTGTTTTGAGATTAATTTTTAGGGCATATACTCCAGTTTGGTTGGGGAAAACGATGTATCTTAGCACCAGGACTCTGATATCTTTCATTTTGACTTGGTACATTAAAAAGTGGTTGTAGGGAATCCAATGGAACATGAATCATATATTAATGGATGTATTTTACTTTTACTTCTAGAGAAATATCTATATATATACTATAACAACCATCGTCCACCATGTTTTATTTTAGGAGGCCTCCACCAAGACAAATAGAATGGATTCCACCACATGATCATTAGGATGATAATCTTAGTTATGATACATATATATAAGGGTATTTACTAGATATATATCTTCTGGTTGATTTTCAGGATATACCACCACCCATCTAGAAAAAGATTCAACTTTAACTACCAGTTGATGGTTCATGTGGGATGAGTGAATTGCACGAGATATAGAGGAATCAACCTGCCATGTCTTAGGGTGAGACATACCCCCAAATGGATGAGAATTATACAGAGTTGGTCACTTATGTTTTCCACCAAATGAGGATGTATTCTCATCAATTGGAAGTACTTATAACGAGTCTTATTAAGGGGTCCATGGGGTGGTGGTATATCTTGGTGACTTAGACTCACAATGAGGAAACTCTCTCATGGATATACCTGAAGTATCTCTTTAGAGAAAATTTCTTTTTTTCAACATTGCAATCATTTCAAATAATATATTTTTCTTTGTTTGTAGTAGGTATATTTTACCATGGTAGAGTATTTAGTGATGTTTATATACCATTTGTGCTACTCCATTGACATGGTACACGACTAGTTTTTCAAGGATCACACCTTTGAGATGTGAATGCACTGGGATGTTAGGGAATAAGTGGTATCCCTTAACATTATATCTATGCTAGGGTACAAAAGTGATCCCTACTAGTGGAGAGTTTTCTAGTGGAGTTGAAAAAGGTAGTTGTAGCTATTAGTGGGAAATAGGTAGTTATGACCTTTGTAGTAGGTAGATGATGATGTTCATAGAGATCCTATATTGTCAATCACTATTATGGGTGATCCCAGGATTCATGGTCAGTAATGCATGTCTTATGATTCTTTTTGGTGTGGAGAGCATACATCACTCGCTACCCTTCTTCTTGTCAAAACTTGTGCATCATACCTTTATATTGGTTCTATGTGATGGAGCATTAAATTGTTTTGGTGGGTGTTAGTGGTGGCATCCGGTGTCCTTATATTCCACTGCTCTTACTGACCAACCCATCATGTCAGACACCATTTTTCTCCTGCACTATGCAGGATCTAGGTCAACATGGGATGGTTTTTTAGTGGGGATTGTTGTAGTCATAGTTTGTGTTCTTCATTGACACTGACTTCTTCTTCTCTTAATCTTTAATCCTTTAATTTTTGGGTTCAATGATTCAACCTACTGATGTGCTCATTTTTTCCTTTTTTATTTTTTTCACCTTTTCGACTTGGTTGTTTTTTTGCTACATTTTTGTTATTTGATTTTCAGTGAGTTATCGGTTCATTATTTTTATGAGAGATGCAGTCTCAGACATAATGATGTCACTAAAGACCTGTGATGTCAAATTTTTTTCCCTTTTCGACAGCAAAGCCACTATTTTATAGCGGTGATGATGGTGTTCATTATGGTTATAAAGGTGGTTTCTTATGAGTGGCTCCCATGGATGGGATGGTGGTATGAAGCTACATTGGGTTGATTTCTGATGTTCCTATTCAAAATATGTGGTGTAATAAACTGTCAGGGTGTGCGGTTCGAGGTAGCTCGCTACTCAAGATTTCATACTTGGGATGTTTGAATTTCAATTTTGAGATATCATTTGTTTCAACTATTTCTTATGAATTTTTAAATTTGTTGGTTTGGTTAATATTTTGTTTTTTTGAGGTTACCACTTACACAAAAAGTGAATTTTATAAAAATACCAACAATTTATTTGAAGGGATAGAGGTGTAGGGATCCCAGGGCATCTCTTGGTTGCCTAGAGACTGGCGGTGTCACTCATGTGGCAGTCGAGGACATCTAACACGATATAAGGGATGTTTGGTCTACAAGGCAGAATATGTGGAAGAGGGGAAGGAAGGGAAACAAGAGGTGGTCAGTGGTTTGACCTATTACCACCACCACCCCAAGGTGGTCCATGCTAGGCTCTGGTAGCTACTGTATAGGGATGAGGACAACTCTAGGTGATTGAGGATTATTACTACACAGTTCCATGTATTATATGAGTTATGATCTCCATCATTTCCACCATGGATGGTGTTTTTATAGACACAGGTTCTAGTCATTTCATTCATTCCACAAATCATGTTCGATACATGGAGATTCTGGTTGAACTATTGACTTGACTCTTACATTCGGGTACTACTTCTGTAGGAGACTCAATGATCAGACATTGGTGTCGATAGTGTGCCCCGACTCTTGGTGGTTATATTTTTGTTTGGGGTATCTCGATAGCGGTGTCGATGCCTTATGACATCATTATTGGTATAGACTGGTTATCCACAGATCATGCAATGATTGATTATTTAGGTGGGGAGTGAGGTGTGTCCATAGTGGTTGAAACAAGTTTTCCATTATTTGTGAAAATAAAATGCAAGCAGTGTTGGTTGGAATCACCCAAAGGAATGTTCATCTGATTACTAGTCAATTGGTCAACCTCACCCTCAGTGCCTTGGATGATATGAGTCCTCAGTTTCCTATTGTGGTGACAGAGTATGATGATGTTTCAACAGAATATGAACCAGGATTACCTTTCCATATGGATATGGGCTTCTGTATTGATCTGCATCATCATAATACATCGATATCTACACCTACATATCAGATGGCTCCCATAGGGATTTGTGAGATGAGGATATATTTTGAGTACTTACAATTAAGGGACTTGTGAGACCTATTTTTTCACCCTAGGAAACCCTACGTTTTGTTTCCTGGAAGGAAAATTAGATCTTGAGGTTATGCAAGGAATATCAGTAATTAAACTTGGTGAACATGAACAATAAGTATCAACTACTGAGGATCAATTACCCCTTTCATCAGTTGAATGAGGTGAGATGGTTCTCGAAGATCGACCTTAGATCAGGCTATCACCATCTATGATTAAGAGATGAGGATATATCAAAGATGACCTTCATATATTATTATAGTCACTATGATTACACGGTAATGATGTTTGGCATGAAGAATATCCAAATAGTGTTAATGTGACTCATGAACCAGATCATCTAGAATTACAAAGACTGTCTCTTGATGGTATTTATCGATTAAATCCTTGACTATTCAGCGTCCAAGAATGAGAACACAAGACACCAGTATATGGTACGAGATACACTCATAAAGAATAAAATATATGGGAAGCTTTTTAAGTGATTTTTGGTATTCTAGAGGTCCATTATCTAGTACATGTTATCTCAGATGTTGGAGCTGTTGTGGATCTAGATAAGGTTGAGGAAGTGGTATCTTGGGATCCACTGAATAGTGTTACCAAGTTGTAGAGTTTCTTTGTTATAGAAGGGTTCTATCAGATGTTTGTAGCTAAACTCCCCAGATTAATAGCACCATTAAAAACATTAACACATATGGGTTACCCTTTTCTATTGATAGAAATAGGCGAGAAATGATTCACTAATACAAGGTAGAGTATAATGAGTGCACCCATACCAAAGTTACTGGAGGAATTCCTTGAGTATTTGGTTTTCTGCAATGCATTAGCAACCAGTCTTGGCTATGTCCTAATTTCGGGGAATGATGTGATTTTTATGGTTCACATTAGTTTAAACCACATGAGAAGAATTACCAGACCCATGATCTTGAGTTAGCAGCAGTATTATTCACATTAAATATGAGGATACACTACTTGATGCGAGGGTAGTTTATCATCTACTCTAATCACAAGAGTATCGAGTATATATTCTCTCAAAAGGATATAAACATGATGAATACGATATGGATATAGTTTTTCTATGACTATGACTCTTTGATTTTGTAAACTCATGGGAAGGGGAATGTGGTGGAATATTATCTCAGTAGCATATCAAATTCACAGTTTTTGAACAAGGAATTAGAGTATTTATCATCATTGCATATATCAAATATGGATAGGGATGGATTAGATTTCCTCTAGTTAATGGTTGTCACTCCTCTAATCTTAGAGTGAGTTATAGAGTCATAGCTTGGGGATACTGACTACGAGATCTTACATGCTCAGATATCTATAGGGCATGCTCATGATGGATATTCAAAAGTTGAGGATCACATAGTTATTTTTCGAGGACACACAATAGTATAGTGGAATTGAATGATGTGTTTTAGATGGAGTTTCATGCACCCAATTTGGTAGTACATTGACAAATGGAGAAGAAGTACCAGAACCTCTGAAGTCAGTTTTGTTGGCCAAGGATGAAGAAAGTAGTTATAGAATTATTTTCTTATATCCTACATTTAACACAAGTGAAGGCTGGGCATCAGGTTCCAGTTGGTTTAGCTCAACCCTTTAAGGTTCCGTAATAGTAGTGATATGGGATATCGATGGACTTAGTGATGGGTTTATTACCTACATCTTGGTGGCACAATTCTATCTAGGTGATCATTGACAGACTAACCCCATTGTCCCACATCCCAGCTATCTGAGAGTGGAGTTAAATAGAGAGTTTGGGATGCTCTTGTATACATGAGATAGTTCGACTCCATGGAGTTACATCAACAACTATTTCAGATCATAACACTCACTTTACAAACCTATTATATAAGGGATTAGGGGAGTTTTTTGGTACCCATCCATGCTTGATCACAATGTTTCTCCCATAGATAGATGACCTGACTGAGTGTACCATTCAGGTTTTAGAGGACATGCTAGGGGAGTACATGTTGGATTTTTTCAATAGGTGGGAGGATCACCTTCCACTGGTGGAGTTTTCATATAAAAATGCTAACTTTACACCATTAGTATGACACCATTGTATACATACTAAGGTTGAACCCACATGTCACCAATTTGTTAGACTGACCCAGGAGAGTTAGCACTCATGGGATCCGATTTGGTATGAGCTACTACATAGAAGGTGAAGATCATTCACGAGAAGATGAAGAATACACAAAGATAATACAGTTCTTATTATGACATGAAGTAGAGGCCATTGGAGATCACGGAATGAGACCGCGTGTTACTTTTGGTTTCACCGTAATGTGGATAAAAGAGACTTGGAATGAGCCGAAAGTTATCCCTTGGGTTTATCGGCCCTGTTCAGATGCTACATGGTGAGGTGGAACACTTCTTAACTATACCACTATAGTAATAAAGGGTACACAAAATCTTCCACATGTCACATATTAGGCGGTATGTGCATGTCCTGTGACACATAATCAACTAGTGTGAGTTGGATGTCATGGATGGAGAAATTTTTTCCACATACTTAGTAGAGATCTAGGATCTACAGGAGAGGATCCTTCCAGGGTGATTGATTTCTTTTAATCATGACCATTGGTTAGATGAGAATATATAAGAGAGAACATGGGAATGAGAGGCTCAGATTCGTACCCAATAACCTATTTTTTAGTATCCCTTATTTTGGTTTTCATGGAATTAAATCCCAAAGGTGAGTAGAATATAGCATCTCAGATTTTCCATTAAATATTTTTTGAGGTTATATATATTGATTTTGTTACTAGGCGCTGAGATGATGTGTGATTATGAGGCCAGCTGTGCCTGGAACAAATGGTTAAAAGTATTAAGGTATTAATAGCACACATATAGGATGTTCCTGAAAAGTTGAATGACTCCCAAATGGGTGACAAATCAATAATTTTAGGGCAAGGTTAAATTACAAACAACTGACCCTAGGCACGAAAAAACTTTTATTGACGGATGACATATATAGGAAAACTCACCTAGCACATAACCATAAAAAAATAATATTATATATTTATTTTAATTTTTAGATACAAATAACTCATGGACGGGGACTTAGATTTGAAACCTAAGATGACTATTGAGTTCATAATGCAGTGTTTTCCCTAGAATCGACCAAATATTGTTTGGTACTGATCATTTGTCAAAATTATAACACGGGGAATAAAATAAATGAAAGAATATAATAAAAAATTATTACTTTATTGAAAAATAACTTTTTATATTTTAAGATGTACTTATTTTGTAATTTCTGGTTTAGTTGCATAACCCTCAAATCTTCAAAGAGCTATGGGAGAAAAAATTTGAATATGTCTCTCAAATAAATGATTATAGATTGTGGACCATTGATTAGCATGTGGTCAATTTGAGGTAACCTCACCACCGAAAATGACAAAACAATTGTTCATCAATAGCTACTGATCTGAATCAAGGTAGGGAATGTGTTCCAATTTTTCTATTCACCATTCAAAATTTATGTGAAGATATTCAAATCAATCAACTGAATGATTGATTTTCAGATCAATAACCATGAGGTATGGATTTGTTATAGGGTAAAATATTGAAATTATTTCTAAATATCTTCATTGATTTTATTATAGATATTAATATATACATACTTGAACATCGATTGAGGTTTGTTATTATCGATTATATATATGTTTTTCTCCCTCGATACATCATTCAATTTTTGTTATTCTTCATTTGGAATGGTACTCAAATATTCCCAATAAATTAATCATTTCATACATGTTTCATGGCGCAACGATCCAATATTATTGATATGGGATCATTACAACATGAAGGGGTTGTGATAATAGAAATAGAGTGAGTTAGACTATAACTGATTCTCAATTTTTCTTAATTTAGAATTCTTCTCTATGAAATGATGAAGGGATGTTTGATCTGATTATCAGGAATATCTGAGGATGGAACATGTTTTTTGGAAAGGTAATGGCATGGGATACCTTGGATAGTTGTTTTCATGGTGAATCGATCAGTGACTCGAAGTAGGATTACCAACCGTGATACGCTGAGGAAAAATAGAGGTTCTAGAAAATACTGAAGAACGCTGAATATAATCTGGGTTTAC
Organism: Viscum album; assembly: GCA_963277665.1. NCBI lineage: Eukaryota > Viridiplantae > Streptophyta > Magnoliopsida > Santalales > Viscaceae > Viscum > Viscum album. The sequence goes on from OY728142.1 coordinate 1,699,668,128, forward strand.
ACAGCGTGTGGTCCCCCAAGCTATGATATTAGGGTTTGGATAGAGATTTGGTCCACCCACCGTGTGACACCTATCACAAAGAGTGTAACCTTCTCCAAATGACTTGACGTGTACTCTAGAGAGTACACAAACATAGGTAATAGTACACAATCAAATGGAACATTGTGTACATAGACACATACATGGCATAACATTAATGTACTGGTACATAAACATGGTTTCAGTACACAGACACGGCCAAGAGACATGGGCAAAGAACCATGTTCCTCTACATGTTGTGTACTCATAATACACTCTATGAATATTGGGACAACATACTATGTGAGGTTCTTCCACAAGAGAAGGACTTGGGATAGTATAACACACTATGTACCCCCTAGGACACACCGTTTACACCCATCAAGAGTTATAATTTCTATTTGTTTTCTTAGTTTGGACAAATATATGTTGAGTGTACTCCCATAGTTGATTCATTGTGTGTGCTGTGAGACCTTCTATACAAATCACTAGATTTCAACTCCTCTATATGTTGATCCTTAGATAGTGTATAGTATTCCCCTCTTAGACTATAGTGTGATCCTAAATAACCTCTAGTTGTGTATCTGGAGTCGTGTGAACTCCTTGATAAGGGTTATGATCCTCTATCTAGTGGGTAACATCCGTAGGGTCATCAGTATCCTCAAGTGTGTATGGGAATAACCCCCTACAAGTTGGGTTGATCCAGATTGGGTAAGTGGTATTCCTCTGAATCTCTTGGTGTTATCCGTGGTGTTCCCCGAACAGTTATGGGCATTACCCCATATTTGTGTATCACAGTCTTACATGACAAAAAATCTCATTTGGACTAGTCCCAAATGAGCTAGACCTGTATGTGAATATCTCTGATGATATCATGGCTCTATGAGTGTGTTCACCAAAAACGAGCTTCCTTCGAGTTGAATGTTATGTATAACAGTTGGTTGTGACTGCCTGATGATGTGGTGTCCCTCTTGAGTATATATGTAATTCCTTTTTATATTTTATATGGACATATAACTGTGTATAGATGACTATAATTTGTTTTGTGGTATGGAATTGTGGTTTCTGAGTGTCCTACTGAGTATTGTTATACCCACCCTGCATGGGATTTGCCTGTATGGGTCATGTCTAGTGCATATGATCAATCTGTTGACAAATTCTTAGGTGTACCAGGACCAGACAGTTCTTAGTAAGACTGGACAGACTAAGGTGGGAAACTAAGGATTTAGAAAACTATAAAAATTACTTTACATCAAGGTTATATTTGTGTTACATATTCTTTTTGGTGGGATTGTTTGTGGACCTGTTTATATTCCTCTACTCTCAATGGTGTACTATGTTGTGGGATATCAGTGGTATACATGAATTGCTTACATAGTAGTTTTTAATGTTATACATTTTCTGGGTTGGATATTTTTTAATGTGTACATGTACTTAGGATAATGCCTCCCATTTGTGAGATATAGCTACTTGGTGCAAATTACCAGCCTCTGGCCTATCAGTGTTGGGATGGGGTAGTCACGATAAGGCCCCATCTTAGACGGGTCATGACACCATGGTCTAAATGAAGCATAATATATAATAATATAACAATGTAGCAATTAAATTGGTAGAACAAATAATAATAAATAAATATTGATAACTATTTTAAAAGTATTTTAAACTAAAGAAAATATGTGGATAAATAAGTACTCAGTTTTTAGTAATGTCCTTATACGATTTAAAAATATATTTTTGCTGAAAAAATGTTTTATTACTTTCTGGAATGAATATAATACCATTAATTATTTTCAATTTAAAAAAATATATAGGAAAAAATTAAAATTACCTGTTCAATCGAAATTTACATATTATCTTAGTGTGAAAATTTATGAATTTTATGAAAATATTGATTTCACAAAGAATAGTGAAGTATAATGATTTTTTTGAAACATACTATATTTTAAATAATTTAAAAGTTATATATTATTTTGAAATTGTTTTAAAAGACAACTTAGGTCAGATATATTATTTTATTATCTAATTCAAGTACGTAAAAAATAATAATTTGAATTTTCATATAATTTCTTAATAAACCGTATCTTTAGAAAACTGTTCTTAATCATGTTTTGTTGGGTTAATTTTAAATTTAATTAGTCTAATTTTTTTAGTATAATTTGTAAAAATGGATCTCAAATATTTAAATTTAAAAAGATAAATTACATTATAAGTTCAATTTAATATTTTTCTTGATGAATAGTAAAAATATTAAAGCTTTGTTATTGTGTTTTAGGTTTAGAAATGTTTACAGGGGTTATTAAACTAGGGGATAAGGGTATGATATTAAATTAAAATTAGTTAAATCATATGTTTCTATCCCTATTTAAACATTATCATATCCCACCTTCAAATATAATTACATTTGGAATCATTTTTACTGGGTATAAATTTATTAACTATTATACTTTTAAGAAATTACAAGTGTGTCCTCAAACCTAATTATAAATTGACACCCCTCCATTCTCTTCATTATAAAACCATGAGAAATATATTAGTTCCAAAATATTCCCAATTATCCCCTAAAATTTATTCTCTATGAATTAGATAATATGTTATTTATAATATACCATTCCATTGCAAATTAATAATGAAACAAAAGGAGGACAATTGAAGAAGATGTTATCATCTTACATTACAACTTTTTATTTATTTATTCTTACATGTACTATAAATATGTTTTATTCATAATAAATTAGTATGCTAAGTATATTGAATATATAAAAAATTTATTAAGATTATGGAACGACCAATATCAACCCTATATTCCCAAAAAACGGGAAGTAAAGGTATTGAACATGAGTAAGTGTAGAAAATGAACTCCACTTAGTGATTCAATTCATTTTACATATCCATTTTCATTGATGATTATTATGATGCGTTTAAATACTATATGTAATATTTAGGAAATAATTATTCTTCAAAAATTACAATATCATATCTACCTTTTAAAATTCAAATCCATAGGAAAATGACTGTGTCGATCATGCATTTGAGTGAATAACCCCCTCCACAATAAATTGTGATTCATTTTTCATTTCCAATTTACTAGAATGGTATTAGGATATATTTAATTTTTATATATGATAAAATTATAATTATTTACATGTAAATTATTATTTATTTTTTTCCATACGTATATTAAAAAATTAAATCAATGGTTATGTGTAAGTATGGAAAACTGTCTCTAAGAATGTTGTAATAAATTATTATATGTCTAAAATTAATAAATTTCTTGGAAAATATATATAATGAATTTAAATTATGTTTATATCATTAATAAAATTATGTATCATGATGTAACCATTATCAAATTAATAATTTCATAAATAAAAATCCAAAATTCTAATCATAAATGAAAGAGTCAACACACGAAAATAATGATTTTAATACATAATTATTAATAAATTTGTGTTGAAAATATATAAGATGACTATTTCTTAAAAATATATTAATTATTATATTATTGAGATATATTAAATTTATATTTATTATATAGGAGGTTATGGTGCTTTCTAAGAAATTAAAAATTGAGCTAATGTATATTACTCTGACTTTTATTTATTTTAGACACATCCAACTTTCCCCAAATTTTAATTTTATGATGATTATATAATGAAATTCAATATCTTTTATAATTATTCTGATTAAAAATATGGTGATTTTAAAAATAAAAAAAAATTCTCACATATATGATATTTTATTTATAATTTATCCATGTTGTATGGGATTTATGTTCATATCCTATTTTTAACAATATTTTTTATAAATAATTTCTCGATAACAACATTTCATGATCTAACTTTAAATAATTTTATAAATATTAAAAAAAAATATTTAATAATAGTTATTACATTATATAATTTCATTTTACTATTATTAAAAATAATGTTACCAAAATCATTTTTATAAGGAAAACTGACTTTTTTCCCACATTTTTAAAAAATCGTCTTTCTTCAATGCCCATAATTTACAGAAACGTTTTTCAAGAATATTTTTAATATAATACTATGATTATTAATGTAATATTCAAATTTTTTTTAATTATTTAAATAATGGTTTAAAATAATATACTTATAATTTTCTGAATGAAGTTTTTATATATTTTTTCAAAAATTATGAAATGAATCTTTGCAATGATGTATTGAGACCTAAAAAATATACTACCATCATGAATATTCTATTATTTTAAGCCTTATTTATGTTTTTCCATGGTTCATTTGGAATAAAAATGTTTCCATAAATTTTTTTAAAATTATATATATAAAATATGGGATTCAAAAATGAAATGGGTATTTTCCCTAAAAAAATTCATAGTTGTCATTAAAATAAATTTTCATTTTTGATTAAGTCCTTTGATGTTACTTTTGTTTAACTGGGGATATAAACAAAGGTTTACATGATTATTATATCTATATATGGATTATAATTATTATAATGGTATTTTCATTAAAACCCATTTATCTTCCATGGTGTTATCTATGATAAATTGATGAAATCTATAAAAAACACCATTTATTTTTTATTGGTTATTATAATGATTATTGTTATATGATATTTTGGAACACATATATATGGATTATTTTTATGTGATGGGTAGAATAAGAATTATATATCCCTCTAATATGTTGGTATGGATGGATATCTCATGATATTATAAGTATAAGAATGTAGTGTGAATATAGTTTAAAAAGAGACCATTTTCCTCTATGATATTATAGGGGGTGAAATATGACTCATGATATGATGGAATATTGTGAAAACCCAAACCATGATTATATCTACCAATCATTTTGTTTCATTACTATTATATAATTTTAATTATAAACAACATAAAACAGTTACACAATAATATTACAATGGTTTAGTGTCTTAGGAAAATTAGGATCATGTATAACTTGAATATAACAAAACCTAATCATTTATTTAATTCGTTATTTCCTATATTATTATCAGACCACCACTACTGGAAAATTGCCCTATACCCACGGTTTTGGGAACCGTGGGCTGGAACGACGTCGGGATAGGGGGGTCACCCTATACCCACGGTTTAGAGAAACCGTGGGGATAGATTTGAGACAGCGTGGCAAGTGCATGGCCACGCTGACAAAGCATTGACCCCACGGTTTGAGAACCGTGGGGAATTAATAATCAAAAAATTTCGGCCGCTGGGTATCGAACCCAGCCCCGCGCTTCGCTGCGTGAAATCCCGCAGAAACTACACCAACTAAGCCATTCAATTACTCTGTTATATATGCATATATTAAGATATATATATTAATATAAAGTATTTAATTTTTAAAAGAAATCGGCGGGATTCGAACCCGCGTCACCTTAAGGAATCGGGGAGGAGCGCCTATCCAAACCAACTGAGCCGCACTTCACAATTGTTTTTAAAATATATATTATAATACTTATATTAATATAAATTACGCGCTGTATATTAAAAACATTCAACCGAAGGGATTCGAAACGGAGACCTCCACCATACAAACAGAACACACTAACCAACCAAGCTGCAAATTTAATTTGCTTATAAATTTCTATCATCTTATATATATATTAATTCAAATTGTGGGTATAAATTTTCCCGCCAATTTTTTTCTATTTTCCCGCGTCTTTTTTTTTGCCGCCATAGGCTATCCCCACGGTTTTACAAAACCGTGGGTATAGTCCTTATAAAAAAAAATTATCCCCACGGTTTTTCAAAAACCCTGGGGATAGGCCTTGAAATAAATACTTATACCCACGGTTTTGTAAAACCGTGGGTATAGGCCTTTGAAATTCACTCTATCCCCACGGTTTTAGAAAAACCGTGGGTATAGGTGACCAATACCCACGGTTTTCCAGAACCGTGGGTATAGGTTCCCCCACTATGCATATACCCACGGTTTTCTTAAACCGTGGGTATAGAGCACCCCTATACCCACGGTTTTCCCAAAACCGTGGGTATAGGTCTATTTTCCAGTAGTGCACATTTTTCCTTTAGTACAAGTAATTTCCTATATATATACATCAATTAAAGGTGTTGTCTAAAATCATAGAAAGATAATAGATAATAACCAGAATCAATATAATGTGTGGTGAGAATAATAATCATCATAATGTAATAATATTAAAATAATTATAATCATGAAAGGAAGAATTATATAATTTAATGGAATTTGGAAATTCATTAAAATAAAACATGATGTCTTAGTGGTCAAATACCACAAATAGTTGTGAATAATTCTAGTGTAATGTTCACGTATAATATTTGTGCATAATCATAACATAAATTTTTTGAAACAATCAAGCCTAATGCTCACACATATCTCACCATACATCAGCAAATACATTATATTACCCAATTAATTGGATAAATTTATAAATTTTGGCACAATTTTCACATCCTAATATTTACGTAGTCATGCTTTCCATATAGAACATATGTCAATATTAGACATAAAATAACCCATTGAAAATAAATGTGTTTTGTGTGATTTTCATAAAGAATAAATTAATCAATTAATGATGTTTTTACCTAAAGAAATATTGAAAAACATAATTGGTATATGATTCATCAAACTTGAGTGACGAAGAAACAATCTCAAGGTAATTAAAAAATGTTCTTTTAGAAAGAAGAGTTCTTTTAGAAAAATATTTGTAGTTGTCATAAAATAAGATTAGATGAATGTATATCCCAGAAATGAAAAGAGAAGGATGATGAAATTATATTTAACCAATATTAAAAGATCATCTATAAAAAAAATTTGACATGAAAGAGGAATAACACAATGAATGGTAATTTGGTTCGTGAATCCCCTTACATAATATCGGAATTCTTTCTTCACTTTAATATACTATATTATAACATTAGATTAATTAATTAATAAATTTAGAACCTCTTATACATGTACTTGATTCATTATAATTATATTATTTTTATATAAATTTTAACATGTTATAGAGGTTAATTTCATCATTCGAGAGTGCTCATTTTCTTGTTTTTCATTATCTGTTGAATTGTATACATGTTTTGAAGTTCATGTAAAATGATGATAATTCTCCATAATTTAGAATATATGTTATTAATGATATTTTAGAGGATAAATTATATTACATATAATTTGGTTATATGTTATGAGGATGAATCATTAAATAAATTGTTAATGATGATTATTTTGATTAATTTGGTTGTTTTTCTATTATTACGAACTAGTTTCAATTTAATATTTAATATTATTTATATTTGTTAGTTATAGAACATAAAAAGATATATAAAATAAATTGTAAAATATTTTTCAACATTTATAATATTTCTATTACCATCCATGAAATAGTTACAAGAATATAAAATCACATCATCCATGTTGTAGGAAAATCGACACATCACGAATGATGTTTTCATTTTTAAAATAAAAGTGATAAGAGAAGGCATTTTATGGTGTATTATTCCATTATAATTATAAAATTAGAGTATATTTATTATAATGGTGTAATCATGCATCTTAGATAAGGGTATATAATGTGGTAATGAGGAAATAAAATAAATGGAAAAGAAATTAAAAAAAATGATAGAGGATTTTTGCCTCTTCAATTCTCCTCTTTAAGTACCTCTTTTTGGGGAATTTGTTTTGATCAATTGTTGAGACCAAAGGATCCAAGAAATGGGGTGTGGTTATAATGTAGAAGCTTATTGGGTGGAATATGAATAAGATTCAAGGCTTGTATGGTGTGAGTAGAATGGGTGGTGAATGTTGTTATTTAGGGGATATGAGAGTGGTATTTTTTGATAGTTTTATTCATTATTTTATTCGTTTGGAACAAGACTATAAAATATTTTAACCTTATAAAATAATATAAAAAATAATTATTTAGATTTAGATATTTTGTTCCTACATAATCTATACATAATATATGAATAAAAGATTCATGAATTTCTTAAATACCATAAATCAACGTAGTTCACTATTCACAAAATGTTCAACTATTTTTAAAAAATATGAAAACTTCACCCTATACAATTTTTAGAATTTATAATTCAAAAATGGACTATATTATAGAAAAATAATTTTCTAAATATGAGGAATATAAGTTTTAATTAAAATAATCGTTACATGGAGAATACTGATTTTATAATTATAATTAATTTTACAATTTATTGAAAATGTAATTAAGTTATCATAAATGTTTATAGTAATCATAAGGGAAACAAAATATTAATTTAGTAATATATTTTGTGATTTCTATAAATTAGTATATTAAATATAAAATTTAAAATAAACAATTTTTTAATAAAAACATCAACACTTAATTAAAAAAATTTTAATCATTTATTTACGTATACTATGATATAATTATACCATATGATAATTTATAAGATACCTAAATTTTAATTATAATTTCATTGAAAAATTTACTATTATATTTGATAGATTATTATTTCCAATGATCAAATTACTATTCCAATGGTCAAGTTACTATTCCATAGATATAGGTTCTTTAACTTCTAGAAATACCTCTTATTTCATCCAGTATTCATTTATAATGTTTTTATTGTGTTATATATGTGATTTAATATGATGTATACTGTATGGAATAATTAAATAAAGGGGGTTTTAATTTATAAAATTCTTGGTTGTTTCATTCTTCCCTCGTATGAAATTTCACCCATTAAATTTTGTTTTACAAAATATGTGAGAAAATCAAGGTTAATTCTCATTAATCGCTTCCTCTAGTTCCAATGCTTCCTTTTATTACTTATGTCTATACAATAACACTTTGACCAGGTGAGTAGTCCTGTTACGTAGAACATTATCTCTATGGTCCATGATCTTCACCGGTTGTTCCTCATAACAAATATCATTTTACAACTATACCACCTATGGATTCAGTACATGTGAGGGGTTTTTTATGTATTTCCTCAAGTAGGATACATGAAATACATCATATACTTATGACATAGTAGGTGGAAGTGCCAGTCAATAGGCCGAAAATTAGACATGATCAAGAATCAATAAGGGACCCATGTACCTACGACTCAGCTTTCCTTTACAAATATCACGATCCTATTCCATAGAGATACACCAAAGAATGAAAAGATTCTAGATTTAAAATCATTGTCCCATCCATAATCGTCTGAATAGTTATTTATTTGACATTAAGAATACATGATGTCGTTCAAAATGGTTTTCACATTATCTACCATTTCATCAACCATTTTAGAATATACTAGTTTACCATCAATGACATCATCCAAACATGTCATTGTTCTAGATAGTTTTTGCTAATTACCAAAATTGGTGACATTTGGTTGCTTGAGTGGAAACTATTGTTGTAAGAGAACACAACTAGAGGAAGATGTTGGTTTGGTCCTCCTTTTAAGTTCATAGAATATTCCCTCAACATGTATTCAAGCGTATAAATAGTCCAGTATTATTTGCTCTTAGTTTAAAGATGTTAAGAGGAAATACTGTTTAAATCGCTAATTAGATCACATTAGAGTCTTTTCTAGAACATGGAGGTGAATCTCAAATCTTGATCAGATAAAATTTAGAGTCATAATCCATGCATCCTTACCACTTCTCTAATGTATATCCATGCATGTTGAAATGGTTAGAAGTCATATCGAATTGTGATAAAGTGAGTTGTCGATATAAGATTATCCACAATAACCCATATAGAATTTTTTCTTCTAGATTCCTTCAAATGTCCAGTGACAATGTCTATGGTAAATTATTCCCATTTACATGTTGGTATGGGTAATGGTTTAATCATCTCTTCAGACGATTTTCATCAAAAATTGAATTACTGACATAATAGTCACTGTGATTTATACTGAGAAACCTTTTTATTAATATTTACCAAACAATATTTCCCTAAGAGTTCATGATACATATTTATTATCCAAGGATTAATATATATGTTTAAGAAATGTACGCCATTCAGAAGAGCTTTATTTATAACTATAGTTTATGGTACACATAACAATGACCCAAATCTCATTAATACTTCCTTATACATTTTGAACTTTGTGTATTTCCTATTTCTGATAGCTTCGACATTTTTATAAATTTCCATAGAATCTCTTTTGAAAATATTTTATGATATACAAGTGGAATGGTTTTGAAATCTTATGGGAACAAATTGATGATCTTCATTACATAATAATTTTCACATCCATCATTTTCAGGTATAGGAAGATTTGATCCTTCTCAATTCTCGTCAGTGATAAGGATGCAAGATCCTTTCTACTTAGTTCATCTTCCACCATATTTACCTTACTGAGATTTTACTGGATTGAGTAGTCATAATTATTGATGAGATCTAACCAACTTAATTATCTCATGTTAAGATAATTCTATGTGAATATATTATTGAGGGTATTATGATAAGTATATATCTCACACTTCTCCCCATAGAGATAATGCCGCCATATTTTAAATGTGAAGATCATAGCCTTTAACTCCATATCACACATATTATAATTTTTAGAATGAATTCTCAACTTCCATGAGAATTAGGCTATTAATTTATCATTTTTCTATCAGAACATATCCTAATCCATTCTTTGAAGATTCACTGTATACCAAAAAGAGTTCCCCACATGTCAGATTTATGAGTATTGGTACAATCATAATATTTTTTTTAATTCCATGTAATAGTCTCCATGTTAACATTTCCAAAAAAACCATTCTCCATTATGATTTAACTTGGTTATTTGGTTTAAAAATTGTATTAATTTAATCACAAATCATCAATAATACCCCACTAGACCAAGGAATATATACATATATGATACTGATGGTGTCATGTAACACTATTAGATTTTCATTGTCATGGAAGGGTCCATAAATATTCCTTTACTCGTGATAAAATAACCCAATAATGATACTTCCAACATCAAGAACTCACATGAATATTACTTTTCATAAACATTATCCATTTTTAATGTCTACATAAAAATATTTAAATTCTTATCATGACCCCTTTATCTTGAAGTATATTAGAATATCATCAACAAAGACTTCCACAAACTTGTCGATATATTCTCAAAATACCCTATTCATTATATCTATGAATATTTCTAGAGCATTAGTGAGTCTGAAAGGAATAAATGTGAACTCATTGTTTCCATACCTCATTTGATAGGTATTCTTCGCCATATCTTCCTTCTTCACCATTAATTGGTGATATCCATACCAAAGATCTACCATAGAGAATTACTTGGCACCATGTAGTTAATCAAAAAAGTAATATATCCATGTAATTGGATACATGTTCTTCCTGATTATATTTTACCTCATGAGAATCGAAGAAAATGTACATTGATCCATCCTTATACTTGAGTGATTGGACTCATGCAACCCATAGTGAAGCACTCGAGTATATAAAACCCTTATCCATATTATCTTGTAACTGCTTCTTCATTCATCCCACTCAATGATATCCATTCAATTTGGTGTATTTAATATATTAAGAGATATATGAATAAGATCCTCTGAGAACTCAACCTATCAGTCAGGAGGGGAAAAGAATTTCTTTTTTGGAACAACCATTGTATTCCATTACTATGAGAAATTTATTCAAGCATGATTCTATCCATTGACACAATTATTTGATCTATATATTTTTTCTTCCATGGAAATAATATCCACACATGAGTAGATGATAATTATGGAGATTCATACTCCTCCTTAAACTTTGTGTAGAATTGGATGATGCCTCAAGATGTGATGAGGGATATCCCATTATCGAATGTTGATGTTAGATTTATATAAAGATATCCAATCTATTCCCAATATGACATCATACTCTACAAAAGTAAGTATCAAAATATTTTAGGTATGGTTTATTCCATAAAAAATAACAAGGGAGGAGTTATATACATTAGATTTAATAATTTCCCTATTTTCTATTATCATAGATAACTCAACCTCCATATTTTGAGGTGGTGTGTGAATTTTTATACTAAACATGAAATATATGAATGAATGAAAAGAACTAGATTGAAATATAATTTTCACTATTAATGAATAAATAACCATCATACCTATCACAATATCATTGTAAAAATCCACCTCATAAATAGTGATGGCATAAGATTTCTATTACTGCATTGTCTTTGAGGGATACAGACACTGATTACCCTCTAGAACTCAATGTTTAATGCATTTTCTTGCATATTTCCCTCATTCCATACAATTGAATCATGAAACCATTGATGGTTCAATACTTTATTCCACCACATTTTATATATTCCTCATGTGTCTTCTTCATTAACATGTTTAGTGGCCTTATCTCCCACACATTAAGCATTTTCCTATCCCATTTAGGAAATTCACATGATTCTTCATCACAAATTTTTCAAATGTGAGTAGTTAGATTTTTATCCACCTTCATTATTTGAACCTCTCTCTAGAAAATCCATCTTTCATTTCTCATAACAATAGAATTGTGAAAACTCTCCAGAAACCATTTCCACATTGAGATCACATAAAACAAATTCATCAAAACTCCAAATGTCTCAAATTTATAGAGCCTTTAAAATGTGTTGTTGTCAACAACAAAAAAACACATCTATTTTTATAGAATTTTTTATAAGACATGATGAGGCATACATTTTATGTATTGGAAAATTTTCTTCGTAATCCATGATGATTCACCTTCATTTTTTTCAGCTCCAAGAATTCTCTCTCTATATTTCTATGAAGAGTTATAGGGAAATAATTTTATGAAATTTTATCATAAAGCCTTACCAATCCATCACTCAAACTATTTTATTTTTCTTGGTGTTATTAATATATTCCCACAATTAATCTCCCTATCATTCTAGGAAAAAAATATCTATATTCACATTTTGTATTTCAGAACCATGAAGCACAAAAAACATATTCTCCATTGAGTTGACCCATTGTTCTACAACTAATTTCTCGAAATATACACTAAACATCGATGGTCATTGCTATATAAAATATTTGATGGCCATTTTATCCCTCTTAGTTAAAGGATTACATTCTTCATTATTCATCATATTATTCATAACCTATAGTTACACAGTAATAATGTCCATTAAATTTTGAACTCCCCCTCTCAAAGAATTGAGGATGTTGTTTGGGAATTCACTATATTGTCCCTCACAAAGGTTTTTCATCATGTTCTTATTGGTTACCACCATTTTTTAATATATAAATGTGTTAAAATGAACATTTGTATACAAATTATGAATAAATAATTTATTCCATTATGAAATTAGCTCAAAAAAATATCTTGTGAGATGCAAATATTTATATGTCTTTAAAAATAGATAATCTTGGGTGATTACATATACATAGTATTTCAATAATGTTTTAGTATCATAATTCCCAAATTTACTAAATTATGCATTGATACCAACTATAGAGACCTTGATATTACTAACATTATAATTAAATCATTTTAAATATAAAAAAATAAGAGAGTTACAAAACCAAGATGCAAAGGTTTAGTGTATTAGGAAAATTTGGATAATACATAACTTTTTCATAATTAAAAATAATCATTAGTTTAGTTACATTTTTTATAGCTTCAATGTGGACCAGATTTTCTTCATAGTAAAAGTTATCAACTAAGGTTATACGTCAATGAATGCAGTGATATAAAAGACCATTAAAATGATAAATTAGAACAAGAATCAATATGACACAGGGTGAGAGTACTCATCAACGTCATAAAATAATAATTATATCATCATTATAGTCATGAGATGAAGAACTATATAAATACATGGAATTTGAAAATGCATAAAATGAAACATCATCTCTTAGTGGCTAAATACCATACATATTTGTGAACAAATATAGCCCCTTGTTCCCACATAACAAATGTTCATAATCATAAATTGATAATTTTGAACAAATATAGCATCATGTTCATGCATATTTCACATTATCTAATGAGATACATCATTGTACCTAATTTATTGTATATATATTTATTCTAGAGCACACATGTCACTTAAAAACATTTACATATTCATGTTTTCTACATAGAATTTAAATCAATTATTGACATAAAATAACCCATGGAAGGGGAATAAGTTTCATTGGAATTTCATAAAGCATATATTAATGAATAAACATCATTATTCCCAAAATAAAAAGGGAATAACATAATTCTATATGATTCATCTATATTAAGTGAAGAAGAATAAATCTCATGGGATGTAAAACACAAGCTTTTAAAAATAGAGTTATTTCGAGAACATCATTGCAATTTTTATAAAATTGGATTAGAAGAATGTATATCCTAGAAATAAAAAGAAAAACAATGAAATTATATATTATGAATATTAAAATAACATATTCATTTAAAATTCTTACAAACTAAGAATAACCCAATGAAAGGAAATGGGGTTCGAGAATCCCCTTACATTGTGTTTGAATTTTTTCTTCACCTTAAAATCAGGAATATTGAAATTAAATTCAATAATTAATATATCAAAAACCACATATACATGTATTTTATTCAGAATAATTTAATAAGTACATTTATGTACATTTAGATGAGTTATATAGTTCAATTTATTCGTTTGAGAGTGTTCGGTTTCTTTGTTTCAATGATAGGATCACTTGAAAACATTTATGGAAGTTCATGTTAAATGAGGATAATTATAAAATATTGTGATTATATGTTAGAATTTAAAATACTATATATTAAATAATATAATATATAATTTTGTTTTATGATATGTGGTTGATTAATTAAATAAAACAATAATGATAATATTTCAGTTTAATTTGGCAGTTTCAATCATTACGAACAATTTTCATTTTACTCTTCAATATAATGTATATATGCTTGTTGAAAAACATAAACAGGGTTATAAAATATTTTTTAAAATATTTTTTCAACCATTATAATGGTTTTATAACTAGCCTTAAACAAGATATTGAAATATAATAGGGCGTTATCCATGATGGTGGTAAATCGACACACCACAAACGATGTTTTCCTTTTTAGAATAAAAGAGAGAGGAGAAGGGGTTTGATGATGTATATTTACATTAACAAAATTAAATTAATGTATTTTTAATATAATGGTGTTATTTAGAAACATGGATAAGGGGATATGATGATTTAATAATAAAATAAAATAAATTGAATAGAAATTAATAGAAAATGAAAGAGGGTTTTTACCCCTTGAATTTTTCTCCTTGAGAACCATTGTAGGTGGATTTGTTTTGGCATTTCATAGAGAAAAAAGGATTTTTGATGTGACAGAGAGGGTAGTTAGGGGTATTTTGTAGAATCTATACAAGGTTCAAGTCTTGGGAGGTTTGTGTAGTATAGGTGGTGATTGGTGATAATTATAGGGGAGGATATGGTTGTTTTTTGGATTTTTTTATTCATTATTTTGGATCAAAACTATCAATAGTTTGAATATTATCATTAAATATATAAAAATAATGAAGTATAGTTCTATAGTTTTTCCTTAAATCATATATAAATAATCTATGACTCAATCATTCATGATTTTGATCAATACCATAAATTACCATATTTCACTATTCACAAAAATTCAACTATTTTAGACAAATAAAAAAATTTCACCTTAACCATTTTTTAAAGTGAATAATTTAACAATTTAATATATTTTGTGAAAATTATTTTCTAAATATCAAAAATTTTAATTTTAATTAAAATCTTCTATTACTTGGTAAAGAATGACTTTAAAAATATAACAGAAATTTTGAAACTTTGAAAAATTAATTTAGGTATCATAAAATTATATTAGAATAATAAGAATAAAAAACTATTATTTTTCAAATATATTACATTTAAAAAGGATTTCTTTTAAATAATTTTAGTAAATATAAAATATAAAATTAATATTTATTTTCTATAAAAACACCAAGACATAAATAATAATTTTATTACATTGATTTACATTAACTATATTATAATTATATCATATTATCATATATAAGATACATAAATTTTATTTATAGTTTAATAAATGATATTACTGTTCTATTAGCGTTATTACTATTCCATGTGGTCACATTACTATTCCATAGTTCAGGTAACAATTCTATTGGTATAGGTTTCTTAACTTCTCGCAATACCTATTATTTAATACATTGACCATTTATAATGTTTTTATTATGTTCTCGATATTATATTATGTGATTTATACTATATGATATAATTATAATAAGGTATATTTCATTGATAATATTATGGGTTGTTACAACGATGAAATTATTGTAGGTGATCATTGATTAATGAAATGATTCCTTATACTTATGTGTATTCCACCAACATATGTATTATGCTATCGGTATTATCTAGTAGTTTATTTTGTATTATAACTTAAGGATTTAGGTTTTATTATGTTTAAATAAGTATTCCATGACCCATGATTATGATATTTGATATGTAGGGTATAGGTTCCACATGTTAATCTCATGTTAACATATCATTATAAACATGTTATGTAAATGCGATAATTTCTATATCCCTTGTTTACCCTTACAGAGTATCGAGTATCAACATTTACTAGCTTTTATTTCCCTTGTTAATGAAGAATGGGATTATATATGATATGTAAAATAAGGGTTCTAATTATGAAGTACTAAGTGGGAGATTATGTAGATATTTTGTGAACAAATTTCACATATATATATATATATTTCAAATTTCAACAAATATATGTGATTTTGGAATGGATCATAAGGCTATTCAATAAATTTTCAAATATTAAGATGTAATATCTACATTTTAAAAGGGTGGGTCATTATAAATATATTTTATTTAAATGGATTCGTAAGTATCATGTGTAATCAAGATTGTTTGACCCATTTAAAATAACCACTAATTATTTCATGTATACACAATATTATATTATGGTTTGTTTGGTGAATTGTGATTATATAGAATGGTATGATTTGCAAAATATAATTTAAACAACCCATTTTTTATTTATAATAATTAAAAATTTGAATATTCTCCAGGAGGTATCCACATTAATTTTTTCAATTATCATGAAACATTTAAACTTTTTTAGATAATTTTATTTTACATTAAAAAACAGAATACATGTAATACGAGTAAAATCATAAAATATATAAATAAAATATTAATTTATATTTTTGGATTTATTTATAATGTCCCCAAAAATATAAAAATCAGTAAGATCAAAGGGATTTTTTTATGTATATGAGCACTCATATATATTTAATAAAAAGTAATCACCTTTTGGAATATCAAACAAAACTAATTTCTCTTTTTTTTATTTGAGGAAAATCATGAATTAGTTATACATTTAATAACTATTACATATTCATCTATCATATATTTCCATAACTTTCATTCCATAATTTATTTCCATACATCCTGCTTAGATGGAATGAACCGCATGCATTAGAAACATGAAACTTATTTTTGATGGTTCATCTTCCTCTCACAATAACATTTCTTTATTCATGATCTTTTACAACAGTTCCATATATTATAAAAAAAATTAGTTTCCTTCATTCAAAATATTTTATACACTTGATATGTTATTATTTTTAGTATCAACAAAAAAGAAAATTATATATTTAAAATATTCATTTCCAATTACAAAAGAATTTTTGCCTTTGATTCTAGGTTATGATTCATTTCAAAAGGTCACTATCCCATCCTTTTAAATATTTATATTTTTAATAATTTTAAATTTGTATCCATATTTGAAGAATAATCAATATCTAATACGCTATGCAATTATATTGTTAGGAGATTGAGAGAAATTTTAACAACTAATATTTTATTCTCACCATTTTTAACTTCCTATTAATTATTTTGAGTAAAATATTTTTCTTGTGAAGGAAATACTAAAATACCTCCCCTATAAAGATGTTTTAGATGAGCACATAATTTATAAATAGTTTTTTATGACTATGATATATTTTAAGCTTTCAAACTTTATTTTAATTATTTATTATTTCTGTGTGTTGAATAGTTATTAATATATGTGTTCAATCCATATTATATTCATTAAATCAATAATAATTGATCCATACCATTTTTTCTTTATTCTCAATGCCACAAAAGTACTAGAAATATCCATAGAAATCATTTTCTAATTTAAAACCTATACAATATCCATAATACGGTATATGTATTCAATTATCTTTCATACCATTAAAATTTTATCCCTGTTGTGACGCATTATTTTTTGGCTTCCTTTATGTTTTCTTATTTAGGTTATACTTCATTTTATTAATACTGAACAATATAGTTTTTGTAGTTTTTTCTTCAAAGTTTGATTTCTCAAAAATTCCATAATATTGGAATATACCTATTTTATATATATACAAAACACTATTGATTTACATATTATTTTTAATATATTAAACTTTGTGTTTCAACAATATGGATTATAAATATTGATACTTTTATGATTTAAACATTGATTGATATTTTTACAACTTATAGAATTTAGTATTTAATGTTTGATATTCACTATTCTGATTTAACAAATTTCTCCCATATATTTTCTTTAATTTTTATGAGGAATATTTTACTATATTAAATTAAATTATTTAAATAATAGAAATTTTTTAATATAAATTTTTTTCATTATTTTATGAGTAATTAATATTTGCTAACAGATCTTATTTATTCAAATTATTATTCTCTTTCACAGGTTTAATATTTTTAGAAATCAAATATTTAAATTACGTAGTGAGAACAAACTCCATCTTGGTTTCATATTCATATTCATATTTTGAGTTTCCATTTTATTCATTGGTAAAACACTCATGATTATCCTTAAAAACACTTTTTAGAATCATTAGATAAATTTTCAGCTTCTACATTAATATAATCATCATTCTCATATTTGGATAAATTATATATATATTTATATAGAGAGATATTTATATCATTTATTTTTTAATATTAGTTTTACTTATATATATTTTTTTCATTGATTTACCCAAATTTCATCCTTCTTCATCACAATCTTATTATTCCATAAGTCTGGTAAAAATTTGCATGATATTTTCAATGGATTAATACATAATGTACTTCAATGGTGAAAATAATTTATACCCCCTCCCCTAAAAACTTTTTAAAATATTAAAAAACCAATAGTTTGACTAATTAAAAATTTTACACATCTAATATTCAGAATCATAGTCATGATCATCTTTAAAAAAAAATATTTGTTGATGTTCCATGCTTAGTATATTTGATATAAATTTATCGACTGATATTTTCATTATTCATGTAATCATTTTATTTTATATTTTAATATTTTTTAATAAATATTTAAAAAAATATAGAGAGTGTTTTATAATATTTATCTTGTAAATAAGATACCTTAAAATCAAATATATCAGGTTCAGTCATTAGAATCATTTACATAAAAGTTTAATCTTCCAATTTCTCAATAATAAATAGTATAGTCTTTACAATCACTCAAATAAATATCACAAGAATATATTCATTATATCCCATTTTTTGATATTTATACTATAATATCTATTTTTTTATATTTACTTTATTCACATTAATATTTCCTTGATTAGTATTTTTCATCTTTTTATATATTCTTTTAGCTATTTAAATTCATTTAACCCTCAAAAATCTACATTTGAAAAGTGAGGATAATATATCTTTTCTTCCCCACCCATAATTATCCATATTATTAATTTATATATATTTTAAGTGAGAACCCTAAGTTGTATAAGTTAAACAATATCTAGTTGATTCAAGAACCTCATAGATAATGTATATAAAATTAGAAGCATTAAGATATTCTAGATAAGTTAAATATTCCTCTAAAATAAAAAAATCCCCCTATATTTAATAGATTTATAAAATATTTGGATGTGTAATAATTATTTAAAAAACCTTGATTAAATGAAACAAACCTTATATTTTACATAGATTTAAATGATCTATTAGGACCTATGTGACCACTGGTGTGGGGGGTGGGTAGATCAGTGGTCAACCATTTATGTTTTTAATCTTAAAGAAACATTCACCACCAGTTAATGAAAATTAGAAAATAAAAATCAACACATAATGAAACATATAATATTATATGAATTTAGAATTTTCATAACTCAATATGTATAGATAATCCTTAGAAGGATCATGAAATAATATGAGAATGGACATCGATTAAACAAATCCTTTAATGTTTTCATGAAGAAGGGTATATCTGTCACTTTAATAAAATATATTAATTTTAATGTAAATGTGATTCATTAACATAAAATATGATATAAATATTTTTTATCAATTAAATGAATCTTTAATAATTCGCTTAAAAATTTCATTGCTATGTTACATAAACTCTTCACAGTTTCTTTTTATCAATCAGATCATATGTATCTTAGATTAATTACACAATTTGTTAAATAATAATATCATTTAATGTAATTTTTTAAAAAAATTATAGAGTTCCATAATTTTCATAAAATAATACTATAATTTATTAAATTAATAATAAATGCATAACATTATGATCCACATTATATTCTATTGGTTTTAGTGTCTATATAACCATATATAAGATATCTACCCCATATCCCAATTTTTTATTCATAACTAATATATTTATTTGGTATAAAATACTTAAAACCATTCCTCATAAAATCAGGAATGAATAATTAACAAAGGGTGTGGTCAGATTTTTAATAATGGAAAACATAGAAGATATCAATGATCATTTAAAAAATAACAATACCGTAAGAGTATGAAAACTTAATATTACATTCTCCAAACCATACCCAAAATAAAAAATATAATAATACATATTCATTCCATAAATATAGGACTTAAAAAATAAATTAATAATAATGTAATTATATGAAATGAGACATGAGAGAATAAAATTTTCATAAGAAATATGTTTTTTTCATACACACGAGAATAAAAATTGACCATCGTAGGTAAGGATCACTTTGAATAATATCATTGTACATTGGGTTCACTCCCCATTCTATCACATCCCTAGTGATTTTTTACTTTTATGACTATCAAAGAGGACAAATAACTATTCAACATTTTTTTGACTCCATGATTAACTTCCCATTACATTCCGTATTATCTCATGTGATATCCATCTATACTCAATGCATCAGAAGGATATATAATTCATAGACCACACATCACATAATTAAAATCATAGATATGTGAGAAAAAATATTATAATACATGTAACGCCCTGACCCCAGTTACCTAGAGTTAGTGCATTATTACATAACATTGGCATGATCACAAGAAAGATCAAATCTCGAATGACCGATTGGTTTAGTAGCCTTGGTAACACTAGATATATTCATAAGCCTTACATTACATCATAAAATGAAAAACTACTACAACAACTTATTGTATCCATATTCCACACTCATGTACCCACATAATATCCCTGCAGATCATTCATAATTTACTTCTTCACATCCTGGGTAAAATAAAACATAGAAAAGGGGTGAGCTCAAATTCCCAGTAAGGATAACAATATAGTGGAAACTTTCAAAAATAAGATTAAACATTTAAGGCAATGTATAACTAAAACAAAAGCCTTTTAAACATGAACTTCAACATAGTATGGAAAAAGTAAAATGAAATAATGTCATTTACTTATTCACATGGATATTCTACTAATCAAATAATCATATGAAATATCAATAACCACATTCATAATGATGGAATGCATAATGCCAGACTATCATAACCACATAGCCAAGGCCTCGTGCAAAGACTACAAATAAGATTTTGTCAGGGCCTTGTGCCAAGACACTAGTTTGTCTCATGAGACCTACCGATGCATCAAGGAGATATAGCAGGCTCCACCCGTCACTTACTATGTCCAATGCATTCCCATATGAAAAGGTTTAAACATAACATAAACATTCGTATTAAAACTAGCATACGAAATGTCAACACTTTCTCCATAAACCATGAATGGTATAAAAATAACACATCCACAGTAAAACATATCACAAAACCTTCAATACAATACAAAAGTTTTGTATCATAATAAATCAACTTCAAATAAGCTTAAAATCCATCAAAGGATGTTGACATAGATGAAATCAAAACTATTTGAGAGAAATATCTCTTTTATCTAAATCATTGAAAAGTCACACATTTATAAAAGAAGTAATTTAAAAGAGATTTTTGAATCGAAGTGTCCCATACCACTTTGAAACATTTGAAAAGAAATATCATTTCAAATACTTCATGTCCATATAAATAAATCCTTAAAATCATTTTGAAAACATTGACATTAATTGAAAATATTTAGAAAGATAAATCTTTAAAACATTTAAAATTATGTTCTTGATGAATTGTACCTTTCACAAATTCTTAAAATATTCATTTTGAAATAATTTAAAATTCACATAATTATAAAATAAAACATTTACTTTGAAAATATCTTTTTAAGATTTTAAGGGAAGCTTTGACAATTTTATAACGGCGGTAAATAGCCGCACCCGCCGTATAAGTTTAAAAAAACATTCTTACCTTAAATTTGTCGAAAATGCTAAAAGTGCCTTGTTTGGAAAACGACGGAAAGATTTCTTTCAAAACACATAATGGTATAAATGAACATAACCCATTGTCTATTAAATAGTAAAAATAGTTTTAAATACATTTTTAAGGAACATGGATGTGGATGATAAAGAGATCCTAGTAGATAATTACGTATAAACAACCTCAGATAACGAAGAGATTGTGGAATAAACCCTTACCTTGTACTTTTCTTTGGTTTAGGGTAGGTTAAACTCCTGTATAATGGGGAAATAATTGTTATTAAATTATACAAGAATCATATATATTAATATGATATCATATATGATCTTTTAACATTGTTTTGTTGATAATATCTTAGTATTAACGTAGTTCCGGGTGTTAACCTACTCGTTTTCTTTTATATGTTTTGTTATGTAAGCCATGTTTTTCATGGATATGTAGTATCTTATTAATATCCAGAATGATATAATGTCCTTAAACATTATTTTTTAAATCATAAAATGATAACTATACTTGAATGGATACGATAGAGAATGAATCTCATCGCGTTCGTGGAGACGGTAGTCCGTACGTACGCACGAGCGACTATATCATTCTTTTGATATTAAAATAATATATAATTGGATGTTATATCATATATAAAGAATCATTATCATGTTATATTTATTATTTTCATGAGTTACACATCATTATTATACCTACCCAAATAATAATATATTGAATAACAATTACACCACGACGTGGAGACGGTAAGCCGTACGTACGCACGTATGGTGACATGTTATTCAAAGGGTGGATAGAATACTAAATATGGTTGTACCATATTTATAATAAAATCACAGTATATATAAGATACTGGAGTTGTTAGTTTAGAATGGTAATAACAAAGAATGATGAAGTGGAAGAAGAAAGGAACTTGAAAAGGGGTGGTGAAAACATTACCTCTTCTTTGGGTTCTTCCTGTTGATTTGATCAAAAGGGCTCCATAGGTTGGATTTATGATAAAAATAAGGCCTCTAGGTTGTATTGAGGGAAGTTGAGAGAGTATTTGGGTAGGTTTTGGCCGAACCAAAAGGCTTTGAAGGTGTGAATAAATGAGAAGGAGGAGTACCCTTTTATAAGAGGGGTGAGGGGCACCTTTGGAAAAGCTAAAAATATTAATTTATAATAAATTCATATTCGGTTTCTAATGGCTACACAGTTTATTATTAAAAGTTTAAGGTGGGGATGGGTCGAAAACCACTAAACCAATAGAATTTAGACACGTTTGGGTCATTATATTAACCTTATCTTTAAGTATTAACTCTTAGTTAATTAGTTTCACTTTTACAATGTCTCTTTGTATTTTTATATTATATGGTTAATAAACTTACCATGTACATCCAAGCGACCCCCAAGTGGTCCATTAATGATATATATATAATTATATAAGTCTCTTGGCTGAACCTTAGATTTTTAGGAATTTAGTATCAATTGATAATATAATATTTGTTTTAAAAACTCTTTAATGTCAATGTTGACACTATTCAATAGTTGATTTTTGTGAAACTCATAACAGAATGATTATTTCGAAAAACATCAATTAAATTAATCCTAACATATCATATTATCCGATAAAATTAGTTTAATGCATTAAAAGTCTCAAATTATATTTATATGGGTGTTTATAATATCAATAATTTTAATTTTTCACTATTATGGTAATTACTGCATCATAATTTTGTCATAAATAAATTAAATTATTTAAAGTCTAAAAATTATAAATAAAATATCATTATGTAAGAAATGTTTTTATATTTCTAATGAGTATTTATAGTCGAATATCCAACATATATAACTATAAGTAAAAATTGTTTTTCTAAAAGATATATGCTTATGTCATTTTTGTACTTATTTTAACATAATTAAAATTAAGTGTCCCTATCACCTACAAGTGGCTCCATGGGGTCCCAAAATCGACCCCAAGATGCCTATGGTCGACAATGTATCAACCAATAAGGCTAGGACACGTTTTAGGGTAATTTAGTATTATTATAATATTATTTTCTAACCCTTATTTACCGGATTTACCCTTAACCATGGTAAATAAAATATTTACTGAAGTAATTATTCAAAATGTCTAAAAATAAAAGTTACCTATTTACACAATTTAAAAATCCTGATTCTCAATATGGAATCCATTTTATCAAATTCAAAACACAGAAGTGGAAAAAATTAATTTAAAATTAATTCCCGTTGTTAAAACAAAAAGCGTGTTTTTAAGAGATAATAACTATCAAAAGATTGACACTTGTTAATGTCCGGTTTAATTGTAAAATTATGTCCAATGACCAAAATTGTATTAAATGGTAAAAATATATTCTAAATATACTTTAAAACTACTATAATTCATAATTTATCACTATTAATTATTTTGATTAAAAAAGTTGTTTTTAATTAAAATTTAGTAATTTTCACTATTCATCAAAATATTAAAGTTATCCAAAAAGGACCAAAATTTCACCTTTGGCTAAATTCGATATTCTGAATCCAAAAATGAATTCCATTTTGAAATAGAAAATATATATAATTTCAAAAATTAGGTATTACTATTCATAACGGCTAGTTTGATTGGTTGTGGTGTGTGTTAGAACTCGAAGTTGCGTACAACACACGCTAATATATTATTCAAAGGAAAGCGTATCGTGGAAGCTTGGGATGTTTTATTTTAAATTTTTGATGTCCTCATTTAGTCAAAAAGTTTAAAATATTGTATTTTAAAAGGGTTCACTATTAAAAGTTGGAAAAAGTGCAATACTGAAAATGATTTTGATCTTACATTATGTCTAAGAAACTCATAATATGGATTCTAAAATTATAAAGATTATAAAGTTTAAAATTTAGTTAATACTATTCATAACCTCTTTTGAACGGCTTGTTTGGTAAGTGATGGTGCGCTTGAACTAGGTGTTGCGTGTAGTGCAAGTTACTGAATTATTTTGAAGAAATAACACACTATGAAATCTTGGGGTGTTACATTCTCCCCTCCTTCAATAAATTGCGTCCTCGCAATTTGAAATTGTTCTTCAAAAATAAAAGGTTGAAAATAGAAAATATCATTGTGGGAAAACCCATATCGAAAATTGGGTTACTAAAATTTAGTCTTAATATAAGGAAAACAGAAATGAAAGGGTCACCACCAAATTATGATCTCGATTAGGAGAACATTGGTGGAAATTAGAGACATATAATTGGAGGAAAAATGTAAATATTTATAGGTAGTGATTTATGTCATCATTCACAAACAAGTGTAAAATTGAGGTCCTTAAATTCATCAATCTATGATGATTTGAAATACCATCGGTTCAACAAAACATAAGGTATTAGGATAACACATTTTTGGTTTTAGGATTCCTTAAATAAAGTATAAGAATTAATTTCTTCATAGAATAAGAGAATAAGAAAAATATATTCTTGAAAAGTATAGTTCAATCCTTTAACTAATTTCTATCACAAACTCATCTTTCACTCTAAAAGATAATAGAACGTAAAAATAATATTCTATTTATCTTATTCGTATAGGGTTAAAAAAATGAATTTATAATTCATCTAGAAGAACCATTAAAAAATGACATTATTCAAACCAAGACATCACGTGGGTTAGTGGTAGGTGATACACCCTTGTCACCCTTCGGTTGTGGGTTCAAGTCTCGCGGCCTTGCCGGACGCGACGGGTTGTCGCCCGACCTTTGGGTTTCCCTTTTATGGCATTCCAAAATAATCCATACTAGAACTATCCAAAATACTTCAGTCCAAAATTTATAAGGAAGGTAAACACAATAAAGATCCTTTTCGTGTAATGACATGTGAACATCTTCATCATGTATTCTTTTAAAACACTGCAACATCATGAATTACTATAAAACCTTTTTGATTACATTCATGATCCCTTATTCCTTAAAGAATAATAGATATACTCCTCCAGTCCAAAAATGTTTTAAAACCCAACAATGATAGAATATACAAACCATTAATCAGTTTAAAGGTAGTCAAGAATATCCAATATAATTTATCTAAATCAATCATGTATTATTCCAAAATCACTACCTCAGTATCAGAACTATATTATGGTTTATCATTCTCTCAACCATATATTTTCCAATAATTTATCCTACTATTGAGTCACTTTTCTTTGTTCCACACAATCTCAAGTCCTTAATGAAATAGTACTGCAGTACAATCCTTATATACTCCATAATTATTATAACAAGTAAATTGTTGATACAACACTCAAATGACATAATCAACACAAGAACTCTAATCATTCCTCTTCATCTGTGGTAGTAGCATAACTTGATTATTATCTAATAGCATCATTTGCGGCATAGTCTGATGACTGGGACATAGGTTCGTGTAGTGTCCAAACTCCTTGCAAATGAAGCATTGTACATTTGAAACCCTTTTATTACCATTGTAGTCGCGTACTTTGTGCCCTTTTCCTCTGCACTTATAACAAACTCCCATTCCTTTCAGGCATGTTCTAGGGTGTTTCTTCCCATAGTTATCACATATGGGAAAATTCTTCTTTTCCCTCTTCCCTTTATCCAACTTTCTCTCTTCTATCCTTTTCTTCTCTTGATTCCCTTCAAAGCCATATGACTCATTAAAATCTTTACTTATCTTATCAACACATGATATTATTTCTTCATATGATGATAATACATGGGAGACTATTTCTCTTATAAATTATGGCTTAACACCATGAATGATATGATCCTTATTTCTCTTTGGATCATGTGCATTGCTGGAGTTCTTATTCCTTCTACGGGGCGCCATTTCTAAACAATGGCATACACTGGATTAGTCTATGAATAACAATACCTAATTACAAACTTATAAAACACATAACATAAATTAAATAGTTTATGGATATAATCCATAATCATAAAAATGTCTCCTTTGTGGAAGTATATACTCATAAACCCTTCATAATGGTTTGTAAAAAAATGAGAATTATCCTAAGCATATCCCCCAGGAGTGTCGTTACCAAGAGTGCAGCAAGGCCCGTTGTCGTGCACCAGTTCCCATTCGAGTCTAGCTCAAATCGGTGTTTTCGGGTTTTACCTCTAGGTACATCTGTTCCAAAGCCACCTCTACCTGCTCGTATCAAGACCGGGATGTATTTCTAGGAAAACTCACAAAATCTCTACAATACCAAAATTCTAGGAAGTTCTTCAATACTAATCCTCAATGTTCATCTTAGGTCTACGTGCTCTAATCAGAGTTTATCTAAATCTAGCTTCCAAGGTTTGTGATAAACTTCCTCTGATACCAACTGTAATGTCCCGACCCCAGTTACCTAGAGTCGGTGCATTATTACATAACATTGGCATGATGACAAGAAAGATCAAATCTCGAAAGACTGATTGGTTTAGTATCCTTGGAAACACTGGATATATTCATAAGTCTTACATTACATCATAAAGTGAAAAACTACTACAACAACAAATTTTATCCATATTCAACACTCATATACCCACATAATATCCCTGAATATCATTCATAATTTACTTCTTCACTTCTTGGAAAAAATACAACATAGAAAAGGGGTGAGCTCAAATGCCCAGTAAGGATAACAATATATTGGAAACTTTCATAAATAAGAATAAAAATTTAAGGCAATGTATAACTAAAACAAAAGCCTTTTAAACTTGAACGTCAACATAGTATGGAAAAAGTAAAATTAAATAACGTCATTTACTTATTCAAATGGATATTCTACTAATCGAATAATCAAAAGCAATATCAATAAACCACTTTCATAATGATGGAATGCACAATTCCAGACTATCATAACCACATAGCCAAGGCCTCGTGCCAAGACTGCAAATAAAATTTTGTCAAGGCCCTGTACCAAGACACTAGTATGTCTCATGAGACCTACCGATGCATCGAGGAGCTATAGCGGGCTCCACCCGTCACTTACTAAGTCCAATGCATTCCCATATGAAAAGGTTTAAACATAACATAAACATTCGTATTAAAACTAGCATACGAAATGTCAACACTTTCTCCATAAACCATAAATGGTATAAAAATAACACATCCACAGTAAAACATATCACAAAACCGTCAATACAATACAAAAGTTTTGTATCATAATAAATCAACTTAAAATAAGCTTAAAATCTATGAATGGATGTTGACAAATATGAAATCAAAACTATTTGAGAGAAATATCTCTTTTCTCGAAATCATTGAAAAGTCACACATTTATAAAAGAAGTAATTTAAAAGATATTTTTGAATCAAAGTGTCCCATACCAAATGGAACTTTTGAAAAGAAATATCATTTCAAATACTTCATGTCCATATAAATAAATCCTTAAAATCATTTTGAAAACATAGACATTAATTAAAAATATTTAGAAAGATAAATCTTTAAAACATTTAAAATTATGTTCTTGTTGAAGAGTACCTTTCACAAATTCTTAAAATATTAATTTTGAAATCATTTAAAATTCACATAATTATAAAATAAAACCTTTACTTTGAAAATATCCTTGTAAGCTTGTAAGGGAAGCTTTGACAATTTTATAACGTCGGTAAATAGCCGCACCCACCGTATAAGTTAAAAAACATTCTTACCTTAAATTTGTCGAAAAGGTTAAAAGTGCCTTGTTTGGAAAACGACGAAAAGATTCCTTTAAAAACACATAAGGGTATAAATGACTTTAACCCATTGTCTAGTAAATAGTAAAAATATTTTTAAATACATTTTTAAGGAACATGGATGTGTATGATAAAGAGATCCCAGTATATAATTACGTATAAACAACCTCGGATAATGAAGAGATTGTGAAATAAACCCTTACCATGTACTTTTCCTTGGTTGAGGGTAGGTTAAACTCATGTATAATGGTGAAATAATTGTTATTAAATTATACATGAATCATATATATTAATATGATATCATATGTGATCTTTTAACATTGTTTTGTTGATAATATCTTAGTATTATCGTCGTTTCGGGTGTTAACATACTAGTTTTATTTTATATGTTTTGTTACCTAAGACATGTTTTTCATGGATAGGTTATATCTTATTCATATCCATAATGATATAAAGTTCTTTAACATTATTTTTTAAATCATCAAATGATAATTATACTTGAATGGATACGATAGAGAATGAATCTCATCGCGTTCGTGGAGACGGTAGTCCGTATATACGCACGAGTGACAATATCATTCTTTTGATATTGAAATAATATATAATTGGATGGTATATCATATATACAGAATCATTATCATGTTATATTTATTATTTTCATGAGTTACACATCATTATTATACCCACCCAAATAATAATATATTGAATAACAATTACACCACGACGTGGAGACGGTAAGCCGTACGTACGCACGTATGGTGACATGTTATTCAAAGGGTTGATAGAATACTGAATATGATTGTACCATATTTATAATAACATCACATTATATATAATATACTGGAGTTGTTATTTTAGAATGGTAATAACAAAGAAAGAATAAGTGGAAGATGAAATGAACTTGAAAAGGGGTGGTGAAAACATTACCTCTTCTTCGGGTTCTTCCTTTTGATTTGATCAAAAGGGCTCCTTAGGTTGGCTTTATGATCAAACTAAGGCCTCTATATTTTAGTGAGGGAAGTTTAAAGAGTATTTGGTCAAGGGTTGGCCGAACCAAAAGGCTTTTATGTTGTGAAGAAATGAGAAGGAGGAGTTCCCTTTTATAAGAGGGGTGAGGGGCACCTTTGGAAAAGCTAAAAATATTAATTTATAATAAATTCATATTCAGTTTCTAATGGCTCCAAAGTTGATTATTAAAAGGTTAAGGTGGGGATGGGTCGAAAAACACTCAAACAATAGAATTTAGACAGGTTTGGGTCATTATATTATCCTTATCAGTAAGTATTAACTCTTAGTTAATTACTTTCACTTTTACAATGTCTCTTTGTATTTCTATATTATATGGTTAATAAACATACCATATACATACAAGAGACCCCCAAGTGGTCCATTAAGGATATAAATATCATTATATAAGTCTCTTGGCCGAGCCTTAGATTTTTAGGAATTTAATATCAATTAATAATATAATATTTGTTTTAAAAACTATTTTATGTCAATTTTGACACTATTCAATAGTTGATTTTTGTGAAATTCATAACAGAATGATTACTTCGAAAAAAGTAAATTAAATTAATCCTAATATGTAATATTATCCTAGAAAATTATTTTAATGCATTAAAAGTCTCAATTTTTTTTGGGTATTTATAATATCCGTTATTTTAATTTGTCACTATTTTGGTAATTACTGGATCATAATTGTGTCATAAATAAATTAAATTATATAAAGTCTAAAAATTGTAAATAAAATATCATTATGTAAGAAATATTTCTATCTTTATAATGAATATTTATAGTAGAAAATACAACATATATAACCCTATGTAAAAATTGTTTTTCTAAAAGATATATGCTTATGTCATTTGTGTTCTTATTTTAACTTAATTAAAATTAAGTGTCCCTATCACCTACAAGTGGCTCCATGGGGTCCCAAAATAGACCCAAAGTTGCCTATGGTCGAACATGTATCAACCAATAAGTCTAGGACACGTTTTAGGGTAATTTAGTATTATTATAATATTAATGTTTAACCCTTATTTACCGGATTTACCCTTAATAATGGTAAATAAAATATTTACCGAAATAATTATTCAAAATGTCTAAAAATAAAAGTTACCTATTTACACAATTTGAAAATCCTGATTCTAAATATGGAATCCATTTTTCCAAATTCAAAACACAGAAGTGGCAGAAATTAATTTAAAATTAATTCACGTTGTTAAAACAAAAAGAGTGTTTTTAAGAGATAATAACTATCAAAAGATTGAAACTGGTTTATGTCCGGTTTAATTGAAAAATAATGTCCAATGACCAAAATTGTATTAAATGGTAAAAATATATTATAAATATACTTTAAAACCACTCAAATTCATAACTTATCACTATTAATTATTTTGATTAAAAAAGTTGTTTTTAATTAAAATTTAGTAATTTTCACTATTCATCAAAATATTAAAGTTATCCGAAAAGTACCAAAATTTCACCTTAGGCTAAATTAGATATTCCAAATCCAAAAATGAAGTCCATTTTTAAATATAAAATATATATAATTAAAAAATTAGGTATTAATATTCATAACGGCTAGTTTGATTGGTTGTGGTGTGTGTTAGAACTCGAAGTTGCGTACAACACACGCTGCTGTATTATTCAAAGGAATGCGTACCGTCGAAGCTTGGGATGTTTCATTTTAAATTTTTGATGTCCTCATTTAGTCAAAAAGTTTAAAATATTGTATTTAAAAAGGGTTCACTATTAAAAGTTTGTAAAAGTGCAATACTGAAAATGAATTTGTTCTTACATTATCTCTAAGAAACTCATAATATGGAATATAAAATTATAAGGATTATAAAGTTTAAAATTTAGTTAATACTATTCATAACCTCTTTTGAACGGCTTGTTTGGTAAGTCATGGTGCGCTTGAACTCGGTGTTGCATGTAGTGCAAGTTATTGAATTATTTTGACGAAATAACACACTATGAAATCTTGGGGTGTTACATTCTCCCCTCCTTCAATAAATTGGGTCCTCGAAATTTGAAATTGTTATTAGAAAATAAAAGGTTGAAAATAAAAAATATCTTTGTGGGAAAACCCATATCGAAAATTGGGTTACGAAAATTTAGTCTTAATATTAGGAAAACAGAAATGAAATGGTCACCACCAAATTATGATCTCGATTAGAAGAACATTGGTGGCAATTAGAGACATATAATTGGAGGAAAAACATAAATATTTATAGGTAGTGATTTATGTCATCAATAAAAAACAAGTGTAAAATTGAGGTCCTTAAATTCATCAATCTATGATGATTTGAAGTACCATCGGTTCAACGTAACATAGGGTATTAGGATAACACATTTTTGGTTTTATGATTCCTTAAATAAAGTATAAGAATTAATTTCTTCATAGAATAAGAGAAGAAGAAAAATATATTCTTGACATGTAGAGTTCCATAATTTAACTAATTTCTACCACAAACTCATCTTTCACTCTAAAAGAAATAGAACTTAAAAATAATAATCTATTTATCCTATTCGTATAGGGTTAAAAAAATAAATTTATAATTCATATAGAAGAACCATTAAAAAATGACATTATTCAAACTAGGAAATCACGTGGGTCAGTGGTAGGTGATACACCCTTGTCTCCCTTCAGTTGTGGGTTCAAGTCTCGCGGCCTTGCCGGATGCGACGGGTTGTCGCCCAACCTCCGATTTGTCCTTTTATGGAAATCCAAAATAATCCAAACTAGAAAAATCCAAAATACTTCTGTCCAAAATTTATAAGGAATGTAAACACAATAAAGATCCTTTTTTTCCGCATAATAACATGTGAACATCTTCATCATGTATTCTTTTAAAACACTGCAACATCCTGAATTACCATAAAACCTTATTGATTTCATTCATGATCCATTATTCCTTAAAGAATAATAGATATACCCGTTCAATCAAAAAATGTTTTAAAACCCAACAATGATGGAATATACAAATCATTAATCAGTTTCTAGGTAGTCAAGAATATCCAATATAATTTAACTAAATCAATCATGTATTATTCCAAAATCACTACCTCAGTATCAGAACTATAATATGGT
This sequence comes from Viscum album, assembly GCA_963277665.1. Lineage (NCBI taxonomy): Eukaryota > Viridiplantae > Streptophyta > Magnoliopsida > Santalales > Viscaceae > Viscum > Viscum album. Next base: position 1,699,701,421 of record OY728142.1, read on the forward strand.
TTATCATTCTCTCCACCATATATTTTCCAAAAATTTATCCTGATAATGAGTCACTTTTCTTTGTTCCACACAATCTCAAGTCCTTAATGAAATAGTACTGCAGTACAATCCTTATATACTCCATAATTATTCTAACAAATAAATTGTTGATACAACACTCAAATGACATAATCAACAGAAGAACTCTAATCATTCCTCTTCATTTGTGGTAGTATCATAACTTGATTATTATCCAATAGCATAATTTGTGGCATAGTCTGATGTCTAGGACATAGGTTCGCGTAGTGTCCAAACTCCTTGCAAATGAAGCATTGTACATTTGAACCCATTTTCTTACTCTTGCAGTCACGTACCTTGTGCCCTTTTCCTCCACACTTATAACAAACTCCCATTCCTTTTAGGCATGTTCTAGGTTGTTTCTTCCCACATTTATCACATATGGGAAAATTATTCTTTTCCATCTTCCCTTTATCCACCTTTCTCTCTTCCATCCTTTTATTATCTTACTTCCCTTCAAAGCCATATGACTCAGTAAAATCTTATCTTATCTTATCAACACATGATATTATTTCATCATATGATGATAATACATGGTAGAATATTTCTCTTATAAATTCTGGCTTAAGACTATGAAAGATATGATCCTTCTTTATCTTTGGATCATGTGCATTGCTGGAGTTTTCATTCCTTCTACTGGGCGCCATTTCTAAACAATGGCATACACTAGATTAGTTTATGAATAACAATACCTAATCCCAAACTTGTAAAACACATAACATAAATAAAATAGATTATGGATATAATCCATAATCATAAAAATGCCTCCTTTGTGGAAGTATATACTCCTACACCCTTCATAATGGTTTGTAAATAAAATGAGAATTATCCTAAGCATTTCCCCCGGGAGTGTCGTAACCAAGAGTGCAGCAATGCCCATTGTCGTTCACCAGTTCCCGTTCGAGTCTAGCTCAAAGCGGTGTTTTTGGGTTTTACCCCTAGGTATATATGTGCTAGAGCCGCCTCTACCTGCTCGTATCTAGACATGGATTTATTTCTCGGAAAACTCACAAAATCTCTACAATACCAAAATTCTAGGAAGTTATTCTATACTAATCCTCAATGTTCATCTTAGGTCAACGTGCTCTAATCAGAGGTTATCTAAATATAGCTTCCATGTTTTTTACTAAACTTCCTCTGATACCAACTGTAACGCCCCAACCCCAGTTACCTAGAGTCGGTGCATTATTACATAACATTGGCATGATCACAAGAAAGATCAAATCATGAAAGACCGATTGGTTTAGTATCTTTGGAAACACTAGATATATTCATAAGTCTTACATTACATCATAAAGTGATAAACTACTACAAAAACATATTGTATCCATATTCCACACTCATATCCCCACATAATATCCCTGGAGATCATTCATAATTTACTTCTTCACTTCCTAGAAAAAATACAACATAGAAAAGGGGTGAGCTCAAATGCCCAGTAAGGATAACAATATGGTGGAAACTTTCATAAATAAGAATAAACATTTAAGGCATTGTATAACTAAAACAAAAGCCTTTTAAACTTGAACTTCAACATAGTATGGAAAAAGTAAAATGAAATAATTTCATTTACTTATTCACATGGATATTATATTAATCGAATAATCACATGAAATATCAATAACCACTTTCATAATGATGGAATGCATAATGCCAGACTATCATTACCACATAGCCAAGGCCTCATGCCAAGACTACAAATAAGATTTTGTCAAGGCCTTTTTCCAAGACACTAGTTTGTCTCATGAGACCTACTGATGCATCGAGGAGCTATAGCGGGCTCCACCCATCACTTACTAAGTCCAATGCATTCCCATATGAAAAGGTTTAAACATAACATAAACATTCTTATTAAAACTAGCATATGAAATGTCAAAACTTTCTCCATAAACCATGAATGGTATAAAAATAACACATCCACAGTAAAACATATCACAAAACCTTCAATACAATACAAAAGTTGTGTATCATAATAAATCAAATTCAAATAAGCCTAAAATCCATCAAAGGATGTTGACATAGATGAAATCAAAACTATTTGAGATAAATATCTCTTTTCTCGAAATCGTTGAAAAGTCACACATTTACAAAATAAGTAATTTAAAAGATATTTTTGAATCAAAGTGTCCCATACCACTTTGAAACTTTTGAAAAGAAATATCATTTGAAATACTGCATGTCCATATAAATAAATCCTTAAAATCATTTTGAAAACATAGACATTAATTAAAAATATTTAGAAAGATAAATCTTTAAAACATTTAAAATTATGTTCTTGATGAAGAGTACCTTTCGCAAATTCTTAAAATATTCATTTTGAAATCATTTAAAATTCACATAATTATAAAATAAAACATTTACTTTGAAAGTTTCCTTTTAATCTTGTAATGTATGCTTTGACAATTTTATAATGGCGGTAAATAGCTGCACCCACCGTATAAGTTAAAAAAACATTCTTACCTTAAATTTGTCGAAAAGGTTAAAAGTGCCTTGTTTGGAAAACAATGGAAAGATTACTTTCAAAACACATAATGGAATAAATGACTTTAACCCATTTTATAGTAAATAGTAAAAATAATTTTAAATACATTTTTAAGGAACATGGATGTGGATGATAAAGAGATCATAGTAGATAATTACGTATAAAAAACCTCGGATAATGAAGAGATTGTGAAATAAACCCTTACCTTGTACTTTTCCATAGTTGAGGGTAGGTTAGCCTCCTGTATAATGGTGAAATAATTGTTATTAAATTATACTAGAATCATATATATTAATATGATATCATATATGATCTTTTAACATTGTTTTGTTGATAATATCTTAGTATTATCGACGTTTCGGGTGTTAACTTACTCATTTTCTTTTATATGTTTTGTTACCTAAGACATGTTTTTCATGGATAGGTTGTATCTTATTCATATGAATAATGATATCAAGTCTTTAAACATTATTTTTTAAATCATCAAATGATAATTATACTTGAATGGACACGATAGAGAATGAATCTCATCGCGTTCGTGGAGACGGTAGTCCGTACGTACGCACGAGCGACAATATCATTATTTAGATATTAAAATAATATATAATTGGATGGTATATCATATATAAAGAATCATTATCATGTTATATTTATTATTTTCATGAGTTACACATCATTATTATACCCACCCAAATAATAATATATTGAATAACAATTACACCACGACGTGGAGACGGTAAGCCGTACGTACGCACGTATGGTGACATGTTATTCAAAGGGTGGATAGAATACTGAATATGGTTGTACCATATTTATAATAACATAACAGTATATATATGATACTGGAGTTATTAATTTATAATGGTAATAACAAAGAAAGAAGAAGTGGAAGAAGAAAGGAACTTGAAAAGGGGTGGTGAAAACATTACCTCTTCTTCGGGTTCTTCCATTTGATTTGATCAAAAGGGCTCCTTAAGTTGACTTTATGATCATACTAAGGCCTCTAGGTTGTAGTTAGGGAAGTTTAGAGAGTATTTGGGCAGGTGTAAGCCGAACCAAAAGGCTTTTAAGGTGTGAAGATATGAGAAGGAGGAGTGCCCTTTTATAAGAGGGGTGAGAGGCACCTTTGGAAAAGCTAAAACTATTAATTTATAATAAATTCATAGTCGGTTTCTAATGGCTCCAAAGTTGATTATTAAAAGGCTAAGGTGGGTATGGGTCAAAAAACACTCAAACAATATAATTTAGACAGGTTTGGGTCATTATATTAACCTTATCATTAAGTATTAACTCTTAGTTAATAAGTTTCACTTTTACAATGTCTCTTTGTATTTTTATATTATATGGTTAATAAACTTACCATATACATCCAAGTGACCCCCAAGTGGTCCATTAATGATATAACTATCATGATATATGTCTCTTGGCCGATATTTAGATTTTTTGGAATTTAATATCAATTAATAATATAATATTTGTTTTAAAAACTCTTTTATGTCAATTTTGACACTATTAAATAGTTGATTTTTGTGAAACTCATAACAGAATTATTACATATAAAAACGTCTATTAAATTAATCATAATATGTGATATTATCCTATATAATTAGTGTAATGCATTAAAAATCTCAAATTATATTTATTTGGGTTTTTATAATATCAATTATTTTAATTTGTCACTATTAGGGTAATTACTTCATCATAATTGTGTAATAAATAAATTAAATTATCTAAAGTCTAAAAGTTATAAATAAAATATCATTATGTGAGAAATATTATTATATTTCTAATGAATATTTGTAGTCGAAAATCCAACATATATAACCCTATGTAAAAATTGTTTTTCTAAAAGATATATGCTTATGTCATTTTTGTACTTATTTTATCTTAATTAAAATTAAGTGTCCCTATCACCTACAAGTGGCTCCATGGGGTCCCAAAATCGACCCAAAGATTCCTATGGTCGAACATGTATTAACCAATAATTCTAGGACACATTTTAGGGTAATTTAGTTTTATTATAATATTATTTTTTAACAATTATTTACTGGATTTACCCTTAACCATGGTAAATAAAATATTTACCGAAGTAATTATTCAAAATGTATAAAAATAAACGATACCTATTTACACAATTTGAACATCATGATTCTTAATATGGAATCCATATTTCCAAATTCAAAACACAGAAGTGGTAGAAATTAATTTAAAATTTATTCCCGTTGTTAAAACAAAAAGCTTGTTTTTAAGAGATAATAACTATCAAAAGATTGACACTTGTTTATGTCCGGTTTAATTGTAAAATTATGTCCAATGACCAAAATTGTATTAAATGGTAAAAATATATTCTAAATATACTTTAATACCACTCAAATTAATAATTTATCACTATTAATTATTTTGATTAAAAAAGTTGTTTTTAATTAAAATTTAGTAATTTTCACTATTAATCAAAATATTAAAGTTATCTGAAAAGTACCAAAATTTCTCCTTAGGCTAAATTCGATATTCTGAATCCAAAAATGAAGTCCATTTTGAAATATAAAATATATATAATTTCAAAAATTAGGTATTACTATTCATAACAGCTAGTTTGATTGGTTGTGGTGTGTGTTAGAACTCGAAGTTGCGTACAACACACGCTACCGTATTATTCAAAGGAAAGAATACCGTGGAAGCTTGGGATGTTTCATTTTAAATTTTTGATATACTCATTTAGTCAAACAGTTTAAAATATTGTATTTAAAAAGGTTTTACTATTAAAGAGTTGGTAAAAGTGCAATACTGAAAATGAATTTGTTCTTACATTATGTCTGAGAAACTCATAATATGGATTCTAAAATTATAAGGATTATAAAGTTTAAAATTTAGTTAATACTATTCATAACCCCTTTTGAATGGCTTGTTTGGTAAGTCATGGTGCGCTTGAACTCGGTGTTGCCTGTAGTGCAAGTTATTGAATTATTTTGAAGAAATAACACACTATAAAATCTTGGGGTGTCACATTCTGCCCTCCATCAATAAATTTCGTCCTCACAATTTGAAATTGTTCTTCCAAAATAAAAGGATAAAAATCGAAAATAACATTGTGGGAAAACCCATATCGAAAATTGGGTTACTAAAATTTAATCTTAATATAAGGAAAACAGAAATGGAAGGGTCACCACCAAATTATGATCTCGATTAGGGGAACATTGTTGGAAATTAGAGACATATAATTAGAGGAAAAACGTTAATATTTATAGGTAGTGATTTATGTCATCAATCACAAACAAGTGTAAAATTGAGGTCCTTAAATTCATCAGTCTATGATGATTTGAAATACCATCAGCTCAACAAAACATAAGGTATTAGGATAACACATTTTTGGTTTTAGGATTCCTTAAATAAAGTATAAGAATTAATTTCTTCATAGAAAAAGAGAAGAAGAAAAATATATTCTTGACAAGTAGAGTTCCATCCTTTAACTAATTTCTACCACAAACTCATCTTTCACTCTAAAAGATAATAGAACATAAAAATAATATTCTATTTATCCTATTCATATAGGGTTAAAAAAATGAATTTATAATTCATCTAGAAGAACCATTAAAAAAATGACATTATTCAAACCAGGACATCACGTTGGTCAGTGCTAGGTGATACACCCTTGTTGCCGTTCAGTTGTGGGTTCAAGTCTCGTGGCCTTGCCAGATGTGACGGGTTGTCGCCCGACCTCCAGGTTGTCCTTTTATGGAAATCCAAAATATTCCAAACTAGAACTATCCAAATACTTCAGTCCAAAATTTATAAGGAAGGTAAAGACAATAAAGATCCATTTTTCCGCGTAATAACATGTGAACATCTTCATCATGTATTCTTTTAAAACAATGCGACATCCTGAATTACCATAATACCTTATTGATTACATTCATGATCCCTTATTCCTTAATGAATAATAGATATACTCCTTCAATCCAAAAATGTTTTAAAACCCAACAATGATGGAATATACAAATCATTAATCAGTTTCAAGGTAGTTAAGAATATCGAATATAATTAATCTAAATAAATCATGTATTATTCCAAAATCACTACCTCAGTATCAAAACTATATTATGGTTTATCATTCTCTCAACCATATTTTTTCCAAAAATCTATCTTGCTATTGAGTCAGTTTTCTTTGTTCCACACAATCTCAAGTCCTTAATGAAATAGTAATACAGTACAATCCTTATATACTCCATAATTATTATAACAAGTAAATTGTTGATACAACACTCAAATGACATAATCAATACAAGAACTCTAATCATTTCTTTTCATCTGTGGTAGTATCATAACTTGATTATTATCCAATAGCATCATTTGCGGCATAGTCTGATGACTGGGACATAGGTTCGTGTAGTGTCCAAACTCATTGCAAATGAAGCATTGTACATTTGATACCATTTTATTACCCTTGCAGTCACGTACTTTGTGCCCTTTTCCTATACACTTATAACAAACTCTCATTCCTTTCAGGCAAGTTCTAGGGTGTTTCTTCCCACAGTTATCACATATCGGAAAATTCTCTTTTTCCCTCTTCCCTTTATCCACCTTTCTCTCTTCCATCCTTTTCTTCTCTTGCTTCCCTTCAAAGCCATATGACTCAGTAAAATCTTTACTTATCTTATCAACACATGATATTATTTCTTCATATGATGATAATACATGGGAGACTTTTTCTCTTATAAATTCTGGCTTAAGACCATGAAAGATATGATCCTTCTTTCTCTTTGGATCATGTGCATTGTTGGAGTTCTCATTCCTTCTACTGGGCGCCATTTCTAAAAAATGGCATACACTAGATTAGTTTATGAATAACAATACATAATCCCAAACTTTTAAAACACATAAAATAAATTAAAAAGTTTATGGATATAATCCATAATCATAAAAATGTCTCCTTTGTGGAAGTATATACTCATAAACCCTTCATAATGGTTTGTAAAGAAAATGAGAATTATCGTAAGCATATCCCCCGGGAGTGTTGTAACCAAGAGCGAAGCAAGGCCCGTTGTCATGCACCAGTTCCCGTTCGAGTCTAGCTCAAAGCGGTGTTTTCAGGTTTTACCCCTAGGTACATCTGTGCCAGATCCACCTCTTCCTTCTCGTATCCATACAGGGATGTATTGCTCGGAAAACTCACAAAATCTCTACAATACAAAAATTCTAGGATGTTCTTCTATACTAATCCTCAAAGTTCATCTTAGGTATACGTTCTCTAATCAGAGTTTATCTAAATCTAGCTTCCAAGGTTTGTACTAAACTTCCTCTGATACCAACTGTAAAGCCCCGACCCCAGTTACCTAGAGTCCGTTCATTATTACATAACATTGGCATGAACACAAGAAAGATCAAATCTCGATAGACCGATTGGTTTAGTAGCCTGGGAAACATTAGATATATTCATAAGTCTTACATTACATAATAAAGTGAAAAACTACTACAACAACATATTGTATCCATATTCCACACTCATATCCCCACATAATATCCCTACAGATCATTCATAATTAACTTCTTCACTTCCTGGAAAAAATACAACATCGAAAAGGGGTGAGCTCAAATGCCCAGTAAGGATAATAATATAGTGGAAACTTTTATAAATAAGAATAAACATTTAAGGCAATGTATAACTAAAACAAAAGCCTTATAAACTTGAACTTCAACATCGTATGGCAAAAGTAAAATGAAATAATGTCATTTACTTATTCACATGGATATTATACTAATCGAATAATCACATGCAATATCAATAACCACTTTCATAATGATGGAATGCATAATTCCAGACTATCATAACCACATAGCCAAGGCCTCGTGCCAAGACTACAAATAAGATTTTGTCAAGGCCTTATGCCAAGACACTAGTTTGTCTCATGAGACCTACCGATGCATCGAGAGGCTATAGCGGGCTCCACCCGTCACCTACTATGTCCAATGCATTCCTATATGAAAAGGTTTAAACATAACATAAACATTCATATTAAAACTAGCACACGAAATGTCAACACTTTCTTCATAAACCATGAATGGTATAAAAATAACACATCCACAGTAAAACATATCATAAAACCTTCAATACAATACAAAAGTTTTTTATCATAATAAATCAACTTCAAATAAGCTTAAAATCCATCAAAGGATGTTGACATAGATGAAATCAAAACTATTTGAGAGAAATATCTCTTTTCTCGAAATCATTGAAAAGTCACACATTTATAGAAGATGTAATTTAAAAGAGATTTTTGAATCAAAGTGTCCCATACCACTTTGAAACTTTTGAAAAGAAATATCATTTCAAATACCTCATGTCCATATAAATAAATCATTAAAATCATTTTGAAAACATGAATATTACTTAAAAAGATTTAGAAAGATAAATATTTAAAACATTTAAAATTATGTTCTTGATGAAGAGTACCTTTCACAAATTTTTAAAATATTCATTTTGAAATCATTTAAAATTCACATAATTATAAAATAAAACATTTATATTGAAAATATCCTTGTAACCTTGTAAGGGAAGTTTTGACAATTCTATAACAGCGGTAAATATCCGCACCCGCCGTATAAGTTAAAAAAACATTCTTACCTTAAATTTGTCGAAAAGGTTAAAAGTGCCTTATTTGGAAAATGACGGAAAGATTCCTTTCAAAACACATAAGGGTATAAATTACTTTAACCAATTTTCTAGTAAATAGTAAAAATATTTTTAAATACATTTTTAAGGAAGATGGATTTGGATGATAAAGAGATCCCAGTAGATAATTACGTATAAACAACCTCGGATAATGAAGGTATTGTGAAATAAACCCTTACCTTGTACTTTTCCTTGGATGAGGGTATGTTAACCTCATGTATAATGGTAAAATAATTGTTATTAAATTATACAAGAATCATATATATTAATATGATATCATATATGATCTTTTAACATTATTTTGTTGATAATATCTTAGTATTATCGTCGTTTTGAGTGTTAACTTACTCATTTTCTTTTATACGTTTTGTTACGTAATCCATGTTTGTCATGGATAGGTTCATATCCAGAATGATATCAAGTCCATAAACATTATTTTTTAAATCATCAAATGATAATTATACTTGAATGGATATGATAGAGAATGAATCTCATTGCGATCGTGGAGACGGTAGTCCATACGTACGCACGAGCGACAATATCATTATTTTGATATTAAAATAATATATAATTGGATGGTATATCATATATACAGAATCATTATCATGTTATATTTATTATTTTCATGAGTTACACATCATTATTATACCCACCCAAATAATAATATATTGAATAACAATTACACCACGACGTGGAGACGGTAAGCCGTACGTACGCACGTATGGTGACATGTTATTCAAAGGGTGGATAGAATACTGAATATGGTTGTACCATATTTATAATAACATCACAGTATATATAAGATACTGGAGTTATTATTTTAGAATGGTAATATGAAAGAAAGAAGAAGTGGAAGAAGAAAGAAACATGAAAAGGGGTGGTGAAAACATTACCTCTTCTTCGGGTTCTTCCTTTTTATTTGATCAAAAGGGATCTTTAGGTTGGATTTATGATCAAACTAAGGCCTCTAGGTTGTAGTGAGGGAAGTTGAGAGAGTATTTGGGCTGGGGTTGGCCGAACCCAAAGGCTTTTAATGTGTAAAGAAATGAGGAGCAGTGCCCTTTTATAAGAAGGGTGAGGGGCACCTTTGGAAAAGCAAAAAATATTAATTTATAATAAATTCATATTCGGTTTCTAATGGCTCCAAAGTTTATTATTAAAAGGTTAAGGTGTGTATGCGTCGAAAACCACTCCAAAAATATAATTTAGACAGGTTTGGGTCATTATATTAACCTCATCTTGAAGTATTAACTCTTAGTTAATTAGTTTCACTTTTACAATGTCTCTTTGTATTTTTATATTATATGGTTAATAAACTTACAATATACATCCAAGAGACCCCCAAGTGGTCCAGTAATGATATAACTATCATGATATAATTCTATTGGCCGATCCTTAGATTTTTATGAATTTAATATCAATTAATAATATAATATTTTTTTAAAAAACTCTTTTATCTCAATTTTGACACTATTCAGTAGTTGATTTTTGTGAATCTCATAACAGAATTATTACTTAGAAAAAAGTCAATTAAATTAATCCTAATATTTCATATTATACTATAAAATTATTGTAATGCATTAAATGTCTCAAATTATATGTATTTTGGTATTTATAATATCAATTATTTTAATTTGTCACTATTATGGTAATTACTCAATCATAATTGTGTCATAAATAAATTAAATTATTTAAAGTCTAAAAATTATAAATAAAATATAATTATGTAAGAAATCTTTTTATCTTTATAATTAATATTTATAGTAGAATATACAACATATATAACCCTATGTAAAAATTGTTTTTCTAAAATATATATCCTTCTGTCATTTTTGTACTTATTTTCACTTAATTAAAATTAAGTGTCCCTATCACCTACAAGTGGCTCCATGGGCCCCCAAAATCGACCCAACGATTCCTATGGTCGAAAATGTATCAAAAAATATGGCTAGGACATGTTTTAGGGTAATTTAGTATTATTATAATATTATTTTTAACCCTTATTTACCAGATTTACCCTTAACCATGGTAAATAAAATATTTACCGAAGTAATTATTCAAAATGTCTAAAAATAAAAGTTACCAATTTACACAATATAAAAATCCTGAATCTAAATATTGAATCTATTTTTCCATATTCAAAACACAGAAGTGGCACAAATTAATTTAAAATTAATTTCCGTTGTTAAAACAAAAAGCGTGTTTTTAAGAGATAATAACTATCAAAAGATTGACACTTGTTTATGTCCGGTTTAATTGTAAAATTATGCCCAATGACCAAAATTGTATTAAATGGTAAAAATACATTCTAAATATACATTAAAACCACTCAAATTCATAATTTATCACTATTAATTATTTTGATTAAAAAAGTTGTTTTTAATTAAAATTTAGTAATTTTCACTATTCATCAAAATATTAAAGTTCTCCGAAAAGTACCAAAATTTCACCTTAGGCTAAATTCGATATTCCGAATCCAAAAATGAAGTCCATTTTGAAATATAAAATATATATAATTTCAAAAAGTAGGTATTACTATTCATAACGTCTAGTTTGATTGGTTGTGGTGTGTGTTATAACTCGAAGTTGCGTACAACACACGCTATTGTATTATTCAAAGGAAAGTGTACCGTGGAAGCTTGAGATGTTTCATTTTAAATTTTTGATGTCCTCATTTATTCAAAAAGTTTAAAATATTGTATTTAAAAAGGGTTCACTATTAAAATTTGGTAAAAGTGCAATACTGAAAATGAATTTGTTCTTACATTATGTCTAAGAAACTCATAATATGGATTCTAAAATTATAAGGATTATAAAGTTTAAAATTTAGTTAATACTATTCATAACATCTTTTGAACTTCTTGTTTGGTAAGTCATGTTGTGATTGAACTCGGTGTTGCGTGTAGTGCAAGTTATTAAATTATTTTGAAAAAAATAATACACTATGAAATCTTGGGGTGTTTCAATACATTCATCATATCAGAACCCATTGAAATGGAATAGATTTCATAAAAATTTCCTCATTTTATAAAATCACTATCCATTGAAAGAAAACACGTTTCATAATGTTTTCATAATAACCTAATTATCCAATAGAAATGAAATTACTTTTAAAGAATAATCCTTCAATTTTCATAATTAAAAACCTCCAAATAATGAATTTATATTGTATAAATGGATTATATCTCATGTAATACATAACTAATATAAAATAATATTATCATAGATGAAAAATGACTTTAAAATGACACTAGAACATTTCTTAATGAAAGTACCCTTTACACATTTAAATTATGTACTTAAATGATAATGATTTCCCAAATATTAATTAAATAATTCGAATTATAATTAACATTGTAAAATTTTAATTGAAGCTTCAAATAAAGGACCAGTCCTTTTTATAAGAAATTCTATTCACACCGTGTATGTAAAAACAAACATACCTTTCACATTTTTATTAAAAAGTCATATGTACGTCATTTGGAAAATGAAAAAAAATTAAAATTAAAATTATTTAAATTGATATATGGGTATAAATGAAATTAAAAAAATTATATATTATTAAAAAAAATCTTAATTTTTTTTCAAATAATTTATATAAATGAAAATTAATTTTTGAATGAAAAGAAAAATAATGTTGTTTCCCCTTAAAACTTGGATATTATTGTCTGGAATTTTTAAAGAGATAAAAATGAATGGAAAACATTTAATCTCTATAAATAAAAATATTATATTTAAATTAAATGGATTATTGACATATTGGTAAAAAATATAATAAAATTTTAAAAAAACAATCATAAAAAGCAATTAGATTGTAACATAATCCCTTGCCTAATTGTTACTTTTTCAATCACAATCACCATTAAATAAAGAAACATATATGAATATTTATATCCCCATAATTTTCATGTTAATAATTTTTAAATACATTTTGGGAATGTAAATTAAGCACATAAAATATTCAAGTGGTGAATATTGCATGGGTCCCTAACATATAATATTGTGATAAAAATACCTTATGTCAAGTTTTAATTTGTTTGAAAGCTCTCTAAACCCATATGTACTAAATTTTATTTTAATATAAGTATAAAATTGAATTATTAACAAACATGTAATATCATATATAGTCCACTTATAACATTTCAACCCTTATTTACTAATATTTTCTAATTTAAATCATCATTTCATAGTGTTAACAGATTCATTTTTCCTAAGAATCTCAGTTTGATGGTTCATTTACTTTAACATTTTACATGGTTAAATAATATAAATAATTTTAATAATGATATTAATATAATATAAATTTATTATATATAGAATTAGATTCATAAATTATATATAGACATATAAAAATGAATTACACTGTTCATAGGCAGCGTAGGTTATATGTACACATGAATGTTTTTTATCATTTTGATGGATGGAATAAAAGAAATATAAATACTAATATACCTTCGAATAATCATTTCTTAAAAGATATGAATGTTTGGATATAGTCAGTATATTATAATAATATAAGAATAATTATATCATAAATATCACATAAAAACATTAAACTCGTCATAAAACCCATCTATGAATGATGGTGATGGAAAATGAATTTCATTGTCATGTGGTGGCGGAAGTCCACACACATGAACGAGTGAAAATATCAAATCCCATTTGATAGAATAGAGGGTGAATAATGGTGGTTAAATAATAATAACAATATTAAAATGTATCTATGATACTTAATGTTTTCTCATATTTTTAATACCATATATTACTATATGGTAGAATAATATTTATTTAATAAAGTCAAATTCAATGATTATGAATCCTTTGGTTGGCCTCTATTAATAAATTTATTAAAGATCCTTTGAATGGAATTTTAGGATAAAAAAAGACACATATAATTAAAATATATGGATAATTATAAGTGAATTTTGTATGGTATTTTTGTTATATGGCTCTATTTTTTTTGTAGAAAAGAATAGTGGGGTGTACTTTTAAATGTAGGGAAGAGGACACACATGGAATTTCTTTAAATAATAAAATATAATATATTCGACCTCCAACAAAATGATTAAAAATGGGTAGATATTATGAGGATTGATATGATGGGATTGAAATATTTCATGAATATTTCATTTATACATGTTTAATTAGTCTTTCCAAACACATATCTTCAGATAAACCACAATAAAACTGTTTTAACCTTATCATTAGTGATTTTTTACTATTTTTACAATTAATAAAAAAATAGACGTTATATAGTTATAAATTTTTTAAATATTGATTAAAAACATTATTTAAATTTTTTTAAATTCAATTATCAAATTTAGAAGAATTTGATATAAAATTATTCTACCTAATTGCAAAGAAAAAAAGTTTTTCCGAATTTTTTTTGTTATGTATAAAATGTTTTTATACAAAAATAAAATATAAAATTAACTATAAATTAATTAATATTATAATTAAAAATATAAATTTACTAATGTTAATTTTTAATCATTTTAAAAAAACAATCTATTTATATGATCGTAATGGAAAAAATAGTTTTCATTAAAAAACAAAACTTTTCAATATTCATTGAAGGATTGATATTTTGAAAAAATATCAAAAATTGAAATTAAGATAATTTTATTAAATATAATATAGCAATTATTTTCATTTATTGAATTAAATTTTCTAAATGTTGAAAATAATTGATCATATTATTTATTCATTATAACCAATAAAAAAATTTAGGGACTGAATTTTTTTAAACATTTGGATACTTTAATAAAAACTGAATACATATTTTATAGTATATTTTTTCAAAAAATAATATTATATAATTTTCTAGTTGATTTTATTTTTATATTATGTTCGAAATTAAATACATGGGTATAATAGAATACTGAATTATAGTTCAATTAGGTTAGATGATGTTTATATATCAAGTTATAAAAGAAATTAAAATTATTCTAAGAAAAATATATCATAATGTTTCATGGTGTTACATTAAACCACACTTAAAATAAAATTTACCCTAGAAATTTCATCACATAAAAATATAAAAATGAGGATATATATGTATCATAACATCCTCAGTTTCACATATAACTTCTTCAATATTTAGATAAATCTTGATAATTTTCACACGTTGAGTAGTATTATTCTATAGAACATTAGAAATATGATCAAAAATGTATATTGGTTAATCTTTATAATAAAGTCCATACTCCAATGTTAAAAACAATCAGTTCAATACATCTGTGGGATAAGGTATGTCATTTCCTTGGAGAGATAAATGAATAACATCATAAACTTGTGAGAGGTTTAGTAGAAACCTAAAAAAAGCTATCATCCCTAATCGATAAAGAATATAAACGAGGTCAATATACCTATGGCACAGTTTTTCCCTTATTTCTAAATATCATTACCTTCTTATATGGAGAAATTTATTGAAACACTGACTAAAATACGTTTAATTTCAAATTATACTAATGATTTCAAATAATATTTTGTCAACTCTATGTCTCCTTATTGTTCTACTAAATATCCCTAACAATTTTTCCTATTTCCTCAGCTAACACACGAGCCAATAGCTTTCTTTCTGAAAATTCATCACAACATGTTATACTTTTATAATTATTTCTATGTTGGGGTTTATTATGATCCATAATAAAACTAATATGAGTTTTATTGTTCTAAGAAAACATGACTAGAGGAAGGCGTTGTTACCAAAAACATTTTAAATCCATAGAACAAGACCATAAAATATCATGATTGGTTTGAATGGTTCTTCAAGACTGATAAACTACTTGAGGATAATAAAAAGTAATAAAACAAAAATATATGTCTAGAACATATTAATGGCTTCCCTATAATATTGAGTTATACATAAGATCCTATTAGATA
Source organism: Viscum album (assembly GCA_963277665.1). Classification (NCBI taxonomy): domain Eukaryota; kingdom Viridiplantae; phylum Streptophyta; class Magnoliopsida; order Santalales; family Viscaceae; genus Viscum; species Viscum album. The sequence goes on from OY728142.1 coordinate 1,699,717,512, forward strand.
TAATAGAATGTAATAATTAAGGAAAAATTTCAACTTATTTATTTATAATCAAAAAATAAAATAAATATATACATATTTAGTTAAATAAATAATATGATTAAAATTAATAATACAATAGACTATAAGAGAAATAACATTGTGGTATTTATATGTTTTTGATATTATAACAACAAAATCCAACGTGAAGTTTCCCATGTTCATTCTAGATTACAAAATCATTATAACAACCCCTTTAACTCCAATCTTTCAACATTAACACGATTAGATACTAAAAAATGAGATACATTCTTTACAATATCTTTGTTCTTGTTTTCCCCTAAGAAATACTATTTACGATATCTATACATCATCATACATCAATGATGAAAAAAGAATAATGAACTGCAAGATTCATCTAATAACTCATACGTCAAATATTTCATTAAAGGAACTCATATACAGTTCCCAAAACTTATCATTTTTTTATAATCATGTTTAAACATAGGAATATTTTCACATTTTTTTAGTTCATCATCTCTCTTTTTTCACTCTTTAATAATTACTCAATTACATGGTTAAAAAGTTATATGATTAATCTAATATTTTACTCATTTATTTATATTTTAAAAAGACAGATTTAGAAATCCATCATTATTGGATATTTTATTATCGTCATTAGAGATATGCTTTTATGATCTTTATGACTCAGAGTATCTTCCACCTTGTTTACCTTTCCTATGTGGTAATGAATTGAGGAATCATATTCTTTAATCAAATCAAATCATCCCATCTTGCACTTACTAAACAATCTTTTTGTTAATATGATTGTTATATATGTCACACATTTATTTATATATATAATTACACCCTACCTTCTTTAATATTCATTTATTTTAATAAGGCTGTGTTTGATTTCATGTGAAACATGTGACATCGAGCTTAAACGAACCACGAAATATGATTTTTCATGACTTTTATAACATAGCCTACTGAATTTTTGGGTATTAATAGGAATTAATTCATTATGAAATATATATAAAGTATCTTATCAATAAATGTTAATTTGTTAATAATTAGTAAATTAGCAGTCAATTGTTCACTAATGTTATTTAATTCTTTAAGGATATGTTTTCCGCAAAATAGGGTTTAAATATTTTTTTTATTGGTTAAAATAAAAACTTCTAGAAAATTTAGCAAATTTATATGATAAAAATTAAATCATTTGTAAATTCATCCCATAATAATTACCATAAAGGTATATTTTGGAGAATTTTCATAAAATTTTCATTTTTCAATAAATATTGAAAAACTATAATTTTTTTGGAAACTATATTATCGATTAACGATTTTTCAAAGTTCCATTTTTATAATTTACTTTAATGTAACATTAGTTTTAATATGATATTATTAATCCAATTATGTTAATTAGAGAAAATATTATGATTGATTTTGGTATAAATCAAATTTTTTACTTAAAAAGGCAGTTTTCAAAAAGAAACCCTTTTCTTTTGTGTTTTAAATTATTATATTAATTTAATTTATGACACTTCTATATATTGAATATTGAAAAATTTAAAGAATAGTTTTGGTGTTATTAGCTTTAAAGTTGTTTTATATTCCCCTTTTTAGTCATTATTAATAGTTACCATGGATAATATTTGTGACCTCATAAATGTTAAAATGGGTAAAACCAAGAAAAAAATGGAGTATGATCTTAAAATAAAACGAAAATTTTCCTTTATTTCATTGGATGCGATCAATTCAACACTGTTTTATCTATTTTCAAATATATGGATTTTCAGTTTTATTTTCCTTTGTTAATGACATTTAGATTATTTTAGTTGATAAAAATATCAAAATGTGACTCTCATGAATTTAATAAGTACCTAGTTATTTAGTAAGGAAATAATGATAAGTTTTTTTAAAAAATTTATTTTAAGGATGAATTAATGTTTTTATCATGTAAATTTATTTTAAAATTCAGTGAAAAATAACTACCTTATATGATTTTGAAACACTAACACAATATTTATTCAATAAATAAAAAAATAGAATAAATGAATTTCCATTATTACACATTATTATTTTATAATTTATAGAGTTCCATGATTTTTTGGATAAATATAATATATTAAGAATTTTTAATATTATTATATTATAATTCCATATTTTCATTATGAATATAATGGATAATTAATTAAATAATGTAAAAATGATATTAATTACATTTAATGTAAAAAAAATTGAATTAAATTATTTAAAAAAATATAAATATTTTAATATGTCATATAGGATGATAAATGGTTTAAAATATCATCCACAGTACGTTTACTGTATATGTAATGTTATAATATTTTAATTGGAAAAAAATAATTACTACGTTTATTATAAAAATTTGATAAGGGGGTAAACCTAATGATAACATTTAAAACACCACAAAAACACTTATTTTTTTGGAATATGGTATGTCTATAAAATCATTCACTAGGAAAAACTATATATAAATTTTGATGCATTTGGATGGTGAAAGGATTTATTATTTCTTAATATTTTTATATATGAATGGGGTGAATAACTCCCCACTTTTAAAGGGGTCACATCCTTTATCGTCCTTACCCAACTTTGTGCCATATAGTTTTACCAATCCAAGGTAAACAATATTTGAATATAATATAGATAAAAATTTGTATAAGTCCATTAAATGTGTTCATAAGGTATTATCTAAAAGAGGAATATTCACGAATTAGTTATCGTTTTACTCGGCCACATGAACCTTAGACCGATTGGTGATGACTCTTGAAGTGAATCCATGAGACCCAGGATCGATTCCAGGAGGAGGAATATTCCCATATACTATAGTAGTACTGCAGCTGGTACAGTTTAGTACTATAGCATGCAAAACTATTAACCTTTACGGCCCTAGTTTGGTCTTGGAGTCTTTAGGCCTTTGAGCTAACCATTATTTATTGTTAGTAAGGCTTTAGGACCACTAGAAGTACTTCAGGCCACCTCAAGCCCTTCAGGCCACCTGATATATAGATTCATACCAGAAAAATTATATAAGGAAAAATATGTATAGGGGCATTTAGAATATTCATCAGATCATGGATATCAGATTTGGAAGAATTAGAGGTTATGATACATTCCCTCATTATCATGCCTTTGAACCCTTGTAAAGGATAACTATTTGAATAGCCATGCAAAGTTAGAGAGATTATCAGGATGAAGACGGTTGGGAAGAGTATTTTAAAGTAGCCATTGTATGATATATATTCCTTCAATAACAATGGGTTCTGTACTGCCATTAAAGACTCTAGTTAATTTAATTTTTGGGTTCTTCTTAGACCCTTGAAATGGGGAGTATCAAAAATCATTAAAAAATGAAGGCCTTCAGGCCATCCAGGTAATCTATTTACATAAAATATTTCAATTTCTTTCTTTCTCTACCACCTATAAATATTTGGTATACATAATAATATAATAATCCCAGGATCATTTATATACTTAATTGTTATTATGATTATCTAACCACCAATATCCACCCTCCATTCCATATAATGGGATTTGAAATTATCATTCATCTATATGTGTGGACAACCTCCTCCACGTAGTGATGTAAGTCATTTTCAATCAAAATATTTCACTGATGGTTATTTTTTATGGGTTTAATTATTAGAATTATATTTATGAAATAATTATTATTTTTGATTATATTATATTGCATACCATTTTTATATTTTAATCCTTTGGAAAATGACAATGGCTGTTTTTTGTACAATTTGACTACCAACACAAGAAGAAATATGATTTATTTTTTGATTAATATTTATATTGAGAGTAGAAAAAATAAACTTTACTAATATATATATATATATATTAAATTATATATACTTTTTTAAGGTACATTAAAAATTATATTTATTTTTTTAATCAATCTAAAAATGAAAACAATGTTAATGTTACATAAGGCTTACCATCACCATGAATGGTGTAATTAAATGTCTTATTTATCTACTCTATTAATGAATGGAGATATATATATAATATGTACATTTGATTATTATATAATGATAAAAATTATTTATATAATGGATCCGTGATTGACGTTCAAGTACATGATCTACCCAAACGTAATTATCATGAATAAACAGTTCGCACATAAAAACCGTAATTTTAAAAAAGAATAATTAATATATAGCTGTTAGGATGTTATAAATGGATCATAAATGGAATTATAAATATGAAAATTAAAAATTTATATAATTATAATAAAGTCAATTTTTGATAGTGGCGGTTAATGTACTTTTGATTTATGTAAAACTTGAGGTATTTGATTTTCGTCCAACATTCACCCCTATGATACACATACCATAGACACCACTTTTTTATTTAATATTGTGTATACAATCCCAATAATTTATTTATAATTATTATCATGAAAACTATAGAGGTATAAATATCCGGGAATGGATCTCTATTTCAATAGGTTTTTATTCTATGGTGACCATATTTTTAAAGGATATATGTTTCAATCTATTTGTTTATCAAGATTTTCTATGATTTAGTTTCTGAGGATGATATTTCATGATACATCTCACATGAAATTCATTAATAGTGATATCCAATTTTTATTTATTTGGAATTCAGGTATCAGTTTTATTTTCCTCGTGTTAATAACATAAGACACTGAAATAATATTTTTATTAAAAATACACATTATTTTTCTCTTTGGTCAAAAATTCTTGTTCTTACTTGCCTAATATTAATGAAAATATCGTCACAATTGTTTGTACTAATATCCTATAAATTTTTAAATTTATATTTACCAATGAATAACTTTTTTGTAAAATAATTGAAACAACCTTATTATCCTTTTGCACATGAGGTACATTTGACTTCTTAGATAAAAAGTCAATGAAATAATTATTTCAACATAATGGGAACGAACATAATTTTCCACCATAAAAACACTCAATTAGTTAATATTTCTTTCAAATGTTACTAGCTATATTTTTTATGATTTTTTTCATAATATTTTGAAATTTTTTTATTTTAAATAAGTGATTTTAAATAATTGATTTTAATGTACAAATAGTATTTTCACCGTAAAATATTACACATGATATTTTAACGGAATTTTCATCTAAGATTACATCATTTGATGTTTCTTATTCAATATATGGTATATGATCCAATGATACAATTCTTATTATTTTAATGAATGTTTTATTATTATTATGAAATAATGTTTCTGAAACCCATTTTATTAAGGTCTATACAATGATGAATTTATTAAAAAATTTACGAAACTTGTTTCATTTCCATAGGTTTTTATATATAATGAATGATGTATGAACATGTTGATGAAATATTAATGGATTACAATTTTTTGATGGGTGGGCCTAGAATTTTGTATCCCTTTATAGAATTGGGTAATGAAGGATATCACATGATATAATAAGGACTGGAATGGGGAATGAACCTAATTCTGTAAGGGACTATGTCAACTCTAATAGTATTGGGTGATAACCTTTACTATGGAAAATGTATTTTGGGGAGTGAATCTAATCCACATAGATGGTATTTTATTTGAGCCTGACCTCTAAAGAAGTAATTTTATATAGTTATGTGTATTCCAAAAAAATGTGTATTCTGGTAATATTTTTCTCTCATGAATTATGTTCTTTGATACATTTTAAATTCATATCATATAAACTTCCAAAATTTATTCCATGATTCATTATTTTTATCAATGATATACAGGTTATGGTTTTCCAAATATCATGGTCATGTTTTCATACATCTATTTTCATATAATATTTATGTTAACATAAATTTATCCTATATTAACCATTACTGAGAATAAACAATCACCCAATAATATTTTTATACTCCCTAGTTTGTTAAGAATTGTTGTATGTATGATATGTCTTAAAAGGTTGATTGTTTTGATGACCATAGTGGGATATTATGCAGATATCATAGGAACTAGTTTTCTATCTATATATGTTTTCAAATACACCAAATCAATACATTGCATTTGTGTATTTTAATGTTATGTAATGAATATTCATATAGTAACATGTAACAAAAATATATGGAAAGGCATATTTTTTATCGTATATAGGTTTAGTTATATTTTGAAACTAGGATGAGAAACTTTTAGTAACAACACATATGATAATTATATGTATAGGAGAAAATCATTTTTATAGTAAAGAATGAGTGATTTTTTCCAAAAAAAATCCATTTAGGGATACTAAAAGTGGATTTTGTTTTGGTATATCTTCATTTATGGGTAATAACCCAAAAATATAGTTGAGCATATATCGACTATCATTCTAGTGCATGGTGCGTGTGCCTTTTCCACACTCCAGGTTTGACACAAACGTGGAATCCTAGTCGTTTCCTTACCATTTTCACACAGACAATTATGATGGATTTGAATTGATGATATACAAATATGGGATAGGTTTTATAAAATGTGTCATGGAATGAAAATAGTGTCCTGATCTAGACATCCTATGAGCTATTATATGATTCATCCCTATGAATATAGTTTCATACACTATATTTTTTATTTCATTCAAATGATGAAACCATAAAGATCCATGTTACGACTCAATTTTTTTGATAATGGAGTGATTTTCCTCATGAGAAACTAAAAGAAATAGAATATGAAATCTTAAACCTTGTGATTAGAACCAATCATTTAGCTCCTTCTATAATTGTCCATATCAACATAGCTGATATTCCTATCACACCTAATAAGTGAAATATGTATTTTCATTTAGACCATGGAGGAAAGGATAGTTTTCTTTTGACAAGATTAGAATGTTTTTTAAGAACTAAATGTAATGTATCAATAAAATAATAATATTTCTACAATGTTGAAAATGGAATAATTAAAATACTTTCTAATGAAAATTTGAAGTTTTAAAAGAGAGAAATGAATTTCACCCAAAGTTACCATTTATTATTTAAAAAATCAACCAATTAAATTTTATAGTATGATTTAATTTCATACATAATATTTTAATATTTGTTTATATAGAATTATTTTATCATTTAGAATATATTTTTACCTTTATAATAATTTTATTTCAGGAAACGTCAAAATCGAACACTATTGATTTTAACAAGTATAATAATTTCCAGAAGGGAATAAATAGATTATATCATTGAAATTAAATATAACTTTTAAATAAAATAATTTTATTCTAATTTGTAATTATTTTTATATTTTTAGGGACTAAATAATTTCCTTAAATCCTTACGCAATACTAATATAGTTATTGTTCAAATAATGAAAAATATCAAATAAAAGATATTAAAAATATCAGAAGTAATATATTATGAAATAAATAATGTGGTCTAGGAATTTTATAGATGGTCATGAAATTATAGATATTTCATATTTTTTTGAATTTTAATTTATTTATTATTATTATCAAAATCAAAGTAATGAATAGTTATTTAAATTTTCATTATTGATATATTATATTAAAAATTATTTTATAAAATAATATAAAATTTATAAAAAACTGTAATTAGAAAAGTGGATAATATATGATTAAAAACTTCAACCATAGTCCATTTATTATATTTCTTCAAATTAAAAAATCTATATTTTCCCTCAAATAGTAAAAATCATTATTGTCAAGAAAATTTTAGTGTTAGTTAAAGAGGGGTTAATAGTAGTTGATAAGGGTACAAATATAACCTTAAAAAGTCCTATAAAATATTAAATGATAGAATCCTGGCCCATCATAATAAAATATTCGAAATAATATTGTTTGAAGCCATTTGTAATTGAAAATATATTTATATTAATTTAATTTTTTGAGGAATTCCAAGAGTGTATCATTCCTCTCTTATAAAAGGGTAGAAAATATTCCAATTTATTGACACATTAAAACCCATTTTTCTTAGCCATTACCTACCAAATTTAATTCTTAGAAACCCTCCCCTCAATAAAGAAGGTTTTTAGGAATAACACCATCATTAGTTATTTCAAGATGTTAGGAAAATGAGGTAGTTTGAAGTTGATATATCAGTTTCATCAAGCATTTCTATTTTATTTCCTCATCCACCTCCATCAATTATTATTCAACCATGATAATATAATAACACCAATATAATTCATATAATAAGTATTTTTTTCTGTTATGTAAAATTTCATGAGTTTTCGAAGAGGGGGAATTTTTTTAAATGTCGTTGAACCAGCATTACATTTTCATTTTGGATTAGACCCTGGTAATCATACCTTTAGGTTGGTCAGTTTGTTTTTGGAAAGGAAGGTAGAACATGGGATGATCCTAGATATAGGAGAAATTCCTAACATGTTTTTTCATCTACACCGCTTGAAATTTTATTACAGGATTTGAATTAAATGAATGTTATGAATCATATTCCTTACATGAACTTGTTTTCCCTCAAATAATGAGAAAAATCAAGTAATTGATGAAATTACTTCTCTTCATGTACTGAATATGTCATGAACCATTTTTATAAAAGGGAAATAATGCATCATTTTATATTATATCTTTCTCCTCTCCAACAACAGTCATAAGACGATCTAATCCCACACCTAATAAAAGGATTTTACACCTCTCTTATATATGATCTATGATTCCATATCCATTAGTATTATTAGTTTTCTTTAGGTAAAATATTCATTACCCTTTATTCCTTTCACTATTTCTCCCACTATTATTGGAGATTTTTCGATTCGAGCTATTGTGATCTATATTATGGGAATTTTAATTTTTTGTTTATTTCTTCAATTATAGAATGATATAAAGAAAAATAAAAACTGATGAGAGTTATATCAACCCTATCTAGGTGGTTTTTTGCATATTAAATAATGTATAGATGTTTTATGTCATCTATTTTTGATTAGTTTTTCATACTCTTCCGAAAATGCCTTATATATTTAAAATTATTTAAATTAAAAATTTCATCCAAGATTGGTGTAACTCATGGAACCCATAAATCAAAATTGTAATAGAAAAACCATGACATGAGCCACCCCTAATGGTGTTCCTTCTTTAAAGGACTAGGTTCATCATTATTTAAAATTATTTTGAACCACCAATTTGAGGGTTATTTAATTTCCCATCATGATTTTTGTGCATTTTATGTTAGGAGAAAAAGAAATGTTAAGCCATATGTTTAGGCAATTTTATAATTTTTTTTGGTTGGTTTAACTATATTAAATGACCTGTTAATCATGATTAAAATATATTGTCAAAGGGTGTTCATTTATGGATGGATATGACTATTCTACAATACCATGTCGAGGGTGATACACTAGTACAAATTTAGGAATATTTGAAAGGAATCATTAGGATTAGACAGAAATTTTTTATTTCATTATAGAAGACATAGATTGATACATGAATTATTTATATAACACCATGGATGAGCTCATTAGGAAGAGATTTTTCTGCTTCCCATGAGGTATACAATGGTCCATATTGGATTACCTTAGACGAGTTCTGTAGGCATTATTCATGTAGAATTACCTAAGCGATACCTGGTTCTTTATGAGGTACATCATTGATAAACACTGAGGGATATGATTTATACTATTCCATGAGAAAAACATGGGTCCCTATTTGGATTCCTTAGACCAAATCATTTTATGATGGGTTTATTAGAGTATTTGCTGTGATCCCTAGGATCTATATATGGAATGAATTGGAAATGCACAAGATTACAATTATTCAAAAAATAAGAATGTGTTCCCCATGAAAAATAATTTTCTTTGATAATGACCATAATTTAGATTTGTATTGTATGACTGTTCTGTTATATCTCCATTCTTATATATCTACAGGGTTGTGAAACCCATCAAAATGAATTGTGGACACCTTGGTAATATGCAATAGTTTTTAACTATTACTACGTATCAATTTATATGAAAATACATGTCTATAAGTTTATGATACATATAATTATATAACTTTTTATATGAATGTACATGAAAGGGGGCATCTATTCAATGACTCAAGCTTTGGTAGAAGTAGGTAATGTCAGTCGGGTATCCCATGATGAACTCAGTTCGATATGATTCATTCTTTGATTATTTATTTAACATCTTTAATTAATTATTACCTACACACTACTAATCATTTATGTGTTCACTATATAGTTCTATGAACCATTAGTGGTGACCTATTATGTATGTCTCACAGTATGTTCAGGCAACGGGTTGGTACCCGAATGAACCTTATGGTTGTATATAGGGAAAAATATAAGAATATGGGTTTGGATGATTAGATGACTATCCTAGGATATATTACAATATAAGAGGACTAAACCTATACTCATGGTACTATTGAAGGTAGTTTTTGACCTTTTGGTATTTTTCATTTCATGTTGTATTTTTTTGTCACATTATATAACATGTTTATTTTCTATGGGTTAGTTCCATGGCATGATCATTATTACTTATATGAAATTGATTCAGCATCCACCTATTGATTATATTATAATGGTTTATTATTATATATATAAAGGATATAAAGTAAAATCTATTTTCCTCTATACCTTGAAATTGAAAATCCATATACTAGAACCCATATGATTTTATAGGAGAAATTGACCTAGACACAAACATTGTAGTGAGATGTATGAAGTATATCTTATGAATTTTATGACCTTTCTCTAAAAATATACCATACATTATGAGGATGAAGATATGTGCAACTTATTTATAGAGAATTCATATACCTATTGTTTTTTTGACATTTATGATCTTATATATTGTTAAATATCATCTAAAGAGTGAATTTGGAAATTATAAATCTATGTATCCAAGACATCTTTGAGTATTGTGCCAGGAAGGTGGTGATAATCATTCTTTTAAATTATTGGGACTATAGACACTAGTGATTACTTCCATGGAGACACCCAAGGAACATCCTACCTTTTCTAATATTTCATCGATGGTCAATTTTAAGATATCTCCTTACTCTTTAAACAGTCTTTACATAGAACACAACATCCTACCCCTTCTTTGTTATTATTAACATGATAATTCCACCATCATCATCCTACCACTTTATTGGGGGCTATATCATCTCAGTATACTGATCCATTGGTAGATTCCAAGTTATCAATATTTTTCATTTGGATATGGCTCTTGGTGGGTGGTTAAAGATATAAAAATATTTGTGTCATGATTCTACTAGGAATTGGTGGGATATTTTCACCCAATATATAATTAATCATGATATAGTTTGGGTAGACATCTAGAAAACCTTCGATGAATAATTTCTACAAATATTATGGGCGGACTACACTAATGGGTTTATGAACCTAGATAAAGGTGTAATATCTGTGATGGATTATTCTGATCATTTCAGTAATCTTCAATACATCACACTGACTCTTGATGGTGATGAGATGATGATAGTGAGAAGGATCGTGGTTTGAAATTTGTATTCTATTTGATTGAATGTGAACATATTTTGGAAGAAATACATTTTAGAGATAGTGAACTAGGCACTCATCACTGAGTGTACACAAAGGGATGATGGCATTGTGAGCATTGGAAGTTATAATTGAGATAGATAGACTATTTTTCCAGTGGTAGGTAATGTAATTTCTAGCCTTTTAAAGGGGAAAATACCAGTTAGATTTCATGCATCGATAGTGATATGATGTGCCACGACTGTAGAATAGTGGGACTTAAGATTCCCCTTTATATTGGGGATCCAATTGACTGATCTTGTAGATGGAAGGGTCACTAATTGATGTGATATTTTTCACATTTTTTATATATGTATAAATTATTTATACCCTCATAATTTATCATTTAGTGTTAATATTGGTTAAAAATTTATTTATTGTGAGTTTTGTGCAAAAATGTAAAAATTGGTTAATTCTGTAATTTTCAAAGACTTTAATCACAATGTTATTTTGGGTATAACATTTTAAATATTATTTAAATTTGAATGATTAACATTTTAGGATTCCTTGATTAAATTTCTTCCCATTTTTATTTTGGATAAATAGCCGATTTCACCATCATGATGCCCAAAAAATTAGTCAATTTAAAATTTTGTTTGGGAAAATAGTGTAGACTGCAACTACATAACATAAATTTAACTATTTATTAACTCATACAGTTGAGATGATTTAACCTAGATGAGAAAGAGGGATCATAGGTTCGCTCTTATAATAAATTTTATGTACTTTTTAAACAATTAAGATGGAAATTGAGTGATATATATTGATTGAATCCTCCCCAATTTCTCACCTATAAAACTATTGCTCCATAATAATTACATAACATCCTCCAGACGCATCAAATCAATTTAAAATTTTTAAGAACTATGAAAATAATATTTGAGAACATTTTTCATGAATACAATTTGAAAAAAATCCGTAATTTTGTTGGGCTAATATGTGTATTACTTTGATGGAAAATACCTTAACATAAATTTCAACCGTTGACTACCATTACTTCTTGAAACAAATTAAAAGATCCATTATTACACCCCAACAACTCTTACATTCCTATAAATAATCAGTTAGGTATGGATAGAGAGTACATTTATTTGATATTGAATCTCAGAAGAAAACCATTCATTTGTATTTTTTTCTTTTCTTGTGATTTTTTTGTTTGGGGTTCACACGTAACACATTTATATTTTTATTAAAGTGATTCCATTTTCATATTCCACGTTTCTTTCTCTTACAATATTAATCTCATTATCTCTATTCTATCAGTCTACTACGATATATTACCCTAAAAAGTAATGGATAACTTTACGATTTCCCAGAGGAAGGTATTTGGAATATTTATTTATTTTGTGCTTAAATTCATATGTTTTATTAATTTTGTGATGAGTAGGAGGGATGTTTACTGGTGTGGTGATCATCAAGCCTCAAACTGAATTCAAAATCATTTATATTAATTTTTGTATCTTTTACCTCCCTTATATTGGATGAAAACTCTTGATATGACAGAGTTGATCTATTCAATAGGATAAATCACATATGAAGGAGCCATGTCTTGGATGATGTCACACTCTCGATTGAGGTGTTCCATCAAACATCATTATTGGAGGAGGTGAAGTTAATATTGATAAATTCATTGATGATTCCACAAAATTAAATAAAATAATGATAATTAATGATTGTGATCTCATAATTGAATTATCGAACTTAATTTAAACATCAATAAGAATAATGATAGAACCCACAAACCAACCCTTAAAGGACATGTTCATTCTTCAGTAATTTCTTTTTTTCATTGTACATTAGTTTCAAATTTTATTTCATTTAAATTTAATTATATGACAATATTAAATAAATACCACTAGAAAATAGCAGTTTAGGTGAATTATATTACATGAGTGAACAACTAAGAAAGCACCTCAAGTGAGGGGGCCCTATTAAACCTCTTCACAGCATTAGAAATGTAAATTTTCTCCACACCCTATGACTGGAGTGCATCAAAACTAGCACTATTTCTAGAGAGATAAATAGTAATTTCTATTACTTTTTTTAAATTATAATATTAAAAAATTTAATTGTTTTATTTAATACAAAAAACCATAAAAACAATTTTTTCTATGATGTTTTCAAATGATTATTTTTTAAATTCAAGGAATAGTTACCCACAAGTTCACTAACAAAATATTGAATAACCCTTATACATGGTAGATGTTATTTATGTTATATTTAGATAAGTGTTTTCATTTTGAAAATCAAATAATGGGTAGATCGCATTCAATGAATTCATAGCTTTCATGAGGGAGGACATGATGAAACAAATTTTTGATGTGATGGATCAAGAGATCATTGAGTTATCCTATTACATTCTAAAATTTTATCAACTAGTGATGGTCTAAGAAGAGTCCCCCTTTGTGTTCCAAGAATTTTCCATTGAGATCCATCGAATGGAGGATCTTGAATACCCGCCTACAACTATTTTTCTCAACTCCAAGAGGTTCTCTCTAATGGAAATGAGATTCAAGGTAAACCAACATCGAATGATGATGAACTCTTGATCTCAAACTCATATTAAAAAAATATAAAATAATTTGAGTATAACTCTAAATAATGTTGAATTTTTAAATTTTTTCAACTTATATAATTCCCTCTATGTAGAGACCCGAAGCCTGACATACATGGAAATTATATTACATTTGCGGAATATTTAGTACATTACAAAAACACACACACAAGGACCGTAATAGTTTAGTGTCTTTGGAAACTCGGAACGTAATATTCTAATCGTGGTGAAAGATCTTCAATATCTCCCATAAAGATCTTCCCTTTTTTTAAACCTAAAACCTTTATTTATATCCTGGGGAAAAGAAAACAGAAAAGGGTGAGCTCAAATGCTCACTAAGGGTAAACAAAAGAAAAATAAATCACATCATATTCATAAGAACATAACTTTTGGAAATCTTAACCTGCAAAAGAGATCATAATTTCATAACCTGGGATAACTCATGGCAGTGAAATGTAATCACAATAATCATAACATAAAACATTAAACTTTATGGCATACACACATAATCATAGAGAATAATTTCTTGTTAGTCAAGACTTATTGCCAAGACTATCTTAGTGGACAAAGTCCATTTCTGAATCGAGTGACCCTCGTTTCAGTCCTATTTCACTGAACCGGTATAACCTACCATTCTAGCCATGTCTATCTCATGAGATATAAAATCTTTACCCAATGCATTGGAGGGAGATATAGGTCCCACCCATCTCATAATGATACCATTCTTATTTGTGCCACAAAATCATAAACCATAAATCATAGCATAACCCATGTAATAAAAATGGGATTCTTAAACAACATGGCATCATAAAACAATTCATATACGATAAAGGAATTCATAAAAATAATTACATCACAACATAATCAAATCAATGTAATAATAGGGATAAAAACAGAACCCTTTATTATCTTAGATGGAAAATAATTTTGATAAAACACTTTAACTTCATTCTTGAGGAAAATATCCTTTCTACTTCAAAAACATTTTCCTTTCTTAACATGTCATACAATTTTAAACTAAAATAATTTGATTAAAAATAAACTTGAGAACTTTTAAAGGAAGCTTCTGGTAAATAATGTTTTAAAAATCCATTCATGCCGTATAAGTTAAAAAAAACATTCTTCGTACTTTTGTCGGAAAAGTCAAAAAGTACCTCGTACGAAAAACGACAAAAGATTCCTTTCATATCTTTTACTAAATACTCACCGAAGGGTAAAATTGGATATAAACTATTTTAGGTGGATGGAAATAATATTACATATTGATGAAACATGGATGTGGATGATAAAATACACCCCAGTAAATACTTACGAATAAACAATCTCGGAATAAAATGAGATTGTGATATTTCCCTTACCTTAGGTCCAATTTTCTTCGTAAGTGTCTGAAACTCCTGTATAATGATTTAAATAATGTCATTGACTTATTAAAGAATCATATTCATTGTTATTATATCATATATGGTTCACTTATTACTTTATATTACCCGTTCTTTTGTAAATTCATGTTAAAGTAGCGTTTTGGGTAAAATCATCTCATTTGTCGTTCGTGTTTTATATTGTAATTATTCATATGATTACTTAGATAATGATAACTTAATTCCAGAATATAAAACATGATTTATATATAATATATATTAAGAATATATATATATATATAATAGATCAGTAAATGGAAAGAAATACACCGTTAATGGAGACGGTAGACCGTTCGTACGCATGAACGCTATTTTCGTTTCCTTATTGAGTTGAATGGAATTAAGTAGATGGAATACATATATATAAACAGAAATCCAGTAGCTTTATAATGTCATATATTTCATTATTATTGCTTATATATACTATACAATCATTCATAAATGGTTAAATGGAGAATGAATCTCGTCGCGTCGGGGAGACGGTAGTCCGTACGTACGCACGAGCGATGATATTATTTAATTGAATTGGAGTGGATGATACAATATATCAGAATCATTATTATGTTATAATAACTATTTATAGTTATTCTTTACACCATAATACCCATCCATGTAAGGTGATGGTGGAAAAGCAGATTACACCACGGAGTGGAGACGATATTCCGTACGTACGCACGCGCGATGATTTCCTTTTTTCTGTAGGATGGATAGAAGGTTAATTAGAGTTGTTTCATATTTATAATAACATATCAGTATGTAATTAATACTTATGTTGTTACTTTATCATGAAACAACTAAAGAAGAAGAAGTTGAAGAAGAAAGAAATTGAAAAGATCGGTAATGGATATTACCTCTTCTTTGAAACGCCTCTTTTAATCCTCCACTTAGGGAACTAAGATTGGTCTTTGAAGAAGACCAGGACCTCTAGGATTATTATAGGGAAGTGGAGAAGGGATTTTGGCAGGGTTTGGCCGAGCTTGAGTGCTCTAATTGGTGTGAGGAGGAGGGGGAGGAGGTGTCCTTTTATAAGGGAGGAGAGGGGCACCTTAGGAATACCTCAAAATATTATTTTATATTAAAGTCAAAATCGGTTTATAATGGTTCCAAAGGGTCTTATTTCGAAGCTAAAGTGGGGATGGGTCGAAATCATATCAACCAACAGGATTTAGACAAGTTTAGGTTATTATTTTAACCTTATCAATTAGATTTAACGCTAGGTTAAATAATTTAACTTTTACCGTGTCTTTTTGTTTTCTTACACTATATGGTTAATACACTTACTATAACATGCCAAAAGAACCCCAAATTGTTTATTATTAATATATATATCCTTATCTAAGTCATTTGGCCGAACATTAGATTTTTAAGAATACAATAACAATTAATAATATAATATTTGATTTAAAAACTATTTTGTGTCAATTTTGACACTATTTGATATATGATTTTTTTGAAAGTCATATTAGAATTATATGTTCGAACCAAGTTTATTAAATCAACAATAATATATCATAGTAACCTATAAAATTAGTGGAATTCATAAAAAGTCTAAAATTACATTTATTTGAGCATTTATAACATCAATTATGTTAACATTTCCTTAAAAGGGTAATTACTGCATCATCGTTGTGTGATAAATAAATTAATTTATATAAATTCTAAAAATTAAAAATAAAATATCATTATGTATGAAATCTTTTTATCTTTCTAATTAATATTTATAGTCGAATTTATCTTATGTATAACCCCATATTAAAAATGTTTTAATTATTAAACTTTGATTTTAACTATTTTAACTATTTATTAAATAAAATAATATTAAATGTCATAATCTAATCCAAGTGGACCTAAATGGTCATATTATATTAATAAGGTTGTTTTTGGTCGAATTACACTTATCCAATAGAATTATTACATGTGTTAGGGTAATAGTAATATCATATTTACCCTTGTTACCCTATTTACTATTAACCGCGGTAAAAAAAAGTAAAAAGTTACTATTCACCAAAAAATTATTTTTATCTCATTGAACCACATTTTACTTACTGATATCAACCGTGTCTGTCGTATTTTCGAAATTCCATTAACAGAAGCGGTAAAGTTAAGTTTTATGCAAAATTCAGTTTTTAACCTACCACTTAGTGGTTTCACTATTCATCAAAAATTAAAGTTTTTTAGAAAAATGCCAAAATTTCACCCTAAGCTATAATTGATATTCTGAATTCAAAAATGATTTCTATTTTACAAAATTCCCAACATATAAGTTGCATTAATTAATTTTATAATTAATTTCTGCTGTCACAACAAATAGCGTGTTTTTAAGAGATAATAACTATCAAAAGATTGACACCTGTTTATAACTGGTTTAAATGTGAAATTACATCCAACGACCAACATTGTATTAAATTGTAAAAATATATTCTAAATATAATTTAAAACCACTCAAATTAATAATTTATCACTATTAATTATTTCGATTAAAAAAGTTGTTTTTAATTAAAATTTAGTAATTTTCACTATTCATCAGAATATGAAAGTTATCCGAAAAGTACCAAAATTTCACCTTAGGCTAAATTCGATACTCCGAATCCATAAATGAAGTCCATTTTGAAAATTAAAATTTACAAAATTTAAAAAAGTGGTTATTACTATTTATAACGGCTAGTTTTAATAATATCTTAATAGCATATCGTTGTTTAGCGAAACTTGGTGTTGCGTACAACACACGCTATCGTGGAAGGTCGCGATTGCGTGTAATTCAAGCCAGGTCAGAGATGTGTGTTGTGAAAGCTCTCTTTGGTGTAGCGTATAACACAAGACATTAATGAAATTAAAAAGAATATTTTTCATAAAATCTCGGGGTGTTACATTCTACACCCCTTAAAAGGAATTTCGCCCTCGAAATTCGTCGGGGTTATAAATGGTTTACTATTGTAAAGTTTCTTTAATCGAAACCCACATCGTAAAAAGGAATACCAAAACCAATCTTTAAAAACAAATGTATGAAACGTAACGGTAACCCAAATAAACTAATCACTGGGTTTCCACATAGGTGAAAATATGGATATGGGAGAGAAATCTAACCATCATGTTCTGATGGAGAGTGGTAGAGAACATGGCTATGGAAAAGCTAGCAATCACAAATCAATAAATTTGTGACGATCTAAGGTACCATCTGATTAATCAGATATAAGAGCACTAGGACAACATTTTTGGTTTTCAAGATCATTTCCCTAAAGTTGATGAAATTGGAATTAGAAGAAATAATTTCGTTATTTTAGTATAGTCTCACTCTTTCTCATTCTTTGGAAAATTTCTACTTCATCTCTTAATGAAATGAAGTTGAATTTGTCATTCATGATGTGTTAGCAAATCATGTGATAGAATGATGGGTCATTCCATCTGTCTCAAAAGGTTAGAAAAGTTATCAAAAAATACATAAGTCCATCTATAGTGAGATTAATGGTATATGGTTCCTAAAATGAACTTATACTTCATATATCATACTGCTTAAAATAATAAAACTAGTTTCTACTAAATAGGGACTTCCTGTAGGCCAGTGGTAGGCGATAAAGGCCAGTCGCACTTCAATTGTGGGTTTGATTCCCACAGCCTTGTCCGAAGTGATGGGCTGTCGCCCGTCCTGCAGGTTGTCCTTTTTCTAAATCTATATTACTATAACATCCCATCAATAACATCGAAAAAACTTCTATCCTTAAACAATACTAACTTATGTCCAACATAATCCATTCTAATCTTTAGGCTTATCCAGAATACTGCATTCCACTCTCATAATATAATGAAAACGATTAACAGAGATTTAATACCATCGTTGATCCCCATATATCATAAGATATGTCTTGTTGGTCACATTCCAAACATTCAAAGTCCTTAATCAAGTATTTTCTTGAATACCCATTGAACCTTAGTGAAAACATGAATGCAGTTAAAAGTTAACACCTTCCACATACCAAAATCCTCAAAATTCTATATACTCAAACCATGATATCACTTAGTCCTTATATCAGTCATGAGATCATGAATACAATCAAACATCTCATTATCTTCTTATCCCTTCATTATGCTCATATCATCTGTTTACCAAAAAAATGTCTCAATCACTTTTCATGGTTACCGGTACCATAAAATTATTGAAAACCACAATAGACCAAAACATAAATATTACAATATTCCACAATACTATATACAACATTATTTTCGAATCCCATTACATAAACACTTAATCATTCCACCACATCGTTGTCATATTCAACATCGCCAATAGTGATCGCATGTGACTTCCCTTTGTCCTTTTCCTTAAGTGGTTTCTCATGTTGATCATCACTAACCCTTCGATTAGGGCATTTATTGGCATAATGTCCCATCTCCTTGCACTTGAAACATTGAAGTGTTGGTGGTGCGTTCTCTGCAATCTTTTCTTTATTCACATCATTAGAAACCCTTTTTCCATTACTTCGACACTCAGCTGCTCGATGACCTTCTTTTCCACACTTAAAACATTTTCTAGTCCCTTTAAGACAATCTCCACCATGCTTTTTTCCACACTTTGTGCATAAGGAAACATTCATCTTCTTTTCACCATTATTTTGAGATTTCTCCTTGTACTCCATCTTTTGTTTCTTTTCAAAACCATGAGATGGATATGTAACACCAACTTCCATTTCTACCTTGATAGCACAACTCACAATTTCTTCATAGCTACTGAAGTCCCTTATAGCTAATTCCCTTTGAAGACTTGGTTTTAAGCCACTGAAAAATCGATCAACTTTACTTTCAGGTTGGATGATAATGCCATATGGGTACCTTTCAAGTCTTGTAAAATTCGCTTCGTATATACCTACAGATTCATCATCCTTCTGCTTCAGCTCAAGAAACTCCTTTTCCATCTTTGTTCGAAGAATACGAGGGAAGTACTTACTAAAAAACAAGTTCTTGAACTCATCCCATTCCATGGACTCAATTTCATCTCTTGGCCTCGTATTCTTGATAAGATTCCACCATTGGTCAGCTTCACCTTCCGAACGATATACTGCTAAGATTAATTTATCATGTTCAGAACATTGAAGAACTGAAAATATCTTTTTAGTGGTACTGATCCATTGTTCAGCAACAAGTGGATCGGAAGACCCACTAAAAGAAGGTGGACGTTGCCTCATGAAGGAATCAATAGAATATTGTTCCCTTCTCTGATCATTTGGAAGTCCAGAATGATTCATAGCTTGTGTAAGTATAGAAATAAGATTTTTCACTCCATCTCCCATAACATTTGTTTGTTCAGGAGGGAAATCATTGCATTGTCCATTGCGTTGATCAACACGGTTCCTTCAGGTTCCAGCCATTCTCTAAAACCCAAAAAGAATAGTGTGAGAGGAAAAAATCATGCTAGGGAAAACAACATAATAAAGGGGGAGTACCCACAATATCTAACATCTTAGGTTAAATTCTAAGATCGTTATCACAATTTTAGGACTATAACCTATACGTTTACTTAACCTTAGAGACATCCCTAGACATACCTTAGAAATATCTCTAGGAATCTCACTAAAGTTCTCGTATCCTAGTTTCCAAAGGTTGACTAAACCTTTCCTCTGATACCAACTGTAGAGACCCGAAGCCTGGCG
The DNA here is from genome assembly GCA_963277665.1 of Viscum album. NCBI lineage: Eukaryota > Viridiplantae > Streptophyta > Magnoliopsida > Santalales > Viscaceae > Viscum > Viscum album. The sequence continues at coordinate 1,699,738,583 of OY728142.1, forward strand.
TACATGGACATTACATTACATTTGCGGAATACTTAGTACATTACAAAAACACACACACAAGGACCGTAATAGTTTAGTGTCTTTGGAAACTCAGAACGTAATCTTCTAATCATGGTGATAGATCTTCAATATCTCCCATAAAAATCTTCCCTTTTTTTTACCTAAAACCTTTCTTTATATCCTGGGGAAAAGAAAACATAAAAGGGTGAGCTCAAATACTCAGTAAGGGTAAACAAAAGAAAAATAAATCACATCATATTCATAAGAACATAACTTTTGGAAATCTTAACCTGCAAAAGAGATCATAATTTCATAACCTAGGATAACTCATGGTAGTGAAATGTAATCACAATAATCATAACTTAAAACATTAGACTTTGTGGCATACACACATAATCATAGAGAATCATTTCTTGTTTGTCAAGACTTATTGCCAAGACTATCATAGTGGACAAAGTCCATTTCTGAATCGAGTGACCCTCGTTTCAGTCCTATTTCACTGAACCGGTATAACCTACCATTCCAGCCATGTCTATCTCATGAGATATAAAATCTTTACCCAATGCATTTTAGGGAGATATAGGTCCCACCCATCTCATAATGATACCATTATTATGTGTGCCACAAAATCATAAACCATACATCATAGCATAACCCATGTAATAAAAATGGGATTCTTAAACAACATGGCATCATAAAACAATTCATATACGATAAAGGAATTCAAAAAAATAATTCCATCACAACATAATCAAATCAATGTAATAATAGGGTTAAAAACAGAACCCTTTATTATCTTAGATGGAAAATAATTTTGATAAAACACTTTAACTTCATTCATGAGGAAAATATCCTTTCTACTTCAAAAAAATTTTCCTTTATTAACATGTCATACAATTTTAAACTAAAATAAGTTGATTAAAAATAAACTTGAAAACTTGTAAAGGAAGCTTCTTGGAAATAATGTTTTAAAAATCCATTCATGCCTTATAAGTTAAAAAAAACATTCTTCGTACTTTTTTCGGAAAAGTCAAAAAGTACCTCGTACGAAAAACGACAAAAGATTCCTTTCATATCTTTTACAAAAAAACTCACCGAAGGGTAAAATTGGATATAAAATATTGTAGGTGGATGGAAATAATATTACATATTTATGAAACATGGATGTGGATGATAAAATACACCACAGTAAATACTTACAAATAAACAATCTTGGATAAAAATGAGATTGTGATATTTCCCTTACCTTAGGTCCGATTTTCTTCGTAAGTGTCCGAACCTCCTGTATAATGATTTAAATAATGTCATTGACTTATTAGAGAATCATATTCATTGTTATTATATCATATATGGTTCACTTATGACTTTATATTACCCATTCTTTTGTAAATTCATGTTAAAGTAGCGTTTTGTGTAAAATCATCTCATTTGTCATTCGTGTTTTATCTTGTAATTATTAATATGATTACATAGATAATGATTACTTAATTCTAGAATATAAAACATGATTTATATATAATATATATTAAGAATATATATATATATATAATAGATCAGTAAATGGAAAGAAATACACCGTTCATGGAGACGGTAGACCGTTCATACGCATGAACGCTGTTTTCGTTTCCATATTGAGTTGAATGGAATTAAGTAGATGACATACATATATATAAAAATAAATCCAATAGCTTTATAATATCATATATTTCATTATTATTGCTTATATATACTTTATAATCATTCTTAAATGGTTAACATGGAGAATGAATCTCATCGCGTCGTGGAGACGGTAGTCCGTACGTACGCACGAGCGATGATATTATTGAATTGAATTGGATTGGATGATACAATATATCAGAATAATTATTATGTTATAATAACTATTTATAGTTATTCTTTACATCATAATACCCATCCATGTAAGCTGATGGTGGAAAAGCATATTACACCACGGCGTGGAGACGGTATTCCGTACGTACGCACGCGCGGTGATTTCCTTTTTCCGTATGATGGATAGAAGGTTAATTAGAGTTGTTTCATATTTATAATAACATATCAGTATGTAAGTAATACTGATGTTATTACTTTATCATGAAACAACTAAAGAAGAAGAAGTTGAAGAAGAATGAAATTGAAAAGATCGGTAATGGATATTACATCTTCTTTGAAACGCCTCTTTTAATCCTCCACTTAGGGAACTAAGATTGGTCTTTGAAGAATACCAGGACCTCTAGGATTATTATAGGGAAGTGGAGAAGGTTTTTTGTCAGGGGTTGTCCGAGCTTGAGTGCTCAAATTGGTGTGACGAGGAGGGGGAGGATGTGTCCTTTTATAAGGGAGGAGAGGGGCACCTTAGGAATACCTCAAAATATTATTTTATATTAATGTCAAAATCGGTTTATAATGGTTCCAAAGGGTCTTATTTCGAAGCTAAAGTGGGGATGGGACGAAATCCTATCAACCAATAGGATTTATACAAGTTTATGTGATTATTTTAACCTTATCAATTAGATTTAACTCTAAGTTAAATAATTTAACTTTTACCGTGTCTTTTTGTTTTCTTACACTATATGGTTAATACACTTACTATAATATGCCAAACGAACCCCAAATTGTTTATTATTAATATATATATCCTTATATAAGTCATTTGGCCGAAACGTAGATTTCTAGGAATAAAATAACAATTAATAATATAATATTTGATTTAAAAACTATTTTGTGTCAATTTTGACACTATTTGATATATGATTTTTGTGAAAGTCATAACAGAATTATATGTTCGAACCAAATTTATTAAATCAACACTAATATATCATAGTATCCAATAAAATTAGTGGAATTCATAAAAAGTCTAAAATTATATTTATTTGAGCATTTATAACATCAACTATGTCAACATTTCCTTAAAAGGGTAATTACTGCATCATCTTTGTGTCATAAATAAATTAATTTATTTAAAGTCTAAAAATTAAAAATAAAATATCATTATGTAGGAAATCGTTTTAGTTTTCTAATGAATATTTATAGTCTAATTTACCTTATGTATAACCCCATATTAAAAATGTTTTAGTTATTAAACTTTGATTTTAACTATTTTAACTATTCATTAAATAAAATAATATTAAATGTCATAATCTAATCCAAGTGGACCTAAATGGTCATATTATATTCATAAGGTTTTTTTTGGTCGAATTACACTTATCCAATAGAATTAGGACATGTGTTAGGGTAATAGTAATATCATATTTACCCTTGTTACCCTATTTACTATTAACCGCGGTAAAAAAAAGTAAAATGTTACTATTCACCAAAAAAAATTATTTTTATCTCATTGAACCACATTTTACTTACTGATATCAATCGTGTCTGTCGGATTTTCGAAATTTCATTTACAGAAGCGGTAAAATTAAGTTTTATGCAAAATTCAGTTTTTAACCTACAACTTAATGGTTTCACTATTCATCAAAAATTGAATTTTTTTAGAAAAATGCCAAAATTTCATCTTAAGCTATAATTGATATTCCGAATTCAAAAATGATTTCTATTTTACAAAATTCCCAACATATAAGTTGCATTAATTCATTTTATAATTAATTTCCGCTGTCACAACAAATAGCGTGTTTTTAAGAGATAATAACTATCAAAAGAATGACACTTGTTTATAACTGGTTTAAATGTGAAATTACATCCAACGACCAACATTGTATTAAATTGTAAAAATATATTCTAAATATACTTTAAAACCACTCAAATTAATAATTTATCACTATTAATTATTTCGATTAAAAAAGTTGTTTTTAATTAAAATTTAGTAATTTTCACTATTCATCAGAATATGAAAGTTATCCGAAAAGTACCAAAATTTCACCTTAGGCTAAATTCGATACTCCAAATCCATAAATGAAGTCCATTTTGAAAAATAAAATTTACAAAATTTCAAAAAGTGGTTATTACTATTCATAACGGCTAGTTTTAATAATATCTTAATAGCATATCGTTGTTTAGCGAAACTTGGTGTTGCGTACAACACACGCTATCGTGGAAGATCGCGATTGCGTGTAATTCAAGCCAGGTCAGAGATGTGTGTTGTGAAAGATCTTTTTGGTGTAGCGTATAACACAAGACATTAATGAAATTAAAAAGAATATTTTTCATAAAATCTCGGGGTGTTACACTGTAGGAAGATGATGAAAATTAAAATAATCTTTTTAGGGAACATTTTGAGCTCCCATAACACAATGAATACTTACGTGAGGGAGTACAGGAAGAGATCCCGATGGCTCTACCTAAAGAACCAAATATAGAAGCAACAAATATTATGTAACATATAGTGAAACCACTATACATAGAATAATAAGATGCACTTATAGCGACAAAGAAGGATAATATAGAGTTAATCCTACCCCCTCCATGAAAGATGCACCTAATTGCGAAGGAGGAGGATTTGGTGTACTCAATTAATAGATCATTCCTCACCAACAATTATTATCTGGATACTAAGAAAATTCACTTGTGTCAGTTCATGCCAAAGAAAAACCAACCACCATCTGACTTTGGATAATAGCTGGAACTGCCTTATCCAGGTAATAAAAATTTCTGTCCCACCTGGGGGATCATAGAAAGGTTTATCTTTAAATTAATTAAAGGAATTTAAATTTAAGTATCTATTTTAGATTAGTCCAACATTCATCCTATTCCATCGTTTCATTTTGAGATTAATTAACATAATCATTATAATTCATTGTGTAATTTTCTTTTTTAGGATCATTATAGAAGAAGTAGTCCCCAAACATTGGAGGAAGATGACCGATGCTTTATTTCCAAATGAGTCTACTTTTTATTATTTTCTTTTAAACTCATTACATTTTCGGGTCAAAAAGACATTTAACGATTTAATGAAAAGAATTGAATGCCCACCCATGGATTATACATTAATCGACTAATCTAGAAGACATAAGTATCCTTGGAATCTTATGATGATATGTTTTAGATTTCAATGTTGGTTTGATTAAATGATTAAAATGGAGAATTAAAATTCTAAAGCAAAGTATGGATATAGAAATAAGGACTCATGATTTTAAGGAAATAATTTATTCATGTAAATGATATTTCCAATCCATAATTAATGAATTTATATTTTGAAATTCATTTGAATTTATTTTTTACAATTAATCAACCCTTGAGTGATTTTTGAAATAATATATCCCATTCCTGAAAGGATTTATATAAAAAATATTTCCTATTTTATGTTTGTCATATTTCCTGACTAATCATGGGACATGTTATTGACTAGAACATGCATTGGAACTTGTCAAATCTATGACTATGAAAAAACAAATTTAAAATGATTGAGGTATATTTTGAAAAAAAAACATAACCTTAAAATAAATAAATTAAATCAAACCTTCTTTAGCCCATAGATACCATGAATGACCTTTATAGAGATGATCTATTTTTCATTCCAATTTTATCCATTCCTACCCAAATCATGGTTTTTTCAAGATATTTTAATGTAATGTAGTCCGGGTAAAGGGAATCATGTTAGAAGGGATGATATAAATTTTAAGGAAGTTGTTTTGGGGGTGTTATTTTGAGTAATGAGAAATGTCATTTGATTCAATCATTATATTAAATATTGTTTTCCCCATTTTAATTAAAAATGATAATGAAAAAACAAACCCAATTAATGGGAAAAATGGGTTGTGTTTTAGGAAAACCAAAAATCACCATTACTGAAATGATGAATTTTCTTATTTGTGGTTAGGTGATGGTTTTGAGCTTTTGTTTCAATCATAAAATTCGAATAGTTTTTTTTAAAACTAATTTGAAAAAAAATCAAGAGGGTGCCTTAATCATTAATTATACATTATTTGATCAAGATCTTACTTCGAGTTTGGAGGAAGTAGGTGTTGCTACTTTTACGGAGAAAAGTTGATTACAATTTTATTTCGGATATCATTTATTATACATAAGTGATAAAATTCCTTTTTGAGCCTTAATTATTATAGCATCAAATCCTACCAACCTTAAGCCTCTGAGTCATTTCAACCTTTCGTTAAACTCCTCATGATTTTATGTGAATTTTGTCATTAAAATGAGGATAAGGTAGTTTCTTTAAAAGCATATGGATAAGGAGCATTGTTCCATGATATTATCATAACTAAAAATGATTTTTATGATGCAATATGACATTAAAGATTAAAAGGTGATATAAATCAGTATTTCGATTGTTAAATAATATTAAATTGAGAATTATGAATGAATAAAAGGATAACATCCATAGTTCTTCAAAGGGTTAAAGTAAAATACAGGAATAGATTTTTTGACTGAAAAATGGGAAATTAAATTGATATTTTATGTGGATTTTTGAATGTTTTATATAACATTGATTTGTTTTATTTTATTACATTGAAATTGTAATATTCGTAACAATGGCATCCTTTGGATTCCATGTTGAGATTTTATGTTTGAGAAAAACCATGGATTGAGTGCGGAGTAATTGATATTGATAATTTTTTCTTCATTTTAAATATATATTTAAATAATTTAAACCATTATAATTTATTAATTTTAGCTAATATGTATCAATTTTGGTTTTATGGTGTGTTTTGAGAAAAAATGTGAAAACTAGTTAATTCTTGATTTTTTTTTTAGATTTTAATCACAATAATATTTTGGGAATAAAATTTATAATTATATTCAATTTTGATTTATTTTTTTATAATTCAATGATTAATTTTCTTCAAATATTTCTTCTAGAGAAAAATATTATTCAACAATCTTGAGGCCCAAAAAATCAGTCATGTTGAAAAGTTTTTCGTCAATATAGTGTGGACCCAACCTACATAACATAATCATAACATGGTATAAACACTTTTAATTTTGGTGATTCCACTTGTATATGATATAGGAATCATAGCTTCATTCTCCCAAAAAAAATTTATAGAGTTTACAACCATTAAGATGGATAGTGAATTGCATATGTTGAAGGAAGCTTCCAATATTTTTCATGAAAAAAATTTCATGCATAATATTAATTACAGAACAGCATATAGTATGTCTAATAAAGATTAAATATTGATGAATTTTGAAATGAATATTTTTGAACATGTTTCATTATAAAACGTAGCAAAAATTATGCCATTTTATGGAGCTAATATTCATATTATTTCAAAAGAATATTCCATTACTAAATTTTTAACCATTGAATACCATTATGTCTTAAAAGAAACTAAATGATCCATTAAAACAACCTATATTACTCTTCCATGACTATAAATAATAGGCTAGGTATGGATGAATATGACATCAACTGGAGAGGGAAGATCAGATGGCAACCATTCTTTATTATTTTTCATTCTTTTCTATTTATTTATTTTTGTTTTCTTTTCCCATGTAATACATTCATATTTTTTATGTGATTCCATTTTCATATTCCATATCACTTTATATTATAATATTAATATCATTATCTTTCTTACATATATCCACTATGAACTATTACTCTTAAAAATTAGGGGTTGAACCGAGGTTTTTCCCCAAATAGGTATGTGGTAATTTTATTTAGTCTATACTTAAATTTTAATGTTTTATTAAGTTTGTGATAAGTAACAGTGACACACATGAGTACGGTGATCATCCACCATGAAACTGATCTCAAAGTCATTTAAATAATTTTATTACATATTTCCCAAATTCTACTATATATAAACTCCATATATTAGTGAGTTAATCCATTGAGTAGATAAAATAGCATATGATGGATCTAGGTCATGGAATATATCACACTCTCGATCTAGGTGTCCCATCAACCTTGATTATGTGAATATGTGAAGATAATATTTCTAAATGAATTCATGATTTCACAATATTAAAAAAAATGATATCAATGCATGAATGTGAAATATTAATTGAATTATCTAACATATTTTAATCACAAAAAAAGAAGAATGATGGAACCTATAAACCTACCCAAAAGGCCATGTTATTTCTTCACTAATTTCAATTTTCACTTCATTTTTGTTGTAAATTTTATTTAATTTAAATTTCATTACATTTATTGATTAAAAAACAACTAGAAATAAGTAGTTTAAGTGAATTAGACTTATTGAGTGAACAACTGAGAAATATCCTCAACTGACACGACCCATGTCAGCCTCTATACTATATCAGAAATATAAATTTTCTTTTTCCACATCATATGACTGGCGTGTGTCAAATTCTTTCTCAGTAATAAATAATAACATCATACAAGTGAGTCAAATAAATATGAAAATTTGAAGAACTATGTAAAACATATTTTCGTACATGTTTTATAAAGACACATGGCATAAATTCGTCCATGTGATGGGTCTAATGATCAGATTATTTAGAGGAAAATATCATAAATTAATTTTCAACCGTTGAGTACCATAATGTGATGAAAAAAATTAAATGATATGTTATGATACCCAATTCATCATTAATTCCTATTAATATGAGGATCCAGGTAGATGAATAGGATATGAATTGGAGAGGGATTCTCAGATGACAATAATGCTTTAGGATTTTTCATTCTTTTGTTTTTCTTTGTTTTTGTTTTGTTTTCTCATGTAAGATATTCATATTTTTATTAAAGTGATTTCCTTTTAATAATTTATATATCAATATCATCCAATATTAATCTCATTCTATCTCTTCTATCTATTCACCATGAACTATTACACTAAAAAATTAGGGGCTAACCCAAGGCTTGGCATGGGAAGGTATGTGGAAATTTCTCTTATTCTATGCATAAATTCTGAAGATTTATTACGTTTGTGATGAGTAAGAGTGACGTGAATCACCAAGGCACTAAACTGAAACTCATTTTTATTCGTTTGTTAAATATTTTCCCTCCCTTCTACTAGATAAAGGTTCCTGATATGATGGAGTTGATGAATTCATTATATAAAATGACTGATGAGGGAGCCCAGTCTAGGAAGATGTCATAATCTCGATAGAGGTGTTCCATAAACCTTGATTATAGGTGGAGGTGAAGTTATGATTTTTAAATGCATTTAATATTTCAAAGCCATTAAATAATAGAATAGTAATTCATTAATAAGATTTCAGAATTGAATTATTAAACATTATTTAAGCACCAACAAAAAGAATGATGGAACCCACGAACCAACTCATAAAATCCAATTTATTTCTTCACTAATTAATTTTTTTCGATTTAATGTTAGTTTTAACTTTTATTACATTTAAATTTCAGTACATTCAGATACTAAATTAAAACATCTAGAATGAATTACTTTTAGACGAGTTTGATAAAGTTAGTGAACAACTGAAAACGATCCTCAACTGAGATGACCATGGTCAACATATGTACTGAATTAGGAAAAGAAATGTTCTTTTTTCATGCCTAATTATAGGTGTGTGTCAGTAAAAATTAGTGTTTTTTTGGACATTCCAACAATTTCATAGTTAGAAGGGATCTACACTGAATTCACATTTAGGTGTAGGATCGGTATATTAATGTGAGTTAGGGATATTGGATACTAATTAAATATCTGGATAAGGTGTTGAAGTTTCCGAGGATGCCATTCATTAGAGGTACAATGTTGGTAGAGATGAAATTCCATGGATAATCAGTTCTCATCATAGTGATGCAGATCTATCCATATATATAAAATACATAATACTCTTGAGAAAAAGAATATAGGATATTCTATATTCTGAGGTACTAATCTAGTATCCTTCACTTTAGTTTAAACAATATTTCTAACAATATAATCCCAGTCATTTATATTTGAGACGATTATTAGAAGTAAAGTAAATGAAATAGAGTACTTATGTGGTGGGATGACTCTCAACACACAGTTGTGGATTAGTACCAATGATGTATGCTAATATATGGGATTTAAAATTGCGATAAGATATTATATATTTTTATAGGATATATTCTTCCATGAGATGAAGGGATTTGGAATCATACTCCGGATGGAATAGTTAGTGAATTATCATATTCATGTTGATTACTATCCTTAGAGGGTGTCATTTACCTTCACCAAGGGTGGTGACTTCTATGACAATGGGTAATTATATGTCAATGGCATTTAAGCAAGAATCGAGCAATATGGGATGGGTGGAGGGATTGAAAATATGTTTAGTCTATTTATGAGCAATCGGGGTATGTGATGTACAAAGTTCACTCCTATAGTGGATCAATTCATGGAAAATTTCATTGATGAAATCTCCAGAATTCCTCCTATGAGAAAGATAGAGTTCATCATTGAAAATATTGTGGGACTGGAAACAATTTCCATTCCACCCTATTCGATGGAACCTATCGAGCTATAAGAACTAAAGAAGTAGTTTGAGATTTTGGATGTTAAGGGTTTTATTTGACCTAATAGTTTTCCATGGGTTTCGTATAAGATACACAATATTATGGTGGATGAGACCCTTATATTTTTAATGGATTATCTAATGATAAATTATATTTTAGTTAAGAATACTTATCCATTGTTGTATATAGATATCATATTAAACTATTTTTGATAAAGGACAGTTTTCTGAAAGATTAATTTGAGATTGGATTACCTTTGGGTGCATCATAGACTATTATAGACACCACATTCAAGATTCCATAGTAGATATAGACTATTGGATTTTTCTATTCCATTCAGAATAATGAGCACTCCGTAAATGTTAATGTCGCTAATGAGTCATGTTTCCACCAATATTTGGATTCTTTTTTGTGGTATTCATAGATTATGATTTAGTGAATTCTTTTACTCAATATGAACATTATAGAAAAAATTAAATCATACTGAATAAAATAATAGTGAAACAATGTATGCTATGCTTTCCAAATTCCAATTATATATTGATAAAGTTTACGTTAGGGTCACATTATCTCAGAGGTATGAGTTTATGTTAACTAATAGAAGGTGAGCATTATAGTTTCCATGGAGAAGTCCATGAATGGATTTGACATAAATAATTTCTTGGGGATGGATGGATATCCAGAACATTCTATTCATAACATACCTTGTTGATTATAACCTCTCAAAAGATAGAATAAAAAGGGGTATATTTTTTAACAATAAGATGCATATGATTCAACCATTCAAGAGAAAAAATGTGGACTAACTTCAGTACCTGCTGTAATTATTCTAAAGCATGAAAAAACACATACAATAGATTTTCGTGAATTAGGAACCAGACATGGAGTAGTTATGATGTAGCAATATCGAGTATTGGAATAAAGGTGCCACTATCTATGACCTCATGAGGATAATTACCATATGAAGTACCCCGAGTTAAAACATGTGGTTCATTATTTATATTGTGGATGAGTTATCTTTTGGGGGAGTGGTTCATTATTTAAAAGGACCAATAAAATTGTCAACTATATCTTCACATAGTGTGATTTAAATATCATGAGGAGCATGTGGGTAGAATACCTATAGTTTTTTTAAGTAGTGTAATATTATAAAATTGGAAATAGAAATTAATGTTATAATGGATTGAGTTGGAAGTCTTAGAAGAAGGCTCTCCATGAGGCTAGTAGTTAGTCAAAAATGATTTCCCAATTATCTGAGAAGTACTTGATGATTTATGAATTCCATGGGATTCATGTTTTAGTTTCTTTTGAAGTGAAATATTACCTTTTTAAATAGGTTAGTATGAGAAAAATTACAAATCAGTATGGCCAATTGCATAGGTTTAGTGTCTTAGGCAATGACCCATCACCTAGTTTGGTTATCAATAGGGATGAGATTATGCACATTTGTGTACATATATGGATTCCTTCCGACATATAGGAATAATTGATTTATGAGTCTCATGCCTCTATTAAGGAAATTAAAATTGGGATTACCAATATATACATAAAAATATGTCATCAGTATTGGTGCCCATGAATTAATAAACATATCATAGGGTTCCACTTGTCCCCGGGTGAAGGCAGAGCACTAATATCCTACTAGACATTTGCAGCCTCTATCAAAACCTGAGTGGCAATGGGATGATGTCACAGTAAATTTTATAATTTTCCTTCCAATATCTCTTTGAGGTAGTGAAATGAAATGAATAAACATCGATAAGCTTTCCAAGGTCACACACATTCTACTCATTATAGAGACCTTTCTTATCGACAAGATTGAGAGTATTTAATGTCGAGTGATTATTCACATTCATGTAGATCCCCATTATATTTTATTAGATAGGGATTATCTGTTTATATCATATTCATATATATGGTTATATAAATAACAATATTTACTGGTGAATCAGTGTATAGCATACCACCTTAAATCTGATGGGTTACTAGAGGGTATTATATAGGTGTTTGAGGAAATGATCTAGTAATGAGTCCAAGTTTTTTGAGGTTCCGGGATGAGGAACCCAACTATCATAAATTTAATTAAAATAATATTTTAAGAAACTATTTAGATATTTCAATAAAATCCTTATATTTTAGGATATACTATTCACCTAGTGTTGGTTAGATATATGTGAGGTAGGGATTCAGGGACCTCATCTCAATAAAGAGACTTTGGAGTAGGTACAACCTATTCAGAAGAATATTACCGCATATTGGTCTCAGATAATGTATTATATAGATCATCATTATTTTCCTCTAGGGTTTAAGGTGGGACATCAATTATATTTGTATGGATTTCTTAGACAGGTTCATAGACCGATTCAAAGACAGGTAATGAAATTAACTTGTTTTGTTAAGAATTTATAGGTATGTAGAGAGTCTAGAAGGAATCTAATCAATTGGATTTACTTCATAAGTACTAGGTTATGCACAAAAGCATCTATAAATTGTTTCTTCGAAGTTTTTTTAGTCTCTGCTCATTTATTTTACCCTGATGACATAGAGATGTCGAAAAAGGTTTCCATTTGAGATAATATAGTACATATCATTGATTGTAGCATGAAGGTCCAATGAGGGAGGTCATTTATTATAGTATATGTGATATAGTAGCATGGGCATGTACAAGATGAGACTTGGATGAGAGAGACCCATGTATATGCTTGATAAAAAGAACTTTTCTCAGATAATATTTTACAACCATTTCAAGGAAATTTTGGGGGTAAATTGTTATATGAATATGATCCTGTAAAATCTCAATTTTTGTAAAAGCATGGATTCTTTTAAATTCGGTCTAAATGTCATTAATTTTTACTTCTAGTTAATACACCACTAGCTAGGCAATTAGGCTAGTTGGTTTGTTTTTCAGAATGAATGGTTCCATTGTGATGGATCCTTGGTACAAAAAAATCCTCTACAAGAATTCAATTAACAACATATGTTTTTTAGAAATATCTCATGAATAGTTATTACATGATTTGAATTCAATTCAAAAAGTGAATAGTATTCATGAAATAAAGTTATTTTTCATAAATGAATGAAAACCTTCGGAATTTAGGATTTTAATTTTATTTACATAATGAATATTACATGATTATTTTTTAAAATAATATGAAGAATCACTTTATTTTAAACTATACCATTATTTTATTGTTTCCCTCAGAATTCGGAGATGACCTCCTTGGTTGAAGGCTCAAATATTCCAATCGGTTTCTAACGGGTTTGTTCGTAGAACCAGAAACATCCAATGATTACACATCTATTGGAACCTACTTTCCAAAGGTAGGCGCTCATTAGTTTGTGGACTGATGAGGCTTAGGAATTTTCATTGGTCGAGAGGATGGGAGGTCGGACTCATCACACCTTTTTGAGGGGAATTATTGTCTAATCCGGGACTCTCTTTATAGATTTAAGTAATGTTAGTGAATCCTTATTACATTACCAAGTATAAAATGATGTTTCTTTTAGATCTGAAAATCATTGATTGATATGTAAAAAATTTTGAGAATCTTTTATATATATTCGAGGTTCTTCATCGATAGAGAATCATCTGTATTTACTAGAGATTCTTGGTCAATGGTATCCTTTGACACATTTATATAGATGTCTCTTGGTCATTATAATGACCATGATGGTTTTGATGCCGCTCAGTGGGGCACTTGAAGTTTATTGTCATTCAGAAAGACATGAATTATTTCAGAGTTGGGATCGAACCCGCAGATCGGCTACCTACATATCATTTATTTAAGAAAGGAATCAGAACCCACATAGTTCGAGTAAGGGAGTATGAGATTTATGATTGATGGCTCAAATAAGGATGTCATAATTACTTTTACACTCTAAGCTAATGTGAGTCATGATCGGTGTGAGAAACAAGAGGTATTGGTAAAAATCAGACAATTGTTCCATGAAAGATGCAATCATTTAAAAATAAGGTAGGACTTATATATGTTTGACTGCCCAGATAAATGAAGATTAGGATTTACTTCAGGGAAAAAATCCAGAAATAGGGTCCATAAAGGTATATGTGCTTCATGGCGATTTGAATACTCTAACTAGGGGCTTACTTCTGAAAAGGAGGCCCAAATTAGGAGAGGACTTATGATTGGCTTTTACTCCGGAGAAGGAATCCTAGATCAAAGGATTGGTTAAGAGAAATTAATACTGGGGCTTTCTCCTAAAAAGGGAGGCCCAGGTTAAGGGCCTTGAAAAAAATTAGGGACTTGGGGCTTACTCCTGAAGAGGATGACCATATTTGAGACTAGGGCTTACTCCTGAAAAGGAGTCACATGTTAATGAATTATGGTTGGGCTTACTCCTGAGGAGGATTCCCAAATTAGGGGACTAGGGATTACTCCTGAAAAGGAGGCCCATGTTAATGATTATGACTGGGGCTTATTTTTGAAAAGGAGGCCCAGGTTAAGAGAATTATGGTTGGGGCTTACTGTTGAGAAGGATGCCTAGATTAGGGGACTTGGGGCTTACTCCTGATAAGGATTCCCATGTTAAGAATTATGACTGGGGCTTATTCCTAAAAAGGAGGCCCACATTTGAGACTTTCTCTCATCTTAAAGGATGAGGTTGAATGAATGAAATCTCAATCTTTAGTGACATAAATATCTGTAAATCAATAGGTTTTGAGAGATATTCCAGAGAATTCCTCTCAGATAAGGAATTCAAATCAAGAAATCATGCTATAAATGCCATTGAAGAGTGTCTTGAAGATTGAATCTTGAATAGGAGAGGTGGAACGGTTTAAGAGGGGTGAAATTAGAAAGAAAAACACCCAAAAAGGCAGGGGTGCGCAAGTACTGGTCGCGCAGGTATACCTACGAGACACATGGGTACTTGCATAACGGTTACCCAGTAGGGTAATACTTGAGCGACTCTTGGTTAAAGCTTTTAGAATCCTCTTGAGGTTCTTCTAGAAGAGTGCCACACAAGTTCTATTTAAAGAGTAAGGCAACGTGCAAATGTGGCCATTTCCCTTAAGGGATAGCCACTCAGGCGTGCAAGTGTTGATGAGTTTCAACACTTAGTCCTTCCTCCCCCTCTTTAGATTATTTGGTCAAGGTAAGAAATTACCTTAGAAATGTTTCATAAGCTTTAAGAAGAGACTAGGGCGCCGAGAGCTTAAATATGAGTTTCTGAAACAATTCCTCTTTAAAAGGGGGACCCACAGGGTCTATTTACAGGTTGTAGATTACCTCAGGTGGTTATCACTTAGGGAACGCAAGTTTAATTGTGCGACCATTGCGGTGCGCAAGTGTACTTGCACGACCATCATAGAACTTTTTGCGACATTTGTGAAAAATTCTTCTTATTCATTCCTTTGTCAATTTTTGATAATTTGTCCAACGGTTGAATCACTTTGAGCTCAGATATTCCCCTTTTCCAATATTTATATTCTGTGATGAAAGGAGAATCAACAAAAGTCTCCCCTCAGAGTTGGATCCGGAAAGAAAAGAGGATTTGACTCTAAGGAAATCGAGAATCAAAAGGAAATTGGGGCGCGCAAGGTAGGGCGTGCAAATGAGCTTTTGGCGCGCAAGGCCTAGAGCGCAGGGATACGGCCCTTGACCGCACAAGGTATGGCCCATAGGGTCTTGTCCGCATCTATACATAGAGGGCCTCACTTCCGTACAAGGCATATGGATTTGAAACTTTCGAGCTCTCGCCACACAAGTTGCATTTTCCGCGCAAGTTACTCTATTTCCTGCTATTTATTTGATGTCGCGCTGCTATAGAGGTATCTGGACCTGCGTGGTGAAACTTGCGCGCCAAATACTTTCACGGCACCTCCATGCATGCGATCCAATTTTATAATTGCGCTCCTTAATGCCTTTTCCATTTTTTCGAATTCTTTCACAATTTTTATGAAAAATCAACTTACTTAAGAGTTAATTTTTAATCCTTTGTGCAGATTCAATGGCTCCCAACAGAATCAGAATGGATGATGAACTGACTAGAAAGTGTATTGATGACATGATGAAAATAATTGGACATGATTACTATGATATCTATGACAGCACTCTCCCAGATTTGATATGTACTTGAAGAAATATCATCTTAATTTTCTATAGAGCTTCTACCTGCTTCTATATGGTTATGGTCATCTGTAAGGAGTCAATGTTCCAGATGCAAAGAATTATATGTCTGATATGCAGCGGCACTACTACTCCTCTATTTCAGGTTATGTTGTGCATTAAGAGCGCCAACAATGATGTGAACATCCAAATTATTCCTCCATGTCATTTTCATGCAGATATGAAAATGGAAAACCCATGGACTAAAATGTTTTCCATTTCCGGTTGGTGGAGACAAGACAAACATGGCATTAGAGCATTATCTGAAAAGAGTACTCTCTCCAAATGTCTCTTTAATTCCAATTCTTCATTCTCAAATCCATGTATCCAACTTCCAAGTCTCTTGGATAGAAACAGAGTCACTAATTGATTAGAAGAGAATTTTATCAAACCGCACTCAAGAACAATCTTTTACAATTGTTCCAAGAAGAGATGGTATCACTGCATATCTTATGGTATCCGGTTGAATGAATGAATTCCAGGTGGCTACTGATGAAGCTCGGGATGCCGTAAATAAAATGAAGAGTTATGTTGAAAGTATTTTCTAATTACTGAAAAAAGAGAAGAGACTCCAGTCTTTGGATGTCCTTCTAACTCATGTACATCATGGAAAAACACTTTCACCTTCATTCAGTTGTACCTGCATTCTCTTTTTCTATCTTTTTTAAATTTTACTTAAGCCAATGGGCCTTGTAAGCATAGTTTTATTTTTACTAGGATTAATGTAAATAACCCTAAAAGCTTTGAATCTTTTAATTGCTTAATATTATCTAAATCATACAAAATGTATGTTTAGTGAGATGGAACTTGACTTGTATTCAGAGTTCCTTTGTCTTTTGTGGGCAGTTTAAAGTCATGCACGTCATACATAATAAAGGATAATGTCTAAGGTCGAAATAGCTTTGATCGAAATGAATTAGAATTGACTCAATTCCGTGAAAAATCATCTAAAAACATAGTACCATACTCAAGTATGAGGGAAAATATGTAAAATATAAATTAAGAATATTTCAACATGAGAAATAATATGAAAAATAGCTAAAAAGCTTTAGAAGAAGTAGTTTCCAAGAATGAAGTTACCATTATTTATCAAACCCATTATGGGGTTGATTTATGCAGGGCCACCTAAGGGAATTGGCTACATAGTCAAATAAATGGTATCTTTTGGATAACAAGTCTGTTATGTAGACTTTTTATGCAAGGCCTCCTAAGGGCACGTGGTGCATAGTCAGGAAAAAGAACTCTCAGAAATTTACCTTTCTACTGCTAAAATCTAGTGAAAGTTTATGGAGATTCAAATTTTACAAAGTATAGAGATTGTTGTATGGAAAGAGTTACTTGAATATGGAGAAGATATTTCCAAACAAGATTATCGAAGAACTGGATGGATATTACTCCTACGAAGGTCTAACCCAAATGTAGGGAAGGAGAATATAAACCATAGACTTGAATAATTTCAGATCATGAAAAGGGATATTGTACAAGTATGTTAAGGATGGCTATTTTTGCAGATCCCTACATACTATCATTAAGACAAATAAGGAAAAAAGAGGCTTTCCTCCCAAGAATAAAGTTACCACTATTTAAAAAACCCATTAGGGGGTTGAATTATGTAGGGCCACCTAAAGTCATTGGCTGCATAGTCAAATAATTGTATCATTTGGCTAACAGGCCCGCTATGTAGACTATTTATGCAAGGCCGCCTAAGGGCACGTACTACATAGTCAGGCAAGAGAACCCTCATAAGTTTGAAATTTTTGTGACTAGAATTCAGGAAAAGGGTTATAAAGATCTGAAAATAATTATGGTTAGGATTACGAAACATAAAGATGGGTATTGTCCAATGTATACAATGATACACAGATCAATGCTAACCATAATCATGTTTTGGATGGGTCCTAAATTGAAATGTTGGACTTCACTATGTATCCCATAAGGATGGGAATCAAGCCATACATAGTTCATAAGTTATAGTTTAACGTCGTGTGGGAAAAAAGGATTAGAGATCTTAGTTTAGGGTCATAGAGCTTGGACCATTGTAAGAAAAAAACACAGTGTGTGTTTTCATGGGGACTTTTCATCCAAGGGACTGAAAGTAGAATTTGTGGTTAGGCCCAAAAGACTTGGGGCTAGATTAGAGGGACACTCGAACGTTCCTATGTATCCCATAAAGATGGGCATAAAGCCCAAGTAGTTCTAGAAATACCCTTTGTACAAATTTGGTTCGTACATGTGGAGGGTGAAAGGGGACTTTAGTACAATGATGGTTTAACCCAAGATAAAAGGTTTGGGCATTTCCATGTATGCACGTAGTCATTGAAATAAAACATGATTGAAAAATTCAATGTAAATAATGGTTCCCTATCAAGTGAGGGTATTAAAGAATATTGTAGTTTATTTTCATACTGGAAAAAAGTGTTGTATAGTTTAACGTCATATAACAAGGACGAAAGTGAACCAATGTAAAGATATTGATTCTAGGGGCGGTTTCACGAATTAGCATCGTATGAGATAGAGGTGAACCGATGTGAAGAGATTGGTTTTGGGCTTGAACCTTGGGTGTTTGCCTACATACCCAGCCTGGAAGGCAGGGATCATAGTCTTCATAGTTCAATTAAAGAATGCATTAATGATCAAGTTGTTCATGGGGACAACGACCTAAAAAATGATGTTGTTGGAACTTACACATGGTTAGTATCCCAAAGAGAGTGTTATGGTTGAGGTTTGCTCTAAACTCGCGTGATTTATACTCATTGTGAGAAACAAGAGGTAACAACAACCTTAACGTTGCACAGTTTAATGTCATGAGGACATATCAAGGACTTTCTGTACAGTTTAGCGTCCTGTAGATAGGACGATGGGGACAATATAGTTTAACATCATGTTGGACGAAAGGGGGAATTTGCAATTTAATGTCATGCAGTGAGGACAAAAGATTACACCATTTAACGTCATGTTGGACATATTGGGGACTTTTTTCATAGTTTAACGTCATGTTGGAAGAATTAGGGACGATACAGTTTAGCGTCATGTTGGACGAAAGTGCGAATAGTTTAAGGTCATATGCATGGACCGTGGATGGTGCAGTTTAATATCATGCTAGACGATGGTGTAGTTTACGGTCATACAGGACCTTTGATGATTATATAGTTTAACGTCTTGCTGGACGTAAGGGACTTGAAAATAGTTTAGGGTCATATGCATGGACCTTTGATGATGCAGTTTAAGGTCATACTGGACCATTGATATAGTTTAAGGTCATACAAGACATAGTTGCATTTTAAGGTCATACTAGACCATTTAGGGAACTTTTTCACAGTTTAACGTCTTGTGGGAAGAAAGTAGAAATAGTTTAAGGTCATATGTATGGACCGTGGATGGTATATTTTTTGTTTATACAAAATAATTCTTCAGAAATCTGGCATTGGTTGGAGTAGTGATGAGTTCTCCATCCATCGAGATTAATGAATAAGCTCCATTGGAGTAGACCCTATATATTGAGTAAGGTCCTTCACATTTTGGATCAAGCTTGGGAGGTTTCTTTCCTAGTATCATTGGAGTTCTGAGAACTAATACCAATTCTCCCTGAGTGAATGAACGGAGACAAACTTTTTTGTTAAAAGCTCGTGCTATTCGATTATGATAGACTTCCAAGTGGTGAAAAGTGCACAATATTTTCTCATCTAACCATTCCAATTCATTCAATCGCTTTTGAGATTGTTCATATGTAGATGACTAATCACAATTGGCTAATCTGAGCGAAGGCAATTGAACTTCAATGGGCAAGATGGCTTCCGTTCCATATACCAGTGAATATGGAGTTGACCGAGTTGCAGTGCAGGTGGTAGTCCGATAAGCCCATAAAGCATGAAAGAGTTTATCAGGCCATGACCTCTTATCTTTATCCACCATCTATTGCAGTATATTTGAAAGAGTCATGTTGAAGGCTTCTATCTGGCCATTGTCCGCTGCATGATACCAAGATGAATGGTTGGATTTGATGATGTATTATTGATACAACTTCTTCACCTCGGATGAACAGAAGTTGGTGCCATTGTCCGTCAATAAGGTATGAGGGACACCAAATCTAGTAAATATGTTAGACTTGATGAAGCTAACAACGCATTTAGAACTGACTTCCTTGAGAGGTATTTCCTCTGCCCATTTGGAAAAGAAGTCAGTAGCAGTAATAATGTACTTAAACTGCTTGGTCATAGTCGAAGGGAAAGGTCCCACCACATCCATTCCCCATGTGGAAAATGGCCATGATTATTTAGCTGTTTGAAGAAACTCTGGAGGTTGATGAATGAAGTTGGCATGTACATGGAATGAATGACACTTATTCATGAAACCAACACAATATTGTATCATTGAAGGGAAAAAGTATCCAAGCCTTCAAATCTGATCTGACAGTCTATGTCCAGACTGGTGGGCACCATAGACTCCGACATGCACTTCTTTCCTAACAACAATTGTCTCTTCCCAATCAATGGATCTGAAGAGAACTCCATCAAAACCATGTTTGTAGAGAATTTTCTCTAGGTGATCTGGGCTATCATAAAGAGTAAAATTGACCACACGTCGCAGGATTTGTACTTTCTCGGATCTATCATGTGGAAGTGTTCCATTTTGAAGGTATTCCCTGATAAGTGACATCCATCCTATAGTATAACCATACGGTTCAGGAATGTGACTAATTTCATTAATTTCCTATGTTCTAATTCAAACATAAGTTGAGATTTCACGACGGTGGGCAATACTGATGGTTGTCTCGTCCCGATTTGGATATGCCAGAGCTATGGCTATATTGGCCACTGCATCAGCTTGAGCATTTTGTGATCTTGGGACATAAGAAAATTTTGGTTCCATAGGGAATTTCTCCATTAACTCTCTGATATAATCATACAAAGGCATTAGTTCTTCTTTTCTGATGGCATAATCCCCATTGACTTGTTTGATTACTAGGTCTGAATAACCTTTCACCTTTAAGTGATTCACTTGTGCTTGAATCGCTAATTCCAATCCTACGATGAGAGCTTGGTATTCTTCTTCATTATTGGTACCACCTTCCCACAATAAGAAGGAATAAGGTAACACTGCCTTTTCTAGAGAAATGAGCACAATTCCTAAGCCAACTTTGTTGAATTTAGGATTTTCCATTTCCCTCCCTGTTGGACTTCTGGAAGCACCATCAAAATACATTTCCCATGCCTGAGGACTTTCTTGAATAGAGAAGACTTCCTCATCAGGGAATTCAATATCTGAAGATGTGTCTTCCACTGAAGGGTGCTTAGACAAGAAATCAGCCAGATCTTGGCCCTTTATCGCCTTTTGAGACACATACTGAATGTCGAATTGCTGCAAAATAACTGCCCGCCTTTCCAGACGTCCTATAAGCATTGGACAACTAAGGATGAATTTGAGCGGGTTATTGCGAGATACCAATTGGACCTAGTTATGTTGCAGACAATGTCTCACCTTATGAACTGCAAAGAATAATGCCAATCAGCACTTCTCAATACTTCAATACCGAGTTTCTTCTTCAAGCATAGTTCGACTGAGATAGTAGAGGCTGTTTTGATTCCCAGCATCATTATTTTGAGAAAAAAGGCACCCAATGATCGCTCTAGAGATGTCACGTAAAGGATAAGTGGTCTTTCTTCAAAAGGTGGCATGAGTACCGGTGGACTCAAGAGGTATTTCTTCAGAATGTCGAATGCTTCTTGACATTCTTCAGTCCACTGGTAAGTAACTCACTTCTTCATCAATTTGGTGAAGGGTAAACTTTTTCCTGCCAAATTGGCAATGAAATGCCGAATATAGGCTATGTTTCCTTGAATTCCTCTTAATTATTCCAAATTTCATGGTGGTGAAATACCACTAATTGACTTGGTCTTCTTAGGATCTACCTCAATACCACGATGGTGTATAACAAAGCCGAGAAATTTTCTTGAGGTTACCCCAACAACACATTTTAAGGGGTTCATCTTTAAATTATGTTGTTGAAGCTTGGGGAATATGAATTCCAAATCAGCCAAGTGATTAGAACATTGTTTGGATTTAACCACAAAATCTTCTACATAGCATTCAAAAAACTTCCCTAAGAAGGGTTTGAAGATACTATGCATGGCACACTGATATGTTGCACCTACAATCTTTAAGCCAAGGGGCATTACCCAGTAGAAAAACACACACTGAGAGGATATGAAGGCTGTGGATTCTTCATCTTTTGGGGCCATTCGGATTTGGTTATATCCGGAATATCCATCCATGATGGAAAGTGTCTCATAGCCAGCTGTTTCATTAATTAAAAGTTCTGTAATCAGAAATGGGAAATCATCCTTAGGACAATGCCGATTAAGATCTCTAAAATCGATTCAAACTCTAATTTGTCTATTCTTATTCTTTACAAGGACATTATTATCCAACCACTTGGGATACTGAACATCTCTGACGAATTTAGCTCTGATAAGCTTATCCACTTCATCTTAAATTTTGGAAGCATAAGATGGGTGTGTTCTTCTCGCTGATTGCTTAAATCCTCGATGTTCTTCTGATAAACCCAAATGATGAGTAGCAGCATCAGGATCAAGCCCGAGAATTTCTATATAGTTCCATGAATATATATCTATATTTTTCTTTAGAAAATAAATATACATCTCTTTCTATTCAAGAGTCATTGCCGCACTGATTAAAGTGGGGCGTGGATCTTCTTTCGTACCCCGATTTATTTCTATGAGTTACTCTACAGTGGTAGAGATACCCTCTTCAAATGCTGGAGGATCATCTCTGAGATCTTTCTCTTATTCTTCATCATGTATTATTTATTCCGTTTCTACTTTCAAGTTAGATGATAAACCAGACTTTTCATGATCAGAAGAGATGTCAAAATTTTCATATCTTGAAGAAGAAGCTACCATTTCCGACCAGATTGATGATGAAGGGTCTTCTTTGGGTAATAATGAAGAGACGATGGATTGAGAATCGACATCATTGTTCACCTCCGATGTTGCTATAACTTCTTCTGGCCTAATTGGAGAAGTATAGAATTGTTGGATTTCAGCAGATGAAATGAAGACGTCACCATTTGTGCTTTCATTACTGCTTGGTGGGTTACCAATTTCTCCCATGTTGTCTTGCTCGATTACCGTAACTGACATTATGGATCATTCCATAAGAGTATTTTGATTTGGGTATAT
This sequence comes from Viscum album, assembly GCA_963277665.1. Classification (NCBI taxonomy): domain Eukaryota; kingdom Viridiplantae; phylum Streptophyta; class Magnoliopsida; order Santalales; family Viscaceae; genus Viscum; species Viscum album. The sequence goes on from OY728142.1 coordinate 1,699,762,225, forward strand.
CCTATCAATTTGAATAATAGGGAACACATAATCTTTTCTCACATGTGTAAATGGATTTACTGGAATCTTCTCTAAACCATATGGAGCATTAAATTCTGTAATCTCCTTTGTTGTGGATTTCTCCCTTCCCTTCATGTGATAGAATTCCTCCACAATGTATTGAGACTCACATGTCTTGAACGGGGCCTTATCACTATACAATGTCCCAACGTGACCATCAAAACAATATTTGAGACATTGATGGTAGGATTAAGGGATAACCGCATGTTGATGTAGCCAGGGTCTTCCAAGCAAGATGTTGAAGGCTGAGTCTTGATCAACAACCATGAAATCTGAATTGGATAAAAGATCTCCAAAATAAGTTCTGAGTGTAACATAAAGAAGTGGTTCTTGATAATTTTTATCATATCCTTTTAACATCATGTTAGAAGAAGATAAATCAGATTCTGTGAGGCCCAATCAACGAAGTGTACGAATGGGCATGAGGTTGACTCCTGAACCATTGCCAATGAAAGCTCTTCGGACGTCTATGCCATTGACCTTGCCATATAAGTACAAAGGTCTAATATGTCCATGAACAAAATCATCTTCATATTCATCGGTAAAAGATATTATTTCATGGAATTCTGCAGGATTATTCTCTATGTGATAGACTTCAGCTATAGCAATTTCAGTTTCAAACTCCTTAGGACTTGACAAAGCCTCAATAAGTGCTTCCCTAAGATCTTTTGACAGATTCAGAGCATCCAGAAATGATAACTTGGCTGGTACTTTGGCCAAGTGTTTCAATATATCATACTTTTGATCCAGAGGTCAGTGTTTCCCAATGGGAATATGTGGTTTAGCAGGTACCTTGGAAGCAGATGCCTTGGAAGTTGATGCATCTTGTATCGGGATAGGAGTTGGAAATATTCATGGTTTTGGAAGAATAGACCAATTAGATCCATTTACTTGCTGAGAGGAAGAAGATTGAACCTTCAACCGGTCTTCCAAAATATCTATGCTAGGACTGAATTTGGTATTGGTACAAGAACTTGCTTGTTCTTGCTGAGCTCACTGAAGGTCTCAACCACGAGTTTCTGCTGCGTACACAGTTCTAGCAGGGGTAGAATTGGAGTAGTGGCTTCGGAAAGATCCACATCTTCCCCTGTATCCTTAGCCTTTGGAACATCCTCTGATTCCCTTATTTGATACAGGGAATTCGGGCTCATTGAAATCGAAACTACTACAGGCATATGGATCTGTTAATTGAATCTTATTAACAGAACCGAAGATTAACTCTTCATCTGATGAAGACTCTTCCTGATTATCCTGTTTAGGTTGTGCCGTTTGGTGGGGTGGTGCCTGTGTCTTTGAAGTAGATGGAATGATGTCTACCAAAGTCAAAGACAACATAGGATTTGAAACATTCCCATCTTCTTCTGATTCTATTTCTTTCTTTGAATCATGCCGTTTCTTTGAGGACTTTCCCTCTGATGAAGAGGGTTTTTCCGCAACATTCATGGCACAAGACACAATCAGTTTCTTAAATTGTGTTCGCAAAATTGCTTGAGTTTGTTTGATTGTATTTCTGACCATCCAATCATCATACTTCTATGAATTTTTTCTTTTGACTTATTGCTATTCACCTTCCTCTTCTGTAACTGTAGTCGTAACACATGCTACCTGAGCTGAAGAACCTTTTAGTTTGAGTTGTCCCGAGTCGAGCATGTTTTACAGGATGTCTTTAAAGACAATACACTCCGGGATGGGATGCCCCAACATTTGATGAAAAGGGAAATAATTGGGACGGTCTTCATCTCTATCCTTATTTGGACTTTTGGGCTTGGCAATTGAACCAGATTATTTTCTAGAGCCAAAATGAAGTAACAAGGAACCTATTCATTTCGGAAAGAGTATGTTTTGATATTCAAATCCTCAAATTTTTTTCATCTTTGATCTCTTTGATCATCTGGATAAAACAGCCTTTGTTGTTGGCGCTCAGGAGGTGGAGCCCTCCGAGAAGATGAAGGTCTTGAAGTAGAAATAGGTATAGGTGCTTTTTTAAGAATAACTGTAGCAGTTTATGTTTTACCCTTTCTCCTTCCTGGAGCTGATGGAATTACATGAGATTTATCCTTATCCTATATAAGGGAATCTTCAATCTGCTGAGCGATTGAAATAAGGTCTCGAAACCCTCCTGTGTATTTCATAGGGATCAACGGCATGTGTAATTCGTCACACAAATTTTTCACACAGATTGGAAACAGTTCTTCTTGAGGGAGTGCTAATATTAGGGAATATGTTAATCCATTCCATTGAGTAATGAAATCTGAGACCCTTTCATTCTCCCTTTGCTTACAGTTTGTAAGATCAAAAAATGTTGTCTTTGGAAAAGTTGAGTTGAACTGAAGAAGGAATTGTTGACAGAGATCTTCCCATCTAGTAATTGACAGGGATTGCAAACTTGTATACCAGACAAAGGCTGGTCCTTGTAAGGTCCGTACGAAGCATATGAGTTTTACTACTTCTTGCTTTTCTGGAGTTCCCATCATAAGATCGCAACAAGACACGTAATGGGTCAAATGCTGTTCAGGATCACATGATCCATTGAAAATAGGGAATACATGGTTTCCAAAACTGAATGGAGGAGAGATTGAATATACCCATTCAGGGTACAATTTATTATCTGGTTAAACCTGCACATGTTTCCCTTCCATATTTTCTAACCGAGCTGTTAATGATTCAATAATAGTTATTAACTTTTGAGAAAAATCCGGTTGAACTTGGACTTGGGTAGGTGCAATGACTGGAGCTTGGAAAGATGTGGTGGTTGGTGCTGCAACTGATGGTAGCACTACCAAATGTTGTTGCACTTGATCCGTAGGATTAGACATGTGAGGGTTTACTGATAGAAGAGGATATTCCTGATCCATATCAGTAGCTGCTACAAATTCCCTTGGCTGACTGACTCCAGCATGCTCACGAATAAGACTACCCTGAAGTAGTACTGCATTCAACCGCCTTAATTCCTTCATTTCATCCTCATGTTGTGCAAACCTTTTCTCTAGTGAGAGAGATTTTCCTTCTCTAGAGGGAGGATATGTAACCTGATTCTTTCCCCTCCCTTTGTTGGATCCTTTTTAGAGAGGGGGATGTTGGTTACTCAAAGGATTACCTATGTTATGAGTAATCCTTTGATTTCGTCTACGCACACCTTCTTTATTTGTGTCGGTGCATAAATCTTCTTGAGCAGGAACCTCTTCATCTAAGTCCCATGAGTGTGCCTCATCTGGTGGAACAGCAACAACGGAATTGATTCCATTGATTGATGCATAATGCATCACATCCCTTCTATCATAAATTCTGTGATATTGTCTTCTTCCATGTCTTTGATGAGACATTTCCTTTTGTTGATTCGATCCCTCAGGAACTTCATGATGAACCGTAATTCAGAGGGAATCTCCTGATAATTTGGATCCTCGTTCCTCTTGAGGCTTCTTCCCCAATCGAGAAAATACTGAATTTCTCTGATCATGGGATTGATGATTTGAAAAAGTCCCCAGTCCGGTGGACTTGGTCTGTTCCTGCTATTCCCGCTCAAATCCTCGAAGCCTATTTGTTGATTCTGAGGGTTGGTTTAAAAGTGTCCCCATTCTGGCAAGCTCGGATGGCTCTTGACATGCTATTTATGAGACTTTCATAAAATCTATTTTGATCTTGCAAACCTTAGTCCGGAAATTAGCTAGATGCATTAACCTGTATCCACTTTTATCACCTGGTTCAAAAGATAGTTGGATGATTTCTGATACTTCTGTCACTTGATGATGTGCTTCCTCTATACGAGAGGCCTGTTCAATATTCTCGTTTTCCTGATACAGGATAAATTCAACAACTTGTTCTCTGTATGCTTGATTTTGAGAGGAACTAGTTGAAGCATGTTCTTGGGAATGCTTTTGATTACAAACAAAGACCATTGACTGTGGCTAGTCGTGGGCAATAACATTGCATGAGACCATTTTCGGCAGGCTTTGCTGACTAGAGAGTATTGTGAAATGTAGTGCTCCATGAACACCACATCCTCTGACATGAATACCAGATGGGGCATTGGTAATTAACTGACTCAATATTCTTAGTGTGCCAAGGCATGAACGTTGAAGGGCTCTCTATTGCTTTGCAGCCTTCAGATATCGAGAGACTAATAGTGATGCCAAATCAACCTGACGTTGTTACCCTTCTATTATCTTAAGATGATTTTCATATTCATCATTAGATATTACATTCTTCTTCAACTGAAAAAGAGTTTTCCATATGTTGAGACGAATATCATTAATTCCATCTTCTATCAACATCTTTTGAATGTCATACTGAGAGTCAGCCAGAGACGAAAACGTGACTGGTAGTTCACCTTTTTCCAGTTGTTTTCTCATGTTCACCATTTCCTCTTTATCATTAAATGATGATTCTTCTACCGGATTTGACCAGAGTTGGTGTTTCCTTGTTGCTTCATCGGATTCAACATGATTTGTAGAGAAATAATTGATCAAACTAGAAGATGCATGACTTAGGGGTGGTTCAGAGAATAACCTACACCCTGGGCTATCTTTTGATTGAGAAAGTATTTCACCTTCTAGCGATGAAGCATCAGACATGACTGGTTTCACATTTGCAATTGCCTCAAGATAAGAGGGCTTTCTCAGCACTACATTGTCCACTGGATAATTTTCTGGGAAATGTGCATCACTACTACGGAGAGGACTTTCGCAGCGAAATTCATCATCATGGGGAGGACCACCATAATGGGTTACAGAAAAAGATGAGATCTCTTGCTCCTTGGTCTTCTGATTACACAGAGGGTTCTTGTGGCTCTCATCTGAAGATGAAACTTCGAGATCGACCGAATTGTCATAAAGAAAGCCTTCATGAGGAAGTTTATATTGAAGTCCTTCAGAATTAGTGTTCCCATTATTGGGAAATGTGGGAGTAGAATCTTGAATTCCAATAGATAACTGTCTCAGGGCTTTATGAACTCCAGCATCGAGCAAGGCCTTATTACAGATTGTCTCTTGATCTCTTGACTGTGCTGGGAAGGTCTTTTTCTTAGATGTCTTCTTACATGCCTTGAAACCACTTGTTGATGAAAGTGGCTGCTCTGAGAAAGTGTATATGCCTGATCAGGAAATATAGCCAGGTTAGGCTGACGATCTCCACTCAAATTAGGTTTATGTACCTGAATTGGTTGTCCATATGATATGGGAGAGTATTCCCCACAACCCTCTTGGAATGTAAAAGATGTGTGTGTCTGTTATGGAGTGAACTGTTGATGTGTCGCTCCACTGGTAGGGATAGATTTATGTGTCCTTCCCTGAGATGCTGCTGAAACAATTATAATATCCTGGCAAGCACCCAGAATATGAGCAGGGATTTTCCTCTGCTCTTTCACCATTGATAGAATATTCTTGGTGACTTCAGCTGCCAAAACGGGGATATACGTCCATTCTGTACTTGGAGTAGGTGTATGTGCCTGCTCCTATCCTCCTTTTCCTGTCAGAGAATCCTGAAAGTACTCAACTGTGGGGTAGAGAGTTGAGTGTGCCTCCTGTTTTTCGTCGGAGCTTTCCAACTAACTTCTCCATGAGCTACCAAGAGAGACTGTTGGTTTCCTTGATTAGTATTAGTAGGTGTATGTTCCTGTTGATTGCACTTCGCCAAACATGGTTGATAAGATTCATCATATGTAGTCAGAATAGCCTGTTGACTAACTGATGATGTATAAACAGGTGTATGTTCCTGTCTATAATACTCCGCCTGAATTGCCTGACGGGATTGGCATGTTGTTTCCAGGCGAGTCAGCTGGACATCGGAATTAAAACGGGCAGGTTTGTGTGCCCGCTCATTTCTTGCCACCATGTTAGGTTGGTGGAATTCTCCGGAGATGGCAGAGATGAGAGCCTACTCACTATATACTAGATTCTACCTCTGGCAGTTCGTCTTTCCTGCTCGGGTTCGAGGAACCTAAGACGAACGCCTAGAGTTTGGACTGTCATCATGTTGAGGGCGTACTTCCGCACGAGTCTGGCGGCAATTGTTGATTGGATCCCTCAGGAAGGACTCATGCTTCATTGAATTAAGGCCCGGAGGGACCTGCTCATTCACCTCACAGGAATATGAGAGTAAATGATGATTGCGTTCTGGGGATAACGACCCAAAACGGTTGGAGACGGTGGTTAGCACCGCCTGCTTCTTGATCACTGTTCGTCGTTGTTCGGACGACCGGTGTGATTTGTTCACTTGGAGGGCTTGTCGGGAAGCCTCCAGAGTTGGGATGGTATCGTGTTGATGATACTCCTTAACCAGCGCATTTGATACGCAGCATTGAAGACGCTGATTAGGTGATGTAATCCTTAGAGCGGACAACGATCTAGCAGGAGTAGCAGCATCGGCATTTGCAGCAATAGTATTCACAGGTGTGAACTTGAGAGCAGCCATTCTGGAAATGCACAAGATCTTGGAAAAGAGCGCTTGTTTGATATAATAGACATAATCGAGATAAATTCAGACACTACATATTTTGGATTAGTAAATATGTCAATGATTTCTTTTTCTTTCCCCTTTCATTTCGTTTTAAATAGGGGCCTAAAAAAAAGGTAAAACATCATTTTAACTTGGTTAAGGATTCACATCGGGTTCACCATTTTTGTTTCCCTCGGAATTCGGTGATGACCTCCTTGGTTGAAGGTTCAAACATTCCAATCGGTTTCTAACGGGTTTTTTCATAGAACCGGAAACATCCAATGATTCCACATCTATTTGAACCTACTTTCCAATGGTAGGTTCTCATTAGATTCTGGAATGATGAGGCCTAGGAATTTTCATTGGTCGAGAGGATGGAGGTCGGACTAATCACACCTTTTTGAGGGGAATTATTCTCTACTCCGGGACTCTCTTTATAGATTTATGTTATGTTCATGAATCCTTATTACATTACCAAGTATAAAATGTGGTTTCCTTTAGATCTGACAATCAATGATTGATATGTAGGAAATTTAGATAATCTTTTATATGTATTCGAGGTTCATCATCGAAAGAGAATCATCTGTATTTATTAGAGACTCTTGGTCAATGGTATCCTTCAACACATTTATATAGAATTCTCTTGGTCATTATGATGACCATGCTGGTTTTGAAGCCACTCAGTGGGGTACTTGAATTTTATTGTCATTCAGAAGGAAAAGAATTATTTCAGAGTTGGGATCGAACCCGCAGTTGGGCTACCTACGTATCTGTTGTTTAGAAAAGGAATCAGAACCAACATATTTCGAGTAAGGGAGTATGAGATTTATTATTGATGGCTCAAATAAGGATGTCATAATTAATTTTACACTCTAATCTCACGTGAGTCATTATCAGTGTGAGAAACAAGAGGTATTGGTAAAAATCAGACAATTGTCCCATGAAATATGCAATCATTAAGAAATAAGGTGGGACCTATATATGTATGACTACCCAGATAAATGAATATTAGGATTTACTTTAGGGAAGAAATGCAGGAATAGGATCCATAATGGAATATGTGATTCATTGAGATTTGAATACTCTAACTGGGGTCTTACTCTTGAAAAGGAGGCCCAAATTAGGAGAGGACTTATGATTGGGTTTTACTCTTAAGAAGGAATCCCAGATCAAAGGATTGGTTATGTGAAATTAAAAATGGGGCTTGCTCTTGAAAAGGGAGGTCCAGTTTAAGATACTTGAAAAATATTAAGGGACTTGGGGCTTACTCCTAAAGAGGATACCCACATTTGAGACTGGGGATTACTCCTGAAAAGGAGGCCCATGTTAATGAATTATGGTTGGGGCTTACTCCTGAGGAGGATGCCCAAATTAGTGGAATGGGGCTTACTCCTGGAAATGAGGCCCATGTTAATGATTATGACTGGTGCTTATTCTTGAAAAGGAGGCCCAGGTTAAGAGAATTATGGTTGGGGCTTACTTCTGGGGAGGATGCCCAGATTAGGGGACTTCGGGCTTACTCTTGTGGAGGATGCCCAAGTTAAGAATTATGATTGGAGATTATTCCGAAAAAGGAGGATCATATTTGAGACATTCTCTCATCTTAAAGGATGAGTTTGAATGAATGAAATCTCAATCTTTAGTGACATAAAGATGTGTAAATCACTAGGTTTTGAGAGATATTCCACATAATTCCTTTCAGATAAGGAAGTAAAATCAAGAAATCATGCCATAAATGGCTTTGAAGAGTGTCTTGAAGATTGAATCTTGAATCGGAGAGGTGGAATGGATTATGAGGGGTGAAATGGGCAAGAAGGGAACCCAAAAAAGTAGGGGCGTGCAAGTCCTGGCAGGCGCGCAGGTACTGCGTGGGCGTGGAAGTATTGGTCGCCCAGGTATATGTAACAGCCCAAGATTTTATAAAAAAAATATTCTTTTTAATTTTATTAAAGTCTTGTGTTGTACGCTACACCAAAAGGAGCTTGCACAACACGCATCCTTGACTTGCCTTGCATTACACGCAATCGCAACCTTCCTCGTTAGCGTGTGTAGTACGCAATACTGAGTTTCACGAAACAACGATATGCTATTAAAATATTATTAAAACTAGCCGTTATGAATAGTAATAACCACTTTTTGAAATTTTGTAAATTTTATTTTTCAAAATGGAATTCATTTTTGGATTCAGAGTATCGAATTTAGCCTAAGGTGAAATTTTGGTACTTTTTAGATAACTTTCATATTCTGATGAATAGTGAAAATTACTAAATTATAATTAAAAACAACTTTTTTAATCGAAATAATTAATAGTGATAAATCATTAATTTGAGTGGTTTTAAATTATATTTAGAATATATTTTTACAATTTAATACAATGTTGGTCATTGGATGTAATTTCACATTTAAACTAGACATAAACAAGTATCAATCTTTTGATAGATATTGTTTCTTAAAAACACGCTATTTGTTTTAACAGCGGGATTTAATTACAAAATTAATTAATGAAACTTTTATGTTATGAATTTGGTAAAATAGACTTCATTTTTGAATTCGGAATATGAAATATAGCTTGGGATGAAATTTTGGCATTGTTCTGAAAAACATCAATTTTTGATGAATAGTGAAACTACTAAGTGGTTGTTAAAAAAAACTGAATTTTTCATAAAACTTAATTTTACCGCTTCTGTGAATGGAATTTCAAAAATCCGAGAGACATGGTTGATGTCAGTAAGTAAAATCTGGTTCAATGAGATGAAAATAATTTTTGGTGAATAGTAACTTTTTACTTTTATTTACCACGGTTAAAAAGTAAATAGGGTAATTAAGGGTAAAAATGATATTATTATTACCCTAACACATGTCCTAATTCTATTGGAAAAGTGTAATTCGACCAAAAACAAGCTTAGGAATAAAATATGACCATTTAGGCCCACTTGGATTAGATTAGGACATTTATTATTAATTTATTTAAAGAAGGGTTAAAATAGTTAAAATCCAAGTTTAATAAGTAAATGATTTATAATATGGGGTTATACATAAGATAAATTATATTTTAAATATTCATTAGAAATCCAAAAATATTTCCTACATGATGGTATTTTATTTGTAATTTTTAGACATCAAATAATTTAATTTATTTATGACACAAAGATGATGCAGTAATTATCTTATTAATGAAATATTGACATAATTGATAATATAAATACCAAAATAAATGTAATTTAAGACTTTTTATGAATTCCACTAATTTTCTAGGTTACTATGATATATTAGTGTTGATTTAATCAACTTGTATCGAACATATAATTCTGTTATGACTTTCACAAAAATCATATATCAAATAGTGTCAAAATTGACACAAAATAGTTTTTAAATGAAATATTATATTATTAATTGTTATTTTATTCCTAAAAATCTAAGGTTCAGCCAAATGACTTAGATAAGGATATATGTATTAATAATAAACAATTTGGGGTTCGTTTGGATTGATATAGTAAGTTTATTTACCTTATAGTATAAGAACACAAGAAGACACAGTAAAAGTAAAATTATTTAACTTAATGTTAAATCTAAATGATAAGGTTAAAATAGGAACCTAAACTTGTCTAAATTCTATTGGATGAGAGGATTTAGACCCATCCCCACCTTAGCCTCGAAATAAAACAATTTGGAGCTAATTAAAACCGAACTTGACATTATAATAAAATAATATTTTGAGATATTCCTAAGGTGCCCCTCTCCTCCCTTATAAAAGGACACCTCCTCCCCCTCCTCCTCAAACCAATTTGAGAACTCAAGCTCGGCCAACCCCTGCCAAAATCTCTTCTCCACTTCCCTAGAAACATCCTAGAGGTTCTGGTCTTCCTCAAAGACCAATTTTAGTGCCCTAAGAGGAGGTCTCAAAGAGGCGCTTCAAAGAAGAGGTAATTACCGTTACCAATTCTTTCATCTTTATTTCTTCTTCCACTTCTTCTTCTTAGGTTGTTTCATTATAAAGTAATAACATCAGTATCACTCATATACTGATATGTTATTATAAGTATGAAACAACCCTATTTCACCATCTATCCATCCTACGAAAAAAGAAATCACCGCGCGTGCGTACGTACGGAATACCGTCTCCACGCCGTGGTGTAATCTATTTTCCACCACCACCTTACATGGATGGGTATAATGGTGTAAAGAATAACTATACATAGTTATTAAAAAATCATATTGATTCTGATATATTGTATAATCCACTCCAATTCAATTCAATAATTATGGAAATGATATCATCGCTCGTGCGTACGTACGGAATACCGTCTCCACGACGCGATGAGATTCATTCTTAATGATTAACCATTCATGAAAGATTATAAAGTATATATAATAAGTACTAATGAAATATATGACATAATAATGATACTGGATTTATGTATATATATATATATGTATGTCATCTACTTACTTCCATTCGAGACAATAAAGAAAGAAAAACAGCGTTCATGCGTACGTACGGACTACCGTCTCCATGGACGGTGTTTTTCATTTCATTTATCTATCTATTATATATATATATATATACTGAATATATATGATATATAAATCATATTTTATATTCTGGATGTAACTAAATCATGATATAAGTAATAATAATGTCTTGAACAAAAAGTCAAAACACCTACGATAAATGAAACGATTTTACCCAAAACGCTTCTTTAACATGGAATTTACAAAAGAACGGGTAATATAATGTCATAAGTGAACCATATATGATATCATAACAATGAATATGATTCTGTAATAAGTCAATGACATTATTTAAATCATTATACAGGAGGTTCGGACACATACGAAGCAAATCGGACCTAAGGTAAGGGAAATATCACAATCTCATTTTTATCCGAGATTGTTTATTCGTAAGTATTCACTAGGGTGTATTTTATCATCCACATCCATGTTTCATCAATATGTAATATTATTTCAATCCACATACAATTGTTTAAATCCATTTTTACCCTTCGGTGAGTTTTTAGAAATATGTATGAAAGGAATCTTTTGTCGTACGAGGTACTTTTTGACTTTTCCGACAAAAGTACGAAGAATGTTTCCTTTTTTACTTATACGGAATGGATGGATTTTTAAAACATTATTTCCAAGAAGCTTCCTTTACAAGTTATAAATTTTATTTTTAATCAACTTCTTTTATTTTAAAGTCGTATGACATGTTATGGAAGGAAAAATGTTTTTGAAGTAGAAAGGATATTTTCCTCAAGAATGGAGTTCAAGTATTTTATCAAAATTATTTTCCATCTAAGATAATAAAAGGGTTCTGTTTTTATTATTACATGGATTTGATTATGTTGTGATGGAAATATTTTTATGAATTCCTTTATCTTATATGAATTGTTTTATGATGTCATGATGTTTCAAGAATCCCATTTTTGTTACATGTGTTATGCGATGATGTATGTTTTATGATTATGTGGCACACATAAGAAAGGATTCATTATAAGATGGGTGGGACCTATATCTCCCTCCAATGCATTGGGTAAAGATTTTATATCTCATGAGATAGACATGGCTGGAACGGAAGGTTATTTCGGTTCAGTGATACAGGACTGAAACGAGGAGTGAACTCGGTTCAGAAAGGGACTTTGTCCACTAAGATAGTCTTGGAAATGAGTCATGACTAACAAGAAATGATTTTCCATGATTATGTGTGCTTGCCACAAAGTTTCAAGTTTTATGGGGATCTCATTTTCACTTCTATGATTTATTCCATGTTAAGATATTATGATCTCTTTTGCAGGTTTTGATTTTAAAAAAAGAAGATATGATATGAATTTTATTTCCTTTATTTGCCCTTGCTGAGCATTTGAGCTCACCCTTTTATGTTTTCTTTTCCCCAGGATATAAAGAAAGGTTTTTAGGTAAAAAAAGGGAAGATCTTTATGGGAGATATTGAAGATCTTTCACCACGATTAGAAGATTACGTTCCGAGTTTCCAAAGACACTAAACTATTACGATCCTTGTGTGTGTGTTTTTGTTATGTACTAAGTATTCCGCAAAAGTAATGTAATGTCAATGTACGTCAAGATACGGGTCTCTACAGTTGGTATCAGAGAAAAGGTTTAGTCAACCTTTGGAAACTAGGATGTGAGAACGTTAGTAAGATCCCTAGAGATATTTCTAAGGTATGTCTAGGGATGTCCCTAAGGATAAGTATACATAGAGGATATAGTCCTAAGAACTACGGTAACGATCATAGAATTTAACCTAAGATGTTTGATATTGAGGGTACTCCCCCTTTACTGTGTTGTTTTCTCTAGCATGATTTTTTCCTCTCACAAGATTCTTTTTGTGTTTTAGTTAATAGAGGGAACCAGAAGGAATTCAGTTAACATTGAATCCAATGGAGAAATTGGTGACTATGAGAAAACAAATTGTGTAATTCCTAGAGAGAAATATCTTGTGATTATGACAAATCAGTCTTCGCGATATATGATTAACAAGGTGAAATTTACTGGTATGACTAATTCATCAATGAAGAGGAAGATAAACTATTATGCATGTTCGCATGTTGAGGAGCATAAAGAAAGGAAGATTGAGATTTCTAAAGAAGGGAAGAAGAACCTTGAAGAATACCTCAAATGGAGGGACCGATGTTATCTGTGTGGATAAAAGGGTCATAGAGTGACAGATTGTTATGGAGTTCAATGTCTTATTTGTGGAGAACATGGGCATTACCCAACTCAATGCCCTGACCTAAAAAGTTACTTCTAAATCAAGGAAGGAATTATTCCAGGACAATCATTGAAGTGGATGGACTAAAGTGTTTATGTATTGGTATTCAAGAATAATGTTGTTGAGGTACTTTTATGGTGTACTAAAATATTTATGTATTGGTCTATTGTGGTTTTCAATAATTTTAAGGTACCGATAACCATGAAAAGTGATTCAAATATTTTGGAATGTAGATGATATGCGCATAATTAAGGGATAAGGAGAAAATGACATGTTTGACAGTATTCATGAGCTCATGATTGATATAAGGACTAAGTGATATCATGGTTTGAGTATATAGAATTTTGAGGATTTTGGTTTATGGAAAGTGTTAACGTTTAACTGCATTCATGTTTTCAATAAGGTTCAATGAGTATTCAAGGGAATACATGATTAAGGCCTTTGAATGATTAGAATGTGACCAACGAGATATATCTTATGATATATGGGGATCAACGATGGTATTAAATCTCTGGAAATCATTTTCACTATGTTATGAGAGTGGACTGCAGTATTATGGATAAGCCTAAAGATTGGAATGGATTATGTTGGACACAAGTTAGTATTGTTTAAGGATAGATGTTTTCTCGATATTATTGATGGGATGTTATAGTAATATAGTTTTAGAAAAAGGAAAACCTGCAGGACGGGCGACAGCCCATCGCGTCGGACAAGGCTGTGGGAATCGAATCCACAACCGAAGTGCGACTGGCCTTTATCGCCTACCACTGGCCTACAGGAAGTCCCTGTTTAGTAGAAACTAGTTTTATTATATTAAGCAGTATGATATATGAAGTATAAGTCCATTTTAAAAACCATATATGATTAATCTCACTATAGATTGACTTATGTATATAATATTTGCTAACCTTTTGTTTGAGACAGATGGAATGACCCGTCATTCTATCACATGATCTGCTAACACTTCACGAATAACAAATTCAACTTCATTTATATAAGTGATGAAGTGGAAATTGTTCAAGGCACGAACAATAGTGAGATTGTACCAAAATAAAGTAAGTATTTATTCTAATTCAAATTCTTCAACTTTAGGGAAATGATCTTGAAAACCAAAAATGTTGTCCTAGTGCCCTTATATCTGATGAATCAGATGGTACCCTAGATCGTCACAAATTTATGGCTTTGTGATTACTGGCTTTTCCATAGCCATGTTCTCTACCACTCTCCATCAGAACATGATGGTTAGATTTCTCTTCCATATCCATATTTTCACCTATGTGGAAACCCAATGATTAGTTTATTTGGGTAACCGTTAACGTTTCATACTTTTGTTTTTAAAGATTGGTTTTGATATTCCTTTTTACAATGTGGGTTTCTATTAAAGAAACTTTCGAATAGTAAACCATTTATAACCCCGATGAATTTCGAGGGCGAAATTCATTTTAAGGGGGGTAGAATGTAACAGCCCAAGATTTTATAAAAAAAATATTCTTTTTAATTTTATTAAAGTCTTGTGTTGTACGCTACACCAAAAGGAGCTTGCACAACACGCATCCTTGACTTGCCTTGCATTACACGCAATCGCAACCTTCCTCGATAGCGTGTGTAGTACGCAATACTGAGTTTCACGAAACAACGATATGCTATTAAAATATTATTAAAATTAGCCGTTATGAATAGTAATAACCACTTTTTGAAATTTTGTAAATTTTATTTTTCAAAATGGAATTCATTTTTGGATTCAGAGTATCGAATTTAGCCTATGGTGAAATTTTGGTACTTTTCGGATAACTTTCATATTTTGATGAGTAGTGAAAATTACTAAATTATAATTAAAAACAACTTTTTTAATCGAAATAATTAATAGTGATAAATCATTAATTTGAGTGGTTTTAAAGTATATTTAGAATATATTTTTACAATTTAATACAATGTTGGTCATTGGATGTAATTTCACATTTAAACTAGACATAAACAAGTGTCAATCTTTTGATAGATATTGTTTCTTAAAAACACGCTATTTGTTTTAACATCGGGATTTAATTACAAAATTAATTAATGCAACTTTTATGTTATGAATTTGGTAAAATAGACTTCATTTTTGAATTAGTAATATTAAATAAAGCTTGGGATGAAATTTTGGCATTGTTCTGAAAAACATCAATTTTTGATGAATAGTGAAACTACTAAGTGGTAGTTAAAAAAAACTGAATTTTTCATAAAACTTAATTTTACCGCTTCTGTGAATGGAATTTCAAAAATCCGAGAGACACGGTTGATTTCAGTAAGTAAAATGTGGTTCAATGAGATGAAAATAATTTTTGGTGAATAGTAACTTTTTACTTTTATTTACCACGGTTAAAAAGTAAATAGGGTAATTAAGGGTAAAAATGATATTATTATTACCCTAACACATGTCCTAATTCTATTGGACAAGTGTAATTCGACCAAAAACAAGCTTAGGAATAAAATATGACCATTTAGGCCCACTTGGATTAGATTAGGACATTTATTATTAATTTATTTAAAGAAGGGTTAAAATAGTTAAAATCAAAGTTTAATAAGTAAATCATTTATAATATGGGGTTATACATAAGATAAATTCGATTGTAAATATTCATTAGAAAGCCAAAAAGATTTCCTACATGATGGTATTTTATTTGTAATTTTTAGACATCATATAATTTAATTTATTTATGACACAAATATGATGCAGTAATTATCTTATTAATGAAATATTGACATAATTCATAATATAAATACCAAAATAAATGTAATTTAAGACTTTTTATGAATTCCACTAATTTTCTAGGTTACTATGATATATTATTGTTGATTTAATCAACTTGGTTCGAACATATAATTCTGTTATGACTTTCACAAAAATCATAT
This sequence comes from Viscum album, assembly GCA_963277665.1. Lineage (NCBI taxonomy): Eukaryota > Viridiplantae > Streptophyta > Magnoliopsida > Santalales > Viscaceae > Viscum > Viscum album. The sequence continues at coordinate 1,699,778,339 of OY728142.1, forward strand.
ATCAAATAGTGTCAAAATTGACACAAAATAGTTTTTAAATCAAATATTATATTATTAATTGTTATTTTATTCCTAAAAATCTATGGTTCGGCCAAATGACTTAGATAAGGATATATGTATTAATAATAAACAATTTGGGGTTAGTTTCGCTTGATATAGTAAGTTTATTAACCTTATAGTATAAGAACACAAGAAGACACTGTAAAAGTAAAATTATTTAACTTAATGTTAAATCTAAATGATAAGGTTAAAATAGGAACCTAAACTTGTCTAAATTCTATTGGATGAGAGGATTTCGACCCATCCCCACCTTATCCTCGAAATAAATCAATTTGGAGCTAATTAAAACCGAACTTGACATTATAATAAAATAATATTTTGAGATATTCCTAAGGTGCCCCTCTCCTCCCTTATAAAAGGACACCTCCTCCCCCTCCTCCTCACACCAATTTGAGCACTCAAGCTCGGCCAACCCCTGACAAAATCTCTTCTCCACTTACCTAGAAACATCCTAGAGGTTCTGGTCTTCCTCAAAGACCAATTTTAGTGCCCTAAGAGGAGGTCTCAAAGAGGCGCTTCAAAGAAGAGGTAATTACCGTTACCAATTCTTTCATCTTTATTTCTTCTTCCACTTCTTCTTCTTAGGTTGTTTCATTATGAAGTAATAACATCATTATCACTCATATACTGATATGTTATTATAAGTATAAAACAACCCTATTTCACCATCTATCCATCCTACGGAAAAATAAATCACCGCGCGTGCGTACGTACGGAATACCGTCTCCACGCCGTGGTGTAATCTATTTTCCACCACCACCTTACATGGATGGGTATAATGGTGTAAAGAATAACTATACATAGTTATTACAAAATCATATTGATTCTGATATATTGTATAATCCACTCCAATTCAATTCAATAATTATGGAAATGATATCATCGCTCGTGCGTACGTACGGAATACCGTCTCCACAATGCGATGAGATTCATTCTTAATGATTAACCATTCATGAATGATTATAAAGTTTATATAATAAGTACTAATGAAATATATGACATAATAATCATACTGGATTTATGTATATATATATATGTATGCCATCTACTTACTTCCATTCAAGACAATAAAGAAAGAAAAACAGCGTTCATGCGTACGTACGGACTACCGTCTCCATGAACGGTGTTTTTCATTTCATTTATCTATCTATTATATATATATATACTGAATATATATGATATATAAATCATATTTTATATTATGGATGTAAGTAAATCATGATATAAGTAATAATAATGTCAAGAACAAAAAGTCAAAACACCTACGATAAATGAAACGATTTTACCCAAAACGCTTCCCTAACATGGAATTTACAAAAGAACGGGTAATATAATGTCATAAGTGAACCATATATGATTTCATAACAATGAATATGATTCTGTAATAAGTCAATGACATTATTTAAATCATTATATAGGAGGTTCGGACACATACGAAGCAAATCGGACCTAAGGTAAGGGAAATATCACAATCTCATTTTTATCCGAGATTGTTTATTCGTAAGTATTCACTAGGGTGTATTTTATCATCCAAATCCATGTTTCATAAATATGTTATATTATTTCCATCCACCTAAAATTGTTTAAATCCATTTTTACCCTTCGGTGAGTTTTTAGAAATATGTATGAAAGGAATCTTTTGTCGTACGAGGTACTTTTTGACTTTTCCGACAAAAGTACGAAGAATGTTTTCTTTTTAACTTATACGGCATGGATGGATTTTTAAAACATTATTTCCAAGAAGCTTCCTTTACAAGTTATCAATTTTATTTTTAATCAACTTATTTTATTTTAAAGTTGTATGACATGTTATGAAAGGAAAAATGTTTTTGAAGTAGAAAGGATATTTTCCTCAAGAATGGAGTTCAAGTATTTTATCAAAATTATTTTCCATCTAAGATAATAAAAGGGTTCTGTTTTTATTATTACATGGATTTGATTATGTTGTGATGGAAATATTTTTATGAATTCCTTTATCTTATATGAATTGTTTTATGATGTCATGATGTTTCAAGAATCCCATTTTTGTTACATGTGTTATGCGATGATGTATGTTTTATGATTATGTGGCACACATAAGAAAGGATTCATTATAAGATGGGTGGGACCTATATATCCCTCCAATGCATTGGGTAAAGATTTTATATCTCATGAGATAGACATGGTTGGAACGGAAGGTTATTTCGGTTCAGTGATACAGGACTGAAACGAGGAGTGAACTCGGTTCAGAAAGGGACTTTGTCCACTAAGATAGTCTTGGAAATGAGTCATGACTAACAAGAAATGATTTTCCATGATTATGTGTGCTTGCCACAAAGTTTCATGTTTTATGGGGATCTCATTTTCACTTCTATGATTTATTCCATGTTAAGATATTATGATCTCTTTTGCAGGTTTTGATTTAAAAAAAAGATATGATATGATTTTTATTTCCTTTATTTGACCTTGCTGAGCATTTGAGCTCACCCTTTTATGTTTTCTTTTCCCCAGGATATAAAGAAAGGTTTTTAGGTAAAAAATGGAAGATCTTTATGGGAGATATTGAAGATCTTTCACCACGATTAGAAGATTACGTTCCGAGATTCCAAAGACACTAAACTATTACGATCCTTGTGTGTGTGTTTTTGTTATGTACTAAGTATTCCGCAAAAGTAATGTAATGTCAATGTACGTCAAGATACGGGTCTCTACAGTATACCTGCGCGACACATGGGTACTTGCGTGACGGTTAACTAGAAGGTTAATACTTGAGCAACTCTTGGTTAAAGCCTTTAGGTTCCTCTTGAGGTTATTCTTGAAGGGTGGCGCACAAGTTCTACTGAAGGAGTAAGGAGGCATGCAAGTGTGTCCATTTCCCTTAAGGGCTGGCCACTCAGGCACGCAAGTGTTAATGAGTTTCAACACTTAGCCCTTCCTCCCACTATTTAGATCTTCCGTTCTAGGTAAGAAATTACCTTAGAAGTGTTTTGGAAGAATTGAGAAGAGACTAGGGTGCCGGGAGCTTAAATCTGAGTTTCTGGAAAAATTCATCTTTAAATGGGCGGCCCATAGGGTCGATTTATAGGATGGAGAAGACCCCAGACGGTTATCACATAGGGCGCACAAGTGTACTTGAGCGACCATTGCGGCGCGCAAGTGCACTTGCGCGACCATCGTAGAACTTGCACGACCTTTGTGGAACATTCTTCTTATTCCTTAATTTGTCAATTTTTTATATTTTGTCCAAAGGTTGAATCACTTTGAGCTCAGATATTCCCCTTTTCCATTCATTAGATTCTGTGACGAAAGGAGCGTCAACATTTATCTAGATACATCTTTGTAAAGAGATTATTCCATTACTATAAAGTGATTTTATCCCTATCTTCTATACAATATATGATTTATTTTCCATGATTTTATTTGGATCTTTATTAGTTAGTAATTTATTACACTTAAAGCATTTCTCAGTTTATCTAGACATCATTGATCCTATTTTGGTGAGAGGTAATATGCCCTATTTTAGGGGATGTTATCTTTTATTTTTCCAATTTCAACCACTCTTGATCGATTAATAGGATGAAAACAAATGGGGACAGTTCTAAAAACCTAAATATCATGTTCTAGTTATTTTCTCTTAATGTCTTGATGTTTTATAGGGAGTTTCATTATTCCACACACCAGATCCTTATATCGTTTCCACCAAAATGTAAAAATAATTACATTAAATGTTTCTACAGGTTTGATAAAATTATAGAATCCATTGATTCAATATTAGTATAGGACCACATCGATGTGATTCATCACTAAGGGTGTTCCTTGCAAAATGTCCTAGGGCCCTCATGTGATGGAATTATTTTGTTCTACCCATTTGAATTGTATTAAATTTCCCCTTTTGATTGTGACATATTTTAAATTTTTCCATGGAAAAATTATAGCACATATGTATACAGAATTTCTTTTATGTTGATTCAAGGATTAACTATATTAAATTTCTTTCCAATCATGATTAATAATTATTTATTGGGTATGAGTTTACAAATATCTATAACCATTAATTTATACTAGTCTGAGGATAATACATGGGTCCCAATTTTGGACACCATGGATGGGACATAAGAACTAGAAGATGTATTTAATTATTATAATCTGGGATTGATACATGGGTTATTTATAAACCACCTAAGATGTTCTCACTAGGTTGATTGTTTTATTCCTCCCATTAGTGATACTTTGTTCCTTAGTGGATTACCTTGGGTGGGATTGATAGGAATTGCTCTCATAAGATTCAATGAGTGATATATATTTACCGATGTTGTACACCATGGATATACTCTAATGGAATTGATTTATACCATTTCAGGATTGATACATGGGGACCTATATGGACTACTGTGATAGATTCATATGGTAATTGGTTAATTTTATTACTTAGAGCAATACCTAGGATCCTTTTATGGAATTCCATGGATGGGACTATGATTTCAATCACTCAAAAAATAAGGATGCACCATCCAAGACAATAAACAATATTATATTTGGCCCTTATATTATATTATTCTTATTTTATGGATCAGTTATATCCCTATGCTCATACGCTGTGAGAGTGGTTAAATCCCTCATAATTAATGGTGGATGACTTGGGATTACACCTCATGCCCTGAGTATATATAAACATGTATTTGTATGAAAATAAATGTATATATGAATATAATATATTTAAATACACAACTTTATATATGAATGTACATGTAAGGTGACATATGCTAATATAAATTGTGATTAGGCAGAAGAAGGTGGTGTTGTTCGAGTGTCCCGTGATGACGCAAGTCTTCAATGACTGAACATTAATTTTTTATTAATAAAAAAAATTAATGAAAAAGTGAAAATCCCTGAGTTTATTCAGAAAAGAAAATTTAAAAACCATTAAAGGACATTTTAAGACTACCAAATTTAATCTACCAAAAAAGATTCAAGGAGTTATTATGTAGCTATGTGTTTAGTTAATGTAGTATAAGATTTCCAAACTGAAATAATAGCTTTCCCCAGGACCAGATATACTCCTCAAGGATGATCTTCCCATTCTTCAACACCCAAAATTAAATGATGTCATATATTTCAATCCAGGAATAATTCTCTTCATTGAAATTCATCATTAGTTAACACCCCATCTTCCTAGTGGATTATTCTTCTATATAATTATGGGATATAATATTTTAGAAAATTTATCTTCAAAGGAATAATCAATTCTAAATATTTATCAATCACATCACCTAGATTCCTCTACTAGGAATAAGCCTTTAGTAGAGGTGAGTATCATTGTAACCTACATATCATTCAATATATTCACTTATTCAGAATCCCTTTATAGTATTAAAACCGAATAATCCTTTCTCTCTTTAAGAATGTATCTTATCGTCCCTCTTCTCTGGGGGATTAGATGATTATCATCGAGAAACTCATCTATTTTCTCGTAAGAAATTTTTTTAGGAAAATTGTCACTGAACTCATTCCGATTCATGGTGGGCCTTCTTGTCTCTTTCTCAAACACATAAAATAAATACTCATTAGAAAATTAATCAATGATTCTTTTTTGATCAATGGTTTCCTACCCTCTAGATTCGTTAGAGGACTTATCCTAGTCTCTAACTCTAATGACACTTTCTAGGTGCACCATGTCGGTATATGAAGACCCCAAGTGAGCCATATGACCTCTATTATCAACCAAATGAGACTCCAATTAAGGGTTATATCTATTTCCACCCTAAGATCCCTTATGTGGCATAGAAACCAATTATCCTGCATCCTTAACCTCATCTAAACTTATTTGCTACAATGAACTGTCTATAGAAGGCAAATGACCCTCAATATCCTTCCTCAAGAGATTGATGATATTAGTAACCAATGGATTTACTCATCTAGGTCAACTTTGTACGTCCTTATGCATGATTTGCACACCCTCTGTTCCTTGACATGATGAGACATCCATTGAACTCAATAATGGAACCATACTATAGCATAAAATTCCTACACACTACTATATCTCTATCTATTTCCACCAATAGTCCACCGGCAGGTGACAGATCCACTTAAAAATATAACAAAAATTAACCGATGATTCATAAACAATTTTTTGTCTTCAATTGAACTCCAAACCCAGTTTAATTCCAACATATTCTAGTGGTAATATTGATTTATCAAATTCTACCCAAATCTGAGGGTCAACAGGACCATAAATAGAGTTTGTTCAGTTTTCAAATCACAAATACCATCCCAAAAGTTTCTTAATCATCCTAATAATCAATTAGTTTTGAAATGATAAATTAATATATAGAATATTGACCTAAATCATAATAGAAATAAGGTTTTGGTTAATATGTATGTCGAAAATCCATCTGAATAAGATGAAACATGACCCATTGAAGTGGAACATAAAAACTAAAAAAATATTTGATCAAATCCTCCTATAAAGAAAAGTGAATCGTGATGTTGTTATTTTGAAGAAAACCCAATGTTCCCCTATCATTCGAGTCCTATGAACCAAAAACAAACATATCAAATGAGTCCACCAAAGTTCATCTCTGTGAAATAGTGTGATGATTGTCAATTTAAGAAGGTATAAAGGTTCATTGAGCTCTGTGATCAAAATCAACTGATTAGGTCACGCATCATACAAGTATGGAACCTTAGGGCACAATGATCAAGGAAGAAACAAAGAAAGCATATAGGGGTTGGAAAGTGTGAGAAGGTTAGCCCTCCACTCTTAAAGGATGATTAAGGTCCCTCACGCAGTAGAGGGTGAGGGACTAGCCTAGTGGGCTCCATTATTGCAGAGAAGGCCCAAGAATCGTAGAACCCCTGACACCTTCACAATTATTAAAACATATGTAGTATGATATAATTGATTGTTTTATTTATTTACCATGTTATTTTTAATTTTTAATTAATTTCTATTATCATATATTAAATTAATGGATAGTTATAGATACATTTGTGGTGGAATAATGAGTATATCTCACCCCCAGTTCATGATACCAGTTGGTACATAGAAAGACCTTATAGACACCAGATGGAAAAAAAGAAAAGACTCTATATTTAGATATTAGACTTTCTATATGAGGATGTAGGAAATTATTATTGGACCAAATATATTATAACCATTTTAGTGGTGGTATGTTTTTTCTATTTTATATTATATTATAACATTTTGTATATTTATGTATCAGTATATCTTATATTTGTTCACATTTTATTAGTTTCATGAAATGATAAATTTTTTTGTATAAGACAGTGATTTAGATTATACCTAATGATTATATGTAGATAATTTATTATTATTATATTGATATTTTTTGGTTTAATTTCCTTTGGTTACTATTATTATATACCATTACTCTACTCTCTAATCATTGGGGTATAGTATCCCCACTATACTATAGTATACCCCTATTGCTAGCTGGGAGTCTTTGGCGTACATAGAGGTGCACATGAGGCCATGTTTCTGACCAGGTTCAGTTACTTATGAGTGAACCTGGACATGGAATATACATAATTACATAACCATTATCTATATCATCATCCATTAAATGGTAAGTGAAACCAATATTCAAGTGTATGACAAACTACTGCATCACAAAACAATTCAATTCTGTTTTAATAAATATACCATCATACTTGTTATGACAATGGATTGAAGTTATATGTTTTATATTATTGAAATATTTAATATTATACAATGATAATATATACGTTAATTTTTTTTACCTTTCCAGATACTATAAAATAATAACATTATTCGTGCATAAGTCTAGACTACCACTTCCATGAAGCGATTTGATTAATTTTTTATCACAACACCAACTGTATGATATATATATTTATATTTAAATAAAAAATCTTATATTTATGATATTATTATCATTGTGGAATGAAATGATAATACATAAATTTTTTCATAATGATCATTGAAAAATGGAAATGTTAATCATGTGAATATATGGGTTACCATCTCTATGGTTGTTAAATAGTTCATTTTTCATAATCATATTTAATGATTGAATTTAAAAGTATAATTGATGTATAAAAATTATACGTATATCATTAATATTATTCTATTGGTGATTAAATTATAAACTCTATGACCGTAGTCAACCTTCTGATGTGATTTTGGATTTTTATATGGAATATGGGAATTTTATTAAGTGATTCTAAATGATTATGTAACTCAATATATCATTGTAAAAAGTGAGAAAAATGTATAATAACATTAAAAAGGGTATGAAAAATAAATAATTAAGCTATATTTATTATGTTGTATGATAAAGAATGTAAATGTTGAGTCAGACATAAGGTAGAGGACTTTTATTTTTTTTAAATGACCTTTTAAAGTTAAAATTTTATCCTTTTTAGATAATTCAAAAGGAATGTATTTTTTTACAAATATGGAATGAAATTAATTTAACACCATCATGATACCTCATTGCATTTAAATGACTTCTTAATGTTTCCATGGATTATTTAAAATTAAATAGTTTCTTTAGTATGTTATTTCGTTATATTTTCAATGAAAAAGACATTTGTGTCCCTCCTAGATTTGTTGATATATTTTCATAGAAAATTTTTAATGAAATTTTTGAATTTATTCACAAGAAAATATATATTCTATTATAACATATAATGTGACAATAACTTTTTTACTCTAAGGAAATCATTCCTTGATGTCTAGATTCTGCTAGAAAATTTAATGTTTTTTGATGTGAAAAGCTCTATCATTTTTTCTAGGTACATTGGTATTGACAACTTTTATTAAGATGAATTGTAATTCTGATATTCAATATTTTTTTCAAATGTGATTAAAAGTGTTTTTCATGTGTTTTCTTCATGATACGGTCCTTTTACATTGTTTATGAAGTGTTAATCATTATTTTAGTTCATAGGTGAGCCCATTATAGATATGATGGGTGTACCCATATAACACTCTAATGCATTGGGTTATACTGAGGTGGATGTTGATTGTATACTTATTAAAATTATAAGTTTGATTATAAGAGTTATATCAAAATGATGTCCCAGGGAACATACAAGAATTATTTATCATAGATAATGGTTTTTCATGGAAATCATTTTATTTCAATGGTATGATAATGATTTCTTTTAAAATAATGACGATTCACTTTTAATGTAATGAATCTATAGTTTTAAGAAATGGTTTTTGAATAGTTTATCATTTTAGTAAAAGTTTTATTCTTTTTGATTCCCATTATTGAGATTATTGTGATTATAGAACATTTTTAAATTTATTTCATTGGGTTTCAGAATGGGTAATGATAATGAAGAAATAATGTTGAAATTCATGAATATTTATCACAAAAAGATATTTTATTTTATTTTAAATGATTTATATTATATAAAAAATGGATTCCTATTAGACGTGTCAACTTTTTAAAATATGGGTTTGGTTTTTAATTTTTATGAAAAAATTATATGAAACTATAAACCTGAAAGAATATTCAAGCATATGGAAATGAATTCATAACATTAAACTATTGATTAAGTAATTTTATGGTTGAGTCCTTATAGATAGCATAAAAAGAGTGTTTATATATATTTAGAGGATAAAATGTTATTTTAGATAAACTTATAAGTATTTATAACCATAATGGTTTGTATATAACATAGAATCATAATAATTTTGGATATAATTATAGAGTACGAGATAACATGAATAAGTACATCTTAGTCTTTATCCTCCTAATAAGATAGTATATTACAATTTTATAGATATTCTCACTGTATCATTATTTCTTTTATAAGATAGATTGATCAAACATGAACCGATGAAATAATTAATGCAAATAAAAATGAAGTGGTTGTGTGAATGAAAATATTAACTGAATGAGATCTATAGTGATAACTCTTATTTTTATTCATAATTATCGATTATGAGTAATTATTATCAATATTAATATTGTAGTAATTGTCAAAAAGTATTAAAAAGGGATAAAAAGGTTAATGGTTAAAACATAAAATAAACATATAAAATGTTTAATTGATGTTATTATTTAAAATTAATTTCATATTATCCTACAATTATGAATATTTGGATCTATTTTTATGGAAAAAAAATTTATTTTAATTTAATATTTTTGGACATTCCATGTGTGCTCCTCCACACTCTTATAAAATTGAATATCATGTATTCAATTCATCACACTTTAAAACCATTTTAGTTTAACATATAGTAGACTAACTACCTTCCTAAAATACTTTCCCATTCTATAGATTCAATTTTTTATAAAAACCTAACCTATAATATATTATTGGGTTATACTTAAGTGGTTGTCTAAAGAAGAGTGTAGTTTCTAACCAAGTATTTTCATTTATTACACATTCTATAAATATTATTGTACCATGACCAAATAATAAAAATTATATATTTAATATACTAAGATAATATTATGTTAATAGAATATTCTATATACATGTTTTATTTCATCAAATGGAAAACTAAACAATTTTTCGTGTGTATAATATAATACCAACTCATGAATCTATGTAATTATTTTTCTTTTGCCTCAACTTATAACATGATGTAATGATTGATTTAATATATATATATATATGTTATTTCTGTCTTATTTTAAATTATAAAAATATGTTATACCATTTAAATTCACACCATTCCATTCATTTAAAAATGATAATATCATTTGTGCATACATGTGGAATTCCATCTCAAAAGGGCGATGTAATTTTTTTTCATCACCAAATAACTTAGCCGAGTATCATCAAAACATTCAACATAATTCTAATTTATATATTAAATAAATATATCAATGAAATAAATAAAATAAAAAGAATAGTAAATAGGAAGATGGTTGATAATGAATTAAATAATTAATATAACTTTATTATTCATGAATATAAATAATTCATGTGATGAGTCAGACTCAAAGTATGTGAATTTAATTTAAAAATTCTTTTTTAAATATTGCCATAATACTCTTTTTCTTCCATCTATCTATTCATAAAAATTTTATATGGATGTAAATATATTAAAATGAATGAATTAAAATGGAAATTTTATGTTTATTTATGGTTTATTTAAAATATTTCCCAAAATAGTAATTTTTTATGTATGTTATATGGAACATTTTTATTTTTTTTTTAAAGAATGAATCCATTTTTACGTTTATGAGATAATGAATTTTCAAACCACTGAAACAATTATTTTATATATGTGTTTATTTATAACAATTCTTCTTATCTTCTATGAAAAACATTTGTTATCTATGTTTTTTTATTTTTTAAAAGAGATTTAATATTGAATCGATGTTTCTATATGTATCAATGTTTTATTATGGGTTTAGAGAATATTTTTATAATTGTTATTTTTTTAATTTAAATATTTTATAATTTATAACAATGATATTATTCTTTGTAATTTTTTTGATAGTTTTTGGTTTCTTTATGATCCATGGTTTAGTGTTTCTTTATAAACCATAAATAATTGGTTTTTTATAATCCAAATAAAATTGGGTCTGTTATATTCCAATAATAAATTTGGTATTGAAGTCACCCATATTGTATATTTCATTTTAAAGAGTGATTTGTAAAATTATATAAGATGTTACCTAATTTAATTATCTATGATTTTTTTGTGTTTTTATAAAAATATCCTCATTTAATAAGGTAAGTTGATAGTCTTTAGTTTAGAAGGATATATATGATAATTAATATGGGTGGAAAATATAAATTTGTGAAAATATTTCATGTGTTTTTCAATAATTAAATGAAAACATTATAGTTTCATGTTATTTAATAATTCTATGATATCATTTATGAAATGGATTAGGTAAGAGAGTTTATTTACTATGTAATAGAATGTTTATTTTGATCCCAGTTATTCTTTTGGGAAAGTAAAAAATTTTATTACTATTAATGAACTAAGTAGATTCTTTAAGCTATCATTTATATCCTTTTATTAAGAATTTTATTCTCATACCTCATTTTGAAAATGTTTTAATAGTGTTTAAGTAATGGTAAAAAATTAATAAATCAATTTGAAAGTCATGAATATTATTCATGAATCAGTATCATGTATAATTTTTAATGGATTTGGTTGGGGAAAAATTGAAACTCAGTATGTTTCAACGTTGTAAATTATGGGTTTTTATGTATGATTTATGACCTAATTATACAAAAATATATACCTAAAAGATCATTATTAACAAATTAATGTGAATTATTTTCTAAAGTCACTAGAATGTGTATTGTTTATGTATAGTTCTTTGTAATTAGAATTAGATAAATGTTTAAATAATATTATTTGTTAGGTAAATGAATTTAAACATCTACAAGATATTCTAGATTAATGTTATAATTATATAAATTTTTTTGATTTCCATGTTTCAATATTTCAACTATTTCAATTTGGAATGGTTTTATACACATAAAATATGGAATCTTATATTGTATGTCACAATTTGGAAATAACCTTATGAGTTAGTAATTTTAATGGTTGGAATTAGAATATAGTAGTTTTTTTATAATGATGTATTAGTTGACATAGGATATAATTGTTGGTGGTGTCAAAGAGAGAGAGAACCCATTTCATTATAGAAGATCATTATTGTATTTAATTATTACATAAAATAAAAATCTCCAACATTTAGTCGTTCATCTAACCCAGTAATAATTGAATGTTGGTTTAATGTAACGGAGATAAAATCTAGTGTCATGGGTTGTTCAGAGTAGTAAAATTAACTATTTTGAGTTATCATTGTAATGTTGATGTTGACTAGTGGTGGTAAATATATAATAATATCATAGAAAAATATTATATTTATTCCATGTAATGATATGAATTTAAGTGTATTTTAATAGAGACATATTTTTCTAAATACATTTTAATTAGGATGGGAAAAAATCATTGAATTGATATAAAAGAAATATGATATTATGGACATGTATGACGAAAGCATTACATGATTAGCATGGTAGATCCCAATTTTTTTTTGGATTTGGATATTAAAACTATTCAATTTTACTAAGAATATGAAATAATATATCAAATGTAATTATCTTTATAATAATTAAAAATTTATGAGAAACCTTCTCATTATGATCATTTAAAAAATATGTTTTACTCATCATCATGTATTCAAAGAAAATAAGAAAAAAATAGGTCTATGTGTAATGAAATGGGAAATAATATTTAAACAATATTGTTTTAGAAAACAATGTTTATATTTTATGATTAGTGTGGTTAAATTCACTATGGAAAATTTCTTATAAAATATTGGATGTTCTTCTAATGTGGTGAGTAATTTAATATGGTTTGTGAATTTAGTAAAAATAATAATGGAAAATCAAATAATGGGTAAATACATAACCGACCACTAGTGAGATATATTAATTATAATGAGTAGGGTAATTATTAAATTATGTGTACTAGGATAGTTACTTTGGATTTAATTAAACCATATTTAAAGTAAAAATTAGTGGGAAATTATTTTCTACTTTTTTGTTGGATCTTGTGCCATCTAGTTATGCTATAAAAGGTACATTAATTTTTTTTATCAAAATATTCAAATAAAATGTTTTGATTCATATGTTCAATTAATTCTATTATAAATATGATACATGTAAAATTGAAATATCATCTCATGAAATGAACATATAGATTTTTGTAAAAATCCTTGGGTGGAGATATTCTAGAAACCTAGATTTATAGAAATATTTCTATTACTATTATATGGATGGTCATTCCTATAAATATAGTTGAAAACCCCATAGTGGGGATTGATGTTATTTTTTGTATTTACTGGATATTTATTTATAATACTAAGATAGATTATAAAGCTATATAAGTAATATTATATGATATCATACCTTTTATAATATATTATGAAGAAGAGAAATTTATTAGTGATGGAAGAAAGATTTATGTTGATAATGATGTTGATAAGAAAAAATATATTCTAATTAGTGATGTTACAATAATGAATGATAAGCAGATGTATTAACTAATTATTTACCAACATTTTATTCTTGAAATAGAGGTTGTGTTTAATGTTGACTAAGTGACTAACGATAATGTTATTTCAAAATCCTCATATCAAATAGATTAGGTAGAACATGAATAATTAGAAAATATGTTTCATGAATTTATTAATAATGGATTAATACAACCTTATACTTCAACATTGGATTCCCATATTTTATATATTAAAATATAATATTATGGGAGGATGATATTCATTGAGTGAAAATATTTGAATAACATCATTTTTAAGAAAAAGTTTCCTTTGAATCATATTGATGGTTTGTTTTACTAGTTATAGGGAGCGTTGTATTCTTTGAAGATTGTTATGAGGCAAAGATTCGATCAATTGAAGCTGAAGTGGGATGAAATCCTAAGAACTATTTTTCATACAAGATAGATACATGATATTATTTTTGGGACCGTTGGGTTATTTAATACAAAATATGTATTTATGAATCTTTTGAATATAGTTTTCCATGAATATTTAGTTTTTTAAATTTCATAATACTATATTGTTATATTCTAAAATTCATGATGATCTTTAAAGACACCTAAGGATATGATTTTTCAAACCTTGAATGAAAATAAATTAAATGGAAAATTTAGAAACTGTGAATTTTGGTTTTAAAATATTTCTTTATTTAAGTATATAATTTTTAAATATAGAATATCCATATAACCATATATAAATAAATTTTTTTAAGAGTAGAAAAGTATAAAAAATTTCATGTAGATTTGTATTTTTTTATTAAGGTGTTTACTACTAGAAATTTATTGATCATTTTCTTTAGTTTTCTACATATCTGAGTATGGTAACTCAAATAATGAGTTAAATGCATATGGGAAAAATAATATGAAGATTTTTTTCAAGAACTAAAAGGATGATTTGGGACTGATTTAATTCTTCCCTTAACAAATAAAAATTGTGACTTTTCATCTATAGTGATTCTTCATTGAATGGTATTCAATGTTTCCTAATGTAGAATGATTATATAATTGTTATTGGTCCATGGAAATTGGTAACCCATGATTAATGTTATCTTAATAATAATCTAGTTATAATCATTATTTTTTCCTAAAAATATTGATGAAATATTTTATATTTTAAAAAATGTGAAATATATGATGATCACAATCTTTAAAGTATATATTCACCCCAAAAAAGTTGAACATGAGGTATAGAATATAGATGGAACTTATTATGGATTATGAGTCAACAATTGACTATAATCATGGAAAATAAAACAATTTATTAAATTATTGGAGTTATAAAATTAATTCTACATTAACTATGCAATGTTGGTAACATGACCCCTAAGATAACAACATGACTAATTTTGACATAGATATTGTGCATATAGGATCTTCTTATATTTTTTACGTGTTACTATATTATTATTTGTCAGAAATAACTAAGAAAGCTTTGAATGGGATCATATTTTATTGGAAAAAATAAATATATGTTATGAAATATAAGCTAAAATATTTTAATTTTGATGAATAAATTTTTATCAGACATTGAATATGATTACATGTTCCATGTGATTCTTAGCTAAAGATAGAATTGTTGAGGTAATCTCATATGTCTTTATTTTTCATTTATCGTGGCAGCACTAAGATTTATATTGACCATAAGGATTATTAATAATGGGATAGGATGAAATGTGATATTATTTTCTTTATGGCGAATGCTATTAATTTTCCACAGTATGAAGATAAATATAAATTATCGAAGGGGATGATTCAAAATTTTCCAATATGAAAGTGGAAACAGGAAAATATATCCATAAATTTGATAGTATGATTACCAATTAAATTTTAATGTAATAATTTGATTTGGTTTATTATTAATAGATTAATTGAATGTAAAAAATTATTTCCCATTCTAGGTTCTATGTCCTTAGATGAAAATTCTTGACTGAACATGAAGAAGATAGTAAGTTTACATGGAGTTACTCTCTCAACTAATTCTTACCATGATCACATGTTTAATTCAAAATTTTTTAAAGGAAATAAAAATTTATTCAATACATATGTAAATTTCATCACATCATCTTATCATTAATCTGATGGACAGTTTGAGAAAATTATTTAGAACTTGTAATACATTCTTTATTCTTGTTCAATGGATTACTTAGTATGTTATCATAAAAAAATCCATAGATATGTTTTCTTATAAAATTCTTTTCCATTATAGTATACATATTTCACCTTTTGAGGAAATATAAATAAAGATGTAGTACCCCCAGTTTGAGGATTGTAGCCTTTGATAATGAATTTTTATGTGTTTAATGTGCATGAGATGAGTTGGAAAGAGGTTGGGAGAGTTTGGAATTGTTTTGGATGAGTTTGGAGGCTTTTAAATGGGTCCACAGTTTGAGAACAGTTAAGGAAAACCATGATGATGTTCCTTGAAACCATGCAGGAGGAGACAGTAGGCTTCGTATAGCCTACGCATGGTTTGCCAAACCGTGTAGGGCAACAGTGCGGACCCTTGCTCTCTAGGCCGTAGTGTGTGTACTGTTTTCCAAACCATGCGGCCACATAAAGTTGGTGTTTTTATGTCCAGGATCCCTTAGGCTTGACCTAAAACACTCCAATGTTCCTCCCACTCGACCATCAATCAGGATTTCGATTTCTTAGTGGTTGGAGGGTCTCTCCCACTCGGTTTGGAAGGATTTTGAAGAGGTTTCTTGGTGGTTTGAAGGACGTTTCTCCCGTGTAAGTCTGTCATCTTGGTTTCATTGTGTTTTCCCCTAAATCTATATCCCTCTCATTCTTGTTTTTCTAGATCAACACTTTTTTTGTGTAGATCAAGGGTTGGGGTTTCCTTTGATGTTAATATTAAGGCTTGTGGATGTTAGGGATATGGATCTACAGTGGTTTCAGTGTTGTGTATGCCAGAATTGAGGCATGGTTGTTCGTGGGTTGATTTCTCAAAAACATTAAAGGTAGGTGATTTCTCTCTCAATTCCACTTGGTTAGAACTAGTTGTTATTTGTTACAATTAATTGTTGTGCTGAATTTTAATTATGAATTTTTATGCGAAAATGGATGGAAACCCATTTGCGGATTTTTGGGGAAGAAGGGGGTTTATGGTGAAATGCTTTTTGGTTGTAGATTTTAAAATGGAGATTTTAAAATGAAATTCTATGGTTTGTTTGTAAAAATGATTGATGGAAAAAGTTTTTCAATAATGTGGTTTTTTTATTGAAATTTGTATTGGCATGGAAAACGATTGTCAATAAATGGGGGATTTATTTAAGTGAATTGATATGCAATGGAATTGGTTGATTTCATGTTGTTGAGACATTGATGGGTTATATTCTTGGTTGTGATTGGTTGAAATGTTGTGTGGATGTGGGAGGGAAGTCTCATTATAAATGGTCATGGATAGTGGTCGGAAGAACCATCATATGGTAGTGGTTTGGAAGTACCGCTAGTTGTGAATGGGTGAACAGGTTGGGCGGAAAACCCACTGTTTTGGTTGTTTTTGTGTGAATGGGAGAGAAGGTTGGTTGGAAGTCCCACCATTTGGTTGTTTATTGTGCATTTATTTTCATGTTGGAACTTGTTGTACTAGTGTGTAAATGATGAAATATCTTATGGCATGTTGGGTTGGCTTTACCTTGGTTTCTTGGTTTGGGTGTGATGGCTTGGTAAGGGCATGTTTGGATTATGGAAATGGTTGCACTTGTGATTATTTTATATAAATTGTTTAAAATAAATGTGCTAATGGTTTTTACCTAGTGGCATGTGTAGGGAAGTCATTTTTGGAAATCCTACAGATTTATAGCACTCATCCTCTCCTTTGTCATGTTGGTGTCTTTGCAGATGTTGTATACCATGACTTGGGAAAAGGAAAGGCATCTCCCTCCTATAATGGTTCATCGTGATGTCTTGGTGGATCTTGGAGCACGGAGCTTGTTGTGGAGCAGTGGGGGTGTCATGGATCATAGAGTTGGTTGTTTATTTCCACTTGTACTCAGATGTGGTGTAGACATGTCTGGTTGAATTGGTTTTGGGTTAGATTATGGTGCAATTTGGTAGTATTTTGAGAATTTATGTTGGAATGTTTTATTAACATGCATCATATAGTAATGGTTAGTGGGTGGTTTGGTTGGTATTTTCTTAATGGAAAATTGTTCCCGAATTTGATCTTGAAGCCCTCAGCATTTATTGCCAGCCTTTAGAATCTTGGGAACATCTCTTAAGGCCAAGTAGCCCTCACCGCCACCTGAAGACAATGAGTTAGGGGTGGGGTGTTACAAATGGCATCATCTTGTTAAGTATTTTAGAGTTGATTCTTGGTTTAGGAGTTGACATTCATTGTGGTATATTCCTTGAATTGGGATGGTAGAAATGCATAGGAATGTCGGAATTTGGAAGGTATATCATCAAAGGACGTAGCTATCCCTTTTATGCTGAAATTCAAATTACCAGGGAGTTGGGTACATATGTGTTGTGGATACACTTATAGGCATTGGAAATCTCATTGTCGTGGGTGTAGCGAACGAGATGAGCATTGCATGAATGGTAGAAATGTCTTCCCTATAGTATGAATATTTCATTGGGGTATAATGATTTATGATGTGATATAAATTTCTAAAATTGTAATGTGAATAAATTGGTATTTTGAAAATGGTTTGATTTTCAAAATGATGAAACATGGAAAATTTGAACTCGTGGAAAGACTTGTAAGATATTTTTGTGTAATGTGATTTGAAATGGGATTTTGTGATGTCTGCTGAAGTGAGACTCATGGTTTTTTGTTTTCTATTGATAGAAATGGAACTGAGTAGGTGTTGTAGAGACCAACCAGAGGAGGCTGCTGAGAATGTGGTAGCACCTGAGCCTCAGGTGAACTAGCTGCTAGTGCAAATCATATTGCAATATTTCCAAGATGTGGAAAGTAGAAATAAAAAGGATGAACCAAGGAATTTGGATCATGCGGTTCAGTTTCAAAAGCAGAATCCACCCATCTTCAGGGGTGATTCCGAGCCATAGAGGGAAGAATAATGGTTGAATAGAATGAACATGATCTTCGAGTTCTTGGGAACACTGGTAGAGTTAAAAGTGATGTTGGCCACGTATATTTTGGAAGATCAAGCCCTTTAGTGGTGGGAGTTGGTAGTCCAAGAGGGGAAAAATGAGGGTATGATCTGGGAAGGCTTTGCAGAATTGTTTAATAAACAATTCTACCCACGTATGTTTAGAATTCATCGTATAACTGATTTCATCAGTTTAAAGCAAGATCTTTTGTCTGTAACGGAGTATGTAGCTAATTTTATGAACATAGTGAGGTTTTCACCTGAAGTGGATGGTAGTAGGTCTTTGAATGCAAGGTTCTTGGATACTGGGTTTAGGCATGAAATTCATTCAAAGATAGAAGTACTGTGTATAGATTATTACACAGAGATGGTGAATAGAGCCTCGGTGGCTGAGCAAGATCTGTTGGGTGCTCAGGGTGGAGGAAGCACAGTGGTACCCGTGGAGAATAGTGGGAACTCTAACACTTGGTTCAAGAGTAGGAGGGACACGTATTCCTAGGGTTGGAGTATGACATATAATGTGATGGCAGGATCAGAGAATCTTCCTCCAAATCCCTAGAGAAATCCAGGATGTTTTCTGTGTGGTTCTACGAGCCACATAAAGCGAGATTGTACGTCACAACCTCAAGCATGTCATAATTGTAATAAGATGGGGAATCTGCAACGTTATTGTCGGAATGCTACATGGTCGGGTGCACATGATACTTCGCAGGGATTGCAGACATCATATGCTTCAATGTGACGAGGGCAACATTATACCCCTCTGTAGTAGGGTAATGTTGGTCATGGTGATTCGCAGAATACCATGACATCTTAATACAATAATAAAGAGCCTATCGTGGCAAGAAATAGTCTGTTTGGAGCTGGGAAGGTTGTAGTGGATGACCAGTCGGGACCATCCACGGTGCGAGGTACTATTATTTTAAATTCTACCTTGATGCAAGTTATGTTTAATACTGGCGATTAAAACTATTTTATTGCTACAGGTGTGGTTGATTCGCTGGGTTTAAGGTTAGAAATTATGCCCTCAGTTTTAAAACATCAAACTCCTCTGGGTCGAAGAGAGTTGAGAGCCTTTCTGTGTCGAGCATGTGGTATCGTTGTGGGAGACATAGAGCTAGAGTGGAATTTCTCAATGCTTGAGATTGATGGGTATGATGAAATACTGGGAATGGATTGGCTGGTGTCATTTAAGGCCCACATTGATTGTGATGCGCGAACAATAGCTTTTATGACAAATGATGGTGTTAGACATCTCTTTAGAGGAGAGAGGCATGATAGGAAGTGTGCAATGAGTTTTTTGGCACCATCAGTGGGTACGTTATCATATTAGTTGGAGGTATTGTCATTGGCATCAATAAAGGGGGTTTCACAGAGTGTTCTTCTGGTAGTGGTAGATCAGTTCATGGATGTTTTTCATGAATAATTATATGGGTTACCTCTCGTAAGAGAAGTGGAGTTTACAATTGATCTCCTTCCGGGGACCAGTCTTATACCACTTTCTTCTTATTGGATGGAAACAGCTGAATTGCGGGAATTGAAAGTCCAGTTGGAAGAGTTAGAAAAAAGGGGTTATCTGGCCCAGAACGTCTCTGTGGGTAGCGCTGATCTTGTTTGTGAAAAAGGCAGATTTAACTTTGAGACTCGATGTTGATTATCGTAGACATAACCAAGTTAAAATAAAGAACATATATCTACTTCCATGAATTGAATATTTGTTTGACCAATTGAGGGGAGCCCAGTGGTTCTCCAAGATCGGCCAGAGGTCAGGATATCATCAATTGTAGGTGAGGAAGGACGATATTTCAAAAACATCTTTTAGAAGTAGATATGGGCATTATGAATATCTGTTTATTCCCTTTGGTCTAATGAATGGGCTAGTGTTGTTCATGGAATTGATGAATAGGGTATTTTAGAGATATCTGGATTAATTTGTGGTTTTGTTTATAGATGATATTCAGGTGTATTCAAAGACAAGGGTGGAATATGAGCAGCACTTAGTGATAGTGCTGGGGACCTTGAGGGATCATCAGTTGTATGCCAAATTGTCAAAGTGTGACTTTTGGATACAAGAAGATCATTTTCTTGGCCATGTGGTTTCTAAAAGGGGCGTTTTAGTGGATCCATAAAAGATAGAGGCTATGATCTCGTGGCAACAGCCAAAGAATTTTTTTGAGATACAGAGTTTCCTTGTTCTAGCTGGGTATTATCGGCGTTTGGTTCGTAAATTTTCATGTTTGGATTTTCCAATGATAGGTTGGACAAGGAAGAATGTTCCATTCTAGTGTAATGAATAGTCTCAGCAGTGTCCTGAAGAGATAAAGGGTCGTCTTACATCAACACCTATCTTGGTTTTACTAGAACTAGGAAAAGTGTATGTGGTGTATTGTGATGCATCAAGATCAGGGTTGGGGTGTGTTCTCATGAAATGGAATCATGTGTTTTCATATGGATCATGGAAGTTGAGGGTGTATGAGATGAACTACAAAACTCATGATTTGGAGTTGGCAGTAGTGGTCCATGTTTTGAAAGTGTGGAGTCATTATCTCTTCAGTGAGAAATTCATGGTATATACATATGATAAGAGCTTGAATCTTATTTTCTCACAAAGGGATTTGAACATGAGGCAAAAAATATGGATGGAATATCTCCGAATGTATGATTTTGACTTAATGTATACACCAGGTAAGGTAATTTGGAGGCGGATGCATTAAGTAGAAAATCATATGGTCAGATGGTGAAATAGGCATCAGACCAGTGGTAGTTGATGTCAGTTATAGTTGATATGCAGTTGGAATGTGAGGACCAGGGTGATAGAGCGGTCTTCATTTTGGTTTTCTTGATTCCTGACTTGGTCGGCATGGTTAGAGAGGATTAGATATCTGATTCTGAGTGTGTGACCATGGGGTCAAGACTCAATGGTGGGGAGACCATTGAGGGTTGGAAACTGAATGGAGATTCAGTTTTGTGTTTTCGGAATCAGATGGTTGTACCAGTTTCTTGTCAAAAATATCTTCTACGGTTGTATCATCATTCAAGGTGGGTTGTTCATCCAAGAATTCAAAAAATGTATAAATCATTGAAAGAGTAGTTTTTGTGGGCTGGTATGAAAATACGAGTGGTTGAGTTTGTCTCGAGATGCTTGACTTGTCATCAGGTCAAGCCAGAACATCATAGGCCAACATGAATGTTGCAGTATTTACCAATCCCTGTTTGGAAGTGGGAGAAAACAACGATGGATTTGGTCACATGTCTCCCCAGAACGTTCAGAAATCACGATGCCATTTGGGTGATAGTGGATCAGCTAACGAAGTCGGCCCATTTCATCCCGATTCGTGAATCTCATACGGTGAAGGATCTGTCCAAAATCTATATATGGTAGGTGGTAAAGAGGAATGGTGTTCGAGTTTCGATCATATCCGATAGAGATCCACAGTTTACATCTCGTTTCTAAAAATCCTTACAGCAAGTCCTTCAAACTAAGTTGACCATGAGTACGGTGTATCACCCTCAGATGGATGGTCAATCTGAGAGGACGATACAAACTCTGGAGGATATATTGTGGGTTTTTGTGATGGATTTTGGTGGCTCTTCAGAGGAGTACATGTAATTGGTAGAGTTTTCATTCAATAATACTTATCAGGCATTCATACATATGGCTCTGTTTGAAGCGTTGTATGGGCGGTTGTGTCATTCTATAATATGTTGGGTGGAAACGGGTGAGTCCACGATCGTTGTACTGAGATTTGTCTAGGAGACTATGGAGAAAATCAAGTTGATCAGAAAGAGAATGGAGACAGATCAGAGCCGTTATAAATTGTATTCGGATCATCATCGACGGTAGTTTTCATTAGAGGTGGGTAGTCATGTTTTCTTGATGATATCTCCTAGGTTGGGACATCGTCGATTTGGGAAGTAGGGAAAGTTTTCTCTGAGGTATATTAGGCCTTTTGAGATTCTTGTGAAGGTTGGTGAGGTAGCTTATCATTTTTCTTTTCCACCTAGGTTCAGTGTGGTGCACAATGTGTTCCATGAGTCACAGTTGAAAAAGTATCAACCGGATCGTGACCATGTGATTCGTTGGGATAATTTGAGCCAGAGTCAGATGCTTCTTTGGTACATGATCAAGTGCATGTTGTGGATAGGACATTGAATGTCTTGAATGGTAAAAGCATCTGTTTAGTTCGTGTTGTGTGGTAACATGGTCAGATTCAAGAGGAGACTTGGGAGTAGGAGAATTAAATGATTGTGCAGTGGCCTGAGCCCTTTCAGCAAAAGGTAGTTTCACTACATTCGGAGGACGTAAAGTCTAGTGGAGGGGAGAATGCAGTACCCCGGTTTGAGGTATGTAGCCTTTGTTTATGATTTTTTTGTTGTTAAAGTGTATGGGATGAGTTGGGAAGAGGTTGGGAATGTTTGGAATGGTTTTGGATGAGTTTTGAGGATTTTAAATGGGTGCACGGTTTAAACACGTTTAAGGTAAACTGTGCGGATGTTCCTGGAAATTGTGCAGAAGGAGACAATAGGATTTTCATGGCCTGCGAACGGTTCTCCAAACCAAGCGAGGCAATCGTAAGGACCCTTGATCTCTAGGCAGTAGCGTGCACAGGGTTAGGGCACAATTTTCCAAACCATGCGGGCTAACTGTTCGGCCATTTAAAGATGGGGTTTTTAAGTCTGGGCTCTCTCATGCTTGACATAAAACCCTCCAATATTCCACCCACTAGATCCTCTCTCGAGATTTCAGGTTCTAAGGGTTTGGAGGGGCTCTCCCACTCAGTTTGGTAGAATTTTGAAGAAGTTTCTTGGCGGTTTGAAGGTGGTTTTTCTTGGGTAAGTCTCTCCTCTTGGTTTCATTGTGTTTTCCTCTAGATCTGCATCTCTGTTTGTCTTGTTTTTTTAGATCTAAACTTTTTTTTGTGTAGATATAGGGTTTTTATTGCCTTCGATGTTAATATTATGACTTGTGGATGTTAGGGTAAGGGATCTATAAAGGTTTCAGTGGTTCGTTCGCCGGAATTGATGCGCAGTTGTTCATGGTTCAATTTCCCGGAAACCCTAAAGGTAGGTGGCATCTCTCTCAACTCCACTTGGTTAGAACTAGTGGTTTTTTGTTACAATTAAATTTTGTGCTGAAAAATAATTGTGAATTGTTATGCGAAATTGGTTGGAAATCCATTTGGGATTTCCTTGGGGAAAATGGGGTTTTCTAGTGAAATGATTTTTGGTTGTGGATTTTAAAAGGGGGATTTTAAAATGGAATTCTATTGTTGATTTGTGAAAATGATTGATGAAAAAAGGTTTTCAATAAAGTGGTTGTTTTTTTTAAATGTGGTTTGGCATGGAAAATGATTTTCAATAAATTTGTGATTTATTGATGTGGATTGATATGCAATGGAATTGGTTGATTGCATGTTGTTGTGACCATGATGGGTTATATGATTTTAATATTGGTTGAAATGATGTGTGGAAGTGGGAAGGAACTCTCACTATAAAAGTTGAGGGATTGTGGTCAGAATAACCACCATATGTTAGTGGTCGGGAAGGACCACTAGTTGTGAATGGGTGAACGGGTTGGGCGGAAGTCCCACAATTTTGGTTGTTTTGGTGTGCTTGGGTGAATGGGATGGGCAGAAGTCCCACCGTTTGGTTTTTTGTTGTGCATTTCATTGCGAGTTGGAACTTGTTGTACCAGTGTGTAAATGATGAAATGGATTGTGGCATGTTGGGTTGGCTTTCCATTGGTTGCTTGGTTTGGGTGTGTTGGTTTGGTAAGGGCATGTTTGACTTATGGAAATGGTTTCACCTGTGATTATTTTATATAAATTGTTTTATATAAATGTGCTAATGGTTTTATCATATTGGTGTGAGTAGTGAATTAATTTGGGGAAATCCTACCGAGTTTAGTACTCACCCCTTACTTTGGCATGTTGGTGTCTTTGTAGATGTTGTGTACCGTGACGTGGGAAAAGGTTAGGCATCTCCCTCCTATATAGGTGTATCATGATGACTTGGTGGAGCTTGGAGCTTGGTGTAGAGATGTGGGGTTGTCATGGCTTGTAGATTTGGTTATTGGTTTCCACTTGTACTCTGATGTGGTGTAGACATGTCTATTTGAATTGGTTTTGTGTTGGATTGTGGTGAAATTTGGTTGTCTTTTGGGAATTTATGTTGAAATTCTTTATTGGGATGCATCATATAGTGGTGGTTAATGGTTGGTTTCATTGGTTTTTTCTTAACAGGAAATCATTCCCCAATTTTATCTTTAAGCCCTCGGCATTTATTTCCTACCTTTAGCATCTTGGGATGGCCGCTTAAGGAGATGTATCCCTCCCCTATTTGTCAATCCAATGAGGTAGGGGCGGGCTGTTACAAAAGAGGTATCATACACTAGAATTTATGAATGAAGTAGGAGAAATGATGTTAATAGGAAAAGAGATGGTATGGGAAATAGTTTAGAATTTAATGATGATTGAAAAAAATTTAAATATGGATCTAATAAAGAAGAAAAATTATGTGGATAACTGGAGAAAATATCATTAATTCTTGGTTGGAGATGATGTTTTTCATAAAGAATCTATATGGAAAATTATTATGAGTTTTGTTAAATAAGGTAATATATGTATACAGTTCATTAAAACGTATGATATCCTATAGAAGTATTTACCAGTTTACTACTAAGAGGCCTTACATTTGATTTTATCTAAGGTTAATAATATATTTCATGTTTTAATGTTTTAAAAATATGTTTTATATTCATCATAGGTTCTGAGCCCTAATGTAGTACAATTGGATGATAACCATTATACCTATAAGTAACCATCTTATATTCATGAAAAAAGAGATAATGTTATATGGAATAATTTAATTAATAATTTTATGGTTTTATGAAAAAACATATGGTTGATTAAGAAACATGTGAATTTGAAAATGCTATGCTATAAAAATATCCCCTATTGTTTATGTGATGGACAATGTTACAAGGACACAATTTAAAAAATAGTGGAATAATCTTATAAAAAAACTTATTAAACAATACATTTTTTTCAAATTTATTATTATGCATCAGATTAATTATTATATATCTTTTAAAAAATATTAATTAATTTTTTAAATCAAAAAAGAAATATCTTTATTTAACTCCATTCTGATTAGGGATATTATAAAATATCAATTGTAAAATTGTACAATATTAATTTGAAAAAAAGAATTGGTTGTTCTAATTAACCATTTAAATGTTATGTAAATATTGGATTATTATATATATTTTTTTAAAAATTGCCTTTTTCACAGAATAGTGAAAAATGTTTACTTTTATTAAAGACTATATTTTATTTTAAATTACTTATAGTGTCTAATTAAATTGTGTGTTAGATTTAAAATTTCATTAGTTTATTATAATTTGATATTACTTAATTACAGTCTTTGAAATAGTTTTATTGTTTAATTTAGTATGAAAATATTTTTTGTAATTAAAAATACATTTTTATTAAATAAAAATTCATTGTGTTTTGGGGGATTAATTTAAAACTAAATTCTATCTCTTATTTTTTTGAATCATGAAATTTTAATTTCAAATTTTTAATCATTTGGTCTAAATTTTGAAATTCACCCTTTAATTTTTAGTCTTTATGATTAGTAATCATATAATATTTTTACGATGATTACAGTAATGTGGTTAATTAACATTGAAAATAACGTCACAAGGACAATAAAGTAAACAAAAACTTTCCTTACTTTTATTAGATGAGAATATTTCATCATTAATAATCCAACATTTGAATATATGACATTTTTCTCTATGTATATCATTTTACCAATATAGTATGTTTTATTGAAAATTAAAAAATATCAGTCATTGATTTATTATCATTATTTTTCTAAAATAATTATTGAAATGTCAAATTTTCAATTATAAATATTAATTTAAAATATAAATGGTTTTAATTTATCTAGTTATTTTATTTATTAATTATATTGGTGAAATAATTAACTTAAATTACTAAACAATTACGATACAATAATTATTCAATTAATAGATTAATTAAACAAATTTTTTTAAATTATAAAATTAATATTATTTTAATATTTTTCCTATAATTTTATAATATAAAAATGAAATATTATAGAGGTTTTAGTGAATTATATTCTTATACCATTATTTTTGGGTGGTTTTAGAAGTGAAATTAAATCAATAGTTCCAATATATACATTATTTTTATTTTATAAAAAATATATTATTTAATTATATAAAATATATAAATACTATGTCGATAAAATTGATTGGGATATGGTATTAGATATAAATAATTTTACATTTATGATCCAATTTTCCTTTTACATTAAACATCATGACCCCAAATGTTTAAAACCATAAGTACAACAATAATTGAAAAATGGGTTAAAACAAGTTAAAAATGATATGGGTGAAAACATCACCTAATCATATACAATTTATAATAAATTAGGGAATTTATAATAATGTAAAATTATATTTTTATCATATATAATTGTTTCCATTTTAATGTGAAAGCTAATTTATGTGAATTTATTTTTTTATGAAATTCCAAGAGTTCCCCTCCCCTCTCATATAAAAGTGTACCACCATTCATATTTTATTAAAATATCAAAAACATTCTAGTTCATCCAATTCATACCCAAATACTGTATGTACATCATTTACCATGTCGTAGAGTTGTTTATTTTCAACAAAACTAAGGAATGCTTTTGTGGTAAATAATATGATGTTGTTGGAAGAAGATGTATAATTATTAACCAAGAGTATTCATTTTGTTTAAATTTCTACCACCATTAATTATTATTCAACCATGATGATATAATGAAAAATTTAACTTACATATAATGAGATGATACTATTTTAATGGAATATCCTATATTAATTTTATCTTTAATTATATTGGAAACCTAACCGTCCTTCGTGTTTACGGCATACTACCGCCTCACAAATGAATGTATTTTTTCAATCACATCATCTTAAAACAATTTGTGATGAATAAATTAATGTATATATATTATATTAATTAAATATTTATCATTATTGTAAGGTAAAATATCTTTTATTTTTATACATTTTAATTCATTGAAAAATGAGAAACTTGTTCTTGTGTTCATGTGGAAAACCACCTCCATGAAGTTATGTGATTCTGTTTTCATCACCACTTTAATTTTATAAAAAATATATGTATATTTGAAAAATAGCATTTTATCAATGATATAATTATAAATTCCGAAATATTAAATTTTTCTTACATTAATTCCATGGAAATATTTGAAAAATGGAAATGATACTCGTTCATACGTATGACCAACCATATACATAAAAGTAAATTAGTTAAATTTTTATAATGATCAACCATGATTAATATAGAAATTATAATTATTTTATATAAATTATAATTATTTTTTGATTATTATACTCTAGATTCTTGAATAATTATGTTACACCCCAAAATTTAAAAGGGTTAAATGACTAAATGATATGAATCATGTTAACCAGGTGCACCATCCTTTTCAATATCCTACTTGATTAGAACTCCATAGTTAAGCGTGCATGACCTCGAGTAGTGATCAGGACGGGTGACCTTTTGGGATATTTCCTAGGGTTTGTGCGAGTATGGACAAAACACAATGGAAATGATATGTGTTGTCTTGTGTAGACTATAATTTGTTAGGTGACCCGTTCAGGCATGTGTGTGGGGCCCGGGGTGGGGACCGCCTGTCTGCGGGGAAAATGGGGTACCTGGCGGGCCAGGAACTGATGATCATGTTAAGGCGGGGTGTATGTACTATCACATGGACCCATTTTTCACAAAGTGGTATCAGATGAGTTCGGTTGTTCTAAATAACTAGGACTCCGGTATTATTTGTAAATCAATAGTGTTAAGTGTTATGAGTGTGGTATTCAGTTTGGAGAGTCCAATGTTCATGTGGTGGCCGAAATTTCCATACCCAAGGACCCTGAATTCTGACTTCCAACTCAGTGCATGAAAACACGGGTTGTGTGTGGGTTTAGAAGTTTTTCTTCTGATTTCATTGGAGTCATATCACAAGGTATAACTTAATGACCGTGTCGTAACTGTTCTTTATCAGGATTCCACCACAAAGACCTCCACCCAGGTTTCCTGAGAGAGTGAAAAATGACGGCCCACCATGTGTTGAGGCCTCAATGAAGGGCCCTCTTACGGTGTTAGCACCTTCTGGTGGTGTACCAGTATCACTGTAACCCGATGGACGAGAATTTCCACTAGCTCCACCATAAAAGGATGCACTCCGACTGAACGCATTGCACGAGTTCTAGTAATATAGGCATCTGAGGTTTCTAGTAAAGTCATATTCTCAGACAGTTGAGGGCTGGCTGGGGGTGGTGGCTAGAGTTTTCTGCCATGTTGAGACACTAGTAGAGAAAATAGTTATTCTAACTACTGGTATTTTATAGTATGTGACCATGAGGATGGTCTACAAGATAATGAGGCTTCGGTACTTGGACCATTGCTTGTGATGGTACCTTCAGGTAGTGTGTTATCTATGTCACTACCCATTAATCAGGAGTTGCAAATGACAGTGTAGTTTGAGGACACATTTAGGATTAGTTCCTTACACTAGATTTAGAATCAGATACCCCTCAGGTTCCGAGGCGAACCCGACTCGTACGATACTGAGGACTAGTTTTAGGAGGCGGCTAAGAGTTCTCTAGAGATTCTACAACATCGGTAGGATGACATGTAGGAAGCTGAGTACTCATTGTTGCATACCAAACATTCCTAGTAATCGATGAATACAATACGATTAGTGCTTCGGGGCTCGGACATTCTGGCACGGTGTGTATAAGAATGTCTGATCCAGTACTATTCATCTATAAATTCCTTAGAGTATGTGACCATGAGGATGGTCTGCAAGATAATGAGGCTTTGGTACTTAGACCATTGCCTGTTATGGTACCTTCGGTTAGTGTGTCAGCTATGTCACTACCCATTGGTCAGGAGTTACAAATGACAGTACAGTATTCGGACACATTTAGGCTTAGTGCCTTACACTAGATTTAGAATCAGATACCCATCAGGTTCTGAGGCGAGTCCGACTCATAATAGACTGAGGACTAGTTTTAGGAGGTGGATAAGAGTTCTCTAGTGCTTCTACAACATCAGTAGGATTACATGTCGGAAGCTGAGTATTCATCGTTGCATACTGAATATTCCTGGTAATCGATGAATACAATACGATCAGTGCTTCGGGGCTCGGACTTTCCAGCACGGTGTGTATAAGAATGTCTGATCTAGTACTATTCATCTATAAATTCCTACCTATGTTAGGGATCTATAGAGAACCTTTGTGGTTGAATTTCCTTTGGATGCGTGGATACATCCAGTGAATGTTAGTAGTTGGAAAGATGGAAACTAGTGCAAGTCTCAGAGACATGGGAATGTTAAAATGTTTCAGAAAGAAGAAGTGTTAGGGGAAGATGAATCTGTGGTGCTGCAAATGATGAAACAAATCTAGAAGATCAGCATGACTTAGTGTACATTTTGACATGTTACAACCACCCCCTATGTGGTCCCCACCAGGCTCAGGGAGTTGGAGGATAGGGGAAGGGAGTAGCTGCATATAGTAATGGAGTGTAACCCAAGGGCTCTAAGAATGATTCAATGCATGGTGTGTGTCTACTACTACCTTCCATATTAATAGACATATGTTCAAATAATTCCTTCATTCTATTAATATTTTCCTAGACCTAGAGTTTCCAGTTTATCCATTTACTTGACCATCCCATATGGAGATACCTTTGAGAGAAGACTTGATAATCACACTTACTCTGATGGTGTGATCTGACCCTTAAGGTGAGAGTTTCGGTTGGAACCTCTTGGTGGAAGCGTCAAGGCCTTACGACGTTATTTTGGGTAGGACTAGACATCCAAAGTTCATACTAAGATTGAATGTAATAGAAAAAAGGGTTTTGGTTTACCTACAACGATGGAATGTTATTTTTCTTTGTCTGTGAAAAAGGAATCCCAGGCAGCATAGGATAAACTCATGCATAAAAGGGTGCAACCGATCACACTTGAGTCGGCCAGACATACCCTCACGGTTGCAGGGGTTTTTATTTTTCAATTCCCAACCGAAGAGGAAGATTGTGGGGGACATCCTTTCAAAATATTTTTATAGGTTAACCTACCTGAAGTGTGATGGACTTCTTCATTGGCTAGGTACTACCGTATATCTGTACCCAACTACTCCAGGGTAGCAGCACCCTTGTTAGTTTTGTCAAAAAGGGGGGAGCCTTTCTTATGGATAGAGAAGTGTCATCAGAGATTTCAAAAGATAAAACAGATAATGAAAAGTATATCTATGCTACACATGACATGGAAATATCAGTAGTGATCTTTGTGCTAAATATGTGGTGTCACTACTTGATGGGAGAACATTTTAGAGTCTAATTTGATCACCAGAGTCTCACATATATCTTCTCTAAGAAGGACCTGAACCTGTGATAGTGACGATGGATAGAGTTACTTCAAGACTATGGCTATATGATATTCTATAGTTGTTGTAAGGGGAACATGGTAGCAAATGCACTCAGAAAGAGTTTTGGTCTTCAGTTGCGGAGTGAGGAGACAGAGAAGTTAGCCGCTTAGCAGATATCCTTCATGGATAGAGATGAGGCACCATACCTCTAGTATATGACATTCACTCCCCACTCCTTCAGCGATTTAGGGTGGTGCAGCATGGGGACACTAACAGTGAGGCTCGATGTGCTCAGATATCCACAAGACAGGAACCTGAATGATTATTTGATGTTTTGGAGCATGTAATCTACTTCAGAGGGAGTATTATGGTACCTGTGGTTCTACAAGTGGAAGTGTTGAGAGAGTTCCATACGTCCACTATGGAGGTATATCAGAGAGTGGAGAATAGGTACCATGATCTAACTTTTAAGCATGTGAAGACTGCATAGAGTTGGAAGAAGTCTTATGTCAAAAGGATACCAAGTCCCTTTGAGTTATAGGAGGGGGACCTCGTATTCTTGCGAGTCTCTCATCGAGAGGGACTACATAGATTTGGCCGAGCCAGAATGTTATCACTGACGTTTATTGGACCTTTTTTGATATATCAGATGATAAGTGAGGTAGAAAATAATTATTGTTTTCCAAAGTAGTTGGATGGGGTGAACAACATATTCCACATATCTCAGTTGAAGAGATACGTACACGACCCATGTCACATCATCGACCTTGGAAAGCTAGACTTCGATGATGGGGTTACATTTATAGAGGTTCTAGTGGAGATTGAGGATCGACATGAGTGGGTCCTTTATGGGCGGGATATACCTCTTGTACGTATACGCTGGCACCATGAAGACCTTCTGGAGAGCACATGGGAGCAGGAGGCTCAGATTCGTGCTCAGTACCCTCTTTTGGTTGTTTTTTCTTTATGTTGTCTTTCGAAGACATAAATCATTAAGGTGGGGATAATGTAATGTCTCGGGAATTCAATATATTTTTTAAATTATATAAAATTACTTTGAGACCGTAAAATCTGATGGCGCCCGATTCTGAGGCCCGAAGTGCCCGAAATGATCCGACAATGTTTTATTAAGCCTTATTTAGAGGCTGCAAGTAGTTTTCCTAAAAAATTAGAATAAAACTTACATGGATACTAAGATCATAAATATTTGGGCACCGTTGAACTTATAATGGTTGGTTTACCCTAAGTACGACTTATGTTTAGTCGGCATATGCCAATGGTGAGAAAACCCGAAAGTGGATTAACCATAAATAAAAAAATTAAATAAAGTTATTTTATTTTTTAAATAATTATAAACCACAAAAGGTAACTAGGATTAAAAATCATAGACCACCACTGAACTCGTGAGGATATTTTTTCTTTAGGCATATACTATCATTGGTTGGCACCAACCCCCATTGAATGTTAGTTTTTGGCTGTAAATAAAATAGTTACGTGACATCTATTTTTTTTGAAATTCCATAACATTTAAACTGTATCTTGGATTGTAAATATGAGACTATCTTTGGGTTATTTGGGGCATGTTTTACTTAGGAAGAGAAAATCCTTAATCGGCGCGGGTCGAGGGAAACTTTTAATAATTTTCCGAATTTATTCTGGTACATTTAGTAAATGCGCAAGCATCATTTTTCTATCTTTTGATACGGAGCTCAGAATTGAAATATGAGGACACTGTTGAACTCACAACGCCAATATTCTTCTATGAAGACCTTCACTTAGACTACAATAAGTCTTGAGAAGAAGTTAGTTTTTGGAACTTTTTAATAGAATAAACAAAATTAATTTATTATTTTATTTTTATTTATTCGTCCAATGGATGAGTGGTAAGGTGGTACCCTCAATGTGTCTAGCCAATAAATTGCATGAGCATTCAATTATATGTAGAAACACTATTGGGGAATTTGTACGGTTCTTAGTTAATGGGCCTCCATTAATCCAACGAACATTGCACACCCTTCCCCTCTCCTCTTTATATGGAGCTTGGAGAGAGGTGTCGTCAATACTTCACCAAGCAACAAAGTGATGAAAAAGTGAAATGA
Source organism: Viscum album (assembly GCA_963277665.1). Lineage (NCBI taxonomy): Eukaryota > Viridiplantae > Streptophyta > Magnoliopsida > Santalales > Viscaceae > Viscum > Viscum album. The sequence goes on from OY728142.1 coordinate 1,699,812,052, forward strand.
TGCCAAACCCTGGGACGATGAAGCTGGTAATAGTGAGAGGTTACAAGTAACACCAAAAACATGAACTGAAGATCGATTAATGAGTGACGTTGTTGGAGGCTAGTTGAGGGGGATAATAAACACCGACCAAATTCTAAAAACTTGCTCTCAACATCGTTCTTGAGGTAGAGTTTTTGTTTATGTATGAATTTATTTTATTGATTCATAATATTCTAAATTCATGATGATAATGGCCAAACTAACATGTCCATCATCCCCCACATAAAGCTTGATCCACTTTATTTTTTTTCTTCACGCGTTCTTCATGCGTTATTCAACGCCTAATATATATTGATGATGGAAACACAGTGTTTTTGGACTGTGATATATAGACACAAATAATCAATGGAAGGATGGTGAATATGCAATTGTTTAGTTTTTCAGGATTAGAATGAAGTCGCAGAGGCTCGTAGAATAAGGTGGTGGCCAGCACCTGGCCGACCGTGAGGGAGGAGGGCGGCACGTGTTTGCATTGACAACTGTAAAAGAGGTCGTGGCCCGTCGGTCTTGGAAGAGTAGGGGGAAGCAAGGATTTGGTCGGCCTTATGGAAGAGAGGCGGCGTGTGTCCACCCTGCCGGTGGACGAGGATTCGGCGGCCGCTTGGCCGCATGGAGTTGGGAGGACGACCGTCACCCAGCTGGCCCCAAGTGGACAGCTGCACTATCACGCCGGCTGTAGGTGAACATGCCGGCCATTTCGGCCAGCCAAGGTGCACTATATGGGACCACCGAGTGGTCCCGTGTGCCAGAAAGGTGACCGAATGGCCATCATGGTATTTTCATTAATGAGGGGAACCTCCCCCCGGGTTGTGGCTAGGGCGGACCACTTTCCCACGACTGGCTGCACCGCAGGCTGCCCCGCAGGCTACGCCAATGGGCTGCACCCTTCGTGGGCTGATCCAGATCATGGCCTAGTGGGCCCAGCAGGCCAAGCTCACTGTGGCCTAGGCCACCTGGGCCAGGATCAGAATAAGTCACTCCAACCAGGTCAGACCGGACCCAGCCCATTTGGACCTAGTTTTTCATTTTTTGCCATTATAGGAAAATTCTTCATTTGTTTGATAGACCATCTATGGATCAAGAATACTTGGATCAATACCGTATTTTTGGTAGAATTAACATTACTTTTGGATATGTTTGGAGTAGATATAGGTTGGATCAGACCCTGAATCCAACCAAGCCCTCAGAATGAAATGAATAATTACTTATAGACTGGGCGTCTGATTGATGTTTCGTCTATTGTGTTGGGCCCTTTTGACGTGACTGACCTTTGAGATACATTTTTATAGAACTTTGTGGTTTTTGAGTTTTTCTAGATGGCTTGGGGAATGGTTCTCCCATGCACGCTACGTGATGATCCCTATGACTGGATGAGTCTTGATGACAACTGACCATTATGACTCTGTGTGACTCGACAAGCCCATTGGGGAGTGCCTCTATGTGTTGTAGTAGAACCACTGTGGAAATCACCTTTTTGTGACGTGAAAGACCCATAGTACTCGACAAGAGGAGTACGCTAGTAGGCCATGAGGGGGAGCACCTCTGTGTGACGTGGTAGACCCATGGTGTGGAGTGTCCTTGTGTGATGCGAAAGACCCACTGTACTCGACATGATGTGTACCTAAACATTCTATAGTTAGTGTGAAGTGACTCTATGTGATGCGGCAGGCCCACTGTACTCGATATAGGAGGAGTTCTCTAGTAGCCGAGGCATTCGAAGTTGTGACTGGGATGATAAATGTTACTACACCTAAAATAAATTTGGGTGTGAGCTGTTGTTAACTTTTTCATGTGATTGACGTCATTCTATAAGGTACTTTACTATTGTGGTAATCTACCTTTATGGTGTTACATTCTGTTGTTCTCCTCTCAGGTATGAGATGTGTATATCTCAATAACTTATGTGTATGTATTGGAATATAACTATGTAGAGTTGATGTCTTGATTTGTGGTTTCCCATTATAGATCTTTAGAAGACCTACGATGTCTCGGGGTCCCTACTGAGTGTCGTTATATAAAATCACTTTCATTTACCACTACAATGACTATTATATGATTATTTATTTCCTATTTAATATTACATGTTTTTTATAGAATATTATTATTTCCCCATGTCTTATTTATTTCAAAAATGGGGTTTAAATGGAATTAATATTTTAATATCATAAAATGTTTTCTTATAAGTAAATGTAATATTTTTATTATTGTAATGATGGAAATTGAAGGTTTTTTCATGTTAGGGTAATTTTATGGTTCATGATAATTTTTATAATGATGTACTCTTCTATTATAAATCAATCACGGGAAGGAATAATGATTTTTTGAAGAGCCTCTAATTAAGTGGGGTTAGATATTGAGGGTATTGGTTATTCCATTTGTGTGAGTGGTATTGAAAATGATGTCCCAGAATACCCATATTACATATATATTCATTATATGAGTTTTTATTGCAATATTATCATTTTAAAAGTTAATTTGAGGATTTTTGTTTAATGGAATATATAGGTTACTAAATATGGTTTTAAAGTATGATGTTGTTGATAGGTTTTCATGAGATTTTCATCTCTTAAAATAAATATTTATGAGCAGTATCACTCAGAAAAAACTTATTTTGATATGTTTTATGAAATTATATTAGGAGGAATTTGTATTTCATGAGTAAGAGAATGATAATTTTGGAGCCACAAGATTATTTTTAAAATGAAAACATTTTTATATATACCTGAACTAATAAGAATATTTCTTGTTTCCATTATCACAATAACTAGGAATTTTTTGCTCATACCATGTTATAAAATTTTTAATAAGGTATAAGTATGGGTAATAACAAAGAGGAATTCATAAAGAAATTAATTATTATAAGTTAAATAAAACATTTTTCCATTTAAAATTGTTATAAAAAGGAAAAATGGATACTCTGTAGATCCATCACCTTGTAATTTATTGTCTTATGATGTAAATATTATGATTTAATAATCTAAATATATAAATTTTGAATATATTTTTGAAATAAAAAATTGAATTCTTGTAAAAAAATCTATAGAATATTTAATATTTAAGGGAGATTATTAATAACTATTTATGTGTTTTTCTAGTTTAACAACAACTTTCATTTCCCTCCTTTTAAGAGGATTTTTCATTAACCATTCTTATGATGAAATTTTCCATTAAGTAAATTTTAAAATTTTAATCCATTTATTTATTTGAAAAATTTAAAATCAAAATAATTTAATTTTGTAAAGGGGTTAGAATGTGGCACCCTAATATTGTAAAAGAACATTATGTTTTACATCATATAAAACCCATGAATCCGAGCATAAGCGAAATAATTTTTAAATTACCATTGAATGATATTTCGATAATTTTCTAAAGAGATAGTTTTTTCAATTAATGGTGTAAAATAATTATTTCTATTGGAAAATGAACTTTTGAATCATGAATTTACAATGTAATTTTTCTTTTAGAATGTTTTAAAATGAAAATTATGTTTATTTCATTATGAATAATCTATGATAGTTTTTTGGAGTTGATTTTCTGATTGAATTTTCCATAAACAAATTTTTATAATTAAGAATATATATTAATGAAGAACTAAGTGTTGTTGTAATTTATTTGTCTTGAATTAATTTTTCCCACTTCTATAGAATCAATCATGTGTAATGGGTACCATATTTGTTATTTGAGGGCTCAAATTTATAAAATAGTTCCCTTTTTTTGGTCATTAGGAATAATAACTATAGTAAATATGTGTTACCTATATATGTGTAAAATGTGAAAAATAGTTTTAAAATAATGAATTATGGTATCAAAATCCCCCAAAACATGAAATAATATAATTGTTTTTGATAAATTGGGCCTTATTCATCCAAAATTTAAATATATTATAATATAGTTTCATTTTACCTTGATAATTAAATTTAGATTATTTTATGCAATGAAAATATCAAAATTTTACTCCCAAGTCATTAATAAAACTGAAATTTTGAAATGTTGATAAAAATAGTACAAGTCCAATTATCAATATTTATTTGAAAGAGCTGTTATTTTTTATCAATTTAATATATTTATATTTTTAGTAGAAAAATAATAACCTTATAAGTATGATGCACAACCGGTAAAATATTTATTCAATTAATAGAAAAAATGAATTTAAATATATTAATAGTAAAACAATTATAGACGTGTTATTATGATATATGAAATTTTTAGATAAATATGATATATTATGGATGAGTTAGGTGATTATATTTAAATTTCATCTCTATATTGGTTACATTGATTTTAAATTAAATTAATAGTGTCTAAAATAAAATTAATGACATTTTATGTCAAATAATATTTTACTAAGTAATTATAAATAATGAAACCATATAATCGGAAAGTTGTGATGATAAATGGCCTAAAATTTAATCCCATTTTAATTTATTATCTAATTTCAACCTTATATGTAATATTATATCCCAATAATAGTGAATAATCCATCACCATGGTTAATGTTTAAATTGGTTAACGAACGGGTCAAACCAAAAGGTAAAGTTTAAAACACCACAAAAACATATAATAATTTTACCAGATAAGGGTACCCAATCCCCATCCTAATTTATTGAATATATAGTTATTTTAGATCATTTTTATGGAAAATTGGTTTAATATTTTTTAATAATTTACAAAATTCCAAGAGTTCTCTTCTCCTCACTTAAAAAAAGATACCCTTACATTTTCTTATTTACACCAATTTGATTCATCTAGATCATCCATAAGCATAAACAATATATTATAAACATTCATAGTTTTTAATTATAAGTTTTTTTCATATAATTGCATTCAAATAGTCCTTAATAATGGATGTAATGTTATAATATCAAAGAAGAGGTAATCATCCTAACTGAACTGTTTCAGTTCACTTATTCATATACTTCTTATAAATAAATTTTATTTTTAATAAAAACGTATATAAATTATCATAAATATAATTAAATGTTATTATTGTTGTTGAACCACCAATATATTCCCTATATTTCATCAAATGGGAATGTGAATTTATCACTCGTGCGTACGTGTGGACAACCCCCTCCATATATTGATAGAAACAATTTTACATCAAAATATTTCATCAATGGTTAATTTTATGAGTTTAAATATTTTAAATAATATTTATGACATATTTTTACTTTTTTAAATATAATATCATATCCATAATATTACCTTATGAACTATTTTATAACGACAACATTGCTTGTGTGTACTTGTGGACTACCATCTCAATGAAGCGATATGGTTTGTTTTTTCAATTTCAATTTCAATGAATTTAATAAGAACAGATGTGATGAATATATATGATATATATTATATAATAATTATTATTTGACAATGAATTATTATTTACCACTCTTTCATTCTATCTATTGAAAATAGAAAACATTGTTCATGCATACATAATACATATCGTCTCTATGTATGGTGTAATTCATTTTTAGATCAATGTCATTTATGGATGACTCTAAAAAATTATATAATTAAAATATATGCTATTAATATAATTGATAAAATTTTCATATTATATAACCATTATCTTTGTACAATCATTAGACCAACTAAACAGAAATTGTGATGAAAAAATGAAATTGTTCACTCCAGAAAGGGATAATTATTATAAGTAATTATTAATAAATTGAAGTTATATTGTCATTAGAACATAATATATGAAATTATATGTATTCCAATGACTATATTATAGATTCATATTAAATATTAATTAATTATGTATAGGATAATGTGATTTTGAACGAATTATAACTTGAGGTAATATATTTTGGTCTCACTTTTACTTTTCTGAGATAATGCCATATTGACCACTTTTTATTTTATGAAAAGTATATAGTATCCATGACAGTATTTAATAAAAAAATTATAATACATATGGGGATATAAATTTCCATATAAATTAATATATTTCATGTGTGTTTATTATGAAAGTAACCAAAGAGGTATGAGATTAATGCTACAACACCATTATTAATCGGGATTGTTTATTGTTATGTTTATGATGAGAAATATCATGATATATGAATTGATAATCTAATATATATTCTTATAATTTTTAATATATTCATAATAAGTGTTTCCTTTAATTTTCCTCCATTTAATAACTTAAGATAATAAAATAAATGTTTTATGAAAAATAGTCTTTATATCCATCTTTGATCGAAAATTAATTTTTTTCCATGTCAATGTTTTATAAAAAATAACAACTAGAATAATTTTATTAATCACCAATGATTGTTAAAATTTATTTTAACTACACTGTGACAAGTTAAAATTTCTTTAAAGTGAATATCCTTTTAATTTTTTGAAATATTTACTTTTTACCATTTACAAAAAATTATACATGTTTTTCTGTTTTAATATACATGAAATGAATATAATTTCCAACCTTAATTCTCACATAATTATTTAAAGATACTATTACATGTTTCTAGTGTTATTTTCAAATAATATATTTCTTATAAGATTTTGAATTATTTATATTTTTAAGAAGTTATTATATAGAAATATGTATAAATACCTCATAAAATATTCCAACTTATATATTAACATGATTTTCATTTATCTTGACTTTATTTGAAATTATTTATGATTTATTGGGTATTAAATCCAATAATATAATGCAAATTGTTTCTTTGGATTGTTTGTTGTTATGATGAATATATTTTTATGAATCCCATTCATTTTGCATGTACAATTTGATGATGAAATGATTGAAATGTGTCAAAAACACAAATACTTTTCAAGATTTATGATATATGCTGGATTATTTATGATATAATGGAACACATATAAAGGGATTTTTATTATGTGATAAGTTGTAGAGGAATTAAATATACCTCAAATAAATTGGGTAAATATTTTTAAATAATTAGTTAATAATTACTTTAATGGCTTGATAACTCATATCAATAATGGACTCTTTTGACAATGGCAGTTCTCACAGTGATCTTTGACTAAGGGTATGATGTTTTTGGGATTAAACCCAATCCACTATGACAGTCTTGGAAGTGATCCTCTACTACTATGGAAATGATTTTCTATTATTATGTTTAAAGTGAAAACATATGTATTATGATAATATTATTTTCTCAGAGAGATTGTTATTTGATTACATTATCATTCTATTCTTATTGATTGAGAATATTTATACAATGATTAAAGATTATTATATATGATATGTGAGCTATTTATTTTAAATTTAAGTCACATGTTCTCATACTCCAACACTAATGTAATGTTAATGTGATGATTGACATCTCCCATTTTTACCATAAATGAACATATGATCTCACCATTTCTCATTTTTTCCTTTTCCATGTGTTATGAATATTAGTTTAAAAAATAAAATGACTAAGAGTGGTTCTACTTATGAAGAAATTATTGAGATATGATATCGATGTATTATGATTCATTTGCTTATTTATCTCTTTTTCAAAATATAATGAAGATATTTTCTTCCTATAAAATAATAAAATCAATTGGATGGATACAATTTACTTTTTGGAATTAAAATATTAAATAAACATTGAATGATTCTGGTAATTCGACTACCACTTATTTGAAAGACCTATTTTGGAGTACACCGTTGGACTTCTTCCAATGGTATTAGAAGGAAACTAGATTAAATTTTATGTATAGAAAGATGATATGAATCTATTATGATAGATATTTTTTTTATCTTGAGTGATTAAAAATTGTGAATTAACATGAGGATTAGGATCCTTTCAATCAGTGATGGAAAAGATACACATGGAATTGGTTAAAATATTTTAAAATAATAAGTATCACAATATTTTAAATTGGAACCAAAAAAGACATATATATAAATGGGAATATATTATATGTTCAATATCCAGTAAAAAAATATTTTAGATATTTATATAGTGGAATTAAAATAGTACATTAGGTTTTACCCCCTATTTAACCCTTTTTAAACATAAGTAAGGTAAAACAGTTTTTATACAATAAGGGTCATAAATATATTTTTATGTTAATAATACGATAAAAATGATCAATGTATGAAATTTTGGACCATTTCCCATCCAACTTATGATATATCATTTATAATGGATTTGTAAATTAATTAATTAAATATATAATATCATAAAATACCATTAAAATAATTTCTGGAATTATTCATTTAATATTTCATTATTGTGATCAATTTTGATTTGTAAATCATGTACAAATTGTCAAGACCCGCCTTCACCAAAAGGAGGGAAGGGTCAGTCGATTGCCAGACCCTTCCTTCTTTAAGTTTAGAGAGAGATAATGACCCCTAAGACCTGCCTTCAATAGGTCCTGGAGTGACGACTAGCACAAAGGGTATAGAATAATACAAAAGATGGAAGGCATTAAACTTTTTATTTTAATAGGATCCAAAGATAAGATAGCAACCCTAACAACACCAAAGCTAGATGTAAAGGTAAAGACCAATGTAATCCATTCCCATATGCCTGTACAAAAGTAAATCCCACAAGTACAGGGAGACTACAAAGGTAAAGTACCAAGAAAAGGAAAACAGCAACAACAACTTCCCCATGGTCTACGCTAGTACGATCCTGCATGATCCATGGCGTCCTCCTGGAAAACTAAAAATAGTTTTATATACGTAGGTTGAGCATACATGTACACTTAGTAGGGAAAAACCAAAGACTCTCATGCACTAGTGAGGGGAAATTCTAATGCCCCGTGGAAAAAGAGATAACCAAACATCTAACAAGGTAAAATATCCACCCAAGCCTCACCGAGGAACACTTCCCAAATAACACAGAGCAAGTATAGTATAGTAATAGCACATCGATGTTTGGCTACCCCGCGCTACTTTCCCACTGGTTATTGAAGACATCCCACGCATCTAACCAATCCCACCATTCATACCATAGTCTGACTGCCATACCCGCCTGCACACACCTGGGACATAAGCTCACTGTAGTCCCACTACCAAACCCCGCCTGCAGACACCTAGCCCACAACTATTATCCCGCTCGTAGACACATGGGCCACAACCACCTCATGTAACGATGCCTACAAACACCTAGTCCAGAACAACCACTACCATGCCCGAAGACACCTGGGCCTCATTTCGAAGATACTTGGGAAACAACATGCCCGTAAACCCCTGGGCCAACCACCCCAAGTACCCTGCCTGAAGATTCTTGGGATAATAATGGACTTCAGGCCATCACAACCTGTCCGAAGATACATAGGCTATCTGAGAAAGGGAGCAGAAAAGAGATAATAACCATCCACTAATAGAAGTGTTGGGAAAACACCCTTCCCCATGAAATGGGGGTGTTCAGCACTATGTGCTCAACTTCGGTGGGGCACAGATAAGAAACATAGAAACTACAAATATATGTATAAGTAAAAAACTCTCAACCCAACCTAGGGTTTCCATGCCAACCCAAGCACAAGCACACTACCCATAGCCGAGTCACAACTCACCCCTAGAACCAATCCCCATTCAAGATATTCTTGCTTCCATGTTGAAGTAATCTCATTTAAATAATGTTCTACACTACTGGGAAACTTATGGAATAAACACAAACTAAGGGAAAAAGTTACATCCAATAGAAATTTAATAATTCACACTCGGTTATCTTACAAAGTCACAAAAACAATGGATTAAGTGAGATCCCTCGAAGAACTGGAACCAAAGAAAACCCCAAGGTACAACCCCATGTTCCCCAAATCCATGAGCCAACGGTTTCTCAACAATAGAGGATTCCACACCAATTCTTGATATTAGTAGAGTAATCACATAGCCACAAATTCACAACTAGCGAAAGTATAACAATAGGGGATCCCATCCCCACCAGCATCGCCCAAGAAATCGGCCTGCGAAAGAAACAACTAAACCTCTACCACCAACACAAGGCATGCCCATGCAGGTATTTTAGTTTTAAAAGATTTAACACACTCCATGGTTTCAATTACAATATACTTTAAACGTGGTTATCATAGAAAAGTGGTTGATCCTGGTGCTTTCAATTTATTTAACCGAGTATACATAATTAACCAATTTCATATTAGAGTTATTTAAACATACATGGGTACCGAGGTTCATTAGTGCGTAAGGAAAGACCACCAACGGCCATGATTTTCAGTGAACAAAGTATCGTACAATTCACAACACTTATCAACATAAAAAGAGTATAGTAGAACATCAGTCACACCCCCTTTAAATCTTTAATGGTCCATTAATTAGCTTTATTAAGTTAGGTTTCATCAATTTCCCTATATAAAAAAGAATACCCACCCCGCATGATACACAAAAGGAGAGATGAAGGATAAAATCCCTACATTATTGATCAAGGATCAACGTTAACTCTTCACGTGGAAACTAGAAAACATGAGTAGCAGGAGCTCCCTGGAACGCAATCATGGAAAACATCGCAATAGGGGTACGACGTGGGAGGAAGGGCACTCGGAGAGTAGGGTGATAGAAAACAAGAAACTTAGGAATATGAGGATCCATTAGGTTATAAGGACTTAGATACCATTCCCGGTACAGTAAAGATAAGGAGAGAAAAACACGAAACCACAGAAGAAGCGGGATCATGGGTTGACCATGCGGCTGAGCCGCCCCACACGTCCAACCCAAAAGGTCCTCGCCCTTTGAGGTGGTTAAAACTGACTCACACCTCTGCGTTTCTGAAAACGCAGTTAAAGCATGACCAAAACGCATGATTTTTCATTTAAGGAGTACCTCATCAATCATTTTATTTAAATGAGCATTAATGGGCCTTAAAACTGGTTTAAAGGGGTCAAAACATGGTATAAAAACCAATTTGCGCAAACAGGAGGCGCTACTGGAAAACCCGTGGGGGTAGGCGAGAGCTACCAGTAGCTGAGAGCTACCGGTTGGCGACAGCTACATGTAGCTGAGAGCTACCGGTAGCCGAGAGCTAGAAGTTGGTGATAGCTACCGGTAGCTGAGAGCTACCATTAGCCTAGAGATACCGGTAGCCGAGAGGTACCAGTAGCCGAGAGCTACCGGTAGCCAATGACTACCGGTACCCTAAGGTCACCGGTAGGCTAGGGCTACCGGTAGGACAAGGCTACTAATATTCCAAGGATACCGCTAAGAGTCACCGAGAAGTTGGGATGGCCTTCCAGGCCACCCAGAACACCTCAAACATCATATTTTTACCATGTAATGGACCCAAAAACCTGGGCCATTACATCAGATACTTCTCAAACTATTCTCATCCCCGAGAATATAAGAACAACCCAGAAAAGGTAAAAGTGGGGTCCAAACAATCACCCTCTAAAGATACTTCTCAGGTGTAGACCCATGAGTTGTTCGAAAGCTAAAATAGAATCCCACAAGAGTGACCATTACCGATATCCACAATCAGAATAAGGATCACACTGTCCAACACATGAGTTAGGGAATCCCCTCCTACATGTCAGGGTATTATCCGCTTTGGGCGGCACATACTCGCCCGCACGGGTTTAATCGCATCCACATTAATGTGCCATGATTAGAAGTCTGGTTTTCCAATCATCATGCATTTTGACACACACATATAAATAACATGGAACAAATAATATCATAGCTAAGAAAAACAATCCTTTCATATATCAAAACACAAGGTAAAACATATCAACAAAGCTCAAAACCAAAAACAACCAGGAAGTCAAAATAGCTTCGGGTACTAAATGCGTAACTGGGCCTCCCGCTCCCAAGTGCTTTCTTCATGGTCACCATGCCTCGACAACACACGAACCAAAGGGATGGTTCATCCTTGAATAACTTTCTCTTTATGATCCTAAATCCTGATTGTTCGTTCTTTGAAGTTCGAATCATTTTTGACATATAACTCTCCCCAATAGATGACGTGGGAGTTGTCGTGTAGATATCGACAAAGTTGGGAGGCGTGAAAGACATTGTGAACTTTCTCCAACTAAGGTGGAAATGCCAACTGATACTCCACCTCACCAGCTCCTTCCAGCACCTAAAAACATCGGCTGAACCAAGGGGAGAGCTTACCCTCCTTCCCAAATCATTGTTGCCCACATCGAGGGGAATCCTTTAAGAAAACACGATTTCCAACCTCGAACACAAAGGGCCTCCTCGTACGATCATAATAAGACTTTTGTCAGTCCTAGGATGCCTTCATACTATAACGCTTGAGATAAACCTTTTTAGTGGTGTCCTTCACCATTTCTGGCCCTAGAACAGCTACCTCACCAATCTCTGTCCAGCAAATGGGTGAACGACACGACCTTCCAAACAAGGCTTCTAACTAAGTCATACCAATGGTAGAGTGATAACAATTATTATAGGAAAACTGTACCAGTGGCAAGTGTCGCACCCATGATCCCCGAAAATCCAGAACACATGCCCTAGAATATCCTCCAAAGTCTGGATGGTGCACTCTGTCTGTCCATCTGTCTTGGGGAGGAAGGCAGTGCTAAGACGTATCAGGGTGCCAAAAGCATGTTTCAATCCCCTCCAGACTTGTGAGGTAAACCGTGAATCCCTATCCGAAAATATGGACCTCAAAACTCCATGTATCTGCACAAACTCATCCACGTACCTCCGTTCTAAAGCATCTATTGCACTCGACTCCTTAATCACCAAAAAGTGAGCTGACTTTGTCAACCGGTCCACCGCCACCCTGATAGTGTCGCATCCTCCTTGAGCCCTCAACAGGTGATAACCCAACCGCAGATCGATCTTAGAGAACCATCTTTCCCCCTTTAACTTGTCAAAGAGATCATCTATCCTTGGAAGAGGGTAGCGACTCTTGACTGTCACCTGATTCAGCCTCCTGTAGTATATGCACAACCTTAGACTGCCATCCGCCTTCTTCACAAACAATATAGGAGCACCCCATAGTGACGCAGTTGGTCGAAAAAAACCCTTCTTCATCAGATCGTCAATCAGAATCCACAACTCTTTTTGCTCCGAAGCCGCCATCCGGTAAGGATCCATCGAAATTAGACAAGAACCATGCTGTAGGTTTATCCCAAACTCGACTTCATGTCGAGGGGGTAGAGTCGTCCCATCCTTAGGGAAGATTTCCATAAACTCACTGATGATCTCTGGTACCTCCACCATCTCTGCATCTGTTGACTCCACTGATAGCTTAGCTAACAAGGAGAGGAGGGGTTCCTCTCGCCTGCTGCCCTTCTGGCCACCCCTCTTGCCGGTGAAAGTAACACGTCGGCTTCCCATGTCTGAAAACACAACCCTTCTTCAAAAGTAGTCGATGATGAAACATAAATAGAACAACCAATCAATGCCTATGATGAAATTGTATGGTTGTATCTTCAATAGAAGGAGGTCCCTGACTGACTGATGTGGCCCTATTGTCAGTCTGCATCTTCTACCAACATATAACAAGTCGATCTGACCTTTGACTAGTGTTCTCAGCACCAGGGGCACTGGAAGTCTCTCAACATCTAGACCCATTGCATGGGCCAGACCAGGTGAAACAAAGTAGTGAGATTCTCTGGTATCGAACATGGAGTAAGCAAGGGTACTTAACAAACCGATCGTACCTCGAACAACCTCTGGTCCCGCTGAAACCGCTGCCTCCGCGGAGTGCAACTATCCACGCCAAGCTCCCCTACCCCTAGGCTGCTGGAAACCTCCCCGAACATGCCCTGTTTGTCATCCCTGAGGAACACCCTGAGGTCTTCCTCCCCCTGCAACATCTGCTCTCGGAGGAGCGGGAGCTCGCTGACCCTGCTGCTGCTGGAAAGGCATGGCTGGGAACTGATGCTGCTGAGGTGGGTGCTGAACCTGACCACCACTGCCATACTATACTCTATCCGGGCACTAGTTTCGGAGATTTCCATGGCTCCCACAAACCAAGCACCTCGGTCATGGGCCCAAAGGGAAAGGGTGAGGACCAGGGGATCGAAACTGGAACTGCTGAGGCCTGCTTCCTACTGGTCAGAACCTAGAGGGTCCCGATGCTGCAGGCATGCTGCTGATGGCCTTTCCCTTCGATGATCCCAGCTAGATATCCTAACATGACACACCACCCAGTGTGTGCATCCTCTACACCACTTCAGCCTTTTTCTTCACCTCTAAGTATGCCGGCAAGGTGAAGGGGTTAACAGCATACTGGAGGGAGGGTTGGAGAACCTCCTATAAACGTCTCGCCCGAGACTCCTCATCTGGAAATTTGTCCGGGGAAAAGCGGAGGAAGTCCTGGAACTTGATTCCTAGCTCCCTTACTGACATACCCCCTTGTTGGATAGTGATTAGCTCCTCCCTCTTCTCTGCCTTCGTCGTAGAAGAGAGGAATTCCGCCCGGAACTCTTTCTCGAAATCAGCCCATGCCACCTCAGCCTCTGTCCTCTCCCCTAGGTAGAGCGTCCAGTAGTGACACTCTACTCCCCACATCTGGCTGATGGCCATAAGAACCCAGTACTCGGTCAGCTCCCGGATCAAGCGGGAAGTTATCACCAGCTCCTCTAGCCAGCTCTCCGTCTTCATGTCAGTGGTGCTACACTCGTACTTCTCGATGGTCTGTCGCTGCAAGGCTCGAAGGGTGTTCTGCTACTGATCATCCTCCTCCTCCCGATCATCCCTTTACTGATCAGCCATGTCAACCTTTTGGGCCTTGATCGCCCTTATAACTCGTGGTCCTCTCCCGGGTGACATAACTGCAAGGTAACCAAAGAATGCCTAAGCCCATGTAGTGCAGAATATTGTTCTTAAAATTTCATAAAGATCTTATTTATTTCAATTTTTCCCAAACCAGGCTAGAAACACGAGAAAAAATTTCATTATGATGCATGTACATTTCCTAGATTCTATACCCTACAATCAGTGTGGCCTCACTTGGTCGCTCGGTAGGTCCACAGCCCTTGCATCAGATCACGGGGGGCCTTAAAATCCTGTGTCCTAGCCGGTCTTCCCGGTCCTAATTCATGCACCAAGGTCACACAACACTATTTCCCTACCATCCCATGCAATCCTCCCTGCGCCTAACTCCAAACTACATCATATCTCTCAACCCGACCTTTGATACCACTTTTTCATGACCGACTTCACCAAAAGGAGGGAAGGGTCAGCAGATTGTTAGGCCCCTCCTACTTTAAGATGAAGGAGAGATAATGACACCCGAGACCTGCCTTCAATAGGTCCCAGAGTGGTGACTAGAACCAAGGGTATAGAATCATACACAAGGTGGAAGGCATTACCATTTTTATTTTAATAGGATTGGTAGATAAGATAGCAACTCCAACAACACCAAAGATGGAAGTAAAGGTAAACCGAAAGTAATCCATTCCCATATGAATGTTCAAAAGTAAATGCTACAAGTACAAAGAGACTACAAAGGTAAAGTACCAGGAAAAGGAAAAAGACAACAGCAACTACCCCAAGGTCCGTGCTAGTATAGTCCCGCACGATCCCTGACATCCTCCTGGAAACCTAAAAACGGTTTTATATACGTAGGGTGAGCATACAAGTACACTCAGTAGGTAAAAACCAAAGACTATTTTGCACAAGTGAGGGGACATTCTAATGCCCCATGGAAAACGAGATAACCAAACACCAATCAAGGTAAACTATCCACCCAAGCCTCACCAAAGAACACACCCCAAATAACCTAAAGCAAGTAAAGTATAGTAATATCACATCGATGTTTGGGTACCTCGTGCCACTTTCCAGCTGGTTATTGAAGACATCCTATACATCGAACCAATCCCTCCATTCTTATTGCAGTCCCACTGCCAGACCCGCCCGCACACACCTAGGCCATAACCTTACTGCAGTCCCACTCCCAAACCCCTCCAGCAGACACAAGTTCCAAAACTACTATCCCGCTCGCAGAAACCTAGGCCAAAACCACCTCACGAAACCATGACCGCAAAAAACCTAGTCTAGAACAACCACTTCCACGCCCAAAGACACCTGGGCCTCATCGCGAAGATACTTGGGAAACAACATGCCCGCAAACACCTAGGCCAACCACCACAACTACCCTATCCGAAGATTCTTGGGCTAATAATGGGCTTCATGCCATCACAGCCTGCACAGAGATACTTGGGCTATCTAGGAAAGGGAGTATAAAGGAGCTAATAACCAGCCACTAATAGAAGTGTTGGAAGAAACATCCTCCCCCATGAAATGGTGGTGTTCAGCACTAATTTCTCAACATGGGTGGGGCACGAATAAGAAACATAAGAACTAAAAATATATGTATAAGTAAAAAACACTCAACCCATCCTAGGGTTTCCAAAGCCAACCCAATAACAAGCACACTGCCCACAATCAAGTCACAACTCACCACCAGAACCAATCCCCATTCAAGGTATTCTTGCTTCTATGTTCATGAAATCTCGTTTTAATAAAGTTCTGCACTATTGGGAAACAAACGGCATAATCACAATCCAAGGGAAAAAGTTACAGCCAACAATAATTTAATCATTCACACCTGGTTATCTTGTGAAGTCCCAAAAACAAAGGAATAAGTGATATCCCTCAAAGTACTAGAACCAAACAAAACCATGAGATACAACCTCATGTTCCCAAAATCCATGACCCAATGTTTTCTCAACAACAGAGGTTTCCACCCCAATTCGTGATATGAGCAGAGTAATCACATAGCCTCAAATTCAAAACCAGCGAAAGTATAACAATAGGGGATCCCATCCCCACCTGCATCACCCCAGCAACCATCCCGTGAAAGAAACAAATACACTGCTACCCCCATCACAAGGCATGCCCATGCAGGTATTTTCAGATCAAAAAGATTTAACACACACCATGGTTTCAATTCCACTGTACTTTAACCGGGGTTATCCGAGAAAAGAGGTTGATCCTGGTGCTTTCAATTTATTTAACCGAGTATACGTAATTAACCAATTCCATGTTAGGGTTATTTAAACATACAAGGGTACTGAGGTTCATTAGTGTGCAATGAAAGACCACCAACGGCCATGACTTTCAGTGAGAAGAGGCCCATACAATTCACCACACATAATAACATAGAAAGTGTATAGCAGAACATTGGTCACACCCCATTTCATGCATTAAAGGTCCGTTTGTTATCTTCATTAAGTTAGGATTCATCAATTTCCCCAGAGACAAATGCATTCCCACCCCGCATGATACACAAAAGTAGAGACTAAGGATAAAATACCTACATGATTGTTCAAGGATCGACATTAACTCTTCCCGTGGAAACTAGAAAACATTAGTAGAAGGAGCTCCATGGAACGCGATCAAGGAAAATGTCACAACAGGGGTACGGATCGAGACAATGTGCACTGGGAGAACATGGTGATAGAAAACAAGAATCTCAGGAAGAGGATGAGCCTTTATGTTATAAGGAATGAGATACCATTCCTAGGACAGTTAAGACACTGAAGGAAAAACTTGAAACCGCGGAAGAAGCAGGATCGTTGGTTTACCACACGGCTGGGCCACCCCACACGTCCAAACCAAAATGTCCCCACCCTTCGGGGTGGTTAAAACTGACACACACCTCCGTGTTTCTGAAAATGCATTTAAAGCATGATCAAAACACATGATTTTTCATTTAAGGGGTACCTCATCAATCATTTAATTTAAACGGGCTTTAATGGGCCCTAAAATAGGCTTAAATGGGTCAAAGCATGGTTTAAAAACCAATTTGCGAAAAAACGAGGCACTACTGGAAAACCTGTGGGGGTAGGCGAGAGCTACTGGTTGGTGACAGCTACCAGTAACCGAGAGGTACCGGTTGGTGACAGCTACCGGTAGCCGAGAGCTACCGGTAGCCAAGAGCTGCCAGTATCTGAGAGCTACCGGTAGCCGAGGGAAACCTGTACCCCAAGGTCACCAGTAGGCTAGGTCTACCAGTAGGCTGAGGCTACCGGTAGGCCAAGGCTACTGCTAGGAGTCACCAAAAAGCTGGGATGGCCTTTCTGGCCACCCAGAACACCTCAAACATCATATTTTTATCAAGTAATGGACCCAAAAACCCGAGCCATTACACAAATCATTTACCATTAAATATAATTTATAATTAGATGTTATATTTTTGTAGTTCCACAGTTCATCCAAAATATTTTAGGTTTTTTAATTTTAAAATAATTAACTATGTTTTTTGTACTACTTTCACAAGCATTGTACCAATATTTTGTATGATTTTAAGATAAAATGCCATCACTAAATATTTAAAGCATAATTATATCGTAAAATAATTTTATTCATATGATAAATAACCATTTATAATATAATATTAATTATTTTTACAAAAATTAATATATATTAGAAATTTTAATTTAAAGTGTGTAACATTTTTTAGTTTTCTTAACATAAAATAATATAAATATATTTTTGAAAGGAAAATGGATCCAAAATTAAATATATTTGAATTAAATATTATTATCTTCTAATTTATCACATAAAATAAAAGAAATTCATGTTTAACATATATTGTTTATATATTATGACATTATTAATATAGATAATTACTCGATTTACCCATTATCATAGTGAAAAATATTTAAGATTAATATTATTCATGGTGATTAAAAATAATATATATCTATTCAAAAAATAAGAAAATCATGATTCCAAATATGTAATAAAATTTTCATAATTCAATTTATAGGTTTTCAAGAAATAATATTTAATATAAATATATAAATCCATCGAAAAATAGTTTTTAAAAAATGACTTTTTAAACATTAAAATGAACTTATAAAAATATAAATTATAACTTTGATTACTATATAATTATTTGGATAATGTTTAATAAAGTAGATTTTATGTTAATTTAAAACCAAATCCAAAATAATATGGAATATTAAAATTACATCATTTAATGAAATAAAATGACTTTGTTACAAATATCATTATTTTTCACTATTCACTGAACAATAAGTTTTTAATGAATACAATCCAGATATTCTCGATATGCTTATTTTTACATGATTATTTAATAAATTATATTAATTTATCAAAATATTAATTCTTAAAATGGTATGTATTATTTATAATTTCCACACACAAAATGAAATAAAATGGTGTTTGAAGAAATCATATTTTAAAAGAATAAAATGTTGTTAAATAATATTTATTACATATATTTTATGAATTAAAATATATATTTTTGTTTAATGAAAAATTATGATTTTTTCCATTATATTGATATTCCAATTTATATATCCAATTTAATTTGATGGTAATAATTTTTAAATTAATGAAATGATATTTTTATAATAGATCACATTTCTGTTAAAGCTTAGTGTTTCAGGTTGTGAAAGATATTGATTATAGTATTATAATAAACTAATTTTTTTTATTCCATACATGTGGTGTTTAATATTTCTTGGATTTTATAAAGGTTTAGATTATAACTACAGTTATTTATAATTATTATTGGAGAATTCAGATGTTCCCCTGTATTTTTTTGGAATGTTAAATAAAAATTATAAAATATGATGAAATGTATCCCTTATAGTTGAAAATATACTTCTAAAAGAAGTGTTTCCAAACTATGGATGTGAGTGGAAACTATTACGATTTCTAATATGGGTTATTCATATACTTAATTATAAAACATAATTAACCCCTCTGTTTCCTTAAAGATGTAATTTATAGTTGGTATATTAAATTCAGACATTGAATTACTTTTAGTACTCTTGGAATCACTAGTTTCCCAAAAGATATGAAACCCGTGCGTTTTGTGATGATATCAACCAAAATTAGTAATGTCCCAAATAATTATATGAGTAGAGTATATTAAGTTTCCATTAATTCTTTCTTGTTACCTTCCTACTATTGATTTTGAGTTATCTTTTTTATTTGGATTTCATTTATGATTTCAAGGAATCATTTTAAGTATGTTCATATTCATCACTTCATGATATTGATTCCCAAATGTGTTTCATTTTTATTAAATTTATGGTTTTGATGTGGTCTTGGGTGATGTAAAACTATTGAAAATATTTCAGTGATGACACATTTTATTAATTGCTTTACATTGGTGGATTATGGTAGGCGTTGTGACTCATGGAGTTGGTGATCGAACTAGTATCACTTACAATGTGGATGATCTTTCATGCGCCTCATGATTTTTGAATTTAAAGACATGTTAAGTGTATATTTTAAAATTAATTTTCCAATATGGTTGTGTAGATATAATTTTATCCCATTATCTTATGTTTTATAAAAATAATTTGATTATACATATACTATTAGGGTAACTGGTTACTCTATAATTTAGATATATATGGTTTTATAGGCTGATAGAGTGTAAGGACTCTCAACATAGGTGATATTGAAACTCAGTGATAGTCACCAGCCTCTAGTCTATTGGATTTTTTTTTAGTGGGAAAATATTCTTACTCCTGACCCATGAAAAGTTCCATTTGTTTGGGACATGTAGGGATGATATATTTATCAAGGAATCATTGGATCATCGAATACATAAAGAGGTCATGTTACCAACAAAATATAAACTATGAAACATAATATTCTCTATTGGTATTAACTAATAAAAATAATATAATGACCTAGTTATATATCTTAGAAATCCAATCATCCTATTCTAACTCTATATAAAGTCTCCCATGATAGATATTATAATAATAACGGTATCCTCTTCTAAGTTAAATCAATTAAAAAAGATGAGAAATATAAAATATTCCAAGGAAATATGTTAATACCCTAATTTTTTCCCAAATATAAATGAGAGTGATTCATAATATCTATTTTTCATCTAAATACTATTGGATGAGGAAACACATGAGTAAAATATTCACTTGAGTTTTATACAAATAAAGAGTTTTAGTTTATAACAAAGTATTTTCATTTATTACACCTTCTATAAATAATATTCTACCACGATAAAATAATAAAAATTGTATATTTAATATACTATGATAATATTATGTTAATTGAATATCCTATATACATGTTTTATTTCATTAAATAGAAAACTAAACAATTGTTCATGTGTATAATACAATACCACCTCATGAATCTATGTAATTATTTCTTTATTGCCTCAACTTATATCAGGATGTAATGATTGATTTAATATATATATATATATATGATATTTATGTCATATTTAAAATTATAAAAATATGTTATACCATTTAATTTCACACCATTCCATTCATTTAAAAATGATAACATCATTCGTGCATACGTGTGGAATTCCATCTCAAAAGAGTGATGTGATTTTTTTCATCAACAAATAACATAGTCGAGTATCATCAAAACATTAAACGTTATTCTAATATAGATATTAAATGAATATAAAAATGAAATAAATAAAATAAAAAGAATAATAAATAAGAAAATTCTTGATAAAGATGTAAATAATTAATATAACTTTATTATTCATGAATATAAGTAATTCTTGTGATGAGTCAGACTCAAGGTTTGTGAATTTCCCTTAAAAAATCTTTTTTAAATATTACCATAATACTCTTTTTCTTCCATCTATCTATTCATTAAATTTTTATATTGATGTAAATATATTAAAATGAATGAATTAAAATGGAAATTTTATGTTTATTTAAGCTTTATTTTCAATATTTCCCAAAACATTAATTTTTTATGTATGTTATATGGAAAATTTTAATTTTCTTTTAAAAAATAAATAATCCATTTTTACGAGTATGAGATAATGAATTTTCACACCACTGAAACAATTATTTTATATATGAGTTCATTTATAATAATTCATGTTATCTTCGAAGAAAAAAATTTGTTCTCTATGTTTTTTTATTTTTTAAAAGAGATTTAATATTGAATTGATGTTTCTATATATGTACATGTTTTCTAATTAGTGTAAAGAATAATTTTAACATTGTAATTTTTTTAATTGAAATATTTTATCATTTATAACAATGATATTGTTCTTTGTTATTTTTTGATAGTTTTTTGTTTCTTTATGATCTATGGATTAGTGTTTCTTTATAAACCATAAATAAATGGTTTTTTATAATCCATGTACAAGTGGGTACGTTATATTCCTATAATAAATTTGGTACTGAAGTCAACCATATTGTATATTTCATTTTAAAGAGTGATATTTAAAATTATATATTATGTTACCTAACGTAATTATCTATTATTGTTTTTGTTTTTTTATAAAAATATCATGATTTAATAAGGTATAGTGATAGTCTTCAGTTTAAAAGGTTATATATGATAATTAATATAGCTGGAAAATATAAATTTGTGAAAATATTTTATGTGTTTTCAAATAAATCAATGAAACCATTATAGTTTCATTTTATTTAATAATTTTATGATATCATTTATGAAATGGATTGGGTAATATAGTTTATTTACTATGTAATAGAATGGTTATTTTGATCCCAGATATTATTTTGGGAATGTAAAAATTTTATAACTATTCATGAACTAAGTATATTCTTTCATATATCAATTATATCCTTTTACTAAGCATTTTATTCTCATCCCTCATTTTGAAAATATTCTAAGAGTGTTTAAGTAAGGGTAAAAAATTAACAAATAATTTTTAAATTCATTAAAATTATTCATGAATATGGGTTATGTTTAATTTTTAATTGATTTGGTTGTGGCAAACTGGAAACTCAGTATGTTTCAACATTGTAAAATATGGGTTTTTATGTATGATTTATGACCTAATTATACGAAAATATATACCTAAAAGATCATTAGTAACAAATTAATGTGAAATTTTTTTCTAAAGTCACTAGAATGTGTATTGTTTATGTACAGTTCTTTGCAATTAGAATCAGATAAATGTTTAAATAATATTATTTTTTGGGTAAATTAATTTAATCATCTTCAAGAGATTATAGATTAATGTTATAATTATATAAAATTTTATGATTACCATGATTCAATATTTCATCTATTTCAATTTGGAATGTTTTTATACACATAAAATATTGAATCTTATATTGTATGTCACAATTTGGAAATAACGTTATGAGTTAGTAATATTAAGGGTCAGAATTATAATATAGTTGTTTTTTAAAATGATGGATTATTTGAGATAGGATATAATTGTTGGTGGTGTCCAAAAGAAAGAGAACCAATTTCATTATAGAGGAAAAATTCTTGTATTTAATTATTACATAAAATAAAAATCTCTAACATTTAGTCATTTATCTATCCCAGTAATAATTGAATGATGGTTTATTTTAATGGAGATAAAATCTAGTGTCATTGGTTGTTCGGAGTAGTAAAATTAACTATTTTGAATTATCATTGTAATGATGATGTTGACCAGTGGTGGTCAACATTTAAGAATATTGTAGAAATATATTATATTTATTCTATATAATGATATGAATTTAAGAGTATTTTAACAGAGAAATATTTTTCTAAATCAATTTGAATTAGGATGGGAAAAAAAGTTATTGAATTGAGATAAAAGAAATATGATATTGTGGACATGTATGAAGAAAAATTACATGATTATCATGGTAGATCCCAAATTTTATTTAGGATATGGATATTAAAACTATTCAATTTTACTAAGAATATGAAATAATATATCAAATGTAATTATCTTCAAAAGAATTAAAAATTTATGAGAAACTTGATCATTATGATCATTTAAAAAATAAGTTTTACTCATGATCTTGTATTCATAGAAAATAATAAAAAATAGGTCTATGTGTAATGAAATAGGAAATAATATTTAAACAATATAGATTTAGAAAACAATTTTTATAGTTTATGATTAGTGTGGTTAAATTTACTATGGATAATGTCTTATAAAATATAGGAAGATCTTATAATGTGGTTAGTAACATAATATGGTTTGTGAATTTAGTAAAAATAATAATAGAAAATCCAATAATGGGGAAATACATAACCGACCACTAGTAAGATATTTTAATTATAATTAGTAGGGTAGTTATTAAATTTTGTGTACTAGGATAGTTACTCTGGATTTAATGAAACCATATTTAAAGTAAAAATTCTTGGGAAATTATTTTCTAATTTTGTGGTGGATGTTGGGCCATCTAGTTATGTTATGATAGGTACATTAATTCTTTTATCAAAATATTCAAATAAAATGTTTGGATTCAGATGTTCAATTAATTATATGAAAAAAATGATACATGTTAAATGGAAATATCATCTCATGAAATGAACATATAAATTTTGTAAAAAAACTTAGGTGGAGATATTCTTAAAACCTAGATTTATAGGAATAGTTCTATTACTATTAGATGGATGGTCATTCCTATAAATAAAGTTGAACAACCCATAGTGGGGATTTATGTTATTATTTTTTTATTGGATTTTGATTTATAATACTAAGATATATTATAAAGCGATATATGTAATATTATATGATATCATACCTTTTATAATATATTATAAAGGAGAGGTATTTATTAGTGATGGAAGAAAGATTTATCTTGATAATGATGTTGATTAGAAAAAATCTATTCTAATAAGTTATGTTACAATAATGAATGATAAGCAGATGTATTTACTAATGATTTACCAAGTTTTATTCTTGAAATGGAGGTTGTGTTTAATGTTGACTAGGTGACTAATGATAATTTTATTTCAAAATCCTCATGTCAAATAGATTAGGTAGAACATGAATAATTAGAAAATATTTTTCTTGAATATATTAATAATGGATTAATTCATCCTTATACTTAAACATTGGATTCCCCTATTTTATATAATAAAATATAATATTGTGGGAGGATGATTTTCATTGAGAGTAAATATTAGAATAACATCATTTTTAAGAACAAGTATCCTTTGACTCATATTGAATATTTTTTTTACAGGTTACAGGGAGATTTCTATTCATTTAAGATTGTTATGAGGCAAAGATTCTATCAATTTTAGGTGAAGTGGGATGAAATCCTAGGAACCATATTTCATACAAGATAGATACATATTATATTTTTTTGTGACCTTTGGGTTTTCTAATACAATATATATATTTATGAATATTTTGAATATAGTTTTCCTTGAATATTTAGTTTTTGTTTATTTTTTTAAATACTATATTATTATATTCTAAAATTCATAATGATCTTTAAAGACACCTAAGGATTTGATTTTTCAAACCTTGTAGGAAAATAAATTAAATGGAAAATTTAGTAACTGTGAATTTTGGTTTTAAAATATTTTTTTATTTTAGTATATTATTTTTAAATATAGAATATCCATAGAACCATATATAACTAAATTTTATGAAGAGTAGAATAGTATAAAAAATTCATATAGATTTGTATTTTTTTTATTAAGGTGTTTACAACTAGAAAGTTATTGAACATTTACATTAGTTGTCTACATATCTGAGTAAGGTAACTCAAACAATGAGTTAAATGCATATGGGAAAAAGAATGTGAAGATTGTTTTCAAGAACTTGAATGAAGATTTGGGATTGATTTAATTCTTCCCTTAACCTAAAAAAATTGTGATTTTTCATCTATAACGATTCTTCTTTGAATGGTATTAGATGTTTCCTAATGAAAAATGATTATATAATTGTTATTTGTCCATGGAAATTGGTAACTCATGATTCCTGTTATCTTAATAATAATCTAGATATAATCATTATTTTTTCCTATAAATTTTGATGAAATATTTTATATTTTATAAAATGTGAAATATATGATGATCACAGTCATTAAAGTATATATTCACCCAAAAAAGTTGATCAAGAGGTATAGAATATAGATGGAACTTATTATGGATTATTGATCAACAATTGACTATAATCATGGAAAATAAAACAATTTATTAAATGATTGGAGTTATAAAATTAATTCTACATTAACTATGAAATATTGGTAATATTACCCCTTAGTTAACAACATGACGAATTTTGACATGGATATTGTGTATATAGAATCATTTTATGTTTTTTATGTATTACTATAATATTATTTGTCAGAAATATCTAAGAAATCTTCGAAGGGGATCATGTTTTATATGAAAAAAGAAATATAGACTATGAAGGATAAGTTAAAATATTTTAATTTTTATGAATAAGGTTTTATCAGACATAGAATAGGAATATGTGTTCCATGTGATTCTTAAATAAAGATAGAATTGTTGCGGTAATCTCATATATCTTTATTTTTCATTAATTGTAGTAGCACTAAGCTTTATATTAACCCTGAGGATTATTAATAATGGAATGGAATAAAAAGTGATATTATTTTCTTTAGGGTGAATGCTATTAATTTTCCACAGTATGGAGATAAACATAAATTATCGAAGGGGATGATTCAAAATTTTCCAATATGAAAGTGGAAATAAGAAAATATATCCATAAATTTGATAGTGTGATTACCAACTAAATTCCAATGTAATAATTTGATTTGGTTTATTATTAATAGAGTAATTGAATGTTAAAAATTATTTACCATTCTAGGTACTCTGTCCTTAGA
This sequence comes from Viscum album, assembly GCA_963277665.1. NCBI lineage: Eukaryota > Viridiplantae > Streptophyta > Magnoliopsida > Santalales > Viscaceae > Viscum > Viscum album. The sequence goes on from OY728142.1 coordinate 1,699,838,494, forward strand.
TGAAAATTCTTGACTTCACATGAAGGAGATAGTAAGGTTACATGGAGTTACTCTCTCAACTGAATCTTACCATGATCACATGTTTAATTCAAAATTTTTAAAAGGAATTAAAAAGTAATTTAATGCATATGTAAATTTCATCGCATCATTTTATCTTTAATCTAATGGATAGTTTGAGAAAATTATTTAGACCTTGTAATACATCCTTTATTCTTGTTCAATGGATGTCTTGGTATGTTATCATAAAAAAATCAGTAGACATATTTTCTTATAATAAAATTTTCCACTATAGTATACATATTTCACCTTTTGAGGAAATATATAGAAAGATGTAGTGCACCATGTTTGAGGTATGTAGCCTTTGATAATGCATTTTTATGTGTTTAAAGTGCATGAGATGAGTTGGAAAGAGGATGGGAGAGTTTGGAATTGTTTTGGATGAGTTTGGAGGCTTTTAAATGGGTTCATGGTTTGAGAACAGTAAAGGAAAACCATGATGATGTTCCATGAAACCTTGCAGGAGGAGATAGTTGGCTACATACAACCTACGCACGGTTTTCCAAACCGTGTGAGGGAACAGTGCGGACCCTTGCTCTCTAGGAAGTAGTGTGCGCACGGGTTTGCAAACGGTGTGGCCACATAAAGATTGAGTTTTTATATCCGGAATCCCTTGGGCTTGACCTAAAACACTCGAATTTTCCTCCCAATCATGCCTCACTCGGGATTTCTATTTCTCAGTGGTTTGATGGGATCTCCCACTCGGTTTGGACAGATTTTGAAGAGGTTTCTTGGTGGTTTGAAGGTGGTTTCTCTTAGGTAAGACTATCCTCTTGGTTTCATTGTGTTTTCCTCTAGATCTACATCCCTCTCATTCTTGGTTTTCTAGATCAACAAATGTTTTCTGTAGATATAGGGTTGGGGTTTCCTTCGATTTTAATATTAAGGCTTGTGGATGTTAGGGGCAGTGATCCAGAGTGCTTTCGGTGGTGTGTTCGACGGAATTGAGGCACGGTTGTTCATGGGTCGATTTCTCGGGAACCCTAATTGTAGGTGATTTCTCTCTCAACTCCACTTCATTAGACCTAGTGGCTATTTGTTACAATTAATTGTTGTGCTGAAAATTAATTATGAATTGTTATGAAAAATTGTATGGAAATCCATTTGGGGATTTTTGGGGAAAAGGGGGGTTTATGGTGAAATGCTTTTTGGTTGTAGATTTTAAAATGGATATTTTAAATAGGAATTCCATGGTTGATTTGTGAAAATTGTTGATGGAAAAAGGTTTTCAATAATGTGTTTGTTTTATTGAAATATGGATTGGCATGGAAAAAGATTTTCAATAAATGGGTGATTTATTGATGTGAATTGATATTCAATGGAATTTGTTGATTTCATGTTGTTGAGACCTTGATGGGTTATATGCTTGGTTGTGATTTGTTGAAATGTTGTGTGGATTAGGGAGGGAAGTCTCATTATAAATGGTGATGGATAGTGGTCGGAATAACCACCATATAGTAGTGGTTGGGAAGTACCGCATGTTGTGAATGGGTGAATGGGTTGGGCGGAAGTCCCATAGTTTTGGTTGTTTTGGTGTGAATGGGTGAGCAGGTTGGTTGGAAGTCCCACCGTTTGGTTGTTTTTTGTGCATTTCTTTGAAAGTTGGAACTTGTTGTACTAGTGAGTAAATGATGAAATAACTTATGGCATGTTGGGTTGGCTTTCCCTTGGTTTCTTGGTTTGGGTGTGATGGCTTGGTAAGGGAACGTTTGGCTTATTAAAATGGTTTCACTTGTGATTATTTTATATAAATTATTTTATATTAATGTGCTAACCGTTTTAACCTAGTGGCGTGTATAGGGAATTCATTTGTGGAAATCCTACATATTTCTAGTACTCACCCTCTACTTTGTCATGTTGGTGTCTTTACAGATGTTTTGTACCATGACGTGGGAAAAGGTAAGGCAACTCCCTCCTATAGTGGTTCATCGTGATGTCTTGGTGGAGCTTTGATCATGGAGCTTTGTGTGGAGTAGTGGGTTTGTCATGGCTCGTAGAGTTGGTTGTTTGTTTCCGCTTATACTCTGATGTGGTGTAGACATGTCTACTTGAATTGGTTTTGAGTTAGATTATGGTGCAATTTGGTTGTATTTTGAGAACTTATGTTGGAATGTTTTAATGAAATCCATCATATAGTGGTTGTAAATGGGTGGTTTGGTTGGTTTTGTCTTAAGGAGAAGTCATTCCCCAATTTGATTTTGAAGCCCTCGGCACTTATTTCCAGCCTTTGGCATCTTGGGAACGTCTCTTAAGGCCATGTAGCCCTCACCGCCACCTCAAGACAATGAGTTAGGGGCGAGGTGTTACAAATGGTATCATCTTGTTCAGTCTTTTGGAGTTGATTCTTGGTTTTGGAGTTGACCTCCATTATGGTATATTCCATGAATTTGGATGGTAAAAATGCGTCAGAATGTCAAAATTTGGAATGTATAGCATAAAACGATGTATCTATCCCTTTTATGGTGAAATTCATGTTACTAGGGAGTTGGGTACATAAGTGCTGTGGTGACACATATAAACATTTGAAATCTCATTGTCGTGGGTGTAGCGAACGAGATGAGCATTACATGAATGGTAGAAATGACTTCCCTATAGGATTCATATTTCATTGGGGTATAATGATTTATGATGTGATACGAATGTCTAAAATTTTAATGTGAATAAATTTGTATTTTGAAAATGGTTTGGTTTTCAAAATGGTAAAACATGGAAAATGTGAACTCGTGGAAAGACTTGTAAGATAGTGTTGTGTAATGTGATTTGAAATGGGATTTTGTGATGTCTACTGAAGTGAGACTCATGGTTGTTTGTTTTCTGTTGATTGAAATGGCATCGAGTAGGCGTCGTAGAGACCAACCGGAGGAGGCTGCTGAGAATGTGGTAGCACATGAGCCTCAGGTGAACTAGAAGCTAGTGCAATGCATAGTGCAAGACTTCAAAGCTGTGGAAAGTGGAAATAAAAAAGATGAACCAAGATATTTGGATCATGCAGTTCAGTTTCAAAAGCAGAATCCACCCATCTTTAGGGGTGATTCCGAGCCATAGAAGGAAGAAGAATGGTTGAATATAATGAACATGATCTTCGAGTTATTGGGAACACTGGTAGAGTTAAAAGTGATGTTGGCCAAGTATATGTTGGAAGATATTGCCCTTTAATGGTGGGGGTTGGTATTCCAAGAGGGGACGAACCAACATATGATGTGGGAAGGCTTTGAAGAATTTTTTAATAAATAATTCTACCCACGTATGTTCATAATTCATCATATAACTGATTTATTTAGTTTAATGAAAGATCTTTTGTCTGTAACGGAGTATGTATCTAATTTTATGAATTTAGTGAGGGATTCACCTAAAGTGGACGGTAGCAAGTCGTTGAATGCAAAGATCTTGGAAGCTGGGTTTCGGAAAGAAATCCATTCAAAGATAACAGTACTGGGTATAAATGATTTCACAAAGATGGTGAATAAAGCCTCAGTGGTTGAGCAAGATCTATTGGGTGCTCAGGGCGGAGGAAGCATGGTGGTACTCATGGATAATAGTGGGAAATCTGACACATGGTTCAAGCGGAGAAGGGACACTTATTCCCAGGGTGGGAGTATGACATATAATGTGATGGCAGGATCAGTGAATCTTCTTCCAAATCCCCAGAGAAATTCGGGATTTTTTTAGTGTGGTTCGACGAGCCACTTCAAGCAAGATTGTACATCACAACCTCAAGTATTTCATAATTGTAAGCAAATGGGGAATCTGCAGTTTTATTGTCGGAATGATACAACGTCGGTTGCGCATGATACTTCTCAGGGATCGTAGACGTCATATGCTTCGATGGGATGGGGGCATCATCATACCCCTCTGCAGTAGGTTAATGTGGGTCATGGTGATTCTCAGAATACCATGACATCACAATACAACAATAAAGATCATATTGTGGCAAGTAAATGTCTGTTTGGAGCTGAGAAGGTTGTAGTGGATGATCAGTCGGGACCATCCACGGTGCGAGGTACTATTCTGTTAAATTCTACCTTGATGCAAGTTATATTTGATACGAGTGATTAAAACTCTTTTATTTCTACATGTTTGGTTGATTTTCTGGGTTTATGTGTAGAAATGATGCCCTCAGTTTTAAAACATCAAACTCCTCTGGGTCGAAGAGAGTGGCGAGCCATTCTGTGTAGAGCATGTGGTATCGTTGTGGGAGAAGTGGAGCTAGTGTGGAATTTCACAATGCTTGAGGTGGATGGGTATGATGTAATGCTGGGAATGGATTGGCTGGTGTCATTTAAGGCCCACATTGATTGTGATGTGCGAATAATGGATTTTACGACAAACGATGGTGTTAGACACCTCTTTAAAGGAAAGATTCATGAAAGGCGGGGTGAAATGAGTTTTTTGGCACCATCAGTGGGTATGTTATCGTATTAGTTAGTAGTTTTGTCATTTTCATCGATAGAGGGGGTTGTGAAGAGCGTTCTTCCGGTAGTGGTAGATCAGTTCATGGATGTTTTTCCTAAAGAATTCTATGGGTTACCTCTTGTAAGAGAAGTGGGGTTTACAATTTATCTCCTTCTAGGGACCAGTCCAATCCCACTTTTTTCTTATTGGATGCAAATAACTAAATTACGGGAATTGAAAGTCCAGTTGGAAGAGTTAGAAAGAAAAGGGTTTATCTGGCCAAGAATGTCTCTATGGGCAGCGCTGATGTTGTTTGTGAAAAAGGCAGATTGAACATTGAGATTCGATGTTTATTATCGTAGACTTAACCAAGTTACGTTAAAGAACATATATCCACTTCCATGAATTGAAGATTTGTTTGACCAGTTGAGGGGATCCCAGTTGTTATCCAAGATCGACCTGAGTTCAGGATATCATCAATTACGTGTGAGGAAGGACGATATTTCAAAAACAGCTTTCTGAAGTAGATATGGACATTATGAATATCTGGTCATTCCCATTGTTCAAATGAATGGGCTACTGTTGTTCATGGAATTGATGAATTGGGTATTTTAGAGATATCTAGATTCATTTGTGGTGCTTTTTGTAGATGATATTCTGGTGTATTCAAAGACAAGGGTGGAACATGAGCAGCACTTAGTGATAGTGTTGGGGACCTTGAGGGATCATTATTTGTATTCCATATTGTGAAAGTGTGACTTTTGGATACAAGAAGATCATTTTCATGGCCATGTGATTTCTGAAAGGTTCATTTTAGTGGATCCAGAAAAGATAGAGGCTATGATCTCATGGCAATAGCCATAGAAATTTTTTGAGATATAGAGTTTCCTTGGTCTAGCTGGGTATTATCGGTGTTTTGTTTGTAATTATCAAGTTTTTGAGATACGAAGTTTCTATTCTAGTGTAATGAACAGTGTAAGAAGTGTTTTGAAGAGCTAAAGCGTCGTCTTACATCAGCACCTATCTTGGTTTTTCCATAACCGGGAAAAGTGTACGTGGTGTATTGTGATGCATCGGGATCAGGGTTGGGGTGCGTTCTCATGAAAGGAAATCATGTGTTTACATATGGCTCATGGTAGTTGAGGGTGTATGAGACGAACTACCCAACTCATGATTTGGAGTTGGCAGTAGTGCTCCATGCTTCGAAAGTGTGGCGTCATTATCTCTTCGGTGATAAATTCAAGGTATATACATATCATAAGAGCTTGAAGCATATTTTCTCACAAGTGGATTTGAACATGAGGCGAAGGAGATGGATGGAATATCTCCAAATGTTTGATTTTGTCTTAATTTACACCTCAGGTAAGGGAAATTTGGAGGCGGATGCATTAAGTAGAAAATCATATGGTCAGATGGTGGAATAGGCATCAGTCCAGTGGCAGTTGATGTCGGTTATAGTTGATATGCAGTTGGAATGTGAGGACCAGGGCGATAGAGCGGTCTTCTTTCCAGTTTTCTTGATTCTTGACTTGGTTGGCTTGGTTTGAGAGGCACAGATATCTTATTCTGAGTGTTTGACCATGGCCTCAAGACTCAATGGTGGGGAGACCATTGAGGGTTGGAAACTTAATGGAGATTCAGTTTTTTGTTTTCTGAATCAGATGGTTGTACCTGTTGATTTTCAAAAAGATCTTCTCCGGGAGTATCATCATTCCAAGTGGGCTGTTCATCCATGAATTCAAAAAATGTATAAAGCATTGAAAGCATAGTTTTTCTGGGCTGGTATGAAAAGAAGAGTGGCTGAGTCTGTATCGAGATTCTTGACATGTCATCAGGTCAAGGAAGAACATTAGAGGCCAACAGGAATGTTGCAGTCATTACCAATCCATGTTTGGAAGTGGGAGAAAACAGCGATGGATTTTGTCATAGGTCTCCCAAGAATGGTCAGAATGCACGATGCCATTTGGGTGATAGTGGATCGGCTAGTGAAGTCGGCCCATTTCATCGTGATTCGTGAATCTCATACGGTAAAGGATATGTCCAAAATCTATACCTGGGAGGTGATAAAGTGGAATGGTGTTGGAGTTTCAATCGTATCCGATAGAGATCCGAGGTTTACATCTCGTTTCTGTAAATCCTTACAGCAAGACCTTCAGACAAAGTTGACCATGAGTACGGCGTATCACCCTCAGACGGATGGTCAATTTGAGAAGACGGTACAAACTCTGGAGGATATGTTGCGGGTTTTTGTGATGGATTTTGGTGGCTCGTCGGAGGATCACATGTCGTTGGTAGTGTTTTCATTCAATAATAGTTATCGTTAATTCATACATATGGCTCTGTTTGAAGCGTTGTATGGGTGGTCGTGTCATTATCTACTATGTTGGGTAGAAATGAGTGAGTCCTCGATGGTTGGACTGAGCCTTGTCTAGGAGACTACGGAGAAAATCAAGTTGATCAGAAAGAGAATGGAGACGGATCATATCCTTCATAAATTGTATGTGGATCATCATCGACGGTCTTTGTCGTTAGAGGTGGGTAGTCATGTTTTCTTGAGGATATCTCCTAGGTTGGGACATCATCAGTTTGGGAAGTAGGGAAAGTTTTCTCTGAGGTATATTGGGCCTTTTGATATTATTGAGCGGGTTGGTGAGGTGGATTATCATTTGGCTTCACCACCTAGGTTTAGTGCGTTGTGCAATGTGTTTCATGTGTCGTAGTTGAAAAAGTATCAGCTGGATCAGGACCATGTGATTCAATGGGAAAATTGGAACCAGAATCGGATGCTTCTTTGGTACATGTTCCAGTGCAGGTTATGGATAGGCAGTTGAAAGTATTGCATGGTAAAAGCATCAGTTTAGTTAGTGTTGTGTGGTAACATGGTTAGATTCAAGAGGAGACTTGGGAGCCGTAGAAAGAAATGATTGAGCAATGGCCCGAGACCTTTTTCCAAAAGGTGGTTTCACTACATTCCGAGGACAGAAATTCCAATGTAGGGGAGAATTAAATACCCCGTTTTGAGGTATGTAGTCTTTGGTTAGGCATTTTTATGTTTTTAAAGTGTATGGGATGAGTTGGGAAGAGGTTGGGAAAGTTTGGAATGGTTTTGGATGAGTTTTGAGGCTTTTAAATGGGTGCATAGTTTGAGCACGGTTATGGTTAATTGTGCGGATGTTCCTAGAAACCATGAAGAAGGAGACAGTAGGATTTTCATGGCCTGTGCATGGTTTTCATAACTGTGCAAGGAAATCGTGCGGACCCTTGATCTCTAGGCAGTAGCGTGCACAGGGTTTAGAGCACAATTTTCCAAACCGTGTGGGCTAAATGTGCAGCCACATAAAGTTGGGGTTTTTAAGTCCGGGCTCCCTCAGGCTTGACATAATACACTCCAATAATTCTCCCACTGGATCCTCTCAGGATATTTCAGGTTCTCAAGGGTTGTAGGGGCTCTCCCACTCAGTTTGGTAGGATTTTGAAGAGGTTTCTTGGCGGTTTGATGGTGGTTTTTCCCGGGTAATTCTCTTCTCTTGGTTTCATTGTGTTTTTCTATATATCTACATCCATGTCTGTCTTGGTTTTATATATCTACACTTGTTTTGTGTAGATATAGGGTTTGGTTGCCTTCGATGTTAATATTACAGCTTGTGGATGTTAGGGTAAGGGATCTAGAAAGGTTTCGTTGGTTCGTTCACCGGAATTGCGGTGTAGTTGTTCGTGGGTCAATTTCTCAGCAACCCTAAAGGTAGGTGGCTTCTCTCTCGACTCCACATGGTTAGAACTAGTGGTTTTTTGTTACATTTAATTTTTGTTCTGAAAACTAATTGTGAATTATTATGCTAAATTGGTTGGAAATCCTTTTGGGGATTTTTGGGGAAAATGGTGTTTTATAGTGAAATGATTTTTGGTCGTGGATTTTAAAATGGAGATTTTAAAATGGAATTCTATTGTTGATTTGTGAAAATGATTGATGGAAAAGGGTTTTCAATAAAGTGTTTGTTTTATTTAAATGTGGTTTGGCATGGAAATTTTTTTTCAATAAATTGGTGATTTATGGATGTGGAGTGATATGTAATGGAATTGGTTGATTGCATGTTGTTGTGACCAATATGGGTTTTATGATTTTTTTGATTTGTTGAAATGATGTGTGGAAGTGGGCGGGAAGTCTCACTATAAAAGCTAAGTGATAGTGGTTGGAAGAACCACCATATGATAGTGGTTGGGAAGCTCCACTAGTTGTGAATGGGTGAACGGGTTGGGCGGAAGTCCCACCATTTTGGTTGTTTTGGTGTGTTTGGTTCAATGGGTTGGGAGGAATTCCCACCATTTGGTTGTTTGTTGAGCATTTCATTGCAAGTTGTAACATGTTGTACCAGTGTGTAAATGATGAAATTGATTGTGGCATATTGGGTTGGCTTTCCCTTGGTTTCTTGGTTTAGGTGTGATGGCTTGGTAAGGGCATGTTTGGATTATGGAAATGGTTGAACTTGTTATTATTTTATATATTTTATTTTATATAAATGTGCTAACGGTTTTATCATATTGGTGTGTGTAGGGAATTAATTTGGGGAAATCTTACTGTGTTTTAGTACTAAACCCTTTCTTTGGCATGTAGGTGTATTTCCAGATGTTGTATACCGGGATGTGGGAAAAGGTTAGTCATCTCCCTCCTATAGTGGTGCATCATGATGTCTTGGTGGAGCATGGAGCTTGGTGTAGAGCTGTGGGATTATCATGGCTCATAGAGTTGGTTGTTGGTTTCCACTTTTACTCTGATGTGGTGTAGACATGTCTGTTTGAATTGGGTTTGGGTGGGATTGTGGTGCAATTTGGTTGTATTTTGGGAATTTATGTTGGAATTTTTTATTGAGATGCATCATATAGTGGTGGTTAATGGATGGTTTCATTGGTTTTGTCTTAACATGAAATCATTCCCCAATTTGATCTTTAACACCTCGTCATTTATTGCCAGCCATTAGCATCTTGGGAAGGCCGCTTAAATAGAAGTAACCCTCACCACTTTCTCAATCCAATGAGGTAGGGGAAGGGTGTTACAAAAGAGGCATCATACACTAGAATTTATGAATGACGTAGGATAAATAACGTTAACGGGACCAGAGTTGGTATGGGAAATAGTTGAGAATTTAAAGATGATTGAAAAAATTTAAATATGGATCTAATAATGAAGAAACATTATATGGATAACTGGAGGAAATATCATTCATTCTTTGTTGGAGATGATGTTTTTTATAAATAATCTATATAGAAAATTATTATGAGTTCGGTTAAATAAGGTAAAATATGTATGCAGTTCATTAGAACATATGATATCCTATAGAAGTATTTACCAGTTTACTTCTATGTGTCCTTATATTTGATTTTATCTCAGTTTAATAATATATTTCATGTTATAATGTTTTCAAAATATGATTCATATTCATCATAGGTTCTGAGCCCTAAAGTAGTAAAATTGGACGATAACCATTACAACTAGAAGTAACCATTTTATATTCATGAAAAAAGAGATAATGTTCTGTGGAATAATTTAATTAATAATTTTATGTTCTTATGAAAAAACATATGGATGAATAAGAAACATGTGAATCTGAAAATGCAATTATATAAAAATATCCCCAATTTTTTAAGTGATGGATAACGTTACAAGAACACAATTTAAAAAATAGTGTAATAATCTTATAAAAAAATTTATTATACAATACATTATTTTCAAATTTATTATTATTCATCAAATAAATTATTATATTCCTTATAAAATATATTAATTAATTGTTTAAATCAAAAAAAGAAATAGCTTTATTTAACTCCATTCTGATTAGGTTTTTTATAAAATATCAATTTTAAAATAGTACAATTTTAATTTGAAAAAAAGAATTTGATTTTATAATTAACCATTTAAATATTATGTTAACATTGGATTATTATAAATACTTTTTAAAAAATTTCATTTTTCACAGAATAGTGAAAAATGATTACATTTATTAAAGACTATATTTTATTATAACTTACTTATATAGTCAAATTAAAGTGTGTGTTAGATATAAAATTTCATTAGTTTATTATAATTAGATATTACTTAATTACAGTCTTTGAAATAGTTTTATTGTTTGATTTTGTATGAAAATATTTTATATAATTAAAAATACATTTCTATTAAAAATATTTTTTCGTCACGTTTTGTGGGATAAATTTAAAACTAAATTATATCTCTTATTTTTTTAATCATAAAAATTTAATTTCAAATTTAGAATTATTTGGTCTAAATTTTTAAATTCACCCTTTAATTTTTACTCTTTATGAATAGTAATCATATAATATTTTTACCATTATTAAAGTAATGTGGTTAGTTAACATTGAAAATAACCTCTCAAGGACTATAAAGTTACCAAAAACATGCCTTAATTTTATTAGATGAGTATATTTCGTCTTTAATAATAAAAAATTTGAATATATGACATTTTTCCCTATGTATATCATTTTACCATTATAGTATTTTTTATTGAAAAGTGAAAAATATCACTCATTGATTTATTATCATTATTTTTCTAAAATAATTATTGAAATGTTAAATTTTTAATTATAAATATTAATTTAAAATATAAATGGTTTTAATTTATCAGGTTATTTTATTTATTATTTATATTGGTGAAATAATTATCTTAAATTACTAAACAATGACGATACAATAATTATTAAATTAAAAGATGAATTAAACCAATTTTTTAAATTATAAAAATAATCTTATTCTAATATTTTTCCTATAATTTTATAATATAAAAATGACATATTATAGGGTTGTTAGTGAATTATATTCTAATACCATTATTTTTGTGTTGTTTTAAAAGTGAAATTAAATCAATAGTTCCAATATATATATTATTGTTATTTTATAAAAATATAATATTTAATTATTTAAAATATATAAATACTATGTTGATAAAATTGATTGGGATATGGTATTAGATATAAAAAATATTACATGTATCATCCAATTTTACTTTTACATTAAACATCATGACCCCTAATGTTTAAAACCATTAGTATAAAAATAATTGAAAAAATGGGTTAAAATAAGTTAAAAATGATATGGGTGAAAACACCACCTATTCATATACAATTTATAATGAATTGGGAAATTTATAATAATGTAAAATTATATTTTAATCATATATAATTGTTTCCATTTTAATGTGAAAATTAATTTATATGAATTTTATTTTTTTATGAAATTCCAAGAGTTTCCCTCCCCTCTCATATAAAATGGTACCACATTTCCTATTTTATTGAAATTTAAAAAACATTCTGGTTCATCCAATTCATACCCAAATACTATATGTACATCATTTACCATGTCTTAGAGTTGTTCATTTTCTAAAAAACTAAGGAATGATTTTGTGGTAACTAATATGAAGTTGTTTGAAGAAGATATATAATTCTTAACCAAGAGTATTCATTTTGATTAAATTTTTACAACCATTAAATATTATTCAACCATGATGATATAATGAAAATTTTATCTTACATATAATGAGATGATATTATTTTAATGGAATACCCTATATTTATTTTCTCTTCAATTATATTGGAAACCTAACCTTCATTCGTGTTTACGGTAGACTACCACCTCACAAATGAATGTATTTTTTCCATTACATCATCTTAAAACAATTTGTGATAAATAATTTAATGTATACATATTATATTAATTAAATATTTATCATTATTGTAAGGTAAAATATCTTTTAATTTTATACATTTGAATTCATTGAAAATTGACAACCATGTTCTTGCGTTCATGTGGACAACCACCTCCATAAAGTGATGTGATTCTGTTTTCATCACCACTTTAATTTTATAAAAAATATATGTATATTTAAAAAACAGAATTTTCTCAATGATATAATTATAAATTCTGAAATATTAAATTTTTCTTATATTAATTCCATGGAAATAATTAAAAAATGGAAATGTTACTCGTTCATACGTATGACCAACCGTCTACATAAATGTAAAGTAGTTCATTTTTTATAATGATCAACCAAGAATAATTTAGAAATTATAATTAATTTATAGTAATTATACTTATTTTCTGATTATTATACTCTACATTCATGATTAATTATGTTACACCGCAAAATGAAAAGGGGTTATATTTCTAAATGATATGACTCATGTTAACCCGGTGCACCATCCTTTTCGAGAGCCTACTTGATTAGAAATCCATAGTTAAGCGTGCATGACCTCAAGTTGTGATCAGGATGGGTGACCTTTTTGGGATGTTTCCTAGGGTTTGTGAGAGTAAGGACAAAACACAATGGAAAGGATATGTGTTGGCCTGTGTGGACTATAATTTGTTATATGACACGTTCAGGCATGTGGGTGGGCCCCGGGGTGGGGACCGCGTGTCTGCGGGGAAACCGGGGTACCTGGCTGACCAGGAACTGATGATCATGTTTAGGCGGGGTGTATGTACTGTCACTGGGACCCATTTTTCACAATGTGATATAAGAGGAGTTCGGTTCTACTGAAGATGTAGGACTCCAGTATTATCTTTGAAGCAATAGTGTTAAGTGTAATGAGTGGGGTTTTCAGTTTGGAGAGTCCAATGTTCATGTGGTGGCCGATATTTCCATACCCAAGGACCCTAAATTCTAACTTCCAACTCAGTGCACCAAAACATGGTTTGCATGTGGGTTTGAAAAGTTTTTCTTTTGATTTCTTTGGAGTCAGCTCACTAGGAATAACTTAATGACCATGGGTCAACTGTTTTTTATTAGGATTCCACCACAAAAACCACCACCTAGGTTTCCTGAGAGAGAACACAATGACGTCCCACCATGTGTTGAGGCCTCGATTTAGGGCCCTCTTATGGCGTTAGCACCTTCTGGTGGTGTACCAGTATTACCACAACCCGATGGACGAGCATTTCTACTAGCCCCACCATTAGAGGATTCACGTCGACTGAGCGTGTTGGGCAAGTTCCATCAATATAGGCCTCTGAGGTTTCGAGGAAAGTCAGATTCTCATACAGCTAAGGGCTGGCTGGGGGCATTGGCTAGAGTTTTCTTCCTAGTTGAGACACCATTAGTGCAAATAGTGATTCTAACTGCTGGTATTTTATAATACCTGACCATGATGATGGTCTATCTGATAATGGGGCTATGGTACATTGACCATTGCCTCTGTTGGTACCTTCGGGTAGTGTGTCAACTATGTCACTGCTCATTGGTGAGAAATTAAAAATGACATTACAGTTTCAGGACACATTTAGGCTTAGTGCCTTACACAAGATTTAGAATCAGATACCCCTCAGGTTCCGAGGTGAGCCCGACTCATAAGAGACTGAGGACTAGTTTTAGGAGGTGGATAAGATTTCGTTAGAGCTTCTCTAACATCGGTATGATGACATGTCGGTATCTGAGTATTCATCGTTGCATACTGAATATTACTGGTAATCGACAAATACAATACAATCAGTGCTTCGGGGATCGGACGTCGCAGCATAGTGTGTTTAAGAATGTCTGATCTAGTACTATTCTTCTATAAATTCCTACCTATGTTAGGGAGATATAGAGAACCTTTATGGTTGATTGTCTTTTGGATGCGTGGATACATCTAGTGAATGTTAGTAGTTGGAAATTTGGAAACTAGTGCTAGTCTCAAAGACTTGGGCATGTTAAAATGTTTCAGAAAGAAGAAGTGTTAGGGGTAAATGAATCTACAGTGCTGCAAATGTTGATGCAGATCTAGAAGAGCATCATGAGGTAGTGTACATTTCGACTTGTTACAACCACACACTATATGGTCCCCACCAGGCTCAGGGAGCTGGAGGACAGGGGAAGGGAGTAGTTGCATATGGTCATGGAGTTTAACCCAAGGGCTCTAGGAATGATTCAATGCATGGTGTGTGTCTACCACTAGATTCCATATTAATAGACATAGGTACAAATCATTCCTGAATTCTGTTAATCTTGTACTAGACCTAGAGTTTCTAGTTTAACTGTTTACTTAACCATCCCATATGGAGATACATTTGAGAGGATACTTGATAATAACACTTACTCTGATGGTGTGATCTGACCCTTGAGGTGAGAGTTTTGGTTGGAACCTCTTGGTGGAAGCGTCGAGGCCTTACGACGTTATTTTGGGTATGGACTGGACATCCACAGTTCATACTAATATTGACTGTATTAGAAAAAAGGGTTCTGGTTTACCTACAACAATGGAATGTGGTTTTCCTTGGTCCGTGAAAAAGGAATCCCAGACAGCACATGATAAAGTCATGCATATAATGGTGAAACCAATCACACTTGAGTCGGCCAGACATACCCTCGTGGTTATAGGTGTTTTGAGTTTTCAATTCCCAACATAAGAGGAAAAGTGTGGGGGAAATCCTTTCAAATGATATTTTTAGGTTTACCTACCTGAAGGGTGAGGGACTTCTTCATTGGATAGGTACTACCATATATCTATACCCAACTACTCCAGGGTAGCAGCACCCTTGTTAGTTTTGTTGAAAAGGGGGGATCCTTTCTTATGGATGGAAAAGTGTCAGCAGAGCTTTCGAGAGATAAAAAAGATAATGAAAATTAGATATATGCTACCCATGACCTGGAAATATCAGTAGTGGTCTTTGTGCTAAATATGTGGCATCACTACTTGATGGGAGAACATTTTATAGTTCAATCTGATCACCAGTGTCTCACGTATATCTTCTCTCAGAAGGACCTGAACCTGTGACAGGGACGATGGCTGGAGTTCCTCCAAGACTATGGCTATAAGATATTCTATACTTGTTGGAAAGGGAACATGGTAGTAGATGCACTCAAGAAGAGGTTTGGTCTATAGTTGTGGAGTGAGGAGACAAAGCAGCTAGCCGCGTTGCAGATATCGTTCATGGATAGAGATGAGGCGCCATACCCCTAGTCTATGACATTTACTCCACACCCCTTCAGAGAGTCAGGGAGGTGCAACTTGGGGACATTGACTGTGAGGCTCTACATGCATATATATCCACAGGATAGGAACCAGATGGATTTATTGAAGTTGTGGAGCATGTAATCTACTTCAGAGGACGTACCATGGTACCAGTGGTTCTACAAGTGTAAGTGTTGAGGGAGTTCCATACGTCCGCTCTGGAGGTACATCCTAGAGTGGAGAATATGTACCGAGATCTCAATTTTCAGCATGTGAAGACTACACAACGTTGGAAGAAGTCTTATGGCAAAAGGATACTGAGTCTCATTGAGTTATAGGAGGGGGAACTCGTATTCTTGCGAGCCTCTCATCGATAGGGACTACAAAGATTTGGTGGAGCCGGTAAGTTATCACTGAGGTTTATTAGTCCTTTTCTGATAATTCGGAGGATAAGGAAGGTAGCAACCAAATATTGTCTTCCAAAGTAGTTTGAGTGGGTGAAAAACATCTTCCACATATCATAGTTGAAGAGATATGTACACGACCCATCTCACATCATCGACCATGAAAACCTAGAATTGGGTGATGGGATGACATTTACGGAGGATCCAGTGGAGACTAAGGATGAACATGAGTTGGTCGTTTTTGGTTGGGATATACCTCTTGTGCATGTACGTTGGAACCATGAGGACCTTCAAGAGAGCACATGGGAGCAGGTGGCTCAGATTCATGCTCAGTACCCTCTTTTGGTTTTTTTTTCTTTATGGTGTATTTCAAAGATGTAAATAATTAAGGTGGGGATATTGTAATGTCTTGGGAATTCAGTATATTTTTTAAATTATATAAAATTACTTTGAGACCATGAAATCTGACGGCACCCGATTCTGAGGCCAGAAGTGCCTGAAATGATCCAACGATGTTTTATTAAGCTTTATTTAGAGCCCGTAAGTAGTTTTCCTAAAAATTGGAATAACAATTACATGGTTACTTAGATCATAAATATTAGGGTACTGTTTCACTTAGAATGGTAGGTTTACCCTATGTGCGACTTATATTAGTCGGCGTAAACCTGTGGTGAGAAAACCCAAAAGTGGTTTAACCATAAATAAAATAATTAAAGTAAGTTAGTTTATTTTTTAAATGCTTATATATCACAAATGGTAACTCAGATTAAAAATTAGAGACCACCACTGAACTCATGAGGAATTTTTTACTTTAGGTAGATACTAACATTGGTTGGCGTCAGCGACCATTGAATGTAAGTTTTTTTCCATAAATAAAATTGTTATGTGACATCTCTTTTATTGTAAATTCAATAACTTTTAAACTGTTTCTTGGATTATAAATCTGAGACTACTGTTGGGTTATTTGGGTCATGTTTTACTTAGTAAGAGCCAATCCTTGATCGGCGCGGGTCGAGGGTGACTTTTAATAATTTTCTGAATTTTTTTCCGGTACATTCAGTAAACGCGCAAGCGGAATTTTTTATCTTTTGATACGGTACTCAGAATTGAAATATGTGGACACTTTTGAACTCACAATGCCAATATTCTTCTAAGGAGACCTTCACATCGACTACTATAGGTCTTGAGAAAATGTTAGTTTTTTGAACTTTTTAATAGAATAAAAAAAATTACTTTATTATTTTATTTTTATTCTATTCATCCAATGGACGAGTGGTAAGGTGGTACCCAAAATATGTCAAGACAATAAATTTCATGAGCATTCAATTCTATATAGATACACCATTGGGGAAATAGGATGGTTCTTAATAATGGGCCTCCATTAATCCAACGAACATTGCACACCCTTCCCCTGTCCTCCTTATATGGAGCATGGAGATAGGTGGCTGCACTGCTTCACCAAGCAACAAAGTGCTGAAAAATTGCATTGATGCCAAGCCCTTGGAGGATGAAGCCGTAACTAGCGAGAAGTTACAAGTGACACCGAAACCACGAACAGGAGATCTATGAACGAGTGATGTTGTTGGAGGCTAGTTGAGGGGGATGATAAACACCGACCCACTTCTAAAAACGTGCGCTCAACATCGTTCTTGAGGTAGGGGTTTTATTTATGTTTGAGGTTATTATATTGATTGATAATATTAAAAATTCATGATGACAATGACCAAACTAACATGGCCACCATCCCGCACATAAAGCTTGATCCACTTTCTTTTTTTCTTCACGCATTCTTCATGCGTTATTCAGCGCCTAATATTTATTGATGATCGAAACACAGAGTTTTTTGAGAATGATATATAGACACAAAGAATCAATGCAAGGATAGTGAATATGAAATTGTTTAGTTTTTCAGTTTTAAAATGAAGTTGTAGTGGCTCGTGGAATAAGGCGGTGGCCAGCACCTGGCCGACCGCGAGGGATATAGGGCGACACGTGTTTGCGATGCCAATTGTAAAGTAGGTCACGACCCATCGGTCATGGAAGAGTAGGGGAAGCTATAATTTGGTTGGCCACATGGAAGAGCAGTGACGTGTGTCCACCCCGCCGGTGGAGCAGGATTCAACGGTCGCTTGGCTGTGTGGAGTTGGGAGGGCGGCCGTCACCCAGCTATCCCCAGGTGGACAACGGCATTGTCACGCCTCCTGTAGGAGAACCGACCCACCATTCCGGCCGGCCATGGAGCACTATACATGACCACCGAGCGGTACCGTGTTCCAGAAAGGTGACCGAATGGCCATCAGCTTATTTGTGTTACTTAAGGGCACCTACCCCCGGGTTGTGGCTAGGGCGGACCACTTCCCCACGACTGGACGCACTGCAGGCTGCCCCGCAGGGTGCACCAATAGGCCGCGCCCATCACAGGCTGAGCCAGACCGTGGCATAGTGGGCCCAGCGGACCAGGTTCGGCGAGGCCCAGGCCACCTGGTCTAGACTTGGACCAGGTTGCTCAAACTGGGTTAGATCAGACCCAGCCCATTTGTACCTAGTTTTTAATTTTTAGCCATCACAGGAAAATTGTGCGTTTGTTTGACGAACCGTCTATGGCGCAAGAATACTCGGATCAAGACCGTATTTTTGGTATACTTAACATGACTTTTTGATATGTTTGGAGTACATCCCGGTTGGATCGGACCCTGAATACAACCAGTCCCTCATACTGGAATGAATAATAACTTATAGACTGGGCGTCCGATTGATCCGTCGTCTGTTGCGTTGGGTCCCTTTTGGCGTGACTGACCTTCGGGATAAATGTTTATGGAACTTTGTGGTGGTTGAGGTTTTCCCGATGGCTTGGGGAATGTTTATCCCATGAACACTATGTGAAGAACCCTACGACTGGATGAGTCTTGACGACAAGTGACCATTACTACTCGAAGTGACTCAGCAAGCCCAGTGGGGAGCGCCTCTGTGTGATGCAGTATAACCACTATGGAAATCACCTTTGTGTGATGTGAAAGTCCCACGGTACTCGATAAGAGGTTTACCCTAGTAGGCCATGAGGGGGAGCGCCTCTGTGTGACGTAGCATAACCATGGTGGGGAGCCTCTCTGTGTGATGCAAAAGACCCACTGCAGTCAACATGATGAATACCTCAACTTTCTATTGTTAGTGTGAAGTGACTCTATGTGACGCGGCAGGCCCACTATACTCGATAGAGGAGGAGTTATCTAGTAGCTGAGGCATTTGACGTTGTGACTGGGATGTTACTTGTTACTACCCCAAAAATAAATTCGGTTGTGAGCTATTGTTAACTTGTTCTTGTGATTGAGGTCATTATATAACGTACTTTACTAGTGTGGTAATATACCTTTGTGGTGTTTCATTCTGTTGTTCTTCTCTCATGTATGAGATTTGTATATCTTAATAATTTATGTGTATGTATTGGATTATATCTATGTGCAGTTCATGTCTTGATCTGTGGTTTTCCTTTGTAGATCATTAGAAGACCTACGAGGTCTCAGGGTCCCTACTCAGTATCGTTATATAAAAGCAATTTCATTTACCACTAAAATGACTATTATTTTTTTATTTCGTTCCATTGTAATATTCCATGTTTTTTATAGGATATTATTATTTCCCCATATCTTATTTATTTCTAAAATGGGGTTTAAATGGAATTAATATTTTAATATCATAAAATGTTTTCTTATAAGGGAATGTAATATTTTTATTATTTTAATGATGGAAATTGAAGGTTTTTTCTTCTTAGGGTTATGTTATGGTTCATGATAATTTCTATCATAATGTACTATTCTATTTTAAATCAAACATGGGAAGGAATTTTGAGTTATTGAAGAGCCTATAATTCAGTGGGGTTAGAAGTTGAGGGTATTGGTTATTCCATTTGTGTGAGTGGTATGGAAAATGATGTCCCAGAATTCCCATATTACTTATATATTCATTCTATGAGTATTTATTGTAATATTATCATTTTAAAAGTTAATTTGAGGATCTTTTATTTAATAGAATATATAGGCTACTATATATGGTTTTAATGTATGATGTTTTTGATAGGTTTTCCTGAGTTTTTCATCTCTTAAAATAAATATTTATGGGAATTATTACTCATAAAAGACTTATTTTGATTTGTTTTATGAAATTATAATGGGAGGAATTTTTATTTCATGAGTAAGAGAATAATAATTTTGAGCCACAAGATTATTTTTAAAATGAAAAATTTTATATATATACCTGAACTAATAAGACTATTTATTGTTTCCATTATCACACTAACTAGGAAGTTTTCGATCCTTATATGTTTTAAATTTTTTAGTAATTTATAAGTATGGGTAATAACAAAGAGGATTTCATAATGAAATTAATTATTATAAGTTAAATAAGACATTTTTCCATTTATAATTGTTATAAAAAGGAAAATGGATACTTTGTAGATCCACAACCATGTAATTTATTGTCTTATGATATAAATATTATGATTTAATAATCTAATAATATAAATTTTGAATGCATTTTTGAAATAAAAAATTGAATTCTTGTACAAAATCTATAGAATATTTAATATTTAAGGGAGAGTATTAAAAACTGTTTATATGTTTTTATAATTTAACTTCATATTTCATTGCTCTCCTTTTAAGAGGATTTTTCATTAACCATTCTTATGATGCTATTTTTCATTAAGTAAATTTTTAAATATTAATACATTTATTTATGTGAAAAATTTAAATCAAAATAATTAAATTTTTTAAAGGGGTTAGAAAGTGTCACCCTAATATTTTAAAAGAACATTATATTCTATATCATATAAAACCTATGAAACCGAGCATAAACGAAATAATTTTTAAATTACCATTGAATGATATATTGATAATTTTCTAAAGAGATTCTTTTTTCAATTAATGGTGTAAAATAATTTTTTCTATTGGAAAATAAACCTTTGATTCATGAATTTACAATGTAATTTATCTTTTAAAATGTTTTAAAATGAAAATTAAGTTTATATCATTATGAATAATCTATGTTAGTTTTTTAGAGTTGATTTTATGAATGAATTTTCCAAAAAAAATTATAATTAAAAATATATATTAATAAAGAACTAAGTGTTGTTATAATTTATTTTGTCTTGAATTTATTTTTCCAACTTCTATAGAATCAATCATGTGTAATGGGTACCATATTTTTTATTTGAGGGCTGAAATTTTTTAAATAGGTCCCCTTTATTTTTTTCATTTGGAATAATAACTATGGTAAATATTTGTTACCTATATATGTGTAAAATGAGAAAAATAGGTTTAAAACAAAGAATTATGGTATCAAAATCCCCCAAAACATGAAATAATATAATTTATTTTGATAAATTGGTCCATATTCATCCAAAATTTAAATATATTATAATATAGTTTCATTTTACATTGATAATTGAATTTAGATTATTTTATGCAATGAAAATATCAAAATGTCACCCCCAAGTCATTAATAAAACTGAAATTTTAAAATATGGATAAAAATAGTACAAGTCCAATTATTAATATTTATTCGAAAGAGTTTTTATTTTTTATCAATTTAATATATTTATATTTTTTAGTGGAAAAAAATAACTTTATAAGTATGATGCAGAACCGGTAAAATATTTATTCAATTAATAGAAAAAATGATTTTAAATATATTAATAGTAAAACAATTTAGACGTGTTATTATGATATATGAATTTTTTTGATAAATATGATATATTATGGATGATTTAAGTGATTATATTTAAATTTCATCTTTATACTGGTAACATTTATTTCAAATTAAATTAATACTGTCAAAAATAAAATTAATGATATTGTATGTCAAATAATATTATACTATGTATTTATAAATAATGAAACCATATAATTGGAATGTTGTGATGATAAATGGTATAAAATTTAATCCCATTTTAATTTACTATCTAATTTCTACCTTATATGTAAAATTATAGCCTATTAATAGTGAATAATACTTCACTATGGTTAATGATGAAATTTGTTAACGAACGGGTCAAACCAAAAGTTAATGTTTAAAACACCACAAAAACATATATTAATTTTACCAGATAATGGTACCTAAACCCCATACTAATTTATTGAATATATAGATATTTTAGAACATTTTTAAAGAAAATGGGTTTAATATTTTTTAATCATTTACGAAATTCCAAGATTTCTCCTCTCCTCACATATAAAAAGATACCCTTACATTTTCTTATTTACACCAATTTGATTCATCTAGATCATCCGTAACCATATAAAATATATTATAAACATTCATAGTTATTAATTATTTGTTTTTTTCATTGAAGTGCATTCAAATAATCCTTAATAATGGATTTAATGTTGGAATATCAAGGAAGATGTATTCATCCTAACTGAACTGTTTTTGTTCAATTATTCATATACTTCTTAAAAATAAATTTTATTTTTAATAAAAAATTATATATATTATCATAAATATAATTAAATGTTATTATTGTTGTTGAACCACCAATATACGCCCTATATTTCATCAAATGGGAAAGGTAAAGTATCACTCGTGTGTACGTGTGGACAACCACCTCCATATAGTTATAGAAACAATTTTACAGCAAAATATTTCATCAATGGTAAATTTAATGAGTTTAAAGATTTTAAATAATATTTATGACATATTTTTACTTTTTTAAATATAATATAATATCAATAATATTACCTTATGAACTATTTTATAACGACAACATTGCTTCTATGTACTTGTGGACTACCATCTCAATGAAGCGATATGGTTTGTTTTTTCAAATTCAATTTCAATGAATTTAATAAGAATAAATGAGATGAATATATATTATATATATTATATAATAATAATTATTAGACAATGAATTATTATTTACTCCTCTTTCATTCCATCTATTGAAAATAGAAAACATTGTTCATGAATACGTAAGACATATCGTCTCTATGTATGGTGTAATTCATTTTTAGATCTTTGTCATTTATGGATGAATCCAAAAAATTATATAATCAAAATATATTATATTAATATTATTGATAAAATATTCATATTATATTACCATTATAAATGTAGAAGCATTAGACCAACTAAGCAGAAATTTTAATGAAAAAATGAAATTGTTCACTCCTGAAAAGGATAATTATTATAAGTAATTATTAATAAATTGAAGGTATATTGTGATTAGTGCATAATATATGAAATTATATGTATTCCAATGACTATATTATAGATTCATATTAAATTTTAATTAATTATATATAGGATAATGTTTTGTTGAATGAATTAGAACTTAAGGTAATAGATTTTGGTCTCACTCTTACTTATCTAAGATAATGCCATATTAACCACTTTTTTATTCTATGAAAAGTATATAGTATCCATGATAGTATTTAATAAAAAAATTAACAAAACTTATTGGGATATAAATTTCCATATAAGTTAATATATTTCATGTGATTTTAATATGAAAGTAACCAAAGAGGTATGAGATTAATGTTACAACACCATTATTAATCGAGATTGTTTATGGTTTTGTTTATGATGAGAAATATCTTGATATATGAATCTATAATCTATTCTATATTATTAAAATTTTTAATATATTCATAATAATTGTTTCTTTTATTTTTCCTCCATTTAATAACTCAGGATGATAAAATAAATGTTTTATAAAAAATAGGCTTTATTTCCCTCTTCGATCAAAAATTCATTTTCTTCCGTGTCAATGTTTTTTAAAAAATAACATCTAGAATAATTTTAATAATCACCAATGATTGTTAAAATTTATTTCAACTACACTGGGACTAGTTAAAATTACTTTAATGTGAATATAATTTTAATTTTTTTGAAATATTTACTTTTGACATTTTACAAAAAATGATACAGGTTTTTCTGTTTTAACATACATTAAATGAATATAATTTACGACCTTAATTACCACATAATGATTTGAAGATACTATTACAGGTTTCTAGTTTTATTTTCAAATAATATTTTTATTATATGATTTTGAAATATTTATATTCTAAATAAGTTATTTTATGAAAATATGTATAATTACCTCATAAAATATTACAAGTTATATATTAACATGGGTTTTATTTATCTTGACTTCATTTGACATTATTTATGATTTATTGGGTATAGAATCCAATAATATAATCCAAATTGTTTCTTTGGATGGTTTGTTGTTATGATGAAAATATTTTTATGAAACCCATTCATTTTCCATATACTATTTGATGATGAAATGTTTGAAATGTGTCAAAAACCCACTTATATTTCAAGAGTTATGATATATGGTGGATTATTTATGATATCATGGAACACATATAAAGGGATTATTATTATGTGATAAGTTGTAGAGGAATTAAATATAGCTAAAATAAATTTGGTAAATATTTTCAAATAATTAGTTAATAATTACTGTAATGGATTGATTACTCATATCAATAATGGACTCTATTGATAATGGTAGTCCTCACAGTGATATTTGACTAAGGGTATGATGTTTTTGGGAGTAAACCCAATCCACTATCATATTCTTGGAAGTGACCCTATACTACTATGGAAATGATTTTCTATTATTATGTTTAAAGTGAAAACATATCTATTATGATAATATTATTTTCTCATAGAGATTGTTATTTGATTACATTAGTATTCTATTTTTATTGATTGAGAATATTTTTGAAATGATTAATGATTATTATCTATGATATGTGAGATATTGCTTTTAAATATAAGTCTCATTTCTCGTACTCCAACACTAATTTAATGTTTATGCGATGATTGACATCTCCCATTTTTACCATAAATGAATATACGATCTCACCATTTCTCATTTTTTCTTTTCAATGTGTTTTGAATATTAGTTTAAAAAATGAAATGACTAAGAGTGGTTCTAATTATGAAGAAATTAGTGAGATATGATATCAATCTATTATGATTCACTTGTTTATTTATCTATTTTTCAAAAGATAATGAAGATATTTTCTTTATATAAATTAATAAATTCAATAGGATGGATACAATTTCTTTTTAGGAATTAAAATATTAAAAAAACTTTAAATGATTCTGGTAATTCGACTACCACTTATTTGAAAGACCTATTTTGGAGTACACTATTGGGCTTCATCCAATGGTCTTAGAAGGAAACTAGATTCAATTTTACGTATAGAACGAAGATATGAATCTTTTATGATATAGATTTTTTTATCTTGAGTGCTTAAAAATTGGGAATATACATGAAGAGTAGGATCCTTTCAAGCAGAGATGGAAAAGATACACATGTAATTGGTTAAAATATTTTAATATAATAAGTATCACAATATTTTAAATTGGAACAAAAAATGACATATATATAAATGGAAAATATTATATGTTCAATTTCTATTTAAAAAAATATTTTAGATATTTATATAGTGGAATTAAAATGGTACATTAGGTTTAACCCCTATTTGAACCTTTTGAAATATAAATAAGGTAAAAGATTTTTATACAATAAGGGTCATAAATATATTTTTATGTTAAAAATACGATAAAAATGATCAATGTATGAAATTTTGGGCCATTTCATATCCAACATATCATATTTCATTTATTATGGATTTTTTAATCACTTAATTAAATATATAATATCATAAAATACCATTAATATAATTTTTGGGATTATTCATTTAATATTACATCAATGTTATCAATTTAGATTTGTAATTCATGTACAAATTGTCATGACACGCCTTCACCAAAAGATGGGAAGGGTCAGCCGATTGTCAGGCCCTTCCTTCTTTAAGTTGAAGGAGAGATAATGACCCCTAATAACTGCCTTCAATAGGCCTCGGAGGGGCGACTAGCACCAAGGGTATAGAATCATACACAAGATGGAAGGTATTAAACTTTTTATTTTAATAGGATCAGGATATAAGATAGCAACCCCAACAACACCAAAGATGGAAGTAAAGGTAAAGCCGAAAGTAAACCATTCTCATATGCATGTTCAAAAGTAAATTCCACAAGTACAAGGAGAATACAAAGGTAAAGTACCTAGAAAAGAAAACGAAAATAGAAACTGCCCCAAGGTCCGCGCTAGTACGTTCTCGCACGATCCCTGGCGTCCTCCTAGAAAACTGAAAACAGTTTTATATACGTAGGGTGAGCATACAAGTACACTCAGTAGGGAAAAACCAAAGACTCTAATGCACTAGTGAGGGGATATTCTACTTCCCCATGGAAAAAGAGATAACCAAACACCTAACAAGGTAAACTATCCACCCAAGCCTCACCAAGGCACACTTCCCAAATAACGCAAATCAAGTATAGTGTATTAATAGCACATCAATGTTTGGGTACCCCACACCACTTTCCCCTTGGTTATTTAAGACATCAAATGACTCAAACCAATCATTCCATTCATACCACAATACCACTTCTATACCCCCCCACACACACACCTGGGCCATAACCTCACTACAGTCCCACTACCAATCCCCGCCCGCAGACACCAGGGCCACAACCACCTCATGTAACCATGCCTGCAAACACCTAGGCCAGAATAACCACTGCCACACCTGAAGACACCTGGCCCTCATCCCAAAGATACTTGGGAAACAACTTGCCCGTAAACCCCCGGGCCAACCACCACAACTACACTGCTCGAAGATTCTTGGGCTAATAATGGACTTCATGCCATCACATCCTTCCTAGAGATACTTGGGCTATCTAGGAAAGGGAGTAGAAAGGATCTAATAACCAGCCACTAATAGAAGTGTTGGAAAAAACACCCTCCCCCATGAAATGGGGGTGTTCGGCACTAAGTGCTCAATTTCGGTGGGGCACGCATAAGAAACATAAAAACTACCAATATATGTATAAGAAAAAAACACTCCTCCCATCCTAGGGTTTCCAAAGACAACCTAAGAACAAGCACACTTCCCACAGCCGAGTCATAACTCACCCCTATAACTAATCCCCATTCAAGCTATTCTTTCTTCCATGTTCAAGTAATCTCATTTAAATAAAGTTCTGCACTACTGGGAAACTAATGGTATAAACAAAACCCAATGGAAAAAAGATACATCCAACAACAATTTAATCATTCACACCCGGTTATCTTGCAAAGTCACAACAACAATGGATTAAGTGAGATCCCTTGAAGTACTGGAATCAAAGAAAACCCCAAGGTACAACCCCATGTTCCCAAAATCCATGAGCATATGGTATCTCAGCAATAGATGATTCCACCCCAATTCGTCATATGATCAGAGTAATCACACAGCCTCAAATTCACAACCAGCGAAAGTATAACAACAGGGGATCCCATCCCCACCAGCATCGCCCCAACAACCGGCCTGTGAATGAAACAAATAAACTGCTACCACCAACACAAGTCAGGCCCATGCAGGTTTTTTCAGATTTAAAATATTTAACACACTCCATGGTTTCAATTCCACTATACTTTTAACGGGGTTATCACAGAAAATGGGTAGATCCTAGTGCTTTCAATTTATTTAACCGAGTATACTTTATTAACCAATTACATGTTAGTGTTATTCAAATATACAGGGGTACCGAGGTTCATTAGTGCGCAAAGAAAGACCACTAATGGCCATGATTTTCAGTGATAAAATGCCCGTACAATTCACAACATATAACAAAATAAAAAGAGTATATAATAACATCAGTCACACCCCCTATCGTTATTTAAAGGTCCATTCATTATCTTCATTAATTTAGGTTTCATCAATTTCCCCAGATACAAATGCATGCCCACCCTGCATGATATACAGAAGGAGAGATGAAGGATAAAATCCATACCTTATTGATCAAGGATCGACGTTAACTCATCATGTGGAAAATAGAAAATAGGAGTATCAGGAGCTCCACGAAATGAGATCAAGGAAAAAATCGCAACAGGGGTATGACTCAGGATGAAGGGCACTCAGAGAGAAAGGTGACAGAAAACAAGAAACTCGGGAGGAGGATGATCCTTTAGGTTATAAGGACTGAGAAACCATTCCCAGGACAGTAATGATACAAAGAGAAAAAATAGAAACCATGGAAGAAGCGGGATCGTGGGTTGATCATGCGACTGGGCCACCCCACACGTCCAAACCAAAAGGTCCCCTCCCTTCGAGGTGGTTAAAAAAGACACACACCTCCACTTTTTTGAAAACATGGTTAAAGCATGACCAAAATGCATGTTTTTTAATTTAAGGGGTACCTCATCAATCATTAAATTTAAACGGGAATTAATGGGCATTAAAATAGGTTTAAAGGGGTCAAAACATGGTTTAAAAACCAATTTGCGCAAAAAGGAAGACCTACTAGAAAACCTGTGGGGGTAGGCGAGAGCATCCAGTAGCTGAGACCTACCTGTTGGCGACAGCTACGAGTAGTTGAGAGCCACCGGTAGCCGAGAGCTACCGGGTGGCGATAGCAAGGGGTAGCTGAGAGCTACAGGTAGCCTAGAGCTACCGGTTGCCGAGAGCTACCGGTAGCCGAGGGATACTAGTACCTTAAGGTCACCGGTAGGCTAGGTCTACCGGTAGGCTGAGGCTACCAGTAGGCCAAGGATACCGCTAGGAGTCACTGAGAAGCTGGGATGGCCTTCCATGCCACCCAGAACACCTCAAACATCATGTTTTTACCATGTAATGGACTAAAAAACTTAGGCCATTACATCAAATACTTCTCAAACTATTATAATCTTTGAGTATATATGAACAAACTAGAAAATAAAAAGTGGGGTCCAAACAATCACCCTCTAAAGATACTACTCAAAGGTAGACCCCTGAGTTGTTCGAAAGCTGAAACAGAATCCCACTAGAGTTACCATTCCCGACATCCACAACAAGCATAAGGATCAACCTGTCTAAAAAATGAGTCAGGGAATCCCCTCCTACATGTCAAGGTATTATCAGCTTTGGGCGGCACTAACTCACCCACGCGGGTTTAATCGCATCCACATTAATGCGCCTTTATTAGAAACCAGGTTTTCCCATCATCATGCATTCAGACACACACATAGAGAGAACATGGAACAAATAATCTCATAGATAAGAAAAACATGCCTTTCATATATCAAAACACAAGGTAAAACATCTCAACAATGCTCCGAACCAAAAACAACCAGGAAGTGAAAACAGCTCTGGGTACTAAACGCGTAACTGAGCCTCCTGCTCCCATGTGCTTTCCTCAAGGTCACCATTCCTCCACAACACACGAACCAAGGGGATGGTTCATCCATGAATCACTTTCTCTTTATGATCCTCAATCCTGATTGGTCTTCCTATGAAGTTCGCATCATTTTATACATATAACTCTCCCCAATCGATGACGTGGGAGTCGTCGTTTAGATATTAATGAAGCTAGGAGATGCGAAAGACGTTGTGAACTTTCTCCAACTGAGGTTCCAACGCCAGCTGATACGCCACCTCACCAACTCATTCTAGCACCTCAAAAGGTCTGATGAACCTAAGGGAGAGCTTACTCCCCTTCCCAAATCTCACTGCCCACGTCGAGAGGAATCCTTCAAGAACACATGATTTCCAACCTCGAACTCCAAGGGTCTCCTCCTACGATCAGCATAAGACTTTTGTTGGTCCTGGGCTACCTTCATCCTCTCACACATAAGATGATCCTTCTCAGTGGTGTCCTTCACCATTTTTGGCCCAAGAACAGCTTCCTCCCCAATCTCAATCCAGCAAATCGGTGAACGGCACGACCTTCCATTCATGGATTCGAACGGATCCATTCCAATGGTAGAGTGATAGCAATTATTATAGGAAAACTTTTCCAGTGGAAAGTGTCGCACCCAAGATACCCCAAAATCCAGAACACATGCCCATAGCATATCCTCCAAGGTCTAGATGGTGCACTCTATATGTCCATCTGTCTGGGGGTATAAGGCAGTGCTAAGACAAAGCTGGGTGCCAAAAGCATGTTGCAATCCCTTCCAGACTCGTGAGGTAAACCGTGTATCCCAATCCGAGAATATGGACCTCATAACTCCATGAAACCGCACCACCTCATCCACGTACCTCCGTGCTAAATAATCCACTGCACTCGACTCCTTAATATCCAAAAAGTGAGATGACTTTTCCAACCGATCCACCACCACCCAGATAGTGTCACATCCTCCGTGAACCCTCAACTGGTGATATCCTGACTACAAATCGATATTAGAGAACCAACATTCCCCCTTAAACTGGTCAAATGGATCATCTATCCTTGTAAGAGGGTAGTTATTCTTGACTGTCACCTAATTCAACCTTCTGTAGTCTATGCACACCCTTAGACTACCATCTTCCTTCTTCGCAAACAACACAGGAGCACCCCACGATGACAGAATCGGTAGAAAAAAACCCTTCTTCATCAGATTGTTAATTAGAATCCACAACTCTCATTACTCCAAAGGCACCATCCGGTAGGGATCCATCGAAATAAGACGAGCACGATGCTCCTGGTCTATCCCAAACTCAACATCACGTCGAGGGGTTAGAGTCGTCAACTCCTCAGGGAAGACGTCCATAAACTCACTGATGATCCTTGGTACCTCCAACATCTCTGCATCTGATGACTCCACCGATAGCTCATATAACAAGGAGAGGAGGGATTCCTCTCGCCTGCTGGCCTTCTGGCCACCCCTCTCACCGGTGAAAGTAACACGTCGGCCGCCCACATCTGAAAACACGACCCTTCCTTGAAAGTAGTTGATGATAGCACATACAGAGAACATCCAATCAATGCCTAGGATGACATCGTATGGTTGTATCTATAATAGCAGGAGGTCCCTGACTGACTGATGTGGCCCTATTGTCAGTCTGAAACTTATACAAACATATAACAAGTTGCTCTGACCTCGGGCTGGTGTTCTCAGCACCAGGGGAACTAGAAGTCTCTCGACATATAGACCTAGAGCACGGGCCAGACCGGGTGAAACAAAGTAGTGTCAATATCTGGTATCGAACATGTCTTAAGCAAGGGTACTGAGAAAACTGATCATACCTTGAACAACCTCCGGTCCCGCTGGAACTGCTACCTCCGTGGTGTGAAACTATCCACACCCAGCTCCCCTACCCCTCAACTGTCGGCCACCTCCCTGTCCACGCCCTGGTAGAGGTCCCTGAGGAGCATCCTAAGGTCGGCCTCCCCCTAAAACCTCTGCTCTCGGAAGAGGGGGAGCCCGCTGACCCAACTGCTGCTGGAAAGGCCTGGCTGGGAACTTCTGCTGCCGAGGTGGGCACTGAACCTGCCCACAGCCGCCAAACTGTACTCTATCTGAGCTCTGGTTCCGGAGATTTCCATGGCTCCAACATACCAAGCACCTCGGTCTTGGGCCCGAATGGAACGGGTGAGGACCAGGGGATCATAACTGGAACTGTTGAGGCATGCTTCCTGTTGGTCGGAACCTAGAGGGTCCCGATGCTGGGGGCCTACTTCTAACAGCCTTTCCCTTCGATGATCCCTTTTGGATCCCCTTACATGACACACCTCCCAGCATGTGCATCATCTCCACCACTTCAGCCTTATTCTTCACCTCTAAGTATGTCGGCAAGGTGAAGGGGGTAATAGCGTACTTGAGGGAGGGTCAGAGTGCCTCCTCTAAGAATCTCACTCAAGACTCCTCATCTGGAAAGAGGTCTGGATCAAAGTAGAGTAGGTCCTAGAACTTGATTCATAGCTCCCTTACTGACATACCCCCATACTGGAGGGAGAGTAGCTCCTTACTCTTCTCTTCCTTCATCATAGAAGAGTGGAATTCCGCCCGGAACTCCTTGAAATCAGCCCATGTCACCTCAGCCTCTCTCCTCTCCCCAGGTAGAGCATCCAGCAGTGACGCGCTGCTCCCCGCATCTGGCTGATGGCCAGAGGAACCTAGTACTCGGTCGGATCCCGGATCAAGCTGGAAGCTATCACCATTTCCTCTTGCCAGCCCTCCATCTTCATGTTAGTGGTGATGCCCTCGTACTTCTCAAGGGTCTGTCGCTGGAGGCCTCAAAGCATCCTCTACCACTGGTCGTCCTCCTCCTCTCGATCATCCCTCTACTAATCAGCCATGTCAACCTCCTTGGCCTCGATCGCCCATAAAACTCGTGGTCGTCTCCCAGGTGCCATAGCTGCAAGGTAACCAATGAATTCCTAAGACAAAGTAGTGCATAATATTGTTCTTAAAATTTCTTAAACTTCTTATTATTTTCAATTTTTCCTAAAACACCGTAGAAACAGAAGAACACAAGTCATTATGATACACTTACCTTTCCTAGATTCTCAACCCTGCAATCATCGTGGCCTCACTTGGTCATTCGGTAGGTCCAGAGTCCTTACATCAGATCATGGGGGGCCCTAAAATCATGTGTCCTAGCCAGTCTTCCATGGCCTAATTCACGCACCAAGGCCACCCAACACTATTTCCCTACCATCCCATTAAATTCTAACTGCGCCTAACTCTAGACTCCATCTTATATCTCAACCTGACCTTTGATACCAATATTTCACGACCCAACATCACCAAAAGGAGGGAAGGGTCAACAGATTGACAAGCCCTTCCTACTTTAGGATTAAGGAGAGATAATGACCCCCGAGTCCTGCCGTCAGTAGGTCCCGGAGTGGCGACTAGCACCATGGGTATATAATCATAAATAAGATGGAAGCCATTACACTTTTTATTTTAATAGGACCGGGAGATAATATAGCAACCCCAACAACACCGATGTTGGATGTAAAGGTAAAGTTGAATGTAAACCATTCCCATATGAATGTTAAAAAGTAAATTCCACATGTACAAGGAGACTAAAAATGTAAAGTACCAATAAAAGGAGAAGGACAATAACAACTTCCCCAAGGTCCGTTCTAGTACGGTCCCACATGATCCTTGGCATCCTCCTGGAAACATAAAAATAGTTTTATATACGTAGGGTTAGCATACAAGTACACTCAGTAGGTAAAAACCAAAGACTCCCGTCCACAAGTGTGGGGACATTCTAATGCCCCGTGGAAAAAGAGATAAGCAAACACCTAACAAGGTAAACTATCCACCCAAGCCTCACCAAGGCACACACCCCAAATAACGCAAATCAAGTAAAGTATAGTAATAGAACATCGATGTTTGGGCACCTCGCACCAATTTCCCACCGGTTATTGAAGACATCCTATGCATCGAACCAATACTGCCAGTATTATCGCAGTCCCACTGCCACACCCGCCCGCACAAACCTGGGCCATAACCTCACCACAGTCCCACTGCCAAACCCCTCCCGCAGACTCCTGAGCCACAATAGCTAACACACTCATAGAAAACTAGGCCACAACCACCACAAGTAACCATGCCTGCAAACACCTAGGCAAGAAAAAACCCGGCCACGCCCGAAGAGACCTGGGCCTCATCCTGAAGATACTTGGGAAACAACTTGCCCGTAAACACCTGGGCCAACCACAACAACTACCCTGCCTGAAGATTTTGGGATAACAATGGAATTCATGCCATCACAACCTGTCCATAGATACTTGGGCTATATGGGAAAGGGAGTAGAAAGGAGCTAATAACCAGCCACTAATAGATGTTTTGGGGAAAACAGCCTCCCCCATGAAATGGGGGTGTTCAGAACTAAGTGCTCAACTTGGGTGGGGCTCGAATAATAAACATAAGAACTACAAATATATGTATAAGTAAAAAACACTCAACCGAACCTAGTGTTTCTGAAGCCATACCAAGCACAAGCACACTGCCCACAGACGAGTCACAACTCACCCCCAGAACCAATCTCCATTCAAGCTATTCATGCTTCCATGTTCAAGTAATCTCATTTAAATAAAGTTTTGCTCTACTGGGAAACTAACAGCACAAACATAAACCAAGGGAAAAAGTTACATCCAACAGTAATTTAATCATTCACACCTGGTTATCTTTCAAAGTCCCAACAACAAAGGAATAAGTGATATCCCTCGAAGTACTAGAACCAATGAAAACTACAAGGTACAGCCCCATGTTCCCAAAATCCATGAACCAACGGTTTCTCACCAATAGAGGATTCCACCCCAATTTTTGATATGACCAGAGTAATCACATAGCCTCAAATTCACAACCAACGAAAGTATAACAACAGAGGATCCCATCCCCACCCGCATCACCCCAGCAATCATCCTGTGAATGAATCAAATAAACCGCTACCACCATCACAAGGCAGGCCCATGCAAGAATTTTAGATTTAAAAGATTTAATACACTCCATGGTTTCAATTCCACTATACTTTAACCAGGGTTATCATAGAAAAGGGGTTGACTTTGGTGCTATCAATTTATTTAACTGAGTATACATAATTATCCAATTCCATGTTAGGGTTATTTAAATATACAGGGGTACTGAGGTTCTTTAGTGTGCATGGAAAGACCACCAACGTCCATGAATTTCATAGAGCAGAGGCCCGTACAATTCACAACACATAACAACATAAA
Source organism: Viscum album (assembly GCA_963277665.1). Classification (NCBI taxonomy): domain Eukaryota; kingdom Viridiplantae; phylum Streptophyta; class Magnoliopsida; order Santalales; family Viscaceae; genus Viscum; species Viscum album. The sequence continues at coordinate 1,699,872,765 of OY728142.1, forward strand.
AAGTGTATAGCAGAACATTAGTCACAACCCCTTTCATTCATTAAATGTTCGTTCATTATCTTCATTAAGATAGGTTTCATAAATTTCCCTAGAGATAAAAGAATGCCCACCCTATATGATACACAGAAGTAGAGACGAATGATGAAATCCCTACCTGATTGATCAAGGATCGACATTAACTCTTCCCGTGGAAACTAGAAAATAGGAGTATCAAGAGCACCACAGAACGTGATCAGGGAAAATGTCACTATAGGGGTACGGCTCGGGATGAAGGGCACTCGGAGAAGAGGGTGATAGAAAACATGAAACTCGGGAAGAGGATGAGCCTTTAAGTTATAAGGACTGAGATACCATTCCCGGGATAGTTAAGATACTGAGAGAGAAACATGAAACTGTGGAAGAAGTAGGATATTGGGTTGACCATGCGGTTGGGCCACCCCACACGTCCATCCCAAAATGCCCCCACCCTTTGGGGTGGTTAAAACCGACGCACACCTCCGCGTTTCTGAAAATGCGGTTAAAGCATGACCAAAATGCATGATTTTTCATTTAAGGGCTACCTCATCAATCATTTAATGTAAACGGGCATTAATGGGCCTTAAAGCAGGATTAAATGGGAGATAACATGGTTTAAAAACCGATTTGCGCAAAAAGGAGGCGCTACTGGAAAACCTGTGGGGGTAGGCGAGAGCTACAGGTAGCCGAGAGGTACCAGTTGGTGACATCTACCGGTAGCCGAGGGATACCGGTACCCCAAGGTCACCATTAGGCTAGGTCTACCGGTAGGCTGAGGCTATCGGTAGGCCAAGGCTACTACTTGGAGTCACCAAAAAGCTGGGATGGCCTTCCAGGCCACCAAGAACACCTCCAATATCAGATTTTAACCAAGTAATAGACCAAAAAACCCGGGGCATTACACAAATCATTTATCGTGAAATATAATTTATATTTAGCTGTTATATTTTTGTAGTTCCATAGTTCATCCAAAATATTTTATTTTTTTTATTTTTAAAATAATTAACCATGATTTTTTTACTACATGCACAAGAATTTTATCAATATTTTGTATGATTTTAAGATAAAATACTAACACAAAAAATTTAAAACATATTTATATCATAAAATAATTTTATTCATATGGGAAATAAAAATTTATAATATAATATTAAATATTTTTAGAAAAGTTAATATATATTAGAAATTTTAAAGGAAAGTGTGTAACGGTTTTTAGTTTTCTTAACATAAAATAATATAAATATAATTTTGAAATGAAAATGGATCCAAAATTAAATATATTAGAATTAAATATTATAATCTTCTAATTTATCTCATAAATTAAAATAAATTCATGCTTAACATATATTTTTAATATATTTTTACATTATTAATAAATATAATTACTCAATTTACCCATTATCATAGTGAAAAATATTTAAGATTATTATTATTCATGGTGATTATAAATAAAATATATCTATTCAAAAAACTAAGAAAATCATGATTCCAAATATGTAATAAAATTTTCATAATTAAATTTATAGGTTTTTATGAAATAATATTTAATATAAATATATAAAACCATCAAAAAATAGTTTTTAAAAAATGGATTTTTAAACATTAAAGTGAACTTATACAAAAATTAATTATAATTTTGATTACTATATAATTATTTGGATAATGTTTAATAAAATAGATTTTATGTTAACATAAAACCAAATAAAAATTAATATGGAACTTTAAAATTAAATCATTAAATGAAATAAAATGACCTTATTAAAAATATCAGTATTTTTCACTATTCACTGAACAATAAATTTTTTATGAAAACTATCCAGAAATTCTCCCTATACTAATTTTTACATGATTATTTAATAAATTATATTTATTTATCAAAATATTAATTCTTAAAATGGTAGGTATTATTTATAATTTCCAAACACAAAATGAAATAAAATGTTTTTTTGAAGAAATCATATCGTAGAAGAAAAAATTGATGTCACATAAAATTTATTACATATATTTTATGAATTAAAATAAAATTTTCGTTTAATGAAAAATTATTATTTTTTCCATTATGTTGATATTAAAATTTATATATCTAATTTAATTTGTAAGTTATAATTTTAACATTAAAGAAATGATATTTTTATAATAGATCACATTTCTGTTAAAGCTTAGTGTTGCATGTTATCAAAGATATTGATTATAGTATTATAATAAACTCATTGTTTTTTATTCCATACATGTGGTGTTTAATATTTCTTGGATTTTATGAAGGTTTAGGTTATAACTATCGTTATTTATAATTACTATTGGAGAACGCAAATGTTCCCTTGTATGTTTTTGGAATGTTAACATGGTAATTGTGAACTATGAGGCAATATATCCCTTAAAGTGGCAAATATAATTCTAAAAGAAGTGTTTCCAAACTATATATGTGAGTAGAAACTATTATGATTTCTAATATGGGTTATTCATATACTTATTTACTTATGAAACACAATTAACCCCTAGGTTTCCTTAAAGATGTTATTTATAGTTGGGATATGAAATTCAGATATTGAATTCCTTTTGGTACTATAGGCATCACTAGTATCCCAAAAGATATGAAACCTGATAGTTTTGTGATGATATCAACCAAAATTATTGATGTCCCTAAGAATTATATGAGTAGAGTATATCAAGTTTCCATTCATTCCTTCTTATTACCTTCCTACTATTGAGTTTTAGTTAAATTTTTTATTTGTATTTCATTTATGATTTCAAGGAATCCTTTTATGTATGTTCAAATGCACCACTTCATGATATTGATTCCCAAATGTGTTTCATTTTTAGTGGATTTATGGTTTTGATGTGGTCTTGGGTGATGTAAAACTATTTATAATATTTCAGTGATGACACATTTTATTTATTTCTTTACATAGATGGATTATGGTGGGGGTAGTGACTCTTGGAGTTGGTGATCGAACTGGTATCACTTACAATCTGGAGGATCTTTCATCCGCCTCATGATTTTTGAGTTTAGAGACATTTTATGTGTATATTTTGAAATTAATTTTCCTATATGGTTGTGTGGATATAATTTTATCCCTTTATCTTTTGGTTTATACAAATAATTTAATTATACATATACAATTAGGGTAACTGGTTATTCTATAAATTAGAGATATATGGTTTTATAGGAGGATAATGTGTAAGGACTCTCAAATTAGGTGATATTGTAACTCAGTGATAGTCACCATCCTATAGTATATAGGTTGTTTTTTAGTGGGAAACTATTCTTACTGCTGACCCATGAAAAGTTCCATTTGTTTGGGACATGTAGGGATGATATATTTATCAAGGAATCATTGGATCATCGAATACATAAAGAGGTCTTGTTACCAAAAAAATATAAACTATGAAACATAATATTCCCTATTGGTATTAACTATGAAAAATTATATAATGACCTATTTATATATCTGAGAAATCCAATCATCCTATTTTAACTCAATGTAAAGTCTCCAATGATAGATATTATACTATGAATTGTATCCTCTTCTAAGATAACTCAATTAAAAAATGACATATATAAAATATTCCAAGTAAATATGTTAATACCCTAATTTTTTCCCATATATAAATGAGAGTGATTCATAATATCTATTCTTCATCTAAATACTATTGGATGAAGAAACACATGAGTAAAATATTCACTTGAGTTTTATATGTGGCAATCAAAAATCACATTGTTGGACACCATGTTCTGAGTCTAGAAATGCATGTTTATCCTAAAGGCTTAAGGTATAGAAGTGTTGTAATTTTGAAATCATGTAGCATAACATACCTAGATTTAATATATTTTAATGAAAGATGATATGTGGTAGGATATTATTCAATGAACTAGAGTGAATGTTCATAAACATTTCCTCTTATGTTTCAAAAGGTGTTTGAGTTGGATTTTATGTAGAACATGTGACCTTTTATTGTAATGACGTGTGATATGAACATGGAAATTATCAACATAACAAGAAAATCGTGAAATTTTCATTATAATAATTGAAATTATTATCATTGACTGAATCATGGATTATCTATAATATATGTTAATTCCATGTTAAACTAGGATGCATAGAATAAACTTGCAAAAAAACTCTCCGGGAAGTAAATGGTTCAATAAATTTAAGAGCATGATCTAGGTTACAATGGTGGTAATAGATCCTAGGATACATATTTCAAAAAGTAACTATTATATTTTATAGAATTATACAAATTATATATTATAGAAGTATGGATCATTTTTATCATTCGTTCTCTACGAAGACAATATAAGACATAGTCTTAAATTGTTTTCCCTATAAATATATTATTTTATTTGTAAAAAATCTAATTCATGAGGGGGTATTTTTTGGAACAAATAAATTCATTGGGAAAAAAATGAGTAATCAATGTCATTATTTGAAATGATATTAGAGAAAAATTGTTTCATGTGAAATAATGATGCTTCGAGCCTAGAACCCAAAATAAAATCTCCTCCGAGTTCAAGTTAGTAAAAAATTCACCAAACATAACAACTATTAATGACAATGATTCTTTAATTTTTTAATAAGTGGTAGATCCATGAACATACTATGAAAATAGTGTTTTCACCCTAAATTAGGTTCCACTAGTTTCCACTTACACCAATATACCTTTAGGTTAAAGGAGATATAACCAGTGACTCCAGCCTAGAATGTGAAACTACTCCTACTACTGTGTCACTACTATTTTGCACTAATACATTTTCCTAAAAATATGCATGTAAGATAAAAATTTGGGATATTTTATCTGATTCAGTTGATTTGAAAAGTATAGAATATCTCAATGAATGATAAGATATATTATTTATCATTCTATACTTTCCAACTAAACACTTTTTTATCTCAAACACAATTTCCCTCTAGCATAAAAATCATGCATACCTACCTAATAATGAGGCACAAAAAATCTAATGCAAACTACAATGAATAACTAATCTCACTATGAGATTGGAATCCGAATCCTATAAAATCTATAATTAATGGGTTATCAATAGAGGAACCCAAAAGGACATTCAATTCAAATTCATATTAGAGTCTCTATAATGACTATACTGAAGAATTCATCAAATTTACCACACCCAAACCATTAATATTAATAGGATTCTTAACTAACGTAATATGTTTCTATCATCGATTAATACTGCATTCATAAATATTTACATTTTATGAGTTCATTTATTTATATGTATAAACTATTTCAGAGAGAATAAGAACCACCACCCCCCATTTTCATTACCAATTTCCATAGGGACATAACTTGTTTTCCATCATTCAAACCTCATGGAATAGGGATTATTCTAAGTCAATTCTATGAAAGTTACTAATATCTACATATACCCATAAACACATCTGGAATTCTGTCAAATTATATAAATATCATTATAATAAGTCATTAATGAAGACTAAATTGAATTATTCTACCTTATAAACTCTTAAATATGTTCTAAAATCCTTTCCCTAGTTTAAAAACATGAATCAGTAATTCATCCAATACCGTATACATGAAAAACTCTAATACAAGATCAATCGATTTTCCACATTCATGTATACTTATTGACTGTTGATTCCTTCAATAAAGGGGATATCAAATTTTATAAAGGATAGCTCACTTTTTAATTTCCTTAACAGATTGGATTCATATGATATAAAAATTTATGAAATTTTTTATATTTATGATCCATATCATTAGTCAACCAATGAATAAATTCCTAGATCTGGACACTAATAATGATATTAAAGAACCATTATCAATAGGGTTTTAACATGTTGTATTCATCCCAAGTAAAATCAATGATTCAAAGATCAAAATGGGATATCGATATAACTTAATCTTCAGTCATCACCTTTGATGAATTTACATTCCTACATGCTTATTCATCATTCACTCATAACTAGTTTCCCATAGAGGGAATATAGATCCAATTATCCAACCAATCCAATACGAATCACTTAATTTATTTAACTGGTTTATGACACTAATGCATATAGTCATCCTTACCTCCATTTTTATTGTATTCTAATTAGACATGAATCTACATTGACCTCTTATAAAGTGTAATACACAATCTATAAAAGCCATACTTCAGTGCTATGTCCACAATAAACCATTTCATGTAACTTGATCCGAGTAGTATATTTTTAATGACATTACACAAATTAAACCAAACTCATAATCATTTAACTTTAAATTTATATGAACATAGTTCCTTGACACCCAAGAGAAAATGTAACACCCTGATCTATGGGTTAATAACTTTAAAAGAAACCACTACGGTCAAAATCATCAAACCATAAATGGAAGGGTGTGATTTGTAAAATGGAACCAAACTATAATCATTTTGATTCATTTTATGGGGATATGTATAATCACTTCAAACTGAAGTGATACAACTTCCAACACATTTACACCTTCTTGTAACCCATAAGACATCCATGATGACATGGAACTATAACATTCTAATTAATACTTCATCAAATACATGACTTAATAAAAAACCAATATTTCATGGTGTCTATCTAATGGGACAACTCTGTCATGAAATACTCCAACTTATGATGATAAAATGAGCATTTATCATTTTGGGGATGATCCATTGGAACCAGTATCATCCCCTTAAGAATTTTTAAATAGAATAAAGTCCCATAATAAACTTTAAGCCTTTCAGGATAGTATGAAACTAAAGGGTCACTATTTCTCAATTAAAATGTAATCAGTGAATCATAAATTTGTAAAAGATTCATGAATTAAAATGTACTATTTATGAAATTTAAATAATGAAACTATAAAAGGGATAACAGTTGATTTAGTTCACCATAGATATTTCTATTACAGAAGTAATTAATGAAAAACACTCAAATGTTTCCATCCGGATCCTTTATTAATGGCTTATTGATTGTTTGATATAATCACCCATCCCTTGGGTAGGGTGATCCCCACTTCAAAAGAATACTAGTACCTCATTGCAGAAATGTATAAAACAAAGATAGATTGTAGGATATATATATTTATATGTTTGTTTTACATAGAACACACCCATATTAATAAGTTATTTTTTTTATATTACATCAGAAAACCCCATGTTAAACATGCATTTGAACATGTTCTTAATAAAATAATGAGTAAATATTTAGTAATTCATGATTTCATCCCATCAATTAATTGTTTACTCTCCCATGTATTGAATGTTATGATATTGTTATATTAATTATAGAAACACAGGATAACGCATAGAAATTATCTATTATTATTTTTATTCCTCATTAATTTTATAACACGATATTAAAAAGGTGATGATAAAATATCTATTATATTGTAAAATAAAATATTCCACACTAAGGAATATGATATTCCATTGACTTATGCTTGTCATATAATATGGTATGGATATATCATGATCAATAATATAAGGCATTAGGTCACATCACTTTCAATAACCCACTTGTACTAAAGGATCATAGATTATTTTATATTTATTTATATATTATATCATATATAATAACTTGTAATGTAATAAAAAATCCATATTTATATATTTCATTTTTTTATAAGATATTATCAATATTTACTTATATTATTTTATATGTAATACATAATGAACACACATTAAAAATTATTTTCAAATGAAACAATAAATCTCTTTTTAAAGAGTTATCTAAGTTAAAAATAATCCCCATTCAATCATCCATAATGTTAGAGACATTTTATAGAGTTTTAAAAAATATGATTTCCAAAATTCTTAAATGATAACAAAGAAAAATATATAGGTAGTCATTAATTCTACTTAAGCTTTAATGGATAAAAATATGATATCTATTAAACTAATGTATTTGTATATGTGTGTACACCATAACAATTATATTAATGAATAAATTTTCATATAGTCAATATGTATAAGACATCACATTTCCACCAGACATATGTTATGTTAATCCCATATTTCATGCTTATAAATAGTTTTATTATTCATGTATAGAATGATAGTCCAAAATATACAAAACTTGTCATTGGCCTTTTGTGGATGAGTACATCACATGATGCTCTCCAAAGTAGATAATCTAATAATTTGTTCTATCATGGTATGGATATAAACATCTATGTTAAATATCAATTGAGGGATTTTATTTCATATTCATAATATTATTGGACAAATACCATATTGTTTATTCTCTAAACAGTGATAAGATAAATAACATTCTGAACCTACTATTAATTAGCTTTGCCTCAAGTATTACATAAGAAAGGTATCAATGAATGATGTTACACAAGATAAGTATCTCAAAAACAACATGTATTTGGGACTCCAAATATGAACTATTCACTCATGGTATAACAAATACATAGTGTATGAAAATCCATGTGGTGTACATTATTAGTTATCTGTCACATAGTACTGGTTTTATGCCTCATGATAAGATTCTATATATATATACTTGAACCAAACTGATGTTAACAATATTATTTTTGACCTATAATACCACATAATTTACATAAAATAAAGGCAACTAAAAGACATAAATTTATAATTCAATTATAATTTCACTTCATGATATATATATATATATAATAGACAACAATGTCATTCTTATATATTTTTCACTTTAAAAAAATTAATCTCATTAAAACTCTTTGTAATTTCTACCTCATCTCTATGTTACCATTTTATATGTACCCCAATTGTAATTTTTTAGTAAAAAACAAATACGAAGAAACCCAATTTAAATAATGTTGAGACTTTGCAATTAATTTTATAAATTCTAACTATTAGAAAATAATATTCAAACACTTTTACTTTATAACGACATATATTATGATGTTGTGAATAATTTTCTATATAGAACTTTTTTCTAATTCCATCATCATAATAATTAATTGAAAATTTTCCCTCAAAATATTTCATTAAAATCCTCTAATACAACTCCCTATACTAATCCTTCCAAAACATTTGAAAAACTATAAGATATAGAGTAGAATTAAACTTTTATTTTAGCTGGTAAAATTATTTATTTGATGAAATTGAACATCTAAAAGTCCAAACATAACCCCACTATCTTTTCATACATGGTATTCTATTAATATTATCATTAAAATACAAACAAATGCAATTGTTTTTCTGAGAAGTATATTCTTTCCATTAGTGATAATAAATAAAAAATTAAAATAATATAAATTATATACATGGAATTATATTGGTTTAGATTATATTTTTAAATTATATTTTATTCCCCAATATATGTAATTAACATGATAAAATTCCTAAAAATTTGACAAACATTTGGACAAAAACCATTATCCAAGATGAAACTTCATTTTTCCATGACTATTTTATGGAATTTATAGAAGTCTATGAAGTAGAAAACATGTGTAACAACTCATAGTGTTCAAAAAACAACTTTATAAAAAATATTTTTTAATATTTGTATTATTAGGTGAAAAAAATAAATCAATTATTTAGATATATATGAGAATAATAAACTAATTTAAATTAAAAAAATTATGTATAATATCTTTACTTTATCCTTCAACAATAGCTACTATATCCATAAAATAATTCATTGATTTTGAGACAATGTATATTAATGACAATTACAAAACATATATTTGGTATCATATACCATGTATTTTTCATCATACTACCTTAAAAACTTATGAAATCATGTTTATAACACTAAAACCTTACATTGAAATTTTACTATCTCTTAATTTTTTCTATATCTCAGAAAATTCAATCTTTTTGAATAATTACGTTCCTTTAAGACAAATATATTTCTCAAAGTCATTTACTAGATATTTGAATATTTTTTTACTATTTAGATAATTTTTTCCCTCTCGGTTTGAACTTATACCTATATCTACTACATAAAAATCATTGGACAAGTTTATCTCTCATAAATAATTTAAGAAAATAGGTTTAAAATTTCTGAAAATAATTCATATTGTCTAAGAATTTCCTTAAATAATTGTATAATTAATTCTATATTAATACAAATACAAAAGAAAAACTCCAATCTCCCTATTTCATTGAAATGCACAATCATATTAGACATATGAGTGGTTATTAATATTCCTTTGAGGATTTTTAGGCCTTAATTGAATCCTCCCATTATTCTTGAATGATTTTAGATTCAAAAGTTGAATAAAATAAATTGTTTTTATACAATGAAGGTTTTCCCTAACCAATAGAATTTGTTTTCCTTTTAACAATATTTTTTATCTTTCATACCATTCTAGGAATTTTCTAACATAAACAATCATAATTTACTTATATTGGTTTCAATTACATATTTGATGCTGAAAATACGATTTGCCTAAATCAAATTATATTATTATATTACTATCATGTTTTTATAAATTTTATAAGTATTTTTATAAAATATAACACCGCACATATTATATACCATATAAAAATCCATTATTCTTATTAGGGGTTTACGATCCATATTTCACTGTGTGTTGGGTCACATTAGTGTTTCTTTTATCACATAGTTATCCAAGTAGGGAATCATCCCAGAAATACCATTTTTGACTCTTAGATGGTTAAATGGGAAATAATTTTTAAAGTAAATTGTATGGATACAATTAGTAATCTTTCTCTATAACAAATGTTATTAGGCTATCTAAACAATGTGTAACAACAATATATGATTATGAATAATAACCTTCTCTAATTAGGGTCACCCATTATATATTTTCCATAAAAAAGATTATCCAGGGAGACCTGAATGTAACATAACCAACATGACTGGGAGATTTGACATCTTTATAAGTGTTCAATTGGGTTCAATGAAAATCTTAGTATTTTTAATGGGGGTTTAATCTCACCATCTTATCGCAGATTAATTGTTTGGAAAAAAATCAACACCATTAATGTAGTAACCATTTATTATTAGGGTATCCAAATAAAGTGTAAGAGAAATATAACAATAAAGACATTTACATAATCATATCAGGGTCAACCATTGTATATTTTCCTTGAAAAATATAATCTAGGGTTAATTGAATTTAACATGATCAACATGATTTGATTATTTAGAACTTAATAAGTGTTCATTTTCATGGAATAAAACACATTGTATTTTTAACGGGGATTTAATCTCCCCATTTTAACCCATTTTATTACCATTACATGTATTTGATATTATAATGATTCAATTTGGAATCATATTATTTCATTAATACTAATATTTTGAATATATATTGTCATGTAACTATTTACATAACTCAATTAACAGGACACTAACCATAATTATAATCCATATTTATTCATACATTCCTAAATTAATCCCACTCATATGGAGAATTAAACCCTCTCATGTAATGTATTAAAATCATATAAAATCAAGAATCTCTATAAGATTAACCGTATAGTGTGATATAAAAAACCCTTAAATTTCATAAAATTGAATTAACATCGGGTACATTAACAAGTCCATCCCAAATACTTCTACTAAAGATACGTTACTCATGTAAGATTTCAATTATTTAAAAATTTTAATAGCTAATATTTACCAATTCTAATTATGTATTTAACTCCTAGTCATAACACAGTGTAACACAATATCAAGGAAAAAGAATATGGAATCAATTATCAAATAGACCTTGTAACTATTTATGTTCATGTATTGAAAATTTTAATAATAATTTTGAAAAATATAAATAAGCATACATTTATTCATAATATAAAACATTTATATTTATGACCAATTAAAGGAATAAAATGTACAAATGGAATATTCCAAAACCTGAAGAAAAGATTAAATATTTATGAATAATACCTAAATAAAGCTATTATAAAAATATTATTGTAATGTCACAAATTATGAAAATTAAAATAATTAACACAAAAAAACATAATATTCGTTTTCTAATATAAATGACTTCATGTTGTAATCTTTATGTAAATTTATATAATTACTTTTTACAAATTGAAATATGTACATTTTATTAACTAATTATATGATGTAAAAACAAAGATAATATAAAATAACATATTTTATATTTATTTAAGCCTTGATCAAATAATTTATCAAATAGATTTTAAAATGGATTAAATAATTAGTCAACAATTTTATTTATTTTGAGAAATTCAGATTATATTATTATAAACAGTTCAAAATTTTAAATATAATTTCTCAATTTTTTTATAATATTCTATATTTTATTTATCCATAATAAATAATATCTATAATTCCCATTAAAAAACTAATATCCCATTTTTATATCACGAATTATAATTTGAAAATTATATTATAATATTAATAAGTAACATCATATAATATTTATTTAACAAACATTTTTAAATATATAATTAATTAATGGAATATAATTTATGATAAATTAATTTATTAGCACCATTATAATATCGTAAATATCCAAAAATAAATTTTTATATTATTTATAAATAATTAATACATTTGTAAAATTCAATTAATATTTGAATATGTTAAAAAATATAATATTTCTATATATATTCTATAAGGTTATTTATTTTCAACAGCAATATAATATTGATAAGTCTATAATAGAAAACCATTTAGCATTATAAATCATATTTTATGATTGATAATAATGGTAGAGATAAGTATTCTGGCATGCATAATAATAAATCATAACATTCACCAATCTCTGTTTATTATATATGGCCCTCATAAGATTAATCCTCCACTACATAACCTATATATGAAAAAAGAAAATGATGCATGGAAATCATGCCTTTTGATTTTCCTTAGGAATTATTAACTCTACCTAGAGTTATATTCTATGATAGGCTATGACGTCAACAATAAAATTTGATACTATGTTTTTATTATATGAATCAGCTGGTTTAAAACATATGATTCATGTATCAGATGATAAAACATAATGAAATTTAAAATATAGAAATATTTTACTGTTTATGATATAAAATATCATAGGACACATGAAAATAACATTTTTATATCACATTTCATATGAAAAATAAAAGTTTAAAATTTTGATCATATTATAATATATTCATTACGATGTGAAATACAACAAAAATATTGTTCATTTTAAAAAAATATTTCAGGAATTTTATAACCTGATAAATACCTATTACCACTGAAGGGTTTTTATAGATCAATTAATGATTAATAAATAAAATATAAACAACTATAAATGTGAACTTAACAACTATTATGTAAACTCCCAAGACATACTATATATGAAACTAAAATCATGACAGTATAAAATGAAGAACATTAAATACCTTTCACCATAGATTCCTATTATAAAATCATTATATACAATTTTATTGATGACCCATCAAAATCATTTACAAGAATTCTATTCTATGGTGTATCCATGGGTTTAAATAATCACCCATTCAATGGTCTGAAAAATCACCACATTGATGATTGGACGATACCATATTATGTTAATGATAAAGAGTGTAGAGAGACTGAAGGGGGAAATGTATTTAACCAAAACAATATAAATTGGAACACCCCATATCAATGGTTTTGGATTTTTCATATAATACCTAGAGTCTAGATAATGTAATCCATGAATTTAATCATAAATTAATAAACACTTGAGTAAATCATTGACCATTCATAAAGTCATCATAAGAATGCATCATTTACTTTTCCCTTTGTTCCATCTTATATAAAAGTACTATTAATGATTGAAAATGTGGATAAACTTATTAATTTTAAATATCAATATTTATTTACCTCAATAATAATAAATCATAATGTAATAAAGGATGTACTGAGATATCTTCTATAAAATGAAAGATAATTTTCAAAAATAAGGCATATGATATTTCGTAGACTCATGAATGTTATATAATATGAGACATATATATTATAGAATACTATAAAGATTTACGGTATAGTTACTTAATAAACAACAATATACTCATGAATATATTCAACATGGTGATGAACTAGTAGGTCAATACACAATAAATGAACCAATAACCCATATCTCCCAATTGGTGATAAATCCACCCACCATCACTTATGCACATTATATTTTCAACTCTAGGATTCCCGGCACATATGATTTTATAGTCTCTAAACCATATTGAAAAGGACCCATATAGGTGGTTTGAGTTGAATCAACTTATTATTCACTTCAGAAATACTAGCATTACAAATGTGTGACATGAAAAACCCTCGAAAATCACACCATTTTCCATTGGAAGGTTAGTTTGGATCAAGGAACCAAGTGATTTACTATATATAATAACATAAATATCCCTATTAATAGTATTCAAGGGATCAAAATCTACCCCTCCCCTTTATTATCAGTCATAAAAGTGGTAAATCCACCCACTAATTTTTCTACACAAGATATTTTGATCTTTGGGTACCCGCACTTTCGTACTTTTATTTCTCGTAAGTCTCCCAATTATCTAAAAAAGATATTGTTTTAGTGGGTGATTCTACACAATTTATTTATAACATCATAATTACCACCACATGCAATGTAAGTAAAGAGTCTCAGTAGAAGATCTCAGACAAAATAGTAGTGGTTTTGGTCCCATCCATGACTCATTGGGGATCTCTGTATTCGTTTAAAATATTTTTTGTGGGGACTTTTTAAATATTTTTCTTAATTTCAGAATAAAGATAACATAGTGATTTATCATTAACATGTTATTCAAATTTATTATATCTTTATCTAATATCATTTAATTAATATCACTCACTAGGTTTGATAACACATAATAGTATATGCTTTTCTTTAAATAGCGGTGATTCTTCTTTCTTTATCAATTATTTGAATATTTTATTTTTTCTATTTTCAAAAGAATTTGGAGATAATTCATCTTTTTTAATAACAAGATTTGAATTATATTAATCCATATAAATATTTTTACTCTTCTCAAATAGATACTTTATAAATTTAAATTAAAATTAGTGAGTATTTAAAATAGATTTATTTATAGGGAAATACTATTTGATAATAATTGAGTTCACAATTAGATCTGTACAGACAACATAGGTGGGGGGGGGGGGTGAATCAGGTGTTTCATATTTTTATAGAATTTGTAACTCTCTTAAAACGCATTTGGAATGAAACACATGTTTGTAATTAGCTTATATATATTTATTAGATAGTTAAGCTAAAAAAATAAACTGTACTAATGAAAGTATTTTAATAATAAGGGAAACAATATTTTTATGATGTTTGGTACCAAGACCCACTCCGTTAACTTATATTTTTGGCAACAATCATGTATTATCATCTATAATCAATGTAATTAATTAAATGTGGACTATATCAAAGTTGAACTAATATTTTCTCTACCAGAGTCACAACAACCACTTTCCCATTACACCCAAGTCTTCTCATTCCAGATTCATCATATAATAATTTTACATCTACTTTTTTAGTTACCGAGTCACATGCCAATATTCCAACACACTCCTAGTCACATTGGTTCTATGGTGTCATTTCATATATATACATATGTGTGTGTGTGTGAAATTTTTTACTTTTAGGATATTTCATAAAAGTTGATCAATATATTTTCATCTGATGTATCTACATTAATATGATCTATCTGTTTTAAACTTATAAAAAACCTCATCAAATTCCAACATGTATTGAAGAATATTTAGAACATCGACCATTATATATAGCTTATCTTTGTAGAATGTATTTTTCATATGGTCTATTAGATATCCCACTAAATTATCTCATATTATTTTCTAAATATATAGATCCTCAATTATAGAAGATAATTATATTAAAATGATAAATACAAATAGTACCCATGAGTTATCCTTCCACTGATTATTATTCCCAATTTTTTGTAGCCATGTATGAAAAATGATATTATTATTATCCATTACTATATCATGTAGTGGATTATTATTAATTAATATCAATACCCAAAAGGAATTTATCATCATAATAGAATCAAATTCCAATTCATTCCCCTTGTGATATTTTACTCAGATATTTCACACTCTTCCATAGCTCTCAGTTTCAATTCTTTTGAAAACCTCATATCTCTCCATAATTTTCATTTTAAATGAATTTCATAAATTTTTAATTTCATATATTGATTGTATTGAAAATTTTTATTACATTTAATTCTTTATGATCCATGTTTAATTCCTTCACTTTTCTCTATGAGGGATGCTTGTACAATCTCAATGTTTTTTTCCTTACAACTGTTATCTCCAACATAATAACAAGAAATTCATTGCCCTTTTTTCTTATCTCTCTTAACCATAAGTAATAATTCGTGATCTTTCCAAAAACCTTGAGATATCCACCACATCATCATCATTTTATGTTACCATTTATTTGACGGGTTTTCCACATATATTTCTTCTCAATTATATCAATCGATCTATCATTATTTATTAAATAGATGTGCCAAAAACTCCACATAAATATCAGATAATTCAATAAGTTGATCAAAATTTTCGTCATCTAAAAATCATAGATAATGGATAATATTATATTAATAATTTTCGATACTTTATAAAACATTAAAAACATTGAGCTAATTAATTTTATCAAAATTATATATTTTTAGAAAATATTTTTTTCAAATATCTTTTATCATTCCATTCACTGGATTAATACTCATTTAACATTATAGATAGTAATAGATAAAATTAAATTTAAGGTTTTTATGATACATAGTAGCTTCATGTTTAATTTTTAATCCTTATAAATTAAATTTCTTTTTTAGAATATAATTTTTAGAAACCATTTCTTTCTCACATAGTTTATAATTGTATCTCCATTATCCAAATTTCTCTTTCACATTAGAAGAATTAGATATATGATGAATTAAATTACATGGTTCTTCATGTATTAGAATATTTATACTTGGTGATCATTTAAAAAAATTCCTACATTAGTTTTCATTCAAATATGTCAATAGTAAATAAAAATTTTGGTAGGCTTTGGCTATGTGAAGTTCGCATATGCCACTAAAATCCCTTTCATGAGGTATTTAGCAACATCACTGGATTCAACTACATGGTGATTCATTTACATCCATGATTAGAAAATTTTTTTACACAAAATAATTTAGATACATCTTTATTTGGATACCATCAAAAAAAATTCATACATGGATATACACATATGCAATTTTTTAATATGAGATGAATTTAGATTAAAAAATTTAACTATACTAAAATTTTGTATATGAATATTTAAAATTTAAGTAATTATCTTCCATATATCTTAGACAATGAATGATTTAAATTTTCCTTCAATTACCATAAAGGTGATAAACTAAATCTCTTTTTGATCTCAAACACTCATTAACAATTAAAACACCATTTGGAATTTATAAAACATCTTAATCAATTTAAATTGATTCCTAGTAAATTGAAAAGTATATAAAGGCCTACGTATTTTAGTTATTCAAAATTGGGAACTACACATAATATTTCATACACCCCAATAATTTATTTCATCATTTATCCAGGTGTCTCATCACACATTTTAGTGGCCATATATAGTAGCACAACAACGGCCTTACCCAACTCATGGGTCTTCAAACTCCAATCTAGATATATATTTTATAATTAATTCTAACAGATAATTAAAAAAATTGACATATCTAGAATTTTGACTATTATATATTATTATTTACATTACTGTAACTACTCTATGATCACATTTTATTTTCTACCATGAAGATAAAATCATTCATTATCATGATGTATATAGTATTCCCACCTAAATATTTCCAACATGTTATTTAAGGGTGACCATCCCATATTTTTTTCCAAATATGTATTTGGGAACATCTCAATCACCTTTCCCATATCCCCATCATGGGAACTTCTCTTATCCCTTAATGGGTGGATACATTAATCCATCACCCATTTTAATATATTTTCTTCATGACATTGACAATGAAAACGATAACAACTGAAAAAAAATAAAACCATTTATCCAAGGGAATCAATATTCTATATTTTAATAAGAAACTACATCATACATGTTTATATCATCTAATTGGTGATGAACCAATAGGTAAACCCACTTGTGATGATACAATAATCCTTATATTTCCATTAGGGATGAAGAAATAATTTAACCATTCGATATAGATCAAGTAACCTGTATATTTCCATGGTTGATGATCCAAAAATTCAATCGAATAGTGATGTTATTATAAACTATCATCCTCACTACTGACATGTTAGTGGATTCAAACAACTTCTTATGAACCTATAAATTATAAGGCTCCATTATATGTGGTTTTGAACTATAGGGTCATCACACATGTACGCATAGTTTTTTAAATTATAGTGATATTTCACATTTCTTTTGATTGATATGATTTACTTTACCTACATTTTTTGTCTACTATTCACCCATGAAAAAATTTTTAAATAAATATTTCTTCGATATATGGGTAAATTAATGTAAAAAAATACTTATTTATATTTGGAAATATTCCCAAACATTTAGTTATGTATATTAGAGAGTCCTAAAATATATGATAAACTCTTGATCTAGATTAACATTCCTCTTGTCCTCTCAATTTGGGAATATATAATTATATACACCATATAACAACTATAATGTCCAATCACCACTTCTAAGGTGGAATTATGATGAAGAGAAAGTAAAAAACACCAAAAATAGTTTCTTAAAAAATCATCCATTATAAAACCATTTTATTTTCTGAAAATTGATTAATGTTTTATATTGATAAAGATGATTTATTTTTCATATTATTATTTATTTTTTTCTTGAGGAAGAAATTATTTATAGGTGTTGGGGTGTTTGAGGGTTGGAATTTACATCATTTAAATTTTCAATTCTATAATTTTTATGAAAAATAATTTTATTTCTTTAGTGTGTATTATTATATGGAAATTAATTTGTTTATTTTTTATAAATAATAATATTTTTTATAAATAATATATAATAAATTAAAATATTCATAATAGATTTGAATACTTTTACACAATAAAAATTATTAAATTAGTACTTTATATTTGATTTTATGTTTTCAGTTTTTTCTAAATAGTTTTTACTTTTTGGAATTTGGTATTGAACTGGTACTTCCCATTTGTAGGTTGATTGAGTGTTAAAGATAGATATTTATAAGACAAGTTTTTCTTAAACTGGATGAGATCTTTGATACATTGAAAATGGTATACACTTAAAATATATAATGGATAATTAATTTCATTGAAATAAATATTGAATGATCAAATCAAATATTAGGGAAATAATGCATTATTCCATTATTCAATTTAATTTGGTCTTATTTGTTAAATATTTTCTTATCAAGCGAACAAATAATGTTATTATCATTATAATTTTTATGGCCACCATCATGAAAAAGTAATGAGTTTAGATAAAAAACAAAATATAATTTCATGGTGGTTGTGGTGTATTAATGGTATGTTTTTTGTATCATTCAAGTGATTGAAGAAACATCACATAATGTTTCTATGAGTTAGTTATAAATGTTAACTATAGTATATAAAGAGATTAGTTTGTCTAAAATATCTAGACTATTGTTATAGTAAAATATTCAATTATATTTTTATAAGGTCATTGAGTGACATTAATAAAATAAAATTTGAAAAAATGACAATTTTATTTGTGAAATATACTTTAAAATTGTATTTAAAAATAAAATTACTATATTCTAATTTTTATAATGTTATATAAAAGAAAAATTATTTTTTATTATGTTCTTATAAAATTTGGTTTTAGTGTTAAATTTATTTTTCCTTTCATCATTTGGGATAATGTCATATTATATTTTGTAGGAAACCACTCATGTTATCAGGAAATTACTATAGACCAATACATTATCCCCTTCACTAAATATTATCTTATTTGGTTCCCTATATTTAATCATACCTATAAGAAAATAAAATATGATAAAAAATCCAGTTATAAGAATCCATGTAATTTCATCACTATCCATTATTCGTGTGTTATTTTGTTATGGTACCAAGATGATTCTAGAGATTTTATGATTTTTTTGTATATTATATAAGGAGTTTCACTATAAATTTTGGGGATGTGGCATGGAGAGTGTGGCTGTATAATTGAATATCTATATATAATGTATTAGGTTTTATTGATTTTTCCAATTATTGAATGCTAACGGCATGAAATATCTTTCTTTGGAATGAAGAATTTTAAAATTTCTATCATTTTAGAAACAAATATTGAATAGAGAGATATCTTATCCATGGAGGTTTGTGTAACTGTGTTAGTTTTCATCTTCCTTATTTGGTATGGATGTTCTGTGGATCATAGGAAGTGGTGTATCATCTTCAAGGTAGTTGAGTTATATAGAATGACTATTTCTCTCTCACTATAGTTCCTTCCTTGATTTCATGGATTGTTCCCTAGAGGTCATGGAATATCTTGGATAATTATTTGATTGACACAACTATGATGTAATCCCTTGCATTGAGTCATGGTCTATCCCATTTCAACATTTCTATTCCATATAGTTGATGGCTATGGTGTGGCCATTTATTTTCAAGTCATTTATAGATTTACTAAAATGAAATTTGAACTGGAATACATAGTGGGATAATAGGACAACCACACTATTACCTTGAAAACCTAGCAATGGATTGAAGATAACAATTATTTGAAAACCCATTTCGATATGATTATTTCCTAATGGGGTTTTGACTAATTCTTTCATAATGTCATGATCCATAGGGACAAGTTCACACACCTTAATCCATGATGATTGAATGTGTAGTATCAGTATTTTCTAGAAGGAAACTAACTAATCTTAGTTCATATGGTCATTGTTCTTTGTTTGGGTTTTATTATTATTTGGGAGTGATTATTGAACTACTTTACTCACATCCTTTTTTATCTATTGGAAAATAACATTAAATACTACGTAGATATTCCATCACCTTTATTATTTGAAATTTTACATGAATGATAAAATAATAATTGGACTTCCATGCCTAGTTTTATTAAAAATTATATAATTAGTGGTTTATTTTTTATGGAATGTTTAAGGAATATTAAGTGAAATAATACTGATAATTTTTATAAAATCTAATATTTTCCTTATATAATTTATAGATACAGTTATATGAGGTGTATGGAAAGGAATGATCAACTTAGAGGATGTGGGTGTTCTTTATTCAAGGGACTATAGTGTGATAGTTTTGATTATTGGAGCTATATTACAATTTTTATATAGGGATTTAGAAATATTTTATTCAAGGATGTTATGTAACTTTATTTCATATGATGTACTAAATGAGCACCACATAAATATCATTTGGGTAATTTCCTCCATGATGAGTGTTTATAATACCAGGTATATCTACTTTTATCTTATTTTATTCTATTCTATTGGGATTATAACATGAAAAACCCATTCCCTTTTACATATTGTCGATGACATGTTCTATTCTCTAACCCACGAGGATCATGAATTCCAACCAGGACATGATAATGTATTTAGGTTACTATTGGTCAATGGTATGCTAGATGGATCATGATAATAT
The DNA here is from genome assembly GCA_963277665.1 of Viscum album. Classification (NCBI taxonomy): domain Eukaryota; kingdom Viridiplantae; phylum Streptophyta; class Magnoliopsida; order Santalales; family Viscaceae; genus Viscum; species Viscum album. Next base: position 1,699,894,298 of record OY728142.1, read on the forward strand.
GGAATATAAGATAGGTTATTCATATTTTGTTGGTTTTATCATACTTTTCATGATGTCCTAAAATCCAAGAGTTTAATTTTTTAGGGATATAAAGTGTAATAATGAGAATATTTCTTGCTAGCACTCGTCATATCAAGTCTTAAGTCACTATTTAAATTTGGTATATGTTTTTAAGGAATAAATTTATCATATTCTTGGATTTTATATAATATAGGATTTCAGTATGTTGATACCCCAAAATATTCAATTCAATCTCATGGAATTGATGTTCTTATATGTATTTAATTAGTTATTGATATGAGTATCCTTCTTAATCTTTTCAGGATTTCATTTGATGTTTATAAGTACCATGACCCCATGATGATGGTTACATATCCCATAGGAGGTAGTTTTTGATGAAACATGGAAAGAGAACTGTATAGTTCATCAAAATCATGTATATATTGTCATTATTGATGTCAAAGATCTTGGAAATGTACCCTCACCCATTTCTGTTTAGTCTTTAGGACTGTAACGTCAAAGGGATTAAACTAGAGACCATGATCCATGGTTTCCTCGGATGAAACTATCAATATTTTGACGATATAATGATCCTCATGAGGATGAGGGTTTGCTGAAAATTAATATATTGCTTTTAACATCAGGGAAAATCCATATTTAATAAAGGTGATATGTGTTTCATTCAATCATTCAAGAACTAAAAGGTGGTGGTGGGATTTGAGAGTTATGATTATGAAATAAAAAGGCATAAAATGTAATGAATTTACATAAATTTTCATAGAATTGTTTTATCAAGTATTGATGATTTTATAAAATTATATGTTGTTTATTATCCTTTAAGATAGAGATAGAACTGAGACTCAATATTACAACTACATTGGAGATCATTATAAATTTTATACAAATGTGGCGATGAATAAAAATATAAAGCCCCAAAGATTCTAGATAGGCTTATGACCTAATATATTATCTTAGTTATTTGTGTTGAAGCTATAATTACCCCAACCCTAGTAACCATGAGTCAACGGTTATATAATTAAATTAGAACTAGAAACTAGTTTTAACTTCCCGATAGACCAAATTGTTTTTATTTCTCAGCATTCTAGATACATACATTAATTTCACGTACATTTGAAAAAAAAATCATTGAGAATTTCATTATTCCCCTTAGAATACAAGTTTATATTAATAAAAAAACGCACTTAAATACTTGGAAATATAAAACATTACTATAGGGTGAGCTCATATAATGAGTAATAATATATGTATAGTAGATGATATCATGAATAAATGAGAATAATATCTATGTAATGGAAGATGATTAACAAAATTCCATTTAAAAAATAACATGGTCATATTATGGCAAGAATAAATAATGATAAAATAAATCAATATACATAATCACATGAGCTTGAAACTTATCCACGAATATCATAACTAATAAAATAATCATCTAGAAAACAATGACTAATATAATAATGAGGTAATTGATAATTATATACATAATAAATATAACCTCAAGTCCTCATACTAAGGATTATTGTCATTGAGGCCTCAAACTAAGAAATATTGAAAAATTATCTAAGACCTCGGCAAAATTCCCCTTCCAGTTTGTCTAATGAAACCTATTGATCCATCAAGGGGCTATTTAATTGTTATCATCAATGATTACAAAATAAATCCAATCTATACATCATTTTAGAAAGGAAACAATAATAAATATATAGATTCATATTAAAAATACTAACATATTAAATCTTGATATTTTTCTCTAATAATAATTATAATTATAGACCATTTAGATTAATATGGTGAAGGGTAAAAATTTGTTCATATCTAGTGAAAAGTACCATAAAAATATATAAAATTGTAATTATGGTTTTATTAAAGAATATCCTCGATGGATCCTATGTATAATAAGGGTTTTTGTGAATAATGAATATAAATTATATGAAAATATCATTACAAACACTCAAGAGTTGAACAACCATTGCACATTGAATATAATATTTTAATAAAAAAATATTAGAAAACGTTTTGGAAGTAATTTTCGATTATTATATCCTATTAATATTTTAAATTATTGAGTAAAAATTTAGTGTTCATGTAGGAAATAAATTTCATACATTTTTTATAAGTTTAATCAAATTCTTTTTACACTGTTGTAAAATTGGTAGAAGGAAACTCATCCGGATAATGATAAAAAGATTCCATTAACACCATTTTTTAAAAATTTAAACATGTGTAAACATTTATGAAATTATCAATTTGTATTATTTTAAAAAAAATTAAAAATATATATATAATTTATGAATTGGGAAGAAAAAACATTCTCATCCAAAAAAAGAAAAATGTTTCCTTTTCTAAATAAACATTCTCTATCATTTTAAGTGATAAATAGAAAAAAATCACTATATTACATGAAATGTTTTGGAATAAATAGAGAATATTAAACTATATTAGGTTTAGTATAATAATACTTAATAATTTCCCAAAGAAATACATAAACCCAAAGAATCCCAAATGGAGATGAGATTGTCAAATAAACAGTTACCACTTTGTTAACTTTTTAATTTTAAGACCCATAAAAAAAGTAACTGAAAATTAATATTGAAATACAATGATGATATATATTTTCATTGTATAACATATCCAAGGGGAAGTATATATTCCATAAAAAATAAATTACAGTTAAATATTTCCTATGTCTCATGGAAGTAAAAGTGAGAGAAGAAACCCTTACCCCTAGTCCAACTAAAATAATATGGGTGAATAACTATTGAATAATAAATATCGATTTATTATCAATATATTAATTATACATAATCATATATTATATACCATATATGATTTAATTGTATCCATTTATGTTCAGTTTATTAAAAATTATTTTCAAAATCACTATTTCGAGTGATAATTACTTCATTTTTCTTTTATATTTGTGTTCATTAATTATTGCCATTTCATATTTATAATGGTTAAATCATTTCAAGAATTTTATTAAATATATAAATATCATATATTTTCATTATATATATATATATTCAGTGTAATCTACAAAACATAGATATAAAAATGGATTATTCCCTTCAAAGAGACAATGGGTTGTACGTGCCCATGAATGTTGTTACCATTACTAACGATGGATGAAATAAAATTGAAATCAATATTAATTCACCATTATAATGTACTTATAATTTCATATATATAATTTATATTAATAAAATAATTATTTATTTAAATCCTTGTAAAAAATATATTGAAATACATTTAACATCACTAAATGGAAGAGGTATTCCACACATATGCACAAAAAACAACATTGTTTTCTAAATGATTGGAAGGTATTCCATTTTATGTGATATTATATTTCTTGAGGTATGTTTATGTAATAAATATAATATATATTAATTTACATTATCAGTACAACCTTACATCTAAAGAGTTTTTGAATGGAAAATCACATCGCTTGGCAAGGCGGTAGTCCACTATACATACAAGCGACGTTATCACATCCCCCTAGAAAGGAATGTAAAAAGGTATATAAAATATCAAATTTAAATAATTATAATAATTTATTAAATATCATATAAATATGTTAATTTTATCATTATATATTTACATGAATAGTGGCGATGAAAAATGAATTACATCAGTCCCGAAGGATGTTTTCTTTTATACACACAATCTACAATTTTGTTTCACATTTTATGGAAGTGTTGATTCATATAGGTTAAAATTTTAAAGCAATATTATTGGATTATATTTGAATCTTTTGATATTATATTATAATATTTTAGCAATATTTAAAAGATTTGTAAGGAGAAATAAAACCAATACACATGTTCGTGAATATTACCTCTTCTTTGGAAATCCTCTTTACGTTTCTAAAAAATTCCTTCATAGGGGGAATTATAATCAAAATGAGAACCTATAATGTAAAGAGAAAATTAATTAGGATATATTTTTAGGTATTGATAAAATAATAGTGTCTTTGATGTGTATAGATGAGACGATATGTAGAATTCTTTTTTATGTGGGGGAGTGGACACACTTGGAATTTTTTAAAGGAAAAAGTGATACACATGTTTTTATGAAGAAGAAATATTCAAAAAACGGTAATTGTTGAATAATATATTATATAGTGTCATAATATGAGTATAATATTTTTGACATGTTTATAGGTAATTTGAACACTTATCATCTTAGTTTAACCCTCCTTAAAAAAGTTTTTACTAAAACCACTATAATTAATGAATACTATTCTACTATTAAAAATGGACAAAAATTAAGATATTATTAGTTAATATAAATTAGGATTATTATGTATATGGAATCCATTTTTCTTAATTCAATTCAATGAATTGAAAAAAATTTATTTATAAATAAACTGAAAGACAAGTCAGAAAATGAGTTTTCCAAAGGAAAACATTCCATAGGCTAAATAGTTTTAATATTAGAAATAAATATGAAATTGATTTAAATTAAATAATTTATTTAAATTTTAATATAATATTACTAATTATACTTTTATAAAAATAAAAAAAAATATTTAATATTCATATAATTTAATCTATAATATTTTCTTCAATTAGTAACCGTATTTTTCAGTTTTCATAGAAATACTAATATTTTTAGAAAATTCTAAAAAATTTACCCAATGATAAATTTGACCAGTATATTTAAAAAATGGAGTTTATTATAAATACCCCTAACCCATTTACCTACTGTGAGAGGATACTTTTTTACATTAAAATAATAAACATAGAATCACATCCCGAAGGGATGATTAGTTTAGTCATCTTGGTAAACTAGATACAGTAATGAATTATACATTACTTTTTAAAATATGAAATACAAAATTTTGAATCCTTTTATAAAACAAATATTCTATTTGATTTACCCTATAAATTTTTCATAATAATATTTTTGGAATCCTCGGTAAAAATAAAACATAATAAATGGGTGATATCAAATGTTCAGTACGGGTATTCATACAAAAAAAGTTTATATAGATAAGAATAATTAAATAAATAAATGTATATTACTGATACACATTTCATTTAATCGATTAATTGATCATTATATTATACTTATAAAATATGATAAAGTAATTCTTTTTAAATAATCACATGATAATAGAATTAAACGATGAATATTATACTAGTCAAATAATCACAAGAAATATCAATAAAAAATATCATATTGCTGGAATTATTAATGTTGGACATCTATATATACTATCAAGGCATCAACCATGAAGTCTATAAAAATTAGTTTGGCCTCCACCAAAACCTTATCTATTAGGTCTAATGAGACATACTGATTTAGTATGGGGAAAGAATGGGCCTCACTCATCACTTTCTATGTCCACTTCATTCCTAATATTTATGAGGTTTAACATAAAAATTCATTTTAAAAAAGTATATAATGTGAATACGTTAAACATAAACCATGAATGGTATAGAAATATCACATCCACAGTCAAACTGATCATTAAAAAATTAAAAAAATTAAGGTAAATTATATCATAAGTGGTCAAACTAAATTAATCATAATATTAAATAGATAATGGTGATATTAAAAAATACTCTTATAAATTTAATTGAAAATTATTAAGAAAAATGTGATTTTTCACTTTGGAAAGTAGTAATTTGTAAAATGATTCAAATATATAGAATAAAATATTTTATTTGAAAATAATTAAGAAAAATTATAAAGGATGGTGAAAAACATTAATAGATAATGATAGTGAGAAAATTCACTCACACAATATATGTAAAAAAATTATTTTTTGTATTTTTAACAGAAAGTCTTAAAGAACCTTGTCTAGAAAATGTAAAAATATACCTCTTGAAAGCTTTAGTAAAAAGTAAAAAAGGGTAAAAAATCAATTATACAATACTTGTCAAATTGTAAAAATATTTTTTCAAATAAAATTATAAAACATGGACTTGGTTGAGAAATATTCCGCATTGGAGACAGAAACAAAACCACTCCCCAATAATGAAGAGATTATGAAATAAACCCTTACTGTACATGTTACTTTTTATAAAAAATCTTTTTACCTACTGTATAATTTTTTAAATTGTGGGATTAATTTACACCTGAACTATATGTATATTTATGATATAATATATGATACTATTATAACATATAATCTCCCCTTTTATAATAATAGTTTGGCATTACTCTTGTTTCGAGTGTTAACTACTTCAATTTCTTATGCATGTTATATCTGGTAAGTTATGTTTCTCATCCATAGAATATAGTTATTTCATATGAATAATTATATTAATTTCATAGATATAATGGTTATTAAATATATTAATTTTCATAATCATTATTAAATTTTGAATACGGAAAATGAATCACATTCTTTCATGGAGATAATAATCTGTACGTATATAGGAGCATCGATATCACTACCATAACGTTGAATTAATATATATGTGAATGGTTTATTAATTTTTTATGAATAAATATAAAATCATATATATCAAATATATCCATTATTTCTATAATTATATCCATCATTTTGATGTGGTGATGAAAAAAATTAGACCACAATATGGTGACAGTAAGCTGTGCGTATACATGCGCGGTGCCTTTATTTTTCATGGGGTAGATAAATGATAGAATATGGTTGTAAAATAATCATAATAGAAGATAATAATATATAATATTTTTTATATATTAAATTATAAAATAGAAAACAGACGAACAACATGTAGAATAAGAAATAAACAATAAAGATTCAGTAAGGATGATCAACTCTTTTTCAGCGGACATCCATTATAATATGTCTTAAGGGTACTAATATTGGTATTTTAGATGTAAAATAAACTTTTATACTTTAAAAAATTATTTTATAAATATAAATTGTTATAATTTTTTATACCTAGATTGCACAAGGTGATGTTAAAACGCGAGGGAGGAGTTTCTTATAAGAAGTGAGGTGAGGGGCACTTTGAGAAACCTCAAGATATTATGATATATTAAGGATATAAAAGATAAAAATACTTTTAAATGGCTTATAAATGAATAGGTTATGAGACATTACACCATATATAAAATCTTTTTCGATTAATTTAATATTTTTATGATTTTTGAAACATAGAAAATATATTAATTCAATAAAATATTCTTATTGTAAAATTTGATACTATTCACAAAAAAAAATAAAATAAATATTTAAATACAAAGTGATAATTATAATATAATTATTTAAAATATCTATAATATATCATAACGATATGAGCAATTCATTAGACAGATTACATAAATCATAAAAATAACATAATTAATAATTTAACAATGAGTTTATTATTTTTATGTTAACTAAATAAAAAATGTAGTAGTATTGTAGAACTATTTAAGATAATTATATAATTTATAAAATTTAAATATAAATATATATAATTAAGAAAATTTAAAACATATTATATATACATTCTTTTCTTCCATATCTTGATTTATTTACAATGTGGACACACAAAAGTTATTTAATACAAAGAGATTAACATTTTGTAAATGGCATTGATTTAAATAATATATAAGTTATTTTCATGAAAAATGACCATTATAAAATTCCAATTTTATATTATGGTGTTAAGGGTCAAATACTCTTCATCCAATAAATTTTCTACATTTTTTGGTGAGGGTTATACCTTTATCATTTGGTTGTAACCCTTTTTTATCCCTATAACTATTATTATGACAACATGGATTTTTAATCTTTGTGGGAAAATATTGTTACTATAAAATAATAACCAAATAATAAATGAGTCATATATTTCATTTTAAACATTATCCGATTAATTTTTCAGAAGCTATATTTTTTAAAATTTTATATCATTTGATAACATAGTATTTATTTTCAAATATCATTAATATAAAAACTTGACACTACTAATTAAATGACTTTTTAAATATACCATAAAAAATAGTTATCTATTAAAATAATAATTTCGTCTATCAATAAAAATTTAATAAAATTTAGAAAATTCGTGGATAAAATTAATTATCTTAAATTATATTTATAATAATATTTTAATATCATTTATTTGATATTTCAATTAATTATACAATTAATATATTATCATTATGCAGGCTTTTAAGGGAATTTTTTATATTTCCTTATAATTAAAATAAAATTGAAATTACACATATAAGAATATTATATTTCAAAATAATATTAATAGTCTAGTATATATTCTGAGTAACCCTACATGAGAAATGATATATTTATTAAAAATCTAACTATGACATCTTTGTCTTTTCTTTAAAATATTAAACTATAAATGGATTGAAGTTATACATGTGTCTCCATGTTCTCGTAAAAGAAAAGAAGTTTACGTTATCAGAAATAACACATCTAATAAAATTAAAATATATGTCAGTGTAATTTTATAATATTTTTAATATTATCCACCCTTAATTACCCGATTTCCCATATCCGTGGTAATTAAAATTACTAAGTTTACTATTAATATTGTCAAAAAAAATAAAAGGGTTCTATATCATAAATTTATACCTTATGATTACAAATATAGAATATATTTTTAAAATTCAAAATACTTATTTGGGTCAAATTAATTTAATATTAATCCCATATTTTTGGCATGAAAATGATTTATTAGTGGGAAAATGTTCAAAAATTCACATAGTTTTGATATCGAATTTCAATATTAAATAGAGTAATATGAATGATATTATATTAATATATTTTTAATTAATCTAATTTTTCATTAAAACAAATTGATAATAAAATATAAAATTATAAATCACTTAGATGAAAATTCAGTTTTCAAACAAAATACTGTATTTTTCACTATTTATGAAAAAAATAAATTTTTCATAAAATTAGAAAATAAACAACCAAATTAATTTTTTATAGATATATTTCAAAAAGGTAGTTAATTTTTTAGATTTTTTAAATATTATCAAAATTTAAATTTTAAATTTGTGCACCATCAAAATGAGGAAGAATTTGCTTTAGAAAAATACTTCTTTATTGTACATAAAATTGTATTTATTATTTTCATATGGTTATTAAATATATAAGATGAAAAATATTTTATTTAATATATTAGATTATGTTCATAATATGGAAAAAACTATCTATTTCCACCAATTTATTTTCAAGGTTATAATAATATTTAGTTTCACGTTTATACATGTAGTTCATGAAATATACGATATCAAAAATATTATACATTAAAGGGAACATATAATAAAAAAGTGGTGTGTTCTATTTACACCTCATTAAAAAATTTTAAACCTCCCAATTTCAAATTGAACATCCAAAAAATTACTAATTTTTTAAAAACTACTTTATGGGAAACCCACATCATAATTATTGTTAATAATACATCTTCTTAATAATAGGGGAATACGAATTATAAGTTTACCCAAAAATTAAGCTCTCGAATAGGATAATTTTATTTGAAAGTGAAATCCCGTAGGTTGAATAAAATTGTAACTATCAGGTTATGATGGGAATTTATAGATAACACAATCATAAGAATGTTATCCATCATAAAACTGAATATTTGTGATTGGATAAAAATAGTATTGATTTATCCCAAAATAGTAAACAGATAAAATTTTTCTTCTATAGTATTTTTCTTTAGCAATGAGGGACTAATTTATGACTCATATAAAAACATGAGATAAATCATACTTTATTATATTCCATGGCCTAATCTCATCTGTTGTTTGTGCTTCAATATATTTTCACTTCCTCAATTATACTAAGAAATGAATGTTAATTATGATTTTTTTGAAGCACAATGATGAATCATAAGATATACAATTAATTACTTCATACATTAAATGTTTACATAATCAAAAATTGATATCACATAATATCCAACATATAAAATCATACTTCATTAAAAAAATTTAAAAGTTTGACTTAATCCATTCTAAAAGTAGTTAACCGTAAGACTCATGAAAAATACTTCTATCCAAATTTATTTTCCAAATATTGATAGTGAAGGTATCTAATTTAAACAATAAAAATAATATTAGATTTTTGAAATAATATAATTTAGCTTTCTTTATCACATACCAATTATATGAATACCTATATCACATTAAAACCACAATAAAAGCATGAAATCTTCCGAAACCATAATTAATAAGTACTAAATTACAATAATTATTTATTCGATAATTGATATGATTAAATTATTGTTGAGAAAATAATAAAATTAAAATATTCATTAATCCATGAATATTAATATTAATCATTCATCTTCATATGTTATAATATTATAATCTTGACCATAATAAATTCACTTATTTGGAGGTATATTACTTTGGCTCTTGAGGGATTTATCTTGTGTATGGCCCCATATCATTATATATAAATAATTTGACACCAATAAATCCAATACATCCCATAAAGTAATTAAAATGGTAAAATTTTTATCCACACCTGATGGAAAATAAGTTCTTAAGAATTTACCATCGTGACTCATTTCATAATTATCACATGTCGGAGATTCCTTATTTCCCTTATTCACATTATCAATATTTCACCAGCCATCATAATCTACTTTTTCTTTCAACCAAAGCCATAATAAATAGAAAATTATTTCCCCTTATTTTTATAACATGATAATATTTATTCATATGAAGGTAATTCTGTAGATATTATTTACCTTCTAAATATTAGGTTAAACCCAATGATGAAATGCTCATTAATTCTATTTATGTTATGTAAATTGATATATTTCACATTAATTTTTCTTGGTTTCATTTATAAAGACTTCCATAAACTATATGAGATCATACAATTATGAAACATAATCTATAATATCAAAACTAGTGAATCACAAAATCTAAATTGAAAATTTATATATAAGTAATATCTAAATCACAAGTTGGATTCATTTGGAATATTTCAAAATAATATCATATGTATCATTTCTACTATCTATGAATTCTATAATCTAGTTCCCGGGGATTCTAATAAACATCCTTCGATACCAAATGTAAAGACCCCAACCCTAGTTTCCCAGTGTCGATTGATACTTTATTAAATTGGAAAAATAATCAATGAATTATATCCTAAAAGAATAAATATTTTAGTAGTCCTTTTAAACTAGATACAATAATGAATATAACCTTTCATTTTAAATCATTAAATTCAATATTTTTTATCTTTTGAGAACACCATTATTCCCTTAGAATAACCCTACATATCATTCATAATAGAAATCTTATAATCCAATAGAAAAACAAAAAATAAGAAATGTGTGGTCTCAGATATTCAGTAAGGGTATACATAGCTCATAAGATTTTATGAATAAGCATAAATTAGTATGGAAATATAAATAACTAATAAACTTTCCATTTAAAAAATAACAAGAGAATAATATGGATAGAGTAAAAGATGATCAAATAATGACATTTAAATAATCAACTGACAACAAAACTTAAACATCGATATTATAATTGTTTAATAATCACATAGAATATCAATAACTAATAACATAATGATATAATTCATAATGTCATACCTATAATATATACAATCAAGGAAACGAATAATATGTACATGTAAATGTTTATTGAATCAATCAAAACCTGGTCTAGTTTTTCTCGTGAGACATAACGATGTATCTAGGGGGCATATTTGGCACCACCCACAACATAATAATTCTAATTTATTCGTCATATGAATGTGAAGAAATTTAATTATCATAAACATCAGTATTAATAATAACCATATAAAATCTGAACATTATAACCATAAAACAGGCATAGAATCAAAAAAGAATATCCATACATGAAATGATCATAAACCAATAAATAAAATATAGTAAATGATATCATCATAGATGAACCCCATTTAATAATAATATTTAATGAGGTTGTTCACATAGATGATGATACTATAATAAAAACACTGAAAAATTATTATGGAAAATACTCCTTTTCAATTTAGAAAGTACTTATTATAAAACCACTAGGCAATTAAAAAAGAAAAAAATTATTTCTAAATAATTAATTGGACCTATAATTAATTATATAAATAATTAAGGTGACATGAAGTCGGTAAAATCCACTCATACCATATAAGTTTAAAAGTCACTCCTTCATTATTTATTTCCATATAACTTTGAAATAACATTGTTTTGAATATAAATAAAATATACCCCCAAAATAAATTTTTAAAAAGTAAAAAAGGGTTAAAAATGACATTAAACAATAATAAGATAATTTTAAAAAGTTATTAAATCATTTTTTAAAAATATTTACATAAAGGCGAAATAATTCTCAGTGGATACATAAATAAAAACGATCCGGAATAATGATAATCTTGTAAAATAAACCGTTATATTGAACATTACTTTAGTTCAAGTGGAGTTGAAATCATGATTGATTATTTAAAAAACGTTAGTAATTTATAATGAAACCATATCCATATTTATGATTTCATATATGGGAAGATTCTTACCTATTATCACCATTTTTTAAAACTATTTCATTATTACCCTTGCTTCGGGTTGTAACTACTTCATTTTCCTATTCGAGTAATTTTTAATAAATTCATATTTCTTGTAAATTGGATAAAATTTTGTTATCTAAATATGATATTAAGGTCATAAATAAAATATTTATTCATTATATACTTTTATATAACCATTATTTAATGGAGGGCAATTAAAATGAATCACATCGTGTCATGGAGACAGTTGGTTGTACATAAGCATGAGCATTAGTATCAATCCACTAATGGTGAAATTGTACGTATGTTAATGGAATATAATTTTTTTATAATCAGTATTATTACATATTAATTATATATATCAATTATTTTTATCATTATAACAACCCATGTAAAGCGATGATGGAAAAAAATTACACCACGACATGGGTACCTTAAGTCGTATGTACACACACGCAGTTCTTTTTATTTTAATAGAATGGAAAAAAGGTAAACCATGGTTGTGAAATTATAAAAATTATATTTTATTATATATATGAAACATTATTGTTTACATTAAATTGGAAATAACACATCAAGTGGAATTAGGATAATAAATAGTCTTGAAAAAGAGGTAAGGACGATTATCTCTTCTTTAGGGGGATTACTTTATCAATTATCATAAAGACACTTGGGTTGGTATTTTGGAAGGACCAAAACCAATATAAATTGTATAAGGTTTTTGATTATGGAAATTTTCATTGTTTTTTAATGCTAGACTTCTCAAGGGGTGTGAAGTAGCAAGGGAGGTCGTTCCATATTATAATTGAGGTTTCAGGGACTTTCAGAAAAACAAACAATATTAAAATATAATAATGATATTATAAATACAAAGACTCCAAAACTGCCTATAAATGAATGGGAAATGAATGTTTTGACAATATCTTATCTCAATGGGTGTTTTTTTCTATTTTTATAATTTAAAAATTATTTAATTAAATATTAATTGAATAAGCATCGTTATTTTCAAATTTGATGCTATTAATTTTATATCACATCAAATATATAAATAAAAAAGTTGTAATTATAATATTATTCATTAAAATATATATAATACAGAAAATATATTTATAATAGTTTTTAGAATCATTAACTCTATAACATCTTAACCCGAACAATCGGGTCGAATCCGGAACGCAACGTGACCACATGTGCACCTCCCAATATGCAAGAGGTTACTGAATAGTAGAAAGGGACTCAAGTGGAACCTTTGGGATAATATACCATATGTATTATATCATTGGATCAATAATCAATAATAGAAATATAATAAAAAATAATAGTAACTTGTTGAACATAAAAGATGACATACATGTAATACAATAAAACTACTCATGTTAGTGGAAAGCATGTACGAAGTAAATAAAGCGGATAATGTAAATATTTAATCATTAAATCCTTTAGTGATCATAACAATATGCTACTCACTCCATGCTTATCTTGTCAACTATCTACCATAGGTACCTTTCCATTCATCAGATACCTCGTGCAATCTATAACCTTATCAAAATTCCAATGTAATGCGTTAGTACAAGAATCAGTAAGAAACTACCAATGCATCCTTTACATGGTGTGATCAAGTATACAAGTTTATGAAATAAATATATAATTGTGTAACAAACATAATAAAACTCAATAAAAAAAATGAGAGGTTGTGTGCTAACTAAGATGGCCCAAACCCCTGGATAAACCAGTATTGGCTCCATGATTGAAATATACTATATATCACCATGTACCAACAACTATCCACAAGGCTATATGCATTTCACTCAAAATCCATTATCCATCAAGTGAGAACAACCTTACTTTAAAGGGGTTTCGATGTTCAATAGCGTACCTGATACGCAATGAAGATTTTATTTAAAATCATACGTTGCACACTAATAATAAAATATTATTATTTTAAACGGAAGATAACTCCTAGCCATTGTATTGGTGGAAATAAACAAAACTAACTAGAATATTATTATACATGCTTGTTAAATGTATTTAATTTTATCCAATAAAAAGTTAGAGGCTTAAAATGTGAATGAATCTAATTTTTTAGCATAATTTACATTAAAAGACAAATATAATACCTTTTAATGGAGATCCCTCTTGAAATATAGATTAGTAACATTAATATATTATATTTGACCAAATAATGTCTTTATTTATAAGGGGGACATCAAAATTTACTTTGTGTAAACTTTTGGAATTTTTCCAATAAAGATCATTTTAAATGAATAGTGAAAATATTGTATTTTAATTCAAAACTTCGTTTTAATATAATTTATTTATATGGTTATATTATCTATTAAATTGGTTTTAATCTGTAATTAGAATATATTTTTACCATTTAATATGATTTTGGTCATTGTAATTAATTTCACATTGAAATCGGACATATAGAAGTATGAATCTTTTGATAGTTATTATTTCTTAAAAACATGCTATTTGTTTTAACAACGAAAATTAATTTTTAAATTAATTAATGAAACTCATATGTTTTGAATTAGGGAAAATATACATTATTTTTTAATTCGGAATATCAAATAATTCTTAGGCTGAATTTTTGGTATTTTTATGAAAAACATCAATTTTTGACGAATTGTGAAATCAGTTAGTAGTAGTAAAAAATATGAATTTTTATTTTAAATGAATATTTACTGCATCTGTGAATTGATTATCAAAAATCCGACATACATGGTTATTATCATGAAGTTAAATGTGGTTCTATAAGATGAAAATAATTTTTTGTGAAGAGTAACTTTTGTCTTTTATTTACTGCGGTTAAAGGTAAATATTGTAATTCAAGGTAAAATGAATATTATAATAAATTAAACATACCTTTACACTTTTCATAACCACATTATATGAGAAATGGCCTACCATGGGAATCTTTGGGTCAATTTTGGGACACCATAGAGCCACATATGAATTATAATGACATTTTAGATTAATTAATTTAAAGTAAAGACAAAAATGACAAAAAAAAATATCTCCATGTAAATTAATTTTAACATGGAGTTATATATACTATTCATTCAAATATATATATTCATTAGAAATATAAAATTATTTCTTACATCCTGGTATTTTTTTTATAATTTTTAGACAACAAATAAATTAAATTATTTATGACACAATAATGACGAAATATTTACCTCAATAATCAATATTTTAAATAAATAGGATTATAAATATTAAAATAACATCCAAAACATGTCCAATTATTATTTTAAGATTTTATTTCAACCATGAGTCATTTTATCTTGAACTCTAATTATTTTTGGACCTTTTGAAACCGAATATCACTATATAATAAAATAATATTTGCACACTTTCCTAAAGAGCCCCTCCTCTACCTTATAAAAGGAGACCACTTATAACCAATTACTCACATCTCTCAAGACTTTTGGCTCATCCATCCTCTTCCCAATTAATCTCCCTACATTTCTATCCTCCTCTTAGATGCCTTACCTTTGGCAGAAGGAACATTAAGAAGTCCTTTTGGTTCAAACCAAAAAAAGTTACCCAAATTAAAGGCAACAGTTTCTCTTAACTTATTTTATTTTATTTTACTTCTCCAAACCCAATAATATTTTTATTCCTTTATTTTATAACAAAAACAGTATCCTAAATATACTAGGATTTTTTATGAAAAGGATTAAAACTACACTTACCCACACATCCATCTAATGGGTGAAGAATATAATGTTTTTGTGGATGAGAAAATAACGCCTCACGAAACGATGACTGTTCAATTATCTCCTAACCCCTCTCATAGTGGCCATTAAGATGGAACTGTATTTATATATGATATATATTATGTTTATGTTTACTTTATGCTTCTTTATTTTTTTATATCATACCTTTATGGTTTCCATTAATGTGTAAACACGATAATTTCATTTGGTGAAGTGCGGACTACAGTCCCCACAAAGTGATATGACTCATTAATGGAATATGTTGGAAGTATAAAGGATGGATTTAATGATATTATATATGATATTATATATGAAATTATACTGGAATTCTAATATACATATGTATCATTATTTTTTAATTCCATTAAAATAAGAAATTGAAATGAAAGTAGCGTTCATGCGTACGTACAACTTACAGTCTCCCCAAACTGTGAATTTAATTTCTTACCTCGAAATGATATGTTCTGTTATATATATACTAGATATATATGATATAAATTATATCTAAATAATGAATTTCATTTTGGATATAATGGACTATTTTCCACATGGACGTCTTGTAAATATAAGGTGTTCATTTTTTACTCAAGTACCAAATATAGACAAAACGAACGTTATTAACATAAATAGTTACATAATATTTATAACCTAGTAATAAGGGATATAAAAGGAATAGTAAATATGAAAAATGATATTAATAATGTTGAAATTATCTTTAGTTAATTATTCAGGAGATTAAATAACGATCGAGTCTAGTCGGACACAATGTAAGGGAATTCGTCTCAATCACCTTTCATTGAGGCATATTTAGTTTAGTAAATGATTTTATTATACGGTCTATAAACCCCTTTGAATTTTCATTTAATTAAAAGGGAATCTTTTTATATTAAGTGTTTTACTAAATGACAAAAAGGAATGTTTTTTTCACTTATGCGGTGATAATGACCTTTCTACCACTATGAGTATTATTTGATCTTATGGATTCCTTAACAAGCCGTAATGTTTTTAAAAACGGAAAATAAATAAAATATACACTTTTTAAATATTTTGGTATTGAAAATGGATTTGGTAATTGATTTATTATTTCAATATATTTAAATGATATATTGTTATTGCAATGTGGGAATTTTACCTTTCCTTTATGCTTATGTTATTTGTTATGATCCTGTTATGGTTCACGGTCATTATTTATGTATACGTGTGTTTTCGTGATAAACCTAGTGTGGGTGAGGCCGAGATAGCTCTACAAATCATTGGGTATCGTGATGGAGGTATACGTGAATGTTTATCCTAATAGATTTATGGAATATACTATGATAGGTATTTCCAATGTAACTCTCTATGTAGCTATGATAGATACAATGTAAGTATGATATGGACGCCACAAGTTACCTTTATGATTTATGATTTCTATGTGTTATTCATAAAATATTATGATTTCAGAAGGTAAGTAAAAGTGTTCATGTTTTTTATGTATTTATGAACAAATATTTTCTTTCATTGGTTCATAACCCTTACTGAGCTTGTTATGCACATCCCATGTTTTGAAATGTTTTCACAAGACTTAAATATGAATAGGTTCAGGAATGTGATCAAGGAAAAGTCATGTTGTCTAAAACATGGAACTAGACCTAACTCTTTTTTTCAAGATTTTTTATTATATGAAAAAAATGGAAACTATGTAGAAGTGTCTACATTGAAATCTTTTGAGATGTAGTTGTTATGTCTTAATTATCTAAAACTATAAACCTAAAAAGATCCTCAATGTGAATTATTCATTTAATTCAATATTATGTAATGTTTTAAGGTCGAGTCCTTATAGTTGGTATCATAGGTCAGTTTAGATAACATTAAGAGTTAGGGTACTGTAAAATTAATATGCATAAAGTAATTTATGTTAATATTGAAATTATATAGCATTTAGAGATTACCATATTGCTTCACCTAAGATATTTCTGTGTTCAGAATGGTTTTCCATAGAGGAAACTGGAAAGCTATGTTGGGACAAAATCATGAGGAAGAGAACCTTTATAATTTGCAAACTTAGATAGTGTTAGTCGGAACTGAACATTTTGTTGTAGTGATGGCACAGTTGACTCAGGATATATATTGTGGTGGTATCCATGCATGAGATCAGCCAGATCAACCACTGAGGAACATGTCAGTAGTGGATCATTTCATGAGGCAACATCCCCAATCACTTAGAAGATCATTTGACCTTGTGCTAGCTGAAGGGTAGATTAAAGAACATGATAATATTTTTGATGTCATGGGTTGTTTATGAACATCAAATGGTTAGTCTTGTTGTTTACTGTTTTGATGGAGAAGCTGACCAGTGGTGGTCGATGCTAAAAAATATCAGGGATAGTGATGATATTGATTCTCATGATTGGGATGAATTCAAATGTATGTTTCTTGAAGAAATATTTTCTAAAGGTGTTTCTTCTTAGTATGGAAAAACAATTCATGGAATTTTGGAAGGAGGATAACTCAGTGGCTTCTTATGAATAAAAGTTCACTCGACTGGTAAAGTATTCTACAAATTTCATACGAGATATTAATAGTTAAATCAACCATTTTTTACTCAGGATTAAAGCCAAAGTACCAAAGGGATTTACCTTCTCTCGAGTTCAAAAGTTATGAAAAAATTGTTCGTTCTGCGGAGAAGGTGGAAATGGAGTTTGTTGATGATCAGATATTCTTTGAAAAATAATATAATTTGAGGTCGTGGTGGCATGCTAAAGGGAATAACTCTTCAAAAAGTCTGATGGTAAGAATCGTAAGTTTACAATTTGTAAAAATTATGGTAAAAAGCATGCTGGGGAATGTCTTTTGAATTCAGGTATGTGCTACCGATGTGGTAAAACAGGACACAAGGCTCGTAATTTCACTGAAAAAGATCAGGGTAATGGTAAGAGAATATCTGATTTATAGTCAGTAAAATATTTTTAAGTGCAATGAAATGGGTAATTATGAAAATGAGTGTCCAACAAAAAACTCAATCGAATGAAATCAGCCAAAATACAAGAACAAATTTGTGGTGAAATCCTTTGTGACTACTTCAGCATATGTTGGGCCATCAAATGAAGTTGTATCAGGTACAATGTTTTTTTTTTCAGATTATGCCAATGTCTTGTTTGATTTAGGGTCTACACACTCTTTTATTTCTGAGATTTTTTCTAGTAAATTTGAAATTCCATCTCATTATATGAATACAGAACATATGGTAAAAAACCTGGAAGAAATTATGAGATAAAAAGATAGAATAAGAAAATTTGTGTCCTTGTGTGCAGAAAGTATCTACCTGAAAAACTTATTGTTTTGCCTCTAGTAGATTTAGATGTTATTTTGGGTATAGATTGGCTTTATTTTTATCATGCTATGATTGACTATAGAGATAAAGAGGTTTCTTTTAAGAATGATTTTCAGTTTGTATACAAAAATGAACCGTTGGTTTTGATAACATATCAGGAAAATGAGAAACTAGTAAAAGATGGAAATGAATGTTACCTTGCACATATTGTTGAAAAAAAGGAACTGTTCAGCTTATTGATGTGCTAGTGGTAAATGAGTACCTTGATGTTTTTTCTGATGAGTTTCCTGGTATTATACCTGAATAGGAATATGAATTTACTGTTGACTTAGTTCCTGATGCTAAGACAATTTCAAAAACCCCGTCTCAAAAGGCTCAAATCGAACTTTTAGAGTTAACAAAGCAATTACATGAGTTATTAGATAATGTTTTCATTTGACCTAGCACATCACCATGGGGTGCTCTTGTATTGTATGTTAAAAATAAAGATGGTTCCATTAGAATTTTCATTGATTATTGAGCATTTATTAACATCATTGTTATGAATAAGTATCCTTTGCCTCATATCGATGATTTTTTTTGATCAGCTCCAGGGAGCTCAATATTTTTCGATGATTGATTAGTGGTCAGAGTACCACTTGTTTAATGTAAATGAAGTAGAAATTACAAATACCACATTTCTTACTGGATATGGCCATTAATAATTTGTAGTTATGCATTTTGGGTTTACTAATGCACCTATTGTATTCATGGATCTTATTAATATAATTTTCCATGAGTTCTTGGAAATTTTTGTGGTTGTGTTCATTAAAGATATTTTGGTTTATTATAAAATTAAAGAGGAGTATGAAAGTAATTTAATGGTCATATTGTAAACCGTAAAAACATTATGGAAAATTCAGCAAGTGTGATTTTTGGTTACAAAAAATTTCTTTCCTCGGTCATATTTTTTTAAATAATGGCATACCTGTTGATCCTTCTAAAACAAAAGATGTTGATAAACGGCCAAGTCCCAAAAATATAACCGAGATTAGTAGTATTCTTGGTTTGGATGGCTATTACTAGAGGATTGTTAAAACTAGTGCACAGTTATCTAGTCCAATGACTAAGTTAACTCGAAAAGTTGTTAAGTTCGTCTGGAAAAAATAATGTGATGATTGATTTCATTAATTGAAATGAAGATTGGTGAATTCTTTAGTTTTGGCACTACCATATAAAAATGGTGAATTTGTTATCTAAAGTGATACTTTAATGAAAAGACTTAGTTGTTTCCTAATGTAGAATGATCAGGTAATTGCTTATTCTTCACGTCAGTTGAAACCTCATGAGTTAATTTACAATACACATGATTTGGAATTAGCCGCTGCTGGGTTTTCTTAAAAAATATAGAGGCATCATTTGTATGGAGTAAAATGTGAAATATATAATGGCCATAAAAGTTTAATGTATATATTCACTCAAAAAGAATTGAACATGAGAAAGATGATATTTCTAGAATTAATCAAGGATTATGATTGCACAATCCATTACCATCGAGGAAAAGAAAATAAAGTGGCTGATGATTTTAGTCAAAAAAGTAATTCATTATTAACCATGTTACGATTAGAACTAGATCCGTTGGTTTTTGATTTGATGAACTCTTGCATAGAAGTATTTGGTGCTGGAAATTATTCTTTTTTGTATCAGGTGTCAGTGAAATCATCTCTATCATACAGAATTAACCAAGCATAGAAGGAAGGCAATGACTTACAAAAAAGGTAGTGTCGGTTCAGAAGGGTATATTACCTGAATTTAACATTGATAATGATTGTGTTTTGAGATTTTGAAAGAGATTATGTGTTCCTTGTGATTCACAGTTGAAGAATGAGTTAGTATGTGAAGCTCATAGTTCTCCGTTTTCAGTTCACCCTGGCAGTACTAAGATGTACCGAGATTTTCGGGAGTATTACTGGTGGGATGGAATTAAAAGAGATATTGCGGATTTTACTATGAAGTGTTTGACTTTTTAGTAGGTTAAATCAGAGCAGAAGTTACAGAAAGAGATGGATCAGCCTTTACCTGTGCCATAGTGGAAATCGGAAAATATATCCATGGACATTGTTGTGGGATTACCAAAGACATATCGAGGTAATAATGCAATCTGGGTTATTGTTGATCGATTTACTAAATCTTCACATTTCCTTCCTATTCGAGATACATTTTATCTAGATCAACTTTTTTGTTTATATGTTAAATAGATAGTAAACTTTCATGGAGTTCCTCTCCATTGTATCTGATCGTGATCCCAGGTTTATATTTAACTTTTTAAAAGGCCTTCAAAAGTCGTTGGGTACTGAATTAAATTTTAGTACAACTTTTAATCCTCAATTAGATGGGCAATCCAAACGAACAATTCAGAAAGTAAAGGATATGTTACGTGCTTGCTCGATGGATTATCATGGATGTTGTGGCCAACATCATTCTTCGGTTGAATTTTCATACAATAACAGTTTTCATTCCAGTATACATATGGATTCATTTGAGGCATTATAAGGAATGCATTGCCGAACCCTAGCTTTTTAAGACGAAGTAGGTGAATGGAAGATGATGGGACCAAAATTTTTAGAAGAGATGGAAGAGAAAGTTCAGTTGTTTCAGAAGCACATGATAACATCTCAGAGCAGAGAGAAAAGTTAGGCAGATAACCATTGTAAGGATATTTCTTTTTAGGTAGGTGATCATGTCTTTCTCAATGTTTCCCCATGGAAAAGTGTGATGTTTTTTGGTATGAAGGGAAAGTTGAGTCAGAGGTTCATTGGAACTTATGAAATTCTAAATAAATTTGGATCAGTTTCATACAGAGTGGATTTAACTCCATGTTTATCATAGGTACACAATGTTTTTCATGTTTCAATGTTGAGAAAGTATATGCGAGATCCATCTCATGTTTTGAGCCAAGAGGTAGTTCAGTTGGGAGATAATCTCCCATATGATGAAAAACCATTCTAGATTCTTGAAAATGTATAGAATGTTTTTCGAAATAATGTAATTCACCAAGAAAATGTTTTTTGTAAAAACCATATGGTTGAAGAGGCAATGTGGGAATCTGAAAATGCTATGAGGGATAAATACCACCACTTATTTTGATAAGTGAATAAAAATTACGAGGATGCAGTTTCCAAAATGGGTAATGATATAACATCCCAAGGAAATAAAGGAATAATACATTCTCTTATTATTTATATTTTTCAACTAAATATTTTGTTTACTTTAAATGGGTTTCTATGTTCGATAGCGTACCCGATATGCAACAACGGGTTTCTTTAAAATCATATGTTGCACACTAATAATAAAATATTATTATCTTAAATGGAAGTTAACTCCAAGTCATTGTATTGGTGGGAATGAACAATACTAACAACAATATTATTATACATGCTTGTTAAATGTATTTACTTTTATCCAATAAATAGATAGCGGCTTAAAATGTGAATGAATCTAATTGTAAGAATAATTTATATTAAAAGGCTGATGTACCACATTTTAATGGATAACCCGCATTAAATCTAGTTTTGGTCACTTTAATTCATTATATTTGACCAAATATAGTCCTTATTCAGAATGGGGACATCAAAATTAACTTTGTTTAATTTATTTTGGAATTTTTCCAAAAAAGTTCATTTTTAATGAATAGTGAAAATATTTTATTTGAATTCAAAACTTAATTTTAATATATTTTATTTATATGGTTAGATTATCTTTTTAATTGGTTTTAAATTGTAATTAGAATATATTTTTACCATTTAATCCAACGATGGTCATCATAATTAATTTCACTTTGAAATTAGACATAAACCTGTATCAATATTTTTATAGTTATTTTTTCATAAAAACATGATATTTGTTTTAACAACTAGAATTAATGTTTAAATTAATTAATTCTACTTCTAGGTTTTGAATTTGAATAAATATAAATCATTTTTGTATTAGGAATAATAAATAATTATTAGTTTTAATTTCTGTTATATTTCTGAAAAACACAATTTTTGATGAAAAGTGAAATTACTTAGTAGTGGTTAAAAAAAACTGACTTTTTTTAAAATGAACTTTTACCACTTTTGTGAATAGAATTTCTAAAATCCATCAAACATTGTTGATATCAATAAGTAAAATGTGCTTGAATAAGATGAAAATAATTTTTTTGAATAGTATCTTTTGACTTTTATTTACCGCGATTAAAGGTAAATATAGTAATTCGAGGTAAAATGAATATTATAATAATTTAAATTTACCTTAACACTTGTCATAACATTATTGGATGAGTAATGGCTGACCATGGGCATATTTGGGTCCGTTTTGGGACCCCAAAGAGCCACTTATGAAGGATAATGACATTTTAGATTAATTAATTTACAGTAATGAAAAAAATGACAAAAATAGATATCTCTATTTATTTATATTATACATGGTTTTATAATATTTATTTTTTAGACTATAAATATTCATTGGATGGATAAAAATATTTCCTACATCATGGAATTTTTTTATTATTTGTAGAAAAAAAATAATTATGATACAATAATGATGTATTATTTTATCTCATTAATAATCATTTAAATAAATAAATAAATAAATATTAAAATAACATCCAAAAATTATCAAATTATTATTTTATGATTTTATTTCGACCTTGAGTCTTCTTATCTTCAACTCTAATTATTTTTGGACTTTTTCAAACCAAAAATCATTATATAATAAAATAATATTTTCACTCTTTCCTAAAGAGCCCCTAATCTCCCTTATAAAAGGATGCCACTTCTAACCAATTATTCACACCTCTCAAGCCTTTTTCCTCATCCACAATCTGCCAAATTAAGCTCCCTACACCCATCTCCTCCACCTAGAATCCTTAACTATGATATAATGCACTTTAAGAAGTCCATTTGGTTAAAACCAAATGATGTTACCCAAATTAAAGGTAACAATTTTTCTTAACTTCTTTTTTTATTTTACAGCTCAAACCCCTATAATATTTTTATTCCTTTATTTTATAACAAAAACAGTATCCTAAATATAATAGGATTTTGTTATGAGAAATATTCTAACTGCACTTATACACACCTCCATCTAATGGGTGAAGAACATAATGTTTCTGTGGATGGAAAACTAACACCTCACGAAACGATGATTGTTCAATTATCTCCTACCACCTATTATGGTGACCATTAAGATGGAACTGTATTTATATAACATATATATTATGTTTATGTTTTTATTATGTTTCTATAATTTTTTTATAGCATACATTTATGGTTTCTATTATGTGTAATCACAATAATTTCATTTGAGGAAGTGCGGACTACCGCCTCCTCAAAGTGATATGACTCGTTAATGCCATATGTGGGACGTATTAAGTATGGAATTAATGATATTATATACGAAATTATACTGAAATTATAATATACCCATGTATCATTATGTTTTAATTCCATTAAAATATGAAATAGAAATTAAAGTAGCGTTCATGCGAACGTACGGCTTACCGTCTCCATGAACAGTTCATTTCTTTTCTTACCTCCAAATGATTTGTCCTGTTATAAATATTTATATATACTGGATATATATGATATATATGATATCTAAATAATTAACTTCATTTTGTACATAATGGACTATTGACCACATGGACATCTTGTAAATATAAGGTGTTTATTTTTGACTCAAGTACCAAATATCGACAAAATGAATGTTATTAACTTAAATGGTTACATAATGTTTATAACATGGTAATAAGTGATATAATAGAAATAATTAAATTGAAAAAGGTTCTTAATAAAGTAGAAATTAACTTTAGTTTATTATTCTATATATTAAATAATGATCAAGTCAAGTCAAACACAAGGTAAGGGACTTCATCTCAATCACTTTTCAGTGAGTCATATTTAGTTTTATACACTACTATATTTTATACGGTGTATAAACCCCTTTGAATTTTCATTTATTTCAAATGGAATCATTGTATTCGAGGCATTTTACAAAATGAAAAAAACGAATTTATTTCATAACGTAAGTAGTGACAATGACCTTTCCATCGTCGCGAGTATTATGTGATCTTTTGGCTTCCTTAACAAGCTGTAATGTTTTTAAAAAAAGAAAATAAATAACATATACTCTTTTTAGGTATTTTTTTATTGAAAATGGTTTTGATAATGGATTTGTTTTGTTAATATATTTAAATGATATATTTTTATTACAATGTGGGAATTTTACCTTTCTTTTATACATATGTTATGTGTTATGATACTGTTATGGTTCTTGGGCATTATTTACTTATACGGGTGGTTCCGTGACAAACCTAGAGTGGGTGAGCCCAAGATAGCTCTCCAATGCATTGGGTAAGGTGACGGTGTGAAACGTGAATGTTTCTATTAAGAGTTTTAGGGAATATACTGTAATGGGTATTCCAAAGTAACTTCTAATGTAGTTTTGATAGCTACAATGTAAGTATGATATGGATGACACAAGTTACCATTATGATTTATGATTTCTATGTGTTATTCATAAAATCTTATGATTTCATGTGGTAATTAAAAGTTTTCATGTTTTGTATTTATTTATGAACTAATGTTTTCTTTCATTGAATCATAACCCTTACTGAGCTTTTTATGCTCATCCTAAGTTTTTAAATGATTTCATAAGACCTAAATATGAATAGGTTCAAGGAGTGGATCAAGGAAAATTCGTGCAATCTAAAAAATGGAACTAGACATTACTCTTTTTTTCAAGAGTTTTTATTTTATGAAAAAATGGAAAATGTTTAGAAGTGTCTACTTTGTAATCTTCTGAGATGTAATAGTTATGTCATAATTCTCTAAAACTCTAAATATGAAAATATCCCCAATGTGAATTCTTCATTTAATTCAATATTATGTATTGTTTTAAGGTGGGGTCCATATATAAAGTAATAAAAGTAATCCAAAATACATTGAGTATCAGTAACGTATCCGGAATCCAAAAGGCATCAGGGAACCCTGAAAATAAACAAGGCATTATGTGTATCCCACTTACTCTGATTCCACAAGGCATCATGTAGATTCTAGGTTACCTAGTTATCATGTTGCCCCATCTTCAACGCTTCACATCACGCACACACCCCACAAGGATTAATCATAACACTGTGACCACCTATCAAGTATACACATAACAATACATCAAAGGAAAACATAAATATCCATTGCATGATAACAACTATATCACACATCATGATAAATATATGATCAAGATCTATATCTACATGTTAATGAAATATAATCAGGGAATCAGTCTATCAGATCAATCTCATGAAATCAAATCATACCATATAATGTTATATAAACACATTAAACATAATCATAAGTAAGGTATAATAATAATACATGCAAAAAACATCGAAGGTGAATAATAAGGTACAAGGTACTAATCGAAACAAGCATCACATAATGTTATTATGGAAACACACACACAAACCTACATATAATCATGATCTAGCACGATTTTCAAATATGTATATGTATAAATTATATATATAAACATGTGTAATAATGCCCCAAAACATAAGGAAACACATACCTAAAAAGTGTTGATGTCAAAGGAAAGGACAAAAAACTCTATGTGATTTGATAGATGGAGTGGAATCCTTAATAGTCAAGAACACCTCTTCATGACCTTATTTATAAAGAATGTCGACACATCAATGTTTGAGGTTTTTCAATGTTTTCAAGATCCAAAACTAGTTTTTTTTTTGAAAAATAAATAAAATATCGCTTCTTGGGGATACTGTATCCCTCTTAGACAATTTTTTATTTATTTATTAAAAATATATTATTTTATTATATTTTATATATCTTGAATAATTCATAAATTAATATTTAAATTATCACATGTAGGGAAAAATTAAAATTTTCAATTAATCATTTAAAATGAGCAGACAATTTTATATTTTCAAATTAATATTATCACATGCATCGATAAATTAAAATTTTCATATTATAATTTAATTTATATAATGTGATGATAAATATATTTCTTGGATAATTTTAGTTTTTCATTTTCAAAATAACTCATGTGTTAAAAATTATCCTTCAATAATTGAACTATTGTAATTTCATAAAAATTATATAATAATTTTTTTATATTTAGCAAAAATAATTCTATGGTTTATACCTTTATTAATTTTTTATAAATTATTCTCCCATAAACAATACAAATATCATTTATTATTCTTTTTTAAATTATCCATTTATAGATCAAAGTAATTATCCCTTGATAATTCTTTACAATTATCATTGATAATATAATAAAATTATCATTTGGTAAATTTTTCAATTATCCTTTGATAATAAATAGTCCTTTGATAAATGTACTAAATTAACCATTAATAATCAATTTATATCATTATCTTATAAATTATTTTTTGATAATTGTAAGCTATTATTTTCAATAGACTCATGCATTTATCCTTTTATTATTGGTTAAAATAGTTATTTTATAAATTTATGTGATTATACATCAACTTTATTATTATCATTGGGAATAAGTAGCATCATATAAATCATTTATAAATTTAGCTAATATCTTAATTCACATAAATAATTTCTGATAATCATAAGAACTATACTTCGATAATTTATAAATTATAATTTAGGATTTACCATATTTATTAAATTTCACCATTTTCATTAATTAATTATAGATGAAAATAAATGGACGAATAGAAATAAATTAATAAATATAAGGAAAACCCACCTATTTATCTATGCAGGCCATGAATAATGATAGATGATAGGAACCCTGATCATATGGAGAACACTTCTTAGGAAAAGGGTCTTCATGGATCATGCACCGAGGAGTTCTGCAATAACCCGGACTCACCATCATTAACTAATAGAATGACTAAGGTGTTATGTTATTTAATTAAACTATAATCATATCATTAAAAAACACAATTTAAAACACCAAATTTCATCCACTACTAAACAAAAAATTCATTAAGTAGTCATTAATTTCCACTTATTAGGGGAATACTAATTTATTTATGACCAAAATGTTGATATATTTAAGGTTTAAAAATAATTGGGAGATTTAATGGCTCTTCGTCATATGTTTGAAGTGAATAAAATGATAAAATATTTATTTTATTCAATTCAAAATTTTATTAATTAGTAAATTAATTTATAATTAGATATAAAAGATAAAATAAAACTGTACGCTAGTTTCTCATAATGGATATGTCCTATCAAGGGTAAAAACCATGTAAGAGACCTAATATATGACTCAAATTTCCCTTACGATACACCATTTAGGAGTAATTAAATTATTCTTATAAAACTTTACACGATTAAAATAATATATTTAATATTTTTATTTCTTCCGCGTCAAGCCTTTACGGCCATCAGAAACTCGCACTAACTCAATGCATGACTCTGAAAATATACAATTGAATATTTCAAATTATTAACTAGGATTTTACCCTTAGATAAATATTTTAAAAAAATTAATATGTTTTTTCTATTGAGAAATTATTTTTTCTCATAAAATAGCTAAAATTTCGCAACAAGTTGGTTTTATTTCCCTTATAAAATTCAGGATATTACAATTCTCCCACCCTATCGACTTCTCATCCTCAAGAATCACCTCTAGTTGTATTTTTTTATGAACTCAGTCCACTGATCTCAAACATCATAATAATGTTCCCAAATATCTTCTTAGATCCATGCACACAACCACTGAATCCGAACTATTGGAATTGTCTTTTCTTGAAACTCTTTCTCACTTCAATCTATGATCCACACTAGATTCTCCTCATAAGATGTGTTGGTATCTAGTTCAACATCATCACAATAAAAATATTTTGAATTGTATGTTACGTACTTATGATGGTGTGACACATAGATCACATCATGTATACCTCTATAGTGAGAAAGGAGGTCTAGACTATATAGAATGTCCCCTATCTATTTGGTGACCTCAAAGGGTCCATCAAAACATTTTGATAGCTTTACCAGATTCCCAAAACATTTTTTCCCTAACTGTGAAGTCATTCTCAAAAAAACCTAATCTCTCAAAGATAACATTAAATGTATCCTACTATGGTTGGCATACTATATCTATCTTCTAAAGGTAGTGATCAACCTTTTCAAAATTAGTTTCACTCTCTTAGACACCTCTTGAACCAAATCGGGCCCACAATTACTATCTCGCTTGCATCAAGCCAACAAGTGTCGATCAATAAGGTCTCCAGTAAATATTACTATAACGTTTCATCTAAATTGATATTGGATAGCTATTATTGTGAGTGAAATAATTCAAGTCTAGGTGAACATTCCATGCTCTATCTAAATATATCACGCAATCTTGAATAATATCCTCAAATATGTGTGTTGTCTACTCGGACTGTCCATCAGATTGAGGATGGTACACCGTGTTCAATATCAACTGATCCCATTGAGATTAATGTAAGATATTCCAAAACATGACATAAAATATGTGTAACAACACAATAGGATTTCCACATTTTAAGTCCCATTGAGTGAAGATATAATAAAGTCTCTTATAGTCTATATAAAAAATAAGTCCCCCAGCAAAGAGATAGTGTATCTCATACATTAGAGTGTGAACCAATGCTACTAGCTCCAATTTATCTATATTTTAGTTATTATTAATGTGTCATATCTGAAATAACCCATATAAAACTACCTAATCTCTTTACATCAGCACCACTCCCAGACCAATGCATGAAGCTTACCAGTACACTGCATAACCAATCTCATATCATAGAGTTTCAATGATTGCATTTTTTTATATTTTCTTTATATTATGAGAATCCACATCACATTGGTCTAAATAATATAATTTCAATCCCATCTATATCCTCACTATTAAGGGTGCTGATAATCAGAATAAGTCCTAGGTAATCAATCGGTAATATCCTTTCAACCCTTGAAAAATCCTAATCTCATGCATGTTTTGAGGATGTTTCCCAGACATGATTTCCTCGAACTTATCTAGGATTATTGAGATACCAGTCTCAAATACCACATGTCCTTTTAACATCACCTCATTAATACCAAACTCACCTTATGAATACTTGGAATATAACCTATGTGCTCAAAGAATACTCAAGACTATCCCTTGGTTTCTAGCGTGTTTCTATAGTGTTAGTGAGTAATTGAGGATATCAACAATGAACACTATGACGAAATATTACATGTAGGGATGAGATATGATTTTTAAGGGAATGTGAACATTTCCGTTTATTTATTCAAACTGGAAAACATTATAATGTACTCATAAAATTCATATCTTCTATGAAATTAAATCTTTGGAATGTCCTCCACCCAAACTCGCAACTAGTGCTAGCCTGACCGAAAATAAATCTTGGAGAAATATCAGGATCTGCTTCACTGATTGAAAACACCATCAATCCTAGGAAACAAATATTTTCACTTCACCATCACCTAATTTACCTTCCAGTATCCAATACATAGTCAAAGACTACAACCTATAGTATTAAAAAATAACATATGTTAACCACATGGTGATATACATGGATTTATAAATTTGATTCTCTCCAACTGAACCAACTGATCCTTGAGATCCTTTATATTGTTTTTCACTATACGATAAATGTTGTTTCCACTAACAAGATCCCAATATCATCTTACTATTTCAGTCCTTCAGTGTCTCTACTTGATCGATGAATACCAAAAATATCATAACCCATTATTTAATATCCCGAGTGACTCTAATTTTATAGAAAGATGAAGAATGCTCATTTTAAAATTATTTTTAATTATATAATTGCTATGAACTCATATTCATATGAAATAATCGAAGTGAATTAATTCTAGTTGAAGTGGAACTGGTACCTATTCCACATAGAAATTTCATGAAAATGATTAACAATATTCTCATACAATCCAATGGTAATTAAGAAACCAAAATCATTACATTATTATTTCACACTAATCCCGTTGTAGTTTACTAAGATTACATCAAGGTGATGAGTTTTTTATCATTAAGAAACACACTCAAGAAAAGAAAGAGTCATCATGATAAACTCCAACCAGTCTATGAGATCACACAACGTTTCTCTAAACCAATATATTGGATCATACAAGGGTTTCCTAGGATTCTACCCTTAAACCAAGGTATAAACCTCTTAACAATTACCCTTTTTCCCATATATGCATGTTATTCACTGCCATAATATATATATATATATATTAAATGAAAACCTTATTTTTGCAGCTAAATAATGCTAATTAAGATATATCTCACAATGTGGAAACATAAATATTTCCCATAGAACAAATTATTCCAAAAAGATTTCACAATTCATGGAATATAATTAATAAACTATTATGCATCACAACAAAAGGTATATATATGGAATGTGAACCTATATGCATAGAAATGATGTATAAACATAGAAAAATATCATAAATCAAATGTAACAACGTGTGTGTCACCCAAGGTGATAAAATCAATAGTAAAAACTAAATTTCCCTTTTATGGAAACGTAGAGGTCCACTACGTTGTGCTAGCCAAACAGTAACATAGTTCCCCAACCTGAGTTCCTATAATCATATCTCATGTCTAACCTATACCAACCCCAAGAGAAGCACATGTTAGTGTTTTAGGGTACTATGATACGATTTTGTAACATCATAACCCAAACCCTTGGGTCCATGCCAGAATGATACGTGACCTCATGCTCACCTCATCTTATGCAATATGTTACTGATTAGTAATGAGGGTCTCAAGTAAAACCTTGGAAAGACTATACCCTTTGTATCATGTTCTTGGTTCAATAATAAAAAAATAAAAAATATTTTCAAAAATCATAGTAAAATGCATAAAATTAAAGATTACATACATGTAATATAATAAAATAGCTACTATAAGTTGAACTATCTCCAAATGAAATAAAAAGATAATGTAAATAAATAAACTTTAGACCCTGAGAGTCCATCCGAGTCTACTACTTCCTCCATGATACTATCCTCAAATATCTATCATATGTCCCTTTCCCTTATTCAAGAACCTCATGCAATCTAAAAGCATATAGAAATTCCCATTTAGTGTGTGATTACAGGACTCAATAGTAAACTATCGATGGTTCATTAACCTGATGTTCTCATGTGTACAAGTGTATTCCATAATTAGAAAATGTGTAAAATTAATATTAATATGCAATCCAAAAAGAGAGGCTATGCAATAACCATGTCTCCAAATGCCCTGATGTACAAACATTAGCTCCACTATAGAAATATACATTATATTGATATGTATCCAAAACCATCCACAACGTTGTTCGTGATTCAATCAAATCAATGAGTAATAGAGTGAAAACAACCGACCAGAAATCTATAAGGCATTGAGTAATACTCATAATCCATAAGTCAATGAGTAACTATAACCTACTAAACATACACAAGGAATTGGTTAACACTTAGAATCCGTAAGGCATCAAGTGTCATCCATCTACTCAGAATCTATAAGGCATCATGTAGATTCTAGGTTATTTGATTATTATGTTGTGCTATCGTCATTGCCAAACGTCACATGTTAACCCCTCAAGTATTAATCATACCAAAACTACCACATGTTATGTATACACATACCAATCCTCCAAATGAAAAATTGACAAGTCATAGGAAGATAACAACCATAGCATACGTCATGATAAATATAGCATCATCATATACAGCAACATGTGAAACAAACATTATCATGGAATCGAGCTATCACATCAATCTCAGTGAATCAAATCATACCATATTATGGTATATACACACATAACACTACATAATAAGTAATGTAGAATAACAATATAGGTGATCAACATTGAATGTGATTAATAAGTTACAAGGTACTCCTCAAGACAAGGGTCACATATTTTTCTTAAGGCGACACACATACACACTCACATCCATATCTAGAACAGTTATGAAATTCATCCATGTGCATATCATATTACGGTAACATATTTAACAAATCCCAAAAAGGTATGGAATATCCTACCTGAAAAGTTTTAATTTCAAACGAATCTACAAAACACACTACGTGGTCTGATAGATGGAGTGGAAACCTAAATGTGTAAGAACACCTCTGTGTGGCCTTATTTTTTGAGAACATCTATATGTCAATTATTAATGTTTGTCAATGATTCATATATCCAAAACATGTTACTTTATTTACAAATAAAATAAAATATCACATTAAATGAAACATTATCTCTCGTAGATAAATAATGAATTATTTTTTGAAAATATCAGATATGATGTTATTTTATCTCTCTTGAACAATTCTCAATTTTTTATTTAAATTATCAATTGGTAAGATAAATTATAATATTTTATTTATATTTTAAAATTAGATGATAATTTCTGATATTCAAATTAAATTTAACATATGGTATGATAAACTGAAACATTCAATTTATCATTTAAATTATCCCATGCGACAATAATTGTATTTCTAGGATTATTTTAATATTTTAATTTCAAAACAACACACATGTATAAAATTACCCTTCAATAATTTCACTATTTCAATTTCACAAAAATTACCAATTTATAATTATATATTTTGTAGATTACCCAGACAAATTCAATGTTTTATCCCATTAATAATTTCAAATACATTAATCACCCATAAGCATTACAAATTTTATTTTTTAAAAATTATACATTGATAAATCTATTTAATTATCTTTTCATAATTCATTACAATTATCATTGATAATCTAATATAATTATCTTTTGATAATTTATACCATTATACATTGATAATAAATTATTAGTTGATAATTTTCATAAATTACCCATTGATAATCAACTAATATTATTTTATTATAAATTATCAATCGATAATTGTATGTTATTATCTTTAATAGACTCATCAAATGATCCATCGATTATTTTTTGAAATTATTATTTGATAAATTGAAGCGATTATCCCTATTATTTCTGATTATCACTTGTAATAATTATCATTTAATAATTCATTTATAAATTTATCTTCCATTAAAATTATCTTCAATACATTTTTATAATATTAATAATTACCCTTTCATAATTTAGAAATTATAATTTAGGTTTTAAAATTTTTATTAAATTACACCATTTTTTTAGTTAATTTATTATAAAATAAATGAAATAGAAGAATAAAAATAGATAAATATATGGAAACCCACATTTTCATCCATTCACACTACATTAAATGAGGGATAATAGGCACCTGAATCTCATGGAGAACAATGATTAGAAAAAGTGGCTTCATGGATCACACATAGAGGAGTTCTACAATCAGAGTGCATCAAAAGATCGACCAACAAAATGACAAGGGAGTTTAGTGATTTAATAATACTTAAGTTTTATCATTTAAAACCCCAATTTAAGAAATATAATTTAATACACTATGTATCCCAAAATTCAATATGGAGTTATTGATTTATAGTTTTTGGGGCATTACAAATTTATTTGTGGTTAAAATGGTGATAAATAAAAGGTTTTGAAACCTTAGGGAGATCTAATGATGGTTCTGTGTTTGTTGGAAGTGATGAAGAAGACCCAATAATGAATTTATTTAATTAAAAATGTAATAATTTTTAATTGAATTTATTATTTGATATAAAAAATTAAATAACACCAAACACTGATTTCACATAAATGCTATGCCTGGTTTTCATAAAACACCACGTTCTGGAAAAAACAGAGGTATCATATTTCTCATACGACACAACATTTTGAATTTATCAAATAATTTCAAATACATCACACACATGTATAATAATATATTTAATATTTTTACTTCATATGGATAGAGGGTTTAAAATTAACACAACCTTACACAAACTCATCACCCGAATCTGAAAATATTCGATTAAATATTTCAAAGTGTTAACTGAGATTTTTCCCCTCCACAAATTCTTTATCAAAATTATCACTTTATATCTATCGATAAATCAATTTTTAAGATAATACACATATAATTTATCAGAAAAGTTTTTTTTAACATTTTATAATTTGGGATATTAGAAACTCGGCCAAAATATATTTAAATTAATAATTTTAAAATTAATAATTTTATTATTCTCTTAATTAAATAAATAATTTCTTAGAATTATAGAATCAATTAATTTAATTATATAATTTATAAAACATAAATATAAAATTATATAATGAAATTAATTTCATTTATATCAATATAGATATTATGGTCTATTCATATCTTCAATTTTCCCCATATCGGCACATAAATGATATTAAATACAAATAGAGTGATATTTTGTAACTATCATTGATTAAAATAATATATATGTTATTTTTTATGGAAAACTATCCATAAAACAACTCAAATTCATTATTAAGGTGATAAGGTTAAAATATTAGTAATTCAACAATTTTTGGGCATGTTTAGTGCTTGGTTATAACCTTATCTTTGGATCAACCCCTTTTAAACCCCTTTAACTCTTACAATGACAACATTTCTTTCTAATCATTGTGGGAAAATATTTTTATTATAAAATTAAAAAATAACAATAAATGAATCATAGGAGAAATTTTAAACCTTATCCCAATAATTATTACAGAATTTATATTTTTATTAACTTTATATCATTTAATAAAATATTATTTATCTCAAAATATCATTTATGTAAAATTTTTACACTATTCATTAATACACTTTTTTACACAAAAAATATCTTTGAAACAAATATTTTAATTTATCCACATTTGTTGATATAATCTACAAAATTCATGGAAGAAATTAACTACATCAAATTATATTTGTTTTAATTTTTTTAATATCATTTAATTTATATTTCAATTAATTAAGCAATTACAACATCATCATTGTGCATCAATAAAGGAAATTATTTAATTTCTAAAAATTAAAAATAAATTTAAATGATTAGGTTAAGAAGTATATATTTCTAACAAATATTTATAGTCTAATATCGCTTATGATTAGCCCTATATTAGTAATGTTATATTTATTAGAAATATAAGTGTGACATCATTGAATTTTCCTTAAAATAAAGAACTATAAATTTCTTGAATTCATCTACGTTTATCCAAGAGATCATAAAATAATTCCAAGGATGATTTTGGTCAAAAATAACTCATCGAATAAAGTAATGGGAAGTGTTAAGGTAAATTTAAAATATTTATAATTATTGTTTACCCTTAATTTCTTAATTTACTCTAAACAATGGAAATTAAAGTTACAAAGATCACTATTCAAATTGTCGACAAATAATAGGTAATGATTTTAAAAATATGGACTATCTGATTCAAAATTTGGAATCCATATTTTAAAATTAAATAAATAGAAGTTGCTAAAATTAATTTAAAATTAATTCCATAGAAGGGGTGAGAATCTGGGTTTTTAAAGGTAAAATGTTCAAAAGTTCCAACATTTTTCTTAAACAATATTAGTATCTAATATAGTAATATTACCTAAATTAGTTTAATATGCATATAATTGATCTAAATTTACTTTAGAACAAATTTAATATATAATTTATCATTTCTAATTATTTAGGTGAACAGTCAGTTTTCAATTAAAATGTTGTGTTTTCACTGATTATCATTAAAATGAAACATATCATAAAAATAACAAAACATAAACAAATTTAAAATAATAAATTCCAATTTAAAATATAATTATAAATTTTTAGATAAAATTTAAAAATTTAATAACTTTGTTTTAATACTACTCCACTATCGAAAGGCAGTAAAACATCCTTTAAAAATAAATATTTTTATAAATTAAAATTTTATTTATTCTAATCATATATTAATTAATTGTTTTTGATTAAAAAAATTTGACTATATATATTATATATATAAATTTAGAAATACTGTTAATACTATTCATTCTC
The DNA here is from genome assembly GCA_963277665.1 of Viscum album. NCBI lineage: Eukaryota > Viridiplantae > Streptophyta > Magnoliopsida > Santalales > Viscaceae > Viscum > Viscum album. The sequence goes on from OY728142.1 coordinate 1,699,931,713, forward strand.
ACCAATTTAATTCCTAAGTCATATTAATATATTACGTTTTGTATAAGTTGGTCGTTTTGTGCAATGTAAACCATAAAAAATATTAACATTAAGTAGATTTATACCATTATTTCATGGGTAATAAATTATTTTTTACATTTTTAACCCTATTATGAATTAATTTAAAATTATATGTGAAAATCATCACTAAAATCCTATCATAAAATTCATCTTTTCATTCAACGCTTTTTTTCATTTCAAATAGTAAGTATTTTATTTATAATAAAGGATAACCATTTTATTTATTTTATATATGTATAATACCAATACATTTTTTAATTTATCCATTCCTATTAATACCCACCAACATAACAAATTTTATACAAATTTCATCTTTAAAAAATAATATTTTTAATATAATATCATTTTTCAATTAAACCTGGTGTTTTGTGTAAAAAAAGATGATAAAGAGATTATATTTATTTAAAAAATAATAGTAATGTGTTATGATGCTAAATTACTTTATAATCATGGAGTTTCATTTATTACACTATATTGAACATGATATTCCTCTTTTAAAATTTCATGGTGAAAAATTCTACCCCATTAAATAAATTTCACCCTCACAATTATATTTTTATTACCATAGGTCTAAACACAATTGAAACCCCACATCATAAAAGGGTAAATAAAATAACCTCTTGATGAGAGATAAAGAAAATTATGAATTTCATCTAAAACAAAAAGTAATATTTTTTATAATAGCATAACATTTGTTGGAAGTGATGATATGGAAATAGATGAAAATAAAAAAAAAATATAGAGTGATAGATATAATTCATCATAATTATATTAACAATCAATAGATTGTTAAGGACATAAAACCATTAACTTATAATGTGTGAAACGTTTCATCGGTACATCATAAATGATGGTACTCGAATAAAATATTTGTTTTAATATACCTTTCCAATAGTTGAGGGATTATTTTAATCCCATGATAGAAAAACATAGAAAATATTTTCTTCTGATGAATTTTTATTTCATAAGAAGAATTTCATAATTTTGGGTTCTTAAATAAAGTTACACATCATTTCTTACTCTATAAAATGAATATCAAATGATATTTTTTATGCCTAATGAACTAAAAGTAACGTTCAATAGACCATTAAATCCATACAAGAACGACTTGTAATTCTTCATATCTTAACTAAAAAATTGGTTTTCACAAGATAGACAATATAATACTTAAATCAATATAACTGAAAAAACACCCAAAATTTCAAATTAATCCATTTCAAAAATAGATATCCATAAGAAAATTCTAAAATATGGTTGACCAAATACAAAATGAAAATAATTTGAAAGAATCTAACTAAATCAACATTATATTAGTCTGAAAAAATAATATAGCTCTTAATATCACATTACAAATATTTGAATACTTTGATCACCATAAATATTTAATGAAAATATGCATTATTCCTAAAATAAAACATCATATTGAATTTTTTTTCCATAAATCCTAACATATAGTAAATTTTTACAAATATAACATTATCCATCAAATAAGTAACTGATTTTTATATCACCAAAAATATCCTATGAACATCTATTTATCTTTATTATAGTAAAATCCTATGTTTTCATATGGGGTATAGATCATTTTCATTTCAGTTTAAATGCATAGTTATGGGTTTACATTTGTAGAAATCTTAATCACGATTATTTTGGATGTGTGTAGGGATTTTGAAGAGTCTACAACCAAGTGTTAGGATGAAAATGGCATGAAACATGGTTAACATAACTATAGTAAGGAGGAGGTACCATCTGTTCGGTTTAAGAAACCATGTGGTAGTGGCCACATGGCTGTGTAGAAAGTAGGAAAAGATTAAAACTTTTGATAGATGATTTTTTCATGGTTAGCCAAACTGTGCAGGGTAGCCTTAAAAAGTGACATAGGGAGGTAGTGATCTATGAATGGTTTCCACAAATTTTGGGAAACTGTGTGGGTTAATCATGTAATCATTCTAGGTGACTTTTTATAAAATTATTAATTAAAAACCAAAGAATATTTTAAACACAGTTTTGGTTTCTTATTCAACGTACATCACCCTCTTTTGTTGAATCTCTATTTTATCGCCTAGCATAAGTATTTAACCCTACTCTCATTACATCCTCATTTTGGACCATGTATTATATCATCAAATCCGTATCGGTAAGTCCTACATTCATTTTTAGTCATATTTAATTCTTCGGAAAATTGATTGTGCAATTTGATTTTAGGCTAATATCCCTAATATTTTGTTCTACATATGTTCTTCAGATCTCCCATAAAACATGATCACTAATTACTTCATATTGGACAAGATTTCTACAACTAAGCCGAGGTAGGTGTTCTATAATTTCATTCTGATATTTAGGTGATTTTTGGGTATTTGGCCTTATCTCAACCTGTCATTCTTTCTGTCGTGGCCTCATTTTTTTGCGAGTTTATTTTAGTGGAAATAGTTTTTCCTATTGAGGATGGTATTATGCTCTATTTAGGTTTGTTAGAACCCATTTCATGATTCATGGTCACCCATGGTGTGATCCTTCAAGATTTTTCTTGTTTATTATTATTTAAACCACCCAAGGGGTGTTTTCTTATGCATTTCTAGTTAGGGAAATCCCCTGCATGTCTTAACAGAAATGAATAACTATGTTGGGTATGTAATACATATTTTCATAGAGATATATTCATATTCCATTCATATTATTGAATTGTTTGTATTGTAAAATTCGTTACATGGGTGAGTACACCTAGATGAATTGATTAATGACACGTTAAATGGGTAATATGGGAGCATAGGTCAATATAAATGGAGAAAGGATAAATGAATGAATGAGTGGGTATAATAATTCCTTGTAGTAGATTATATGAATGGGTATACTCACAATGGTTTAATTTTTTATTTTGAATGCATTGAATGAATGAATTTAATTTTTTGATAGATATCGTGGACTGCTCTCCATGGAACTGGAATGCTGTATCAGATGCCATGGGTTGCAAATTACCCATGGGTATTAATTTTGTTGGGATTTTTTGAGCCATAATACCTCATGGATTCATCTTTATTGGACTCGCATAAGACATAATGATACACATGCTCTTGGGAATCCAAATAGTTCTAAGACCATGATTCTATTGGTATTCCCATGGTACTTGATGTGGATTCCTTAGATGGGCCCCATAGATCCACCCCTTTCGAGTATAGATTTATTTCATAGATGCCATGGTACATGCCACATTGGCTCTGACCCTTATAGTATACTATTCACTATATGACTTGGTAGTGGATTTCTATAATTCATTATGTGGGGTGTTCATGGTTTAATTTACATGGATGGATTTATGACATGGTCGTGTGACATGTACACTTATTTATAGCTCTATTTTTAGGAGCAGGCTTTGTTTCGTCCAAAATTAAATGTTATTTGGTTTTTCATGTTGTAGTAGATTTATACCACAAGAATACACAATACATTTACTGTTTCCTCTAAATTTTCTATCACTTTATATATTTCTATTAGAACTATATATACATTGATGGGTGCCTACTAGAATTTTTTTCTCACATTCTATTTGTGACACCGAGTAGACCCAAAAGGATTATATGATAGTAGATGGTGTTAGTAGAAAGCTTCGTGGAATAAGTCGTTGAATGTGGATTTGGATTAGGGGAGTAGAAAACCAAGATAAGGCTTCCCATGATAGGATACCTTTTTTTATTTTATTCTTTTTGGGACTTGTACTATATTACATTTTTATATACCTAACATAGCTCCTATCTAGATACATATATTAGCAGCATAATTTTGTATATGAGACACTTTCAGTTAATGATATGTATTCTTGTCTTACTTTTAGTTGACTCCCATTTATCTCACTTTTCAACTTAATGTATGTTTGAATTATACTACGATACACTAGTAACAAGGACATAGTCTCCCCACAGTCTCACCATGTCCCTCACTACTAGTCGGTGACCTCTTGTGTTTTTGGATATGCGTTTGAGACCATGTAACCAAATGGGATCGAGGAACTATTGAGTGGAATCCTGGTCCAGGACATTATAAAGTGGTATTAGAGTAGTTTTATTTTCTGGTTTGGCTTACAAATTGATGACATTAGAGAAGGATATAAAGGTAATGGAGTGTTTTAATAAAATATGTCAGAATTATATAACTTGCGTGTTGGGAAATTTAAAATTTCGTTGAATGAATTTCTTTTCTCTGGATTTTGGTTGTTACAGTTTCATTGATTACACTATTGGGTGACCCACATGATTGATGATATTACTATTGATGTAATTTTGGTTCTATTTTTGTTGAAACCCGATGAGATGAGGGTATTCCATCTCATCATCATATAGGCACTTGTTATTGATCACATGCCATGGATTATTCTATGCATTTAGGATGCATTAGTAACTGCATGATGATGTGATAGATGATGTGATATCCATGCTTACTATTGTGTTATATATGGTGATATATATATATAAAGGAGTGATGCCATCATTCCATTGATAAGGTGTATGGGACCTTATTAATTGGGAAATGACGCACCGATGGATTGTACTTATTAAATGAACGTGTTATACGTATGCTTGAATGGGAACCATGTTTTGGGTTCAAAAGGTGTTATGGTCCCTAATAGATTTAGAATTGGTATCCAATGGTGGAATTTTTTAGATAACTAAATGTGTGATGGAAATAGAAACATGAAACGATGGATAGAGAATTGACCAAGACCCAACTTTTGAGTGGGCAAGTGGTATAGTTTCTAGTGGTTCGATTACTATTAATTATACAGTCTTGGATTTATGAGTAGGATGTGGGTTTGAATTTATTTCTAGGAGTTTTTCAATATATCTAATTATTATGAGTTGTGTGCTTTGATGATGTTCTTCTATGAGGCACTGATTTGCCATTATAGAGACATGCCACCATTATGACCTCCAGTAGTATGCCGTGAGGGAGTTGATGACCATAATTTGGGTATGGTGGGCCATGAGATACTGGTTGGTCCTCCTTTAGTGGAAACTGAGGAAACATAGGCTTTTTTAGAAAGAAAATCTACGGAATAGTTCTGAGATTCATTCTTTTGTTATATGCAATCATTTTAGGGATCACCACATCCATCCTTGCCTATGGATCAACCAAAACATTTGGTCCAGTAGCATTATCCCTCGACATTTTTAGGGAATGGAGTTATAAAGGATGAAGAGATATACCATGAGACCATTTTAGAATCTTTTGAGCATCTGGAGACACCTCCAGAGTGGAAGGTCAGACTCGTAAATTATATGCTATGTGGAGTGGAGAAGCGCTGGTGCGGCATTTTGAACCAAGATAATGATCTAAAAGGTATGATTTGGAAGAATTTCTAAACCAGCTTCTACCATTAACTTTACCCTAAAACACTCTGAAAAGTGTGGGATAGTGATTTCATACATCTGGAGCCGGGCATGATGACAGTTTTGGAATACTCATCACGATTTTTAGAGATGAAACAATTTTCACTAATGTATCTTCCTAATGAGTTTTTTAGGGAAATGATCTTTGAGATAAGTGTCAGACATGTTATAAATTCTGATTTTAATGTGCTCAAATTGTCTTCTATCACTGAGATCATTAATCTAGTGCAATTCATAAAGTCACCCCTGTGGGAAGATGTGGATACATAACAGAGGAGTGATGTTTCTCACCATAGTGGAACTAATTATTCTTGTCAGAAGAACCATGTTAAGTCATCCCGAGATATGAGTGTCATTCAAGATGTGGGTGTAGGTATCTTTGTGTCTTTCCATTCATCTGGTAGGTGATTCCACATGAAATATCAGTGTGACCTCAACCCAGTTTGGTTCTAAGATTGCAGCGGGATGGGCCACATGCAATGATTTTGCAGGACTTTTCCTCGAGATGTGAGTGGTTGGGGTCAGATCTGACCATAGGTTTATGAGAAGGTTCATTAGCTATGCATAATAATCGAATATGGAGCAGTGTAGGCTAGTTAGGAAAGCATTGGTGGTCATGGCCATTGTAGCCAGACCCCAGGTTCTCATAGACAATAGGTTATAAATGCTCAAGGTAGTCAGGTAGTGTCACTACACCTTGTTATATTCTATACATATGATGTGTAGAAACCCCAACATGAGTATGAATCCAGACCATATATAGTGAGAGGTATGATATTAGTATCTTTTACTGTTTTTATGCTCTTTTAGATTTATGTGAATAACATTATTTCATATCTTCATTGGGGGTTAAAAGCCTCGAGATTTTTATTTTGATTTTTGAGCGATTTATAACTCTAGATAAACAATTTAGAGTTTTAAGGGGTGATTTGGACTTGTGCGTGGAGTGCCCCTGGAGGTCGGAGGGTGTCACTTCATATGTTATCATTACATTCTCGAGATGATAGTGTTTCACATCATTATCAAAAATGAATGGATAGTAGTCAATCAAGTGTATATTGACATCTATCGTAAGAGGGTGAATTTCACATCTCCAGAGGGTGCAGTGTTTACTCACATGGGTGAACAGTATATCTAGGTAATCCTAGCTATACCCAAGCATCATGGGCTAGGCAGGACGGTAGCCAAGATGGCTAGTTTGTTCTTGGATGTTCATGGAGTGAGTCATGAGAACATCCCCCAGGTTTTGAGTGCTTCAATGATGTCTTTACCGATGAATTTTTAGGTTACCTCCAATGATAGAAAGGGATTTCTCTATTGAGATAGTGAAAAGAGTTTCACCAATATCCATTTCACATTAAATGATAGAAAGGATGGAGATACCAGATATCAATAGGTAGCAAGAGGATTTTGAGGAAAAATGGTTTATCAACCCATATACTCATCCTTGGGGTTGAATGATTTTTTAAAAAGGAAGACAGTACCCTTAAGATATGCGTGGACTATCAAAAACCGAACCAAATAATTGTTAATAACTATATCCCTTTCAGAAGATAGATGACTTGTTTGATCAAATTCAATGATCTTGAGTGTTCGTGAAGATTGATTTGTGGTTAGGATATCACCATGTATTTGTTTGGCCTGGAGAAAAACCTCATAGTATCTTTCATAATAGGCATAGGTTATATGAGTATTTGTTTATGCAATTCGGTCTAACGTACTCTACCTTCACTTTTATGTAACTAATTAACCAAGTGTTTTATCCTTACTTAGAATCATTCTTGGTGGTTTTCAAGGATAATATATTGGTGTATTCTCACGATCAACAAGATCATGCCAACCATATTTATTATGTATTGAATACACAGACATATAATCATTTATATTATATACTCAAAATGTTCCACTTTTGGGGGAATCAAATTCACTTACTAGGTCACATCATCTATGACACAGAAGTATCAATGGACCCATGGAAGGTGAGAGGTGTAGTTTACTGGGAAAAACCCAAGAATGATATTCAAATATGGTGTTTCTTATGGCTAGGTGGTTATTACAGACATTATATACAATACCTCTCATGGTTAGCAGAACTGTTGACACGATTCACTAAGAATAGTGTGAAAATTGTGTGGTTAAATACTTGTGATACATCATTTAATTGGCTAACTGAAAGGTTGACATTAGCACCAGCTCTGATACCACCAGAGCAGGGAAAGATTTACATGGTATACTATAATGCTTCAGGCATTATACTTTGGGGAAGTGATGATGTATGGGGATCGAGTCATTTAATCTCAGTCATGATATTTAATACCTCACGAGAGGAATTGCATAGTGTATGATCTCGAGTTTGCTGTAGTTGTATAGGAATTTCAGAACTAGAGATATTATTAACTAGGAGAGAATTTTGTGGTATACACAGACCAAAAATTCCTCATGTATATAATTATGTAACATCATTCGAATATAATGAAGCAATGATATGTAGAGTACCTAGTCTCCATTTACTCAGAGATTTTATAAATGTCCGGTAAGGGAAATTTTGTTGACAATGAGCTGATAAATAGAACTAAAATGAAGGTAAGACAAAAAGCAAATAATTAGTGGATGCTTGTGGCATTGTTCTCTGGGATTCACAATAGTGAGAAAACATATTTTAATGTCGGGTTTTAACTGACATCTATAAAGGGGATGTAAATAATATTATTTTCGGCAATAGTTTTCAAAAAACAAATGCTAAAAATCAATTTTTAAGGGTTTTGGAACCGGTTAATGAAATAAACGGATGAAAAAAACATATTTTTGGTGTCAGTTATCTAAATACCGACACCCAAAATCAATTGGTTGAAGAGTTTTAGGGTTAGTTTCCCCTAAAATAGACACCGAAAATCAAGATGTATAAGGTCAACGGTGTCGGTTTTATCTAAACCTAACACCATAAACCCAGTTTTTTTAAAATATCGCATTGGTTTTTAAAATAACCGACGCCAAGTTAAATTAATTTTTTAGAAAAATATGAAATTTACAAATAAAATAAAATCAAAACCCATATAAAAAACACAATATACAATAATAAAATAGTATTTACCCTTCACTAAAAATCTATAACATACATTATTTTATCCAGTTAATCAAAAAATTATCTATGTATTTACATTAAAATGTAGAGTTAAAATACATGTACATGAAATCAATGACTTATTCAAGATGTTATTTGACCTTTTCATGTCCCATGACTCTACATTTATAGTTCTCGCACCACACAACTATTTTTTGATACCAAATACAATACATTTGATTCATCGAACAATTTACATGGATTCTAGTTAGGGATTAATGAATCAATAAATCTTATAAAAAATAAAACAAATATATTGTATAGGCACATGATAGAACTCTATGATTTATAATGTGTAATTTTGGAACAATATGCATCTATAGGCAATGTGGAATCAATGCTTAATGCTGAATGGGATGATTTGACGGTAAACTATGCTATAATGGCTTATCAGAGAATCTAGGATGATAATGGGATGGAAAATACATATACCCAGTGGAAGAACAACATTTCTCATTTCAAATTAGTTATTTGTTTCTTTTTTTTGTGTGTGTTGATATCCCATGATGGATATGTGTATGTACATTTCCTATAATATATGTAGACAATGAAGTATGTTTATGGATTTAGTGAAAAAATACCAAAATTACCTTTTTTTCCAATTTCATAGAAATATGCTATATGATAAAAATAATCTGTCAATGAGTAGATAAATATATTCTATTTCTTTTTTATATGAGTGATAAGCTAAAAAAAGTTGTAGAATAGGATACATCAACAATAGTTTACCACTTGGGGTAATTATATACATTGGAGGTCATGGAGTACATTCCATGCATATTATTTTATTTGTGACCACTAGTGGATTTGAAATATATCAAAATATATGTGTTTCCAATGATTCCATGATTTTTTTGTTATAAAAAATGGTTTGTGTGTGGTTAGGTCTTTGACTGACATTTTTTGATATGGTAACAAATGTTCATGGGTATCCTCTGAGACCAAATATGATGTTTGATTCCCTAAAACTTCTTTTGTAAATTGTTACAATGTAAGATAATTATCACAGGTTTATGTGTGTTTCTAAATATATATCATGTTGTCATATATTTTTCTTCATTTTATGATATTTAATATTGAATGTATTACTATATCTAAGGAATAATTATTTTCTAGTTGGAACAAATGGACTGTCATGATATGATTATACCAGGGTCGTTAACCTGACCTGAGACAATGATTACGATGTACCTATGATAGTCTAGTGGCTAGACATAAAATTAAATTCATTATGGATACCAAGTACCATGTAAGAAATGAATGCCATGTGGATATCAAGTACAAGTTCACTCCACATAATTTTGGCCAGAATCAATACTCAATGCCTTAAGGATACCATGTAATATGATTAATGCACTTTTTCATTGTTCTTGGTCACTTATAATGTATTTTTATATCATTTTTTCATGGATTTGTATCAGGTGCGACATGGTTTCATGTCATCTTGGATAGTACATAGCCTCTCATCCCATATTTTATTGATTATTTATTCCTTCATAATCCAAGAATAAATTGAAAAACAGAATATGAAAGATAATTTTTTTTGAAAATTCATAATTTTACAATTTCTAAATAATGTAAAATTAAAATACACATAACTGAAATTCACGGCATGGCCATTGTAGGTTATAGTTGAAGCATTAATTCGATTATTAGTTGGTTTAAACAACTAATACATCAATGGTGTATGTTTTTTGAACCCATATGTAATATTATTTATAAATATTAAAATATACGTACCTCAAATCCTAATTAGACATAACAAATAGATCACAAAAGTAGATTGAATATGGGTCATATCAGATTGGAAATAAGACTGGGAATCATTGAATGACTATAATAACATTGAATGATATGAGATAAAAATAAAATAATATGGAAGATAATATAAAAACATTAATATAACTATCCTTATCAAATTTAGTAGTTTCTTTAATTATGATTATCTCACACATGAATCATAGAATATAATAACCACCTTCAACATGTCCTTTCTGATGATGACACTATAGTTATAAAAATTTAAAATATAAACAAAAATTAATATATAACAACAATTAGACCAAATTATAATATAAAAACTAATTTACAGTACATCCACATATTTGATTTTATTCAGGGCCTTTATCGACGTGTATTCCCGTTTAAATTGTTTCCATAAACTGAATTTTCATATATATGAACTAATAATGAATATATTAACAATGATAATAAAAAATAATGATCTTATAAAAAATAGACCTTTCTAATAATGTGGAAAATCATTTACGAACATTCCCTAATAAAGTGAAAAACCAATATAAGGTGCATTTACTTAGGCACAACACGCCTAACATCCAATGCAACCTACAATACGAAAAGACCACAATTAATGAAAATATAATGATCATTAGTTCATAATTATGTTTATATTCTTACATATCATGAAATTGATGAAACCAACACTGAATATTTATATGTAATAATCTCTCACACATATATGAAACTTTATCAGGATTCTTTAAATGTTGCACTTCTATGTAAATGATTTCTGTATCAATAAAACTCTAAATGATTTTACTTTCATTTTGTAGAAGAATCACATGTATATACCTAATTTAAAAAGAAAATACAGATATACAATTAAAAACCATCATTTATTTAATTAATAAAAAATCATATGTTAATTTACATACATGGAAAAAGCTTTACCACATTCTAGCTGAGCTCCTCAAAATCAACTATATGCCTGATATCTTATTTGAGTAATCTCAATAGATATTATCTAATACATATATCATCCATCATCTGAAACAAATAGATATAACTTAATAAATAGGATGCATGAGATAATATTTGTATCCTATATGAAATATTTGATCTATCAACATTCGACACTTCTAGAACATTTTGTTTCATTTGTGAAGATTATTTTTATTTTAGATAATCCTATAGAAGTTAAATGATAGAAAATATTGCAATTATTTTTCCATCATTTTAAATTAATATTTAAAAAAACACAAACCTCATATCAAATATAATAAAGATAACCTATTGGCCAATGGTAAAAATCACCAATAAAATACCCATCTATAGTGAAATCCTCGATAGGAGATTTTAGTAGAGAATTAGGATCTATAATATCGAGTACTGACACACTAACATGAACCATCTACATTGCATGGTGATGTACAGAATTCCCAAAAAAATACAGGAGTATTAACACAACAATATGTATGTGATATCTCTAGAAGATAACACGAAATATATGTTTCCGTCTGAGCGAGGTGGTGGATAATCAAAGTAAGCTGATGGGGTTGGGTAGTCTGGGTGAGCAGGCTGGGATGGTTGAAAAATGAAAATTTTATATTAGAGTATATAAATTTTAAAATTGAATAATTTTTCACAAGTGAATAATATACCTTGATAAGATTCTCATACAGGGCATGGTATGTAGAAGGGGCAGGGTATTCCAGATGAGTAACTTGGGAAGGATGAAAAATTAAAAAGTTATATTAGTGTTTATAATTTATAAAATAGAATAATTAATGAAAAATTTATAAAATAACTTGGATGTATGCTCATATAGGGCATGGTAGGATGATGGGGAAGGATAGTCTGGGTGGGAAGGCTGGAAGAATGAATAATAAAAAATATATATTAGTGATTATAATTTATAAAATAATAAAATTTATGAAAAATAAATAATATACTTGGGAAGGCACTACAAACTGTGAGTGTCTTTCCACGTGTTCTAAAAAATCCTTCTCCACTACTAATTGAATTATATCACCCCTAGAATGTCTCATATCTTTCAGCTAGGCATTTAGTTATTCTATTTCTAGGTCTCATTATTTATTACACTTACAAAAAACCATCCAAATACTAACACACGCCATACATCCCCTAATGTGTATATGGTGTTCTTCCTTTCCCGATGTAGTGGATAAGATTTACATCCTACCCTCAGTGAAAAAAGTTCCATGTGTCTCCTGCTCCTGATGTTCAACCTAAAATGAAAAAAATGTTATATTAGTGTTTATAATTTATAAAATAAAAAAAATTGATAACAAATAAATATTATTTACTTAAATCTTAATCATCATCTATTTTAGCATCCTCTATAAGATACTGTTAATTTTTCATTATTTCTTTCCCATTTTTATTTTTCATGGTGATTGGGAGGAGATGGATGACCAAACCAGACCTCTCCTAAACCACTACTAGATCGAGGTATTAAGGATTCATATTTATCTTCAATCATGTTCTTCTCCAATATGAATCTCCTCCATGGGATAACGTATGAGGGTGTAAATTTCTCAATTCGATATCCTGATGAGATCTCCCATAAGCCTATTATATAAAATAAACTACTATGTAATATGGAAAAAATATACTAAATATTAAAATATATAATAATTACCATTCCAGAAATTTTTCTTCTTTTTGACTTCCAACAAATCGATTCAATGTATCTTCATCTTAAATAGATAATTGAGGCATGGGTTTTCAGACCTTGACCTTCAAAAAACATAATTTTTTGATTGTTTTATTATAAAATCACTTCATCGAAATGCTGATAAAGAGAGATTTATTTTTTAATTTATTTGGTTTCCTAAAAATTAAATGTCATCTATAATTGAATAAATTAAATATGTCATTTAAAATATGTAATATTAAAAAATGAGATAAAAGAAATCAATTGTGATATTTTACGACCACAGCCTCCCAAGGTTTTTGCTTCTCTATCCTATCCACTAACGTCTAATAAGGAAATAAAATAATAATCTTGCAATGGTTCTACATCACTATATAACTAACATGCTAAACTGAATTTGGGCAAGTAGCATTATCATCATCATCAAAATGGATGTGTATATGGTCATCATCACGAGTAACAGATAGTTTTCGTAAACGTGGAATACTATGTTTACAAATTTCAGAACATTGTTTTTTAGTAGTAACAGGAGGAGTATCCTCTATTAAGGAAACATCAGTAGTCCTGCAATTTTTTTTGTAAATTAACTATTTTATTTCATTAAATAAGTATATTAATGAATATTTAATATTATATAAGAATTGATATACCTCGGTAAGAGCTCATATCTATCTGTATCTGACATTACTACGAGAAGGTGTAACAAAATTTTATGTACACACGTATAATTTCAAAACTATATATTTAGAAACAAGGAAGATAAAAATAATTAATTAAATAAAGAGTTATGCATATGTATGATTCAAAAAAAGAAACAAAATAAAAATATTTACCAGAAAAATTAGGATACTAATTTAATGTTTTCCCACATCCCTTCGACATGATGATGACATACTGCATGATGTTTTTCTTTCTTATACTCATTGTAATTATCTAGAAATTTCATAATATATGAATAATGCTTATGTAAATCACTAACATCATCAACATCATCCCCATCACCCAAATGGTATATTTATCTTCTAAAAAAACTAAACACTGATCATTTGATGGATCAATGACATAAAATACAATATTTTCATGTGTCTCCATGAAAAATAGCCCCTCATTGAAATTAAATATTTTCAAATCAACTATTTTAAAACCATATTTATCATGTTTCACACCACTATTACAATCACCCTAATTACACATAAAAATGATTACTTGAAATTTAATACAATCAATTTCCCATATGTCTTCAAGAACATCAAAATATGTAGTTGATGCAAAAATTGGATTTTTATCATTAGCAGTTGAAAAATGCACTACATTAGTGAAAAACATCACAACACAATTCTAAATGGTACTCTAGTAAAATAGGGTTTTCAGGTAAAATGTGTATCCATTAATATCTAAACTAGACCATGTGATCACATTAACATATGGCCCCCTACTAACCATTTCAATGCTTATGATGCAGATATATCTAGGTCATCATTCCCTTTAAACATGAAAAAACGTATTCTTGTGCTCAATCATCAACCAATTTTTATTTAATCTCTTATATCGTAACATTAAATAGAAAAATTGTGAGGACATATATCATTGAACTTCATATGTGCTGTTCAAAATGTATAAATGTGCCTTCATTACTTCATCACTTGTAAAGAAAATTTACTTTTCTGCCCCGTACCCATCTACTTTAACAATCAACTATCATATGCCATGGTACAGGGAGGAAAATATGCTCCACCTCATACAAATAATATGTACATAACAAACACATAACCTGATACATATTTTTGAACAATAGAGGCCTCTGGTAGATAATGATTTTTAACATATCGCATAAAACTTTTTATATATATTTTAAAAGGATACAACAATATTAAATAAAAATTCCCACGTATTCATATCTCAAATAAAAAATGAATCAACAAATGATCTATTATATCAAAAAACATGGGTGGGAAATACAATTCTACTCGACAAAGAATAAGAGTTTCTTTATTCTCCAAAACATCTAAAAATTTTGGTTAAACAATTTTTTTTCAAATGGATTTGAAAAATTCGCATAACCTGATAATATTATTTCTAATATATTTCAAAAATATACCTCACAATGATACTAGAAGAAGTTGTAGAATTAATACAAGGAAATAAAGAGATTTCATACCAATTAAATTTTCAAACCATTAATAACACCAAATTATTTAGTTTTAATAAAAACCACTAGGTACATTAATACCCTGAAGACACTAACAAAAAATCATCTTTTCAATCTTGTTTAATGTGTGACAAGAAAGAGGTAAATATGTTCTGTTTCCTTTAATAGTTGGAGCTAAATCTGAACATATTCTCATTAATATTAAGTACAATTTGGAATGGAATCCATATCTTATATTTCCTTTTATTTCTACAAAAAGATCCAATAAAATTTTTACATATGTTTTTATCAACATGAATAACATCCATGTTATGTTTTATCTCTAATTATCTCCAAGATAGAAGTTTGAAAAAAAATAAACTGCTTCTTCTAGATATTACATTGAAGACCATAACTTCTTTTCTTTCCAAGAGTTGAATCAATATCATTCAACCTGTCATAATCTTCTTTAGCTGAAAGTGGTCGAGGGGGAAGGTTGTATTATTGTAATCCATTACCTTATTTTTTCAATATATGATTATGATGATCATTTTGAAAAATTCTTCAATGTACCAAGTACAATGAATTTCATCCATTATGATATTGATAATATTATGTCTCTTCTTCATGAATTGGACATGCTATAGGTCACTTAACACTCTATCTAGATAAGTTTCCATATGCAAGAATGTCACTTATAGTGAACATTATCATAACACCCAAAAGAAAATACTCTTTTTCTTTGCATCAAAAACATTAAAACATGCCTCCCATAGTAGTATAAAATCATCAATAACTGGTGAAAGATACACATAAATACAATTTCTTGGTTGTTTTGGTCTAGAAATCATCAAGCTCATAATAAAATATTTTTCCTTTATGCATAGATGTGGGAAGAAGTTTTAAACTACATGAAATACATGCCACTAGTGCAGAAAACGTTATTTACGTCAGTTATTTTTTATTTTTTACGTCATTTTTTAGCCGACGTTAATACAGACGATGTTATAAATAAAGTTTTTTATGTGGTTTATTTAAAAACCGACGTAACAAACATAACATTGCGGTGTCTATCACGTCGGTTAATTAATAACCGACATGAAAAAACCTATGGGGGTGGGGTTTATAACATCGATTAAAATATAACTGCTGTGATAAACTGGGGGGGGCTTTATCACATCGGTTATACAATAACCGACATTATAAACACATGTAGGGGAGTTTATGACATCGGTTATTTAATAACCGCCGTGATAAACTCCTGGGCGATGGATTATCACGTCGGTTAATAAATAACCGACGTGCTATACCAGTCCAGGGGGTTTATCATGCCAGTTAATCAATACCTAACGTGATCAAAGGCCTTGGAAATGGTTTATCACTTTGGTTATTTAATAACTTATGTGATAAACCATTTCCCATGCTGTTTATCACGTCAGTTACTGATTAAATGACGTGATAAATCATTTCCCAGGTCCCTTATCATGTCGGTTATTACATAACTGACGTGATAAACCATGCCACATGTGTTAATCATGTCGGTTATGAAATACACCGACATGATAAACCCTTATCGATTTCTTTATCACGTCAGTTATAAAATAACCGACGTGGAAGACAGAACAATTTTTTAAAAAAAAATCGACTGCAGTCCTCTGCTCTACCCCAAAATCAACTAGAAACCAAATCAATTATTCGTACCACAAAAACAGAAGGAGATCAAAACATGAACTAAAGAAAATTTAAGCATTTACATTGATAACATATAAAACTTACTCCACTTGATAGCCCCCACCCTCATGTATACCCCCTGTACAACCCTCCCCCACCCCATTGGAGCCCCCACCACACCCCTAGACTGCCCTCGACCCCCTGGACAGCCCCAAACACCCCTCGACAACCCCCCCCCCCCCACCCCCACCCTTCTGAACAGCACCCCCTCACCCCCTCACCCCACTTGACAGCCCCCACCACACCCCTGGACTTCCCCCTGACTCCATAGACAACCCTTAACACCCCTCGACAACCCCCACCCCCCTGAACAACACCCTCTCACCCCCTCACCCCACATGACAGCCCCACCACACCCCTGGACTTCCCCCCAATCCCCTGGCCAGCTCCAAACACCCCGATACACCCCTCACCCTCATGTATACCCCCACACCCTGGACAGCCCTCCCCCACCCCATTGGAGCCCCCACCACACCCCTAGACTGCCCCCGACCACCTGGACAGCCACAAACACCCCTCTACAACCCCCCCCCTCCTGAACGACACCCCCTCACCCCACTTGATAGCCCCCACCACACCCCTGGACTACCCCCGACCCCCTGGACTACTCCAAACACCCCGGGACAACACCCCACCCTCATGTATACCCCCCCCCCCCACACCCTGGAAAGCCCTCCCCCACCCCATTGGAGCCCCCACCACACCCCTGGACTGGCCCCCAACCCCCTGGACAGCCCCAAACACCCCTCGAAACCCCCCCCCCCCCCCACTGTCACGTATACCCCCCACCCCACCGGATAGCCCTCCCAGACCCCTAGACACCCCAACCCCACTGAACACCCCCCACACCCTTGAAACCCCTCCCCCTAGACCAGAATCCATACCAGAAAAACCATCATAAGTAGACCAAAACAAAAAGTAGAGAAAAATTAAACATTCACATATATAACATTCAAAACTTACACTATCAACTTCAGAAAAAAACTAAATCTAACCTAAACGACTACCAAATACACAATTACAACGATAATATTCAAAATTAAATTTACATTACAATCAACTAAAATTTAATCAAACTGGTAAAATAATTTGACCACTCCACTTGTTAGTGTTTTATGTCTTCAGTATTATAGGGTTGAGGGTCATCAAAATACCTACAAATGAAAAGTATAGTAGTTAACGTGTATAATGAGTAAATCAAATTGAATTATTATGGAAAATTTTAAGAGTAAATCTTACCAGGTCAAAATTCACAACTGTCCCAGTTGTTATTATTTCATACATAAATCTTACCATAAAATATCCGGATTCGATGACGCCTTGTTGTTCATGCAATTCTGTTTGAATGAGTGTAAATTCAATATATTATTTTAATGTAATAAATTAAAAAGTAGAAATTATAAATGGATATTTACCTTCGCATTTACATATTTGATCTTTTCATTCCTTTTCTTTGTGTTTTTTCGAAAGTAGGCCCATGCCCTGTTAGAAAATAATACTAATGGGGTAAATTTAAAATTCATTATAATATATAAAACTATTTAGAAATTGAAACTTACTTTTCCAATATATTCTTAAAACATTCCCGCACATCATCATAGACAGAGCATATCCAATAAAGTGTTTCTCCCTTGGGAAAAAAACCCCTAACATCCAATGATCACTAATAAAAGGAAATATAACATTAGTGGTTATTTATGTTAAAAGATAATTTACTCTTTGAGAGAGATCTGTTTCATACCTCTCACAAAAAGGCATCATCCAACATTGTGTGACTATATTCTTTTCAAGTATTTCAGCAATATAAATCATTCTTTGTTCCTCATCCAATGCACATGCTTCAGGGGAAATCAAATGCGGGTCCATGAATCCATATACATCTGTCAGCTCATTCCTCTCAAAAATTTTATAAAGATAACTAATACAAAACAGACATAAGTATACATTTTTAATAAATGTAACGTAAGAAAAAGGTGCTAAGACTTGCATGGAAAAAATTTGCACCACGTTGATGCCCAACTTATCTCCAGTAACAAGCTCCATGATATCAGTTTTCATAATCCCCACATTTATTTCACATCCACAAACATGAGCTTCCATTGAAATCATATAATGACCCGCCAACAAATTTTAATATCTTGACAATCTGTCAAGACTACTAGAATCTGTATCTGATGTCATAGCCATTTGTCTTTTTTGTTTTCTATACATTATTTATTTACCTTTGATGTATTTATGTAAAAATAAACTGAAAAATATATTAGTTATCAAATGATAAAACAAATTTAATAAATAAAATAAAATAAAAGATATAACATTCATACCTCTATGGTAATGAGTCGAAGAAGTCTGGATGGGCAAATTAAAAAATGGACGATATTATGTCCAACTTTTTCCACCTGATCTGTAGGTAATGGTACCCGAGATGATCTATATATAATATCCTATACCGTGACCCTCTAATTCTCTACCTATAATTTTTTAATGTTGAAATGTATCTCCTATACAATATACCAACCCTTATGCTACTATATGATGTTGAGAATCATCAACATACAACTCACAATAAGTAGTAAGCTACGGCAGAGGATTAGGATATAAAATGGGTTCAATGGGCTGAGTTGGGGAGTGGGAGCTACTGGAGGAGGTGGAGGATAAATAATAGGGTCTGTTGGGGGAGGTGGAGGAGTGGGAGCTGAAGTCTGAAATTGTCTTTGCATGTCTGCAAACATAGATTGCACCGACGCTCCAATATTGTCCTCCATCGTCGCATTAATATTATGAACTTCAGCATCCAAAGATTCTATTTTTTTATAAACCCCCTCAACGTTTGAAGTTGAAGAACGTGGAAACACTTTTCTTACTGATACACCTGCTGGATATTCTCTTACACGACCAGGATGTTCGGGCCTTCCCAATGCTACAGATAAAATATCTTCCCTCCCAGTAGCTGTAAATGTCCCATGTGAACTATGCTCCTCAAGAGAGAATTGTCTTAATTAATTGAACATTTCTGTAATGATTGAAATTATATTAAGAAAATGGTTAACTTAAATAAATAAAATATATATCTTACAATCCTCTCAGCTACGATTCTCTATTCATCCGAAAGATATTACCCTTTTTTCCCTTACGAGCTCTCTTCTATTTTTCATGTCTATATGGAGGGGGTGGAGGGGCCACCTCTCCAGAGTACGAAGACTCAGCTCTTAGTTGTTGAAATTTTTCCACCATCATTGGTTCTTCCAATAATGCATTCCTTCCCCAAGATAAACTATGAGGGTATACATTGTTAGGTTGGATCTCATGATGAGCTTTCCTTGTTTGCTGTAAATTATGAATAATAAATCATTAACAAAATTTTAATAATATCATTTATATAAGAAATCTTATAAACGTTTACATTTCCCTTACCAAAAATTTCTCTTTTCTTCTACTTTCAAAAAATTGTATCCATGTGTCTTCATCTACAGAAGGATATATACTACATGGATTGTCATGACTCCTATGACCATAAATGAAATCATCTGAGAGGGTTGATTTGAAATCCCTCCATCTCCTGGAAGCCAACGATAAGCATTTCTTCCTGACTCCTCCAGTGTCAGGAATATCAAATTTCATCTGATAAAGAAGATGTTAAACATATTATATATACTAGAAACATTTAAAGAATATTCAGACAATAGAAAAAGATCATACCAAAATCGTCTCCCATAACTGATAGATTATCACTTTATCCACACTTCTATAGTCATCATACAGAATGCTAACATAGCTCTTAGCCTGAGTTGCAACAAAACACTTAAAATCTTTTTCATTTGGACCTCTAGGAATATCATCATCATCAAACTCAACGACTATCCTCTGATCTTGCATATGGAAAAATGATAATTTTGGTAAATTTGTGCACCCATGTTTACCAACCTTTGAACTCCTTGTCGTAATAGGATCATGTGAATATTCCTCCCCAGAGGTATGGCCAATATGATCATCTCCAGAATCATGTGGTTGATCAACTGAATGATATGTCATTATCCTTCAAATCAAAAAAAAAACAAACGTTAGTTAAAAAATATACAAATTCAAATATTATAATACTACTGTAATTAGAAAATAGAAAAGTGTACTAAGTTACGTAATAGAGAACATTGGTAATATGGTAAGCATGTTAAACAATGTTAAAGATGGTAAAGATGGTCAAGATGGTAAACATGGTAAACCTGGTAAACATTGTAAAGTAATTGTCACTGAACAAAAATAATAGATATAGAATTCATGTAATGGTAAACCTGATAAAGTAAACTAAATAAACATAAAACAAACAAAAACATATACTTATTTTGTTTTAAAACATATTTTAACAAATAAAAAACTTACAACATCTAACATTGATGGAAAAAATAAATGTAAACAAGAAATAATCATATGTTACCTGTAATTTTAGGAATGTACAAATGGATTGTTTTCCCAGATTCCTTCATCGTGATCATTCCTTATGGCACAAACCATGTCTTCAACATGCTCATCATTATGTTCTTTTAATCTTTCCATGGATGTAGGGATCTCACATAAATCAGCATCTTCATCAACTTCATCCTCACCAACATATTGTTTTTTCCCTTGTAAAACAACAGCCTACTGCATATCTAATTGATCTACTACATAGAAAATTTGTTTTTCATGTGTTTCCATTATAAAAGAATTTGGTGTGTCTTCCAATCTATTCAGATTAGCAAGTGTCATTCCAAATACATCATGTCTAACACTGTTGTTACCGATAAACCATTTACAGTTAAAAGAAGGAACTTTAATTTTAAAGTAATCAACCTCCCATATGTCTTCAATCACTCAATAATATGCACATGATGTAGAAATTGGTTTTTGTCCTTAGCACTCGAAAAATCCATTGCTTATGCAAACACCAATACACCACTATTCTGAACTGCACTTCTGTTGTCCTAAGCTTTCGTATAAAATGTATAGCCATTATTGTCATAACCGGACCATGTTATCACATTTAAACATGGACCACCAACTATCTATTTTAATGTCTCTTATACATCTAATCTACCAAGAAAATTCTTTTTAATCCATGACAAAAAAGTTTTTTTGTACTCATTCAAAATCCACATTTCTTTCTTATTTGGATGACATTGTTTCAACTCATTAATATGCAATGTGATATACGGTTGAGAATCAGCTATGTTATTCAAGATGTATGATTCTAACTTCTTCATTTGTTCAGCTGAAAATGATTTGACTTTCAAGCCACGAATCCCATTTCCCTCATTATTAACTCGTTCATGGAGAGATGGAGGCAAACCTATGTGTTGCGCCGTAGCCAAGTAGCTCGTACAAAACTCTTATACCTCCTCAGAAATATTATTTTCAATAATGGAGGCTTCAGGTCGATATGGATTTTTAATATACCCCTTTAATATTTTCATATACCTTTCAAAATGATACATCCAACAAAGATATACAGGTCCACAAAGCTTTATTTCTCGAACCAGATGAATCATTAAATGCACCATTATATCAATAAAAGTTGGAGTAAAATAAATTTCCAATTGAAAAAGTATAAAAATTTCATCCTTTTCAAAAATGTTCAAAGCATTCACATCAATCGTCTTGTTACAAATTGAATTGAAAAAATAACACAACTTTATCATAGTCATTATGACACAAATAGGCAATATTCCACGCAATGAAACTGGTAGAATATATTGCATCATGAAGTGACAATCATGTGATTTCATACCTATCAACTTCATGTACTTCAATGAGTCAAAATTTTTTACATTTGAAGAATAACCTTGAGGCACTTTGATATCAGGAAGACACTGAAAAAAGCTAATTTTCTCCCTCTTCGATAATGTATGACAAGCCGGGGGAAGAAATGTTTGTCTTTCATTAGGAGTGGGAGCTAACTCCAAACATATTCCCATTGATAGTAAGTATAATCTTGCATTCAACCCATCTTTAGTCATTCCTTTAATATATAACAATGTTCCAATAAAAAAATCACATATATTCTTCTCCACGTGCATGAAATCAATATTATGTTTAAATTCATGATACCTCCAATATGGTAGCTCAAAAAATATTAACCTTTTCTTCCAAATATTTCTATCATTACCAGATTTCTATGTCTTTCCCAATGTCACATCAAGGTTTTTCACCCTCTCAAAATACATATCCGATGATAAAGGTTTTGGAGTAGTATCAAATTATTGTGAGCCATTGAATGCCTTTTTTAGTCTTCTATAAGGGTGATCCATAGGAAAAAACTTTAGATGACCCATGTACAATGTTTTCCTCCCATGATGCAATTGACAATATGACGTCTGTTGTTCGCAAATTGGACATGCTTTATGCCCTTTAACACTGTATGCAGACAAATTTCCATACGCTGGGAAGTCATTTATAGAGAACAGAAGCACTGCATGCAGTTTAAAATATTCTATTTTATAAGAATCATACACCCTAATTCCATCAGCCAATAACAGTTTCAAATCATCAATCAACGGTGACAAGTAAACATCAATATCATTGCCGAGTTTCTTTGGACCAGAGATCATTATACTCAACATGTAATATTTGTGCTTCATACAAACGTCAGGAGGGAGGTTGTAAATTACCAATAAAACAGGCCATGAACTATGTGTGCTACTGAGGGTTCAGTATGGATTCATTCCATCTGTGCACAACCCCAATCTAAGATTTCTTCTTTCATTTCAAAATGTAGAATATTGCGCATCCATTTTCTTCCATTGTGGACAATCAGCTGGATGAAATATTTTTCCATCACATACCCACTCATCAGCATGCCATCTTAACCTTTTTCCATCATTGAATTAGCAAATAAACGTTTGAAACGATAAATTATAGGGAGATACCAAAATACCTTTTAAGTGAGATTTGTAATCTCTACATCAGCCTGTGATTTTCTTTCACCTTATACCGTGATGTCCCACATTTAGGACCCTCTGACAGAAATTCATATTCCTTCCTATATATAATGCAGTCATTCGGACATGCATTTATTTTTTTGTATCCCAATCACATCGGGTAGAATATTTTCTTGGCCTTGTAATGTGAATCTGGAAGATCGTTATCTTTTGGAAGAATGTATTTCATCAATTGAAGCAGCTCTGTAAAACTTCTGTCACTCCATCCATGATTCGCCTTCAGGTTAATCAATCTTAACACTGCCGACAAAACCATAAAATCTGTACAACCAGGATATAATGGTTTTTCAGCATCACCACATAGACGCGCAACTGTCGGTTCTATCTCAATTTGTTCTACTACAATATCGCAAATCATTTCTTCAATTCCATTGGAGTTACCATCTTGTGAATCATCATCATTAGTGAAATTTCATCCAGTTTCACCATGCCAATTCGAAGGGCTGTAACTCGGATTAAAACCATGACATATCAGATGATATCTTGTCTCTCTGCTTTTTAACTACTTCATATTCAAACATTTTAGGCATGGACAGAAAAAAATTTCACTACTTGGAACATTTAGTTTATCCAATTCCAAAAAGGCATAAAAACCTTCCTCATATCCATTTATCATTAGATGTGCCATAATCCAACTTCGACTCATTATTACCTATAACAAATATATAATATATATATATTTTTAAGATAAGACAAATATAAGTTTATATGAAAAAAATCATAATTTGAATATAATTATTTTTTGAAATATAACAAAAATCTATGCGTATTTAAAAAAATATTCTTGAATATTATTATTGAAACAAAATATAGTGAGATATAATAGTTTTAAATTCCATTGAATAAACGAAAACCATGACGCCTACATGGTTGATAGAAAATTGGAGAGAATGGAGTAAACCTGAGAATCAAATCATATTTAAAATAAAAATTCAGATGGAGAAAATCCCAATGTAAATACAGTCATCACGACACAATCCTAAGGTCATAATCTAATAAATTATGATGCAGTAGTCAATCCTCCTGGACACCCCAACACTCTGGACAGCCCCCACCCCCCGAACAACCCCCAAAACCCTCTGGACAGGCCCCCACCCCTGTGGACAACCACCCACACCCACCCACCCCCTTGGACACCCCCCTGGACAGCCCCCAACCCTCTAGACAACCCCCACCCCCTGGACAGCCTCCACCCCTCTATACAGCACCCCACCCTCTACCCCCTTGGACACCCCCCCAGACACCCCCAACCCTCTAGACATCCCCCCCCGGACAGCCCCCAAAACATTCTAGACAGGTCCCCACCCTCTTGAAAAGCACCCCCACACCCACCCACCCCCTTGGACACCCTTCAACCCTATGGATAGCCCCCCACCCCAACCAACCCCCAAAACGCTCTGGACAGGCCCCACCCCCTTGGATAGCCACCCACACCCACCAACCACCTTGGACACCCCCCTGGACACCCCATAAGCCTCTGGACAGCCCCCAACCCCCTGGACAGCACCCACCCCTCTAGACAGCACTCCCACCCCTCCTAGACACCACCCCACCCTCTACCCCCTTGGACACCCCGCTGGACACCACCCAACACTTTAGACAGCCCCCCACCCCCTGGACAACACCCCACCCCTCCAGACAGCACCCCATCCCTCTTGGACACCAACACCACCCCCACCCCCAACCCCTTTGGACACCCTCTGGACACCCGCAACCCTCTGGACATCCCCCCACCCCCGGACAAACCCCAAAACCCTCTGGACAGGCCTCCACCCCCTTGGATAGCCCCCCACACCCACCCACCCCTTGGACACCCCCTGGACACCCCCCAACCCTATGGACAGCCCCCCACCCCCCGGACAACCCCCCAAACAATGGTTTACATATAAAAAGTATGTATGGTGAACAACTAAAACACATGAATTTAATATATACTTCAACATGAAATAGATGGAATTAAATATTATTTAATATGGCTACTTAAATGATCGTATGATAATTAAAAATAACCATTGATATTCAACTTTTCAAATGATCACATGTTTTATCGATGACTAATATCCTAATAAGGTAATGTAAGATTCAATAAATCTTAAACATATTGTCGAGGCCTTGGATAAGGCCTCAAAAAATACTAGGGTAAGCCCTCAGCAGAACCCATTTTTATTTGGAATCATGAGACATAGAGATGCATCGAAGGGCCATAGAGGTCAACAACCATTACATTATATGTCTAATAGATTCTCATATAAAAGAGGTTAAACATAAGCAGCAAGAACACATGAAATATCATTTATGAATTCGTACATTTAATCAATAACCATTCTATGCAGTAATATAGGTGAATGGGATCATTAGTTGTCAATGACAACAAAAATTACCATCAATGTCGAGAATTTTCGAAACAAAAAAAAACTAAATAGAAGTAGTTGAGGCTTACATGAATATTGAGAGTCGATCTAATAGTAATAGGGTTAATAAATAAGATGATGATGGAAAAAAGAGGTAAGGGGGTTCAAAATCGACGAATCTTACCTAGTTTGAACACAAAAATCACAAAACATAAATATAGACTATCCGAAAAAAATGAACGAAATAAATTCATGGAAATCTTACTTGAGTGATGCGAGTTGAGATAATAGTTCCTATGAGAGTAAATATGTAAACAATGAAGGAAAAACGAGTTTAACGCAGTGAGATCGACGAGTTGATTAGGGTTTACCGCAAGAGAGAGACGAGCCACCGGACTGTCGATCAAAAAAATTTTAATGACAATCCACGAGGTTTGTTAATTTTCTAAATGTTTTATAACGTCGGTTATTTAATAACTGATGTTATAAAATGTTTTTTTATATTTACAACGTCTATTATTATAATAACCGACGTTATAATGTATCGGATACAACTTTTTTTACGTCAGCTATAAAATAACCGACGTAATAAATTCCTCCTGTTGGTTTTTTACGTCGGTTATTCAATAACCAACGTAAAAAAGATATCAAAAATCACAGTTTTTTACGTCGGTTATTGTATATTCGACGTAAAAAATGTTCTGTGGGTTGTTTTGTTACATCAGTTTTCAAATAACTGACTTCAAAAAGGCCTCAAAAGCCGCTTTTTTTACGTCGGTTAGTTTATAAATGATGTAAAAAACCCTCGCGCTTTAGTTTTTTACGTTGGTTATTTTATAACCGGCATAAAAAACCTCGTTGATATCTCATTTTTTACGTTGGTTATCAAATAACCGACGCAAAAAACCCTCGCACTTTTTTCTACGTCGGTTAATTTATCACCGACGTAAAAACCAAACACACACGATTTGTAGTGTAAGTTATTAAAATAACTGACCTTAAAAATATACTCATTGCATTTGTTACGTCGGTTATAAAATAACCGACGTAAAAAACCATGTTTCACAGATTATCAGGTCAGTAATATATAACCGACGTAAAAAATGGTGACATAAATAACGTTTTCTGCACTAGTGTTCCATGAACTGTGTTGGATACTAAGGCTCCCATGTTGATTCATTCCATCAGTACACAATACCAATCTGATATTTCCATCTTTATTTCCAAAAAAATGAAATTTTTTATCAAAACTCTTCCAATATGGTGAATCAGCTATGTGATGTAAGTTACCATCAGAGACGGGCTCATCGGAATGCCATCTTTACCTTTTTACAT
This sequence comes from Viscum album, assembly GCA_963277665.1. Taxonomy (NCBI): domain Eukaryota; kingdom Viridiplantae; phylum Streptophyta; class Magnoliopsida; order Santalales; family Viscaceae; genus Viscum; species Viscum album. The sequence continues at coordinate 1,699,959,208 of OY728142.1, forward strand.
CAATTTAATTTGATAATAGTCACATCAAAAAAGTAATTATTTGAAGGAAAAAAATTTATTTAGTAGGAGTTTTTATTATGGTATCTAAAAAATAATCATAATTGAATAATCAGAATTGTATGAAAAAAAATTGGATGATATCATTATAATGTACAAAATGGGTTTTTCATGACGTTAAATGACATCACCAAAGAATGATTCTGGGTTTACAATCCTATATTTCATATAGCTTGATGTCCCACATGTAGAGAACTTGATAAATATTCACTATCTTTCTTATTTAGTAGAAAATCATTGGGGAAAGAGTGTATCTTTTTATACCCCAATCCGACTGTGCATAATATTTCTATTTCCTCATAATTGGAATCTGGATGACTGTTGCCTTTTGGAAGTGTCTATTTTAAAATCTCATGTAATAAGGAGAAACTTTTATCACTCCAACAATTTTTTCTTTTAAGATAACTAATTTCAAAACAGCTGATAATAGTATATTTACTACAACATGGGAATAATAGTTTCCCAAAATATCAATTCAATCATTCAACAATATTTATTTTTATGATGGTTTCAAAACCTAAATTATGATTTAATTCTTTAATATTATCATCTTTTTTATTATGAATATTTTCATCAACATTGGATGTTGAATTTTCAGTTCTTTCACAATGCTAGATCCAACATGTATAATTAAGGCTAAAACCATAACAAATGAGTTGATCCTGGATTTCTCTACTGTTTAACATTCTCATATTTAAACCCTTCACAGATGGACAGAAAATCTAATCAATGTTGTGAAGATTCCATTTAGAAAATTCCATGAATTCATCAACACCTTTTTCATATTCACTGGTTGTTCTTCGTATATGTATCCAAATACGATCCATTCAATATCTGGTATCAAAATTTTTTTGGTGAATATATTAAAATAAATAAATATATATATATATATAGATACATTAAAAATAAAAACACATTTAATAAACAATATTGATAAGCAGATAGAAAACATTAGATATGAAACACATTTACAAATAGTAAACCTTTTATTTTCAAATTATATACAAGTGTTATATGAATATAATAATTTTATTATAATATCAATATTGTAAAATTTATTAGTACATTATACGTAGTTTTTTCATTAATTCAATGCCTCATTTGTCATAATTTTTGAATATTGCATTAATTTAATGGTTTAAAAATTAGTTATTATTAGTAATATGAAATTATAATTATAGTAAATGATCATATTATAAGTAAAATCAATCATAATACTTCAAAAAGTATGATAGTATAAATTAAATACATAACTAAATTTGTATATCATACAAAACAATTGGCAGTGAGAACAATATAATCATTTTAGGAATAATAATTGGTTGTGGATACATTCCAGGTTCTAATGAGTATATACAAAGATTATTTTGTGAAACCATGTAAGAAAAAATTTCTATCAGTTTTGAAGATGGACAGAGAGTTGGTGTGATTGAGCTGAGATTTGTGAACTCAGAATGAATGAAATGATGAATTCAATGAGGAAGCCAATCTATGTTATATTGTTTAAGATCCCTAGTGATGAAATTTGTGGATAATTCTAAAAATTGATTCATAAGAATTAAGAACTGATCAGAATATCAGATTTTAATTTAATTTTTTTTATTACTAAATGATCTGTAGAAATTCAAATACACTGTGGTGTGAAGTAAGTCTTATTATTTGGATGTTGTGACAAGATTTGTATTAGTGTTGAGTTAAATCAATAAGATTTAGTTTGAGAAAGTAATTGTGGGATTCTAATACAAATGTGTTGTGAGATGTAGTACTAAGTTGTCATGGGTAATATTATACATCTTCTTGTGAATTATGGAAAATCTAGAGTTAATATAATCCTTACACACCCATTATAGATGATTAATATATTATAACAGATAATATATGTCTCAATTCGAGTTGAGTGGGATAGAAAGTCAGTTTTCTAAATCTGGTCTAAATCAAAGAAATATAACACATTTAAATTTTCTATTTATATTTTATATTACATGTGGTTGTAGATAAATGGGTAAAAGATAAAATATCAATTTATATCCTAACAATACATATAGTTTCAATGGAAAAATGTATTAGAAAAGAAAAAAAATATTCGATTTGTTTTTCGAATAATTTAAGAAGACCAGATTCGAGCCCCCGCCCCTCTTAGGTGTATTTTCTCAGTCCTTTGAGGACTCACATTGAGTTATTCTAACATGAAAACATGAAATCACACTACTCAAATACATTTCAAAAATATTCACTAATACATTTATATATCATTTCAGATAAAAATTGTAACACCCCATGCATCCATGATATGCTTCTCTTTCAATAATTCAATAGTTTGCATTGTACGCAAGTTCGGGATTCTAAAACACCACGACCAATCAAAATGGTTGTTATGAGTAGTAATACCCACTTTTTGAAATTGTATAAATTTTTTATATCAAAATGGACTTCATTTTTGTATTTGGAATATCGAAATTATCCTAAGTTGAATTTTTTTTAATTTTCTTAGAACTTGCAATTTTCGATGAATAGTGAAAAATACTTAAAAACATCATTTTTAATAAAAATAATTTATTGTGATAAATTATACTATATAGTGGTTTTAAAGTATAATTAGAAAATATTTTTACCATTTTATCCAATGGTTGTCATTAGAATTAATTTCACATTGAAATTGGACATATACAATTGGCAATGTTTTGATTGATATTATTTCTTAAAAACCCGCTATTTGTTTTAACAACGGAATTTAATTATGAAATTAATTATTGCAACTTATATGTTTGGAATTTTGTAAAATAGGAAAATTTTTGGAATTCCGAATATCAATTATAGCTTAGGTTGAATTTTTGGTATTTTTCTGAAAAACATTAATTTTTTATGAATAGTGAAACCACTAAGTGGTAGTTTAGAAACTAATTTTTTCGTGTAAATGAAACATTACCACTTCTGTGATTTTATTTCCAAAACTATGACATAAATGGTTGTCATTAGGAATTAAAATGTTGTTCAATGGGATTAAAATAATTTTTTTGGTGAATAGTACCTTTTAAGTTTTCTTAATCGCGATTAAAGGTAATTAGTGTAATTTAAGGTAAATATAATGTTATAATAATATGAAATTACCTTTACACTTGTCCTACCCTTATTTAATGAGTCATGGAAGACCAATAAAATCCATGGGTCATCATGGGGACCCCATGGTGCCACTTGGGTAAGAAAATGACATTAATAACTATTTATTTAATGTAAAAAATAAAATTGTCACAAACATGAATTGTTTTACTATAACAATTATTACATGTGGTTATATAAGTTATCTTTTTGACTATAAAAATTCATTGGAAAGATAAAAATATTTTCTACATCATGGAAACTTTTATATAATTTTTAGACATTAAATAAATTAAATTGTTTATGACACCATGATGATGCATCAATTACCTCATTAATTAACGATTTTAATCAAATGGAAGGATAATGTAAACTCTAATACATAAACTTGTCAAAAACCTATTGGATGAGTATATTTAGAACCCTTATCACCTTATCCTTGAAATATATCATTGTGGGACCTTTAAAATCCTAAAATCATTTCATAATAATGTAACATTTCATGACTTTCCAAGAGTTCCCCCCCTCTCCTCTTATAAAAGTCCACCAACTCTACCACCTAATTCTCACAATCAAATCAATTTTTCTCATCAAACCTCTGCCCAAATACTCTTTCCACTTCCCTCTTTTACTCCTAGAATACTCACTTTGGGCAGAAGTCATCCCAATGAATCCTTTGGCTCAAATCAAAAAGAGTTTCCCGAATTTAATGTAATGTGTTCTCTTATATTCTATTGTTTTATTTTGCTTTTCCAACCCCTTAATTTTTTTTATTATTTTATTTTGTAAAAAAACCAGTATCTAAAATATAATATGATGTTTTTATGATAAGTATTTTATTTACACTTACACAAACCTCTGTCTAATGGTTAAAGAACTTACTGTTTCTGTGGGTGGTGAAATACTGCCTCACGAAACGATGATTCTTCAATATTCCTTTAACACCTCTAATGGTGACCATTATGATGAAACCATTACTATATATGATATATATTATGTTTATTTTTTTAATGCTTATTTATTTCTCATTTATGGCATACCTTTATGATTTCCATTATGGGTAAACGTGATAATTTAATTTTAGGAAGTGCGGACTAACACCCCCTCAAAGTGATTTGAATCGTTAATGCCATATATGGCACGTATAAAGGATGGAGTAAAAGATATTATATATGATATTGTACTGGAATTATAATACACATTTATATCATTATGATTCAATTCCATTAAATATGAAATAGAAATGAAACTAGCGTTCATGCGTACGTACGGCTTACCGTCTCCATGAACGGTGAATTTCATTTCTTACCTCAAAATGTTACGTAATATTATGAATGAATGTATATAATGGATATATATGACATATATTATATATAAATCATGAATATAATTCTGGATATAATGGATATTTTACCACATGAACAACATCTAATTATAAGAAGATTATTTTTGACTCAGGTACCAAAGATCGACAAAACGACCGTTATTAACATAAATAATTACATAATGTTCATAACATGGTAATATGTGATATAAAAGGAATAATAAACTTAAAAAAGGTTCTTCTGTGATTATAAATTAACTCTAGTTTATTATTCAGAAGTTTAAAGAATGGTCAAGTCAAGTCGGACACGAGGTAAGGGAACTTCTTAACCCAATTACTGTTCTTTGGGTTAATCTCCTACTTTCAGATTATGTCATGATATTATCATTTTCTATCTTGTATTATTACATTATTTATGTTTAATTATAGTGAATACACATAATAGATCTATTTTATTTAAAAAATGATCTTGGTAAGGGACTTCATCTCAATCTCCATTCATTGAGGCATATTTTGTTTTATACAAAAATTTCTTCTATACAGTGTATAAACCCCTTTGAATTTTACATTTATTCAAAAGGAATCTTTTTATAAGATGCGTTTTACTAAACGACAAAAAGGAATGTTTTTCTTGTCATACGTATGCGGCGGTAATGACTTCTCTGCCGTCGTGACCATTATTTGAGTTTTAGCTTCTTCTATAAGCCATAACTTTTTTTAAATGAAAAATAAATACAAAGATTTAATTTTCTATTATTTTTGTATTGAAAATGGTTTTGAAAATGTTTTTACTATATGAATGTGTTGTATTGATATCTTGTTATCGAAATGTGGAAATGTTATGTTTCCTTTATGCATGTTTTATGTGATACGATTATGTTATTGTTTATCATATGTTTAAACCTATTCATACGAGGAATTAATTGGACTTAATATGTGATGGGTGGAGCTCGACATAGCTTCTTGAATCATCGGTAGGTCTCATGAGACAAACTAGTGTCTTGGCACGAGGCTTTGAAAAAATATTATTTGTAGTCTTGGCATGAGGCCTTGGCTACGTGGTTATGATAGTCTGGCATTATGCATTCCATCATTATGAAAGTGGTTATTGATATTGCATGTGATTATTCGACTCGTATAATATCCATGTGAATAAGTAATGGCATTATTTCATTTTATTTTTTTCCATATTATGCTGTTGTTCAAGTATAAAAGGATTTTGTTTTAGTTATACATTGCCTTAAATTTTGATGTTTATTTATGAAAGCTTCTGTTGTATTGTTATCCTTATAGAGCATCGGAGCTCACCCCTTCCAATGTTTTAATTTTTCCAGGATGTGAAGAAGTATATTATGAATGACCTACATGGATAGTAGGAGGGGATATGAAGACAAGATGTTGTTGTTGTTTTGTTTTACTTTATGATGTAATGTAAGACTTATTAATTTATCAAGTGTTTCCAAGGCTACTAAACTAATTGGTCATTAGAGACTTGATATTTTGTGATCATTCCAATGTTATGCAAGAATGCACCGACTCTGGGTAATTGTGGTCGAGGCGTTACAAAAATTCTTAACCTAAAATCAGACAACTGCAATCCTTATCATGATCATTGAATAATCACTCTTAGGGATGACTATTAACCTTGTTCCAAGATATTTAAAATAATATATAGACTAATAATTAATTCAAATAAAAATAAATATAAAATTATAAATAATTTGTCATCAAGATTAAATAAAAACATAAAAAATTTGGTGTTTAACTAGAAAATAGTTCCCCAATTTGATCATTTCTCCATATAATGCTTTGTAAAATTAAGCATTGAAATATCTATACACAAATTGAGGGTACAAAATAAAAATAAAAATAAAAAACAATCTAAAATCAAACCATTGTTTAATGTCTCCCAAAAAAATTGTAGAAGAAAAAATAAACTGTAGATGATAGAACAAGAGATGATAATGAATAACACATACCGCAGATCGTGGAAATGGAAGAAAATCACCAAAAATGGTCATTAGAGAACACAAATAAGGATTTGATGTTTTTTATAGTCGAGTTCAGCTGCCACATGTTTTGATTTCAAATTCCAATAACACGAGGGATTACCGATCAGCAAAATGTTTAAATTAATTTAGCATTGGTTTTTACCAATAATAATTACCAAAATAAAAAAATCATCATCTATTTTGGAAAAAACTAACACCGAAACTATTCTATTTTTTTTTTGCATGATTTTTACAAAAAAATTATGACCAAAATCACACATATGGTATCGTTTTTCTTTTAAACATATGCTCAAAATATATTTTTTTGGACTGGTTTTCACATGAAATAATGCCAAAAATCATCAAATTCTAGTTTTTGGAAGCAGGTTTACTAAATAATGTCGCCAAAAATATCTCGCACATACCATTAGAATTGGTTTATGAAAACCTGATTTTATTACATTGACATTAAATCTCATATTTATAATAGTTTCATCTGTAGGTGCATGTCATGGAGGGAAAAACATTTCTATCATCCTTAGGAATGACTTAGACCATACTGGATAGAGTTCGGATGGGGAACCTATCCGATTCAAAAGCGATTATTCTATGGGAATGTGTGGAAAATGAGGACACTATCTCTGGTTGGATGGTAGGTGATGATGAAATCATACATATGCATGGATGTGTTTGGGTTCTAGTGGATATACACGAGGTGCTGATGCAGGAATCTCATGCTTCATATTTAGAAGTACATAATATTGTCACCACAATGTATCATGACTTATGTCTTTAGTATTGGTGGGCGAATATTAAGAGAGAGGGAGCATGTTTTGTTAAGAGGAGTACCACCTATTAGCAGGTGAATGTGGAACACCACTGACAAACTAGTCTTTTACACATGATACTTATTCTAGAGTAGTAATGTGATGAAGTCGTGAGATATTTCACGATTGGTTTTCTTAGGTTTCCTTGAGGTAAAAATATTTTGTGGGTTTTTATTCATAGGATTATGGAGGTCTCTCATTGTTTACCGATCAAGGAGACCCCTAGTGTTGATGATCATGGTAGGTTGAATAATTGTGAGATAGTATGACTTCATGGGGTCCCACACAGTATCATTTTAGATAGGGAAGCCAATTTTGCAAATTTTATCTAGAATAATTTCTATAAGGTGTTGGGTAGTCATGTGAATATGAGAACAACATACCACCCTCATACAGATTTTCAATTAAAGCGTACGATATAGGTGTTAGAGTACATGAAGCAATAATACATCCACGGTTTTGGGGGCTCTTGGGAGAGCCGTCTTCCCAAGGTTGAGTTCGCTTACAATAAAATTTATCTAATGATTATATAGATTGAACCATATGAGGCATTATACGGTAGTACATTCCATTCTACATTGTGTTGGTTAATGCAAGGAGATGAATCTTTATTGGGACTTCGTCTCATGTAGGAGACTTATAAGCAGGTCTAGTTGTTTTAGATGTGGATTTCTATATAATTTTATCTTCAGAAATCACATGTTGATCGCCGCATATGACATATAGAGATTGAAGTTGGGTTTTAGGATTTCATTCATATTTCAACTAGATTAGGATACTGGTACATCAGGAGAGAGGATATGATTTTACCAAACTATGTCAGATTGTTTGTGATTCTGGAGATTGTCGGGTGGGGTTCATGGCTTTTACAATTACCTCATAGGTACCGATCCAAGTAGAACAACTTCTATGTGTCTTAGATTTGATATTATCCTCAGGACCCATCTCAAGTTTTTCAGCCATAGGTGGTTGAACTTCAAGTAGATTCATCCTTTGAGGAGAATCTCATTCGGATCCTTGATAAGAGTACAATGTTCTATATGACTGGTCAGTTCCTCTAGTATGAGTTTAATAGAAATATAGTTTTTTTATAGAATGAGACATGGGAGTGGGAGCCAGGAATATGTGCTCAATGGACAAAGTTGTTCTTAGATAAATCATGACCACCAGTTAGGGGGAAATTCATGGTCAAATTACAATAAGGGGAGAAGATTATATGAACCTGGCTTTTCTTATGAGGTACATATCATTTTAGTTTCAGTATAAATGATTTATTAGGGTCTTATGTACATTCCCCTCTAAATAATTTGTGTTTTGGAGTTATATAGGGATTGTTCAGAGCCCAAAACCATGTTTTGGTCTTAAAATTTACTGGCACAGGTTTTTCACATGGCCTTCATGGTCTTATGATAATTGTACTACTGGAGGAAGTAACTTCTACATGGATTCAGAAAACGTGTGGTAGCAGCCACATAGACATTCATAAATTATGTAATGTTGGAGACTTATGAAAGATAGTTTTCTCGATGTTATCTCATGATTAGCTAAACACTACGGGGTAACCATTCAAAGCACCCCTTGGAGGTTGTGATCTACAAAAGGTCACCTCATAGATAGGTAAATCATGCAAGATAAACATGTTAGCATGATGGGTGACTTTTTTGAAAAATATTAGTTGAGTAAAAAAATCCTTATAAACAAATTTTTTGTTTATTCATCAATGCACATCCCCCTCTCTGTTGGAGCTCTCCTTTGGCATATATCATACGGATGGATCATTACTCTCAATATGAGCTCTCTTTTGACCATGTGTCATCTAATTCAATATGTATCGGTAAGGCATACATTATTTTTTATCCAAATTAGATTATTCTAGAAATTGATTTCACTATTTGATTTTATGATCAAATGCCCTAATATTCCATTCTTCATTCGTTCTTCATATCTCTACGAAAATGGATGAATCATAAATCAATACTGGATGAGATCTCTACTACTGAGGCAAGGTAGGTGTTCTATACATTCATTTATCATTTCAATTAATTTTATAGTTTTTATCCCTTTCTCCTCCCATTAGACATTTCATTTTGTTCTTTATTTTTTAGTGAGTTGATTTTAGTAGCTATAATCTTACCTAGTGAGGATTCTCGTAGGTTCTGTTTAGGTGTGTTGGCATCAATTTCTTGATTAATGGTCACAAATAGTGTGTTTCTTCAGTAATTGTCTTGTTTATTATTGTGTAAACAACCGTAGGGGTGTGTACATGTGCTTCTCTAGATAGGGTAATATTGTGAATGTCTTGATGGTTTTGAATATCTACTTAGGGGACGTACTGCCTTGTTAATTAGTGATATATTGTAATTCCATGGTTATTATTGATTAGATGGTATTATTAAATGGGTGATATTTGTGGGTATACATAGATCTGTTTATTAATGACATCTTAAATGGTGATTATGGATAGTAGGCCCATATGAATAGTTATTGGTAAATTGAATGCATGTGTGGGTATACTCAGGCCTTTTACTGTATTATGTGAGTGGGTATACTCAAATGGGTTTAATTTTTAATTTTAAATGCATTGAATGAATTAATTAAATTTATTGATAGATGCAATGGACGGATCTCCCTGGGTCTACAATGTGGTAGTCGATGCTTTGGGTTGATACTACCACTTGAGTCTGGATTCCACGAGATGCCTCCAGCTTTGAAACCACGGGATCTGGATTGCATGAACTTTTGTAGGACATGCCAGTATACATTCTACTAGGACTCCAACATGTTCATAGAAACATATTACACCTTAATTCCCATGATACTCTATGTTGATGCATTGGATGATCTCCTTGGAACCCTCCCTTCATGGTCTATATTTATATCATGGATTCCCAGGTACATGACAACTTATATCCAGCCCTTGTGGTATAATCTTTAATATTCTACATGGCTATGTCATTCAATATTTTTTTATATGGTGCTATCATGGGTTAATTAACATGGATGAATATATGGCATGACTGTGTGACTTGTTTAATTATTTATAACTACCTTGATAGGAGATGACTCTGTTGTAGGTATCATTGAGGGATGTTTGGTTTTACATTCCATAGTAGATTTATACCATGGGCACACACTATTTCATTACTGATTTCATTAAACATGACTAACCATTTTATATTTCTATTATATTTATATAGAGCTGGGTGCTTTCTTACTGGGATGTTTATATCACACCTAGTTTGGGCCTCATTGGGGATGAAAATATATTGTATAGTTGTAGGTGATGATAGGGGAAATCACCATGGTACTTTTTGTTGACATTGAATTTGGAGTAGAAGAGCAGATGACCAAGAGGAGTCTAGAAATACTGGGATAACATTTGTAATTTTTTTATTTATTGGACATATATTGTATTAAAATTCCATGTACCTACATTGGATTCTTTCTATATACTTGTATTATCTACATCATTTTGTATATGAGACGCTAATGTTTATTGATATGTATTATTGTCTTGTATTACTTTTAGTTGATTCTTTTTATCACACTTCTAATACTTATTTTATGTTTGACTTCAATTGTGATACATTGGTATAGAGGGAATAGTCTCACCACAGACACAACTAGGCCCTCACTGCTTATTGGAATATTTTGGAATTTGGGGAGTTGTGCTTGAGGACATGTAACCAACTAGGATCAGGGAACTATTGAGTGGTATTTGGGTTTGGGACATTACAATTATATTATCATAGATCACATATTAAGATTTATCATCCCTCAGTCATCTGTTTTCACAAAATATCAACTTCTCAAATAATAAATTTTCTTTTCACCATTCACTATAAGTGTTCAAATACATATATAAAACATTATAGTAATATACTTATATTTTTTTTATTATTTTAATTGAAACATCATTGATAAAATAGTTTTTTAAAAAAATAAATGAACCTAAATATAGATTTAGTTTATTCCAATTTTGTCTGAGTGATAACATAAGCTTGAACATGATACCTAAGATTCTTCTGGATAATATTCTTTTCATACGTGGGAAATTATTTTTTGTAGTTCCCTACATAATTATAGTTGAACACTGAACATTTAAAAATTCATTCTGGACCTTTAAATAAATATCATGGAGGATTTTAAATCTAAACATTTACAAAACACACATTCTCTTCAAGCATGTACTAGAGTGTTTCTTCATAAAATTATCACACAGATGAAATACTTATATTCATTATTCACATTATCCATATTTCGATATTATTTCCTATTATTCTTATTCTTACCTTTGAGTCTATAAGGATTAGAGAATAATTTCTCTGTATTTATGCCACGAGAAATTATTTTCATTTATGATGATAATGAATGGGATACTAGTTTACTTAATAGACTAGTATTAACCATATAAATTAATTATTCAATATTTCTATTTGGACTATGCACATAGTCAGTAGTGTTCCTTGATAACATTTTAATATTGTTTTTATACTTAATAAATTCCAACTTCCTTTTTTCTTATATTTCGGGTTTTTCTCTATATATCCGCTCATTTATTGTGAGGAAAATACAAATCCATGAACAGTACCATAAAATCCTTTAATTTAATTTTTTTATTTCTTTTTCATCCTTGGATTTTTTAATCAATTATCACCATTTATTTTCATTTCCAGAGTGATGATTAATAACCATGGATAGTTTCTCCCTTATATTTATTCACAATGTGTGAAATATATTGTGTATGGAACATAAACATTTTCATGATTCAAATGGATTTATTGAACCATTAAGTAATGTATGATTTAGATTCATAATGGTTTTTTAAATTGTTACACCATGTGGTGAATGAGTTGGAGGTTTTATATGGGAAAGTTTATTTTTCATAACCTGTTTCATTTTTCCAAATATTGTTGTCATTTTATTTATTACATCTGTATATCCATATGTCTTTCCCAAGATATAAATCCATTCATATACTTCTTGAATTGATATATATTCTATTCTTTCAACTAGGATCTTCTTTTAAATAATGTCATAAACTCTATTATTTCACAAAATAATGAAACATAATGTATAATACAAAAAAAGAGAAACACATATCACAAATAATAGAATTTAGGTTGGATTACCTCAAAATCATAAAAAATTACTTCTTTGGAATTAATTTAATATAATGAAAATATTTTCAAATAATTAATAATGGTTTGTAATGAAAATTTGAATTATCCTAAAAATATACCACAATATTTTCAAACTAGGATCACAATAAAATCATTTACATAATCATGGTAATGCCCAAGTCAATATTAGTACACTTTTTTCAGAGTTCTTACCATATGTACATCTATTCCAGAACCATTTCATCATTTAATAATTATAATATGACACATTTCTATAAAAACCACATAATATCTACCATACCAAAATATTATGATGTTATAATATACATATACTTATCTTTAATGTTATTCATATTGTCATATTCTCTAATCCATGTTTTCCTAAATATAGTTCCCATGTATTCTACTAAACTTCCTCTATTTCCAATTTTAAAGAACCCAAGATTGGTATCCTAGAGTTAGTGGCCACTTTTTTAGATTTACATTAGATATATAATATCACATCATGAAGGATAAAAATGTTTAGTAGTTTTGGTAAGCTCGATATATACATGAATATCACATAAATATAATGAAAGAAAAAAATAACATTATATGAGAATTCCATTATTCCCCTAACCATATCCCTGAATATAAATCATAAACCACTTCTAGGTTTCCCAAAGGAAATAAAATATAAGTAAGGGGTGATCGTAGATGCTCAGTAAGGGTATGCATATAGTAAAATATATAATGAATAAAAAAATAAAAACCAATATATCAATGTAAATAACTAAATCAAATTCCATTTGAACAATAACGTGTTCATAATATGGAAGGAATAAATGATGATAAAATAAATAAATATATATAATCACATAACGTTGAAACTTATCCATTGATATCAGGACTAATAAAATAATCACATGGACATAAATAACTATTCTCATAACTAAGGAATACATAATTCCGAACATCACAAATGTACCATCAAGGCCTCAACTAATAATTTTATCCATAAAGGCCCCATGAAAAGATATATTACATAAATTTGTATGTCCTCATCCAAATACCCAAACTAGTTTATCTCATGAGACACTCTGATCAATCAAGGGAATATGTGATTCCATGCCACACTCATCTCTTAATAGGTCGAATTAATTCTTCATATTAAAGGGATGAAACACACATAACATAAATAACCGTATTAAAAAACATACATATGAAATTTTATTTCTTAACCTAATCAACAATCATACTCACAAAACATTGTGAGTAATATGGTGAATAGAAAAAAGTTAATATCTTAATAATTATCAAAAACATTGAAGATAAATAATAATTATAATGTTATTAAAAAATATACAATGGTGATAATAAGTATTATATGTATTCATGTAATTGGTGAATAGAAATTACATGAAAATATCATTAGAAACATTGTTAAGGAAAGTAACCTTTTGTGATTTGAATAGTATAATATAATAGTAAATGTTCAAAAACCAGTTTGAAAACATATTTCTATGAAACTAACTGCATAAAATTATAAAATAATCATTAATAAATTATGTTTTAATGATGAAATTAAATTTCATACACTTCGTATAAGTTAAAAAATATACCATTCACATTGTTGTAAAATGGGTACAAATTTCATCATTCAGAAAATAAAAAAAAATTACTTTAAAACCATTACGTCAAAAGTAAATATTGGGTCAATTGTGTTTAATAAACCTTTTGATAATGTTAGAAACATTTTTGAAATTTTATTTAAAAATCATCAATTTGGAAGTAAAAGGATTTTTGATTCAAAGAAAAACTAATGACAAATTATATTAAAAAAAGATTTTCCACTATTTTATCTACTAAAAAGAGGAATATTTTAAAATTTTCATAAAAAGGTCATGAATAACTATATTATATATTTTTTTTGGATAAATCTAGTTATACCATGTAATTTTCCCAATGAACATATAAACATAAAAAATCTTGAATAGTGATGATATTGTGAAATAAACAAGTAAAATTTTTGTAAATTTTGAATCGTAATCCACATAAAATAAATAACATCAAATAAAAATTCAATTACCATTAATATAAATATATTTATGATATAAAATATAAAAGTAAATGTATATACACTATATAAAATAAATAGATGGCTAATATGGAATATCTTTAATGGATGTAAAAGTGATACGAGAAACCATTACCTCATTTTCAATATCACTTTTATGTTTTAGAAACTATTGTACAATAAATATAAATTGATTATAAAAATATAATGGAACCATATTATTATATTTAATATGATATAGGAATTAGTTAAAGTATTTCATGGACATTTTATGAACAATTCATTGTTTAAATAATTATTTTTGTTAATAATTGTTTTCTTTTTTCATATATGTTTTGTTTTTATAATTTTGGTCCTTTTATATTGATTATAGTTACTTAATATATATATAATGTTAAAAAATATATAAATATCTTATATATTATTTTTATTTTTATTTTTACGAACCAATAAATTTTAATGAATGAAAATAGATTACATGATTTATGGAGAACATAGGTCTTACGTATGCATTGACACTATTTTAATTTTTTAGGAATATCGAATAAATGAATAATAAATATCAATTATCCATTATATAATAATTATAAAGTCATATATATATGTTTTATTAATAAAATGAATCCTTATTACATACTATATTAAAAATAAAATGAAAACATTTCACATCGCTACATTGAGGCGATAGTCCACATGTATTTCTGAGTGACATTATTATTTTAAAATGGAAGTTATGATTGGAAGTTATATATTAGATTATATTTCAAGAATTATTTTTATTTCATAAAATGATGTATAATAATTAAATTTATCCTCAATTCCATCAATGTAAATAGTAAGGGAAAAACGAATCACATAGCTTTTTTAGCGGCAATCCGTCATATAAATGAGAACATTATTATATCCCCCATAGAATGTAATGTATGGAGGTGTGTTACATATAATATTTCTAGAGAATTTAAAATTATATTCTATTATCTATAGACCATTTTTATATTTTTCTATTGGTCTTGGCCTACTAACAGTGGCTTGATGATGATCAGTCTTCTTTTGGGGAGAAGGTGGAAGGGGGGATGGTGGCTGGATGAATAACTAATTCATGAAGTGAATTAAATTCATGACATGAATATATCTAACTATAACCTATTATTTTATAGAAGTGTGAATTCCGGACATGTTGTGAGTTCAGATCATTATGTGGAATGTTCTAGATAGACCACATACATCCTGTGCATTGTTATTTCATCGGAGGAGGGTGTTAAAACGAAGGATTTTAGGATATAAATTATATTTCGGACAAGAATATATCATTTCCTGTCACATGACAAAATTATTTTTTTCTATAAAGATTAAAAAATATGAGGAACTCATTTCATTAATTCAATTTATGTCTTGAATCTATTGTGATCCATTTTTAATGGGGGTCAAACCCTACTTTTGATGGACCAATATTTTCCTCTAGTAGTAGTTACTCATGTGAACCCATATTCCACTCTCCATTATGTTTCATAGGGTATTATTCTCCTTGAATTTGTTCTATCTACCATTAACAATGTTTTTTATACACTAATAGGGGCTCCTACCTAATATATTTTTTTCATTGTTTATATTGCCTTCTTTAGTGATCATATTCCCATCTTTTAGGTCATTTTTATGCTTTGATGATTTAATTTGTTATTACACATTTAGAATGATTAAAATTGATGAGGGTTCATATACCAACATTAGATAGGGGTTCCAGTTTTTTTTCAAAAAAATATCATTTATTCTATAATATATGTCGTCATACAGCATGTTGTATGTTTGTAATGATGCTTTAAAATTAATCTTTTTTTTCTTTGGGTTTCCTTGATAGAGGTCACCCATATACCCTGGTTTATGGTTGGATGTCCCCACATCAATTGGTTCCACCCCTTAGCCTATTAAATGTGATTCCATTGAATCACTAACTTTTTTGTGGACACGTCACTTTCTATGTGGCATTTATTACGAAAATTTAGTGTATCTTCCAAATTGTTAATGATAATCCCCATAAATAATTGAATGATAAATGAATTATTATTAAACCATTGGATTATAATAATGAATTAATGCCTCTATATAAATATAATATATGGCCATATATTAACTCATTCTCCTGATACTCAGGTATGGTGTCCCAACACATATGATACTCTGGCATGCCATCTCTTTTACATGTGCTAATCAAGAATGGAATACATTATACTTATGATAAATGAGAATGGTGTCCCTCTTACATGTGAAACTCAGTCAGGTAATACCACATTGTTCATATAATTAAGCATGAAATAACAAATAAAATGGGATATGTGGTCCAGGATCCATTGGCATCTTATGATACTCATACTACAACCCATGGATTCTTTAGTAATGACTCGGGTCATGAATAGTATTCGTATCAAAAAACTCAGTTATAAATGTCTCTATGATCAAAGACCATTTATATGTATACATATCACCTTTTATTCAGATATTATATGGATTGGGATTAGTCATGTAGTCTCTTCCTTAGGTTATTTGGGAATCTTGGATGACCAATAAAGATCTTTTATTCTTGTTCTCCTTTATATACATGTAAAAAACTAATTTTACAAGAATCAACAAGATTTTACTAGATACCATTGGTGTATCATAATGGAGTATTTTTCACACAACTTTCTAGATGCCTATGATAACTACATATAATCCATAACTGCAAATATTTAAAAATTGAATTTCTTAGCTTCCGATGATTGATTTCAGTACTACGATGGAGTATAGGAGAAGAGGTCGAGCCTATGATTGTGATGCTAAGAGAAAAATATTTTGGTCTTTTTGATTTTTTAGTATGTTCTATATTATTTTACCCATGTATCCCATATATATCCCCTTTTGTAAATAATTAAGGCATGACCATCATTTTTTTCTCAGATTTTGATTTATCATCTATATGTTTTTAATCTACCATATTTATTATTCCTATTTTGGTTATTAGTTAATAATTACACTACATATCAATATTATTTTTCAACTATAATATACTCTGATCAAGATGGAATATCCTCCCCATGATCACACCCTAGGCCCTCACTACAAGTCCGAAACCTCTGAAATATGGGATGTCATGCTTGAGGTCATGTGGAAAATGATTTTGAGGAACCTCTTAGTGTATATCAGTTCGGGTTGCTACAATATAGTATTAAAGGTTATTTTTCCTTTTTTTTCTTACTATTTGGGTATTATAAAAGATTCTAGAAATGTTTCATAATTTGGTAAAGAGACTATTCGAGGGACTAGGTAATCAATATTCAGTGTGAATCCAAATAACCATGGTCATGATATTATATTTATTGGTTTTTTCCTGTTACAGTTGTACTAATTTCACCATTGGGTGACACACATGTTTTGTGGAATTTTTATTAATTTTGTTATTATTGAATAATTTTCTTTGTAATATTACTAAAAGGATGTATCATATCATGTATCAATATATGAACATTATTATTCACATATCATGCATTATTAAACTCTATATAAGTATATTTCATTATTTCATTTCTTCTTTTCCTTATTATTAACATGAGGGTATTGATTATTATACATGGAAACATTGTAATTCTTATTTAAAAATATAAAATAACTGGATTAATGAATTTGCACATATCAATATAAATGGTGTTTTTAAATATAAATTTATGATGGAACCTTAATCAACCAATTAATCATTTTTTGATCTATGGACCACTAGTTTCTTGGGTTGAAACATCAGATGATTTTGAATACATGAAATAAAATTTTAATTTATTAAGAATGGAATTATATAAATTGGGAATCATTATTCATTAAATAAAATCATTATACATGACCAATAACATATTGATATTGGATGTATGGGTCAGGTAATAGTTAAATTACATACCAACTGAAATTTATAAAGAGTATGAGATGATATAAATTTGGAATAGTGACACCTCTAACTATCAAATGATATATATATATATATATATAAATTCATATAAGTTGTAATGAACAAAAATAAATTTAAAATATAAAAAAAATACCATTAATAGTTGAGATTTTTTGAATTGTAAATGGTGTTTTCTCCTATAACATACAATTTAAACATCATAGAATGAAATCCCTATTGTTTTTTATGAGACCATGAACCTGACACGGCCTTAGTAGTGGCTTGTAGGTAGTGTCTCTTGTGAATTTGTGAGCTTCCATATCTTGTAGACATGGATTGAAGAGTGGGAAGAGTGGAGTGATTCAATTATTGGATAGATTTGTATATTTCTTTTTATATTACTATTGATCTTATATGTTTGTAAATCATATATGTGGTGTGGGATTGAAATTTGTAGAGTTATTACACCATAAAATCTTCAGGTCTCACACTAGGATGGTATTGAAAACCATTTTTGGGTGGTGGTTGGCACTGAGCAACCAGTTTTTCCTCCTATAGTAGAACTAGAGGCACCACTATCCATTCTTCCAATGGGCACTGATGCTTAGTTTTGATAGTAATTATTACAAATTATGAATTTTTTATATGGATATTAGTGACCAACACCTACCATTTATGCATTGTAATAGGATACATTAGTAGCATACTACAACCTTCTTGGGGGATGGGGGTCCTCTAGTTTTCTTTTCATGGGTGGAGTCCACATTATCGATCATCGAGAATCTTGAGATGCCTCTAAAGTATATATTCAATATCATGTCTTATATGTTCCTAACATATTATTATGAACTAGTGGGATGTTATTTTGTAGGCTGATCATCATCAGGGTCAAGGCTGTGCATACTTATACATAGCCTAAATTGAATACTTCTTTCCAAAACATTAAGATAATACAGTTTTGGGTAGTTTATATTCTTACATAAGGGTTCAATATCTATAAAGATGTATTTAGTTTATTCCTTAAATATTTATCACTTTTTACATACATTAATGGATGATGATTTTGATACAATGTGTGAATTTGAGGATTGTAATGTGTACTCAATCTAATATTAGATAATTTTTTTGGGATCACCATCATTTAGAAGATAAGGAACTAGGCGCTGCTCACCGAGAGAAACATAAAGGAAGAAAATAGTGGGTACCAGGGTGGTTCTATATGAATATAGGGGAGTAGTTCCTTGAGCTTGAGTAATAGAATCTTAAAGCCAGAATGTGGGTGTAGAAGCTGTCAGAGAAAAACTAATGGTAGTTATAGAAAATCCCATGAGATCAATAATAAATGGCATATGAATCCCTGTTTTTCGATATATCCCACTGATTATCAATGTTAGGTTAGGATTGGAAATATTTAGTGGTGTTTATTAATATTGTATCTATTAAAATTGGTAAAAAAATCATATCAATTATTCCATCTAGACTAGTAGCACATCTATATTAAGGTAGCTAGATTACTACTAGCTAATCAAGATGAGGAGGTGTTCACAAATGAGGTAGTTAGGCACCATAAATGAAACAATATTAGATAGGACCTTTTCATAGTATGTATTTTGTATCATAAGTTTGTAGATCGAGAAATGTATATTCACTGTAACCCACTCCTGAGGAGTAGAGTATTGGTCCTTCTATAGTTTGACATAAAATTCTAGTAGCCTATACATTGGTATATACCTTAGTTGATATAAGAATCTCTAAATCATTTATGTCTTCCAAAATAATGGAATATATTGTCATATATATATAATTTTAATGTGGAATGAGGAATCATGACACACTTTTTGGTTATCTATTTGAGTGTGTGAACTTGTGAAAAGAGTACCCCTAGAGATTGGTGGGTACCGATTCTTGTGGAATCACTTTGTCCTTGAGATTATAGGTTTCAACATCGTACAAGAAAATACAAAGTTAGATAATTATTATGATTATGTTAATTTTTTTTAATTGACGGTTTCATTGATATCATCAGAATGTGGTATATATATTAACAAGGGTGAATGGGTTTTATCGGAATTTCGAGAAGGAACCATGTATTGTGGGTTGGGAAGAGTGATAAAATAGATGGATACGATTTTTATGTGTGAATAAGGAATGATATGATTCAAATTACATTATTTATTTGAACATTTAAAGGATGTTTTTTGTATATAATTTTCTAGAATACCTCCTATGATAATTGTAGGGTTCACTATTTCTCTAGTTCAACAATAGAACCATTTTCCATTCATCCTTATACGACAGAACCAATAGATATCTTGTAACACAAACAGAAGTTACATGATTTGGAATATTAGGACCTTATATGACCCAATATTTTTCAATGGGGTTCAACTATCCTTTTCCCTAATAAGTAATGTGGTACCCTGATGTTATCTATGGATTAAATACTATTAATCCAATTTATTGTTCAGAAATATAATCCACTATATTGAATATAAATCCTATTATACATACTCTAAGGAGTGATGGTTTTTATATGAATAACATGAGATTCAGATTCGATAAGGTGCAAGTAAGACCATTAAACATTACAGGTATAGGTTTCCATAGTTGATATGTCTTATAAAAGTATCCTGTTATGTTGTTAAACCATAAAAATTCACTAACATTTTTCAAGATTCTGATGAATTGGGTTTTCCACACATGTTTTCATTCATTTTCTTGGTATTCATGAAGTATATCTTATTGTGTTTCCACACAAGACATGACCAAGCTGAATATTTATAGAACATGATGAATAAACTGAGAGAGAATAATTTTTATTTTAAGATAAAAAATTGAACTTATAAATCAATAAGGTTCACTTCTTTAGTCACATCATCTTAGAAGAAAGTGTATACATTTACCTAGAGAAGGTGTGTACTGTAGGGATAGTGAGTTGTGGAATATGGGTCCTTCTAGCTATGATCCAATGAAAATAATGACCATATTCACAACCAAAATCCATCATCCATGGTACATTACTCACACTATTTGAGGAATTATTTATTTGTAGAATAATTTTTCATTTATAGGGACCACATAATTTTTAAATACATTTCCATATAACATGAACTGAATATAAGGAAGTGCATGTTGGAAAAGAAAATTCATTAATGTTAAATAAAGAATACTTATATACTGAGAAAGGGTAGTAAGGTGGAAGATTCCATGAGCCATAATACTTAGACATAGACCCTCCAAGAAGATAGTACTACGTTGTATTGGATGACCGTATTTTTTGGAGATGCACATTGGGGTTCAAGAATATCATGGGAATTATATTTTAATAGATTTATCAAGGAAATATAATAATGTGGAACGGTTAGGGAAGAGATTGTTTTTTGAGAATTATGGATTATTCCTAAGGGATAGAGTTTGTGGAGAGGACCCACCACCTTTTTTGTCTATCGATAAGGATTAGATTTTACATGTTCACAAAAATGTATACATCCCTGTAGATATATGGGATGAATTGATGTAAGAAAATAGAGCCTTCATTTGGGTAACACACCATAGGATTAACATTTTATACTAATATATACATCATTAGTATATGTATCTAGATAATAGGAGGAATATTATAGGTTTTATCACATGGTATTCCTCTTGTAAGTAGGTGGAGGTGGGACACCTGTGGTGTATGATAAATTTATAGACTTTTCCCGATAAAATATGAAATTTGGATTATTTCACTATGGATTATGTGAAGAGATTGTCATGATATTCTTAAGGATGTGACATAGTATGGATGATCATAAACACTTTGTCAAATATCACACACTTCTTATATATTAGAGAAAAATTCTAAATAAAATAACATTGGAGGCTATACAATAAAAAATCTTATTCCTTCATGATTTCCCCATTTGATCATGTCAGATAAAGACACTCGATTTATATCATAGTTTTGAATGGATTGAAAAAAGTACTAGGATCACATGTTCTCCTGTGTACAAAACATCAACCTCAGACCAGAAAATGGTCAAAGCGTATGATATAGGTGGTATGGAACATGCTCCAAGAATGGGTTTTTGATCTTGCAGGTTCAAGGGAGAAACACATACATGTAGTTCAATTATATAATTTTTAGATATTTCAGTAAACTATTCAGGTGGTACCTAGGTGACCCATAAGGTTCTTCCATTCACTCCTACACTAGTTAGAGACCAAAAATTATGCACTACTAGGACCTCATCTCAATAAGGGTGTATCAAATATGGTAAATCTTATTTAGAACTTTTGGATATTGATTAGTGCAGGAAGAAGTATTATAATGATATTCTACATTGACCTCTTTAGTTTTAGGTGAGTTATCGGGTCATTCTATGTGTATCTACTCGACTGGGTGATATATTGATTTAGAGACATGGAATGTTATCACTTTCTTCCATCAGGATTTTCATGATCTTAGAGAGAGTCGCTCTAGTAGCCTATCATTTGGCCTTACCTCAAAGACACCAATCTATTATGGATGTCTTCAATGTATCTCAACTTCAACTTTATTATTCTGAACTATATTTTCCAATTCATCCTAATGATATTGAAGAAGAGAAGGATACCTCCTCTGAGGAATATCCAATACATATTTGTTATAGTATCACAATGGATATCTGATGTAGTTCAATTATTATGGTACATTTTCTATGTATGTACACTAGTGTATAATATGGGACGAAGGATAGAGAGGCTGATTTATGTTCTCAGTTTATGAAACTTTATGATGACGTTGTTTAAATACCCTAAGAAGGGAAACTCAGGGAAAGTCATGTTAATGAGGGGAGGATGTAACATCATTATTTTTTTAGTGGTATAAAATATTTTAAATATTTGGAAAAAAATTATAAGATTGTATTTTTTCCATAGAATAGGTAAACACAACATGTTTCTAGTAAGTTTTATATTTGGAATAAGGTAAAATAAAGGCTTTCAGATAGATATAAAATATATTTATAAAGTGATATTTCTTGAAACGAAACCACAATTTTAGGAAGGGTGTAAATTCAGTACACACCATGAATTAAATTCATGATGTGATATGGTCTGGAGATAACCCATAAACCCAACGAAAGGTGATTTAGCAGATAATTAAAACCCAATATATTAACACCATGAATTTCATTCCTATTGTGAATATGTTTTTTACTCAACTATGATGTGAAATTTTTTTTAATGGAGGGGAAAACATTATAAACACATGGTGTGAATTCCCTTCTTCCCATGTATATATCACAGGCACTTTTCAAGGGATATAACCTTGCATTTTGATAGACCCCTCTTTTTCATTAGAAGTTTCCACACATGAGAGTTCTTATTCTCCTCCCAAATCAATATCCATAGGTCATCATCATCATAAATATGATTCATACACCTTTCATTAAATTGGTTAGCCACCTGTAAAAGATTATATATCATGTCTTGTTTTATTTATTTATCTTGCCTTATTTATTTTTATTTTTGTTCATCCAAATATATACAATTTTCATTTATATTTTATATTTTTTAATGATTTATTATATTATAGATCAATTCAATGCCCTAAAAAAGTCGAGGTGTCATTCAACAACCTACGATTTGTGTTCATGTACATTCCCTAAAAAATTGAAGTCTTTTTATAACATGAACTATCGTGTTACATTCCATACATTATATACATTACATTAAAATAAATATTTTCATTATTTTAAATTATTTTCATTATTAATGGTAAAACCTATGTCATTATTTATAATATATGGTTACCCATATGAACTAGTTCCTCCCCTTAAAGTGTGATCATGTGGTTCCTTTTAGTTAAAAAACGATTTATGTGTTCACGGATTTATAAGTGGGGTAGATTTTGACCACATACTGTGTCTTCCCAATGGTTATGGATAAAAACCTAAAATAAATAGAGATATAAATGAATATTATTATAAA
Organism: Viscum album; assembly: GCA_963277665.1. Classification (NCBI taxonomy): domain Eukaryota; kingdom Viridiplantae; phylum Streptophyta; class Magnoliopsida; order Santalales; family Viscaceae; genus Viscum; species Viscum album. The sequence goes on from OY728142.1 coordinate 1,699,983,544, forward strand.
CCTTTGATAATTTAAAACCATTTCCAACCCTATCTAATATGATATATGGGAATGACCTCTCTTATACATCTAATACATTGTAATTACATTTCTACACCTATGATACTCGGGCATGGCGTCCCTCATACTTGTGATACAAGGTCATAGAATCCCTCCTAATTTTCATAATCAGGCATGAGGTCCCTTATAATTCTGATAAATAGTAAAGGTGTCCCATATACTTTTGATTCTCAAGAATGGTGTCTCTAATATAATGTTAGTTATGGGCGTGGCATCTGTCTAAATCTTATGTGGATCATACTACAACCCATCGACACCTAAGTTATGACTCAAGTCCTAGATTGTAGTTCTATCAATATATATGTCTATAATTCTAAAATATTATATATAACAAATATAATTTTACATATTACAACCAATTTAATGATTATTTTGTTTAGACCAAATTCGGAACTTTTCGCCTAGTGTTTTTTGGGAGCTAGAGTCGACCCATGAAAAACTCTTATTCTTCTCCACCTTTATATTCATGGATACTAATAATTTAATATAAATATAATATATTTTACTAGAGACAATGGATGATGTAATATTTTTTATACATCACATTATTTTTTATCAACATACTATATCAAAACAGACTTCAAGGCTACATGTTTAGATTACTGGATGTTCCCGACTTATATTGATTAATTTTCAATACTATGATGGAGTACAAGAATAGACAACCTATCTTATACTCATGATAATAGAGGGGATATATTGGAGTTTTTATTTGTATTTACTATATTCCTTTACCCATGTATACCATCCTCTTCCATTATTGTATATCATTATATCACGACCATCAGTTTTGTATTTGATATTGATTTATCTTCTTTTTTGTTGTTATGTGGATGAACTATTAATCCAATTATGGTAATTTATTACTATTTTCACTATATATAATTATTATTTACATCTTTATAAACTATTAAAAACATTGAAGAGTATCCCTTGTAGACACCATAGGCCCTCGCAAATAGTCAGCAACCTCTAGGGGTTTGAGAGACGCGCTTGAGGTCAGGGGCCAACCAGGATGGGGAAAATCGTCTTTGCTTGTAGGTTGGGATTATATGATGTAGATGTGGTATCATAATTAAAATAGTATAATAATTTCATAAATATCATATTCATAATATTTATGCATCATAATATCCATCGATTAATGTTTTTTATGGAATCATAATTGTATCAATTCATGAGGTGATAATCCACCGTACACATGATCCAAAGTTTACATTGCAATTACATAGATTTGGAGATGAATTTGGGATATGATTTAAAAAATATATATAAATAAATAATAGTTGTATTATTATATTATCATATTTAAATATGACTTTAAGAAGTTGGATGAAGATATAAAACCAATATACACATTTTAAGAATATTATCCCTTCTCAAGATAACCTCTTTAAGATTATACCTAATGCCTTCTAAGGATGGATTAATTATAAAAAAATGGATATATGGATTTAGGTAGGTAATTATGGAATATATTTGGGTACAAAATGGATGAAATAAAGGGTTTTGGATGTGTGAAGTGGATATGAGAGGTGGTGTCCTATTATAAGTGGGGGAGTGGACACACAAGAAAATTTTGAAAAGTTAATGTCATACCAATACATTCATATGAAAAAAAATAGAAAATGGGTTATTTCAGAAACATATTTTGTATGAAATTATTAATATCTTATGAAAATTCTGGTTTGAAAATGTTTTTGGTCATTTTAACCCTTACCTTCTGAGACTAACCCCCACTAAACCCGCTTTCCCTTAATTATAGTATTTACATTTTAATATTTATTCTATTTCTATGAGTGAAAAATTATTTTTATAATAATATATAAAATACATTATGATTATTACAAATATATAATCCAATTTTTCAAAATTAAATTAATATATGTGGTATAATTCAATTTAATGTTATACCCACATACAAATCGAAAAAATGAATTTTTTCCAAAGAAAAAAATTCTAATGTCTAAAAATATATTATATCAGAAGTCAATATGATATTAATTCCAACTACATTAATTAGTTCAATTTTAATATGATTTAAGTAATATGACTTTAAAAAGAATTTAAAATATATATTTTTATTTCTAAATAATTCAAATTAAATGTAAATTCTCAATAAAAAGAAGTATTTGTCCCTATACTTAAAAAAAATTATTCTTTTCAAAGATATATCAAACAATAACCCGAAGATAATTTTTAAATTTATATTTCAATAATTAGGCTTATTTTTAAAATAAATTTTACAAAATTTGTAAAAATTAATTTTAAATTTTTTATTCAATGTGAAATAAAATAACCATTAAAAAAATACAAAATTTTCATAAAAAAATATTCTTTTTTAAATGGTTGTTAATTTATCTCTAATCAATATATAACAATAGATTTTATTTTATATAGGTATAAAACATATAATTAGCATAATTTAGTTAGTCGTATTCATACCCTCCAACATAAGAAATATTTTATAAGTATCATATATAACTAAAAATATTCTAATAGAGTGTCATGTTTTTATTGAACCAAGTGTTGTCTATATCGCAAAAAACATAAGGGATTGAATTTACATAAAATGAAATACATGATATATTTTGGGGGTGAAACATTCAATTATAATATTATTTTTTTCTACCATACACACTATCAAAAAAACAATCCTATTTTAAAATATCACAGAGTTACATAATCTTACTTATTATAAAGATGTAGTGGATAAAGTGTTGATGAAAAAAATGAACTTGATATTATTTCAGGGATTATACGGGTACTTATTAATATATATGGAATTTCGACGACTTCCTTTAATGGGAAGAGAAGATGTGATCAGTCTTTTAAAGCATCTCAATTCTAGGAATCAAAAAGTCATTATGTAGTGTCTAGAAGAGTCCTATTTAATTTCTTTTAATGTTTCATGTATGGACATTAAATATGAGTTTATAATATAGAAGTTAAGATATATGGTTCATACATCCACTCAAGACACATGGAGAAGTTATTTCATTTCTTTCCTACCCCATAAAGTTGCATGATCTCATTATCATGTAATAAAAATGTTTTGAAATCATATTCATCAATATATAAAGGGTTAATACCATATACATAAAAACAATGATTGTTTATCTAGTGGATGTGCCACTAGAGGAAGTTGATCTATGTCTGGTGAAAATGAGAGGTACCATAACTCTATATTCATCATATCAACTACATTATTTTATTATTCTGATTTTGTTTCATTCACATCGACTCATGATGTGAATTTTATATGTCTACCTATAGATATAATCTGTTATTAGATGTATATTTTAATTACCCTTGAAAAAAGGTAGAAGGTCCATCAATTCACATATTCTTTTTTATCTTTATCTATTATTAAGATAATTAAGAATTTTTAATATATTGACACGAAACTTGTGTAAATATTTCATGGGATGGATTGGATGGTTTCATATAATGCCATAAGAGTCTGATATCTCCATTATGACAACTTTATCATTCTTTTTGGGTTGTTCCATGTTTTTAGGGGATTATGAGCCAAGGTCATGTAGATCTAGAACACATTTTTTCAACAATGTGATGATTTTTATCTATTTCATTTTTTATCTTGATCAATAGTCATTGAGTGATAATATTCCACCAATAATTATCAATTTTCTCAATTTTTTATCATAGTTTTATGTTTTCCATTGTTAAGGGAGGCAATGTTCTCTATTGACATGGTACCATGTACACAATCTAACTATATTATTTATATTAAAAAAGGAGATGATAAATTAAATATTATAAAGACTTAGTTGGGTGATTTGTTGAGTAAATACTATATTCACTCAAGTATATCTCTTTGGTGGGTGCCTTATCTTTTTTCAAGGAACACTAATGTCGTAGTTTACCATTTGTGTTGATTTTCTGAGACTAAATATAGTTATTGTACTGGAAATTATTTATTCCTTGAATTAATGATTTTTTGACTAGTCAAATTTGTAGAAGTGTTTTAGATGGATGTATCTTTGGTATTGGTATTAACAGATTAGAATGATTGAATATGATATATTAGAGACAACATATCAAGTAATTTATATCCATTTTGAAAATGTAATGTTTCCTAATAGTCTAACCAATCCACCAATAGCATTTATAGTGATTGTGAACATGATTTTCGATGTGTATCTTTTTCATTAATGATTTTTAATGAAATTTTGCTTTAATTTAAAACCAAAGAGGATCATTTGAGAAATATGAGTGTAGCTCAAGAAATATCAAAATGTCACCAACTTTATCCCAATATTTCAAAATTTATTTTTCAAATTCAAGAGGATATGTAATTGGGACTCATGGTCTCAAAACACAGTATTTTAGACGATAATAATAAGGGGATATATTTTATGATAAGGTATAAATAATTAAATGTTTCCTAGATTTACAGATCCAGAGTATTTATTATGGTTTTACCGGAATTTCATCAAATATTTATTAATGTTTACATCTCCAATGAACAATATAACTTATAAATAATTATTTTTTTATTAGATTAGATATGTTAGAATTATTTGGATGATTGGAAGAACCTTTCTACTTCTACTCAAACGTTGACTCCTTTAATTCCTTGGTGGGGATATGTGGTATTTTAGGACACTTATAGTTTGGTTTTGAGATGAATTCTCATGTAAGGTGTCCATGTGGTGGATTTCGGTTCATGAATGATTAAGGAACACTAGAATAACTATATTATCCATGAACTTGAACTCTCAGCTATGATTCACTCTATTAAGATTTTCCAATATTAACTTTTGGAGAAAGGTTTATTTTTTATTTCTACTAAAAAATATAGATGTATATTTTCCCTCAAAAAGATTTGAATCTCTATTATAGGAGATGGGTGAAATATTATTATTTTATTTATTTCAATATTTTTTACACCACTAGTAAGGAGAATATCATTATAGATGATTTCTAATGGAAAAATCTGAACAAGGACATTAATGAATAACAAGAATATTATAATTTTATGTCTCTCCTTCATCGTATACAACTTGTTGTTTAGGCTGATGAGGCAGATATTGTTCTATAAATAATTCATTTGATATCTAATATTCTATATATAATCCTTCAAGTGTATAATATTAATGATGGGTTTTATGGAACTAAGGACACTTTTAAAATGGGGATACCATGTATGGGTGGTCATTATCGTATATGCGAATCCTATTCTTCATGAAATGATATGTTTTACCTTTTTATGTGATTAAATATATGATGGAGGATTTCCAAAATTACATGTATCTAGTGAACCCAAGAACCATGAAGATGTTTTATGATATGAATTGATGATATTTGGGTCTATGTGTGAGATGATTCATTATATTTTTTCTCATTGTTATACTGACCAAAATTTCATGGCTAGGTATTGAAAACCATTGATTTTACATCATCCCCTTCAAGTGAAAACATGTTAGTGGGATGATTTTTCAATTGACATAATCCCTGGGTTTCCATGTACCCCTTATGTTACGAAATTGATATATTAGTGATAAATTATGTCACCAAATTGGATAACATGATTACTATTTGTAATAAAAACAATGTTATGGAAATTTAAGAAATGCACGTTCATGATATATTAAGAATTCATCGAGGTATATCTGTTATAGTTGTTGATATGGATCCAAATTTAATATCTCATTTTTTAGACGTCTCTAATTGTTGATGTGATCATATGTGAGTTTGATAACATCATATCATTAGTAGATGGTTTCAATGATATATAATGCTATATAAAATTTTCAAGACATTATTCATTATGTCACTATCAATTTTAGGAGATATTGGTATATCCATATGGGACGGTGTGACTTTTCATATAAAAAAAGTTAACCATCGTCTATCAGGATGGTACCCATAGAGGCCTTGTGTGACCTCCCATGTATATATTTGAAGTGATATTCATAGTTTGGTGAATATTTCTTGGATGGACTTCATTTGTCCTAGGATATGGTTAAATAGATTTAGTGTATTCACAAATAAATAGTGAAGTCACATATCAGTACAAATATTATGCTAACCAACATTAATGAACATTATAGTTTTCATTGGTGTCTTGGTTTTTTAGAGAGTTATACATTTTATATTACACCGATTATATCTAGTTAATGCAAATATTAATCCATGGTACAATTTGATATTATTTAGAATATTGGTAATATGGATTACCATTTGTATATTCCACCTAAATTGAAATCAATTGATAATTTTCTTCATGTGTGACAACCCAGGAAGAATCTCCCTAACCCATATCAAGTTTTTAGTTGGGAGGAAAATTATTATGAAACTAATTTAATTATGACTAATAAGCTTGTTATAGTTATTTACTATGATATAGCGGATCTTCATAGACATTATATACCCATGTTTTAGGTTTTATGGAAACAAATTTATGATTATAATGGTACATGGGATCATGAGGAACTTATGAAAGAGATATAGCCTCATCTTGTTGACATAGAGTATTCAGGATATGATATTTGGTATAGAAATCATATATGGTTGGGAAATTGTGACATCCCATTACCATCATTCAATGACATTCATTTCTTATATTTTTAACCTACTGTTTGTGTGTGTTTTTCAAGGTTTTTTGAGTTTTATAATTTTTTGGGTATTGTACAAGGAGAAGTAATTTAATGAAGGGGATATGAAATAGAGAGGATTGTTGTGGAATGGAAAATCTATATGCAGAATATTATGATTTGGTGACTCAGGGGATTTGGGAATGGATGAAGATTGGATGATTTGGCTATGGCATGGAGGTTTTTAAGGGTTCCAATATTAAAATCATGGCTACAAAATGGAAATATTTCTATATCCTGGAGGATATAGTGGCCATGTTTGGGTTATTTTCACATTCTATCATAGATTCCACCGGAATAGGAGGATACGTGATAGAATTTTCATGGTGTTTCAGGTTACGAAACATGGTTGTTTTTCCAACTAAGTTGTCCCATCTTGGTTTTCCTGATCTGTGTTGTGGATATTTCAACATATCTAAATCATAGTTTTGAATAGAACCATTACAGTGTAGATCCATACATTGTAATGTTCAATGAACCATTTTATTATTTTTCTGTGGTGGTGTTGATGGTTATGACGTGGTATTTAATTTTATAATAATAAATACAAAACCTCATCAGTTATTACAAAATCCTCTCATTTGAAAAAATTCTGACCCTTCCTCATTTAGAGGATTTATATAGAGGATTTTGGATTCTCCAACCCGTTTCCTCTTATAGATCATACTTCTTTTGAATTCATTTGATCTATCCATGGAAATTTAAATCCCCTTGCTCAAAATCATCAATTTTCATTTCTTAGCTAATTTGAGAGTGATAAAAAATATTCTTGTTAATGTATTTAATCCATCAAATTTGGATTATTATTCTATGGATTACATTATTATCATCCTTTCTTTGGATTCATGTTTGAATATTTCAGTCTTGGGAGCATTATTCATTGGTTTTGTGATTAATGGTAGGTAGCTCTGTAATGATATTCTTGACAATTAAAGTAATAATTTATTTTTCGAATTGATATATATTTTAAATTCATTTCTAAATGTTTAATGTGACATTTTAATTTATTGAATTGAAATCCATTAAATATGTTTAATATAACATATTTTCAATGGTTTTGAAAATAATGTATGATTCATAGAAAATGTGTATTTATGTGATTTGATGACCAATATTGAGAAAAAATCATTTAAATGAATGTTGATTTTGAATGGAATGAACATTCTGGAAAACTTTTTTTTTAAATTAAAATGTATAGTTGAACATGAAATTTGGTATTTTAACTATGAAAAATGAATTGAATTAAAATAAATTATTCCTCCATTATATATTAATTAATGAAATTGTATGTGTGCCTGAGTAGTTAGTGGGTGATTTGAAAAAAAACACATGGATTGTGACTCCAAATTAATGGATTGATGATGAAAAATCTATTAATACTCGTTTATTCATGACTTTTTCAGGATGTGGTGTTAGCTCATTCTATCTTTAATATATAAGCCTTAGGGACATGTGGATACACCTTTATACATGATGAATGATTTATTAGTGAAGGGATGAAATAATGAGGAACTAACTATTTTTAGTGAATATGACCATGAAGAATTTTTTTTAAAATTATAATTACTTGACATTGTTTATTGAACTGATTTACTCATTTTAGTTATGCATAATTTATGGGACCCTGTATGGATGGTGGTGATAGTTGGAGCTATGGTACTCTCATTACATGTGTATTGTGATATTTTTTTTTCATGTATTTAATTTTTTTCATTAGAATGATATACTATTTATGTTTCTTAAATATATATTATTATTGTGATTTTCTCCATGTGGAGGTCTTAGAATAATGACAATGCCTTGTTTTAACATTCAATGTTATATACCAGTTAATGTTCTTAATGTAAAAAACAATTCCCTTCATGTTCATGTTAAATCTCTGTGCTAGTAACCAACTTATGGGTATCATTAATATCTTTCAATTCATGTTATGGATGACTCATGTATTTTTGTATATGGGTAAGTGGTTTTTATTATGACATACACTCTATATTTTACTATATATTTGTCTTTATTTTTTTTTGTTACATAATAGAGGAAAGTGTTTTCAATATACATCAACAAAATTCAATCCAATATGGTAATTTCACAAGTATATTTCTTAAAAAAGGGTATTATAAACCCTTATGGGGTGTGAATCAAGGTATGGATATTCATTAAAAAAATATTCATGAAAAATCTATCATGAAGAATTTATTATAATGATTACTTAATTTGATATTTACTGTTTATATTTACATTATCCTATCCAAAAATATTAACTGATTATGAAATGAAATTTATGAAATTAGAAATAAATATCTATACCAATATTTTTTCCCGATTCGCCACTACAGGATTGTTCATGGAGCATGCATCTAACACTATGTTAAGGTAGAAAATTCACTAAGATAAATTCTTGTTTGTTTTGTATTGGTAACTCCTTGCACTCACTCATATTATAAGGTTTGGGGATGATGCACTATCACCCCCAGAGATCACTTACTTCAAATTTCCCTCATAAGATCACTAATTTAGAACTATTTTTCATACACTCACGATGTATAACAATATATTCTATTATTAAGAATTTCACTAAATTTATGATAGGTTCCAATGAACATCACAAAATCCTTTACATCCTTAATTCGAAAATCACATTTGGAATAAAACATCCATGAGAGATCATGGAAAATCTTTTTATCCTGTTCAAGGCCTTCAAGAGAATCCACATCTTCCATTCACTAAAATGTATATAGCAGTGGAAAAACACCTTAAAAAAGCATCCTCTATTGGTGAAGATACCCCCTTCATTTTCCCATTATAAATTTAGATATTATAAAGATATTTCTCACAGTAAAATGTTGGAAGATATATACTTATGAAAGAGCACAAAATGTTATCCATGGATGAAACATCAGTATGTAACCCCTTTTTCATGATCATAGAACATCACTATTTCACAATATCATACCACGAGATCCCTCCATGACAATATTACCTGACACCCCTCCATGATACCCCTATGTGAGTCACCATTCAGATTACACAGTCCACATCACTCAACTGGGATACTGATTCATGATACCTCTCAATGAGGCTCCTTAGTGTGACATTATTCTATTCATGCAGAACAAAGGAACTTGTTCAGTACTTGTGGATCGTGAAACTATAGTGGGAGATCTTATTCAGGTAACAAATATCATATGATATCAATTGGTATTTCTGTTCATTAAAAACCATGAATAAAATTCAACTCACAATATAATATAATGAGACATCTTTTTAAGACTATATTTTCATTGTGGGGAATGCCTAATTCTAGAATAATACATCATTATTTTCATGAAATAAAATTATGTGATATAAATCATATTTTATTCTCTGCTTTGCAAAAAAACCATTTGAATAAAATTTTCCATGATTAAGTATTTTATGAAAAGATTCATCACAACATATGGATGGATTAATAGGTATTTTTAGACAAAAGTAAACTTCATTAACAACACATATCACATCCAATAGTCCAGTCCACCAGCTTAACAATTTCCATCAAATGCTCTGTGTGATCCCATCACGAGATACATATACATTCACATGGTTGTCAAATAAAAATTCATACAATTCTTCAAGTGGTACCACCACGATATATAATGAATATCATGAGGTGAATGGAATTATCTTCTAACAATTCAAGAGATCCCATCACTTGATCCAATCATAAAAATGTGGCCACATGATTTTGAATGACCGCATGATATCACATTCATTTCAATAGTATTTTTCACCATATTATTTTTGTGATATCGTTGAATGATCCATTAAAAATTTATGATGTCTTCTGGTGATACACATGATTTATCTATGATATACTAATATACACACACATATCATGTGTTGTGATCACATGATCTCCTTCGATTCTCATGTTTTCTAGAAGGGCATGTCAACCTGGACATAAAACATTGTATCTATTAAGACATATGAACTCAATGATATCATTTAAGAAATTCATGATCAATGAGATTAGTTAATACATTATTGATCAAAGAGATCAATTCATTCATTTATTCTCTGTGAGATCATTTTTTAACATTGGCTCTCTAAGATTTTATCTATTCACACTCTACTAGAGAAGTTCACAATCATGTTCCATGAGATTATAAATTCATGCTCTAACATATTATAGATTTCATTCACTATGAGATCAAACAGTCATTCCCCATGAGATATAACATTTTCAATCACTCAGCATTCCTCTATTGAAAACAAACATTTCTCAACAACTTCAAAACCTATAAAAAACAATCGACTAACAAGAACCATGAGGATAGATTTTTTAGAACACTCTCCCCCTTGTAATTTTTCAAAACACATAAAATTTTCAAGATAATTTTTTTTAAATCCGTGATTATGTGAGAATGATTCCTTCTAGGACCACAGATAGTGATAAAGGAGTTTTTTATGGGAAACACTAATCCCATATGATTCAATATCAGTGTGAAAAAAACCATATTATCATGAAATATCTTTTGATGAATCACTTATTTTTCAAACCTTATTCTAGAAGACTTCTTAATACCAAAATATAGCTCAAGATTATCCTTTATGACCAATAATTAACCCTCACATGTTTAAACCATGATTCATTAACCGAAATTCCACTTCTCTTCATGACTCTTAATTTTTGGTAGAACAGTTTTAGCATCATCAGTTATAATTACCCCTCTATTTCACCACTCACACTACCACCTTCTATTACTATCCTAAATAAGTAATTTTTCCTCATATTATTTATGTAGTAAAATGTAAATATTTTATATTCAACAATATAGTAGTGAAAAAATATCTGTATACAGGGGAAACGTACCATTCCATGGAGATAAGATGGTTCCACATCTACAGTGTTTATGTGTGCGGATTTGATTAAACTATAAGAGCCATCTTATGTCATTCATGAGAATCTTGGTGTATGTCCTTTATCATGATATCTGAAACATTTATTTTGGTACAAACATACTCAAGATTCATATTAAAAATCAATACATTCTTATGAGGAAGTGATATTTTATTTCAATATACTATGTCTGTGAAAGATGTAGTATATTTTTTCTGTTATATATTGCACTTGAATTTTTACAATGGATACCAATCATATACTTAACTTCAATATACAACTTTAACATATAATTAAATAAGGGATTTTACCATTTATGAATTTATATCTCCTTATTTAATGATCTCCATGCATAAAATCTACAAAATCATGAGGGGACACAAATTACTATTTTTATGTCATGAAATCCATATAAATAGAAATTACAGTAACTATTTGGCAATTGACTTCTTATTTCCCATGAGACATAATTGGATGACATCCAAAGGCCACCAAATTTTTTCAATAAAATTCAATTTCACCTTTGACTCAATTTACCCACTTCATATTTAATGTTTGATACTTTTATCAGTTTTCAATATAAATTTTACATTTCTTATTATAGTTACACATTAATAGAATATTTTTTCATTGGAAAATAGCACAGAAAATTGGTTAATTGGAAGATCGTTTAAGAATAATTATTTATTGATTCTTTTTAGGAATCACTACTTTAAGACAAAAAATACCAATGTTTCCATGTCACTCACATACATCCATTTATTCTAGAAGTATTACATTCATTAATTAGTCATATGGTTAACATGTCAGAGTAAGATGTATCACCTAGAGTAAATGTCAACATATCTCCCTGAGAACCACACTCTTTAGAGTAATATTAATGATTAATACTAAATATTGAAATGAATATAGATGTTAAATTATTATTCATAACATAGAGACCAATTATAAGAATCACTATAGATTTTTTCTCACATATCCATTGTATCATGAAAACAATCTACTGACACCACATTATTACCAAAAATATAATCATGAAATTCATGAGTGTTTCAAACTCTTCAACAATTTTTATTCCACATGAATTAATACATTATAACAATGATTAAATGTTCATTGTTACTTAGTATAAATTTATCATTAAAGTGTGTATTTTATACCTCTTAAATTCTTTATTAGGCACTTCGTCGAATGAACTTATTCGTCCATAACATGCATCTTCTAGATAGAGATTTCAAGACAGTTTTTTTGTGACACCTCTTATTGAATATGATACTATTTGTTAATTGAACATGTTTGGATTCATCTTATCACATTTATCACCATTAAACTTATTCATCCTTTCATTTTGATCTCACACACACACACCAAAACACACCGATGGATTGTATTTTCTCTTAATTCCTCCACAACATCTATAAGATTTGAGAAACACTTAACACATATGGATAGGGTTAACTATTGAAATCACAATTTGATGATTTTTTGAATCCTAATGGATCAAACCTTTGAGGCTTTCTTAAAAATAACTGTATTTTTTATGTGCCTGTTTCAACGGGCCAACCAAATTTATCTATTCTGACCATATAACTAGACATCACATCTCTACATTTTACATCTTCTTCCAAAATGTATGTTTGTTAGGCTTAAATTTTTTCAAAATGTGGCGTTTATCTCCACTATAAATATATCTTCCTATGAAACTCCACATGTATTCCATTCAACATGATTAATTATTTTACCATGAATCACTCCAACGGCCTTTTCTCTTGAATCATCATCCATTGTAGGGATCGTTTTTCTCCCTTCTCTAATCTTCTTGTAAAATGAAACATAAATTTTTCAATGAATTTTAAATATTTTTTATTTTGTTAGTTATACATGTCACCAACCAATATATTGGTGAGAGAAATTATTTCATTATTTACACATTATTCTTACTCCAAATTGGAAAAAGCCTCCTTTTTTCATATAGGTTCATTAACATAATTTTTAAGATGGATATTGTCAGTGTTAAAGAGGAGGTTCATAATAACCCTTTTTTTGAGATCTATGAGTTTCCTCCATGGTTTGAAATATATTTTTAAATATATCATATCTTCTTCCATCTTATTGTCTTTTAATATGCACTACCAAATTTTGGGATATCATTCAAGATTACCTTCCATCCATATATTATTCCAACTATAATTTCATTCTAAACGGACAAGATTAACACACATAAAACATATCTTATTAAAAAGATACCTCATGTAATAAATTATCATGTATGATGTTGATACATATAGAGTTATTATTTTGATATTAATCCCAGGGTCATCATGAAACTTACATATGATGTTCCATAGTTTTTTAAAATAGTATCATTTCATTACTAAATTCTTATGAAAGAATCATCATTGAAATTTACAGTTTGATTTTTGTTGTTATATGATATAAAATTTTTTATATCATCATGACATGAAATATATTTTAAGGACACAAAACAAATACATAAAATATGACCATAAAACCCACAAAAATATCACTTTTTCCATCACATCTTATAAAATCATTGATAGTTGTGTTTCCTAAACCAGAATGATATTACGTACTTCATGAAATATTCACGGCCCTCTTAATCTTCTACATGGGAGAGAATTGGTCACATCCAATACCATATTAACCCAACAATCATATCCTCTGTGATAAAATAATTATTTGATGTTTTTTATGATGTTTCATATTTTCCATTCATTTCATTATTACCTATAAAAGGATAATTAAATAGTAAATTCAATTCAGTATATAATTTTTTATTCCCATTCAAATTATATTTCTCTAATTCTTTCTTGACTAATTATAGAACATTTCCAAATTATTTAATCTCTCTATTCTTAGATTCATGTTGTGTAATATATTCTCTCATAAATGACTTATTTGTTCTCTATTTTGGAATAATGGGAATAAAAACTCAAAAATCCTCCAGTAATACCACTAGGATTCCCTGGTGAATAAACAAAATATTAATATCTTTTACCTATGAGACGTTTTTGGTTCCATAAGTGAACTTACTATGATATGTAAATGAGTAATGAAACAGAACTAATCTATCAATTGGTGAATTTTATGATCCTAGAGGATATCACCCCATAGTCCAATGAGATAAATTGATAAGGGTGTTTCACCAATCCCATCGTTAATTGAATGAAAAATCATGATATATACATAAATTTTTTTTTCATTTAATCCATCTTCCCAATGTCTATGTGGGATCGATAATAACATAGTAATTTACACCTTTACATACTATGCCATGGTGGAAGGAATATAAAATATATAGAATTTATATCAGAACTATGTATGCCTTAATTTTTATTACCACATGAAATATATTGATGGTCATACCTCAGAACCTATGTCAATCAATTATATTAATGGGAAAAATACCTTCCATGCATATGGTTTTGACATGGGTGAAGTTTTTTCTATTAAGAACTATGTGTGACTCAACTCACATATGATTAGATATGTATTGACTGATGAAACCTATATTTAATTCCCAATCCTAGATATTAATCACTCCCAACTATTTTACTCTATGAGAAGTAGTTTTTTTTGGTATTCCCACTTGTTCCAAAATTTAAATACCCATACACATCCCCTATCATTACCATTCTTGTGGTTCAACTGATTGCCTCATTATATATTGTTTTTTCATCATAAGAATGATTTATTAAAAGATAATGGACATGGAATTTGACTTTAACTCGTGTGATGGATGTGAATCATATATAATGTTATGTATCCATATACTTGTTTCATGACATTGAATGGAATGCAAATATCTTTGTCGCATGATGCTAAATATAATAATAAAATGTATTAACATTAGATAGATCATCCCATCTAATTATTGTGCACTCAAGAAAAACATTTTTTATCTCTTCACCTATAAATGTTTTCAATATATACTAGAATATATTTTAGGGTGATCAAAACCTTCTCTAATCATACATTCCTGCTAAACCAACATCATATCTTTAATGTTTGAGTTAACACCATAC
Organism: Viscum album; assembly: GCA_963277665.1. Taxonomy (NCBI): domain Eukaryota; kingdom Viridiplantae; phylum Streptophyta; class Magnoliopsida; order Santalales; family Viscaceae; genus Viscum; species Viscum album. Next base: position 1,699,999,146 of record OY728142.1, read on the forward strand.
TATTAGTCATATTGATATCCATATCATGGAAGCACATGGACTACGAGATCATATTCCCTTAGTTCCCCATACACATTTTTTTATTGGGTCAAGTTAATATGAAGGGATCCCACATGGATTCACTAGTGAATAACACAACTATTAGGATCTTTTCCCTAGAAGATGGTTCGGTCTTATAGATGATCCCCCCCCATTAAATCTAAGAGCTAATAATATGGCAATATGAGATTTTGGATCATCATAATTACTGATGTTTTACCCATAAACCCTATTATTCACCTCTCATTGAATCAGTTATTATTGGATAATGATTTAAATTTTCCACAACACAATTATTCAAGTGGATTTGGATACTCTCAATGTTACACATCTTCAAATTTTTCACATTATCAAATAAAGATTATATTATAAAATTCTTTAGCACCTTCACATCATGGTTTGAATTTCCAAAGATGAAAAAATTTCCATGACGTAGTAATTTCTCTCAGTGACAATTTCCCACTCAGATGAAATTAAAATTAATGAAAAACATCCTATTCAAATGACATTAAATTAAATGGTATATGTCCTACTGGCATGATTCAAAACTGCTTAACAATGTCCAAGTAACATGAAATTATAGTATATGAAATATTTTCAATCCTAAAACACCTAAAATATAATATAGTCGGCCATAATATCTATAAATATTTGATATGAGATGGATTATTTATTTCCATATTAGAATGAAATTTAGAAATTCACATTCCCAACATATGATCCTAATCAATGTAGAGGACCCCCCAACCTTAATTGATGTGGAAGTTCACTAAGAAAAGATAAAAAATAAACATATCCCCACATATGAGATAGATATATTTAAGGGGTATCATTTTGAAAGAACTGCATGTCTTGATTCCTAACCTATCAGGATATATAGTCACTCCCGAGTCTATTTACCTTGGCTGAATTTCATGTTTACCACTAGCACATCCTTTATAGTTTTTTGATCCATATTGAAATATTTAAACATTGGTGGGTCATGGGACTATATAAATTCTGGATCCCATGAAGGACTCTACCAATATGAGAGTCCCTCACCTCAACAGTTCCATTGACCATAATAGATTATGCCCATAAACATTTGTGGATAACCTACCTATCATGAAATGAATTCACCTTTCCCATCATATGACACTTATTTATGTGGTGGTATATCCTTAAATTTAATGAATACATCATGTTTCACTCCCATACAAAGTGCGTAGGAAATCCCATGGATGTTGTATCATAGAAATTATGTATTCCCCAAAGTCCTGGTCTACCTTGAATTAAATTAAACAATTTTTGGATGTCCTATTAATATAATATATCTTAACTAGTGTATAAACTATATCTAAATGTGACTTAAATATGTATGATAATGATCTAAAAATTATGGTATATACAATAAGGATAAAAACTAGAAAACTAGTTACATTATAAAATAATCCTCTTAAATCTTCATTCCCTAAACCAATAAAAAGTTTCCTTAATGAGATATTTAAAATTTTCACTATGGTTCTTATGTCCTTGACAGATGATATTAAAAATAAAGGAATATTTTCATTTAACATGATTGTAAAAAAGACATGATATGTGTCCCCAAGGCATGAATTAATATTTTGAATATCATATTATATCACAACTATTTGTTAAAATACCACAAGGGCCTAAAACTAGAAAATTAGAGTTCATGATGATTCCATCTACTTTTTGAGAAAATCAATATAAAAATAAAATATCTTGTATTGATTTTCATAGAATTCTAAAATCATTCTATGTAACATAAAAAATAACCCAAAATATTAATAGAACCTTTGTCTTAGTATTCATGTACACACATGGATCATAGATATGTTATCCTAGCAGGTCAAACAATTGTATATTTTCCTTTAAAAAGGGTTTATAGTCCATGTGAGCCCAAACATCACTGTAGTGAATGTTGTCGCCATATTGTGATTAATTCTCTTCCTTAAGATGAATATTCCATATCATCTCACAGGAATAAAGAAACATGTTTTAGGATTTACCTAACCTTAATCAACCATTATGAATAAAATTGGGGTAATATAAACCCTAGTAATCTTAATTAGGATGTTGGGTGACACATCCTGGATACTAGGTCTCTGTGAATCACGATATTAAATCATGTGATCATTGATAATTTTTGTATGATCTTAAACATTATATTTTGAATTTATAAATTGAAATTCTATAAACTACATGTGAAGGGGACATAAAATCTTTGACGCTAAAAAAATGATATTTTGAGAAATATTTATGTATCTACTCACTGAACTCTCCATATTTATATTGTAAAAATGCATCATATATAAAAAAACTAATTCTTAAAGTGCACAACATATGGAACTGGTTTGAAAAAAAGCTAATGTTGTGATTTATTATATCTCCTCACCATGTTAATGTGTTCACTAGGTGGAAAAATAAACTATATGGTTCCCAACACCTTATTGAATCTCTCAATTTTCCACAAACTAGCATCATGTGTTTGATGTTTCAGTTGGAACTCATCGATAACATGAGAAGATACACTTCTCCTTAAGCCCCATTTCCTTGATTTATTTCACATGATTCATACATATAATGTATTAGTAATTTGTAGTGAATTAATTGAAGGCATCCCACTAGGATTAATTGGTTAATAAAGAAACACCCTATATATTGTGCTTAGTGGATTTCTTAGTCAAATAGGAAAATTCACCCTTAAATCCTTGAGCTATTATCCAAGATATCGGTGATGTTAGTTCCCACCATTACTAATGGTAAACCAATATTCAATATCACTCATTTTCAGTGGACTAATATGTTCATATCCCTTGATTTATATGTCCATTAAAAATATATTCATGTGGATGCTACATCCCCGATGTTTTGTCACTTTTTATTCTACCCACTCTCAATGAAGGAATGTGATAATCCATTCATAAACCATTTGGTTTCCCTAATCAAGTGACTGAAAACCAAGTGATTTACTGATTGACCTTTACAAATATAAATATAACTACACTAGGGCTCCAGAACTCTCCTTGGATAGTATTTCTTCCATCCTCAACTTCACTGTCCTTTTTTTTAATCCTCATAAATCTCCCAGGTCCATGAGGAAGGAGAGGGGACCCCCTATTTGAAAATTTATGATTTGTATCTTTATAAGAGACATAGGACCATAAACTATTGGTGTATACTACTTATAAAAATGGATCTAAAATCCCCATGACTTCTAGAAACACAGTGGTGTAACTAGACACCTCAGAGTGTTTTTCGATCATCTTCAACATGTATTCTCCGAATCATCTTCACTAATTTAAACACTTTGGAATGTGATTTTTAAAAAAAATATTATAACTATCCAAATGGATTGAGAATCTTTGAAGTTATTCCACCATACAACAAAATAGATATCTACCAGGATAAAGGGTTTCTATTCCATTCAATGATAACCATCCTTCATCACTTTAGCAAGGATGTAGGGTGTTTTAATTCTTTTGTTAATACCCATATTTCACCCATTTTAAGTTATATAAACAACAATAAAAAAGATGTTAGCCACAATAACCAAAATTAATGAAACAAATGATCCAATATAAAAGATATAAAACTATATGCATGATGTTCATAGTTAAAAGTCCCTACACCAATACAAAAGATAGACCAAGATAGATGACCTAAAAGTAAAAAATGTTATGTTCATTGCAAGAAGACCATAAGATACAACAATAGTTGGTATGAAATAGAAAAACATAAACAAGAACAACATAATGTTATAGACAGAAGCCCCTAATGTATATACACCACCTAATTTAATGGACCTTATATATCCAATTTAATGATAAGAATGATCTAGAAGTTGAAGCCTAAAAAGGGAACTCAAGAAAAATCTCAAGTCTTTTCTCATTGTGCACACACCCAATATGATTCAGAAAATATTAACAGCATATAAAATGGAAAGGAAAAAAATTGATTAAGAAGATAACTATAAATGGTATCCTAAGAGAAATCCATGTTCAAAACCACAAATATATTCCCATTTGAATCCTTGGAAATCATTATGGAAATATAAAAAATATACAATTCTTGTAGGGGTCATTATTTTCACCTAGAAAAAATTATTCAATGATAACTAAGCCCATTTAATTTATAAAGATTTAGTGGAATATCCATATTATAAAAATTTACCCAAGTTATGTAGTTAATTTCTTTATTGAATGATTGAAGTTAACACATCGATTAGGATAATTACTTAACTAATCATTATGGGAGGTTCACACAAAATGTTCTATTATGATTTGATTATTTGAGTTAAAATTTTTGATTCCCACAATATTATAAAATCAACATAGTTATTTCATTATTTTTATGATGTCAAGTAAATAAAATTTTATGAAGAGGATGAATGAAATAAATCCTAACAGTAGTATGTAATAGTCAAATGTTATGTTTATTAGTCATGTAAAATAGAGTCAAAAATCTCTACCACCTAGTGCCTCTCCCATCAAACATAAAATAAAATGATGATCTTAAACATACATTCCCATAACAATATTTTCTCATATGATTTCTTGAGCATCATTAAATTCTATTAAGGGAGGATATGGAACAGAACATTTGACTAACCTATTCAGTATACGTCCCCAAAAACCATTGTAATTTTTCCTCCCTTGAAATCGAATCATGTTTTTCCTTATCCTCAAATTCAAGGATCCCCTATTTCATGGATATATATTTTTTACAAGGATTTAATAGCATACAATGACTAGGATGGATACTACTAAAACGTTTTGATATAAGAATATAGTTTTCCGAGAACATATTTTTGATTTTTGATCACGTTTTTGTGAGCCATGATCACTGTCTCTGTAACAACCCAAAGATTCATTAATGGAAATCCCTCTTGATCTAATTAAATTTCTCTTTATGTTAATATAAAATGTCAACTTCATTGGTTTTATGTTAATAATTTTGACTGTTGCTAATATAGCCATTGAACAGTGATCACATGATTAGTATAAATATAGGGCTTTAACAAATCCAAATTTACTTAGACAATGGATGTGATGGCCTCATCCATTAGAATTTCCCCACACGAAGCCCATTTTTCGGATCTTGGAAAAGAGGTGGCATCCTTGGGCTTCGCTCTTGACTAAGACCGTGATGAGCTTCATCATGTCAAGCTCGAACTGGACCGTCTACTGGAGAAGTGGATGTTGATAGAAATTACCACTCGAGCGATGTTATCCGAGCCATCCCAAGAGTCTGTCACCATCACACACCTTAACCTTAGGTCTTATGCAGCTATTTTAAGGGGTTATGTAACAAATAAATAGTACTATGATCATGTAAATTATTTTTTGTATATAATAATGAATATACTTTCTTGTCATTATTGATACATTGTAAATAGTTTTTCAAGTACAAATAATGATTTTAGTTATTATTTAATTAAGAATTATATTTTATTAATTTATGGGATTTTTGAATTAAATAATATTTTAATAAAATATTATTATTGTTATTAAATTAATTTTTATTAAATATAAATTATCTTATAATTTTATGAATGCAATTGTAATTGTTATTACGGTTTGAAATCCATTTCTTTCAAAACCCGTGAATTTTCGATAAATGTTGGTTTTTAATTTAAAAGTGAAAATTAACATATTTAGAAAATTATTTAGATAAAATAAATGTTATTTATAGAATCAATTCATTGAAATTATCCAATTCTGAATTTTTCAAAATTTTCTGAGACAGTCAAATTTTTGGGTAAAAATTAAATACCGATTAAATATATAATGTGTTTTATGACATCATAATGACCCAATAGTGATGTAATAAAATACAATAATATTTATTTTCGGCCAATATATGTTTTAACATTAAAATAATGTGCTTTTGAGTTTGTTTGACTTAATTTTCAAAGCATTAATGTACACCTCCATACTCATTAAACACCTTGTCTTCTTAAATTAATTTCCATTGGAGTATGACTCACCTCCACATAAGCAACCCAATTATTTTAAGATTTTAGGACTTCGGCCTTATAAAATATTGTTTTCCTCTTCCAATTTCTATAAACCATGGGCAAAAAACATTGGATGGTTTGTGGTTTCAATTAATTTAATGTTAGGGGACCCAAACCTAAATAATAAAAAATTCCCTCACCTTTCTTATATAAACACACCCAAGATCCCAATTACTTCTCACTAAAAGCATTTGGAGTTGTCCATCCCTTACCCTACTCTCTCTAAAATCCTACCAAGGTTCCCCAAGCTCCCACGAAGCCTCTCACAAGCCTCTCTCTTGCCTTTGGAAGCACACTTCCAATTAAGGGGTTTTTCTTCTTTTCTCATTTTTGTCCAATTTTCATTATGTTGTTTTGCACTTTTAATATCAATTATGAATTTTGGGGTATGGTTTTTAACCTCCCTCATACTGCCCAATTAATGTTTTAATTATGGAAGACCCCTTTCTCTCTCATTAAATTCCTCCCATGTACACCCATTACTATGCCGAAATTCTGAAAGGAACTTCTCTCTCCTCATTTACATTCCAGAAATACATTTGTATCATTAATCTAAATTCCATTAAAATTGATGGGACATGTATCCATATGTCCTACGTACTATTCATTACATGTAAATATGATGAGGAAACCCTTTCTCTATCATGAACCATTTCTATGAATTCTTATGTCACGCTATTACGCTGCTGAAATCGCACCGATTTTCTAAGCCAATGCCATTGTGTAGTGAATTCCATGACCATTTCTCCATCATGGGTATTAACCATTACTCACATTTACTTATTTATTATAATGTTTCATGTATGAATTACACATTCCTTTATCATGGAATAAATGATTATGTTTTATGAATCCATGCATTATGATCCATGTGGCACACTTATGCATGAAATTAAATGTTTAAGAAGGGTGCACCCTTATAGAAGTCCAATGAATTGGGTGAAGTATAGTATCATGATACGTCATGTGAAATGAGTGCTTACTCATGCTAATTCAAGTGAAATGAGGGTTTACTCGTGCTTTATATGCAATGATGATTTACTCATGCTCCATGTGCAATGAGCCTTGGATCATGCTAATTCCATATTATGTGTTGTTGCCACATTTCCATGTAATGATTATCATGATTTATCATGACTTTATGTTCATGTTTATCATATGATATAATGATATTCCTATTGACAAACATGTGTTGTACTCTTCATGTTATTCCATGTGTACTCCCTTTCTGTGCTTTATAGCTCACCCTTTTCTTATGAATGTCCTCAGGTTATCACATGCAATGCTAAGTACGTGGGAATATAGTGGTCATGTAAAAGAAGTTTTCAATGAAGATTTTGTATTTCATGTTTTAAGTTTCATGTAATTATCATAAGCCCTAAAGACAATAAAGCTATCGATATTTATCGTTGTATCAAGAGAAGTTTTATGTAATAAATAATGTCTATGTTTGTAATAAAATAAGGGTTGTCATAGTTGGTATTAGAGGATAGGTTTAGTTATTTTTGGGATTAGGATTAGAAAACCCTATTGAAGCCTTAGATATAAGAATAAGTATAATAAAAACATACCTATGTTTTTATAAGTACTGAGTAAATGGTTTATCAAACAAATACATCCCTTTCTGGATACGAGCAGGTAGAGGTGGCTATGCCACATATGTATCCTATGGGTAAAACCCGAAAACACCGCTTTGAGAAAGACTCGAACATGAACCGGTGCACAACAACGGGCCTTGCTGCACTCTTGTTTACGACACTCCCGAGGGATATGTTTTGATAAACTCAAAATATTAGTATGATCCCTTATAAAGGGAATTAAAAAAAATTCCCCAAAGAATATATGATAGAATGTATATCATGAAAAACCTAGATTAAAGCCTATAGACTCATGAGTTAAGGAAATACAAGTTTATTTATAACTCATCAACTTTTATCTTTGGATTACCCTTTATGTGTTACCCATAAATTTCCTTTTCTTCCATCCAATGGCCAGTAATAGGAGGACTCGAGCTAACAACCATTGTGAAGATCAGTGTGATGACTATACTAATAAGATTCCCTATCCAATGGGAGCTGGAATTGCAAACTTTGTCACGCTTCTCTCTCAGCTAACTCAAGTTTTTAATAGAAACACGGGTCAAGAGGAACGTTCAACCCCCCCCCCCCCCCCCCAAGAAAGAACATGTCTCTATCTACAGCTTCATGAGACAAAGGCCTCCAACTTTTAGTGGATCATCTAATCCCAGGATCGCTGAACAATGGATCACCTCAATTGAAATGATCTTCTCCATCCTTCAATGTTCTGAACAAGAGAAGGTTATCCTGGAGGCTTATCATATGGAGGGTGAAGCTGGTCAACGGTGGACATTGATCAAAAATATGAAGCCTGAGGAGGAGATTGAGGCATTGGAATTGTAGGATTTATGGAAGTTGTTTTTCGATAAATATTTTCTGCACACCCTCTAACTTAAGATGGAAAGGTACTTTCTTTCCCTCAAGAAAAAAGGTGAAGAATCTGTTGGAACGTACGATGAAATATTCAAATGGCTTGCACGATATTCTTCTGGCTTTGTTGTTACCCCATAATGCAATGTTGACCGATTCTTTGGTGGGTTGAAGCCTAGCCTACAAAATGCATTAGCAATCCGTGTCATCGAAAGCTATGAGGAAATTGTCTGATGTGCCCTCAAGGTCAAAATGGAGATCGGAGAATCACAGGGGTATCCTGAGGATAATAATCATAAGGTGGACTTCAATGCTGGTGGTCCGATGGATAAATCCAATGGTGCTAAGAAGATCCAGCATCCCACTTCCCAAAAGTGCAAAATGAAGCACCCTGGAAATTGACTTAAGGGGACGAGGAAATGCTTCAGGTGTGGAAGAAAAGGTCACCTAGCTGTTAACTGCCGGCAAGAAAGACTCATAGCTACGACATTGCAGAGGAACAATCCGTTGGAACCTCAATGTGTTGTTCAGTGCTACAAATGAAAGGAACCAGGTCATTTTCAAATTAGTTCCCTAATCCAAGGGTTTTAGGAGGAAACCAACAACCTCCATGGCATAAAGGAAGAGCTTGTTCCATCAATTCATCCGAACTGAACCCCGAGAATGAAGTGGTGACAGGTATGCTAGATATTCATTCAAGAATAGAAAATGTACTTTTTGATTCATGTTATATGCATTCTTTTATATCTCCAAAGTTTAGTAGAACAATCTCAGCACCACCAAAAATCAAGGATGTGAAGATGTCGGTGAGTCTGGAAAATGGGGAAATCATTGCATCCCATGAATATAAGTCCTCCCCTATTATAATTTTTGGATTTAATTTCCTAGTGAACCTCTTCATACTCCCTCTGGTGGAATTTGATGAAATTCATGGCATGGATTTTCATTCCTTATATAGATCCAACATAAATTGTCGGGAGAGGGAAATCACACTCCATATGGAGAATCGACCCCCGATTCCTTACAAGTGTATGGAGGAAGATGAATCTCATTTAGCTCCATCATCTCAAGCATGGATATTACTGCCTTATAAGCATGCTTAGCTGGCTCAGAAGATTGAGTCGACGGAAGAATCCATCCTTGATGAAATTCCTATTGTGAGGGAATTCACTGAAGTGTTTCTCAAGGAACTACCTGGTCTTCCTCCTAGAAGAGATGTTGAATTCTCAATTGAAATTATACCCGAGGCTTTACCAATATCCAAGAATCCATATAGAATGGATGTTGTAGAGCTTGAATAGATGAACAAACAACTACAAGAGAATCTGGTTAAAGGGTTTATACGCCCATGTTCTTCACCATGGGGTGCACCAGTCCTCTTCGTCAAGAAGAAGGATGGGTCAATGCGGCTTTGCATCCATTATCGTGAACATAAAAAATCATGATAAAGAACAAGTATCCTCACCCAAGAATTGATGAGTTGTTTGATCAGCTGCGTGGAGCACAATACTTCTCCAAGGTGGACATGCAGTCGGGATATTATCAAGTAAGGGTCAAGAAGGAAGATATCCCCAAGACTGCTTTTCGCACATGATACGAGCACTATGAATTCATAGTAATGCCTTTTGGACTCACTAATGCTCCATAAATCTTCATGGACTTAATGAATATAGTATCTAGGGATTTCCTCGACAAATTTGTGGTAGTGTTTATAGATGATATTCTAATATACTCCAAAACCAAGGTGGATCATGAGGAGAATTTAAGAACTATACTATTAACTTTCCTCAAGGAGAAGCTCTATGGAAAGAACATAAAGTGTGAGTTTTGGATGAAAGAAGTATCATTATTGGTCCATATCACCACAATCAATGGGATATTTATGGATCCCTCCAAAACAGATGCAATTGAGGGATGACCGAGGCCAACATCGGTAACTGATATCCGTAGCTTCTTGGGTTTATGTGGATATTATCGACGATTTGTGAGAACTTTCTCACGATTTCCCAACCCTCTTACCAAGCTATCTCAAACGGGAGTAATGATTTCCTAGAGCAATGAATGTGAATAAAGCTTCAAGGAGTTGAAAAATAGGCTTATCACTGTGCCCGTTCTCACTTTACCCACAATTGGGGAACTTTTTGTTGTTTTTAGTGATGCTTCGAAGAAGGGCTTAGGTTGTGTGATGATGCAGAATGACAAATTGATATCCTATGCCTCAAGGCAGTTGAAAATCCATTAGCGAAATGATCCCATGCATGATCTGGATTTAGCGGTGGTGATCTTTGCCTTGAAAATCTAGCGGCATTATCTCTATGTGGAGAAATGTGAGATATATACTGACCACAAGAGTCTTAAATATATATTCACATAGAAAGAGCTTAATATATTCCAGAGAATATAGATAGAGCTCATCAAGGATTATGACTGTTCAATACATTACCACCTTGGGAAAGTGAACAAGGTGGCAAATTCCCTAAGTAGAAATGACCTAGCGATTCTATCAATGATGAAAATTGAGAAGGATCCAATCTTCTTAGACTTGATGAATATGAACATGGGAATCATAAAGAAGGGAACATAATCCATACTTTCACAAATTATATCTCAACTGTCTCTTTTGGAAAGGTTAATGGATGATCAAAGGGATGATGTGGGAATTCAGAAAAAAGTGGAAGCTATCAAAAAAGGGAAATCCTCAGAGTTTAATGTTAATCAAGAAGGAATTCTGAGTTTTGAGAAAAGGCTATGTGTTCCATCAAGTCCGGAGCTGAAGAAGGAACATTTGGATGATGCACATTGTTCACATTTCTCTATTCACCCAGGGAGCACAAAGATGTATCGAGATCTCCGAGAAAACTTTTGGTGGGATAATATGAAGAAGGAGATCGTTGAATATACATCAAAGTGCATGGTGTGCCAGCAAGTGAAGGCAGAGAGGCATAAGTCTAAGGGGATGATGCAACCATTTCCCATACCAAAATGGAAATGTGAGAATATCACCATGGACATTGTCAACGGACTTCTGAGGACATCCAAAGGCAACAATGCAGTCTGGGTTGTTTTGGATCATCTTACAAAGACTTCACACTTCATTTCTATTTGGGAGGATTTCTCATTAGATCAACTAGTACGGATATATATCAGGGAAGTGGTAAGGTTGCATGGAGTACCAATATCTATTGTCTCTATCCGAGATCCAAGATTTACCTCTATGTTTTGGAAGAGTCTTCAACATGCTCTGAATACTGAACTGAACTTCAGTACAACCTATCATCCTAAAACTGATGGCCAATCCGAGAGGACTATCCAAACATTTGAGGATATGTTGTGAGTGTGATCAATGGACTTTACAGGAGGATGGGATCAACATTTTCCTCTGGTTGAGTTCTCTTATAATAACAGTTTCCACTCGAGCATCCAAATGGCACCATATGAAGCCCTGTATGGGAAAAGGTGTAGAACACCGGAATGTTGTGTTGAGGTCGGGGAACGTAAGCTACTTGGACTAGAAATGGTCAAGGAAATGGTGGATTAGGTGAAAACCATTCAGTAGTATATCAAGGCATCCCAGAGTCGAGAGAAGAGTTATACAGATAATCGTCAATGAAACCTTGAGTTTAATGTTGGAGACATGGTTTTTCTACGCATATCTCCATGGAAGAAGGTCATGAGGTTTGGAAAGAAAGGGAAGTTAAGTCCATGGTACATCGGCCCCTTCGAGATTCTTGATCGTGTTGAGGTTTTGGCCTATCGACTAGAACTTACATCTACTATGGCCAAAGTACATGATGTCATTAATGTATCCATCTGAAGGAAGTACATACCAGACCCTTCAAATGTACTCTCTTTGAGGTGGTACAATTGGAAGATGATCTTTCATATTAGGAGCAACCAGTGAAGATCTTAGATCGTAGAGAAAAAGTTCTACGAAATAAAAATATTCCTCTCATCAAGGTGTTGTGGAGAAACCCCAAGTTCAAAGAAGCGACTTGGGAATCAGAGGAAACGATTAAGCAGAGTTACCCACATCAGTTTTAGTATGGGAAAAAGAAAATTTTGAGGGCGAAATTTCTTAAGGGGGGAATATTGTAACGACCCAATGATTCATTAATGGAATTCCCTCTTGATCAAATTAAGTGTTTCTTTATGTTTATATAAAATTTCAACTTCTCTGGTTTTATGTTAAGAATTTTTATCATTGTTAATATAGTCGTTGAACAGTGATCACATGATTAGTATAAATATATGGATTTAACAAATCCAAATTTACTCAGACAAAGGAATTGATGGCCTCATCCAGTAGAATTACTCCATACGAAGACCATTTGTCGGAGCTCGGAAAAGAGGTTGCATCCTTGGGCTTTTCTCTTGACCAAGACCAAGCTGAGCTTCATCATGTCAAGATCGAACATGAACGTCTATGGGAGAAGTGTAAGTGATAGAAACTACCACTCGAGTGATGTTATCCGAGCCACCCAAAGAGTATGTCACCATCGTACACCTTACCCTTAGGTCTTATGCAGCTGTTTTAAGGGTATATGTAACAAATAAATATATCTATGATCATGTACATTATTTTTTGTAAATAATAATGAATATACTTTCTTTTCATTATTGATACATTGTAAATAGATTTTAAAGTACAGATAATGTTTTTAGTTATTATTTAATTAAGAATTATATTTTATTAATTTAAGGGATTTTTGAATTAAATTATATTTTATTAAAATATTATTATTATTATTAAATTAATTTTTATTAAATATAAATGATCTTATAATTTTATGAATGCAATTGTAATTTTTATTAAGGTTTGAAATCCATTTCTCTCAAAACCCATGAATTTTCGATAAATTTATGTTTTTATTTTAAAAGAAAAAATTAACATTTTTAGAAAATTATTTAGATAAAATAAATTTTATTTCTAGAATCATGATGTCGACATTATCCAACGGCATATTTTTCATAATTTTCTGAGAAAGTCAAATTTTTGGGTAAAAATTAAATACCATTAAAATACATAAGGTGTTTTAATGACATCATAATGACACAATAATGATGCAATAAAATACTATAATCTTAATTTTAGGAAAATATATGTGTTACCATTAATATAATGTGATTTTGGGTTTGTTTGACTAAATTTTCAAACCATTAATGGACCCCTCAAGACTTATCAATCACCTTGTCATTTAAAATTAATTTCCTTGGGAGTATGATTCACCTCCACATAAGGAACCCTATTATTTTAAGAAGTTATAACTTTTACCATATAAAATATTGATTTCCCCTTCCATTTTCTAGAAACCATGGGAAAAAACCATGGGCTGGTTTGTGGTTTGGATTAATTGAATATAAGGTGACCCAAACGTAAATAATAAAGAATTTCCTCACCTTTCCTATATAAACACACCCAAGCCCCCAATTCCTCCTCACTCAATGTCTTTGAAGTTCTTCCAACCTCTTACCTACTCTCTCTATAATCCTCCCAAGCTACCCCAAGCTCCCAAGAAGCCTGTCACAAGCCTCTCTCTAGCCTTTGGAATTACACTTCCAAGTAAGGGTTTTTTCTTCCTTTCTCAATTTTGTCCAATTTTCTTTATATTGTTTTTCCCTTTTAATTTAAATTATGAATGTTGGGGTATGGTTTTTCACCTCCCTCATACTACCCTCTTTATGTTTGAATGGTGGGAGACCCATTTATCTTTCACTAAATTCCTCCCATGTACACCCGTTACTATGCCGAAATTCTGAAAGGAACATCTCTCTCCTCATTTACATTCAAGCAATACTTTTGTATCATGAATCTAAATTCCATTACAATTGTTGGGAAATGTATCCATATGACCTACTTACTTTCAATTTCATGTAAATATTATGTGTAACCCCTTTTTCTCCCATCAACTATTTCTATGAATTCTTATGTCACGCGGTTACGCTGCCAAAATTGCTCCGATTTTCTAAGCCAATGCCTTTGTGTAATGAATACCATGCCCATTTATCCATAAATGGTATTAACCTTTATGCACATTTACTTATTGATTATAATTTTTCATTTAATAATACCACATTTCTTTATCATGGAATATATGATTATGTTTTAGGATTCCATGTTTTATGATCCATGTGGCACACTTATGCATGAAATGAAATGATTAAGAAGGGTGTCCCCTTATAGCGTTCCAATGAATTGGGTAAAGTATAGTATCATGATATGTCATGAGAAATGAGTGTTGACTCATGATAATTCAAGTGCAACAAGTATTTACTCATGATTTATGTTCAATGAGGATTTACTCATGCTCCATGTGCAATGAGCCTTGGCTCATGCTAATTCCATGTTAAGTGGTGTTGCCACATTTCCATGTTATGATTATCATGATTTATCATGAATTTATGTTCATGTTTATATTATGATATATTGATATGCCTATTGCCTAACATGTATGGTATACCTCATGTTATTCCATGTGTAGTCCCTTACGGGGGCATTATTGCTCCCCCTTTTCTTATACATGTCCTCAGGTTATCCCATGCAATACTAAGTTCGAGGGAATGTTGTGGTCACGTAAATGAAGTTTTCAATAAATATGTTTTATTTCATGTTTTAAGTTTTTATGTAATGATCCTAATCTCCAAATACATGAATCCTCTCGATCATATTTGTTGTATCAGGAGAAGTTTTATGTAATAAATCATGTTTAAGTTAGTAATAAAAGTAGGGTTGTCATAGTCTCATGCTTGGATGATTCATCTAGATCCTCAAACCTACATAGTTTGACCAAAGATGTGTCCTCAGCCACTTTTACCCTTAATTCATGGTTCCTTCTCAATTATCTATGAGAAATCCTTCCATTAACCCAATCATGTAGAAACTTATAGTCAAATAACCTATATGAATGTGTGGTAAACATATAACTAACACAACCAATTGGGTTCTTCTTCTATTCTAAGGGACCTTCTAAAACAAAATAGAAAATAAGCCCACCCTAAAACGATCCCCAAATTAGTTGATTAAGTGATCTATACTCGGAGCCTCGTCTCAAATCTATTTAAAGAATAAATAATATATTATGGGACAAAATTAACCGAGTGAGGGATTCATATTCGTGTACATTTATGAGATTGATATAGAGTGGGATCTTATACTAGTCAACCAATTTATAGGGAATACTAATATATAATGTTTCATGACCATTAATATTTTAGGTGAATGTACTGTAATGATAGATAAAAGTATTATCAATCCATTTAAGAATAATATTACGTTTTCATGTAAATCAATGACCATTATCAATGAAGGGATTGTATATTTTTTAGTTTATCACTAGTTACATCAATTATCCAAATTCGACCTTCAAGGAAGAAGTAATTTCCTTATGAGATTTTAATATTAGAACAACCACTAATGCCTTTACATTTGGAATTAATTGTAAACTACCTCTAAATATTATAATATAATGTAAATGTTAAAAAATATAATATAAATTAGATGATGTGATTATTATAAAGAAAATGTACTTACCAAAACCTATTGAGACCTCCATCAGGGTTATGTCAGTGGTAGCATGACTACCAAAATCAACTTATTCGAATACTGAAGTTCACTGTGTTGATACAGAATGAATTATTGATGAAATTGTAGAACATGAAACTAGATTTGGCCCTACTAACACATTGACTATTTCCATCCTTGATTGACTTGTCCATATCTCAATGTATCAACTACAGCAACCCAAATCCCACCTATTCCCTCAGGAAAATATATTTTTTACACCATATGATATTTTTGAGGACCTATACAATTTCAAATTTTGAAATAAGTTTTTATAATGGTATATAAAGAAAAATAATTGATGTGTAGCAGTTATAGATGGAATACAGGTGTGAAAGCTCTGGTGACTCTGAGAAATTATTTTTCTTTTCCTCCCGGAGGTGATATCCATAAGCAGGGTTGATACCGAAGGCCTTGAAGATGTGAATAAAATAGGTGTAGATGGAGGTTACTCATTTTTGGAATCCATATTATTCATTAAACATATTTTAATTGAGGATCCCTCTTCATCATTACCCTAGTCACTAAACAAGTCAGTTCTGACTATCACACCCCTAGAAGAATATATCGATGATGGAGAGTGTGACTGGGATCCATCAGTGTCCTTATACACCCAAGGAAAATATGTAATACATTATCACAATTTAGATATTAGTGATGTTTTTTTAACATTGTACTAGAAACTATTATTACCTCTTCTTCGATGACATGTCTCCCCCCAATCCATTGCTACCACAATTGAGGTAGGAAACACCATCTACCATACCCAAGTAGAATAGTTGATTTCTCATTACCAGATCTCACTACTGCATTGTGGTCTTGGAGAAAGACCCTGACCTCAAAAGTCTGATCTATATAGATGATATCATTTGGATAAGGGATGCACACAAAACCATCCAAGTCTATTATTGACTATGGTATTGAAAAACATGTAATAAACCCCATATCTTAATAGATGAGGTTTTGTTCCCCTAAATTCAAATCATTTTATATATAGAAGGAAACATTAGATAGTTAAGGTTTTTGATTATGGAATCATCAGTATATGAAGTCAAACAAGCTATAACTATGTCTGGTAATAAAAATGATTCTATTCCACCCACTTATTTACATCTAATATTTAATGTCATTGTATTACTGGAAGAAAACCTCACGTCAGGTCTAATTTTTTACTAAAAGATGTGTCATATATCTATTGAATTTTGTACCAAATTATATTGTATTATATTAATGTTCAAATGAATATGTGTATCAACATATAGCTTGGAAATCTAATCTCAATGCCAGTTGGATGGAATTTTTCTTAATTCTGAATTTACTGACTAGTGAACATCAACCAAAATTGGTTATTCACGATCATGTTAATTTTTATATAATACATGGATAGTATTGTGAAAATATTTTTAAATCCATAATAATTGATTAAAAAACACAGGTTTCATTCCACCAATAGAAAATCTTTTTCATCGATTAGAGTGGAGAGGATTCCCTAATGAATTGAAATCATGTATGCTTGATATTAATAGTTTATTTTTCCAATTTTTGTTATAATAAAAGAGGGTTCCTCATAAGGCATTCAAGATAAGTGGATATAATGGCTCAAATGGGCCATGATTCCAGAATTCATAAAATTGAAGGGCATCACTCCCCTAATTCAGGGTAAAATTTATTGAACTAGAAACCCTGAATATTTAGTGAAATCAGATACTCATATCCACCCATGGGAGCCCACAACCAACCCCTAAACCTAAGGAAGGGTAAAATGACTGATTTTGGTTCTCTTACCAAATAAATATAGTGTGTATGGGGATATATAATAACCAACATAAGAATGGAAAAACTGAAGAGACTTCCTCCTGCCTGAAACACTACCATAATATAACAAGAAATCATAATTACTCACTCTTTAATGTTTTCTAGTAGGTTCCCTATTAACTAAATTATAACAACACTAGATAATTTATTTTTCATTCAAAATAAATAATTATTCCCTTCCATAGTTGCCGAATAAACCTTGTTTAACAATAATCCAATCCGAAACATTATCACTGAGAGACTCTTGGAATGGTAAGACCTTCAACATCTTGTCATTGGGTTTGGAAAAATCATTTTTTATAAGGTATCCCACCCATTAATTAAATTTAATGTCATCCTTGATAAATGGTGCCTCCACAAGGTCCTTCTTGACCAACTTTATCAACTCTATAGATGAGGGATGTGACTTTTATAGATTAACCCAGGTGGATGGATGTTGAAGAAACTCATCATAGATATCTACTAAAATTGGTGTACCACAAATTTTTTCGTCATCCAAAAAATGATACCCACTTCAATATTTTAACATGAAATATATTTATTGTATATGCTCCATCTGCTATGTAATTACATTATAATTCCCTTTTTATAAAAAAAGAGTTTTTTAAATCTATTTGGCATCATAAATTTTAATTTTCATTCATTAAATAGTAAATTTTATTATCGTATAGTACCTTCCGAAAGTCCAACCATAATCCTTCCCAATTTACCCTCATAATTGAAGGTCGCATTTGGGCAGCAATCCAAAAATATAATTAATAGAATATTTCAACATTATTAATTGGTATATTTTGATATCCCGATCAGATTCATGTCAGGAATCCTCAATTTATATTGGAATAAACAATAAAATATACCCATCACAACGTTTTTCCCTGAAATATATGTTGAACACATTATAAGTATTTTCTCTAAAGGTCTTGCGAGTCTTCAACATCCATGAGGGAGGAAATGTCATCCATTGAGGTTCTAGAATATGATTATAATTTTTGATGATTAACCTATATTGAGGTAATGTCACGACCCCCTCCCACCAAAGATGCCCTTCCTGAGCTGGCAACGGTGAAAGGGAGATAATTTCCCCCGAGTCCCGCCTACAGTAGGCCCTGGAGTGGCGACTAGAACCAAGGGTATGAGTTTTCACAAATATGGGAGGCATTACCCTTTAATTATTTACGATTGGGAAATAGGATGAGTCAAACACCAAAAGAAAAAAGGAACGAGTAAATGAAAGTAAATCCAAACCAATCCCTCTTGCATGTTTAAACAGTTCTAAAATAAAGTACAAATACAAGAATACTCAAAAGTGAAATATCAAAAGAAACAAGAGTACAACAACTACAACAAATCCAACTGTCCCGACTTGTAGGGTCCCGCACGGCCCTGGTAGTCCTCCTGGAAACCTAAAAGTAAACGTAGGGTGAGCATACATGTATACTCAGTAGAGAAACCTAATGATCTCGTGCACAATAAGGGGTACATCCTAATTTCCTGTGAGAACAACATATGAAACCAAAACCTATCAATGAATTCAATCCACCCAACCTCACCATCCATGCTCACCAAAAACACAAAACAACAGGTAGTAGTATATAAGAACAATAGTATGGGGTACCCCACACCATTTCTTCCCACTAGATAGAAACTCTTCCTAACGGTGAACGTCCTGACGATACCACACTCTTCCTGCCCACACACACCTGGGCCTCACAAACCACATATCCAGCCGGCACACACCTGGTCCTCACAAACCACATATCCCGCCCACACACACCTCGGCCTCACAAACCACATATCTCGCTCCCACACATCTGGGCCTCACAAACCACATATCCCTCCTGCACACACCTTATCCTAACAAACCACAATCACATCCCCGCCCGAACACACCAAGGCCTCACAAACCACAATCACATCCCCGCCCGAACACACATGGGCCTCATCCCAATGATTCTTGGGAACTGTAAACATGCCCAAAGACTCATGGGCTAAAAATCACAGAAATTGAAACCTACCTAAAGAGTTTTAGGTGTAAGGTCACCTCAAGCCATCACAACCTATGGAAGAAGGAGCATGAAGGAGCTAGTAACTAAGGGGAAAACACCATCTTCCATGAAATGGGAGTGTTCGGCACTAGGTTCTTAACATGGGTGGGGTGAGAAAAAACATAAAGATATAGATACATATATGTATACCAAACACATAGCCCAACCTATTTCTTCGAAATAGAGAAACTGAGCACGTGCATCAGCACTACTACTATGAAGAATGCATACAACAAACAAACCCAACCCCATTTATGTTTTCATGTTTCAACAGTATTAGTTTATTAGATCATTAACTACTGGGCTACTATCAAACTAGATCAAGCGTTTCACAGAAAAACCCTACCAACCACAAAAAATGTTATATAGAACACAAGAATCACAAAACCAACCTTTTTTCATCAAACAATCCCCATTGATTGTTCCCGCATTGAATTCATTATTGTTCCCCACAGTTCATTTATCCACTTACCCTTTCTGTTAATATCACAACCCATTACTACAGCCCTGCTACCACTATAACCACATCTCCACAACCATATCCCAAAACAAGGCTCATGCCAAATCATTGCCCCTTTATCATCATTTATCGCAGCCCCACTTCCCATCCTATTTTTAATAACCTAGGATTAACCCCCCCCCCTTCACACACCACGTAACCAAACCAACACCCACATGTTCATTATTCCATTTTTTTCAACCGGGGTGATCACACAAGGGTTCTGAGTATTCAGTTAATCAGCCAACTTTATGTGATTAACCAATTTCCATATTCCATAATGTTTCCATAAAATGGTCTAGAAAGATAGGGCAACATTTAATTGCACATGCAAAGGCCCCCAACAACCGTGATTTTCAGAAGGCATAAGCCTATTCAATTCACATCATAACAAAAGGATAAACAATGATAAACATAACAACTTCCCCATCCCCATTCTTTAAGCCAGTTATTTTCTTCATTTAAACTGGTTCAACTATGTCTCGTGAAAGCAAGAGGACACCCATCCCTCATGATGCACAAACTAGAGAGACGAAGGTAAAAACCCTACCTTAATGGTTTTTGACAAAACCACGATCGTCAAAGAATGCTCAAGAAACTGGGTTGATTCTCCATGAATCATCATTATATATCCTTTCCTAACAAAACCAAGACCAATGCTCTTCATATTCGACATCTGCATGCTTATATCTACCCATAACTTGTGTAGGACTAAGAAACCGAGAGAGTAGGAGGAGTAGATCTAAAAAAAGAAAGAATGATCACATAACTCAAGGAACTGGCTTCGATTCTCCAAGGAAAGCCTCCGAGTCAACTACAAAACGCTTGGGAGAGGTTCTTCTACCTCCAAGGAAGGGTAATCGTGAGTTATGGCCGCTTAGGGGCTTAAATGAACTACTTAGAGGCAAAAGAGTTCAGATCCACAATTTTAGGATCTAACTTTTAGTGCCATTACGGTTAGTCTGCATGGTGTATCAAATCGTGCGCTAACCATGCGATAGGTTCTGCCTCAAAAGACACTCCTCACATGGTTAGTCCACATGGTTAGCCAAACTGTGCGCTAACCATGTGTTAGATTCTGCCAATAACACCAACCTTGCATGGTTTGGCAGCATGGTTTAGCAAAACCGCGTGCTAACCGTGCGAAATCTATTTCCCTTAACTCCATAAAAAACCACCCAAATGCACCCCCCAAGGAACCATGACCTCCTGGCACACCTCTAGAACCACATTTTAAAAAAGGAATGGACCGGAATGATCCGAGCACTTACATCAGATACCTCCCAAAACATTCTGATCCTCGAGAATTAAAATCCAACCCATTAAAAGGGGAATGGTCCGAACAACCACCCTGTAAGATACATCTCAGGGCTCTCATCGTAACAAGAATTGAACCAATGTCCTGATCACATGTGTTATGAATTCCTTCTCCTATTTCAAGATATTATCCACTTTAGGCAGCACTGACTCACCTGCACGGGTTTAATTGCATCCACATTAATGTTTCTCGATTGAGAATTGGGTCTTCCTACTTCCATGTATTAGTATTTTTACAACTTATACTTCCCCTAACACCGTACAACTAACACACTGCCCGAACACATGTCTTGGGGAATTCCTTCTCCCATGTCGAGATATTATCCACTTTAGGTGTCACTTACTCGCCCGCACTGAATCAATCACATCTGCATTAATGCGTCTTAATTAAGTATCAGGTTTTTCCCTTTACCCACACATCCAGACATGTTACACACATTCAGAGAACAAGGAAACAAAGCATCTCATGACTGACAAGCCAAACATTCCATTTAACAAAGGTACATAGTATAACATCAAAACAAAGTTATGAAGAAAGAAGAAAAACACAAGTCAAAACAACTCTGGGTACTGAGCATGCATCTAAGCCTCCAGCTCCCAAGTGCTCTCTTCGAGGCCACCATGTCTCCACAACACAAGAACCATGGCGATGGTTCATCCACGGAGCACCTTCTCTTCACGATCCTCGATTCTGACAGGTTGTTCCTTGAAGGACGCGTCATCTCCCATTTCTAGCTCTCCCAATTCGATAATGTGAGAGTCATCGTGTAAGTACCGATGAAGCGGGTAGAAGTGGAAGATGTCATGAACCTTCTCCAACTGAGGTGGTACGGCCAGCTGATATGCCACATCACCGACTCACCTCATCACCTCGAATGGTCCGATGAACATACCGGAGAGCTTACTCCCCTTCCCAAACCTCCACTTCCACTGTTGAGGGGAAACCTTCAAGAACACATGATCTCGCATCTCAAACTCCAAGGGCCTCCTCCGACGATCATAATAAGACTTCTGTCGGTCCTCTGTTGCTTTCATCCTCTCATGCACAAGCTGAACTTTCTATATGGTTCATTGGACTACCTCTAGCCCAGGAGCACCTGTCTCACCAACCTCTGCCCAGCAAATGGGTGAACGACATGTCCTTCCATACAAAGACTCAAACGATGCCATGCCAATAGTAGAGTGGAAGCTGTTGTTTTAGGAAAACTCTACTAAAGGAAACTGTCACACCCATGATCCTCCGAAATCCATAACGCATTCTTGTTGCATGTCCTCCGACTTCTAGATAGTCCGCTCTATCTATCCATCAGTCTAGGGGTGGAAACCAGTGCTAAGGCGTAGCGGGGTGCCAAAAGCATGCTATAAAACCCTACAGACTCATGAGGTAAATCGAGTATCCCGATCTGAGACGATAGTCTTTGTAACTCCACGAAAACTCACCACCTCGTCTCTGTACCTCTATGCTAAGGTACTCACCAGGCCTGACTCCTTAATTGATAAGAAGTGAGCTGATTTTGTCAGTCGATCCACCACTACCTAGATAACATCATAACCAACCTAAGCTCTAGGTAGTACTGTGACGAAGTCCATTGAGATGTCATCCCACTTCCACTCGGGGAAATCTAAAGGATACAACCAACAACGAGGAACACAGTGTTCATCCTTTAATAGCTGACACACTAGGCAGCTAGCCACAAACTCCGCCACTGCTCGTTTCACCCCGGGCCACCAAAATTGTTCCCTTAGGCCTTTGTACATTTTTGAAACTCCCGAATGTACCACCAAGGCTGAGTTATGGAACTCACGGAGAACCCCCTCATGCATCGCCTCTGAAACGAACAACCTTCCATGAAAAAAGCATATGATGTCAGATACCATCTGACCATCCTTCTGGAGCATTTCCCAAAACAATACGATCCCGCATTACTTCCACCTTAGTGTCTCCCAACTGAGACTCTTCCACCTGTTGAAACAAAGAGGACTGCACCGTCATCTGAAACAAACATCCTCTAACACCCTCTACCATTGCATCCAAGTGCAAGGCAGCCAACTCTCCCATCACCTTCCAAGAATTAGTGGATTTCCGAACCACTTCTTTATGTGACTTCCTGCTCAGGGAATCAGACACAATGTTTCCCTTACCTTCAGTGTAAGAGACCTCGAAGTCATAGTCTTGGAGAAACACGACCCATCTCTGATGCCGGAAGTTAAGGTAACACTCGGAGAATATATAATGTAAGCTCTTGTGATCTGAGGAGACTACAAAGTGCTCCCCAAAGAGGTAATTTTTCCACAACTTCAGTGTGAACACTACTGCTGCATGCTCTATGTCATGGGTGGCATGGTTATGCTCGTGAGGGTGCAACTGCCTAGACCCAGAAAATATCACACCCTCTTCTGGATCAGTACGCACCACAAACCAAGGCCAGAAGCATCACAAAACACCTCAAAACAACAACCCCTCCTCTAGAAACCTGAGTTCTAGAGCACAGACCATCTTCTCCTTCAAGTAGTCGTAAGCTTTCTGGCACTACTCGCTCCATAAGAAGACCTGGTCCTTCCTAGTCAATGATGTCAATGGAGCAGAAACTCAAGAGAAGTATGAAATGAACCTCTGATAATAACTTACCAACCCCAATATACTACGAACATCTTCCACTCTATTGGGTTCCACCCAAGAAACAACTACCTCATCTTCGACGGGTCCACTGACACTCCATGCTGGGACACTATGTGCCCCAAGAAGTGTACCTATTGTGTCAAGAACATACACTTTGAGAACTTCCCATAATGATGGTGGTGTCGAAAGACTTCCAAGACTACCCTGAGATGCTCAATGTGTTCCTCCTCTGATCTTGAGTAGATCAGGATGACATTGATAAAGACAATAACAAACTAGTCCAGAAACTCTCGGAAGAAAAAGTTCATAAGTCCCATGAACATAGCCAGTGCATTAGTAACTCCAAACAGCATCACTACAAACTCGATGTTTCCATACCTGCACCTGAAAGACATCATTGATATTTCACTATCCTTTACCCGCAGCTGGTGATATCTAGATCGTAAATCAATCTTAGAAAACCAATATGCTCCCCTCAGCTGGTCGAAGAGATCATCTATCCTTAGAAGGGGGTAAATGTTCTTGATCGTTACCTAATCCAGCATTCGGTAGTCTATGCATAGACTGAGACCACCATCTGCCTTTTTTATCAACAAAACTGGAGCACCCCATGGTGACACGTTGGGACGAACAAAACCCTTCTCCATCAGATTGTCAATCTGAATCCGAAACCCCCACAACTTCGAAGGTTCCATCTGATAAGGGGCCATCGAAATCGAATGGTCTCAAGGATGTAAGTCTATCACGAACTCAACGTCACATAGGGGGGTGGGGGTGGGGGTGTAGAGTCACATCCTCGTCCAGAAAAACATTGTGGAATTCCCCAACAACCTCCAGAACATCCATTATCTTTGTATCTGCTGAAAACCACTGATAAACCGCCTAACAAGGAAAGGGGAGGCTTCACATGCCGGCTTCCCGCCAGATTTATCCTCTCGCCAAAAAAAGCTACATGCTGCCCATCCACGTCGAAGAAAACGACTCTTCTTTAAAATCAGTAGATGACAACACAAACAGAAAACAACCAGTTGATGCCTAGGATGACATCATATGGCTGCATCAGTAGAAAAAAAAAGATCCCCACTAGATCGATGTGGTCCCAACGTCAGCCCACATCCCCGGAAAACGCACGATACGCAGGTCTGATCTCTAACTAGTGTAATCAGCACCAGGGGTACGTAAAGTCTCTCTACGTCTATACCCAAAGCATGGGCTAGACCGGGTGTAACAAAGGATTCCGAATCTCTCGAATCAAATAATGATGAAACGAGAGTGTTGAACAAACAAATCATACCTTGCACCACATATGGTCCTTCCAGAGCTGCCAACTCTACTGCTTGCAACTGTCCATTCCTAGCTCCTTGGCCTAGCTGATGTCGACCAACTCCACGACCACGCCCTGGTTGAGGTCCCTAAGGAACACCTTGAGGTCGGCCTCCTCCTAAAAAGTCTGCCCTCGGAGGAGAAGGGTCCTGCTACTGCTAGAAGGGCCTCGCCGAGAACTGGAACTGGTGATGTGGGCGCTGAACCTACCCACCTCCACCGTACTGATCTCTGGTCGGGCACCGACTCATAATGTGCACGAAAACTCCAAAAGAGAAACACTTCAGTCCTAGTCTCTTGAAAAAGGGACAAGGACCCGAAGATCTGAACTGGAACTACTGGGGCCTACTCGCTAATGGACTGAATCTGGAAGGCCCTATCGCAGGAGACATGCTTCTGACTGCCTTCCCCTTCGACAAACCCGGATTGATCCCCTCTCATGGTTCACATCCCTACGAGTGCATCCTCTCTACAACCTCTGACATCTTCTGTAATTCCAAGTACATCAGAAGGGTGAAGGGGGTGACAGCATACTAGAGCGAAGGACGAAGCGCCTCCTCCAAACCTCTCACCCGAGACACCCCATCCAGAAAGAGATCCATGGAAAAGTGTAGGAGATCCTTGAACTTGATCCCCAATTCTCATACTGACATACTCCCATGTTGGAGGGAGAGTAACTCCTGCCACTTCTCTACGTTGATCATGGAAGAAAGGAATTCCTCTCATAACTCCTTCTCAAAGTCAGCCCACAGAACCTCAGCCTCTGACCTCTCCCCGAGGTAGAGAATCCACCACTGACGTGTTGCACCTCTCAGCTGACTAATTTATAGGGGATCCCAGTACACCCTCAGAGAAAGGATATAAGTAAAATCAATCCCTAGCTCATCAAGACACCACTCCGTCTCCTTATACGAAGTACTACCCTCGTACTTCTTGAGGGTTTGTCACTGGAAAGAACGGATAGTCTTCTTCCACTGATCATATTCCTCCTCTCGATCATTCCTCAACTAATCGACCGCCTGAAACTGTTGGGCCGTAACTGTTTGAGTCACCCGAAGATGATGTCCAGGTTCCATAGCTGTATGGTAAACAAAGATTTCCTAAGCCCAAGTAGTAAGGAAATTTCTCAAGGTTCCATTTTATCACATTATTTCAATTTCATTCCCAAAACACCCAAATCATGTAAAAAACAAACATTATGATGCATGTACCATCCCTAGGTTCTCTACCGTACAATCAATATAGTCTCACATGGTCGTTTGGTAGGCTCGGATTCCTTACATCGGGTCATGAGGGGCACTAAAATCACGTGTCCTAGCTAGTCTTCCCTAGCCTATGTCACACACCATGATCATCCAACACTGTTGCCCTACCATCCCATTAAATCCTCACTGTACCTAACTACAGACTCCATCCTATCTGTCAAGCATCACATATGATACCATTCTATCATGACCCCCTCCAACCAAAGATGCCCCTCCTGAGAAGGCAATGGTGAAAGGGAGATAATGACCCCCCAAGTCCCGCCTCTAGTAAGTTTCGGAGTGGTGACTAGCACCAAGGGTATGTGTTTTTACAAATATGGGACTCAATAACCTTTTTATTATTTAAGATCAGGAAATAGGATGAGTCAAAAAATAGAATAAAAAAAAGGAACAAGTAAATTAAAATAAACCCAAACCAATCCTACATTCATGTTTAAATAGTTCTGAAACAATGTACAAGAACAAGAAAACTCAAAAGTGAAATACCAAATGAAAAGGAGTGCATAAACTGCAACAAATCCAACTATCCCAACTAGTAGGGTCCCGCACGACCCTAGTAGTCGTCCAGGAAACCTGAATGTAAACATAGGGTGAGCATACAAGTATACTCTGTAGGGAAACCTAAATCTCTCATGCACAAGTGGGGAGACATCCAAATGTCCTATGAGAACAATAGAAGAAACCCAAACCTAGCAAGGAATTTTATCCACCCAACCTCACCAGCCACGCTCACCAAAAACACAAAAAAACTGGTAGTAGTATATATGAACAAAAGTATTGGGTACCCCACACCATTTCCCCCCACTAGTTAGCTGCTCTTCCTATCGGCGAATGTCCGGACACTACCACACTCTTCTTGCCCACACACACCTAGGCCTCACAAATCACATATCCTGCCATCACACACCTGGGCATCACAAACCACATATCGCACCCGCAAACACCTGGGTCTCACAAACCACATATCCCGCCCGCACACACCTGGGCCTCACAAACCACATATCCCGCCCGCACACAGCTGGGCCTCACAAACCACATATCCCACCCGCACATAGCTGGGCCTCACAAACAACAATCACATCCCTGCCCGAACACACATGGGCCTCACAAAGCCCAATCACATCCTTGCCCGAACACACCTGGGCCACATCCCAAAAATTATTGGGAATATTAATCCTGCCCGAAGAGTCTTGGGCTAAACATCACACCAATCGAAACCCACCCGAAGAGACTTAGGTGTATGGTCTCCTCAAGCCATCACAACCTATGGAAGAAGGGGCATGAAGGAGATAGTAACTAAGGAGAAAACACCCTCTCCCATGAAATTGGAGTGTTTGGCACAAGCTGTTCAACATGGGTGTGGTGCGACAAAACACAAAGATACAGATACATATATGTATACCAAACACATAGCCCATCATATGGCTTCTAAACAGAGAAACTGAGTTCATGCCTCAACACTGCTTCTACGAAGCATGCATACAATAAACAAACCAAACCCCATTTAGGTTTTCATGTTTCAATAGTATTAGTTTTTTAGTTCTTTAACTACTGGGCAATTATCAATCCAGATAAAGCCTTTTGTAGAAAACCCCTGCCAACCACAAAACAAGTTAGATAGAACACAAGCCACACAAAACCAACCTTTTTTTCAACAATCAATCCCTATTGATTGTTCCCGCGTTTAATTCATTATTGTTCCCCACAGTTCATTTATCAACGTCCCACTTTCTTTTAATATCACAACCCATTACTGTAGCCCTGCTGCCACTATAACCACATCTCCACAACCATATCACAAAACAAGGCTCGTGCCACATCATTTCCCCTTTAACATCATTTAACATATCCCCACTTCCCATCCTAATTGTAATAACTCTTGATTCACCCCCCCCCCCCCCTTCACACACCACGTAACCAAACCAGCACCCACATGTTCATTATTCCATTTTGTTCAACCGGGGTGATCACACAAGGGTTCTAGGTATTCATTTAATCAGACAACATTACATGATTTACCAATTTCCATATTCCAAAAATTTTCCATAAAACAGTCTAGAATGATAGGGCAACATTTAATTTCACAAGCAAAGGCCCCCAACGATCGTGACTTTCAGTATGTATAATCCTATTCAATTCACATCCTAACAAAATGATAACCAATGATAAACATAACAACTTCCCCATCAACATTATTTTAGCGAATTATTATCTTCATTTAAACTGGTTCAACTATGTCTTGTGAAATCAAGAGGAAACTCATCCCACATGATGGACAAACTAGAGAGACGAAGGTAAAATCCCTACCTCAATGGTTTTTGATGAAACCATTATGGTCAATGAATTCTCAAGAAACCAGGTTGAATCTCCATGAATCTTTTTTAGATATCCACTCCTAACAAAACCAAGATCAAAGATCTTCATATTTGACATCTGCACGCTTAGATCTAGCCATAACGGGCATAGATCTAAGAAACCAAGATAGTAGGAGGAGTAGATCTAATAAAACAAGAAAGAACGATCACATACCTCAAGGAAACGACTCTTATTTGCAAAAAAAGCATACAGGTCGCCTCCAAAATTCTTGGGAGAGGTACTTCTTCCTCAATGGAAGGGTAATCCGAATTTATGGCTGCATAGGGGCTTAAACGAACCATTTAGAGGCAAAATAGTTCAGATCCACAATTTTCGGATCTATCTCTAAGTGCCTGCAAGGTTTAGCAAATCATGTGCTAACCGTGAGTTAGCTTTTGCCTCTCCAAACACTCCTCGCATGGTTAGTCTGCATGGTTGGCCAAACCATGCACTAACCATGTGTTAGCTTCTGTCTTCAACACCAACCACACATAGTTTAGCCACACGGTTTAGCCAAACCGTGTGCTAACCTTGCGACAGATATTTCCCTTACCTCCTTAAAAAAAACCACCAAAACGCACCCCCAAGGAACCTTGACCTCTTGGCACACCTCCAACACCACATTTCACAAAGGAATGGACCAGAGAGGTCTGGGCAATTACAGGTAACATGTCTGATCAATGAGAATCAATCAGATTATTCCCCATCATTTTTGATAGTTACACATAATATTATTGGGAAACTAGAAGTTTATTTTCATAGAAAATTTCAACCATGGAATTATGATTAAACATTTCATTAGTGACCTCCCTTTTAAGGATATTTACATTAAAATATATGAATTATATTATTATAATGTAAATAAACCATTTCAATAGAATTAAAATATGTTTATAGGCTATGAAACATCATGAGAATCATGTGACCCATATAAGAGATCACGATCACATAAACTATTATAGTCTTCATGAATTGTGTAACCCATGTAGCATAGCATTGTCTCATGATTCATCTCATGATTTATAAAAACATGATTATTTAGAAAAATAATCCATGTGGTATTTAAATGATGTTTTCATCAATGAAAAAAATCATTTATGTTATGGATAAATATAAAATTATGTATATTTATATCTTAGAAATATTATGAGATCTTTATTCCTTCCATTTATAGGTTAATACTTTCTTTAAGATCATTTATCAAAGAATTATTTGTGATATTACATTTATTATGAAAATATCCCAAATTATACAACCAATTTTATTCTAACTGTAATTCATACTTATATATATATTATGAATGATTTAATTTTTTGAATACATAATCTGTAAATGTTTTGATGGGTGCACAAATTATGTGCTCTAATGGGTTGGGTAATATTTTTAGTCTCTTGAGAGGTTATATATGTGATTCAATCGAAGAACTAAGACATTATGATACTTTTTAAACCTCGTGATATTGTCTATAATGTTAGCGGTAACCAATGCTTATTCAATTTTATATTTTCTATGTTTCAATGATCTTATGATTCTATGTTATTTATGGTATTCTTCCAGGATATTACTCAATAGCATTATATTTTATGATATAATTTTATACCGTGGACCTAAACATTATGTTTCTCTACCGGGTTTATTCCATTTTTTTATTTTTTTATCACCCCTTTACATTCGACATTCCACAGGTTGTCCAATATAGATTTGTAAGATAAAGATGAATTAAGAGCTCATTAAGGAGAATAAAATAAATATTTCCTATTTTAGTATCATTTTATTATTCATGCACCACATATTAAAAAGACCATGTGACTCAAGATATATGGGTTTTAATTAATGTATGTTTATATTATAAATCAAATAATAATATGTATAAAAATATTGGGCCACTATATTTGGTACTGGATCAATGTGTAATTTTTTTTTGGATTATAATTAGTTGACATTAGTAAAATACTAGGGACTATGTATATGTAAGGGATATTATACTATTGTTTTGGTGAGTAAGAGATATTGGGGTTTTGTTATCCAAACACCCATGTATGAATAGTATAATTAGAATTGTTGTTGTAAATGAAATTTTTTTGGTTTATTACCCCCCAAGTGTTGGTTCAAAATATCAAACTAATCATTCTGTTGCACAATGAGTTTTCCCTTACCATGAACCTGGTTTGACACTATCGAGGGATATATTTCTATTTGTTCACATTTTCATCATGATAAATTATCTATAATGAGAGAATAAGTAATATGTAAAACATTGATTTTTAATAGTGATATGGGAGAAAACTAATGTGTCTTTGATTGAGAAATATATGGTTGATTAAAAATTTACAAGTATAGACACAACTTTTTTGGTTTTATGTTATGTATGTATTAGATTATAAAAAGTATAATAGGGAAAATTTATGGTAATATAACCATTTTTTACAACATATTTTTGTGAGAAATATATTATTTAAAGAATAACTCTCTTAAATTTTTGATACACAAGTTTATTGTTATTGGAAACCATTATGTCTTATCAGAATAATTAATGTTATTATGGGATATAGTTAAATATATAATAGAATAATATGTTATAAAATAGTTTCATTCATTTAATTTTATTCTTACTAAAGAATATTATGATGAATTTTAATGTTATTTATTTATCAAAGGATCTATATTTATAATAGGGTGTTATTGTTGAGGATTTAGATTATAATTGTATTATTATGTATTAATTTTGGGAATTATAATACCATGTGAAAAAAAATTTATTTGTATTAATGTCTATAGATTTAATGAATAATGATTAATATATTAATGAAATAATGTGACCTGTTAAAATATTCTTTTTGTTCTATAATAATATAAAATTCATCTTGAATCTCATTGTTGGGAGAAAAATATTTGATTGTTTTGGAAATTAATTACGTGATGATATTTTACATATCGACTAAGTATATATTTCTCATGTTCTTAGTATAGATTGATAAATAATCCCTCATGTAAAGGAAATGATTCTACATTTTTTTATACTATTAGATATCATTTTTATGAAATTATTGTATTTTTCATACATCTTAGGTTTATAGATTTTTGGTCATTAAATTTATCATGGTTATTCATTTTGTTATAGCCATTTACCTTTATCTCTACCCCTGAATATTTGACTTTTATTTCTATTATCTATGTACATATTTTCAATTCAAACTAGTTTTATCCAATTTCTAATCCTAATAATGTGATGATAGTGGTATATATTTTTACCACTTTTCAAGAGGACATTTAATTAACCCTTTTATGATGTGTGATTTAAAGAATGTAATTTTAAAATTTCTAGCCTCTGATTATATGTCTAATATTCATATTAAAAGGATTAATTTAATTAATGTGTAGGGGAATATAACACCACAATATTTAAAAAAATAAATCTATTGTCAATAGCATCTATACCATGAAAAACTAGGCCAAAAAAACCGAGAAGTATTTTTATTCAAATAAGAAAAATATGAAATAGGAATTAAATTAGATTCTATAAATATTATTATCTATATTAATAAATATTTATAATTTTCATACATAATAAATATTTTTTGATAATTTTGTTGTATATAATCAAACAATTTTTAGTTAATACATTTTTTTCAAAAAAATATGTTATCTATAAAAATGATTTCATTGAAAAATTATTATAATAAATTTTAGAATCATTTAGTAGTTTTATTTTATAGAATTTACATAATTTTGGAAATTTTCTTATCAATATTAAATTAATGTGAAATTTTTTTATTTAAAAAATTTCCCTGATTTTTCAATGAATACTAAAAATTACGCATTTTTCATATACTATCATGTCTTTCCAAAGAATAATTTAATTTAATGTAATATTATATTATGTATTGGGACATAATGTTTAATATGAACTATTTTATTTATAATAATCTTAATAATTTCAATTTGTCATAAATTTTAATGATTTAGGTACAAGTTAATTCTTATACCTAAAACATGTTTTTATGAAAACTATTTTTATGTGCATAAAATTTATGCACTTAAAAAAAATAATTAAGCTGAAATTAATAATGGTTTAAATAATAATTATGTATATTTAATGTTTAATTACAATAATCTAAATTAATATAATAATTATTTCTAGGCAGACTATTAAATTATGATCATTTATTACATGAAGAATTATTTTTTATGAATAAATTTTCATCTCATTTTATTTGATCAATAATAAAAAAATAATAAAATCTCAATGTTTTTAATAGTTTAAATGGTTTAAATTTTCCTATTCAAGAAGTATTATTTATATAGATTGGAGACATTATTATCAGTCATTATGAATAGTAACATTACTAAATATGTTTTTCCATAGTAAAGGTAAAATGGGTAACTTGAGGAAACCAATAAATGGATATGGAAAAAAAACTAAGGTTTTCCATATTTTTAATTAAATTTTATTTAAAATCTATAAACATCCATAATTTTAATATATGTCCTTTTTTCAATATTTCTATGATTGTGAACTTTATATTACATTATGTATTGTAAATCAAATGAATATACATTTATTTGTTTTACAATCTATAGTATTTTTGGATATGGAGAAGAATGAAAAATTTTACATCCAAAATCATTATATGAAAAATAATTTTTTATCATCCTAATTTATTTCACCCTTTCAGAAATTAAATAATTACCTTAAAATTTTACACAATGTCGATGTAGTAATTATTAAAATAAAACACAAATAAAATTGATCAAATAATAAATTTTAAATGTAATATAATTTTAATGAGTCTTGGGTTGAAAAATTATTTTAGTTAAATTTAATATGATTGGGATGTTTTAAATTTGTAAAAATTAATTCCATCTTCTTCATTATTCATTAATATCAAATTAAATTAATAAGGTAAAAATTATCATTAATGACATTTTAATGTAAATAATAATTTATTAAATGATTAAAAATTCCTAAAAAATATACATTTTTCGATATGTTTTTGTTATTAATAATAAAATATATACTATTATATAGTTATTTTTCTTTTTTACATTAATATTAACTCTACTGACCCCTAAAAAGTGTGAACATCACTACCATTGTAATGGTTAAAACATGGTTTTATCATTTCAAGATATTATGATAAAATTAATTTTTCATAGAGATGTGATTTATAATTTATAAATTTTCTTCAATATTTATAGTCAATGGTTCCAAATTACATAATAATAATGAATTTATTTTATTGTGAAAGGATTAATTACAAAGGATAAAACTAGTTAACTTAGTAAAAACTAAAATAGTAAAATATATCAACCTAAGACGTAAAGGGAATTTCATATTAAAAAATATTTAATTATTCTGTTGATAGAGTAAATTAACTTTATCTTCCTTCCCCACTATTTATTTAAAAATTTTAGTCACATGGTTTTAGAGTGACTTCCCATTATTGAATAGTTTTTGATATTTACAAAAAAAATCGTTTCATCTCACTTATTAATGGGAACCATCTATATTCTATTTTTCAAATATCATAATGCGTGTGGTTTTTCCAATAAATACTTATGTCCATTTATTAATTCCCATAACACTTCATGAAGCCCTATTATTGAATGGAAAAAAATCTAAGGAAGAATTTTTTTAAATCCAGAAGTTGATGTTTGAAGCATATTTATCATTCTTAATCAAGTGTTTTATTATTTATTCTCCCAAATATACACGATTTTTTTAATCCATGATTTAAGGAAAAAATATAATTTCCCATATAATGAGATGCTATTATGTAAATTTAATATCCTATATCCATATAATCTTCCATTAAATGATAAAATTAGTTATTATTCTTGTTTACAATGGATTATCGACCCGTGAACAGATGTAATTAGTTTTCAATAACTAACTCTTACATCTGGATATAATGATAGATTCAATATAAATATATATATAATTAATGAAATATTTATCATTAAAAAATATAATATTTAATTTATTTTCATTCCCTTTCAATCTTAGAGAAGTTATAACATCATTAGTTTGTATTTGATGACTACCACTTTCAGGAAGAGATGTGATTCTTGATTCTTCACCACATAAAATTGATTATATATATCAGTATATTGAAAGAAATAATAATCTATTTATGTAATTTTTATCGTTATAGAAATATAAAATAATACCTACCTTCTTTATACAAATCCCTTGGAATATTATAAACGTCACTCATATGTATATATGGGCTACTCTATCCATCATGAAAACATATTTCATTATTTATAACCATACTTTAGGATTTTTATAAAATAATAATTTTCCTATTAATATTATAAAAATTTCATTATTATTATATTGGATACGGTGGAATAATAACCCCTATTACCATAATCAACCTACCAGCATCGTTTTGTGCCTTTCAGCAGAATATCACCAAAACATCATACATGAACTTATTTAATTAGCTAAAAAAATATATCTTGTTAATAAAATAAATTAAAGGGATGGAAAATGTAATAAATGTAATAATGAAAGTAAATAACTAACATGACTATTTATTGATGAATATAATGTGTGTGTGTGGTGAGTTGAGCTCGAGTGAAGTGATTTCATCTGAATTTTACTTCATTAAGGCATATTTTAATTTTTCACACCTAATTTTTTTATATTTTGTATATAATACCCCTTTTACATATTATATCATGGATCCTTCATTATTCAATATATTTTATGTTACTATTAATTTTAATTCATCCAAGAGTAATTGATTTGATAATTAGGAAATCGTTAAAGGTTTTACGTTTCAACAGTCATTAAATTAATTTTTCTTTATGTTTAATTTTTCTATAGGTGATATAATTTACGATAATTTTCTTACACATATAAAATATAATATCTTCTTTTAATGAATGTGGTATACATTTTTGGTTTATATTTCCTCCCTTATTGAATAATTAAGAATCAAGAATGTTGTTTGTAAGTAATACCAGTACTATATCTTCTTTTGGATCTCAATTATTTTTCATCCATATCTTTATTTTCATTAAAATATTTTTCATAATATTTTAAATATAAGACTACTATTTAATAATGAATTTTTCTAAATTTGTTTCTTTTTTTAGAAAGTTTTTAAAAAACAATAATTTTTTCATTTTCCAATGGAATGACTTTTTTATCTAATACAATGTGAACATAATTTCTTGTCATGATGAACACATAATTCTTCAATGACTCCTTTAAATATTCAAATAATTATTTTAGAAAAAAATATTTTCTTTAATATTTTGAAAAATTATATTATGTAAAGAAGTTTTTTCTATGTGAAAAAAGGAATTTTCCCCTACAAATATTCCATGTGATCATTTAAAGAGGATTTCCTCATCAAAGTTATTTTTAATGTTATAGAATTCTTGAAAATTCTAACTATATGTCTCTTACACATATAAATAGATCATTATCATTTCTATTTTTAGGGTAATCCATAAATTATGTTCCTTCATCTAAATCATTCTTTATAAAATATCCTTTGATTATGTCATAATGTATCATTATACATCCCATTTCATTCCATAGGAATTTCATTAGACTGTAACTTATAATTCATTTCCTTTTTGTTAACACATTATAATTTTAGTGTTTTGATTGATGTGACCATATATTCATCCAATCCACTGGGTAATGTTTTCAGTCTCATTACACATTATGAACTATAATAGGGAGTAAATCTAATCCATTTTATGCCTTTTCCCACAAAGTCATATTTTATATGAGGATAAACATAACTCATATTTCTGTTGTGTTATGTGATTTTAGGACATTTCATTTATTGATATGACATTTTTATACCCTTTTTAATATGTTATTATTCCCTGATACTACTCATGAGTCTTCAATTTTATGATAGCATGTTATAACTTTTCATAACTGGTTATGTTTTCTTATCTTGTTCAACATGTCATGATATTTTTTTGTTCACCCATTATTATATGTGTTCCCATGGTTATCCAAGGATGTTTTAAGAGAATTATGAGATTTTGGATATGAAAACGGGGAATAAAAAATGATGTTATGTTTTTGTTTCCTTTTATGTGTTTTGAACTTATTCATCCACGTAAAATCAACCTCATGATTTTTTGGTTATAATTAATGGATATTTGTAATACAAATAATGAAATAATATATGAAAATTTTGAATGTAGTTATATGAACAAGATATGTAGTGACAATAAGACCCTATATAATGGGCCAAGGTATAATGACGATAAATTCCATCTCATTACAAATTAGACGTTCTTATGTAGGGATTTTTTCACCCAAGAACTAAATATGGATTAATTTATTATATTGGAGGATATATAGTGACACTAAAACACTATAACCCTAGAATTCGCCACAATTGTATGGTAAATATAACTTCCCCACCCCTCGTGTATGAGTTTTATTTTTGTGAGGGACTTTTTATAAGAATAATATAAAGCTTGATTATTATCCATCATGATACATATAGATGCATGTGAATATTATCCTCAACATAGAGTCATGTATTCTACTATGGAAACCTTCCCATGTTCATAGTTTCAATTGAATTATTTTAATATATTTTAGTCCCAAGAATATAATGATACCCCCACCAACAAAATAATATACCAATATGAGTGTCATTCACCTTTATAGAATCCCTAATATTTAAACATCAATCCATTGGAAGGTTGTGGGTTATATTCATTTGAAGAAGAAAATTCCCCAAAAATTTTATATTAGGTATATATGTGCATTGTAATTGGACATATGATCACTCATCTATGGAATAATCCTCAAAATAGATTTATCATTCACCTATATATGACATATATCCATGTAGGGGACCCTAATAATTTCTTGAACAATGTAAATATTGTGTATGATATTGTTTTTTAGTGAGTTAAAAATTAAAATGGTTTTGAACATTCAGTTTGGTGGGTGGACCAAATTCAAATTTCTTCATTGATGTTTAATTAATATTGTTATAGAATTATAGAGTGTTGTTTTCTAGATTAATTTAAGTATTGTAGTTTTCAATGATATTTTGTTTAGTAATAAGTTCATCAAACTATTTATTTATTTATTGATGAATTCGAAACCGGGGTGCATGGGTTGCAAAAAAATAATGATAACTGTGATCCCAAAACCATGTGGCCATATAATAGAGCCTGATGGTTTTCCTGACAAAGCAACCCGAGATGAATTACTGTATGTGACCACTACATTAAATATTTAGAGATAAATAGTTGGTTATAATGTGGTTTTTCTAACCATTTACCAAGCCATATGAGGTGGTGGGATTTTGGTTCATGGGAGAACATAGTTAATTCACTAAAAGCCAAACCATGTGGCCTAACCATGTGCCCCTTTAAAAAGGGTAATGTATGATTTTTAACATAATTTTTATTAAACATTCAACAAAATTTATCACAATCCTCTCATATATTAGTCCACATTGGGTGATATCTCCACATCCCTCAACTTGGATTCATTTGATCTTCTCTATACTATGTTAGATTGAAGCATCAGTCATCATGTTGGATCCCCTTATAATTTTTTCGATTCATCATCTTCTCTCAATTAAACTCAATCCAAAAGATATAATCAAATAATTAAAACTTCCTTAATCATTATGTAGTCTATTCCAAAATATATATTAAGTTATATCTCTATTTTGTGATGTGGGATAAATAAGTGTTAGTGGGGTGGTCAGGTTGAGACAATTTTTTTATTTCATTAATTTTATATTATTTTTGGGGAAATTCCTAAGGGTTGTCTCTTATGTGTTACGGTGAGGTTGATCATATTGTTTCATCGAAGGAGTGAAATATAGAATTTTGTTGGTTTGGTTGGATATTGTATGTTGTGTAATTTAACTTATTTGATTCGATGTATTTGTGGATTCAATGAGAATGTGTTCGTCAAGGGCCATGAGATATTAGGACATGTCAGTCACCATAGATGAGGGTATGTTTCTTATTAGGATTGGGTGATTGATGATATCCAATTACCTAGTTGGTAGACTTCAATTGTAGGTGGAGATAGAGTTTCTACAAAGGTTATGATTAGGTTTCTAGTGATTACCTCTCACCAAGGATAAATGATAGTTCAATTGGAGTTGTTTACACATATGATCTAGAACAAATGACGTGGGTTTGACTACTCGATGTTGATGGAATCCTCGGTAGTGTTAGCGTGATTTGGGATGGTTATCAATATTAGAATAGAGGAGGCCCTCATTATAAATAGCCACATGTTATGGTGCATGAGACAATTAGATGGATATTTAGGATCACCGATATATTGGGGAACTTGGGTCAGGTGTATGGAATGATAGATATCAATGTACCTTGGCATTTCAGCCTTCCATGATAGTAGTGATTTAATAAAAGGATGTCTAATGAAAATTTTCAATATTTATGGTCTCTACAAGGGGACATCATCTTTAATCAATATGTTGTATATGGGGTAAGTGTTGACCCATGATTATATATTGTATGGAAATATATTGGAGGATTGAGGGTTCTCCCAATATGATAAATATTGGATTATTCATTCCACTTATATATTGTCCAAGGTTGGAAAATGTTCCCTTCATGACATTGATCACAAGTGAAGTGGTTTATATGATGATTTATTAGTTTTTTCTAATATAAATTATTCATACACTATTATATGTATATAGATGGGACAATAAAATAATATTAGTTTCTTACTTTGTTCATATTGACACCCTACTTGGGACCCTCAAAAACTATGAATCCAATATGCATTTTAGTGCAAGAATGTGATAAGGTTCGTTATTTAGACCATATCAAGAGGGGTAGTGTAGTGGGAATTCGAAATGATAATACCGTTTTTGGAATATATCCTAGTGGCTCCACTAAATTGAGGTGGAGATATTTTGGGATTTACTAATATACTTATATGATTATCCTAAGATAAATAAATCATTCTATGTATAACTATCGTGGCATAAAAAATTATATGATATATTAATTATTGTACATTAGGGATTTTAGTTTTGATGCTTTCTATTGATTCATTTGGGTTTAATTATGTTATTTAATATTATAATTATAATTAATCATTTTTATTATTTTCAGCAAAGGTAATAGTTTCTCCACTATTATGCAATATAAAATAGTTTCAATTTGGTAGACATTGGAAAATGGGGAGGTCCACTTAATGCCTTATAGCTCACTAACCCGGAATAATATTTAAGTGTATCTGAGGACATTGCATGAAAACTTGACTCTAGAGAGTATATGATACATAGTGATGTCCAAATTCCATATTCCATGAATTTATATTATTCCTAATAAATATAATACTTAATTTCATTTCCAATGAATATTGATTGAAGGAACATGAACACTTTAAACATGTGTCATCATTATAGGATAAATTATGTTGATGCCACATTGAACATGATGTATTATCCCACTTAACATAATTAAATGGACATGTCCCAAGGTTAATACCATTATCATCACATAGAATCATGAGATAGATCAGTGTAGGGGATACACATATTCATGAGGAAGGATAGAATTGATTCTCATCTGTAATAACCCCGGCCTTAGAAGCCCATTGTCAGTGCCTAACTTTATTACATTGGTATATATACAAAGGGATGCATCCTAAAGTCCTGATTGTTTTTTATGTTTTGGGGAAACAGATATATAAAAGATACACATTTTATATTTACAATTTAAAATAAAACATCATACAAAGCAACATAAAATAAACTATATCCATAAAAACTCATTCAATGATATATTCATAATACTCTAGGGAAAATAAAATACAACAAGGGTGATATAAAATTCTGAATAAGGGTAATGAATAGTGGATGATTTTAAGAAATAATAATGAATAATAAATATGTAATGGTATGAAACTAAATACATATTCAATTTAAATAACATTAATATATAAATAGATAATACATAATGAATATGGAAGGTAAATAACTTAATACCCATAAAATATAATCTGTAGACTGAAAATGAAATGAAATGAGAGAAAATATTATTATAGAAGTATCATGTATATTTATAACTAAATTTTCAAAGAAGGAAATGTTTAATTCTTATATTTCATGTCTAGGGATGATTATATTTATATAGTCAT
The DNA here is from genome assembly GCA_963277665.1 of Viscum album. NCBI lineage: Eukaryota > Viridiplantae > Streptophyta > Magnoliopsida > Santalales > Viscaceae > Viscum > Viscum album. The sequence continues at coordinate 1,700,040,593 of OY728142.1, forward strand.
AAGAAAATTTAATTTATAGGTAAAAATTTGTTTAGATTGGTTTACTGAATTGTCTTATAATACCTACTGATGCATCTTGGTGATGTATTATACCATGAAATTTCAGTTAATGAATATTCAAATAATTTTCTGTCAATATAATAATTAATTTATTTTCATAAATTATATTCTTTATCATGAAATGTATGTATCGATTAAATGATACACAATTATCAATATTTCTGAAATTAATTAAATAACATTCAAAGTAAGAAACATATGCAAAAATGGTATATGGTTTAAGAAATTATTAAATAAATCATGAAATCATCATGGATATTATAGAAAAATTTAATTTCTAATTAAAAATTATTATCATAATGAAATTTTATCAAATGAATAATAACAATCATAAAAAAAGTTATCTTGTTCAATTAGTTTTTCAACTTGGTAATTTTAAATTCAAAACCCCATGAATGAAATAATTCAAATTATAAATAAAAATAAAAATAATTATGATTGAATTATAATATTAAATGTAAATTTGGATACATATACACAACATAAGAAGTGAGTTTATACATGATAACAAATAAGTCTCAATGGAATGTCTTTGACTTGAAATCCATTACCTCACACTTCCTTTTGATTGAATATGACATAAAATCTTATATTTTTGTTTTAAATATGTTATTAGATTATAAGGTAAAGTTTATAATATTTATAATATCTTATATGATCCATATATAACATTTTATCACCTATTTGATAACAATATTCCATTATATTCATTACTCCGGTTTTACTTTTATTTATTTTCTCATGCCTGTTTCATCATGAAAGAACCATATTATAAATATATATCATCTCATTATTGATAGAAACGGCGTAATTATCATATTTATACATAAGATATACTTTTGAAACCATTAATGAATTATTTTTATGAATAATTATGTACATTAAGATCATGGAGATTGTAGGTAGTACATAGGCATGAGAAACATTATTGTTTTCCAATAATCATTATGGAATGAAGGTAAGTAATATATTATCCTTCTATAATTATAATTATATAATATGTATATAATTATATAATTATATAATTAGATATATCTCATCCATGTGGCATGTTGGTGAAAATTAGTCAAATCACTTCGGGAAGATGGACTCCTACACGTAAATGAATTGTGTTATCATCCTTATCTGAGTGAAAATATTAGAAATAAAATGATAAATAAATCATTAATATTATTATTGTATAATTTTTATAACATATAAAAATTAAAACATAAACTTATTACATTCCATGTAATGTGTTAGTGAATCATGAATCATATCACTTCGTGAAGTCGTAATTCATCGTACACACGAGTGAAATTATTGCATCCCCCATGGAATGGAATGAAAATAAGATATATATATATATATATATTATAAATGTATAGTTTTATATATTTATAAAATATAATATGTATACTTTACATTAATCATCATAAACCAATATTGAATGGTTGAAATGGAATAACGAATGACGTCGATTCGTGAGGCAGTTGTCCACCGTACACATGAACAATTCTTCCACAAACCTTTTGGTATAAGTGGTGATGGTTGAAGGACTTTAAAATATTATAAATATATCCCAATATATATATTATTATATATATATTATATCACCTTGTCTTAATAAAAATTGAAGGAGTCAAATAAATAAATAAAATGAAGGTGCTCGTTGAAAAACATTACCCCTTCTTCAGATATCATCCATATGTTTTCAGTAAATCATTTATTGATTGGATTTTTACTTAAAATAGTAAATCATATATTAGGGAATTAAATATTGTAATTTATTTTTTAGGTACTTTCTGAATCAAATAGGTTTTAAGGTATGAATAAAAGAGGAGAGTGAGGGTCTTTTATAGGTGGGAGAGAGAGCACACTTGGTAATTTTGAAAGAAATTGAGTGAGCCTACATTTTTCAAATGTAACAAGGTAATAAGGGTTAAATTACATAACCATATATGTGGAAAGGTTGAATATTTGAAGAAATTTTTTTAGAAAAACTTATAGTTCAATTTTACACTTATCTTTTGGTTTAACCCCAATTAAACTGATTTTTACCAAAACTGCTGTAATTATTTTGTATTGCACTCATTATTAATTTTGGTAAAAAATTAAGTCAATAATATTAGAAATTAGAAATTATTCTGATTAAAAATATTAAAATCATTTTAAAAAATTAAATTCATATAAGTTGTGAAATTAAATTCAATGTTTTTCCCAGAGATGCTATGCAAAAACAAGTTTTTAAATAGAAAAAATCCAAATATAGATAAAGTTATTGTATCAAAAATAAATATGAAAATTAATAAAATAACATAATTTTGGTTAATTTTTATAAAATTATATTAATATTACATTGAATCCAATTAAAAATATAATTTTTCATTATATATATTTTAAATAAAAAGTAAATTCTCAGTTAATATCAAGTATTTTTCAGTATTCAATAAAAAATTTAAATTTTCAGAAAATTGAATAATTATACCGTAAGAAGTATTTGAAATGAATATTAAAAAATTTATGTATATTTTTAAAGTAATTTTAATATTTTTTAAAATTATTTTTAAATTAAGCACGCAAATCGTGACAAACCCGTCCGTTAGAAAAATAAAATTTTCATAAAATAATTATTTTACTTATAATGGATTCTAATTTGGATCTGAATACATTGGTAACCATATTTTCCACAATTTATTTTGTACTATTCATACCAGCCATTATAGTTTTATTGGTTTTAAATATTATATTAAATAATAATTTTCTAATAATATTTAATGTGTCATTTAAAATTGGTGTTGTGTGTAATGGAAGATAAACTCTTCATTGGGTGTAATGAAATATATTTAAGAGATTTAATTCATTGAAAATAAGTAAATCATAATTTCATGTGGTGTTATATTTTATTTTGACATTGATGTTGTGTGTCAAGTACTATATTGAATACATTTTTCTTATTTTGTAAATTTGTGGTGGGTTATTTTCCATTCCCTAAATAGATTGTTTCTTTATTATTTAAACAATATTAGGCTACTAAATGGTTAGATATTTGAAAATAAAATTCTTTATATTCCACATCATGATATGTGTAAAAAAATTATTATTGATAATGATAAAAGGATGATTATAATTCCTCTGCATTGACATATATTGGGTTTCCAAAATTGGAGAACGTTGGTGGGAAGTGAAAACATAGATATTTAAGAGAAAACTAACACCCAATTTTTTATACAGAGTGATAGAGAACCTTGTTGACAATGAATTGGGTGATATAAAAAAGTTTAAAGACTAAAAATCTATAAACCAATGTGGCATGAAAAAGGTCATTGATATCATAATAAATTTTTATAAGTGGATAATGTTATATTTCCCCATCACAATCATAATGATATAGAATTCAATTTTTATCTTGAATATGAACATATGAATATGTACTTACATGATATATATCTATTTAATAAGAAAATATTTAATATTTTCATTGTGCTTCGATCAAGTTACAATTTATTTTTTATTTTAAAAATAAATCTACAAGAATGAAATTTTTATTCTTGGAGCACTAACATATGATTTTAATAGACTGTATGTTCTATAATATAATGATATGAATTCCTTTAATATTTTTTTTATGTTATTAAAAAATGGTGATTACATGATATAAAACATGAATTAATTTTCATATGGTACAATAATACATTAATATGTAAATCCTCAACCAAATTTAAATATAAACTATTCAATAAATGGATAACAATTTTACCCTTCCAAATAATCAATATGAAAATATTCAGATTGAAGGTTACTAAATTTAAAATACGATCATTTCAATAAAATCCCATGAATAATGATTTATATCTTAATCATCATATACCAAACATGTCAATAACTTCAACATGTGTTCTTTAGTGAAATGGTCCTATCACGAATCTCTGTAAAGCATTATTGAAATCATTCGTGCATCCTTATTTATTATATAAAAAATAATGTTTGATATATTTATGAAATCAAAAAACTAGGTTGAATTTATTAATCATACCAAAAACTAATTTATCAACAAATCATTATTCGCATCCAAGGTAGTCAGTACTATCCATTTTAATTTATCCATATAAACAATAAATTAATTCCTCCCTCATTATCTCAACATGAATAATATATTTAGGGTATTATTTTAATCAATAACATTCTTCCCAAGATGATAAAATAACAAATGATTAATTTTTTTCACTAAAACCATTCAATATAATCTATCAATTTCCTAAATAAAAGGTACTAAAATAAAGTCTATATATATTTCAAAATTCGGATAACCAAAAATAATTGATAAAATACTAAAATGACATAATTATTGAATCATAACACAAGCAAATTAATCATTACCATTCATATATGGTAAAATTATATGAATAGACATGATATTGTATCATAATTTGAGGTATGTTTCTATGATGATATAGAGATTAATTTTCATTGTTCCCCATCACTATATAGTTGAAGCATAGTACATTGAAAAATATTTTAATACACATTCAACCACATGAACAATGCCCCTCCTCTCTACACATTTAGAAAATTAATATTCCATTTAATTACATACTAGGGTGTTTTATTATATAATAATCAAATTTGGTAAAATCACCATTTCCCTTTATACATTTATCAACCACTTTTTTATCCATCATTTCCCTTCCTGTAATCCTCTTCAATGAAATAATACATTGATACTTTTTTATTATAATATATCTCACATGATTCTATGTCTTCATATGATGAGAAAGTTTTGGAGACTAGATCCCTTTGAAATATTATTTTAAACCCATCAATGAAATGATCATTAATATTATTTAGATTAAATGAATTGATGTGGATCCCATACATTCTTCTAGATAACATTTTGAAATTATGGAATGAACTAGATTAGATCATATCATTAGGAATCAAAATTAACAGTAACCAAAATAAGGATATATTTAAGCTAAATTGAAAAAATAATAATAATCCTATACTCATAAAGACAAATTCTTTGGGGATATATCTATTTAAAATCCATAATAATGGTTTATAAATAAAATTTTAATTATAATATGTATATCCCAAGTGAGTTTCAAACTCGATGCACAATAATTCCTATTTTCATTCAATATTTGATGTCCCAGTCAAGAAAAATTCACCATTTTTCATAGTTATGACCCCTTGGTACATCTATTCCAAATCCATATCCACTTGTAGTATCAAGCCATTTATGTATATCAAAGAAAAACTATATAATCTATACCTTACAAAAATCATTGGATGTTCTTTGATAATTACCCACAAATTCTATAATTGGGATTTGTTCCCGAATCTATGTTTTCGATAATCTAGTTCCCATGTTTTTTTACTAAACACACTCTGCTACAAACTCTATGGAACTCAACCCTAGTAGCCTGGAGACGATGTCTTACTTATTACATTAACATAGATAGAATGGGATGAATCCAAATGGGTCAATCATTTTAGTAGTTGGAAAATCATAAATAGACGTGTTACCCATTTGAAATTGGGGAATGAAAATAAAACATGACACATAAAAATAGAAAACGAATTGGATACTTGAAAACTCATTCAAATATCACTTGTACATAATATGGGGAAAGTAAATTAAATATGAGTCATCACAAATTTTAGTAAGGTGTAAGTAAAATAATCATTCATGAAACATTAAATTATAATTAATATGGTATGGTATGTAACATAAACCCCATTCAATTTACGTTGCTTTATTATATGAAAAGATAAAGAATAATCAACAGAAAATGGACTAAAATAAAAACATCCTACCATTTTATTAAAAAATTAAATTTAAATTAATACATAGAAATCATCATTTAGAAAATATAATGTATAAATATAACTAATTTATGAATTAATTAAATTCTTTTAAATTGTGCTGCTTGTACTAGGAATATGATACCTCTACTATCATGACCTTTTATAAGAAAGTTTAAAGTACATGTAGAAACCCATTTAATTTGGACATCTATTCTATCTCTTTAGAAATTTTGAATCATTAATGGGATATATTATATCCAGACCCAATCATTATTACAAGTAAAAATATTACAAAATATATTGAATTAATTATTTGAGTTGATGAAAAGTGTTCCATATCATCAAATATTCATATTAAGTAAAAGATTCAAATTTATCAATATTTTCCAAGCTAATCAAATACTATTCAATGTAAACAACATATTAAAAAATGTTAAAATATTTAGAAAATAATCATATCCTTTATAAAATTATTTGGATATTTAAGATAAATTAAATGTCCAATGAAAAAACGATTACCTGAATAAAATTATTTAAAGTGAATGTGAACAATCAAAAAAGAAATTTAGATTGTTTTATAACATTTTCCACGTGGTAATTTTCAATAAAAAATTGATTATGTCACGACCCGCCCTCGGGGTCCGTGCCGTGACTACCCCAAGCCCGCCTTCCATAGGCCAGGGGCTGGCGACTAGCACCAAGGCGTAAATCCCGGTAAAAAGGGAAGGCATTGCCTTTGAAATGTAAACAAACACCACAGAGTAAGCAAGCGGAAAGTAAACACTAAACAAAAGCAGAGTACAACTGAAAGTGTAGAAAAGTAAATGGACCAGTATACAAACCCAAACTGAAAGTAAAGTACAAATCGAAAGGGAAAACAGCAACTAGAAAGTAAAAGCCGCTACACCGAGCTGTCCACTGGAAATCCCACCTGAACGGTGGGTACAGATAGCTCCTCTGCTCCACGGGTCCTGTCGTCCGCTCCGTGCACATCCCGCCCAGTGGTCCACCTCCGGGTACCGTCCCGCTCTGCTAGCCTCAGCTAAGGTCAACGCTGTCCGTCGTCTGTAACCAACACAACGTAGTGCGGGCAAAGCCCGTGCAGGGGTGAGTATAAGCTACTCAGTAGGGACCCCGAGACCCCTGAAGGTCTCTCAAATCCACGAAGGATAATCCACGAAGAAAGGTACAATCACGAAGTAACAACCGACACTGCTTAGGTATATGCCCATACATATACCTAAGTCATCAATTTCAAATACGCTCCAACCTCCGAGCCTAAGTACAACTCAGTCCACACAGGAAAGTAAACGTATTCCACACAGGAAAGAAAAACGTAATCCACACAGGATTGCACAACACAATCCATACAGGAAAGCAACAGAATTCAGCTCACACAGGAATACTTCTTCAAGGACGATAAATATGATCTCTGATCCATCTAAGTCGTCGGACCCACGAAGGATCGATAGGTAACTAACCCCCGCAAAGACCCACACAGGATCGGGCCCACACAGGACCTGTAGGCGCTAGTTCACACAGGACCACTGAGCGCAAGGACCCACACAGGATCGGACCCACACAGGATCGGGCCCACACAGGACCTGTAGCACTGATCCACGTAGGATCGCTGAGTGCTGTAGTCGTCGTCGTCGAATCCACACAGGATCTCTGTACGGTCGTCGTCGCAGTCACAGTAGCAGTAGTAGCAATAGTAGCAGTAGTAGCAGTCACAGTCAGTCGCAGCCAGCACTAGGGTTCCCGCACACAGCAAGCTCGTTCAGAGGGTCCGCTCCACGAGCCGAGAGGCTGATACATCAACTGTCACAATGACCAGAGTTGATGTATCCAAAAGTTCCGTATCGACAACAGGAACTCAACGCAACAGACGGCGCGTCGATCGGACGCCCGGTCTAAGAGTTATTGGCATTTTCGCCCCCGGGGCCCGGTTGGTTTTTAAGGCAAAACCAACCCGACCGTACTCCACCTGCATCCAAACCTCGGGTGGAGTATGCCAAAAGATCCGTCTCACTATGAGGAACACAACAAAGCTGACGGTACGTCAATCGGACGTCCGTAGCTCAAGATATAAGTGTTTCCACTCCGAAGGCCCGGTTGGTTTCGTGAACGAACCAACCCGGCCGAACTCAAAGTAATCCGAAACCTTGAGTGCGATATACCGAAACGACCATCTCGATCCAAGGATCGTGTTGCCGTAGATGGTTCGTCAATCGGAGGTACATGGCTCATGTTATGGCCAAAAGACCGAAACTGATTCGAAACGGGGGGGTCCAGGTCCGGGCCGACCCGGGTCCGACCCGGCCTGGTCGGCCGGCCGTCCGGCGGCGCGGCGGCGCGGTGGCGCGGCGGCCTGGCGCCGCACGGAGGCGACAAGCGGGGGGAATCAATCCCCCGCTGATTGAAGAGGTGGCGCGGCTTTTTAGCCGTACCTGTTTGCAAACCGCCCCCCCAACGTGGGGGGCTTGATTGGCAGGAAACGGGGGGGCCTCCTGCCCCCCACAAGGAAACCGCCCCCCCTTATAAAGAGGGGGGTTTTGTGAGCTGGCCGGGGGATTAAATTCCCCCGGTTTATTGCCATCCGGCCGGCCAGCTGGCTGGCCGGTTTTCTCCAACGGGACCGGAAAATCCGGTCCCCTCTTCGGCTTCCGTCACCGGCGGCCCGGCCGCCGGTCTTCTCTTCCCGCCGCGACCCGGAACCGGCTGCGGTGTTTGTCGTCCGGCGCGGTGCGACGACACCGCGCCCCTCCAACGCGCCTTCGTTTCCCCTTGACGTGGCGTGACAGCGTCCCGTTCTTGATGATTCTTCCACGGCGCGGCGCGACGGCGCCGCGCAACATAAACGCACGATTAACCGCGTGGTGCGACGGCACCACGCCACCTTGTTTCCACCCGCAAAGCAATTCAACAAGAACGATGGAGGGGGTTCGGCCGTGTTCATGCGGTCCGGCCCCCTCACGTTAAAACACAATTTAAATATTCAATCCTCACGTTAGTCATGCGAACCACGAGCAAGAATAAAATAATTAAACAATGATCAACAACCCCTACCTTGGTATAAGGTTCGAAGATTTGTCAACGTTCCGCGGAAGACGACGTCGCGGAGGTCGGGCGTCACGGTAGCCGTTCGTCAAATCCGATGAAGAAGAGGTGCGTCCGAATAAGTACATCGTTGGCGAATCTTCGTATGCCGACGAAGAAGGTCCGATGATCGAAAACGACTCGCGGAATTCGCGCGTCGCGGAAGAAGAACGTCGATGTCGCGATTATGTTTTCACGGAAGACGGTTCCCGAGAACGTGGAGTTCTTCGTAGAAGTTCGAAGGTTCTTCGTGTTCTTCGTCGGAGTTGAAGAAGAAGAAGAATAAGGAGAAGCTCCAAAATTCCTCTCAAGGTGGTAAAAGAATTATCCTAGAATAAAATAAGCTTTAAGCTTATATTATGTCACAACTTTCCCACATGAAATTCAAAGGTTTGAATTTGAACAACTCACCTCAATTAATACTTTAGGTTGTCAAACATTAATTAAGAGGAGAGTTAAAGGGAGGTGGAAGGTTGGGTTTCGTGTGAGCCCCACCTCACTTAATGCTCCCAAGGGAGGTTAAGTGGATGTGGGTCCCACTCCCAACTTTCTTTGGAAGAACTTATAAAAAAAACTTCAAGTTAAAATAAAATTTTGTATTTCACAAATTTTATTTAACTTAAACCAAACACCCAAAAACTAAAATACAACTCGCAACAAACGCAACTTCCGAAGAGGTCTCCTTAAGCGAATATCGGCGCTGCGAGTTCATCGGTGCCCTCAGATTTCAATTCCGAGCACCGGATCAAAAGTTAGGAATTCCCGCTCGTTCGTTCACTGAACGTACCCGAGCCAAACTTCGGAAATTGATTCCGGGCACTCCGGGCCTCGGAATCAGGTGCCGTCAGAAACCGCACTCTTGTAAAATTCCAAAGAAAATTAAGAAAAAATTTCACTTGAATTTTTCGGGTCTTTACATTACTCCCACCTCAGGGCTTTACGTCCCCGTAAAGATACATCAAAAACTAGGGAAACAAATGAGGGTACTGAGCACGCATCTGAGCCTCCCGCTCCCATGTGCTCTCCTGGAGATTCTCGTGCTACCATCTGATGCGAACAAGAGGAATAGATCGCCCACGCAGGACCCGCTCATGTCGATCCTCTATCTCCACCGGGACCTCCATAAAATTCACCCCATCGTCAACGTCAAGCTCCCCATGGTCAATGATGTGTGTCGGGTCGTGCACGTATCTTCTCAGCTGAGATACGTGGAAGACGTCGTGCACCCAGTGCAACTGAGGTGGAAGAGCCAGGCGATAAGCCACCTCGCCAACCCTGCTGAGGACCTGGAAGGGTCCGATGAAGCGCGGAGATAATTTGCTGCCTCGGCCAAATCTCCGAATACCACGTCGAGGTGAGACCCGCAAGAAGACGTGGTCACCATCCTCGAACTCTAGTGGCCTCCACCTCCTGTCAGCATATGACTTCTGCCGGCTCTGAGCTGTCCTCATCCGCTCCTGGATGACCTGGACCTTCTCTGTCGTGGCCTGGACCATCTCCGGTCCCACAAGTGCCGACTCCCCAGGGTCTGTCCAGCACAAAGGAGATCTACAAGGTCGGTCGTACAACGCCTCGTACGGTGCCATTCCGATTGTGGAGTGGTAGCTGTTGTTGTAGGTAAACTCCACCAAGGGTAGGTGGTCCTCCCAGCTACGACCAAAGTCGATAACACATGCGCGGAGCATGTCCTCGAGAGTCTGAATGGTCCTCTCCATCTGACCATCCGTCTAAGGGTGAAACGTTGTGCTCAGACGTAGCTGCGTCCCGAACGCCTCATGTAACCCCTTCCAAATCCGGGAAGTAAAGTGGGCATCTCGATCGAATACGATAGATGATGGAACACCATGGAGCCGCACAATCTCCTGAACGTAGAGACGTCCCAAGCTCTCCACTGAGCCCTGCTCTCTGATGGGTAAGAAGTGTGCCGAATTCATGAGTCGGTCAACAATCACCCAGATGGAGTCGTGACCTCTGGAAGTGCGTGGAATTCCAGTCACGAAGTCCATCGATATGCCGTCCCACTTCCACTCCGGAACCTCCAAGGGCTGTACCAAGCCTGCTGGTACCTGATGCTCTGCCTTCACCTGCTGGCAGGTAAGGCATCGAGAAACGAACTCTGCTACTGCCTTCTTCATGCCCGGCCACCAGTTCTGTCGTCTGAGGTCCTGGTACATCTTTGCCACTCCAGGATGTACCGCTAAAGGAGAAGGGTGAAACTCTCTCAGCACTTCTTCTCGCAAAGCGACTGGTACCATGGTACGTCCTCTGAAATGGATGTCGTACTCTGCTCCAAGGGAGAAACCATCAGGTGCCTGTCCCAAGGATATCTGTGCACGCCGTGTCTCACAGTCAGTGTCCTCATGCTGAGCCTCCCTGACCCACTGCAGTAGTGGAGGAGTGACTATGAGAGACTGAAGGAAGGCTGCTCCATCTCTATCCACGAAGGATATCTGCAAAGAGGCTAGCTTCTCCGTCGCCTCCTCAAGTAACTGAATGCCCGTCCTCCTGCTGAGGGCATCGGCTACTACGTTCCCCTTCCCAGGAGTATAGACTATCTCAAAGTCATAGTCCTGGAGGAACTCGAGCCATCGCCGCTGTCTCAGGTTCAGGTCCTTCTGCGAGAAGATATACCTGAGACTCTGATGATCTAAAAAGAATGTAAAGCGCCCGCCCATCAGATAGTGTCGCCATGTCTTCAGAGCGAAGACCACTGCTGCTAACTCCAGGTCATGGGTAGCGTAGTTCTGCTCATGCGGCCTCAACTGACGTGATCCATAGGCGATCACTACTCGCTCCTGCATCAGAACACATCCGAGTCCGGTCCCTGATGCATCGCAGTAGACTACGTACCCTACTCCCTCCTCAGACAACCTCAAGATAGGTGCGCTAGTCAATCTCTGTCTCAGCTCCTGGAAGCTCTGCTGACATCTGTCTGACCACATGAAGGGTTTCCCCTTCTTCTTCAAAGCTATGAGTGATGCCGCAACTCTAGAGAAATCTGGCACGAATCTCCGATACTATCCAGCTAGTCCCAAGAAACTCCGAACCTCAGTCACGCTCCTGGGTGGCTCCCAAGCTAACACAGCCTCAATCTTCGCGGGATCCACTGCAACTCCCGCCTCAGAGATAACGTGTCCCAAGAAGTGGACCTCACGTATCCAGAACTGGCACTTCTAGAGCTTACCATAATGCTGGTGCTCTCGGAGTGTGTCTAGTACAACTCTCAAGTGATAGGCGTGCTCCTCCTCTGTCGTAGAGTAAATCAGAATGTCGTCGATGAAGACCACGACAAACCGATCGAGGTATGGCTGAAAGATCCTGTTCATGAGAGCCATGAACACTGATGGAGCATTGGTTACACCGAATGGCATAACCAAGAACTCATTGTGGCCATACCGACAACTGAAGGCTGTCTTCTGCACATCCTCATCTCTGACTCTGAGCTGATGATAGCCTGACCTGAGGTCTATCTTCAAGAACCACCATGCTCCCTTGAGCTGATCAAAGAGGTCATCAATCCTCGGTAGCGGATACTTGTTCCTCACTGTCACCTGGTTCAGGCGACGATAGTCAACACAAATACGCAAGCTCCCGTCCGCCTTCTTGGCGAACAAAATCATGGAAGCCCAGGGTGAAACACTGGGTCGGATGAACCTCTTGCCCTGCAAGTCCTCCAACTGTACCCGCAGCTCTCGAAGCTCGGCTGGGGCCATCCGATATGCTGGAGTGGATATCAGAGCTGTCCCGGGGTACAGGTCAATATAAAAGTCTACCTCTCTGCGAGGAGGTAGCCCTGGAACGTCGTCGGGAAAAACGTCCGCAAACTGATCCACCACTGTAGGAAAACCAGGACTCCGCACGTCAGCTGCTCCAAGGATAAGGCTAGCCAACTGATGAGTGATGGGCTGTCCTCTCCTCCGCGGAAGTCCATCCTGTGCTGCTAAGGCTCCCTTCTCACCGGTGAAGGTGAACCTGCTCCCGTCGGTGCGTACACATCGCACCTTGCGCCTAAAACAGTCAATCTGTGCATGGACCGTAGATAGCCAATCCATGCCCAAGATGACGTCGTAAGGCCTCGATGCTGCTACAAGAAGATCCCAGCCGAAGCTCTCGCCTCCTAGAGTAAGCTCACACTGCCGGCACCAGTGCGTAATCGTCGAGTTTGCTCCCGTAGGAGTCTCTAGCCGTAAGGATCGAGCCAACGGCTCTGTCGGAATCTCCGAGCTCCGAACATGGGCATCAGCTATGAAAGAGTGACTCACTCATGTGTCTATAAGAACTGCATCAAGGGTGGAATAGACACAGATAGTACCTCGAATCATCTCGGGTGCGACGTGGTCGTAGGCCTCTGCTGCCTGGAGCTGTGCCTGTCTCTGCCCGCCAGCTCCCTGTGGTCGGGGTGGACCTCCTGGTGGTGGTGGTGGCAGAGCCTCAAAGCGTCGCCCACCACCGGCTGCTCGTCCAGCTCCTCTGCCTCGTCCGCCTCCTCCCTGAGGACCGCCACGGTCGACCCTCTGCCTCTACCTCGGTGTTCCCTCAACCGTCTGCTGCTCCTCGGCATGGCGGGTCAGGCAGTCACGAGCCATGTGGCCCTACCCGCCGCACGAGTAGCACTGTCTGCCTCTCGAAAGACTGGCTCCGCTCTGTGTGCCCCGCACTGCTGAGCCAGTGTCCTGAGGTCGTCTGCCCGAAGGTCTGGTCTCTCTGGACCCCTGAGTCATCCGTCGACTGCCTGCTGCAGATGACTCTGCCACGTGCCGCCCTGCGGTGGGTCGCTGCGCTGGTGTAGACTCAGAAAGGAAGCTCTCAATCAGAAGGGCCCGCTCCAGTACTCCTGTCTGAGTCGGTATGCTGAGGGAGATCAGCGATGCCCTGATCTCGTGTCTAGAACCCTGCTCGAAGGTCCGGGCCTGGAAGAATGGGTCCCGTACCATGTCGGTCGAGTAGCGCGAGAGATCGGTAAATCTCGCCGAGTACTGAGCGACCGTCATGCTGCCCTACCGCAGCTGTAGAAGCTCCTGGATACGCACCGCACGAAGGGTGGCTGGAACGAACTCCGAGCGGAAGAGGCTCTCAAAGTCCGTCCAAAGTAGAGATGCCTCATCGTGCACCTGGAGCATCAAGATCCACCATCGTCCTGCTGCTGCGTGTAGTAGGCTCGCAGCGAGGATCACCATGAGGTCAGCTGGTGTCCTCACTAGCCTAAACACTCGTACCACTGCCTCCAGCCAGTCCTCTGCTGCCTGGGGATCCATCTCCCCGCGAAACCTAAGCGGTCGCTGGTGCTGAAACTCATGCAGTGCGCTGAGGCGACGTGCATCGTCAGCGGCTGCTGCTGGAAGCATCGGGGGCTCGGCGGGTAGATCTACCGCCGGTGCCACTGCTGACAAAGGGCCCTGCACCGAGGCCTCGTCGCTCGGTGGGCTGTCGTCACGCATGACTCTCGGAACCCTAGCTGGCTGCCGTCGTGGGGCCATCCTGAAAAGGAAACAGGTGCGCCACGGTCAGAACAGTATACCTGGTGAGCTGATATAAGTAATCAAAAAGAAAACTTTGAAACACACACGCAATCAATGTTTTCGTGCATTAAGTCAGAAATCAGAAGTCAGGGTCCTGGTGTACGGATACGTCGGCCGCCGCACCAACACTGGACTCCCTGGACTGATAACCACACTCAATACGCTAAACATTATTGCTTCACATAGAAAAGATCAGAGTTCGCGGTAGAACCGAACTCCTCTGATACCAATTTGTCACGACCCACCCTCGGGTCCGTGCCGTGACTACCCCAAGCCCGCCTTCCATAGGCCAGGGGCTGGCGAATAGCACCAAGGCGTAAATCCCGGTAAAAAGGGAAGGCATTGCCTTTGAAAAGTAAACAAACACCACAGAGTAAGCAAGCGGAAAGTAAACACTAAACAAAAGCAGAGTACAACTGAAAGTGCGGAAAAGTAAATGGGCCAGTATACAAACCCAAACTGAAAGTAAAGTACAACTCGAATGGGAAAACAGCAACTGGAAAGTAAAAGCCGCTACACCGAGCTGTCCACTGGAAATCCCACCTAAAGGGTGGGTACAGATAGCTCCTCTGCTCCACGGGTCCCGCCGTCCGCTCCGTGCACGTCCCACCCAGTGGTCCACCTCCGGGTACCGTCCCGCTCTGCTAGCCTCAGCTAAGGTCAACGCTGTCCGTCGTCTGCAACCAACACAACGTAGTGCGGGCAAAGCTCGTGCAGGGGTGAGTATAAGCTACTCAGTAGGGACCCCGAGACCCCTGAAGGTCTCTCAAATCCACAAAGGATAATCCACGAAGAAAGGTACAATCACGAAGTAACAACCGACACTGCTTAGGTATATGCCCATACATATACCTAAGTCATCAATTTCAAATACGCTCCAACCTCCGAGCCTAAGTACAACTCAGTCCACACAGGAAATTAAACGTATTCCACATAGGAAAGCAAAATGTAATCCACACAGGATTGCACAACACAATCCATACAGGAAAGCAACAGGATTCAGCTCACACAGGAATACTTCTTCAAGGACGATAAAGATGATCTCTGGTCCATCTAAGGCGTCGGACCCACGAAGGATCGATAGGTAACTAACCCCCGCAAAGACCCACACAGGATCGGGCCCACACAGGACATGTAGGCGCTGGTTCACACAGGACTGATGAGCGCAAGGACCCACACAGGATCGGACCCACACAGGATCGGGCCCACACAGGACCTGTAGCACTGATCCACGTAGGATCGCTGAGTGCTGTAGTCGTCGTCGTCGAATCCACACAGGATCTCTGTACTGTCGTCGTCGCAGTCACAGTAACAGTAGTTGCAGTAGTAGCAGTAGTAGCAGTCACAGTCAGTCGCAGCCAGCACTAGGGTTCCCGCACACAGCAAGCTCGTTCGGAGGGTCCGCTCCACGAGCCGAGAGGCTGATACATCAACTGTCACAAAGACCAGAGTTGATGTATCCAAAAGTTCCGTATCGACAACAGGAACTCAATGCAACAGACGGCGCGTCGATCGGACGCCCGGTCTGAGAGTTATTGGCATTTTAGTCCCCGGGGCCCGGTTGGTTTTTAAGGCAAAACCAACACGGCCGTACTCCACCTGCGTCCAAACCTTGGGCGGAGTATGCCAAAAGATCCGTCTCACTAAGAGGAACACAACAAAGCTGATCGTACGTCAATCGGACGTCCGTAGCTCAAGATATAAGTGTTTCCGCTCCGAAGGCCCGGTTGGTTTCGTGAACGAACCAACCCGGCCGAACTCAAAGTAATCCGAAATCTTGAGTGCGATATACCGAAATGACCGTCTCGATCCAAGGATCGCGTTGCCGCAGACGGTTCATAAATTGGAGGTCCATGGCTCATGTTATGGCCAAAAGACCGAAACTGATTCGAAACGGGGGGGTCCGAGTCCGGGCCGACCCGGCCCGGCCGGCGGCGCGGTGGCGCGGTGGCCTGGCGGCGCGGCGGCGCGGATACCTGGTGGCGCAGCGGCGCGGTGGCCTGGCGCCGCACGGAGGCGGCACGCGGGGGGAATCAATCCCCCGCTGATTGAAGAGGCGGCGCGTCTTTTTAGCCGCGCCTGTTTGCAAACCGCCCCCGCAACGTGGGGGGCTTGATTGGTAGGAAACGGGGGGGGGGGCTCCTGCCCCCCACAAGGAAACCGCCCCCCCTCATAAAGAGGGGGGTTTTGTGAGATGGCAGGGGGATTAATTTCCCCCGGTTTATTGCCATCCGGCCGGCCAACTGGTCAGCCGATTTTCTGCAACGGGACCGGAAAATCCGGTCCCCTCTTCAGCTTCCGTCACCGGCGGCCCGGCCGCCAGTCTTCTCATCCCGCCACGACCCGGAACCGGCCGCGGTGTTCGTCGTCCGGCGCGGTGCGACGGTACCGTGCCCCACCAACTCACCTTCGTTTCCCCTTGACGCGGCGCGACGGCGTCGCGTTCTTGATGATTCTTCCACGGCGCGGCGCGACGGCACCACGCCTTCTTGTTTCCACCTGCAATGCAATTCAACAAGAACGATGGAGGGGGTTCGGCCGTGTTCATGCGGTCCGGCCCCCTCACATTAAAACACAATTTAAATATTCAATCCTCACGTTAGTCATGCGAACCACGAGCAAGAATAAAATAATTAAACAATGATCAACAACCCCTGCCTTGGTATAAGGTTCGAAGATTTGTCAATGTTCCGCGGAAGACGACATCGCGGAGGTCGGGCGTCGCGGTAGCCGTTCGTCAAATCCGATGACGAAGAGGTGCATCTGAAGAAGTACGTCGTTGGCGAATCTTCGTATGCCGACGAAGAAGGTCCGATGATCGAAAACGACTCACGGAAGTCGAGCGTCGCGGAAGAAGAACGTCGATGTCGCGGTTATGTTGTCACGGAAGACGGTTCCCGAGAACGTGGAGTTCTTCGTCGAAGTTCGAAGGTTCTTCGTGTTCTTCGTCGGAGTTGAAGAAGAAGAAGAATAAGGAGAAGCTCCAAAATTCCTCTAAAGGTGGTAAAAGAATTAACCTAGAATAAAATAAGCTTTAAGCTTATATTATGTCAC
The DNA here is from genome assembly GCA_963277665.1 of Viscum album. Lineage (NCBI taxonomy): Eukaryota > Viridiplantae > Streptophyta > Magnoliopsida > Santalales > Viscaceae > Viscum > Viscum album. Next base: position 1,700,058,115 of record OY728142.1, read on the forward strand.
AAATTTACCACATGAAATTCAAAGGTTTGAATTTGAACAACTCACCTCAATTAACACATTAAGTTGTCAAACATTAATTAAGAGGAGAGTTAAAGGGAGGTGGAAGGTTGGGTTTCGTGTGGGCCCCACCTCACTTAATCCTTCCAAGAGAGGTTAAGTGGATGCGGGTCCCACTCCCAACTCCTTTTGGAAGAACTTATAAAAAAACTTCAAGTTAAAATAAAATTTTGTATTTCACAAATTTTATTTAACTTAAACTAAAAACCCAAAAACTAACATACAACTCGCAACAAACGCAACTTCCGAAGATGTCTCCTTAAGCGAATATCGGCGCTGCGAGTTTATGGGTGCCCTCAGATTTCAATTCCGAGCACCGGTTCAAAAGTTAGGAATTCCCACTCGTTCGTTCACTAAACGTACCCGAGCCAAACTTCGGAAATTGATTCCGGGCACTCCGAGCCTCGGAATCAGGTGCCGTCAGAAACCGTGCTCTTGTAAAATTCCAAAGAAAAATAAGAAAAAAATTTCCTTGAATTTTACGGGTCTTTACAGATTAGATGAAAAAAATTTAAATTGAAACTTTAAATACCTTTCATTAGTAATGGATCATCATATTAAATATCAATTGTGTATTATATACATTACATAAAAGTGAATTGGTTTAATATAAAAAATAAAACACAATTAAATGTAATTGAGTTGAAATCTCACACCCCACGCTCCTTTTGAGATGAAAATTATTTAACCTATTATATAATGATTTAATATATGTCATTAAAATATACCAGAACCGTATTAAAATTCATAATATCATAAATGATGCTTTTATGAAAGTTTATCACCCATTGATTATTTTCATTATTTCATGTGTTAATTGCCTTGTTTTCTCAAGAAGGTTTTATTCCAAAAGTTTAATGTGTTAATCATATTATACAGTTATATCATATATAAAATTTCAATAATGATTCAATTACAATATTTTTTCACCAATAATAATTTTAAAACCTCAATGATATGATTGTTAGGGAAAATGAAGCACATTATGATCATAGAGACAATATGCCTTAAGTATACATGGGTAATGTTCCCACTTTCCAATGGAAATTAAGGAAAGAAAATATGTAATAAATTATATTCTGAGAATCATCATTATTTCTAATATAAAATATTATATACTTATATATATGTCATATATGTGGTGTGGTGAATAAATGAGAGTCACATCACTTTATAAAAGTGGTAGTCGACACAAACATGAATGATGTTATCATCATTATACGAGTGAAAATTTATAAAAGAAATGATATGTATTATTTAAATAGAATTATAAATATGTAATTAATAAAATAATTAATTAATTTATATAACATATAACACATAAATGTGACATTTTTACATTCTATGTAAAGAGTTAGTGAAAGTCGAATCAAATTACTTCGTGAGGTGGTAGCATGTCGTACACATGAGAGACATTTTTATATATCATAAAGAATTTAATAATATATATATATAGATATAGGATATAGGAACTCTAATAGTATAACTATATAATAAATAATAGGTTTTACGGTATGAATATGAGAGAAGAGGTGTTTGCCTTTTATAAGTGGGTAGAGGGAAGACTTCTTGTTATTATAAATTATTGAGTGCTTCAAGGTTTTTCATTTGTAACAAGAGTCTAAAAATAGTTATTATAGAACAATATATATTTAATGGTCCAAATATTACAATAAAATATTTTTTTAGACATTTTGATATAACATTTTTACCAATATATTTTTAGTTTAACCCCCAGTAAACCCATTTTTACCATAAAGAAGATAATTAATTCCTATAGCGTAAACTTTTAAATTTTTAAACTAATTAAGTATCAATTATTAAGAATTAGGAATTATTATTATTGTAAATACTGAATATCTTTTTAAAAATTAAATTTTAAAAATTTTCAAGATTAAATTTAATATTGATCTCTTATGTATGATGATAAATCATGTTTTTAAAAAGAAATAGTCTAAATCGTTACATAGTTATTGTATCCAAATTAAATATGAAATTTAATACGATAACCAAAATTTCAATTGATATAAAACTGATTTAATTTTAATATTAATATATTTTAAATTACCAATAAATGTATTATATTATTTAAACGAAACAATATTTTCAATTATAATTCAGTATTTTAAATTATTCATCACTAAATGATTTTTTTTTTGAAAAATAAAAAAAATTATCCAAAATATAAAATTGATATTCTTATTTCTAAAATAATGATTATTTTTCCAAAAATGTTATACAAGTGTTAAAAAGAAAATTTTAATTATGTTTTGAAATCTTGAGTAAATTGCCCATTAGAAATATAATTTTTAAAACCTATTTTTTAATTAAATATACTCATATTTTATTTATAACAAATACATAAAAATTATTTTCATAATTTAGTAAGTGATATTAAAACCTACCATTAAAATTTTTATGTGGTAACTAAAATATTATGTAGTAATATATTAATAATATTTCACATTTCATTTGAACTTTTGGTTTCATTTAATTCTTGTTAAACTCAGTGTTTCAGGTAACACAAGAAAATGAAGAGATTGAATTTATTTTATAAAAAATGCATCACAATGTATATTAGTGTTATATTTTCATTTAATATTGGTTTTGAGTGTTTCATATTCTATCATATATAATGTTATTACTTTATAATTCTGTGGTGTTATATTTTCCATATTGGATATGTTGTCAAATTTAGATGTCTCATCACTAGATGCAACCAAAAATTAAAAAAAATCAATCTCATAACATAGTGTATGAACCATTCCCTTGACCATTCTATCCCCCTATGGCTCTATAATATGATAATATTTACTTCTCCTTCCTTATAGAAAAGCTAATATATTCCATTGAGGACCCTAAAATGTTGTATGTGTCTTGAAAAAATACCCTTCACCCAAATGATGAGGTTTTTCTATATTAATATTCCTAATTAATCGAGTATGTATTGATTATTTTCTTGATAAGATATTTAGAGAACAATGATTCTCCACCATTGGTGCATCCCCAATTTCCAAAAAAAAATTCCCTCTATTTCCATACGTGAGCTAGATCCATGAAAATCGATTTCTTGAAAGAGATATCAGTGGAATGATTATTAGACTTAAGAGATGTATATATAAATTATTGGGAATCCAAGAAATAGAAATTGTATTTACCCCTATAACACTATAGTAACTAATCGAGTCCCCTTCAATTCATAATGTAATTTATCTATTCTCTTACTAAAAACCAATTACGTTGTAATCCAAGCACCAATAAAAAGAAAAATATTGTTATGACCTGATTCAAATCATATTTCTCAAACTGATCATGTATCACATGATCATAGAGGATTTTGCTAACCCATTCGACATGGATAGAGGTATCATATCCAATAGTGGTTGGCATCTATGAACCACATATTAAAATTATAAAACACATAATAATAGTCATGTTTTGTATTCTAAATAACTTTATCTATGTATTATTGAATGTGAGTAAGATATTTGAAAATGGGGCTCCATCATTTAGAAGTCTACACATCATCCAATAAAGTGATGAAAACACCACCTTAATTTTATTTCCCCTAACTAATTCATGGTGTCCCTAATGACATATTGTATTATTTAATGTCGGTACACAATGTCAAAGTAGAATTACATTAAAAAACATAATAATTACACTCTTTTCACTTAACATTAATTTGTATTTAAATTATCTCATGGTCAAATGACATTAAATGGAAAAACAATTAAGTTCATATCACATGATGTTAACCTAGCCAATAATTATTTTCCGGTCACATTTAATTAAACTATAGGGTAGGGGAATCCCCATTAAACAATGTTAAACTACATAGACTACAATCCATCAACAATTCCTATGGATGGAAAATAGGAACAAGACAATGTTCAACCAAATGTTGGGGTTCTTCCATCTTCATTCTTATAACCTCATCCCAAAAAATAAAACATCATGTCTTCATTATACCATATTACCAGAAATCATCCTTGGACCTTGGAAAAAATATTCATCTTCAGGGGACCCCTTATTTAATATCCATGTATATCCCTGGATCCTATATATGAGACACAGGCGTATCAACCATGTGTGAACATATCTTAAAGAATGGATCACTAAAACATTTTATCCCTGAAGAAAATATTGTGCAACTTTTCAACCCTACATGATTTATTATTATCCTTGGTGGGTCATTTATATACCATGATTCATGATTCGAGAACCTCAATTTATGGTATACATCATCATAATCCCATTCTTATAATAGATGTTTAGTACTCATTAACATGGATATTCTAATGAGGATGTTATGTAACAATCACATGATACTATGTCCAAACATGAGGACCTTAAACTACATAGATGTTGGTCAAAGATGTATGAAACTAATCTGAAGACATTAATTGTACAATTAAAGTAACTATTAACTACTAATGAAAAAAATCTTATCAAGATGAAAACCCTCAAAGGGTATAATATGTAAAATTCAATTCTTCACTCATGTAATTTCTTAACCTGGATTTCACAAATCGGGTTCCCTATTCCTGTTCTCTACATGGAATCAAATGTACCTTTTAATGAACCAAAGGAATCAAAATATTAGAGAGAGCCTAAGGTGTGTCTGGGGAGATACTATTCAATAAAATTAGTATAAATATCCAATGTAGTAAATAAATAGATTCTATAAATTGTAATTAACTAAAATTGAAGCGTTTTGTATTAAAAATGATCATCTATAAAATCCTAAAAAGCCATGTCATGGAATGAAAAATTATTACACAATAGGATGATAAAATATACATGAGGTAATAAAATAAGTATAATTAATGATACAAGGATGGAATACTATCTCAATGATGAACAACAAACCTGATATCCACATATGTATCCATGCTTATCGGCTTGATTAGTCTTAGCCCTTGAGTCTACTTTTTCTTTCAAAAAAGTGAATATATTATCAGCTACCCTATTGTAATGGAATCCCTATAAGGATATGAGTAAAAAACATAGCTGGTAAACATGAATGTTGTCTCGTACATATCCAGTAGTATGCGGTTTATGTAAGAGTGAGATCTTCAACCAAATAAGAACAACAATATAAATAAAAACAACTAAAACTACAACAATAACAATAATAATAATATCAAAAATAATATCTTCTATAATTAACTTGTAAGACAATATTGTACATGGAATTATAAGAAGGGATTGTTCTACCTAGTAAAGACGCATCTATAGAGAGAAAACTAATAAGTAACTTGCAACAATAGTGGATCCCTAGTTCTGTGATCCCAATCATCTAGGAAAATTATTTTTCATGTACATAAATATTTATATGATTATATACATATATTACAATAAATATATGTATATATATACAATAATATAGGTAAACATGAGTAAAGTGAAGGAAATAACATAAATCATAACTAGTGGATCCATGGGTGAGAAATCTCGATCATATGGACAACATGTGAGAAGTTTATTTAGTTTTATTTTACACCATTCAACCCATGTATAATCATGTAGATCACTGGAATTTTAATCCAAATATAAAGTTCCACCTTCGGGTAGAAAAACAATTATCTGATTATGCTGTGTCACAATAGGTGAATACAAGTAACAACCCTAGAACCAATTGTACTCACCTCTAGCCACTGTAATAATTGATACCATATTCTAATGGACAATGTAATTAATGTTTCTTTGAGATAAATTTCATAGTTCTAAACTCATGTGTATTAACGTATTATTACTTTGTCTTAGGTCTTATTCTATATGTAATAATGACATTGAAACTTGCTTAATCCTTAAAGGGAATACCCATTACATATGTGTATATGGAATTACCTCTAGATCCATGAAAATTCTTGACAACCATTTACTAGAAGTGTATCACTAGTTCATCCACCCATCCATTGGGGGCATCCTATACATCACACATGGATATCGTAATAATCCTATGAGTGTATATAAAAAAGGTGTGGACTTTCATATGAATTAATAAAAATGAAAAATGTGATGGACTATGTCCAAAACTCTATAATATAATGTCCAAAAGACGAATCCTAGGAATTAATATTGGGAATCTCAAATAATGTAACATTCAATCATGTAGGATCGATTGTTGGATCATACGAATAACATATAGGCATCCATAATAAAGTTTTAAAGGCTAAAATCCATATTACAAGAAGTATGTAAGGAAATACCAACATAAAAAGTCTCATAAGATGGATCCTAGGAAGCACGTATAAGAATCCATATGAAATTGTGCATCATTTCAGGCTCATCAGCCATAAATAAAGAAACACATCTGGTAATCATCACTGGATAAATAGTATGTAGGTGAATTAATAATTAAATATTCACAATGATTGAAAACCTTACCTACCACTACTTCCATAGCCTAATAACTTATAAGATTGGTATGGGTTCTCTGGTGACACCATATACCATCTCTACCCAAACCCAGAATGCACTAGCTTAGAGTCAGACAAAAACAACGACCCTTACAGGATCCCCCTATGTTAGTATATAAGAATATAATCCCTATTGGGAACCTATAAAGGATTAAAAAGATTCATCCCATATTTGATCATCCATTCGAGTCATACCATGAAGGTGTTAGATGATTCTTGAATACTAGTATTGCTATTAGACCAAATGCTCAGCAAGTACAATATAACCATTTCATTTTGTTATGCGATTCATCTGAAAGAATATAAACAGGTTTTTTTTACCATTATGGGTGATCCAAAACATCCACATAATACCATTTATTATCATAAACACTATGTGGATTTTATGAAAAACCGTCTATATTTATGTATCTTCCCATTTATTTTTGAAGGGTTATCATCTTCTTCCAACGACCAACCAAGCTCATCTAATTCATAATGAACATGTTTCAAAAGTAGAACATATAAATTAATTACTCATAAAAACATTATAATTGATTAATAAAACGTATAAAAATATAAGCAATTGGATACAACTTTATTCTAAGGTGAATAAATATTAAAAAATATCAGTTTGTTCTCGTCACACCAGAGTGGTGACCTAATAATATATGAGAAAAAGAAGTAAAAAACAGACAAATAATATGGTAAAATTAATAATAAAAAATTAAAAAAAAATTACTTAAAATATTTAATTAATGTAATAAATGATTCATAAATTCACCATGGTGACATGCCTCGATGAAATAACACACGGTGAAGATCAGATGAACTCTTGTGTTATCTTATTCCTATGAAGAGGAAAAAACAATTAGTATCTAATTTCACATTTCCCTAGTGGATTATGGATGAAAACCCATACATAATGATATATAGTTTATAGGAATAAAAACAATTACAAAATGAATTAGAATATATTCATATAATTGCCCCAAATATTTAAACACACCTGATAGATAAAAAAACATACACAGAAAAGAGAGAATCACCCAAGGGAGGAGGAGGAGAGGAAGGTGATTGTATAGGTGATAATAAGTGATGAAAATATGGGATTTAATCAAAAATCCCATATGGGAAAAATGAAAATTTATATATTTTAATGGGATTATTTGTTTGGAAGCACGGTGGGACAAACCATGCGCCATCAATGCAGTCATATCATTCTAAGCACCACACCCCACACATGGGCTTACCACTGAGTTAACAAAACTTGAACCAATTGAGAAACATGTTTGAAATAAATTTCACACACCTCCATGATTTTCCCTGTCATACCACATATTTTTTGTATAATGTGTGCCTATAAAAACCGGGTCAAATAGTTTGGTCTCAAATTTTTCACTAACTATACTTCAACCATGTGCCATCAAATACTATTTTCGAAAAAAATGCTTTTATATCCTTAAACACAAGAACACTCCCATAACCTCCATGAAAAAAACCAATCCTTAGTCCACATATAAAAACATAATTTATAGGCATTCCATTATTTGAATTTATATTTTAAATCTATGAAAAATATTTTACCCATCCAATGAAACCGAAAATGTAATTTTTTTTAAAATTTACACACTAAAAAAACATTGGATCATACAATATCTCCATATCATAACTTATCATCTATAAGAATCCATGAGGGAAAAAAACATCAGTCGACCTATAGGGGTCGAAGATTGTTTTTTAAAATGGATGCACAATATTTCTAATTCCCTAATGTACCTATAAGAACCATTACAATCATAATGAATATAAGCTTCCAAAACACAATCCATATTATTTTACCCCTCCATATTCCATACCATATTATGTTTTAAGTGTAAATGTGGAAATTAAAATAAATTAATAAATTAATATGCAATGGGAATACCCTCTAACATTGATATGAATATAACCTCCGAACATCCATCGACAATGATCGTACCAATCATGCTGAATTTTCGATGACATTTCTCTGATGATCCTTGAATTACACAAGTCTTACTGCAATAGAGAACATAATGCACAACCCCCCGGCCACATAAAAAATTTGATTAATTTCAATTCAAACCAAATTTATCTAACTACTCCCCGGAATGCTCATATGTTAGAACTAAATCATCTTTAAAAGAAGAATTTTTCGCCTTATCTAAAGGTGTACTGATATTGTTCTTATCACGCTAACTAAATCATGTACCCAATTTCTGGTGAAGATTTTTGATAAAATCATCTACTAATCAAGTCATTTGTATTACTATAACACCACCACCATTGTAAACATGATTCAACATCCATTGATCATCATATCCACATCATGGGTAATGCCCACATATGGATTTAACCTATCCAAAATTGACATGGTATATTTAATTTAAATATATTCCCAACCATACATGGTTCATTTATCAAATGAAATATTATTTCAATAACCATCATCATTTGATCAGATTCTTGATCCCACCTTTATTCCAACTAGATGGTTTCCATCAAACAATAATTATTTTGATCCAAACCTAGGAGCATCATTTTCATCAAATTAATCAAAAAAAAAGGAAAATCACCACATTCCATGCCCCCACTTTTATAAATAACAAACGACATGGATAGAAACCTACCAATTTGTTGAATCAACACATGACATCCAATCATCAACCATTTCCACTTCTTGAGAACAGTTTACATAGAAACTATTAAATTTCAACTTATCGTGAGGGTCACCACCCTAAAAAAAGGCGAACTCTCTTATATAATTCTTAGCTTATAAAAATCCTTGAGTGTAACCTCACTTGGTTCCATCATTGAAAATTATAGAAATTTTAAAATAGAGGAAACTCAAAATATAGTCAACGCTCACATAGTGTACTCAAGATGCTGTTAAGATGGGCCATTCCCGTATCGAAATAAGAGTATAGAAATATTCCATTAAAATTTGTGTGTAGTTATCCCAAGACACACTCACATAATAATAGGCTATTATTTCCTTTAATGAACTCCTAAAACCACATCTCTTGACAATGGATGTTTAGGTCTATCCCTAGTTCAACCGTCTGGTGGTACCCGACTCATTCTTGATGTCTCTTATACCATGAAGGGACATGTAGCGTTTAACCACAACTCCCAATAAACCATTACCATAAAATTATTTGAAGACATCAATCCTTATATAACAGATAGTGACTCAAATATTTATATATGAATGGTACCACACACAATCAACCTTTTCCTCTATCACACAACTAACACAACTACAAGATGTCCATCATATTGACATACTAAATGTGCTACATGACCTTTTAGTCTAATTGTTCCCTAATATCCCTATTAACTCATCTTAAAAATCAAGAACCTTACCAGTTCCAAAATTTCTTCGATGAATTACTGTTATACATCAATATTTTCATGGAATATATGCTTCAAATGTGCAAATATCAGTTAATAAGTTCAGGTAAATGAGCATTAATGCATGTTGAACCTATACCACAAAATCACCCTAAGAAATTTACAAAAATATGATGGAATTATGAGTATAATATCAAAAAATATGATCACTTAGCATGCACAAATCTCATATTAGAATACCAATATTCTCAATACATATAAATGAATCCATAAACTCATTCCAATATCGCTAGGAGGATTCCCTCAAACAATAAAACATCGATCTTCCAGGGTGTGGCTCAAAACATAAGTGCCTCTAGGTCCCCCAACTATTCCTACTGATAGATTATCTTAAATATTACACAATATTTAATCACATATCTTCAAATATAAAATATATACAAAGGAGGTAAAATTTACAGATCTACGAGGGTAATAAACATTGAAAAATGACCTACTAGGTCCCGAACCGCACTGAGCATTATTATGATGAAATTATCTCTATAGGTAATGATATCAACATATAAAGGATACTAAATTGACACTCACCATGCATATACATAAGGTAATACCACCTCATAGACTACTTCCCTAGAAATAAAATGGTATATATCATCAATGAACTCAATGATCCAACTAGATAACCACAAATTAATGTCAATTTACATGTATTTCATTCCATGTTATGAAATAAAAAAACTATATGGGGTGTTAATAACACATTAAGTAATTGAAACTCAAAAACCTCACCCTAAAAGAGGTTTAAAACATGGGAACCATTTTCTCTATCGACCTACTAGGGTCATCATATCTCTTGTGCCTGTAGTTTGAGTCATCAACCACAATATCTAACATCCCCTCATAAATCCACTTATACTGCATTTAAAATGATATATATATATATATTCATGTCAGTCCAATTGAATAGAATTCCACATAGAAAATATATATGAATGAATTTTTTTCTACACATTAAATAATATACCACTATCAACATTAATAATTTAACTGTAGTATACCTATAATATGTGAATTCTATGTGCAAAATATGATTGTTGAGATGCCCCATGATTTTATGGCCAAGTGTAAAATTAAATCCCTAGCCTATTGTATACAAGAAAAGATCCATAAATCCATCAATGACCTCCTGACACATATATGATTGCTATAGATCAATAATAAAAAATAAATCTCCACAGAACATGTGGGTTGCTGAAGGAGAAATCATATATATCTTTATCATCACCCATCATAAAAATAATCTCATATACTTATCAATATGAAATTTTAAAAGAAAATGGGATCTTAGAAAACCTATAATATATCAATCATAGGATCTGAAACATTCCAAATACTCATTTTTACTATATCCCAAATAGAAAATAAAAAGGAAATAAAATATTTTTATACTACTTTGTAACATATAAACTAATATTCCATTAATCTAGTTACCCAATCTGGTTCACCATAAGTCTTCAACCACATATATTCATATTCCAGAGGCTACTGATTAGTAATTAAACCCTATCATGTTTCTATGGATAGACTATACCCTCATATCAGATTAAAAAACAATTTAAATAACTAGATATAATCTAATACAGTAAATCTAAAAGAGTGCGAGAATATTAAATACAGAAAATAAAAGCTTGTAGAAATAATAAATTGAAATAATTAAAATCCCAAACAACTTTGTTTTACTTAAAACACTGAATTCCAACTGGGCTGATCAAATAAACAAATAAAATAAATAAATTAAAATATATAAGGCTAAACCAACATCCATGACATGAACCACAATACCAATATCTGCATATATATTTATGTAAACAAGCACAATAATTTATAAGAGTCGAACCAAATTTTTCCAACAACCATGTTTATGCCTACATGGTTACCATAGTGCAATGGTGGCCACATAGTATGTGAGTAAAAAAATAAGTAACGAACCACCAACAACGACCCATACATAGCCAGTCGTATGAAATTTTTGTTAATTTGACCTAGTCATTAGTATAAATATATTAATGGATATATATATAAGATGGATGAAAAATTCATACTAGTAATTATGAATGTAAGTGTTCAACCTTGTTGAGACCCAATTGGAGAGATAAAACAAATAAATAAAATTAAACAATATTTGATCCCTAGAACTCTGGTATATGTCTGCATGGAAACGTATCATCATGTATATACATATTTATATGGGAATATGTATATTTTCCCATAAAAAACACACACACATATAAATATATACACATAAATATGTAATTATATGTGTTAGGTTATAAAAATAATATAAATCAATATTATTCAATCTTTTGTACTAAAATCTAAATCGTATGGGAATCCTATTAAAAGTTAATTATTCAAGATGTTGCACCACATAACCATTTATAATTATGTCGATATATGGGTTAGTAATCCTAATCGACATTACCTAATTTATATAGTTCTAGAAATTTCACTGAGAAAGCTATGCCACCATAGTGTGATACATGTCATATCCTTGGGATAATATGCAATAATATCTAATCTCTATGATAAAGGATATCATATACCAATTGAAAATATGGTAAATGGGGTAATCAACTATGTTACATACTACTAATTCCACTTTTAATCTTGTATGATGCCCAATTCTCAAGACTTAGTATATATGAAATCATTACATTACAACTCAGATAATCCTAAAGGGGTTCATGCTTAGGGGACCATTATATCCTGATATAAATATATTCTCGATAGTCATTCACTAAAAGAATATCAATTTTGTGTCCTGCAAATCTTAAGGGTAATCGTAGTCATCATTCAATGAGAGAATAATCATCCTTTTTGTGTATCAAAAAAAGGGTGTGAATTGTTATTTCCATCCATATTAATGAATGGAGAGGAGGGCCATGTACAACATCCAATTACTTAAGGAAAAAAATCTAGATCCTAGGAAATAAATCAATGAATCGCTAATAATGTAATATTTAAGAATGTATGATCAACATCCAGATCCCAAAAATCCCAATTAGGATTCACTGATAATGACCTAAAGGCCAAAATTCCAAAATATATGAAGTAATTCTATAAAAAAATACAATTAGACTAAAAGTATGATTCTAGTAAGCACATCTAGGCATCCCTAAGAAACAATGCATCACATTCATCTCATCAGCCTAAAACTAGATAACACAAATGGTAATCATCACTCAATCATCAATAAAAATTTGAATTAATCATTGAATAAATAAGGTTGGATGAAACGCAAACCATCTAATAATTCCATATCATCACTTCTTACATGTTTTCTATGGATTATATGATGACACCTACTACCATATCCACTCAAAACAATAATTATCTATCTTAGATTCATCATGAATCTACAAAACTCATTGCATCCCATATGTTAGTATATAATTAAGGAATCCAAATTGGGATCCATGAATTTAATTAGTAGAGGCATCCCATATGGGATTCTAGATCAGGTTCAGGGTATCAAGTGGTGGGATGAATCTGGTTTTTAGTGACCCAATATTCATCATGTATTACATAACCATTTAATTTTATTAAGAAAATCCATCATAAGGAATTTTAAAAGTGAAAATAACCCTCAATTGTGAGCCCAATAATCCACACAATACCATACACAAGAATAAATACTAATGGGATGTTATGGTAGACCACATACCACTATGTCTCCTTCCATTTAGTTTCCAAGGGTTAGTAGCTATATCCAAGTCCCACCTAAGATCATTCCAGTCATGATAATCCTTTTTGAAAAATAATACATCATAACCAATTATTTATAAGAAAATTTTAATTAATTAAAATATAGAGAAAAAATAAAAAAATAAAAAATACAATATTATGAAAGGTAAAAAAACAAAATTTCACCGAATGATCTCATCACACTAGAATGGTGACCTATCACTCTCCAAAATAGAGTGGTACATGACCCATATGAAATACGGTAAAATTAATAATAAATTATGTCAAAAAACCCATTTAACAATTTTAATTAAAGTAATTTAATCTTTATAAATTCATTATAGAGACATACCCCTATGAAATTAAACACTAAGAAGTGCATAATAACTCTAGGATTATCCCCTTCAAAGGAGAGAGGAATTCCAATATTGGTATTTTATTACACAATTCCATGGCAGAATCAGGAAAAAAATCTATACCAATAGAAACCTAGGTTATATGAAGAAATGAAAGATCATATAGGAAGATAACAGAGTAAAATAATGACATCAATGATTCCAAAGAACCTGACATTGATTTAAATAGACCAAGAATGAGGGGGGGGGGGTCACCCAATGGAATATTAAGAGAGGAAAGTGCACACATGGGTTAGGGGAAGATAGGGAAAGTGTTGAAAACCTCTTAAATCCAATTTACAATAAGGAAAATTATACACATTTTTAATGGGATTTATGTTTTGGAAACATGGTTGGACGATCCATGAACAAACCATGTAGTTGGACAGACCATGCACAAAACCACACACATAGGCATGGTGTATGATTTAACGTAACCTATAATAGCTGTTCAACATATATGTAAACATGGTTTCCCACAATGTTTTCCACGGAATTACATATGGTCTCCCTAGCATGTTAACCAATATAAACATGTTGGAATGGTTTGGTAACACAACTAAAATAAATTATGCACCAACCCTGAACCATCTCATTCATTATCCCCAAAACATCAATTTCGGGTCTCGAAGCCCCATGATGATCCTGAAACCTCACTATTACAAAACAAATCTTCAATATAGTTCTAAAAACATCATTTATAAAACTATAAACTTTATAATTCTATTATTAATATTTGACGAATATTTTACTTTTCTAGTAAAAAAAATATTCAAATTCATTATGAAATTTCCACCATGGGAAGACATAGGATATTATAGCTTAGTAATATCCTCATGCAAACATTTTAGTATATTTTTTAAAATTTAAATAAAATGGAAAAATTATTTTAGATTATATATTATGATCCTATTAATATCTGACATACTTTTTGGAAGAACATTCTCTCTAAAAATGACATAGAAATGATTTATCACAACCCCTCACCATAAATACTTGTTCAATATGAATCCAGAAAACATTTAGAGTACCTGAAATCTTAATTAATGTTATGTTCCCCATAAATAAAATCCTCATCATTATGATACTAATTTATACCAAATGATTCATTGATTTGGTATAATTCACTTGGAATTCTATAAACTTGATTCATTCCTATTAAATATTCTATATAGAATATTTTTATCATGGAATGAATGATAAAAATACAACCTAGTAGGATTTTATAGTGAATAAAAAAATCATCATAGGAAGTGGATAGTTGTAGTTTTGCTCTTGGAATATAGGATCCCCTTAAAACCATTAGTAATTTTCATGACTATGTGTAGTGCAAGTTTATTACATTACCAAAATTTTACATATTTCCACAAGTCTATTGTGATCATTATATCAAATATAATGAGATAATTATTCATGTGTAACAGAATTATATTATTCATGTGTATTTTACATCATTGATTTTATATAACCATGTGGTATTCTCATTATTTATGCATGAGTTTGATTCCACATTTTAGAACACTTATGGTGGTCCTCAATGACTGATTCTAACCGACATGTTATATTACCCCAGTCATCATGAAAATAAATTGACCTATTATTTTATGGGTTATTCCAAAAACTACCCCTATAGTGCTAGAATTCTCTATGGATAGTTTCTCACCATTTACATACTTCAATGCTCAAGATTCTATATCTTCATAAACCTCCCACATCCCTTGGAAAGGAAGTGGGATACCAATTCTTGAATAAGAAATATATATATCGATATAATGGGTATTTCACAACAACTGGTAGTGAATAATCCTCCAGTTAATGGTCCTTAGTTCACTGTGAACCCTATAAAAATAACAGTGAAATTGGAAACCTCAGTGTGTTTCAGGATGACCACCATTGTGTCTTTTTAATTTTACCATATTTGGTTCCAACCACTTGAGGAATGATTTATATATCCAATAATACAACAATCCATGTGGATTTAAAATCCTTAACACCATAGTACAATATAACAGATTATTTTTTCAGTAAGAAACCATGGGATGAACCCCTTCTTGAATATCCATAATTCATAATTTTAGAAATGGTTAATTGTGATATAATGAATAATGAGTATAGATCATTGATAATTTTAATTAGGATATGTGGTTCATTAATCCTTCATGTATATTTATCAATAAAAATTTCAGTAAGGATGTAGGGTTCCTAAATCCTTCATGAATTCCCTCCCTTCAATTTTTTTGAAAGGATGTTGGGTTTGAGAAACCATCACAGATTTTCATACATAATAACTTAACAAAGGATTCAGTTTTGAAGAAAATTTTATGAATACCCATCATTCATAAACTAGACTATAAATTATTTATTTTATTTTTTATAAGGATGAAGCTTTATAACATTAATAATTAGAATCATAAGGTCCAAGTATTTGAACTCAAAATAGTAAATCATCATTTCAGAGTGGAATAACAAAAATTGAATAGGTAAAAGAGTTTCAATATAGTATTAGATAATGAATCACAATGTGTGTTATAGGAAAAAAATCTTTTCTTTCTAGAAACATATTTTATATGATCATGAAAAAATTATGAATCTAAAAATATAGATGAAGAGAGAAGATAAAAAATTAGTAATGTGAGAACCCATAAAGGCATGACTATGAAAATATGATGTCCTTTCTTGTTATGATTTACACATAGTAATGTTAGAAAATCTAAAGGTGGTGAAATCAAAATAGACAAGAAAACATGTCAGTCCCATTATAAAACCGAAACCGTTTTTATGAAATACTCACCAGTTATTCAATCTGGAATAATGATAGATAACACTCTCTCTCTATGACATATCCACCATGGGTTATACATTTGAACATGAAAATTGTAATTAGACCTACACTTCTATATTAACATGTGTTCTAGTGGTCATTCCTGAGCCATTATGAGGAAACATTCACTATGAAATGAGTGATTCGGTTTGGGTTTCTATTGACTTATCATTATGAAAAAACAATATTTGAAAAATAGTTATATTTTAATCAGTTATTCAGGTATTTAAAAAATTTAAACTCCATAGTAATATAAGGAGATCCTGAAATTCCATTCAACAATATAGTATAATAGGATAGATTAATCTCAACGACATAAACTCTATCTTATATACTCTCACATAAAAGTTAACTACCAAAATTATTCCATATTATTGCTTCTATTTATATGATTCTTTGTTCTCCACCAATATATTCTCAAGTAAAGATTTGTATTGGAGGATTTGTCTGAAAGAATTATTTATCACCTCTACAGCTCGTTATTATCAATATTTCCTAAAAAGAGAAATAATTTTTTATTTTTCTATCAGATCAATATGAACTTGTTAATCAAACATCATTTTTTAAATATATTTCTATATGTACTATATAATGGATTTATCCTACCTAAGAATTATTATCTCAACCATTACAACATTGATAATTTTTTGTTGGCTATTATTTCTATTCAGTGTTATGGAAGAACATAAAATGATTTATTTTTGATTTACATAAGAAATAATAACCCCTATAGAGAAAATATATATAGTTCAAGCTCACTTATCTTTTAACTCCTGGAAATAAATTCATCTAATTCGTCATGAATATATTTCTAATCAATCCCCTCAAGATAATAGTGGTGAACATGTACATGAGGTGGTCAAGTTAGTCCTCTATTCCTTCATGGGGACCCTCTATGATTAGACTATAGATGTACTCCCACACTTTTTGATGCGACTATTTTTCATTCATTATGTTCCCAACCACATGGCTCCAACTTATCCCTGAAACATGGATATATTCAGTAGACAAGTTATTGTATGATGAAATCATACTAACATCCATCAGCATTATTTTTGTAAGTATTATTTATGTTCCATTTACTTAAGTGTGGTAGGATCATGAAGTAGAGTGGATTAGAGTCTCTCTATATTTTTTGAGAGACTAATGTGATAATCCATATAAAATGTTTTTAATAATTTTATGAATAATGAAATTATTCATGATAATGATCAATCATAATAAGTAAAAAAACACAACATTATCATCCATGTAATAGGATATCTCAATTATCTCATATATACCATTGGGGATGATGAAAACACATACACATGGTAGATGACCTAGTGGAGACTCAAGAATATATTTTAAGGACGCATTCTACTCACCACATTGATGTGATGTATGTGAAAATAAATATTAAACAACATGATATAGAGTAAATGATATATTCTATTTCCAAAGTTGTTACATTCCTTTCATATTGATTCTTACATCTTAGGAAAATGTGTGGAACAATAGATATCAATTTCAGCATCTTAATGGATCATAATCACTCATTTCTCCTGGAATGGTATGATTATAATCCATATATTATAGATGTGAGGATTTATATTTCATTAATACCTGTGGAAAACACTTATCCTTTTCCTGTGTCCAATTTCAATGGTTCTACACGTTGAGTATAGGGAACATGTTTCACATCAATTGTGTGGGAATATTTGTTCAAAATGACTCATTGAGAACCTACACAACCAGGTTTTTCATTATTTAATACAAAAGCATCCATGAGATAAAAGTAAGAGAGCCCAGAAATTGAAACACATTCTTAATAATTTTATGTGAGAATTACTTAATAATTTGGACTGATTCCCCATTCTTATCTTATCAATGATGGATTCATTAGTATTATATGACATTAATGGAACCATATATGGTACCGATAGTTGTTTGGATGGTGTTATATCCTGATCAGTTTCCACTACTCTAATTATCTTCATCTAATGAGATGATCAATCATCCTCAACCTCTAATATTTCATAAAATCTTTCTATAGTTGTTGTACAACTGAGAGAAAATACTAGGGATGTTATTGGTGGTTGGACCCATCCTTCATCATATAGTCTATGATGGAGTAGTGAAACATTAGGATAGTCTAGATAGTGATTTCAGTATGTGGGTATGATGATAAATATCATTTCACCTATTCACCAAAAAGTTTTTAGTCATCCCTATCTTCAATATCTATCACATAATCAGAAAAAATAATTTTACAGAGCCAGATTGTATATTAATTAGACCCTTCGGACTATGAATCACTACATAGTTCTTGTGGAAAAAATCCACAAACTTTGAAATATATAGTTCAATCTAAATATCATGATGGGGAGTGAAATTTTCAAATTCCCCTAACTATAACTCAATATCAAATAAATAAATAAATAAATTATTAGTTGATTCATCCTTTCCGCTAGTATACCACTATGGGAATGAAATAGGTAATTCTAACACGGAAAAACATTCTATTATAGTTTTTATATGTTTTGGATGTGTTGATGACTCCCTTTCTTATGGATGAACCTGACTACAAATGCTACAACTATATGTGGGGCATCAATAGATCCATCATTCTATTAGAAGATGAAATAATTCAAGGAATCAATTATTATTTTATCACAATTTTTTGAGGCAGTCACATAGCCTTCATCACCCTCACATCATATTTCCCATTTATGTGTGAACGGATCCAAACATCAATATGGTAGTTCGAGAGACTGACCGCAGTACCAATTGGAGGAATGGTCACCTATGTCGAAGAATAATCCATGGTGAAAATCAACCTTAATTAACAATCCATCATAATATAACTTTATAAATATATATAGTGAGTTACATTTCATCTTGTTTGGATACATTAAAACTTCCATAGAGAGTTTTAGGGTGCATAACTCATTAAAAATATATTTCTATCAATTCATGTAAGCATAAAATAACTCATGAATAGAAATAAAATTGGATCGAACCTCATGGAAGTACATTATATTAATATTCAAATTATCATTCGGTGAATTATACTCAATGAATTTTAAATAAACATTATTATTCAGGATGACCCTTATTTCCATAATCTTTAGTGAGGTTGTCCTGACCAATCTAATACAATGGAAAAATGATTTGAACTAAAAATACAGAATATTTTGGGGATTAAAATATTCCTATCCATCCATTTGGTCCCCCATAAAACCCCATTTATCATTATAGTATTTGAAGAAACTATTCATTGGATTCCCTTATCATTATAGAGCCCCATGTAATATTGTTTTTTCAATACTTAAATATCTCAATCAATAAAGAACCCCCTACAATAGCTGCCTCCACTACAATGGTCAATACCCAAACTTTAAAGTTCTCCTGGACTATAAGTAGGTATCTACTAATGTAAATATCTAAAATTCTTCTTACTTAATGCATCATTCACCATGGGAAGTTACCTCCCACCCTAATCCATTGAACAATCATCCTTCAACAAATCATCCCATTTTAACTCTCCACCCCAGGATAGTCTCCTGATGGGTTGGCTCTAGGATTATTGATAATGTTTTCAGCACTAGTATTCACACTTATAATTTAATACAATTTCATGAAAATGAAATCCACATTGAAAATGGGTTCATATGGAGGGCCTTGTTGGTCTAGTTAATCAGCTATATAATAATAGGTGAATCTTCATTTCATCGTCCTAGGTATATCATTGGTTATATTCTTAATATAAATATCTATAAGGATTAATGTTCTACATATTTTCTAAACATTATAATGTATGATACTAATCTCTACATGCATCATGTGAAATGAATTTATACACATAATCTATCTATTGGATAAATCTATAATCAAAACCTTTTTTAGTAGGCGAGGGTCCTAGTAATCGATATAACATCACACATAATGATTTTTTTTTATTTTTGAAATATTATGTGGTGGTACATTTAACTAAGAAATGACCACCACTTCCATCCCAAAACATCTTGACGACCATATATCACATCTAGGGATCCAAATAATTTCTATGTCGAAATTTGTTTCCATTATATTTAAAGATAAATGTGGATGTTGATTTTTTTTACCCATGATGAACCCATTAAAAATAAACTTCAACATATACTATCTCGTGTTTTTATTGTAAAAATTAAATTTTAATTCATGAGAAATATTTAATTAGAATATATTTTGATACTTTATAATATATACTATATGTAAGATATATGATTTTAGTAATTGAAAAAAATCATCATTCCTGAGATGAAATATATACAATGGATGTTAGTCTGAAAAAGGATACCCCAAATTCTGTGTCCCCATTATGCTTACTTTCTTTCTATGAGATGATATATTAGTAAATCACATGTCATCATCCATAATAGAAATCATAGTGACCTTATCATCCAATCCTACCACAAAATCCATTCTAGGAGTATTCTAAATTAGGATAAATTAATCATACGATATTAGTATGGAGAGATGATATTTTATAAAGGGGTGTACATAATTAAATTGTGCATAACATGGGAAGTATTACCCAGAGTGTGAAATCCATTATGATTCAAACAATCAAATAACAATATAAAGGTCACACCTATTACATAAATAATTTAATGATCACATGAACCATCATCATTAACATGTATCATGGTTTGAATGAGTTACCATTTATTAGTCCATAGTATGGTTATGTGATTATTCAAGAAAATGTGGCTATATGGCCTGTTCAAGAAATTAGATCACATGATGAGGATATGAAATGGGGTCTTGAAAAGTGAACACAATTTAATGAAATTTTATGTAACTTTAGATGTTAAATTAAAACGTGAAATGAGTAGAACCATACCCTCCTATTAAAATGGAATTTCATGAAATACCAATGGCCGTATTGGAAGACTATGATTCACCCAAAAGACCAATATACCAAAACCTATAGGACTAAATCATGTACTTACATCCTTATAATTGATTACTTTCTCATTATTTTATGAATTTAGTATGAGGGATTAATTTTTTGCACCCTCAAAATGAGAATTGTAAAAATTAGTGTTAATAAAAATACCAGATGAATAAGTATCATTTTGGAACAATGTTAAAAAATCATGACTACATAGTAATATAAAATTTAGGATATGTGACCCCATATCCCATAATGGATTAATGAATCATAAGACCCTTCAAACTAATTAACCATGTAAAAAGGGATAAGGTAGGTGTGCATGACATCACATGAACCAAGGCTGATTATGAGTTTTCCAAAAGATGTGTTGTGGTAAAAAATAATGGTCCTCGAGTAAATGAGAATATCACTGATGGGATGAAAGCATGATTATTGTACATTACACAATTCATTCTATAGTAATATGACCAAATCAATTAAAGGATGGTGATGTTAATCCGGTTATCAAGGTTTTTATTAGAAAATACTTTAGATGATTACTATAGGTAAACACACATTACAAGACAACAACATGTTATCAACTTCCATGATAACATAATCAGTTGAATATCATGTTATTCCCACACATGAACCCTTTATCATGAAATATATTCATTTGGAGGTATAACATTACACTATCAATGTGGCCCAATGATGATTATTTTGAAATGAATTTTCTTTTCATGAAGACTAAATCTTTTTCCTTTATGCAACCCCAAACCCGTCATGGGTTTGAGTATGCTTGTAATGATGCACCATATATGTAATTTATATTCATCACATGATACATCTTATAATGAAATGATAAACCCATGAAAATAATGTATTTAGGTAGAATCATTATCATAATATTAAATCACCAGTAGTGTAATGGTTAGATATACCTCTTGATAAGGTCATGTAACTAAGATGGGAAATGTGGATTTACAGGGGTAGGTAATCATGTGGTCATGAGACCTCAGAAAAATAATGATATTAAAATTGATTAATATGATCATCTAAATAATAATATGATAACATAACTCAACCTGGTAGAAGAGATCTCCATGGAAAGAATGTCATGTCTCCCAAGAACCAAGCATGTTCATGTGATGTCCCAAATATAGTAAATAGATGAACTAAAATGTCTATTTTAGTTAATGAAATTACCTAATTTGAGGATTACATTGTCATTGATATTTCCATTATTCTCTCTTAGGACTTGTGGTGGCCAACATGAAAATTTGGTCACATGACTCATCTCGAAGAGGCTATCCATGATAGAAACATTTCATGATATATTTTTTCACACGATAATGGTAAGGAAATAACTTATATCAGGAAATTAAATAACATGATATCAATGAGACATAAATAGTATATTTGAACACTTATTCGACCAAATTATTCCATTCTTTTTGGTTTCTCCATCATGAAATGAGGCACAATTCTTAGGGTGGGGATGCCTATAATACCCCATATTTTCAATGGAGAAAAAGAATACACATAGAGAAATATAATTTATATAGGGAACCTTCATGAGTAGATATAACAAACCATGAAAAAAAAATTCATCTTAATAATCCTCATATAATAACATAAGGTAATTTTAATGAAGACTGAGTTGTTCCAAGTCCTATTATTTGATAACCCAAAGTCATGCGATCACATGAAAGACTACTAGTTATGAAATGGATATATGAGTGTGAGATGACATCCTGGTCATAAAATGAAGAAATGTGATCACCCATCTCCCCATAAGTTATTAAATTCAATGAACCTCATATAATTTCACCCTTACATGACTTTACATCCTTTATTTGTGGAACATGGATCCGTAGATATCATGGAAGGCACATTTTTATCCATTTATCAATGTAAAAAAGTCTTTGAAAACAGATGTCCTGCATAACTATCAATGGTGTAACCCATGGTATCCTACATCCTCCATCGACCATAATGTAAAAAACTAATTAATATCTTCCAATACTTTTTGTAAATTAGGGATAGACTCCCCATTAAATAAATAGTTATTCTGTACTGATCAATGGGAATGATTTATATTAAAAAATTGACTCCAATTCCATTTATGATCCTGATATGTTAGAAACATTACCAATGTATGATCCCAAAAATATTATTATATATATATTGTATTTATGTGTAGTAATATTTTACAAAATTAAATCCTAAATATGTATTCCTTAAAAAACTTCAAGTGTTTAACCATCACGTTATACATCTTGTAAGCAAATAAATCTTGTTTCTCATGATGAAAATGACTTAGATGGGCTATGATATAGCTGGTGACCTTGTTAATAACATGATAAAAATTAATAAAAACATGGGGATCCTACTAAGTATAAGTCTATAAAATTCCAAATAAAAGGGATAATATTACCATTGAGTGTATTCATCCTTATCAAACCATCATGGAGTTTTTCATATAAATTATAATGTATTTGATTCTTATTATATAAAAGATATGTAGGAAACCTTACTATTGATTGATACCCATAGAATACATATTTACATTGGGTATAATCAAATAGAATCATTCCATTCCATTGGTGAAAACCCATGGATCCATATCTTTTAAGAGGTAATGATCATATTTCCTTATAGAGATCTCAGTGTGTAATGCCTTGACCAATATACAACGAATCTAATATCTCAATGTCTCATATTCTCACACTTATCATAACCCACATGGACTTAGATACATGAAATAATAGTTAAATTAATATAATGAAACCTCAAATATGGTAATAATTCTTATATGCATGAAATTAATATATAATCTTCCTATCACAAGTTCATATTCATGATAAAGTGGCCTGAAACATACTTAATGTGTAATACCTATTCGAAAATTAGGGTGACCTTAGTGTCACATAATTTTACAAAAAACAACCAATATGGAAATCCTTTATAGTTTTAATCCATAAATACATCCCTATCATCCTCAAAGATCCATATTCTCAAAAAAACAACTAATATGGCCATCCACGCATTCTATGTTTCCAATATCCCATCCTCTTATTTTGGAAAAAGATCATGGATCATGTGTGAATGTTAAAAAGTGTTTACCGTTCCATAAACATGATTTTAATTCCCTAATATGATGCTCATTTTATATCCATGAACAATAACATGTTTATTTACCTGTAAGGGCATATTCACATGGAAATTTCTCTGAGAAACCCCCATATTCATATCTTCCATTTGAACCACTATTTTCAGACCATTATAGAAAAATGGACCATATATGACCATCATGGGTATTTATTCATATTCTCATAAGATAGATTGGATGCTTCTTTGAGATTTAATCCCAATTCAGAAACATTAATTACATTATTGAATAGAAATATTCCCTATAAATTCCATTAACATAGAATTAAAATATAGATCTTTCCCATGCCATCATAATGATGTAATAATGGGTGGAATGATACATAACCTATATATAACGACCCATACTATACATACATGGTTATTACTTCAGAATTGAAGCATATTTATTACAACATATAACAAAACCTTGATAGGACTGTATAGGTATAGTGTCTCTAGAAACTAGGACACATAAACAACTGGTAAATCATCTACATTGTCTCCAATTTATTTAATCATATATAGAGTCCCTTTTGGCATATCCTACTTAATATCCTTCTTACTAGCCTGGGGAAAAGAAAACATACAAAATTGTGAGCTCAAATGCTCAGTAAGGGTAAACAAAAGAAATATCAATCATATCACATTCATAAGAACATATCATTTTGAAAATATTAACATTCAAAAGAGATCATAATATCATAACACGGGATAAATCAGAGTAGTGGGATGTAATCCCAATAATCATACCATAAAACATGAAACTTTTTTCCATACACAGATAATCATATATAATCATTTCTTAGTAGTCAAGGCTCATTTCCAAGACTATCATAGTGTAAAAAGTCTATTTCTTAACCGAGTTCACTCCTCGTTTCAGTTCTATATCACTGAACCAGATTAACCTGTCATTCCAGCCATTTCTATCTCAAAAGATATAAATTTTTACCCAATTCATTGGAGGGAGATATAGGTCTTACCCATCTCATAATGAAACTATTCTTATGTGTTCCACAAAATCATAAATCATAGCATAACCCATGTAATAAAAATGAGATTCTTAAACATCATGCCATCATAAAATAATCCACATAAAATAGAAGGACATCATAAAATTAATTCCATCATTAAATACTCAGATAAATGTAAAAATAGTGATAGGAACATAAGCATATATTATCGTCGATGGAAAATAATTTTGATAAAACACCTGAACTCCATTCTTGAGGAAAATAACCTTTCTAATTCAAAAACATTTTACCATTCTTAACATGTCATAAAATCCTAAACTAAATGAAGTTGATTAAAAATAAACATGAAAACTTGTAAAGTCAGCTTCATGGAAATAATTTTCTATAAAATCATAAAAATCCATTCATGCCGTATAAGTTAAAAAATATAATTCTCATACTTTTTCCAGAAAATTCAAAAAGTACCTCATACTAAAAACGACAAAAGATTACATTCATATATTTTTCTCACCAAAGTGTAAAATTTGATATAAACAATGGTAGGAGGATAGAAATAATATTACATATTGAGGAAACAAGGATGTGGATGACAATTATTCCCCAGAAAATTCTTAAGTATAAACAATCTCGGAAAAAAATGAGATTGTGAGATTTTCCCTTACTTTAGTTCTGATTTGCATCGTACGTATCCGAACTTCATGTATAATGATCTATATAATGTCATTGACTTATTAAATAATCATATTAATTTTTATGATATCATATGTGGTCATATTATTATCTTTTTATTAGTAATATTTCATTGCTACTTGTTATTCTGGTGTTCATTGCTCTATGTTCTTATGCATGTTTTGTCAAATAAATTATTTTTCTTCTTTTTAGATTATAGATAACTCATTTCCAGAATGGTATTAGTGTAATATATATCATATATATTCATTCAATTCATTTATATAATCATTATTCAATGAAGATCATGTAGAACGAGTTTCATGACGTCATAAAGACGGTAGGACGTACGTACGCACGAGCGATGATATCGTTCCCATGGTAGTGGAATTGTATTGAAGTGTATGTATACTATTTCATAATCATTATCACTTTACAATAATAATATATAGTTATTATTTACACCAGTTCACCCATCCAAGTATGGTGGTGGTGGAAAACAGATTACACCACGGCGTGGAGACGGTATTCCGTACGTACGTATGCGCGATGATTTTGTATTCCGTAGGATGGATATAAGGGTGGAATAGGGTTTTTTCATATTTATAATAACATATCAGTATATTAGTGATACTTATGTGATTACTTAATAATGAAACAACTAAAAAAGATGATGTAGATGAAGAAATAAATTTGAAAGAATCGGTAACAGATATTACCTCTTCTTTGACACGCCACTTGGAAACCTCCTCTTAGGGCACTAATCTTAGTCTTTTAAGAATACAAAAACCTCTAGAATATTACTAGTGGAGTTGAGAAGAGTAAAGGGAATGGGTTTTACTGAGCGTGAAGGCTCAAAGTTGTGTAAATAGGAGAGGGAGGAGGATCCCTTTTATAAGGAGGAGAGGGGCACCTTTGGAAAGTGTGAAAATATTATTTATTATAAACGTATCTTCTGTTTCAAAAGGTCAAAAAATCATAAAAGATGAAGATAAGATGACTCATGGTCGAAAAAAAATCATCCAATCAAAATTTAACATGTTTTGGATAATATTTTATTCATTATAATCTTATTTTTTTTAAATTATTTATTAATGAGGTAAATACTGCATCATTTTTGTGTCATAAATAATTTAATTTATTTGTTGTCTAAAAATTATTAAAAAATATACCACGATGTAAGAAATATTTTTATTTTTCCAATGAATATTTATAGTCAAAATGATAATTTATATAACCCCTTATAAAATGTAATTACTAAAAGATTTTTGTTAATGTCAATTTTTTCTTTACATTAAATTAATTAATCTAAATTGTCATTAGCACTACCAAGTGCCCAAATGGTGTCCCAAAATAGACCCAAGGATGACCATGGTTGGCCAATACAAATACATTATGGTTTGGACAAGTGTTAAGGTAATTTTGTATTATTATAATATTCTTTTAAACTTGAATTATTCCATTAACCTTAAACCGCAGTAAATATAACTCAAAAGATACTATTCACCAAAAATTATTTTCAACTAATTGAACCAAATTTGACTTCTTGATAACAACCATGTGTGTCAGATTTTTAAAATTCAATTCCCAGATGTGGTAAAATTTCATTTAAATGAAAGAGTCAGTTTTTTAACAACCACTAAGTGGTTCCACTATTCATAAAAAATTGAAGTTTTTCAGAAAAATACCAAAAATTCAACCTAAGCTATATTTGATATTCTGAATTCAAAAATGTTTTCTATTTTTCCAAATTAAAAACATATAATTGGAATTAATTAATTTTGAAATTAATTACCGTTATCAAAACAAATAGCGTGTTTTTGTGAAACAATAACTATCAAAAGATCGACACTTGTTTATGACCAAATTCAAAGTGAAATTTATTCCAGTGACCAAAATTGGATTAAATTGTAAATATATATTATAATTACACTTTAAACCCAATTAAAATTATAATCTAACCATACAAATTATTGTGATGAAAAAAGTTGTTTTTAATTAAAATATAGCGTGTTTTACTATTCATTAAAATATGAATGTTATTAGAATAATATGAAAAATTTATCCAAATTAAATTTTTCTATCCTGATTCCATGGTTGAATTTTAATTTGTCAAATTGAACTTATAAAAATGTAAAAAACTAGATTAAAAGTGTGTGCGCCATCAAAAATCGGAAAAACTCCATTTTTTTAAAAATACTTATTTTACCTGAAAATTTTATTTTGTTCTCATACCATGTTCCAGAAAATATGTAAGATGAATAATAATGTTATAAAAATCAAAAATTAGTTATTACTATTCATAAAAACTAGTCCATTATAATATTATAATAATATATCATTGTTTAGTGAAACCCGGTATTGCGTACTACACACGCTATCGAGGATGGTCATGATTGCATGTAACATAATCCAAGCTAGTGTTGTGTGCAGTGAATGATTACATTGATGTTTCATATAACATAAGACATAAAAAAGTATACTTCTCATAAAATATCATGGTGTTTCATTCTACCTCCCTTAAAATGAATTTTTCCCTCGAATATCATCACTTCGTAACATACATATGAGGATACCTCTCCCTCATCATACCCTCGAGCTCCCATGTAGCTTCTTCTAATTGGTGGTTCCACCATAAAACTTTCAACAAGGAAGTGGTCTTGTTATTTAGAATTTTTTCGCTACGATCCAGAATCTCTATCGGTTTTTCTTCATAAGAAATATCTTGCTCCAAAGGTACAACTTCTGAGAATAGTACATGTGAATAATCGGGTATGTACTTTCACATGAGAGATACATGGAACACATCGTGAACTTGAGAGAGATTCGGTGGAAGTGCCAATCGGTAAGCTACTTTCCCAACACGATCCCACATTTTGAAAGGAACGATATACCTGGGGATCAGCTTTCCCCTCTTTCCAAATATCATTAATCTCTTCCAAAGAGATATTCGTAAAAGGCTTTATCACCCACTTAAAACTCAAGGTCTTTTCTTTGGATGTCGGAATAACTTTTTTTTGACTCTGAGCTGCTCTTATGTGTTGTTGAATAGATCTGACATTTTCTGCCATCTCATCAACAAGATCAGTTCCTAATAGCTTTCTTTCCCCAACTTCATCCCAGCAAGTTGGAGTCCTTCATTTCATTCCATAGAGATCTTCATAAAGAGCCATCTTAATACAATAGGGAAATCTACTATTATAAGAATATTTCACCAAAGGTAGGTGTTGGTCCCAACCACCTTTTAAATCCATAGAGCAAGCTCTTGACATATCTTCTAGATTTTGAATTGTTCTCTCAGACTGACCGTCTGTCTGAGGATGATAAGCGGTGCTGAAACTCAACTCTGTATCTAAAGTATGCTGAAGACATCACCAGAACATCGAGGTAAACCTCGGATCCCAATCAGATATAATGGAAATTGGTACTCCATTCAATCTTACCAATTCCTTCACATATATCCTGGCAAGCTGATCTGGAGAGAAATATTCTCTAATAACAATGAAGTGTGCCGACGTCGTAAGACGATCTGTTATAACCAAGATATCATTATTGCCTTTGGATGTTTTAGGAAGTCCAGTGAAAAATTCCATAGTGATGTTTTCCCATTTCCATTCTGGTATGTGTAATGGTTGTAACATCCCCTTAGACTTCTGTCTCTCATCTTTAACTTGCTGACAAACAAAGCATCGAGAGACATATTCAGTAACATCTCTTTTCATGCCATCCCACCATAAGTACTCTTTCAGGACCCTATACATCTTCGTGCTTCTTGGATGAATATAGAATGAATAACTATGAGCCTCATCCAGTATCTACTAATTTTTTTCTAGGATGGGAGGAACACAAACCTGATTCCTGGTCCTTATTATCCCATTACTATCAAGGTTGAATTCATAAACATTTCTCACCTTCATTTGTAACTCTACATCTTCTTTTCGGCCTCTTTAATGTTCACATGTATATATGGTTGAACATTCATTTTATAAATATAAAACTTTTCCCCTTCCATTATAATTTCATGATCCATCCTTTGTAAATCCATAAATATTGGATCTTTTGTGATCCTCATCATGGATAAGCTAGCTTGGTCTTGTCGATTTAATGCATCTATCACCTTTTTTTCATTCCCAGGGTGGTAATGAATAGAGCTGTCGTAATCATCAATCAGCTCCAACCATCTTCTTTGGCACATATTCAGCTCCTTTTGTATGAAAATATAATTTAAACCTTTATGATCAGTAGAAACATCACACCTTTCACTATAAAGATAATGCCTCAAAATCTTTAATGCAATGATTACATCAGCTAACACCAAATCCTGAGTTGGGTAATTTTTCTCATTGATTTTCAACTGTCATGAGGAATAATCTATCACCATATCATTTTTCATGAGAACACACCCCAATCCCTTCTTGGATGCATCACTGTAGATCACAAACCTTTCTCCACTACAAGGCAGTGTGAGCACATGTGCTCTGGATAACCTTCTTTTCAACTCCATGAAATTTTCTTCACACTCCTCCGTCCACACGAATTTAACTCCTTTTTGAGTCAACCTGGTGAGTTGATTAGATAATTGTGAAAAATATTTCACACAACGATGATAATATCCATCCAAACCAAGAAAAATTCAGATCTCAGTTACTGTTGTTGGTCTCGACCATCTTTCGATAAGCTCTGTTTTTTCTAGATCCATTGATATCCCCTCTTTTGAGATTATGTGACCCAAAAATGAATCTTTTTGAATCCCAAATTCACACTTGGTAAATTTGGAATAAGGCATCTCTTTTCATAGGGTCTATAATACAATTTTCAAGTGATCTTCATGTTCTTCCTTGCTCTTTTAATAGACACGAATATCATATATAAAGACTACCACAAACTAATCAAGATGGCTTCTAAAGACTCTATTAATTTAATACATGAAGATAGAATGGGAATTAGTAAGACCAAATGGCATCACTATAAATTCATAGTGTCCATACATTGTACGAAAAGCCGTATTTGGTGTATCATCTTTTTTTACCCTTAATTGATGATACACTGAACGAAGATCAATCTTGTAAAAGTATTGAGCTCCGCATAGTTGGTCAAATAAGTCATCAATGCGTGGGAGAGGATATTTGTTCTTGAGAGTGATCATGTTAAGTTCTTAATAATCAATGTCGAGTCTCATTGATCCTTCTTTCTTCTTAACAAACAGAACAGGTGCTCCCCAAGGTGATGCACTAGGAGGTATGAATCCCTTATCACGATTCTCTTGGAGTTGCTTCTTCAATTCCTACAACTCAATCGGGGCCATTCTATAAGGTTTCATTGAAATGGGCATATCACCCGGTATGAGTTCTATTGAAAACACAACATCACGATTTGGTGGAAGACCTAGAAATTCCTCTGGAAAGACATCATCAAACTCTCGTATAGTGGGCATATTCTTAATCGTGAGTTTCTCTCCAACCATTTGAGATAAATAACCTTCATTTATTGGAATTCAGACCAGTAAGATGGACGAAATTTCCACTGGAAGGTTATATTCATCCTTGCCTAGATAGATGATAGTAGATTGTTCAAGAATATTAAGTGTGATTTCACTTCTTTGGAAATTGATATAAGCTCCTTATAACGAATGCCCATCCATTCCAAGAATCACATCAAACTCCACTATAGGATGGATCCCAAGACTTTCAAGAAGCACTTTCCAAAAAAACATAAATTGGAGAAGAAATATAAAAATTTAATGCAACCATTGTGCCATTAGGAGTTGTCACAGCTAACTCAACATCGAATTGTTGAGGTAGTATGACGATACCCTTAGAAAATTCTTCAGAAATAAAAGAGTGGGTGGATCCAGAATCAAATAAAACATTTTCTACATTAGAGTGGATGGGAAGTGTACCTTTCACCACTTCGTTATTGTACTCCACATCACTGATAGAAATTTCATGTTATTTCCTTTGTCTTTGGCCTTAATAGATTGTTGACGTCGATCATCATCAACAACCCTTGTATTAGAGAATTGATTGGAATAATGCCCCATTTCCATTCACTTGAATCATGGATGTGTAGAAGGTGTATTATGTGTATCATTTTCATTGTTCACATCATTAAAAATCTTTTTCCCATTATTTCGACATTCAACTGCACGATGACCTTCTTTTCTACACTTAAAACATTTACTTGTCCTTTTAAAATAATTCCATCCATGTTTCCTTCCACACTTTGAGCATAAGGGAAAACTCATCTTCTTTTCATTGTGGTCTTTATATTTCCCTTTGACTTCTATTTTCCTCTTCTTATCAAACCCATATAACTAGTGTCTTAGTGCAATCTATATCTCAACCTTGAGAGAACATCGAACAATTTCCTCATAGATATTGAACTCCCTTATGGATAACGCCCTTTTAAGACTTCGTTTTATGCCACTGAAGAATCGATCTATCTTACTCTTAGGTTGAATAATAATTTCGGAAGTGTACCTTGCAGGTCTTGTAAAATTTGCTTCGTAGGTACCAACCAATTCATCATCCTTTTTATTCAATTCAAGAAACTCCTTCTCCATATTTGTTCGAAGAATACCGTGGAAGTACTTATTGAAAAATAAGTTCTTGAACTCGTCCCATTCCATGGACTCAATTTCATCCCATTGCCTCATATTGTTAATAATATTCCACCATTGATCTGGTTCACCTTCCAAACGATATACTGCTAAGATGAATTGATCATGTTCAGAACATTGAAGGACTGAAAATATCTTTTCAGTGGTACGAATACATTGTTCATCCACTAATGGATCGAATGACCTGCAGAATGGAGGTGGATGTTACCTCATGAAGGATTCAATAGAATGTTGCTCATTCCTTTTCTCATTTCGATGTCCTGCATGTTTAATAGCTTGAGAATGTTGTGTGAGCATGGATACAAGATTTTTAATTCCAGCTCCCGTAATGTTTGGTTGCTCAGGGGGATAATCATTGCATTTCCCGTCACATTCAGCATTAAGATGTTTCCTTCGTTTTCCAGCCATTGACTAAAACCAATAGGCATAGTTTGAGAGACACTAATCATAATAGGAAAACTACGTAATCAAGAATAAAATTTCATACACTAGGTATTATCATAGGTTGTTCATGGCCATTTATAAAACACTAATTTTCTATTCTATGTCTATACATATCCTTAGTGTTTTTACTAAATCTTTCACATCCTAGTTTCCAAGGATTGACTATACCTTTCCTATGATACCAACTATAACGACTCATACTTAACATTCATGGTTATTACTTCAGAATTAATGCATACTTATTACAACATATAATAAAACCATGACTGTATTGGTATAATGTCTTTAGAAATTGGGAAACATAAACAACTGGTAAATCTTCTACATTGTCTCTCGTTTATTTCATCATATCTAGAGTCCCATTTGGAATATCCTACATAATACCCTTCTTCCTGACCTGGGGAAAAGAAAACATACAAAAAGGTGAACTCAAATTCTTACTAAGGGTAAACAAAATAAATATCAATCATATAATATTCATGAGAACCTAACATTTTGAAAATCTTAACTTGCAAAAGAGATCATAATATCATAACATTGGATAAATTATAGTAGTGAGATGTAATCCCAATAATCATAACTTAAAACAAGAAACTTTGTGGAATACACAAATAATAATAGGAATAATTTCTTAGTAGTCAAGACTCATTTCCAAGACTATCCTAGCAGACAAAGTCCATTTCTGAACCGAGTTCACACCTCGTTTCAGTCCTGTATCACTAAACCAGATTAACCTGCCATTCCAACCATGTCTATCTCATGAGATATAAATATTTTCCGAATTAATTGGAGGGAGATATAGGTCCCACACATCTCATAATTAAACCATTCTTATGTGTGCCAAAAAATCATAAATCATACCATAACCCATGTAATAAAAATGGGATTCTTATACATCATGCCACATTAACATAATCCATATAAGATAAAAGGACATCATAAAATTAATTCCATAATAAAATAATAAAATAAATGTAAAAATAGGGATATAAATAAAACCCTATATTTTCTTAGATGGAAAATAATTTTGAAAAAACACTTGAACTCCATTCTTGAGAAAAAATATCATTTCTACTTCAAAAACATTTTACCTTTCTTAACATGTCATACAAATTTAAACTAATTTTTTTTTATTAAAAATAATCATTAAAAATTTTAATGTAAGCTTCATGTAAATAATGTTCTATGAAATCATAAAAATCCATTAATGCCATATATGTTAATAAAATATTATTATCATACTTTGGCCGGATAATTCAAAAAGTACCTCGTACTAATAAATGACAAAATATTCCTTTCATATATTTTACTCACAAAAGGGTAAAAATGGATTTAAAAAATTGTAGGAGGATAGAAATAATATTACATATTGAGTAAGCATGGATGTTGATGATAAATATTCCCCAGTAAATTCTGATGTGTAAACAATCTCAGATAAAAATGAGATTGTGAGATTTTCCCTTACTATAGGTCTGATTTGCTTCTAACGTATACAAACCTAATGTATAATGATTTAAATAATTTCATTGAATTATTACATAATTATATTAATTGTTATGATATCATATATGGTCATATTCTTATCTTCTTATTAGTGATATTTCATTGCTACTTGTATTCAGGTGTTCATTGCTTTATGTTCTTATGCATGTTTTGTGGAACAAATTGTTATTCTTATTTTCAGGTTATAGATACCTCATTTTATGAATGTTATTAGTGTAATATATAACATATTTATTCATTCAATTCAATTATATAATCATTATTCAATGATGATCATGTAGAACGAATCACATCATATCGTGGAGACAGTAGGCCGTACGTATGTGCGAGTGATTATATCATTCCCATGATCGTGGAATTATATTGAAGTGTATGTATACTATTTCAGAATCAATATAACATTACAATAATCATATATAGTTATTTTTTACACCATTATACCCATCCATGTAAGGT
This sequence comes from Viscum album, assembly GCA_963277665.1. Classification (NCBI taxonomy): domain Eukaryota; kingdom Viridiplantae; phylum Streptophyta; class Magnoliopsida; order Santalales; family Viscaceae; genus Viscum; species Viscum album. The sequence continues at coordinate 1,700,093,629 of OY728142.1, forward strand.
GGTGGTGGAAAATAGATTACACCACGGTGTGGAGACGGTATTCTGTACGTACGCACGCGTGGTGATTTCATTTTCTGTATGAAGGATAGAAGGTGAATTAGGGATGTTTCATAATTATAATAACATATCAGTATATGAGTGATACTTATTTTATTACTTCATAATTAAAAAACTAGATAATAGGTTGTAGAAGAAGAAATAAATTTAAAAGAATCGATAACAGATATTACCTCTTCTTTGACACGCCTCTTTGAAACCTACTCTAGGGCAATAATGTTGGTGTTTGAAGAAGACTAGGACCACTAGAATATTATTAGGGCAGTTGAGAAGAGTAATGGATAGGGTTTGGCCGAGCTTGAAGGCTCAATGATGTGTAAAGAGGAGAGGGAGGAGGTGCCATTTTATAAGAGAGGAGAGGGGCATCTTTGGAAAGCGTGAAAATATTATTTTTTTATAAACAAATATTTGGTTTTAAAAAAGAAAAAAAATCATTATAGATGAATATAATATGACTCATGGATGAAATAAAATCATCCAATCAGAATTTTACATGGTTTGGATATTATTATAATCATTATAATGTTATTTATTTAAATCATTTATTAATGAGGTAAATACTACATCATTATTGTGTCATAAATAATTTAATTTATATGATGTCTAAAAATTATAAAACAAATACCAAAATGTGGGAAATATTTTTAGATTTCCAATGAATATTTATAGTTTAAAATATAATTTATATAAGCCCATAAAAAAATAATTACGAAAAGATTTTTGTTAATGTCAATTTTTTCTTTACATTAAATTAATTAATCCAAAATGTCATTATCACTACCATGTGGCTTAATGGGGTCCCGAAATCGACCCAAGGATGCCCATAGTCGGACACTACTCATACAATAAGGTTAGGACAAGATTTAAGGTGATTTTGGATTATTATAATATTTTTTAACTTTGAATTACCCAATTTACCTTTAACCGCATTAAATAAAAGTCAAAAGTTACTATTCACGAAAAATTATTTTAATATTATTGAACCAAATTTTAATTTTTGATAACAAAAATGTATGTTGGATTATTGAAATTCAATTCAAAAATGTGGTAAATTTTCATTTAAATGAAACAGTCAGTTTTTTAATGACCACTAAGTGGTTTCGCTATTCATCAAAAATTGAATTTTTTCAGAAAAATACAAATAATTCAGCATAATCTATATTTGATATTCTGAATTCAAAAATGATGTCTATTTTTCCAAATTCAAAACATATAAGTTTCATTAATTAATTTTAACAATAAATCCCGTTATCAAAACAAATAGGGTGTTTTTAAGAAACAATAACTATGAAAAGATCGACACTTGTTGAGGTCCAAATTCATGGTGAAATTAATTCCAATTACCAAAATATGATTAAATGGTAAAAATATATTATAATTACAATTTATAACATATTTAAATGATAATATAACCATATAAATTATTGCGATTAAAAAAGTTGTTTTTAATTAAAATATATCGTGTTTTTTCTATTCATTAAAATATGAAAGTTATCAGAATAATATGAAATGTTTATGAAAATTAAATTTTTATATCCTTATTCCAAGGAAGAATTTTATTTTGTCAAATTTAACTTATAAAAATCTCAATAACTACATTTAAAGTGGGTGTGCCATCAAAAGGCGGAAAAACTACATTTAAAAAAAACATATTTTACCCGATAAATTTATTTTGTTCTCTTAACATGTTTTAGAAAATATGTAAGATGAATAATAATTTTATAAAATTCAAAATTTAGTTAATAATATTCATAACTTCTTGTCCATAATAATATGATCACAATATATATTTGTTTAGTGAAACCTGATATTGCGTACTACACACGCTATCGAGGAAGGTCGTGATTGTGTGTAACGCAAGCCAAGATAGTGTTGTGTAGAGTGAAAGATTACTTTGATGTTGCGTATAACACAAGATATAAAAAATCATCTCATAAAATATTAGGATGTTACACTATAGGATCTACAAATGGGTTAATAAATAGGATTTTATCCATCATATATGTGGATTTATAGAGGAAATGTTAAAAATTTATTATTATATTAGTGTAACCAATAATTTAAAGTTATCTATAAATGATTCATGAAAAAAATCATAAATCATTAGGATATTCCAAGTGTATAAAATTGTTACTCCCAATATATTGAAATGATCCTGACCTCGCATCTTATAAAAAAATTCACATTCTAATGAATCTGGGGAATGAACCCAAAATGATACATAACATTGGAAGGAAGGAATGTAGCTCATTACAACTACTGAATACATTGGTTGTTCCTCTAAATAATAAAGTCAATAAGAATGATTGTTAAACTATACTAATCCCCAAACCATTATGTGACATGTAATAAATCTAGAAAAATAAAAATAAAATAGATTTGATATGTAATGTACAATAGGTGAGGTTATAAATAAACCCATAAAAGGATGATAGAGTCCATACAAATATTTTTTGTTTTACTTGAACAGAAATATGTAAGAGGTATTTTTTGTATAGTAAGTGACTTGTATAATTGTGTACCTTAAAATACCTTTTCATTGATTATTTTTGTTTGTATCAGTCGTATGGTGAGTTAGATGGGATTCAAGTATAGAATAGGTTTGATGTGAAGATACCTACTACAAAAAACTTGGTGTTATTTTTCATTATTTTAATTTTACTTTTTATCATTTTTAAAACCGTAATAAAATTCATATAATATTATTAATTCCTAAAAATTACTCTAATAATTTAGTTACCACATTTAAATTGTTAAAAAGTACTATTAACCCCTCCCTATATTCCATCACTAATCGATAACATTGTCCAAAAACATTTATATGAGGATATTATTTGGGATAGATTTTCATCTTATTTTATCATTTTCATTATGATAACGTTACCCATTAACTAAAAATAAGAGGAAAGATTACTTTTCTAAATGCAATGTTATGATACTTAAATAATACATAATCTCATGGTACCTAATTTCAATGAATTTTATTAAGAATATTGTATATATCAAATAGAGAAATTTCTTGAGAATATTAAAACATAATAGTAGACTATTATTTTTAATCCTTTTAATGTTCCAAAATTATATTTGTTTACACTTACTTGAATTGATGCTACCAAGAATCTGATAAATTTTAAAATTATGAATTTACATTAATGTTATTATATCAAAACATGTATAGTAAAAGTTCATCATGAAAAAACTACTTATGACATTTGGAGGACACATACAGTCAATCATATCTTGAAGATAAATAAATGAATAATAAATCATGGATAATCAATTAATAATGTATTATCATGATAATGTATGTGTGGTGTAGAAAATATTTAACATTATCAATAATTGTATGATTTATCACTAGAAGAATATGAATAATGAATTACACATTTATAGTATTCATCTGGATTTAAATGAAAAATGGAACTTAGATATGGTTTAATCAAAGAAATAATGTATTTAGAAAAATATAATATATATGAGTTGATTGAACATACTTTTCATTATGTTATATAATTTAAGAGAAATGATTTTTATGTTTTAAAAAAATAATGGTTTAGCATTTAAATTTAATAGTACCTTTTTTTGATAAACCTTATGATATAAAATCCTAGAAATGTAGTGGGGATCATGTTACAAGTAGAATTAAAGGTATTTACATGTTAATGAAAAGAAAACATTGTATCCTCGTATGATAAAAAGGGCCCCATGAAAGATTAAAAAATGGAACGAAATATTATTCTATTATGTAAAATAGTTATTTTAAACTAAAATTTTATAAATATAGGAAAATTGGAATATTAAATAAGATTTTAAAAAAGTAAAATATATAGGAAAGGATATAAAAATATGTAGGAATAAATGCAAGAATATAAAGTTGCGTGGTATTGGGATTTAGAGTCAATCCTATCTAGTTTGTAATAATCCGCCAATTCTCATTGACTTGAGAGGACAACATGTCATTACTAGGCCTTAAACGAAATTCCCAAGATGCCAAAGGCTAGAAATAAATGCCTAAGGGTTTCAAATATATGATGGGGGATGATTTAACAATTAATAAATAAACCAATAAACCAACCATAACAAAAAAATTCACTATAAGATGCATCAACAATAGAAACAACCAACTCATGCATTAACAAAAGATAACTACTTTGTTCCACAAATCACTACATAACCAACACAAAATCAGAGTACCAAGAGGAAGACTAAACAAAAGACCCAACGCAAGATAAGACACACTCCACAGATCCACACTGATCTCCAGCAGCCAAGCACCACAAAATCTTCCAAGCATTTCCACTAACCACTAGTAATGAGATTCCTTACCTTTACACGTGTCCTGTAATACTACATCTACAAAAGCACCAATGTGATAAAGCATGGGTTTGTATAAAACTCAGCAGGATTTCCCCGATGAATTCCCTTCCCACGCCACTAGGATAGAAGAGTTAGCAACAATTATATAAAAATAGTTTATATATACCATTTTCTCAAAAGTTATTTATAACTAAATATAAAAAAGTTTATAAAACCATTTGTAACCAAAAGAATCCAAGAGAAATTGAACCCAATTTTCCCAGAAGTTATTTTTTCAGAAAAATAACCAATCCATCTTTAGAACCATTTAACAAAATCAATTTTTTTGCATACCCCAACCATTTCACAATCCCATGCAACAAACCATGCATGATATCTGGAAGAGGGGAGAAGCCCTAACCCTTATCCAACCCAACCATGATAGGGGAGAGTTATTACCCATATCCAACGGAAATGCACAAGAATAATTGACAGGGGAGAGCCATAACCCTTATACATACCAACATTGATGGGGGAGACCCCAAACTCTTATCCGTACCTAATTCAATATTAATGATTGATGGGGGAGAGCCCTAACCCTTTTCCATCCCAACACTGATGGGGGAGACTCCTAACCCTTATTTGTATGGAATGAAATATAAAAACACACCACACATTCGCAGCAATCATGCCAAAACCATCCTTTCAATAAAAATCCTTTTATTGGAAACCATTTCCATCAACACCATGTGTGTTCAACCAATTGAAACCAGTTCAATAGAACTATACTTTTATTGAAAACCAAAAGAATGAACCAATTTAATTAAACCATTTCAATACCAATCCATTTCAAAAAAACACCATTTTTATTGAAAACCCATCTTTCATAAAATCATTTAGCATTCCTACAAATCCATCATTTAAAAATCATCATTATAAATTCAAGAAGCCAAATCTCTTTGCACAACAATCAACCAAGATTTCAAAATTCCTTCAAAACCATAAATCATCACAAAAGAAAATTTACTCCATGGTTTGCACAATAAATTAAATTTAAATAACCCAATTTGAAACTAAGCCAATTATTTCTTACAAGAGGAGTCAAGATTGAAGCCTTCTACCACAAAGGTGTTGACGAAAACCCTAACAAATGGAGAACACACAATAAAATCTGGTCGATTCACCAAGGATCCTCCATAGATCACTTCTCCTAACATAACCAAGTCTAAATCACGTCATATTTGACATCCACACACATAGATCTACCCATAATAGGAATAGATCTATGAAACTGAGAGATTAGGAGAATTAGATCAAAGTAGATCTAAGAAACCAAACAAGAACGATCACATACCTCAAAAATCCAGCTTTGAATTGTAATGAGAAGCCTTCAGATCGCCTTCGGAATGATAGGAGAACCCTCTTTTACCGTAGGGGAACAAAAATTCCGAGTTAGGGCCACATAGGATGAAAAACTATCCACTTGGAGGCAGAAACGCATGAGATCCACCTTTATAGGATCTCATTTATGTGGCCGAAAATATGTTTGCATGGTTTGAAAAACCATGCGCTAACCGTGCGTTAGCTGTTGCCTCGGTCAAACTTCTCACACAGTTCAGCCACACGGTTAGATAAACCATGCTCCGACTATGCAGGAACTACTGGCTCCAAGACCCACTACACACGGTTTGGCTGCACTGTTTAGACAAACTGTGCGCTGCCCGTGCGTCTTTCCTTTTGCCTCAAAACATCATTTTAAGTTCTCCCGACTCTCCCATTCGTCACCCTTAACACCAGAACCACTAAAAGCATCAAGAAAGGGTCACATACCAGAAACCGGGGATACTACATAGTGAATCTGAAGGAAATAAATATTCAACTAACTTGTTTCTAATTGATACCCAAAAAATATAGGTGTGTTTAAAATCTAATTATATATATGGATATGAAATTTATTCTAACATGTTTGGTTTTGATCAAATAACTATTTAAAATTAAATTTATCAAAAGGATGTAATTATTTTTTAATTAGATGATATAATAGATGAAATATATAGAAATATGAAAAAGAAAGATAAGAATATAATTTTAAAAATTTAATTGGATAAGAATGAAGTCACATATTTTGTTGATAATCATAGTAAATAATTATAAATAATCCAAGGATAATATGAAAAACTATTGGATTATAAAAAATAAACTAATGCATTTTTATTTGGTAATAAATAAGTATCAACAATGATGTTTTGATATAATAATGGATAAATTTGTTAAATTCAAATGTATATGTAAGCAGGTTATATTAAATAATACACAACTGATAAATTATACTTTGGGATTTAATTGTAAAATCTAGAATAATAAGGAAAATAATCCAAACAATATTGAAAAGATAATAATGAATGTTTCATATTTAGAATAAACCCTATCATCTTAAATGAAGGAGAATTAAAATACTAGAAGAATTATTTCTATAAATATTCAATAGTATATTAAAAATTTTGTGGTTATAATATGAAAATATAAATGATTTACACTAATTGTTTTTTCAAAAGTAATCATTGTATAATATACACTATAAAATGTTTTATGTTTTTAAAAAAATTGAGTTATGTAAATGATTGTTTAATTTGTTTTACAAAATAATTAGTTTTCAAAAAATCTATTATTTCCAAAGATTTATTATATATATTAAGTCACAGTAATTATATGAAATCTGAATGGGTACTATATAATTTACATATTAATCCATTTGGAGAAAATTAGACAGGGTTAGAAAGCTCCTCTATTCAAGATTTATTTTTCAGAATGCTTCTATATAATTCTAAAGGATATTTTTTTGCATATATGTTTATAAAGACACATGACTCGTGGTCCATTGATATTTATACCTTTCAAACTATTGAAAATAAGTTGTTGGTCACATATAGAGACAATGGTATAAGAAATTAAAAAGAGAATTTGGAAGAAATATGTATTAATATATTGTATTACCTAATATTTTAATGTTGATGGACATAAAAAAATATAATTATTATTTCATAGATTTATGATAATGAGATTATTTTCCATGTTATATGTAATGGATCGATTATATTTAATTATAAATATGTTTTTTTTCAAATAGGAAATACTAAGTCAATATTATTAATTTTTATAATCTAACCATGAAAATGTTATGTGTCTAAATTCTATAGAAAATGATGATATGTTTGGAAAATGATAATTGATAATGTTGATTTTTGACAACCAAATTTATTAGATACACTTGTTTTAGAGTACATTCTTATTATGTTAAAGTATATAAATAATTTTATTCCATTAATGGTCAAATGTTAAGAAACATAATGTAATATTATTAACTCTTAACAATGATAATGCATCATGACCTTTATAGTCATTAAATATTAATTACATTGGACATTTAAAAACAATTATTATAAGATGTATAAAATCATTTTATTTTAATTTTATATAACAATAGTAGGTTTACATTGATTTATATTATTACTCACAACCATGAATCGTTTTTTATGTTTATTAAATTTTTTAATTAATTGAAAATATAATTGGAAATGATTATTTTAATTAAAAATTTTAATGGCGGTGAGTTTTAAAATTCATATTTTAAACATATTTCTGATAAAAATGGACATGCATAAATTTTCATCATCTAGAACACCAAAATAATGTTTTTATAGAATAAAATAATTTAATAATTTGTGATATCTCATGAACAATTATAAATAATTATAACAAAATAATTTATATATGATGAATTTCTTAACAATAAATTTTATATTCCAAATAGTTTGTTTATTCACTTTTTTTTAAAAAATAATATATAAATTTCGTAGTGCAAGAAATCCTAATGTAGGATTCTTAACAGTGTTTGGCCTAATTCTTAGATTTTAAATTTGTAATAATTAATATATACAATTTCTATGAAATTTATAAAATAATGTTTTTTGTTTGTTATAAAAATAGTAAATCATAAAGCGTATTTAACAAGAAAAAAATTAATTTATATTATTTTTCTTAATTAATTTTTAATGAAAATAATGATAAAAAATGTGCAGTTTTTAAATATATTGAAGTTTTATTTGGAAATTTATTATATGGCGAATATGAATCTCATTCAATACTATAGAGAGAAAATATACCTACTAAATAATATTCAAAAAATTTGAGTAATCGAATGTATCACCCCTTAATTTTTTTTTGTAATATTGATATAAATTAAGAACTATTAAGTTAGTTATAAATTTTTACACATGTTTTACTTATGTATTTGAGATTGTACATATTAATTTTTATGGAGCCTTTAAATATGTTGATTGGATTATGGTTTTGGAAGAAAATATTAATTTAATATTTTGGATTTTTTATAAAATATATTTAAATCCCCTTATAGGGAAAAATCATATTGAATTAATCGATTTTTCACAATATGTTAGATGAATCTGGTTATACCAATTGAAACATTTATATGATTTATGATCAAGGTTATTTAGAAGAGGAATTAATATATTATTAAGTGTAATTTTATGTAATTGATCAAATTTATTAAAATATAATTATATAGGACTATTCTTATTATCAATATTTTTAAATATTCCTAAATGATGTGAAAATGTTCTATCATTAATGGGGTTTCATCTAATTAAATACATTTACATTAAAAAACTATTTTTAAAAAATAACAATTTATTGAACAAATTTTTATTCATAATTATGAATTGTATATTTCAACATAAGTTCCAATATTATAGTATGAAAGACTAAATACATTTCGTCAATAAAATAGATTAAATAATGAAAAATAGTATCCATCAATAATCATTAAGAAAAATTATAAAGATATTTTTTTCGAAAATAAATTTGGATGAAATTGTGTTTGGATCTCTAACTGAAGACATGTGTAACATGTGATCTAGTCTAATGAATTTTATTTTTATATGAGATTAACAATAGGGTAAATTTTTTGTAGTTATTTATTATTTTCAAAGGGGAGATGAAATATTTCATAATCTATCTATATATTCTTGAGAAATAGTTAGGAGGGTTGGTTTAAATTTCAATAAATATATGAGAACCCATAATAATAATAATTAAAAAATAGTGAGTGATGAATCTGGAAAACCTATTGATGTTAAATAATAAAGTAGAATGAAAGGAATATTTCTTTTTCTATCATATTCTAGGACTCATATGATGTTTAATATGTTTGTATGTGCAATGTATTAATATAATCCTATAGATAGTCAACATAATTAGGTTATGTGTTAAATGATATATAAAATGATATCCAATTTATTATCTATTTTAATTTAATCCAAATTTCATTAAAATTTTTACTTACACTAATACATAATTTTGAGGTTGGAGGATTAATATGAATATTACATAAGGTATATGTCATTGAAATTGTAAAACATATCAACCTGACCCACCAATGATGAATGGTCTAGTGGAAGGCTTTCAAACGAAAACCCCAATCCCTTCTATAGTATTCCAGGGAATGTATAGAAGTACCAAAAGGCATAATATAAATTTTAGGACTTTTCTTAGGGAACATATATGCACAAACCCAACAATCTACATTAAAAAGTGAAGTGGTCTAATAAAAAGTGCAGAAACATCTAGACAAACCCCATACATAAAATAATCTCTAGGGAATACATATGAGTTTTTATATAATACAAATAAAATAATAATTAATAAAATATATTACCAACCAAAAAATGAAGTCCCTTAAAAAAATGAATAAAATAAAAAATGAGAGAGTCTGATTCCTCATATCCATGACCAACAACCATATATAGTCTATTCACATGATTTTCAAAAATGTTTCCCCTAAATATCCATTGATTTTTAAATTAATTTTATATGACATGTCATGTGTATGAAAATCCCATGTATGGGTGAGTATATATATACTAAATTGGATTCCTTGAATCTTTTTTTGGGGCCAATTGAAGTTATGATTGATGTAGTTATCTCATCCCAATAAAAGAAGTATTCAACCCGCAAAATAATATATATATATATATATATATATATTCAAATAATGAAACACAAAATATAGTTATGGGGATATCCATCTCACATATGATCCTAGAACAATGGGTCTTCCTGTATCTCTAAAGGCACATCATCAATGCACAAAATCTCATGTGTGTATCTGAAAAAGTTATGAGGAGGACCTTTACCTCAAAATTACTCCACAATGATTCAGGGGGGGTTTCCAATTGAAGGAGGAGATACTCCCTAGTATCATAGGTTGGTTCCACACCATATATGAACAATATACATGCATTATAATGGATTAAAGGGATTCTAAATAGTAGAGTGGTAGGGGTCATACACCCTACAATGTTATGACAATTCTATTTAAATCAAATAGGACATCCACCCTTGTATAATGGTGTGGGGTGGTCCACTAAATAACTATAAATAGAAGAACATACTCTAAGTGTGTTATTGGGGTGCAACTTTGTGGGTAGAGGACTAATTCCCTAGAATTATATGTGGGATTCACCTAGTACAATGATTTAAATAGAGTACCCATCCCCTAATAAGATAAATGGATTCCACTCTATATGAGGAAGACCTGCATTCCATTATGATGGGGGGGGGGGGGTGATACATTTTGGTTATAGGAACCTTGAATTAAATTCATATATGGTTACACTCAACATATTTTAAGGATTATAGGGGACCCACACCCTGATACAATAGGGGTTTCCCAATAATAGCGTCCCAATATTAGGATATGACATGATCACTTACATCATTATGAAAAACCTAAAGAATTTTCCCACTATTAACATTATTTTCAATATATATAAAGGAACTATAATTGAAAAAATCACATTATATGTGGAAAATTACATTGGATAGGCTTCTAAAGCAACAATATATTAGTCCAGATGAAGGAGATACGAAAATTGGACGATTCACATAGGGGTACATGGCATGTATAGGCTCTATAATGTGTGTGTCCCTCTCTCATTCTTGGAAGTGTTCTCCTATAGACATGACTCAATGACTATGTCACTATACACATTAGTAAAGGGGTACCATCTGGAATTTCTTCCTGATATGTGGTTTCTCGTGTTCTCATGGATGTTACAGTGTTTGTTTGGCCATGCTCATATACCCAGCCACGTACCTATCCATACTCATGTATTGGCCAATGGCTTTGTACTCTAATATTAGAAAACATGTTATACTTCATGGGTTCCTAACTGTGTATAACTGGTACATAGTTTAGGCACATGAGAAGGGTTACATGGTATGTGGGACAAACCACATAGCATGTGATCATTAGGTTACCAAAACCCATGTTTCCACAACTGTGAGGACAAAAACAACATGTGTTCTTTGAATACACACCTGGTATGAAACTTTTTCATATTAAGATTGGATCTTTACACCAATACATAATTTTATCCTTCCATCCTTATGTCAACCATTTGAACATATAAAATTTTATTCCATAAAGGGTAGTAATACCAGGTGTGGAATTTGTGGATTCTTGTGACTATAAATTTTAGTCATTCCTTCCACACGATCAGTGTAAAATTGACCAATGCTTCTTCCATCACCTCAAATAACCTCTCAAATTACAAGATAGATAGATTCCTCATATAGATTTGAAAACCAATAAGGATCTATTCATAAACCATCGATCATCATGTATTTATTGTTATCAGATTGATTTTTTGGGTCTAATGATGCTTGAACAATCCTTGCCATTTTCAATCTCTAACACTATTTTCCAATAGGGATAAATACAATGAACAGATAAGGGAAATAAAAAAATAACAATATAAATTCATTATTTTCCAAAAAATCTTTGCCAATGATTATATTATAGTGATATCTAGGGAAGATAACATGACCTTAGAAATATAAATTGATTCAAAAAAGTAATTATTAGAATATGCTAATGTAAAGATAAAAAGAGTTTAGATAAATTATATAAGATATGAATCCATGATAAATAATTTAATCATGAGAAGAAATATCATTTTAAGACCCCTTTCTCATATTTTAATTATCACTGGTGAATAAAACATTCCCTACTGAAAGAGAAGAGAAATTATGATTGTGGTTTCATGATCCATTAGGATCTTATCACCATTCGTCAACTCCTTCCAATTATTCAAGGTAGAAATCCAAATTTACCTCTAATGGATTCTAGTGTTGTATGACTAACCATGGTGAATTTTTATATACAACATTATATTGAGGAAAAATAGATAGGGTATTAAATTAATTAATTTAATATACTACTTAACATACCTCCAAAAGGATCCTCATAAAAAAAACCCACAGATGACCAAACTCTGGGAGAATACCACATTTCAAATTCAAAAATATTCAACGATTTTGGATCTAAGGATTATTTTGAATATTGTTCCAATTTCGAATAATTCTAATTATGCTTGATATTAATAAATTTAATTTTTTAATAATGTTAATTTTAGTCTCACCTGGATTCGTAATCATTAATTGTCCAACTTTGGACTTTGAAAATAGTGTTTCCTATATTTCATTGTATTACAAATGAAAAAGTCTAGTATCTAAAATATTCCCCCTTCAAATATTTTCATCCCAAAATATAACAAGATAAACAAAAAGGAGGTGATATGGAGGTCACGTATAGCTATCCCACTCCCAGGAGCTCTCCAACATGCTCCTGTACATCCACAACACACAATCAATGGGAATAGTATGTCCTTATAGTATCATCTCTTGTCAATCCTCTATCACCACCTCGTACTCCACGAAGTTGGATCTATCCTTTATGTCCAGCTCACCCTCTATAATGAAATTCATATAATCATGATCATATCCACCCATCTGTGACACATGGATGACCTTATGCACCCATTGTAATAGTGGGCGCATTGTTTGGCAGTATGAAACACCTTCAACACTCTATGGATTTAGAATTTCGCAATGAAACTCTTGGATATATTACCTCCACTGCCAAATTTCTAATATCCTAATCAAGGAGCGAATTATTGGAAATCCATGTCTCCCTACTCAAACTCAAATATCCCACAGCATTGGTCACAATAATATTTTCATATTCTCTATTATATCCTCATAAATTCATGGATAACTTGAACATTCTAAATCATTGATTTCACCATCTATGTCCAATAAAGAGATTTATTTCAAATCATAGAAAAAATTTGGGACATAATGTGTCTCCCATACAAAGTCTTTCACAGTTTTATGTGGATCATAGAGTGATAGATGTTATTATAAGAGAACTCTAATAATGGAATGTGATCCTTCCATCTACAATTAAAGCATAAAACACATGCCCTAAACATATCATCCAACACATGGAATGCACACTTGGATTACCCATCTTTTATGGGTTGGAATACAATTTTAATTTGGAGCTAATTACCGAATACCTCCCATAATATTCTTTATAACCATTAAATAAATCATCCATCGCATAAAATACTTTCAAATAGTGTAATCCATAGAGATAGAAGGTCTCCCACACATAAAACTAAACCTAAATCTTCACATAACTATACTCAATGATGAAAAAAAGTGTGACTACAATGTGATGTATTCCATATTCACCCCAATAGCATCTTGGACTCTCGTTGTATATATAATCTCTATCACAATTTCCATGGGCATGTTGTCCAATTTACACTCCAAGATCTTATGTGGTTATATCAAACCTACATATAAATGTTTCTAATCTGTCATCAACATTCATGGTAGACATTGACCGAGATACACATTGAGGTTTTACATCATGAATCCCCAAAAAATATTATGCTTAAGGTCCTTGTAAAACATTCCCACATAGTGATTTGCACAAAAAGGGGAATTCTAAAACTCCCTCATCACGTCTTTCGATATCATCAATAAAACCACAATCATTCCTGGGAAAAGAATGATGTCTTCCCCTTATTTAGAAAATCCATTTTCTAAATCAATTAGTGATATATGATCATAATGAAATTCATAGTAAACATATCCTAACTAATCCTTCTATACACACGAGAGAATTAGAAGAGTAGAAAATTTAGGTCAAAGACAAGATACAACCCTCTCCTTCACCTGTGTCAACTACTATAAAGCCAACTCTTCAATCACCTCCTCCACCTAATGAGAACAAGGCATCCTTTTAAGGGAATATGTTACCAAAATTCCCTTTCTAGGTGTATAGACTATCTCAACGTTATATTCCTTTATAAAATCCAACCAGATCCATTGTCTCATGTTTATATCTCTATAAATTATGATAAATCATTGACAATAATGGATTGAGTAAACAACAAAGAGATCTTATAGAATATAGTGTATTTATATATTCATATAGATTACTACCACTAATAACACTAGGTCATGGGTAACATTGTTTCTCTCATGGGGTCTTTAATACCATGAAACAAATGTTATTAAAACATGAATCTTTATCAATATGCAGTGTAGCCTAGTTTTAAAGGCATTTCGACAATCAAATTACTATATACCATTCTCTGGAAGTATCAACCTAGGATCCTCGAACAACCTCATCTTCAACAACTCCAACGGTGTATAACATATCTCAATCCTTGTAAAATGAATCCCTTCACACATTAGTGTAGTCAATGGGGTTTGAATCAAGGAGATTTCTTCCCTAATGCTCTTATATTTCCACTATAATCCATGAAAATTCCACACCTCCAACACACTTTTTGGTGGATGGAAATAAATCACTACTTCCATCGTCACTAATTCCATAGCTAATTTAGGATCAGATATTACACTCCATATAATGTAATCCCAATGATTACATAACTAACAGTTCAAGATATTACCTAATTGATGGTTATCTTAGAAGAATTTTATAAAAATCCTATGATTCTTTAGATGATCATCCTTTTATGAGGCGTATGTAATTATTTCATCAATTAAGAAAAAAATGGAAGAAGTATGGTATGAAGATTTGGATAATCAAATTGTTAAACATAATAGCGGAATAAGTCATACCTAATTAAATCACCATGAAATCATAGTGTTTGTACTGGAATCATAATTACTAAGTCATAATATTATCCTCATAGACCATAAAATGGTGGTAGTCAAAGAAAATATTCATTATTGAGAACTAAATCACATACCAAAAATAATAAAATTGGTCACCAGTCATCAGTTAGGGGAAAATTTTATTGACATATACCTAATTTATGTGATGAAAAAAAATCTAAAGCCATATGCTTCCAATTATATTTTCAAGAAAAAATCCAGAGCTACCTATAGGAAAAAATATGTCTGATAAAACCCCTTTATTGAAGTTCTTTCAACAGCACTTTCAACTAACAGATCTCTTTATGGAAAACTAATATACCACAAAAATACAATTATGGTCCTTGGGTGAAAATCAATGGATATGTCCATATGCTACCACTGTTGTAGTATGAGGAAATTCTCAAGACATAAATCCATAAAGACCTCCACTACTAATGGAATTCATATGCTCAGAAAGATCTCTATTCCAAGTGATAAAATATTAATATTTTGTGTGGTGAGTTTAAGCCTCCTACATGATGGTTCCACTCCCTCGGAAACTAAATCTCTCTCACTAGAAAAAGGTAATATCATCCCATCATTATGAAGCAATCTGACCTTCATGTGTTGATAGTTGATGTGGGATGACTTTTTTGACACCATTTTCCTGTACAATATATTTTCATATGGTTTCATCATGAAAACCAAGTGTTCCCTTGTGAAACACATTAAAACATGTTATAGCTCTAACTAGCAATAGATAAGTGATATTGAGGATCCACACCATGTTAAAACCTATAGAAAAAGATCCTTTACTAATGTATGAATAAGTATCTCTCGCTATCAAAAAATTTATATTGAACTGAATTAGTTACTAACACATTTTTATACAAGTTTTCGTGTATGTGAAGATGAAATACAGATCGTACCTCATATCATCTAATGATATTCTTAGTTATAACACCCCATGGCTTGAAACATTAACAAGCCCTAGACCCCAACTCCTAGAGAGAGGTATGGAACACATGGTCATTGTGGTGGAAGTAGATTATAAAATATACATCCATTATAATATCTTCTTTAAGGATAAAAAATACACCTATCATATCACCAATTCCCTGGGTCCTCCAAGATCATTCAGGGGCAAACCCTGGTCATGGTGCTACCTCTTCTGTGGCGGTCCATCCTCTACCTTCCTGCAATTCCTGGCACATCTGTTAATGTAATCACGTTTCATTTCAAAATTACCACACATGACTAATGTCTCCCCTGTCTATTCTAACATGTTACTCTATATGTAACCTACACTATATTTCTATATGACTTATACTAGCTATAAAAATGTATCCTATGTCAAGATCCTACCAACTAGTGCCTACAAACACATACAGATGAATTATCCATAAGATTCCCATATCCACCTATAGCTATATGGTGTCCCTCATATTATTTTATCATCATATCCAACCCTCTATATAACATTCTATCATAGGTGGGAATTCCCAATGGACCACACCAAAACATAACTCACTGAGGATACCCTACTAAAACATCCTTGAACAGAAGTAACCATCCAAAAAATTTTGTAGTGTGTTTCATGTATGGTTCGTTAACCTCAAAATATAAAATGAATATATCATAATACCCTTTTAAATATCTTAAAATCCTATATATAAACTATGTTCCAACATGTTGGGTATAACTACACAACAAATAAAGGTTATAAGTCAGACCATGAGTGCATTGTCCCATCATGAGTTTTCATTATTGGACTCCACAAGAGAATATATTATAGATGAATTAGAATATAATACATTACATCCATCCAAACAGTTGACATATTAATGATGCTACATATTTGTATCACCGAATCATGCCAATTCTTATGTTTCTGTGGTTTTTAATCACCGCAGAACTTCAAAGTACTATAATTCTTGAAATCATGGATTATACTATGTTAGTGCACATTTCCATCCTATGACAATGGAAAAATCTATTTTTCATTAGGTGGGATGATATTATATTCCAACCTATAGGAAACCCAATGATATGTGGCCCATGAAAAGGGGTTTAATTATTCATTTGATAAACATCATGTATCTATATTAGTATCCTAGTTAGCTATCTTCCCAGAGGAATCCCAAAAATAATTAGAGAATCCCATGGTAAGATGATAATATATATATATATATATATATATATTGGGAGATGAATCATGTAGTAGAATCAATGTAATTGATACTATATCATGAATTTACCATTGTTCTCTATAAAGAATGCCTCGTTAATACATTTTAATAAGTAGGTAGCAAGTTTCATCATGAAGGGACACATTGGCCACCATATTAACACCGAGTTCCCTAGCATGAATGATACAATTGAGAAACATTATAATTATATAGCTAACTATTATCCAAATCCTCTTCTTGAGAATATCTCTAACTCTGACATAAGGATGAAAAAACTATGATACATATTTTTAAAAACCTGACCCATTGGGACAGGCCTGGCTAGTGGAATGCTGGGCTTCGACAACCCCAAGACTGCCTCCAATGGCCCGTGGGTAGGATACAAATATGGATAAGGGAAAAAAATTAGATCCCATTTTATAGTGAAACTATATACAATAAAATATCTATATCCATGCAATAGTGTTATGGAATAATAAAATATTATATAACATATAGAGGAAAACAAAGAAAAAAATATACTATAGTTAATTAATTATTGTAAAACCAACTAAATCATAAATAAAATGTTAAAAATACACACTTAATTCTAACTGTAGTCCCAACCTAAAAAAACTAGAATAAAAATAAAGCAACGAGAGCCCATCACCTGATCTTTATGCTTTAGAAAATTATATGGTCTATGCAATAAAGTATATGTATGCTCCACTAAATTCACCATTGATCAATCCCTTGAATACAAACAACATGAATCATAGAGGAATCCCCATGAATGGGTGACTACATGCATACCCAAAATGAATCCTCAATATTTGAAGGGGGACATTAGATTAAATGATATAAGTTTTCATCCTAACTAAATTTAAGGGGGGAAACCAACTAAATATATATATACATATATTCTTATAAAAATCCTAGATGAGACAAAAAAGGCATCTTTATAACATTTCTCATCCTTGTTTGATGAGTCTTCGTTTATCTCCCAAGGTCTATCATTGATTCCCACCACCTTGTGTGTATGTATGAATATGTATTATGAAGTAAATACACCTCTCCTCTACTTTAAACTGTAAGGGGAATAATATTTAATTGAAAAAAGACTCTCAAACTATTAAATATGTGATATTACACTCAATAAATACATTGACGAACCACACATTGGTGCATCAAGCTAATACCACTCAGTATGCAGATATATGACCCACACCCTGGTGTGTTATAGGGATTCAACACAAATCGTAGAGGTCCCAAAAAATAGTATGATTAGGTAGTCCACTTAATAGGTATTTCTATAAGACCCACACCATAATATTCCTGGCATGATCAACTCTAAAGGGTACAAAAAACATGTCCAAATACGTTATTGGGATTCACCGTGGAAGATTAATATAAATTTAGGACCCACACCCAAATACAATAGATAGATACAAATAAAGTCCTGAGGACCTGTTCCCTAATTCCATATTGGATTCCATTCAATCTATGGAAAAATATATATTTTAATTTCACCCTAATATGAAAGGGGGTTCTCATCTATTACCTTCTTCTCTAATGATCATCCTTGATCACTACCTTCATCATCTATTACCTAATTAATAAACTCACAAAAAATATTCTACATCACATCATTAAATACACTGTGATGGATGTAATCACATTTTAACTGGAAAACCTCTTAGCATAGGACACTCATTGGAGAAAATTCATGTCCAGGTGAAGAAGAAATGTAAGGTAGAATATTAAAATAGGGGTAATCACCATGCTTAGGATCCAAAAAGCATTTGTTCTGGCTCTACTACCTATCCATGTTCTCATATGAACATGGATTGGATGGAATGTCACCATATATGGTATTTAATGGGGGCCCGTATGATGTGGCTCATCCACCTGTGACCTACCCATTTACACTTGGGTTTCCGCTTGTTCATTAGGATTTTCTTGTGTACTTGGTCATACCAATTTACTAAAAAACTATAATTATTACCCCTATCATGGTTTCATATACATATGTAGGTGACATATGGAATAACAACACAATGAGGGTCACCCGACATGATAACCACATTACAAGGAATGTGCGCCTTGATACATGGAATGTGATATTTAACTATTGCTAAACCCAAGCTTCAATAGCTTAGTTGCGCTACAAGATATGTGTTCTTTGACTACACTTCATGTAAAAAATTATATATAGATTTTAGATATTCATGTCATTATAAGATCCACCACTTCCAATTAATTTTTCACTATTTTACCACTGGATATTTTCCACCCTTAATGGATAAAATTCCTTAAATCAATTTCATGATCATTAGTGGAAGAAAATTATAATCTTGTCACTCGAACGATGACTATAGAACATTCTAACATATCCTCAATATAGATCAATCTTTTCTCTGGTCCCAGATCTATAGAGACCTTTCCCTTATCACACAACATTTCCCGATCCATCCATAAACCATTTATCCTCATTTATTTTTTGGTACGACAATAAATCTATCGATTTCATTACACTAAATCCAAGAATAGAAATGTTGAGCCACAACCCCACATTACATCAATGAAGAATGTGATGAAAAAATTTGTGTCATATATCTGAAAATAAACCTATTATTGGAAATTGGTTATTGCAAAATTATTGTATAAAGGTGATGTCCATAGAATATATCATCAAATAAAATATATAAATTGTATAAAAAATTAATTTTTTTTGAAATCAGTTGACTATAGAAAAATAACATATTAAATATTGTAGATAATAATCCCTGCTCAAAATTTCTAGCATGGAAGGAAACTAAAATAGATGATCCCTACCCTAGTTTGGTTTGATCTTCATTGAAAAAATGAGTTATCCAGGGATAGAGAGTCTCTATTGTACTCACTATGCCTCGATCCATAATGATAAAATTTTCATCACTATGTGATTCAGATTATGAAATGAAGATTATCTAATTCTCTTCTCAAATCTCATAGGATTATGATGGTAACCACAAAAAATTTCAACATTAGACATTAAATTTTGAAGATTTGTTCAATGGTATTAAATGAATCAATTGAATAATTTAATAAATAAATTTACATAATATTCCCTCTAATGGATTCCCCATTAGAAAACCAAATGCTGACCAACTTTTATATGTTCCTATAATGATAACCAAGTTCCAAATTCAAATGTGGTCTTTGATTTCTAATCCAAGGCACAATTTTGGATGTAATCAAAATTTTCAAATAATAATTCAAAAATGAGACATGAATATGTATAAAATATTTATAATATAAATTTTTTTCTAACCCGGCCTTGAAGTTATCACCATCTCAACTAAATTCTCTAAAAATAATTTTTCATATTTTTAAATGTAATATGATTAAAAAATATAGTCATTATAGAAAAAGAACCATCATAGAGTACAAAAAAAACAGTGGCT
This sequence comes from Viscum album, assembly GCA_963277665.1. Lineage (NCBI taxonomy): Eukaryota > Viridiplantae > Streptophyta > Magnoliopsida > Santalales > Viscaceae > Viscum > Viscum album. The sequence goes on from OY728142.1 coordinate 1,700,114,636, forward strand.
TTATCAAAGGTTGAGGGTGAGTTTGAAGATAATTCTAATTTTTTTAGTTTCATTGGATCAAGTATGAATTTTATGATTTTTAAGCATATTTTTTAAACATTATATTTTGGAAAATATACAAAAACTCACACTATATTATAAATTCTTGTCTAAAATTCATGAAAAAGGAATATAGAATTAAAATTTTATTATATTTTTGATCATTTTAATAAAGGAGGAAATGCCTTGTATATTTTTCAACTTCAAAACATATTACCTAAAATATTTTCTATACCATTAAATGATTCATGTTTACTTATAATATGTCTTTTAATTTAAATGTTGGAATCATAAATTTATATTTTTTTTATTGAAATGTATTTTACTAGAATCTATCTTCCAAATCATAACATTATTACTTTCTCAAAAAAAGTATATATCAAATTCCTATAATATGTTTTTAAGAGATGAATGAATCCAAAGGTAAAATATATTATCAATTTGTTTTATGATTACAACCATTTGGTTTATGTAATTTGATCATTTTATGTCTTCTATAAAGTGTAAAAATGTGTTACATGCAGAATTTGATGGAAAATATATTTACCATTCATATTCAATTTTATTTTATATCTTTGAATTTTTGAATAATATCTCTAAAATATTGTGTGTTTTGAGAGGTGGGTTTTCTATAGATTATTCATTCTATATTCCTTTTTAATAAGTTAGTTTACTCTTCTATATGTAAAAATGGTCTTGTATTTTAATTGGTTACTAAAAATTAAATATATGAATATATATTGACATTTATTGTTTCCAATAGGATGATGTATTTTAGAATTATTTTTCATTTTTTGACAATTTTTAAAAGGGGGAGATTGTTTTAGAATTTTTATAATGAAAATTTTGGTGTCCCAATTTAAAAAAATTATTAAACAATCAGTTTATAGGTTTTATTTAATTGAGTATTAATTTATTTATTTTGAAAACATCCCATAATTTTGTTATATTATATATGTTTTTCTTAATTTGTATTAATTTTTTATTATTGAATAATTTTACTTAATATAGAATAAACTACTAATAGAATGAAATTTTAAATTTAATTAAAAAATAATAAATCTAATATCCAACTATTTTTTTATTAATTACAAATTATATATTTTTTACTAAAGTACCTATAAAAGAAAAATGTTATTAACAAATTGAAATCTTTTTAATCATATATTTGATAATAAATTGAATATTTTATTATATGATTCATTTTAATGAATTTAATATTTTTTAACTTTTTTAACATTTATAATTTTTATTCTTATTATTATATATAATCATTTTTTTGTTTAATATTGTGAAAAATTAATTTTAGATGTATATATTTCTATCGTGAAATACATGTATTGAATCCTCTTTACCCTTACATGACTTCTATACAACCCATGCAGATTGTATGATTTTTTTGTTTACTTTAATGCATTATATATAAAATTAATGTTACCATTACATGGGATGGGTAATAACCTAATGTGAGATTTATAAATCTTGCGTCACTATTTTGTATCTATCACACTAACCATACAGGAGCTTTAGAAATATTAAGTAACATTTAGACAACATTAATTATACCCTTATGCGTTCTTTAAAAATTCTACAATACCCTTACAAAATTTTTGACATACCATTAAAATCTTTTAATTTTACACTAAGAAGAGTTATATGTTACCTTTTTGTGACATTTATATATTATGTACTAACATTATGTAGAACTTCCTTAACCCTTATATAGTGTTTATAAAGATTGTGTTAAGTATATGTTAGATTATAAAATAACCTTATGTAGGCTATATGCAATATGATTTACCCTTATGTATCCAATATAAATTCATATTTACCATTACACATGGTTCTATATTTCATTAATGAAAATTATAAATTACTCATGTTACCCTCAACAAGGGTATAAAACAATTATTTTTACCTTACTATGCTATTATAAGTTACTATTACATAACATATATACGATGATTAATACCCTTACAGACATTGGTAAATTCCATACAAACCCTTACAAGAGCTACACCAGTACCATTACATAGTTTACACTTTCATGAGATATATAAGTATGTTTTCAACATATACATCTTGAGATTACACTGAGATTAAAAAAGATGTTTTATTGTTTCAAGGCTTATATATTTCTTTACTAACATTACATACTAATGGATTTCCATGAAATCAGATATCATCTATGTATAGTTATAAATTTTGAGATAGTCAATTAATTTTAATATCATAAAATTTACATAATACAATTGTTTAGAATAAATTATTTGAATTAAAAATATAATTACTGTGTCATATATCAAAATATAGTTATTTATAATATGATTCTATCTTTATATATAATTATTATTTGTAATATATTTTTAACTAAATTTTAAAAACCCATATAGAGAAGATTAATAGGATTTTTGATAATGAATTGTTTCAATTGGAGGTTTTCCTATAATTAATGGCCAAAAAATGCCGATAAAATAATTATAGGTTTATTATAACTATTTTTATTCCATGACGTTTAATTACAAAAGCACTACTATTTTCTAGAAGTTACATTGTTCTATAGAAATTCATTAAGTGTCTATGATCATATCTCCACATAAACCTTCTCCATAAATGTTATCCAATTGTCAATTTTGTTTTTTTTCAAATGGAAGAGTCTATAATTCCTATTTCACACATTATTATGCCTCCATTCCAAAGTTATTATATTTTTTATTCTCACATGATCAAATAGAAATAATTTTTTTAGTATGTCATGTAGATTACTAAAAAAGGTTGAGTGATTGTTTATGGATTCTCATTAAGAAATCCTAAGTTATTTTCTACATCCAAAAATGATGAATTTATGGTATTTCCGATAATTGAATAGTTTTAGTCAAAACCTATAAAATAGTTCGTTATTCATTATTTTATTTGATTATTATTTCTCTCTCAATATTATAGGTGATTTATGAGTATAATAGATTTACTATAAACTGAACTTCTTTAAAAATCCTATTTTTATTCTTCCTTATTTCTATTCCACCTTGTATCATTTTAAACCCCAGACACAAATTCCATAATTATTGGGTTCTATTTGTAAATAAAACTATCATATAATTTATTTTATGTATAGAAGCATTAAAAGTAATATTCAACCCCACTATTCAGTTTTATCATAGATAACTCTTTCCAACAATAATTTTGTAATTAGAAGCTCTCTAGAGGTGTTTATAGTCTATATAATTTCATTTATTCATGGATAAATGTGTCATATAGTAAATTGGATAAATTTTTGGTTTGTGTAATATATATTTGATTAGGGATTCTTTTATCCCCATTTATCTGCCTCTCTAAGTTCTATGATTCAACATGTTATTGGTGGATCTATATCTTGAATTGATGAATTATGATTGGTGTATAATCAGTTGATCATTCAAGATCTCAACCCCATAATGGATGACCCTAGTAAATTTTATTTATCTTGATCAAGGTATTCTTTTTCATAAAGAAATATTTATCAGTTAAAACATTTTTTTCTTATTTAAATTAATATGGTTATTAAAATTATTTTAAATTATTCAATTGAATCTATTGATGAATGACTTGTAATGCCTATGTGTTCATGATGAAAAAATCTAACCATGTATTTTGAAATTAATTATTTATTCAAAAAATATGATTATTAATTTTAATTAATGCTATAAATATTTATTTTAATGAGATGAAAAGGATTGAAATTTCTAAAATGTGAAAAGAAATGTTTTAAAATTAATAGAATGATATTTTTTATATAAAAATATTGATTTTTTCATTGGAAATGATATTATTTTATTATAACATGAACTTATGGATAATGAAAATTATTGATTTAAAATTTCATATAAATAAAGATAACCCCTTGCATAATTGATTTAAGATGATGCACACAGTTTCTTAGTTATATAGGTCGGATGAACACAAAAATTGATAATAAAAATGATAACTAAAATATCAATTGAGAAGTGAGTTTATTGATTTTTTATTTTCTCTTATTCCCCCTAGGAGTGGAATCTAGGGTGTGTGTTCACATATGGAGATTTAATTTCAATTTTATGGGTTAAAATATTGACAATAATATAACCCTGTGGTTCTTGACAATAATGTTTTTATTGAAAATTATTAGGCCTGATTATTATTGACCAAAATGAATTTATCATGAATGAATTTATAGAATTCATTATCCACTCATGTTTGGATAATTATTTCTATATCATCTTGATTTTATGAAAATATAATCTAAAAAATATTTATAATAACTGTTGATATGTTCAAAAATTCATATTTTTATAAAAAAATTGAGAAGAAATATATTTAATGTTCTATTTATAATTTATAATTTTTATTATTTTATATAAATTTATTTGGAATTAGTTTGTGAGATTCTATTCAGGTTTTTTCACACACTATATTTTACATTGAGAATTATTATACTTTTTATGCCAGGTCCAAAAAATGAAAATCACATTAAAGAAACTTTGTTTGTTCTAGGATAAGGGGACCTATATGTGTCTAATGGAATGTGTAATAAAAATGTTATATAGTGATTCTATAATGATTCCTTTTATGGTATAAATTTATTACACTTATTGACAAACAATGTTGGAAATTGTATTTGTCATTTTATGGTTTTACTCACTCTTAAGTAACATTTCACATGTCAATTGTTAAAATTTAGTTACCTTATTCTCAATCATGATGAGTTATTATTTAGATAAAAACATTACATGATGATTTCATATTCACATGTGCCAATCATTATCCTTTGGGGACTTATAACACCCTTTCAAAAATGATATAATTGAATCAATTTTCACATAGGTGTGTCTCCTGAGTAGGTTTGTTAAAAAGATCATTCAAATTTCAGTGTGTCCTATATTGATGTCATTATGTAGTTTTTCATGTCATCATAGATATGATAAATTATTTGATTTACTTATAGAGAACATTATTAATGAGTTTCTTTACATAACCACTCATAACTAGTTTCTAGTTCCCATTGGTTATTGAAAGAAACTGTCTCTTATACTTTTTGAATTTGATTGAATACTTTTTCAAAAGAATTTATTTGAGAAATGGGTTTCATTGATGAATTCAAATTGATAGATATGATGATATATATATATTATAAATCTTACCCATTTTTATATGTTGATGTTTTCTTGTTCAATTACCACAAGAATATGATTGAACATACCATTGGTGGGATATTTCAATGACCCATTCTAAAAAACAATCATGTTGATCAAAACCATGTTGATGTTATCGTGTATGAAGTCCATTATTTGGGATAGATATCTTCATATTTTCTAAATAATTAAGCAATTTTCCATTGTCTATGGAATGATATCATTTATTGTGAAAATGAGATTCATCATCTGAAGACACATTTTAACTATATTACCAATGATCCTTAAGAGGTAGTGGATGTATTGATGAATGCTCAGAGGAACTATGAGTTTTTAAAGGGGATTGATTCAGTTAAATTCAAATGTATAACCTCAGAAATGATGGTTATAGAAAAATATGATAGGATTCGATATAATAGATGGAAAAAATGTTCACATAGTTTATAATTAATCATAGATCATTTCATAAAACAAGTTCTATTTATAATCAATGGGTTTGACCATTGTTTGGGGTTCCTTATTCTTGAGAATGATGATTGAAATGTGACTCAATATGAATACTAATTTTCTGAGATTTTTGAATACTCATGTGATGTATTATCCTATGAAAATTTGGATGATCATTAGTTTTACACAGAACATAGAGATATTATATGGTCCCTCTTTTTTTTATGAAGATAAACACATATGAAGATATTTATAATAATACATTTATTAAAGAACAAGACATAGCGGGTATGTCATTATTAATAAGAGTTACCAATTCCCATATATTTTTTGGAGTTCTAGTATTCCTATTAAAGGGAAGAGGATAAGGGACATATATTGTGGTTGAATCTATAGTGGTGGATATAAACAAAATAATTCATTTAATGTTTCTATATTTTTTGGTAAATGACAACATACATATTTTTAGAATGGTACAATTAGTCACTAAATGATAAATTTATTAGATTCACCAATGATCTATATCTTCAGTGGAATCTCTGGTCACATTACTCAATTTTATAATGACTATATCTCTTCGTATAGTAGTGCAAGCTCCACATTATTATGAGGATATGTTTAACACCCCAAGATTTTATGAGAAAAATTCTTTTTAATTTCTTTGATGTCTTGTCTTGTAAGCTACACCATGATTAACTTGAGCTATACTAAACACAATATTATCTTTTCTTTTATGCAAACACTATTCTTTTATTGTGTTGCACGCAAGATCAACCTTCCTCAATATCATTAGTTGTACCCAATATTGAGTTTCACTAAACAATGATATATTGTTATTATATTATTATGAACAAGCCGTTATTAATAGTATTAACCACATTTTTATTTTTATAAAATTATTATTCATCTTACACATATTCTATATCATGGTATGATAACAAAAAAATTATTTCGGTTAAATTAAGTATTTTAAAAAAAATTGCAGGTTTTCCGCCTTTTGATGGAACACCCACTATAAATATTGTTTTTTAAACGTTTATGAGATCAATTTTAAAAAATAAACTTATTCATTGCAATAAGTATATACAAATTTATGTAAATTTTTTTTAGTAAAAGATGGCAGTAATGACATGTAAACCGGGTTCAGTCATGGAATTTGACCACTATAATGGTCTGAAAATCCATTCCATGGCTACTATGGAAATAATATCATGTGATTAATGGTTTTCCACAATTACATGTTTTATTCCCATTCTATTTTATCATGATTAATGTTCCATTATGATCTATGCCTTAGGTACTTCCAATAAATAATTCACCACTCCAGATTTTGATGTTTAAACATTATGTTCATGTTTATAAGTTCAAATTTATATGGTTTGTTTTATTTTCTCCATGATTACCCTTACTGAGTATTTGAGCTCACCTATTTTATGTTTTATTTTCCCCATGATATAGATAAATTTTATAGGTAAAAAGGGGATGATCTTTATGGGAGATGTTTATAATCATTCACCATGATTAGAAGATTATGTTCTGAGTTTCAAAATAAACTAAACTATTACGTTCCAAGGGTGTCTGTTTTTGTTATTTATTAAGTATTCTACAAAAGAAATGTAATGTTCATGTACATCAAGATTGTGTATCTATATTTTTTATCAAAGGAAAGGTTTAGGTAAACTTTGGAAACTAGGATGTGAAAACATTAGTAAGATCCCATGATATATTTCTAGGATATGTCTAGGGATATCCCTAAGGATAAGTATAAGTATATGTTATAGTTCTAGAATTATGGTTACAATCTAAGAACTAAACCTAAGATGTTAGATATTGAAAGTACGCCCCCCCTTTATTATGTTGTTTTCGTAGCATGATTTTTGCCTCTCACACTATTAATTTTGGGTTTTAGATGATGACTGGAACCCGAAATAATCTTGTTGACCAACGTAATGGAAAATACAATGAATGTCCTCCTGAAAAAACCAATGTTATGGGAGATGGAGTGAAATTTTTTATTTCTATACGTACACAAGCTATGAATCATTATGGACTTCCAAATGAGTAGAGAAGGGAAAAATATTATATTGAGTCCTTCATGAGGCAACTCCCACTTTCTTTAAATTAGTCTTCTGATCCAATTATTGTTGAACAATGGATTAGTACCACTGAAAAGATATTTTCCATACTTCGCTGTTCAGAACATGAAAAATTCATTTTGGATGTTTACCATTTAGAATTTGAAGAAGACCAGGGGTGGACTGTAATTAAGAATATATGGCCCCTAGATGAAAAGGGGTCCATGGAATGGGACAAGTTGAAGAACCTATTTTTCAATAAGTACTTACCTCATATTCTTAGAACAAAGATGGAAAAGGAGTTTCTTGATCTTATGAAAATGGGTGATGAATCAACTGATATATATGATGAAAAATTTACATGGCTTACAAGGAATGAATATGGTTTTATCATCCAACCTGAAAGTAAAGTTGATCAATTCTTCAGTGGCATAATACCATGTCTTAGAAGGGAATTAACTTTAAGAGACACCAGTATCTATGAAGAAATTGTGCATTGTTCAATCAAGGTAGAACTGGATGTTGGTGTTACATATCCATCTCATGGTTTTGACATGAAAAAAAGGATGTTGTTCAAGGAAAAATATCAAAACAATTGTGAAAAGAATATAATTGTCTCTTTATGCTCAAAGTGTGGAAAGAAGCATGGGGAGGTTGTCTTAATGGGACTAGAAAATGTTTTAAGTATATAAAAGAAGGTCATTGAGCAATTGAGTGTTGATGTAATGGGAAAAAGGATGCTAATGATGTGAATAGAGAACATACTACAAAGAACGAACCACCAACACTTCAATGCTACAAGTTCAATGAAGTGGGTAATTATGCTAACCAATGCCCTAATCCAAGGGTTAATGACAGTCGAAATCAACAACCTCTTAAGGAAAAAGAAAAAGGGAATTCAAATGTGATCATTATTGGAGATTTTGAATATGACAATGTACTGTTGGAATGATTAAGTGTTTATGTAACGAGATTCAAAAATAGTGTTGTGGAATCTCATTTATGGTATTGTGGAATATTGGAATATCTATGTATTAGATTAATATGGACTTAAATAATTATATTGTACCGGAAACCATGAAATGTGATTGAAATATTTTTGGAAAGAAGATGATATGTGCATAATGAAAGGAAAATGAGAAATTAATATGTTTGTTAGTATTAATGAGCTCATGATGGATATAAGGACAATTTGACAACACGGTTTCAGTATATAGAAATTTTGGGATTTTGGTATGTGGAAATAATTAACTTTTAACGGAATTCATGTTTTTACTAAGGTTATATGGTAATTCATGGTGAAATAGAATACTTGATTGAGTTATTCACATGTTTGGAATGTGACCAATAAGATATGCATTATGATATATGAAGGATAAATGATGGTATTCACATGCTTGGTAGATAAATTATCTAGTATTCGTTTTCATTATACTATGAGATTTGGACAGAAGTATTTTGGATAAACCTAAAGTCTTGAATGGATTAAGTTATAAATCAGATAGTATTGTTTAAGGCTAGAAATTTCTTATATTATTTATGAAATGTTATAATAGTATACTTTTAGAAAAAGAAAAACTCGTATGACGGGCGACTACCCATCGCGTCTGACAAGGATGTGGGAATTGAACCCACAAAAAAAGTTTGATGGGCCTTTATCACCTACCAATGGCCAAGAAAAGTCCCTGGTTAGTAGAAATTATCTTTATTTTAGTAAGTGGTATGATATATGAAGTATAAGTCCATTTTTTGGAGGCATATATGATTAATATCACCATATATGGACTTATGTATATTTAATAACTTTTTTATCCTTTTGTTTGAGACAGATGGAATGACCCGTCATTCTATCCCACGATCTTCTAACACTCCATGAATGAAAAATTAAACTTTATTTCTTTATGTTATGAAGTGGAAATTCTTCAAGTAATGACCAATGGTGAGATTGTACAAAAATAAATTAAGTATTTCTTCTCATTCAAAATTGTCTAATTTATGGAAAGGATCTTGAAAACCAAAAATGTTGTCATAATACCCTCATCTCCTATGAATTAGATGATACATTAGATCATCATAAATTTATGGCTTTGTGATTGTTTTATTTTTTATTGCCATATTCTCTACCACTATCCATCAGAACACGATGGTTAGATTTCTATTCCATATCCATGTTTTCAACTATGTTCTCCTATTTGGAAACCCAGTGTTGATATAATTTTGGTAACCATTAATTTTCTTACATTACTTTTTAAAATTATTTTTAATACTTCTTTTTACAATGTGGGTTTCTATAAAAGAATCTTTCATGTATCAAATGATTTATAACCCCGGTGAATTTCAAGGGTGAAATTCAATTTATGGTGGGTAGAATATAACACCCTGAGATTTTATTAGAAATATTTTTTTAATTTCATTGATGTCTTTTGTTTTACTCAACACCAAGATTAGCTTTCACTATACGCAACACTTTATTAGCTTTTAGTATACGCAAACACTATTCTTGGCTTGTGTTGAACGCATGAGCAACCTTCCTCAATATCTTATGTTGTATGCAATAATGGGTTTCACTAAACAATGATATATTGTTATATTATTCTTATGAACTAGCCATTATGAATAGTATTAACTTCATATTTAATTTTATAACATTATCATTCATCTTACACATATTCCAAAACATGGTATTAGAACAAAATAAATTTTTTCGTGTAAAATAAGTATTTTTCAAATTGATGGTGCTCCCACTTTAAATCTAGTTTATGACCCATTTATGAGATCATTTTTACAAAATAAACTTATTTATTACAATAAGTATATAAAAATATACTTTGGATAATTTTTTAATATTTTTCTATTAACTTTCATATTTTGATGAATAGTATAAATACGCTAAAATTTCATTAAAATCAAAATTTTTCATCAAGATACTTTATATGGATAAATTATAATATTGAATGGTTTAATAATATAAGTATATTACATTTTTAACATATAATATTATTTATTTCATTATCATTAATTTTACATTGAATTCATATGTAAGAACATTTCCATCTTTTGCAATGTTTTAACTTCTAGAAATCACTTTCTCAACAGCGAGATTAATTTTAATATAAATAGTACAACATCCGTGTTTTGAATTTGGAAGAATGGATTCCATATTTGGAATCATTAATTTCAAATTATGATAATAGGATACTTTTTATTTTTATACATTATGAATAGTAACTACGGTAAATTTTATTTACTACAGTTATTTGTAAATCAAATAATTAAGGGTAAAAATAATATTACAAAATTACCATAACACTTTTATTATAATAATAGGATGATTTTATTTCTTCCTAAAATATAAATTTGTATAATTGGTATCTTTTGGAACCCACATAGATGTGATTAAGACCTTTAATTTATTTTATTTAAAGAATGTGAAATATCTCTCACTAAAACATTAATAAATAAAGTATTTTTAATATATGATTATACATAATATAATTTAAGTAATAAGAACTCCTTTTAAAGATAAATTTTTTTATTCATCGTGATAATTTATTTTTGATTTTTATGAAATATATAATTACCTTAATAGATTATACATTAATGATGCAGAAATTTTTTATTTAGTGAAATATTAATAATATAGTTTTTATTCAAATCCCCATCAAAAGTACCAGAAACATTACCAATCCTTATTGGTAGAGTATATCAATACCATAATAATCCAAATGTAAACTTTTGGACCATTTGTAGCCTTATAGAACATATTATGACATTTATATTATTTTATTTTAAATGATATCAAAGTTGTCACCTTATTACTTTAATAAAGATAAAATTATAAAAGTTGGTTTTTTTAGAATATAAATTCGACTAAAAGTATTACTAAAAATTATATTAGATTTATATTCATCATAGTATTTTATTTTTAATTTTTATGAAACAAATATGTATATTTAATAAATATACAAAAATGTTTTAGTAATTATTTTATTAAGAGAAATATCAAATAAAAGGGTTTTAAAAATATTAAAATAAATAATATCTGAACTATTAAATGTGCTCCAAGAATTTTCTAGATGAATAAGACATGTTAGGAATAAAATAAACATTTTTTTTGAATATATAATCTCTGTGGATTTCATTTAAATTCAATTAATTGAATAGTGTCAAATTGGCACTATTGATATTATAAAAAAATAACATATTATTAAATTGATTAATAATCACAAAAATATGTAAAAATTAGAAAAAAAAAATTTATGTTTTAAAATGTAATTATGTATCTAATTATTGAAAATTAACAACACATAATTATATATTTATAACAATTTAAGAATTAAAATATTATTACCACAAATAAAATTAAATAGATTAAAAAAGAATAAATCAAAATGATAAAGTTTAAATAAAATAAAAACATGTCTGAATTTTATTTATTGATGATATTACAACCCTATATCATTTAATATTCGATGTTGTGTCATTATGGATGTTTTTATGTGGGGTTTGAGTTTATTATAAATGGATATTTTGAAGTTTCTAAAAGATCCCCTCTCCTCTCTTATAAAAAGAACCTCCTCCCTCTTCTCTTCACTCATTTTAAGCATTAATGCTCAGAAAACCCATGTAAATTCCTATTAACAACCTTTATAGTTATATTATAGAGGTTATTGTCTTCTCAAAAGGCCAACTCTTGTTCCCTAAGTGGAAGTTTAAATGAGGCATGACGAGGAGGATGTTGTCTCTTTTACCGATTCTTTCAAGTTTCAATCTTCTTCTAATTCATCTTATTTAGTTGTATAATTATATAGTAATAGAATCAGTATCACTAATATACTATTATGTTATTATATATATGAAACAACCCTATTTCACATTATATCCATCCTACGAAAAATGAAATCACCACACGTGTGTAGGTACGACTTACCGTCTCCACGCTGTGGTATAAAATGTTTCTAATCACCAACCTACTTGGATGGGTATAAGAAATGATGAAATAAATATATATGATTCTTTTAATATGATATTTATTCTGTAATATTATACTATATGCACTTCAATACAATTTCACAATCATTGGAATGATATCGGCGCTCATGCTTACGCACTGCTTACCGTCACCACGACGTAATGAGATTCATTCTCTATGTTAAACATTCATGAATGATAAAAAGTATATATAATGAATAATAACGAGATATACGAAATAATAATAATAATACTATATATATATATATATATATGTGTGTGTGTGTCATTTACATCCCTTCAAATAAATAAATAAATGAAAACAGCGTTCATGCGTATGTACGGCCTACCGTCTCCATGAACGATGTATTTCATTCCATTTATTGATCGATTATATATATATAAATATATTGAATATATATGATATATAAAACTTGTATTAAATTTTGGAAGTAATTAATCATGATCTAAGTAATCGTATGAAATATTAAAATTCAAAACACATATGATAAATGAAACGTTTTCACCCAAAACACTACTTTAACAAGGAATTGACAAATAAACGGGAAATATAAAGTCATAGGAAATCATATATGATATCAAAAACATGATTATCGTTATGTTACAAGTTAATAATATTTCTAAACTCATTATACATGTGTTTCTACCACTTACGAAAGAAATGGGTCCTAAGGTAAGGGATTATTTTGTCTCACTTTTATTTATGTGAGACTTATGCCTTAATCAACATCTATTTCTTTTGTATGGTTTTTATTCTTCCCATGAATGTTTTATGATTTTTATTATGAAGGATATGATATTTACATATGCATGTAATTTTCTTTATTTAATTACACGTATGATTCCACCAATTATTAATGGTAAGGGATAATTTTGCAGTCTCATTTTTACAAGATATTTCTTATACAAAAGCATTTATTGGGGTTATAATTATCATCCATGTCCATTATTTATAATAAATGTTTTTAGGAAGCTTTTAGTATTCTTCCATTTATTTTTAATAGTCGTCTTTACCATTTGTTGACTTTTACCACATAGTATGGAAGGGATATTTTTTTTGTTTACCATACGAGGTAATTTTGGCTTTTCTGGAAAACGAATGAGGAGAATGTTTTTTTAACTAATACAGCATAAATAGATTTTTACATTTTTTTAATTCCTTATTTCCCCGAAGAAACCCCTACAAGATTTCATGATTATTTTCAACGAATTTTTTTTCTTTTAAATTGCTCGTCATTTTGGAAAAATAAAATGATTTGAAAGAAGATTGTATATTTTTTTTAGTAATGAATTTCATGTGTTTTATCAAAAACATTTTCCATATATGATGAAATTATTTAATATATTTTTGTTTCAAGCATAATGTCTTTATTATTTACTTGGTTTGATTTTTTTGTGATGAAATTGTATCCATTGTTTTATATGGATTATTTAATGATGGGATGATGTTTATGAAACCCATTTTTTTATTGGGTTATGATTAATGATTTGTGTTTATTTTGTGGCACATGAACGAATTATTTCATTACGGGATGGGTGAGAGACCTATATATCCCACAAATGAATTGGGTAAAGATTTAAATCTCATTAGATAAACATGGCTGGATAGGTATGTAAATTTGTTTTAGTAAAACATTGTAGTAACGACATGTAAACCGGGTTCAGTAATGGAATTTGTCCACTAAAATGGTCTGGGAAGAAATTCGATGGCTTCTATGGAAATAATATCATGTGGTTAACGGTTTTCCACAATTACATGTTTTATTCCCATGCTATTTTATCATGATTAATGTTCCATTATGATATATACCTTAGGTACTTCCAATAATTAATTCACCACTCCATATTTTGTTGTTTATTCACTATGTTCATGTTTTTAAGTTCAAATGTATATGGTTTGTTTTATTTTCTCCATGATTACCCTTACTGAGTATTTGAGCTCACCCATTTTCTGTTTTATTTTCCCCGGGATATAGATAAATGTTATAGGTAAAAAAAGGGGACGATCTTTATGGGAGATGTTGATAATCATTCACCATGATAAGAAGATTATGTTCTGAGTTTCCAAAAACAATAAACTATTACATTCCAAGGGTGTCTATTTTTTCTATTTATTAAGTATTCCCCAAAACTAATGTAATGTTCATGTACTTCAAGCTTGTGTCTCTATATTTTTTATCAAAGGAAAGGTTTAGGTAACCATTGGAAAATAGGATGTGAAAACTTTAGTAATATCCAAGGAGATTTTTCTATGGTATGTCTAGGGATGTCCCTAAGGATAAGTACAGGTATATGTTATAGTCCTAGAATTACGGTTATGATCTAAGAACTAAACCTAAGATGTTAGATATTGAAAGTACTCCCCCCTTTATTATGTTGTTTTCGTAGCATGATTTTTTCCTCTCACGCTATTCATTTTGTGTTTTAGATGATTATTGGAACCCAAAAGAACCTTTTTGATCAACATAATGGAAAATGAAATGATTGTCTTCCTGAAAAACCAATGTTATGGGAGATGCAGTGAAAATTTTTATTTCTATATGTACACAAGCTATGAATCATTCTGGACTTCCAAATGAGTAGAGAAGGGAAAAGTATTATATTGAGTCATTCATTAGGCAACACCCACTTTCTTTCAATTCTTCTTCTGATTCAATTATTGCTGAACAATGGATTAGTACCATTGAAAATTTATTTTCCATACTTCACTGTTCAGAACATGAAAAATTCATTTTGGCTATTTACAAGTGAGAAGTTGAAGAAGACAAGTGGTGGAAACTAATTAAGAATATAGGGCCCCTAGATGACAAGGGATCCATGGAATGGGACAAGTTCAAGAACCTATTTTTCAATAAGTACTTACCTCATATTCTTAGAAGAAAGATGGAAAAGGAGTTCCTTGATCTTATGAAAATATGTGATGAATCAACTGATATATACGAGGAAAATTTTACATGGCTTATAAGGAATGAATATGATTTTATCATCCAACCTGAAAGTAAAGATGATCGATTCTTCAGTGGCATAAAACCATGTCTTCGAAGGGAATTACCATTAAGAGAAATTAGTATCTATGAAGAAATTGTGCATTGTCCAATCAAGGTAGAACTGGATGTTGGTGTTACATATCCATCTCATGGTTTTGACATGAAAAAAATGATGTTGTTCAAGGAAAAATCTAGAAACAATTGTGAAAATAAGATAATTGTTTCTTTATGCTCAAAGTGTGGAAAGAATCATGAGGAGGTTGTCTTATTGGGACTAGAAAATGTTTTAAGTGTATAAAAGAAGGTCATTGATCAGTTGAGTGCCGATGTAATGGGAAAAAGGAAGCTAATGATGTGAATAGAGAACATACTACAAAGAACGCACCACCAACACTTCAATGCTACAAGTTCAAGGATGTGGGTAATTATGGTAACCAACTCCCTGATCCAAGGGTTAATGACGGTCGAAATCAACAACCTCTTAAGGAAAATGAAAATGGGAAGTCAAATGTGATAAATATTGGAGATTTTGAATATGACAATGTAGTGGTGAAATGATTAAGTGTTTATGGAACGAGATTCAAAAATAGTGTTTTGGAATCTCATTTATGGTATTGTGGAATATTGGAATATCTATGTATTAGATTAATATGGACTTCAAGAATTATATGGTACCGGAAACCACGATATGGGATTGAAATATTTTTGGAAAGAAGATGATATGTTCATAATGAAAGGAAAAGGAGAAATTAATATTTTTGTTAGTATAAATGAGCTCATGATGAATATAAGGACAATGTGACAACATGGTTTCAGTATATAGAAATTTTGGGATTTTGGTATATAGAAATAATTAACTTTTAACAGCATTCATGTTTTTACTAAGTTTATATGGTAATTCATGGTGAAAGAGAATACTTGATTGAGTTATTCAAATTTTTGGAATGTGACCAACAAGATATGCATTATCATATATGGGGGATAAATGATGGTATTCACATGCTCAGTAGATAACCTCTCTAGTATTATTTTTCATTATACTATGAGATTTGGACAGAAGTATTTTGGATAAGCCTAAAGATTGGAATGGATTAAGTTATAAATCAGATAGTATTGTTTAAGGGTAGAATTTTTTTATATTATTTATGAAATTTTATAATAGTATACTTTTAGAAAAAGGAAAACTCGTAGGACGGGCGACTACCCATCGTGTCTGACAAGGATGCGGGAATTGAACCCACAACAGAAGTGTGACTGGCCTTTATCGCCTACCACTGGCCAAGGGAAAGTCTCTGGTTAGTAGAAATTAGTTTTATTTTAGTAAGTGGTATGATATATGAACTATAAGTCCATTTTTTGGAGGCATATATGATTAATATCACTATATATGGACTTATGTATATTTAATAACATTTGTTATCCTTCTGTTTGAGATAGATGGAATGACCCTTCATTCTATCCCATGATCTGCTAACACTTCATGAATGAAAAATTCAACTTTATTTCTTTATGTTATGAAGAGGAAATTCTTCAAGTAATGACCAATGGTGAGATTATACCAAAATAAAGTAAGTATTTATTCTCATTCAAAATTGTCTAATTTATGGAAAGGATCTTGAAAACAAAAAATGTTGTCATAATACCCTCATATCCTATGAATTAGATGATACATTAGATTATCATAAATTTATGGCTTCATGATTGTTGGATTTTTTATTTCCATGATATCTACCACTATCCATCAGAACATGATGGTTAGATTTCTATTCCATATCCCTATTTTCACCTATGTTCTTCTATTTGGAAACCCAGTGTTGATTTAATTTCAGTAACTATTAATTTTCTTACATTACTTTTTAAAATTATTGTTAATACTTCTTTTTACAATGTGGGTTTCTATGAAATAATCTTTCATGTATCAAATGATTTATAACCCTAGTGAATTTCAAGGGTGAAATTCATTTTATGGTGGGTAGAATATAACACCCCGAGATTTTATTAGAATTTTTTTTAATTTCATTGATGACTTTTTTTTAACTCAACACCAAGATTGGATTGCACTATATGCAACACTGTACTAGCTTTTAGTATAAGAAAACACGATTCTTGGCTTGTGTTATACGCAAGAGCGACCTTCCTCGATAGCTTATGTTTTACACAATAATGAGTTTCACTAAACAATGATATATTGTTATATTATTAGTATGAACTAGCCATTTGAATAGTATTAAACTCATATTTAATTTTATAACATTATCATTCATCTTAATCATATTCCAAAACATGGTATTAGAAGAAAATAAATTTTTTCGTGTAAAATAAGTATTTTTCAAATTGATGGTGCACCCACTATAAATCTATTTTATGACAAATTTATGAGTTCAATTTTACAAAATAAACATATTTATTACAATAAGTATATAGAAATTTACTTTGGATACTTTTTTAATATTTTTCTATTAACTTTCATATTTTGATGAATAGTATAAATATGCTAAAATTTCCTTAAAATCAAATTTTTTCATCAAGATAATTTATATGGAAACATTATAATATTGAATGGTTTAAAAGTATAAGTATAATACATTTTTAACATATAATATTATTTATTTCATTATCATTAATTTTACATTGAATTCATAGGTAAGAACATTTCTATATTTTTCAATGTTTTAACATCTAGAAATCATTTTCTCAACAGCGAGATTTATTTTAATATAAAAACAACAACATCTGTGTTTTGAATTTGGAAGAATGGATTCTATATTTGGAATCATTAGGTTCAAATTATAATAATAGGATACTTTTTATTTTTAGACATTATGAATAGTAATTACGGTAAATTTTATTTACTACAGTTATTTGTAAATCAAATAATTAAGGGTAAAAATAATATTACAAAATTACCATAACACTTGTATTATAATAATTGGATGATTTTATTTCATCCTAAAATATAAATTTTTATAATTGGTATCTTTTGGAACCCACATTGATGTGATTAAGACCATTAATTTATTTTATTTAAAGAAAGTGAAATATGTCTCACTCAAACATTAATAATTAAAGTATTTTTAATATATTGTTATACATAATATAAATTAAAATATAAATACTAATTTGAAAGATAAAAAAATTTCTACATCATTGTAATTTATTAGTGATTTTTATGAAATATATAAATACTTTAATAGCTTATACATTAATGATGCATAAATTCTATATTTAGTGAAAAATCAAAAATAATTTATTTTTTAAAATACAAATGAAAAGAACCAAAAACTTGACCAAAAGTTATTTCTTGAGTATATATATACCCTAATAATCCAAGGGTCTACTTGTGGAGAATTTAGAGACTTATAAAATAGATTATAACTTTTATATTATTTTATTTTAATTGATGTCAAAGTTGTCACCTACATAAATTAATAAAGATAAAATTTTAAAAGTTGATTTTTTTAGAAGATAAATTCGACTAAAAGTATTCTGATAAAATATATTAGATTTATATTCATCATTAAATTTTATTTTAAATTTTTATGCCACAAATAAATATATTAAATAATTATACAATAATTTTGTAGTATTAATTTTATTAAGAGAAATATTAAGAAAATGGTATTAAAGATATTAAAATAAAAATTATAAGAACTAATTAATGTTCTCCCAGAATTTTCTATATGAATAAGAAATATTAGGAATCTATTAAATATTTTTGTTTGAATATATCTTCTTTTTATATTTTAATTAAATTCATATATTTGAATAGTGTCAAAATTGACACAATTGATATTTTATAAAAATAAAATATTATTAAATTGTTTAAAAATCCCAAAAAAATTATAAATTATAAATTGAAAATTTTATTGTCAAAAATGAAATAATGTATTTAATTATGGAAAATTAACTACACATATGTATGTATTTTTAATAATTTAAAAATTAGAATACTATTACCATAAATAAAATTAAATAAATTAAAAAAGAATAAATCAAAATGATAAGGTTTAAATAAAATCAAAACATGCCTACATATTATTTTTTGATGAGATTACATCCCTATATCATTTAATATTTTATGTTGAGTCATTTTGGATGTTTTTAAGTGGGGTTGGAGTTCATTATAAATTAATATTTTTTGAGGTTTCCAATAGTCCCCCTATCCTCTCTTATAAAAGCGAACCTTCCTACCTCTTCTCTTCACTCCATTTTAAGACATCATGCACATCCAACACCTAAAAATTACTTTTCTCAACAACTCTAGTCATATTATAGATGTTATGGTCTTTTGAAAAGGCCAACTCTAGCGCCCTAAGTGAATGTTTAACAGAGGCACGTCGAGGATGAGGTAATCTCTTCGACTAATTCATTCAAGTATCTTTCTTCTTCTACTTCCTCTTATTTATTTGTTTCATTTTAAAGGAATAAAATAAGTATCCCTAATATACTGATATTTTATTATAAATATGAAACAACCATATTTCACCTTATATTCATCCAATGAAAAAAAATCCCCGTGTGTGCGTATGTACGACATACCATCTCCATGTCATGGTGTAATCTTTTTTTCAACACCTATCTAAATGGATGGGTATAATAATGAAATAAATAAATATATATGATTACTGTAAAATTATATTGATTCTGAAATATTATACACCATACACTTCAAAACAATTTCGCAATCTTGGTAATGATATCATCGCTCGTGCGTACGTACGGCTTACCGTCTCCACGACGCAATAAGACTCATTCTCCATGTTAAACATTCAAGAATGATTATAAATTATATATAATTAATAATAATGAGATATATGACAAAATAATGATACTGGATTTATGTATGTATATATATACATGTCATTAACTTCCATTAAGTATAATAAGGAAATGAAAATCGGGTTCATGCGTACGTACGACCTATCGTCTCCAGGAACGGTGTCTTTTATTCCTTTTATCGATCGATCGTATATATTAATATATTGAATATATATGATATATAAACCATGTTTTAAATTAATTAATTAATTAATCATGATTTATGTAATGATATGAAAAATTAAATGTCAAAACACATTTGATAAATGAATCGATTTTACCTAGAACGATGCATTAACATGTAATTGACAATTGAACGGGAAATATAAAGATAGAAAGAATCACATATGATATCATAAATATTTTTATGGTTCTTTTACAAGTTAAACATATCTCTAAACCCACTATACTAGTGTTTGGGACACATACAGATGAAATTTTACATAAGGTAAGGGGTTATTTCATCTCACTTTTATTTCTATGAGACATATGCCTAAATCACCATCTATTTATTTTGTATGCTTTTTATGCTTCCCAAGAATGTTTTATGATTTTTATTATGAATGATATGATATATACAAATGCATGAAATTTTCATTATTTTATGACATGTATGGTACCAACAATTATAAATTGTATGGGATAATTTTGCAATCTCATTTTTACCAGAGAGTTCTTATACCTATGTTTTTACTGGGGTTATATTTATCATCCATGTCCATTTTTTATAAAATATGTTTTCATATAGTTTTTATGGTTCATATTTTTATTTTTAAAGTTATTTTTACCCTTTGTGGACTTTTACCACATAGCATGTAAGAAATCATTCTTTGGTTTACCATATGAGGTACTTTTTGACATTTCTAGTAAGAGTACGAGGATGATATTTTTTTAAATTATATGACATGAACTAATTTTTATAGTTTCATATCACCTTATTTCCATGAATCATCCTCTATAATATTTCATGATAATTTTTTCTTTTATAATGCTCGTCATTTTGAGAAACGAAAATGTTTTGAAATAAAAAAGGATATTTTTCTCAAGAATTCATTTCAAGTGTTTTATCAAAACTGTTTTCCATCTTTGATGACATTCATTAATATGGATTTGTTTCATGAATAATTTCTCTATTATTTAAATGGTTTTATTTTGTATATGATTAAATTATATCCATTTTTAATATGGATAATGTGATGATTGGATGAGGTTTATGAAACCCATTTTATTTGTTGGGTTATGATGAATGATTTATGTTTATTTTGTGGCACATGAAAGAATGATTTCTTTAGGAGAGGGGTCGGACCTATATAACCTTCCAATGACTTGTGTGAATATTTGTATCTCATGAGATAAATATGAATGGAATAGTAAGTAAATCTAGTTCAGTAATACAGGGCTGGAATGGCACGTAAACCCAGTTCAGTAATGATATTTGTCCAATATGATGGTCTTGGCAGCAATTCCTTGGCTACTATGGACATCATATCATGTGTATAATGGTTTTCCACAATTTCAAGTTTTATTCCCATGATATTTTATCATGATTAATGATCCTTTATGATATACGCCTTACATTCTGCCAAGATTTAATTATAAACTCATGATTTTGATGTTTAAACATTATGTACATGTTTTTGAGTTCAAATGTTTTTGAGTTCAAATGTTAATGGTTTGTTTTATTTTTACCATGATTACCCTTACTGAGAATTTGAGCTCACCCTTTTTATGTTTTCTTTTTCCCCATGATATAAATTATGTTTTTAGGTTTGAAAAAAATTGGATGATCATTAAGGGAGATGTTAATGTTCTTTCACAATGAATAGAAGATTATATTCATAGTTTCCAAAGACACTAAACTATTACGATCCATGGGTGTCTATTTTTGTTATATATTAAGTATTCCACAAAAGTAATGTAATTTACATGTATGTCAAACTTGGGTCTCTACAATACGTAGAAATACAATATATATTACAAAAATGGGGTCTTTCCATAACAATCTGGAATTAAGATTATTTATTAATTAGATGAGTCTCAAAGAGATTCTATTATGGGATCTTTAACCATGATAGATATCATTACCATAGTTTTATCAATATTAATAAGAATCATTTATATGTGTTTGTAAAATTAAATTTAATCAAACATGATTATGTAATTATCACATCCCCATATAATGATTATTTTCTATTTTATAGTGCTTTCTATATCACTTGAGAAAAGATACTAATGATTATTCTGTAACGCATAATTTCTATTTCATCCTCTCAAATCCAAACTTTTTGGGGGATTTTAGTATTGGATATGAACCCACTGTCTTCCATTAATGGGATAGGTTTTTTGATTTCTCATAATGATCATATCTATTGTAATTATTAATAAGCATCCTTAAATACACTGGATGTGGTGTAAGTAGTTAGTAATGGATAAAGGGACATGAGGGGAAGGTAATATAAATAGACTATTTTGGATTTTGGAAGGATTATATCTGTGTTTTACATTGAAATAGAGTAAGAATATGTTTGTGGTGATATTCCACCAGTGGATACTATGTTTCCTGATATTTTTCAATCTATATATTGAGTCATACAACTAGTTATAGAGTTATATATTTCCAAAAAAATTAGCGAGTACCCTTACTATTTATATTCCTTCATACATTATGGAATTAGATGAACTTATGGAGTTAAGGTCTATATTAGATGAACTAATTCCCATGGGTTATTTTATACTAGAATGCTTCATTATGCAGATCCATTTTTTTCAAGAATGAAAATTGGACCCTTCATGTTTTTGTTTATTATTGGAATCTCAGTAAGGTTTTGGTTAGGAATTTTTTTTATTTACCTATATTGATGATTTGTTTGAATTTATAAAAGGAGTGATGTGTTTATATTTCTTGATCGATGGTCTTGTTATCAGCATATGTGGATCAACAAGTGTGATATCTCTAAGATTACTTACATTATGAGGTATGAACACTATGATAACGTTGACATTCATTATTTTCTGAAAACTTCCCATAGTATGTTTATGGAATCGATGAACAAGATACTCTACCACTGTATTATTAATTTACAATTGAAATTTTGAATGAAATCATTTTTTATTTTATAAATCACGGAGGTCCATGTGCATAACATAATACAAATTATTGTTATTTTATGAAATACAAGACATTATGATTGGTTTTTTAATTCTAAATTATTGATTAATGTGGTATTTCAATTAGGAAACGTAGATTTAAAATATGAACTTATAGTTGACATAGAGGTTATGAATGATATTATAATATAAGTGGAACCACATAATTCATTTGATACATGGTACATCATTATAATATTATGATACTGTTAGTTTGTAATGTAATTATCAAATATGTATGACCCCTTCTATTCAGTCACTGATAATGGTGTAAAATTTTACAATATAAAAAATTTTATATTACCTTTTATGAGTTTATTAATATTTTTGATCCTGGATAGTGTTTAGTGTTCAATAATCTAGGAAGGACTATGGGGTCTTCTAAGATATATCTTGTTCAATGTTTTTATAAACATATATTATATGATAAATTAGTGGTATATGTTTTGATCAATCAGTGACCTAATAATATGAAACATCCCAAGAAAATCATGACCTATCAACTATGATGAAAACTCTAAATACCATGTAGAAATAACATTTTTGTAAACAATTTACTATCTACTTTAGTAAAAAATTATTTAATTATATCTACTTTAAAAAATATTCAAATCTACAGTACTGGAAATTGGTGGATTACCTAAAATCCATTGATTTCTATGGAACATAATATAAGAGATCTCTTTGCCTCTTTACAATTAAGAATCTGAGAGGTTGAGAGAGTGGTTTTTGAAACATGTGTTCTATTTATATCCTTACTTTTCATGACTATTATCTATGAACAATTCCATTATTACATTTTCTATTAAATTTTGGACTCATTATGTTTTTGGAAGACCATCATTATGTATTATATATATTCAATATTCATCATATATTTTGTAGTGGTATGTTATTCTTTTTTTTATAAAGAATACCATGAGGGGAATTTCTAAAATTCATATTTAGAGAAACAACCAAATACCATAATTTTTTTTAAAATTTAGGTATAATTATAGTGGCTTGTTATGGAATATGAATATTATGATTTTGTTTAATATTTACACAATTTTTTTGAAATTATCCTAATAATTATAAGCCTTCTCGCTTAATTTTACTACATTATATGATGAAATTTTAGTGGGACAAGATATTTATGGAGATTGTGGTTTGGTTTTAAAAAAACATAAGGGAAAAGTATGATATTTCATGTGATTAAATGATTAACTAATTTACAATAATTGATTTCTTTTTCAAATACAATAAATATAGTATATAGGGGGAATCTATATGGTATAGAGATCATCAGATTAAATATGGTTCCTTATACCATTATTTTCTATAGATATCCCGGGTTCACATCTCATTTTGTGAGAGTCCACTACGAGATTATGAAATACAAGTTAAATTTTATCATATTTCACTATATATAGTTAGATTGTCTGAAAATATATACTATATAGATGCTATAGGATATAATTTGATAATTTTGTAATTAGTTTAGAGTCTTATCAGATTTATACATGGTAATAGGTGTGTTTTATAACTATAATAGTTTGAATTATTCAATTAAAATGGAATCATTTGAGATCATTTATTGTAATACATGAAAATTAATGCTTTTTTATGATGACATTTTTTGATTATTCCCTAGTTGAACCTATTGGATTATTAGAGATGAAGATAAATATTCTTTTTCATCATTTGAGAAGGGTTGTGGAATAAAACCAATATAAATCCAATGATGAAATATTATAATTCCCTTTGGATTAATCGGATAGTGGACTCATTTTTAAAGAGATACACTTCTTTAGGGTCACATAAGACATGTAAAAAAGGGAATACTAGAACTTTGTTTGGTTGGAATGTATGATATTACTATGTATATTGTGATGTTTTCATACTTGTATATTTTACACCATAGATGATATCAATCAACCACAAGCTTCAAATGTTAAATCTCGGAAACTATCTCTCTAATCCTTATCAGATTATGAGCTCATAAATCCTTAATGTAGAACCAAATGTTTATTTGATGGATCGAATGGTTCTGAAAAGAGATTAGAAATCATAGGTTCTTCATGAAAATTCAATACACATTTTTTATATTTAATGATAGCTTGGTTCTAATTCTCATGAAATGAGAGAGCATTAAATATTCATGTTAGGAATGTGACCTCAACAATTTTATTTTAGTATTTATGATAAGATTTTTCATGGAAGAAATCATTTTTGTTTGGGATAATTGATTCTACTTGATTCTCTATGAATGGTACCTTTGACCCTGTATTTTGATCATAATTTAATAGTTATATATCATGTTGTTTTTAGAGACTAGTTGACAATTTTATGGATTCTTATCTAGTGAATGGTTTTTCCAAGTTTATCAAAAATCCTATAACTATACCCTAGAAAAACGAAATTTAATCGGCTAGACTAAGTGGAGGAACACAGTTGGAACATTGTATGTGAATCAATGCTTTAAAATCAAGTGAATTTAAAAAAAATACCTAGAGGAGTTGTGTGGATAAAACATTATTTTTCAAACCATTAAACTCTATCTAGTGAACAATTTGGAGGAATTTTGTTTTTTTAATGGGTTGAAAACCCATGTGGAAAAATCATTTTAAGAAAGGTCAATTATCTGATTGTATTAATTAGTTTCCAAGGACCCACCATTTTAAACCCAAACCCATCCAATTAAATCACAATATGATATTTATCCCTTGATGGATATCTAGAGGTGTTCTTTTCCATTAAATCATCACTTTATCCTCCATTGTAGTGTCATTTTTATATTAGAATCATCTCTTGTATGTGTAATATAAATTTGATCATATATTACAATCACCTCTTTTCTCTCACTATTTGAGAATAGTGATTATACATGCCTTCATAGGATCCAGTTCTTTTTATGATGAACTCTTATTTATTGAAAATCCAATGTGTGTTCAAGAATTTGAATGTCTGTTTGTGGATCCCTTGTGGGTGTTGATGATCAGGATTAAGTTAGGTGGATTTGTAAGAAAATTTATTTAAATTGAAACCACTGGTTATTTTTGAATTTAAATTGGTTTTATAATTTATTTTGGAATCTTACATTTTTTATATTAATGAATGATAGGATATATCATGGTTTCTGTTATGAATCACATTGAAATTTTGTTTTGAAATTTAGTGTGATTAATGGATATATGATCTTTATTTGTATAAAATTATTTTTACGAGGTTAAAAAGAATGACGTTTTTATTATGTGAATTTAAATGATTTAAAATAAATGGAAATATTTTTGACAAAAACAAATTGATGATTATTTTTTAAATGTAATTAATTCTTTCAAATAGCACTGTGAGGGAATTTGAAACTATTATTTTAAGTTATTGAGTGATATAATTGTATCCCATTATATGTTTTTCTACCATTATTTACATGGATAAAATCTTAGTTATATGGGAATAACACAAAAAATTTTGATGAAAAAATTAACAGAACTATATTGATGGTATATATTTTACACATATTGATTTATTTGAATTCCCCCAAGTAATGAGTAATAAAGAGTGTATTTTCTCTTAGAGATATATTTCAATATTGTGTGTGGTAAAACATACACTAATATTAAACTATCTCTTGTATACAAGTTTCTATGATGGAATATGATTATGTATGTTTATGATTGGTTGAAATGATTTTATCCATTTGGTATTGATAAAAATTATTATTCAAGAATATTTTGATAAATATGTTTATATTTACCCGATTCAAATAAAATTAAATTTGAAACCTATTTTTCAATATAATTTGAAAGGTATAATAATTCATATTTTGATATGAACTATGATGATACATTAATTCCATGTTTTATTTAAAATTGAGAAATTTAGTTTTATTTATTATATATTTTTTATGAGTTTATCAATGAGATCATACTAGAATGTGATTTTCACACATGACCAATGCCATTGGGAGTGTAAAATTGTTTGAATGCCGTATATAAGGAATGATAAATCACCACTCATAGGAATCTAGTGTATTAAATTATAAGGACCTTTGATGTTGGGGGGTGACCAATGGGACATTTGATCGACAAGTTACTTAGATATTCAAATATGTTGTCTATATAATGATTTTAGCTAATGGTTCAAGTTGATAGTGAATTTTGATACAAATATATATAAATGTGTTGTTTTTCTCTATCCCTATTCGTGTATTGAATTCTGAAATTTTCTTGTCTGTATATTCTCTAATATCATGGTGAGTTATTATTATGGATTAATCATTCCATCTTGAATTTTTTTGTATAAGAACTTATAACAAAACCATAGGGATCAAGATTGTTATTATAGCAGTATAAAAATTACTTTGGGTTTCAGTAAGAAATATTTTATAATTTAGTTAGTGATATTTTATTTTTATTTTTAGTGTTTTCCAATAATATCATGTACATAGGATAGTATCCAGTTGGATATTATGATGGGTCATTCAAATATATTGAAGGGAATGAATTCCATATGGTTTGTGGTTGTTCATTTGATAATTCCAAGCCACATCATAATAATTTGTAAAAAATTATCCCCAATTATAGTTTTATGATATATATAATAAAAATTATGAATCATCATAAAATTAAAACTGAAATTTAATTTGATTGAGAGAAATGTAATGAAACAATATTCACAAGGCGACATCAGAAGATATTAAACATAGAGTTGAACATTAGTACATAATATTATCATCATAATGATGTTAAATATAAATGGTCCAATATAATTATAGATGAAATAATTCATGATTTCCCTATGAATGTTAATATATTAGAGGATAAATTCCATCCATTAGTCGAGTTATCATAAAATAGTACTACGAACTCAAGAACGTAGGTTTCTCTATATGAAGACCAATATGATATGGAATAATTTTATCTATATTTTTTGGGGGAAATTATAGAATGTATGATATTGTGATTTGATCTACTAAAATAAATCACATATAACAGATAATTATTTAAATACACATCAGAATAAATAACAGTCTATAAAATAGATATATATGATAATCATTGGGGGTGTTGTGTGTTTATTGTTGACGATTAATTATAAAATTGAATATATTCATAAAATAGTGTTTATATTTTTATAAATTGAAGGATAATATATAGAAACATATTCAAATTTGGTAATTTTTATTGTGTTTTATTTCATTCCTATTTAACTAACCTTCCAAAAATATTGTTTCAAGTGACTGATTTGCTTGGTGTGACCTTCTCTAAAATCTATATTATATCCCCATAAATGTTGGTATGAAAACCTCAAGTTTGTAGTGAATTGATCTCATAAAAAAAATTAATTTCAAAAGACATATTTATGTATGCTTTTTTGGGAACAAATATCATTCAAAAAATTCATAGCTAAAAGAATATTCTCAATGTTGAAAAAAAGGATTAGAAATTTTAAAAAACACTATATATAATCAACAAACAATTAAAAAAAATGAAAAATATATAAAACATTTCATTTAGTGATGGATAAATATCCTTATACCTGAAAAAGAATATTTATCACCATTATTATTCTAATTATAGTATCCATTCACTTTTATAAAAAGCGGTGGGAGGATATATAAAAATAATCCTAGGAATTCTTGTTCAAAAGAGATAACTTTCTATTCTACCACAACTTGATGATACTTGTTCACATAGAAACATCATTGAGACCATAGTTGATAATAGTCAAATAGAGAAATAAAATCTCATATGATCTCTTGATCAGATACAAAAATACACCAAGACATAATATAATACGATGGTAAAAAAGATACATATCATATAAATAAAATCTTATCCATTGCTATAGATCAAAATAAACTCAATTTCTATTTATTGAAACAACCCAGATGTAGTAGGAATTTAAAATGAGAAAAGTTAAATGAAAACATGTTAATTAGAAGAATACATAAGATTGTGGAATCTATTTTTAAAAAATATACATAATGCAATATATTAAAATTTTAGGATCCCAATACATCATGATAATGTAGGCAACCAAAATATTGTTTGCAACCGGAAAATTACACATAATGTTTATTATTCCACTCCAAAATAAATATATAATAATTTATATCCACTATTGAAACACACCCAAATGGATGAATTCTAAATATTTTAGTTAATATTTCTACAACATCTCAATAAAGACTCAATCATATTATATATGTTGTCTCTATCTTTATAATCAGATGAATATATCATTACAACCCTATAATATCTAAATAAAATAATGTAATTAATCAACATAATATAATGAAATATAACTAAAACTCATTGTTATAGACATTAATGAATCAGACATTTAACATGGACAAAAAAATTCTTCCAAAAAATAATTTCCAAACATAAGTATATTGTGATTGTTAATAGAATAGTTCTTAATGAAGACATAGGATTCCATAATTTCTTTTTTTTAAGCAATGGAACCCGAATGAGAATGTACGTCTGATATAAATTTTAAAAATATTCTCCACACAACATAAAATAAAATATTCGTTGAGATTATCATCCATAATACATTAAATAATTAATTTTTTCCATTTTATCCATGTTCTTCCCATTTTTAATGAATAAATTTGGAAAAAGATTACTAAATGATGGAAAATCTACCGCTTATAATTTGACCAAACTAGTGATTTTCAAAAATCAATTTTGGAATAAATTTTAATCATAATAAAAAAATCATAATAAACATGGAGAACACTGTTTATATGATTGAAACATGAAATGGGTAATATATATCAAATATTGACATTCAGTAAAATCATGGTGAATTCTAATCATTATTTGAAAATTATTATCTATAATTCTCATCGTTTTAAAGTTATATTATATCATACATGTCGTGATCATCATCTAAATTATATGGTTCTCTATTTTTTAATAAATTTAATTATTATATTACATTGGTTCCTACATAAGATTAAATGAATTTGTTGATGAAGTATCCAGAAAAATACAATAGAAAATTAATTTTACGGAAATATATAATAATCAAAATTATTAAATTCAACAAAAATTTGAATGTCAATGAGAATTAGATAAAATAATTTTATTTTAAAAATGTAATGACTACATAATATGCAATATTTTTTGAGTAATCAATACCTACATAGTTTTAATGTTATGAGTAAAGTGAACTTTTAGAACCAACATTATAATTTATATATTCTTTCAGATTATATAAATTTACATTTAGATATAACATTTCGGAATTCATAAATATTTCAAATTATAAAATGAAAACTAGTTCCTCCCATTTCAATTTATTTTAAATTTATGAATGAGATTCCACTACTAGAAATAAAATGACTTTAATAAAATATAAATATTCTGATATTAATATTATGTTTATAACATGTACTCTTGGGCCTCAAATATTTTTAATACCTCTATAATGAATTTTTTTAGTAGTGAAATTTTTAAATAAGTTCATGAAACTCTAAACTCTTGATTTAGTATTACATAAATCATTCTGATATTCTTGTAAACTATTGGATGTTTATAATCCATTTAATTTCTAATTTATCTTTTAAATATAACCGTGATATTTTTTAATGATATTTTTAAACATGTTCAACTCACTAATATCCTTAACAATTTTAATATACATCTTATAAAAACAATATTTATATTCAAAATACTTCTCAATACATTCTTTATTTTCAATTTTTTCTTGATCGCAATCCTTATTCGATCAAACATATCATTTCAAAATAATTTTTAAATAAATATATATTTATTTATGTTATAAGTAATTATACTCAACGTCTGATTAAAAATTCATTGAAATTTTACCACTCAATAAAAAAATAGTTTTGATCATCAATCATGTGTATTGATTTCACCAATGAAAATAATTATTCCCCGACATGGTATGATCTAAATAATTTATCTTTTGGATATCAATAGACCATAATACAATTTTATTTAATGAATATGATATATCCTAACCCACACCAAATATATCATTAGAATCCTTGAAATCATTTGTTTTATTAATTCTTACATTTTTTCCATCCTAATTAACCAATAAATCATAGGCATGATTTACCTTTCTATCAAAATTTTATCATATAATGATTGAAATATAATTATTATTATTTTTTTCAATATTTCACTATTTCTTTTTCCTATAAAAAAATCATTTCCTTATATATATATATAAATTATTTTTCACAACTATTACAATTAGATGTACGTTTGTTTATTGTTTGAGATAGAGACATTAATGCTCCAAACATTGAAGCAAAAATTAATAAATTTTTTGTTTTTTATAAAATCATATATTTTATCTCTTCCCTTTAATTACTTTATAGTATTTATTAAATAATATATGTAAAACATCATTAAATACATTTTTATGATAGTTTATTCATAATTTAACTCCAATTTTTAGTAAAATATTGATGTTATCCACAATTATTTGATCATAAAATAAATCATTCTTTATTAATATTGGATAATTTTTACAATTTTCCTATATAAATGATTTATATGTCAAAAAAGGATCATGTGAAAAATATAGAAACATTTATTTCATTCTCTAAATATATCACTATTTATCAATTTGAAATTCAATTTTTCAAAACTACTGACATCAACATTGATTAAATTCTACACATTGAATGACTTGATGAAACCACACTATATATGTTATTTTAGACCACACAATGAAATGTATGTTTTCCAAAGATATTAACTCTATATTCCTACTATTCAAATTGAGATAAATAATAAATTATTTATAATTAAGATAATAATATCTAGTAACAAATAAATAATTTTCTCAATGATTTTTAGTCAAGATTTTCTCAATATAGTCCCTCTAATTTTCATAATCATGTTCAATGAATATTAGTGCAATTTAAGGATCTATTAACTCTTAACTCATAACATGGATTACCCTTATCATATAAAAATTGAATACATTTCTGCTACAAAACAATTTGTATTAGTAATTTTGTGTATGTTCTGAAAACAAGAAAAGGAATTGAAATATGATGGAATAAAATTATCCAATAAGTCATGTTCAAATGTATATAATTTATCTAGTAAAAACCAAATCAAAGTAAATTTAGTTAACTAAAAATCATGTGTAATAAATTCAGGTCTAACTATTAATTTGAAGTTTCCTCCAACCTTAGGAAAGTAAATTTTCATAAAATAATATTATCTTAAAAAATTATATATGAACAAATATATGTATATAAAATAAATTTAAAAATCAGTTGATAAAGAATAAATTTTGATAATATTGAATCTATTATAATAATATAAATTTTATCTGAAATAATGTTATAGTCCAGGATAACTATCCATAAACTCCTCTAAAGATCCATGTTACCAATATCAGTCAAGTTTAAACAAGCCATATATTTTACGCATTATTATTGGAGGATTTGTACATAGAATCCTAGGAATTCTTATTCCGCTCTTGGATCTTCCAACACAACCATAGTAAAAATATAAATGTTCCCAAAGAAAAATTTTATCAACTTTGGTCCATAGCAGCTATCACAAACCATGAGATATTTTATAAACATGTGGTTAATAACATGTTTTCACAAGGCAATCAGAAAAAACAAGTGTTCATAAAATAAAACATCAATCTCTGAAAGATTATCAATTTTGATGTATCATAATCATAACTGCTTCAATGCCTCAAAACCACTTCGATCAAGAATTATTGGATAATTAATAAATAAAATTAAGACTATAAGTTTTATATTAATTCCTTACACATTATTTTCTTATATAAATAAGCTATAGAACGATAATAGATACAATAAAAATAAATTCAACCACTAATATAAGGTTTACAATAATATAACTACATTAAATATAACATTATTTCAAAACATTTTATATTATACTATATAGAGACCTATATAAAATATGTATAATTATCATAACATACTCCAATGGTTTAATTATGAGATCTTTGGGTATGATTGCAGCTATATAATAGGAAACACAATATCGTAAAATTTATTTATGCCCTATCACGGTCATTTGATGAGAAATACATCAAATAAATATAATATCCAAAAAATTTAGTTAACTAAAACTTCATAATGTACATGATAATGTATACACATTCAATTAAATAGAAATTTAATAATATTACATTAAACATTAAAAAATCATAACAAGAAACACTTGAACAAATAGTTCCAAAAATTATTCTAACAAGAGTGTGTTGTAATTTTCAAATAAATAAATAATATGAATTTCATTTGCCTCAAAAGTACATAATAAATACCTCACATTAACGAAATCCATATGTATTACACATTGGGAATTATCATTTATACAATGATTAACCTTTAAAAATCATACATCATAGAGAAAGAAAGCTATGAAACATTACCACTCATATTATAAAAGTACTATAAAAAATTAACCAGTTTATAGAGGTAGTATAGAAACTAGAAGATTTAGGAAACAAAATTACCCTAATATATTTTCAACTATGGGTTTTAGATGAAATTTTTAGACTAAATGTTCTTGAATTGGGGGAGAAAATAATTAAATATACTATTAGAATATACTAAATTAACATTTTCAAAGTTTAATTATGTAACCTATTATTATAATTTTTAGAATAATTCTCAATAATGGAATAAAAAAATAATATTTAATTAACCAACATGATACAGTAATTTTTTTTCTATATACTATATAATGTTTAAATTAGCAATGTGTGAAAATAAATGCCTAGAAATATCATATTAGAAACAAAATTCTTATCTTTTATTGTCTATATAAAGTGTCACAAACATGAAAGTCATAATAAATTAACAAATATATTAAATTTTAATATCGGATTTTTATAAAGGAAAAATTAAAACCTTTTATAAAAGAAGTATTTTTAAATGAGAAATGACATAAATAAGTGGTATTTGTAAAAGGTATAGTGATTATTTTCATAATGGATTTATAGAATACCGTTAAAAATTGTAAGTATCCATTGAAATATAAATTGGAAAATGAGAAAAGTAAAATTATTAAAAATTAATTTTTAATATAGTTAATAATATATATACTAAAAAGATTAATTCTCAAATTGTATAAAAAGAAAATCTAAATTTAAATATATTTTTTAAAAAAATTTATAAAGCAATGGATTTGGAAAATAAATCGAACGATATTGAAAATTTTGTTTAAAATAAACACACACAATCCGAATGTGGGGATTATAGATTATAATTTACACATGTAAAAAAGAAAATAAAAAAATATTAATACAACACCATTACAAAATACACCATACACAAATCCAAAAATTAATTTATATGTGATAAAGAAATACATATAGATAACCCCAAATCTTCAACACCATGTAAATAAAAAAGATATTATGTACATAATATTTTTATATATATTTACTGAAATCAACATTTTAATCTCGCCTATTTTACATTCATAAAAAAATTAGTAAAAATACAATCACAAATATTTTTTGGGAGCCTAATAAAAATAAAATTAACATCCCCTAAAATTTTTTCATTATAAATCTCATTATTTATTTTAAAAAAAATCAACTGCCATTATTCATTAAAAAATAGAGGAATCCAACATTACAATGTCGTTTAATCTTCAAATAAAAAAACACTCAAATAAGAATTTACAATCAGAGATAGAATATAATCATGAAAACAGCCAACACAATGTCACAAAAAAAATGATGGCATTCAGAATCTGACAAAAAACTACATGATATTTTACAAATATATTATAGAAATATATATCCTTAATAAGAATAAACATATGATTATTTTACCATGAATATAGTCTACACAATAATAAAAATATAGTATAATAGAGAATCATAAATCCATCAATAATTATATACCGCATAATGAAAAGTGTATTATAGATATTATGTCCTTACAAGATAAGATTGGATTTCACATGGATTATTCCAAAAAATATTAGATGGAATTTACTGATGAACTATTAGTAAGGTAATGATTACTCAAATGATTGAATTAAAAGTAAGGGTATCATAGATCAAGTTGATGTTCATTTAGAGGTGATATGAGAGGGAATCGAGATCGGAAAATACTATATCATGGAAACTGTAATTTTTACCAAATGAATCAGAGGACTAACCAATTATGATCATAATAGAAATTTATATGGGATATAAAGGAATTAATTACTAGATGATTAGTGATATTGTTATTAATTATAAAAACATTTTCCATCCATATGATAACATAAAGAGAAGGGATTTTGGTTGTGGTTCTATTTTACATAATATGAAAACATATCACATTTTTGGTTGGGATTTTTATTTTAATACATTAAATTTTTTAAAATACCAAACTCAATAAGGAGTTTGGGGGATTAGATTGTACTAGGGTCAGTATTTTCTAATGATAATGTGGATTATTTCTTCATTAATTTGATTAA
The DNA here is from genome assembly GCA_963277665.1 of Viscum album. NCBI lineage: Eukaryota > Viridiplantae > Streptophyta > Magnoliopsida > Santalales > Viscaceae > Viscum > Viscum album. Next base: position 1,700,150,734 of record OY728142.1, read on the forward strand.
GATTTATATTTGATGAGGAATAATTAAGGGATATATATATATATACAATTTTCTCATATTTATAATATTTTAGATCTTACAAAAACTATGGTAAATCTGGAAATTCATTGTACCCAAGAATTTAATATCTCATATTGGTTTAAGATTGAGAAATAATTTTTTAATTTATATTATAAAATAATTGTTCAATTGGATAGTGATTGTGATATAATTATGTCAATTTATTTATATATATTACAGATCCATTCTAATAAATCAAACAAAAATAATTTCTATCTCGATAACGATAATAGGAAAATAAAATCGTAATCTATTGTTATAACTATTATAAATAACAAGGGAGAATTATTACCGTGTACCAATATTATTATAGATATTCATGCATAACCTCATATACCGAAACTATTGGGGATGAATAGGATGATCATGAATTCAGTCCTTATTAAGGGGATTACTTCAGGGATCAAATGGAATGCCTCCTTTGAAAAGGGGATATTCAGTAATTCAAACCAAACTATACACTTGTTTAGTGAAATACATAGAGGGATAGAAGGAGATAAAGAAATAGATAAATAGAGATAATATAAAAATAACACATTAATAGTTAATGATAGTGATTATTTATTTATTTTTGTTCATATTAATTCATTAGATATTATATTTAATGAATGTTTCATGTTTATGGTGACCATAATTACTCCAGGATTCGAGAGAATAATAACTTAGATAATGCTTATAATTATAAGTCTAATAACTTAATAATGAATAATCAAAAATTAGTGCAGATGAAATCAATGAAAATGAATATTTTCTAATCAAATCAAGTGTTTTGAAGGGAATAATCAACCTTCTATTTATATAAGGATCCTTCTTGATGGATCCAATTAAATAAATGGTTGATTTTTCATAGTTAGTATTATATTAATTATCTATTTAAATTTTAATGTAAAAATTAAAAAAATCATAAAAAATGATTAATATTTATATTTATTACAATTTATTATTTATATTATTTTAAAAATATATTAACAATATGTAGAAATGAATTAACCTATAAATATTTAATTTTATTTTACTTAATATTAAATTGTTTATTCTGTAAATTTTATGATTCATTTATATATTTACTATCCAATTCAAAATATTTTAATTTCATGAAATGTAAATTTTTTTGAATGATCACATCAAAATTTTCCAATGGTATATATATATATATATAGTTTTTTAATAAACATTCATTATACTGTGAGCTATAAAAATGGATTTTATAAAAACTATAACTCTTATAAAATAATTATGATATAAATATAATATAAAAGTGTATAATAATTATCAGAATAAATGGTTTATAATTATTAATGTTAATTAATTTTTAAATATTAAAATTAATTTTCAATTCTATAAAATAATTTTCCCAAACAATGTTTTATTTTATTTTCATAAGTATCCATTTTTGATTTCTAATTCTATATGATTTTTACCCAAAAGTAACTCTAGTTATAGGTTTTTAAAAATATTAACAAAAAATAATTTTTTAATACACTTATAATTTTATCAAAATAAAATATATTCATATTATATTTCAAGTACAAATAAACAGTGTGTATGTTGTTTTAAAATACCCCACCCATGGATATATAAAAACCCACCCTGCACCAATTTATCCTCAATTAAAAAACACATTACTTTAATAAAATTCATCTGAAATATATATATATAAACTACTTAATGGATTACATTATTCCAGTAGTATTACAATGTTTACATCTTTGTATGGATTAAGTAAAAATATAACAGTGGTAATCCAATGTGTGATCTAGGCATATCAAAACCCTTGTTTCCATTTCAATTCTACTCTTACCCTTTGTATTATATAACTGCAATCTAAATTTTTTCATTAATAGATATACTTTCACATAACATAATTTTTTATAATGTTTAATTATTTAATAGTTTCCATATTCTTTTTAAATCTATCTTACCAAAAAACATTTGACCTATATTTGTTTTATTCTCCCAAATTGATTGATGATATAAACCACATACAATAAACCATAAAAAAATTACTACATTTTAATATTTTATTGAAATAAATATCCTATAAAATGATATGAAATATATAAATAATAAATTTTAGAGCATTCATAAAATATTATCTTTTTCTGTTAATAATCATCTCCATATAATGGTTGTTTTGAATATAAGTACGAGACAATTTCGAAATAGTCTTGACAGACAATATTTTCTATATAAATGAACAATATATTACAATAAAATAATTATAAAGTAATATTATTTATTATTATCTCCCTCTATTAAATAATTAATCAAAAAAATTATTATTTATGATATTAGTATGACATCTAAATAAATATATCTCTACATATTAATGGGATTTTCCACTGTTTGTTTCTCTTGATTTTATATTATCTATCAATCTCTATATATATTTTTAAATTTTAATTTCACCATTTAATTTTTATTGTTTATACATAATTTGTTGAGGTATAATATACCATTTTCACTCTATTTTCTATTGAAATTCATGTATTTTTTTAGTCACTCTCAAATCTATTTAGTATTTTTTACTTTAAATAATGAAAACACATTTTCCATTACATTTTATTTTCCTATCTAAATAATATTATGATTTATATTAATTCAAAATACCTCCTTGAATTATCAAAAAAAATTATTGTTTTCTTTATAATCTATGATATTTTCGATAGGGTGGTTTCATAATTATATTGGTATTGGAACTATATTTGAAGATGAATTAGGGTATATGTTTCATGCTATTAACAACATTGTCCAACACAATTAGATTCGATTATGGATGGATTCTAATTTTGAAAATGATGTGAGAGGTTTAAAAGGAATAATAAGAGATGATCCATGGATTATTCATCCCTATAAAATAAATGTATGGTCCAAGTCAACAATATTTAACACGGGTGTCTCAAATTCATAGAGAGATTCCAATCAAGTAGAAGATTTATTGTTAAAAAAGATATAATGAAAATAATCATGATATGGTCTTTCATATCACCAAAATAATTTACACCAATACATTTTGGGAATATTCGGGGAGTTATTCACTATCATTTAAATGAAACCTCTCATAACATGTGACATATATTCTTTTATTTTATAAATTTTGGGGTACCAACATTGATCGGATGCTAGAATTTCGTGGTAAATATTTGGGTTTTATTTGATGTAGTATTCATAATATTTTTTCAATGATTCCAATTCAAATTGAATTATATATTAATTAAAAATGTAACATTTTATGATAACTGAAATCCCAATTTGTTAATCACTGGTTTTGATAGGATCCTAAAAGACACCGTAATGAATAAGTATTTATAAACAGAGTATGTTACAAATTTCTCCCTCGTGGAGTTGTTTCATGTTTTAGAGTGATAAATTTTTTTTAATATATTTCACTTATATACATAGAATATTATAATGATTGTTGGCCTTATAAATATATAACCCAATAATTTATTCTATTGTGTACTGTGTTTGAGGATATTGTAATCTATTGAACTAATATTATTAGTATTATCGATAATGGTAGGTTTTTTAAAGGTGATGTTTTCCTCATGAAAAGTTTCATAATATCAAGATAGTTATCATGAGACTATAATTATGAGGGAATTTAAAATTTTTTTGAAATATTTTCTGATTATCATGATATTATTTATATTATTTCTTACATTCCTCCAAATAGTTTATAATCATTTTGTGTTCTGTTTCCATGAAATGTTCATTAACCCTTGGAATATATCTTTATATGAAACCCTATTCTACCACTAATTATAAATAATAGATCAAAAATTATTTTACATTTCTAGAAAAGACATCAAAATTAATGGTTGTACTTATGTTTACTTCAGTAAAAAGTTATGAATATTGAAATTAATTATTATATATTTCCTCAACATTGTGGTATAAAACATATAATTTTACAAATAAAAATAAATTCTAAATTTTTGGGATATTTTTCAAGATAATTATGTGTAAAATAATTAATGATATTATATAAAATATTATTGTAAGGAATAGTATCCATTTAATATAGAGATTTTAAAATTCAAGGAACATATTTTAAATCCACATAAATTAATGCATTTATTGAATATAGAAATAATTTTATTTCATTATGTGTTATTTTTATCATTTTCGTAAAACTATATATATGATTTAAATTTAATTCATTACAATATGAACAATGTTATTTTACAGTAATTACATTATAACTCTATTTCAATATAAACCTATTCCCTGTTTTATGATCATAATACATCATTATAAACATGAAAAAATAGTATAGAATTTATAAATGGATTTTTCATCACATTATAAGAATTTTTTTAATTAATCAATTAATATTTATAATAATAAATTAATAAACTAATATTATAGATATATTATAAAATCATAAATAGCCATTTATGTTCATTTTTTTAATTTGATCAAACATTAATGATAAAAATATTATTATTTTTAAATAAATTAGGAATCAATTATTCCAAGAACCCCACATATCCAATAATTTTTTTATATTCATAATGGTAAAAAATTAGTCACATAAAATTAAATTTATTTTGACATAAATATAAACATAGTTAATTTTTATTGACTATTTGATTCATGTTCTCAACATTAAAAAATTTTATAATTAAATATATATACCTCATATCCTCTTGAAACATCACACATATAATTAATTTGATGATTATTTCAAAAGATAGTGAAATTAATAAATATTATTTTTACAAAGTTTTACTAAATATTCAATCAAGTTTTATTAAATCTTCATTATATAAATTGTTTCTCAGAAAAGAGATATATATTTAAAAAATAACTTTTCTTCATTCTAGTTACATCACATGATACATATATTCAAATGTATTCAATATATATCAAATATCAATCAATGATCGTTATCAAGGATGTTGAATCGATTTAAATCTTATTTATAGTTTTTTCATTTATGGGTTCTTGGTTGGAATTTTTTTTTCAATCAAAATATTTTAATAACATTTCAGGAATCATACATTGAATTGACGTGAGGCTGCCTCCATAGTGTAAATAAATCGTAAATTATAACATTCATAATCATCCATCGTAGTTTGATCACAATAAATCTGTGTTGATGATTGTTACAAATTTTGAGAAAAAATTTGTTTTTGAAAATTTATAAAATATATATTTAATAATTTTAAAAAAATATTATTCTTAGTTGAAATGGGGTTTGTTTCTCAAGGATGAAATTTAATCAAATATCAATTTTAAACATGTTAATGAAATTCCAAAATCATTTTCATTATTTTTTTCTTTCATATATGTTTTTAATCTATATTTGTAATGATTTTTCCCAAAATCATATAGTTTTTTATAGTATAAGAGGTAATATCTACTAAAACATTTTCGAACAATCTCCCTGACCTATGACATAGAAATATTTTAAATAGTATGGTAAATAATTTACTATTTTGTTCTCATTTCACATATTCTAAATAAATTACCCTAATTTCCCTTTATAATACCATAAACCCTACTTTAATTTGTCAACACCATCTATAACCTAGAAAATAATGATTTTATATCATCCTTTGGATATGGATAAATACTTTTTGATATATGAAAAATATATTTACTACTTGTAAATTGATTATTTGGTAGGAATTGTATGTTATTTTTTATCTCACTCTATAACTATGAAGAAGGTTGGTGTCAGGAAAAATATCACAGGATCATCTTACCATGTATATCAAATCTTATAGGTAACATAAAAACTCAATGTGAATTATTTGGAGAAACAACAACCAATTGAATAGCCAAGTGCCCCCTTATCAATCAATCAAGACATCTGATGTAGCTAGTAGACCCCTATTGTCATTAAATAATGATTTTCCTCTTCTTATACAATAGAATCCATAATATAATTCAATAATAGTTCAATATTTGTTATTTAATTTTTTAGTTGGCCATATTTGAATTTTTCAACATAATAACCCACACTATATACTATGTTTTTGTTACAAAAATTAAACCAAACTACACCATCTAAATTCCACACATATTATCATCTCTCAAATTATAATTTATCATGAGGATTACACTACATTAGTCATATTCATGTCATCAATAAAATTATATTATTTCTTATATATGATATGTTATGTAATTAAAATTCCTTAAGGATTATATCACACTATTTTTTGTAATTATCATTTATCATATTAATGATACTATTTCATTTATTTTAATAACATATAATATTGTTTGTAGATAATATACTTTGAAACTCAAACATCATATCCTCATTTATTTGTTTCCATGAAATTCTGGTCATCATATAAATGAAAGAAATTATATTATCCCATGAAATAGTTTACGTTAGATAATTATAAGCAAATTTTTAGATGTTATAATTATTACATGAATTCATATCAAAAAAATTTCCTTCTTTATTACCATCATGATAACACCAATACAAGTATTCAATTATTGTGTAATATTCATACACACATTTCATCATTTATATTAAAACCCCTTTTCTCTTGTTAATCTTTATAATAATATAACTATGTCATCACAATTTTGACATTATCTTTTGGGTTTTTAATATTAATAGGATTAAATAATTACTATATATATATAATATTACATTTCATTATAAAAATTGATCATATCAGAAAACCATAGTTCCTAAGAAATGTTTCATGATTTATCCAACAAAATATAATAATTAAATTTCATAACACATCTTAATTTAAAGAAAAAAATTCCACTATATATTAGTATTAAATAATAAAACAATTTACTCATTCAGCTATATGAAAAATTTTATATTTCAACGAGTTATTTTATGTTACAACTAAGAACCACTAATATGAAAACACCCCACTTTAACATGGTCATCTTGTCCAAGCCTTCATGACACCATTAAATACCTCATAAATAAATATTCACCTAAATAGGTCCCACCCAAGTGCCATAACAGATCATTGGCCTAATGAGTGTCCTCAATGTCAACAAATTATACTTTTAGGGTTCTTTTTCTAACCAGATCTCACCTTAAGAAGCTTCATAAGAGGATACTCATCCAAAACACTACTCTAGGATAACCACACATAACTTTGGAGTTCTAATGTAGTGGGCTCCTGAACGAAAAGGTGAAACTTGTAAACATGATCAATATAATTTATAAATTTAACCGAAAAATAATATATGATGTTACATTCACACCTAGTAGAGAATAATTTAATTCTTTTGGACCTTTTATCATAACCAAGGTTGTTCCACCTCACTTATGGATGGGTACCTACTCTGATACCAATGTAACAACTGGAATCAACTGACAAGACATACACCCAACATTAATATCATCATTGGGTCATGGCCCTCCATGCACCACCAATTTCCCCACAGACATGTCGTCCCCCACACAGGGCCCACCCACATGCGTAAATAGATAAAAATAAAAATTTATTTCTTTATTATCCCACACTTATTCTTTTATTATATTTTTTCCTCACTAATACACACCCAAGGAAAAATCCTATGAGTTCATCGATACTAATCACTACTCCATGACATGATCTATTAACTATAATTTTTTAATCATGTAGATTCTATATTAATAATGTTCCAAAATTTTGACATCAGCCATATCATTTATCCTCATAACCCTTCAACATTCTGTGGTGTTACAGTTTACATTTCCTTGAGTATAATTCTATCATTATGTAAATTCTTAGTTATTATGGGAATTCATTTTCCAAAAAACAATTAATAAAACAAAGATAAATTATTATAATTTAATTACAATACCTATCTAAATATGATTAATATCAATTAGAGAAATTTATCTTTTATATAGATTTAAAATTTTACAAACTATATTCCACAATATATGAGATGCTGAGAGGAGTCTTTACCAATTTTTTATTTTTCAAATGAATATTCGAGAAATCTAGAAGCGCTAAAAACTATGGGGTAACAAGTTGTACCACCATGTTTTCTGAACAAAAACCCATCCACATTGTCTCTATAATGAAACATCGCTCTATATCTCACCCAATTATGTGACGTGCACAACTCACTTCCCCCATACAATTTAATAATCATACATTCCACATTCACAATTATTTTGATTCACAAGGATAATTAAACTACATATCATATAGACATGTTTTCACTATCTAACTGTTTGATTGGATAACGAATTATTTTCCCAAAATCATTGATTATATTTGGCCAATATGTTGTACATATCAACTGCTTGTGTCAAAAACCATAGTATAGTTCCTTCCATCCTGACACTTGACCTGGATAATGGTTTGGATCAAAGGGAATTCCTGATCCCCACAGGACAAAATCCAGTTCTGAGGTATCAATAAAATACACTAGGATTGATTTCACCTGAGTATATGACCATAAATAACACACAAGAATGTATAACCCATCAAACCATATTCATATACAAAAATTTTACAATTTTTTTTAGAATAAGTGTTTTACAATATAGACAAAAAACCAATATATTAATAGGAATTAGAAACACAAAACATCCCCAAAACAACCATGAAACATGAGGTGAATCACCTTAAATCTTCCACCACTAAAACCTATAACATAGGTACAACTAATAATATGAACAATTGATACCTCCATGAAACATATTTCCTTTACCTAGATCATAAATACCATTTTATACATACACTTGAAGGTGTGTGTATTGTGTGACTCGTAGCCTACTACTATTCCACCCAAATAATAAGATTCCATGCATAGACACAAAAATAAAATTTAACATGTGCAATAATGTAAAATCCATTCAGCCGTTTCCATGAAAACATTAAAAACCCATTTTTCCAGACATCACATTTAATGAAATCTACTTTTTTACGTAACATTTATAAAAAATAAAACTTCATTATGATAATCATGTTCAAATATGATATACACTCAAGGTCCATTGTATACTAATAGATAGAACCACATCATATTATTCTTATGTCACCATAGAGAACCATGGGTAAATCTCTTGGGGTAATCTTGCTCGAGTGGGACACTAGAACCTTATTCCTCAGTGAAACTTGGTTTTGAAACTATACTGAATATCTTCCTCATGCATGATCCACTAGAGATGATTGTACCCAAAGTTATGGTGATCTCGATCCATCACGTTCATTTTGTTAGTGTTGTAATTTCCAATCTTGTTAAAGAAACTGGGATAATCCACTTATCTTTCACTAGAATTCTAGATCTAGACTTCCCAACTAGACACCCAAAATTTCTTTCATGCTAAAATTAATGTTATAATATCATACATATCACCACATACACATAAAAACTCCAAGCATTAATAATACACTCGAAAACACCATTTTTCATAAACCAAACCACTTTACACATTACACGGACAAAAAAATTTTAAAACACATTTCTCTGCATGTGGAAAATAAATGAAACCCTTTAGAAAACAATACAAGAAGAAAACTATAACCATTTTAGTGGGATAATCCCCTTTCAAATCCAGACATAAACCAATCTCACTTCAAAACATGCCCCTAATCATTTACATAATTAAAAATTCACATTTAATGGTATCTGACCAATTCCATCACGCCAAAATAATATATTTTTCTTTTAAAATACACATTAAAACACATTATCACCTTGAGTTCCACTGAATACGCATTTCACACATTTCGTATTATTATAAAAATACTTCCAATAATCTCTTAAAAATTCAAAAACAAATCATTACCTTTTGGATTATAAAAATACACTTTATATCACGTAATTATGTCAAAATAGTTCAAAAATATATTTATCAGCACACAAAGAAACCAGATTACACATTTATGAAATAAATAAGACAAGTTAAATTCATATAAAAATGGTAGAGAATTGAACCACCATCCTTACACATGGATTATTTCAAAAACTACTTGGAAACCACAACCACACCACCATAGGAACCTAATATAAAAATATTAAATAAAAAATCAATATTTAAACCTAATGAACATGATCCAACACAAACTAGGTCATTGTAATGGCGTGGAGCCTCCTAGTTCATTACATTGCCAAATTTTTTGTGACTAGGAAAACCTGGGGATTATCAGTGTCTCATTAGGAAATTTTCCAAAAACTCGGTCCAACCAAATGGTAACAACGAAATGGTGCACCACATACGGTATCTCACCAAACTAGTGTCAGCATTATTGTTTCACTATTATGGTGTCTCACCTAACAGTGTCCCACTCTTTTCTAATTTTTTTTAGTTTTCCATGTTTTCCCAGTTCTTCCCCTAGTAACATATATTTTGATGCAAATGCATTTTAATAACCTTTGAAAATAAATTTATTACTAGTAAAAGATGTTTAAAAACACCAAGAGTCAGTAAAATCTTTCAGTTACCAAAACTTGTGGCCTTTTTTCAAATCATCACTCCCTTCCCCATTCTTTCTAGATTCAGCCCTACTATGTGGTTTTCCTCTATTTAGAATATATCTTTTAACTCATAGTTGTTATCTACAACATATTTTATCAGAATTATTAAATAACAATTATTCTCATCATGTGATTTTTCCCAAATGCATACTCAAATAATGATTTTACATTAGGTTCATAGAAATTGATTCCCTAATTTCATGATTTGTCATTTTAATAAGATGAAATCCTTTCATCCTTTTTCCATCTGGTTTCTCAAAGTGCGCCTAAAGACTTACTCTGGAGATGAATCGTGCACCCATGTTGGAGCCCATAACGTTTAGCATTGGAGACCTTTGAGTTCTTCCACTACATATCGCACATCCCTAGTTATTGGGGCGAGGAGAAAACATTGATCATTGATCATCCAATTAGGGTTTTTATTTCATCTTTTTTTACTGTGTATCATGTAGTGGGGATATGACAATATTTCTCTTGGGCTGTAGATAAAACCAAACATTAATGAAGTTAAGAACCCAACTTTTTAAGAATAATAGGGTGAGAGTAATGATGAAGATGATGTATTCTATTGTCTTTTGTTTCTGTTGTGAATGGTATAATCTATTTCCCATTGAAAAACATAGTCTTTGGTGGTCCTTTATTGCACACTAATGAACCAATATTTTAATGTATAATCATGTGATTGGATGGTAGTAACGTGGAAATTGGTTGAAAACATAAAATAGGTTGATTAAATGGATTCCCAATGTATAGGAATCTTAGTGTGATCACCACATTTAACCAAACAAAAAAGAAGGAACTTGATAAACAGTGTGGTTAAATCTTAAAACCCCTTACTCTATTCTACTAATATGCATGGTTGTTCTTCTTGATGCATGTGGGGTGACAGGGATGGGTATAGGTTATCCCATTTTCATCTATTAGTTTGTGGACATGAGGTTGTGTGGGGCCATATGTTGGGCATTGGATTGGTTCTAATACTTACATGGATCTCATAGATCCCTTTTGTTTTTGTGACCTTACAAGAGAACTAGGTGTGAGTGCTTAAAGTGCTGCTTAGATTTTTTCCTTAAATTATTTTATGGGCTTGGGGATATGACTATTATTTTCCCAGTAGTGAAGGAATGTTTAGATGGAATCACTTGAAAATGATAAAAAGAATGGGTACAATGGTGGATTGTTTTCCCGAAATGGGTTGTGTTATAGTTGTGGCTGTAGTGTTCTTGAGCATGTAGGGATTGTAATGAGATTGGTTGTGTATGTGATGGTTGCCTAGTTTTGAACCCTTGGAATGGGACCAGTTTTTGATTACCAATATGTATAATGCACGGTTCTTATTTTTATTGTACGCACACCACCCTTGTCGACCTCTTCATGTCAAACACTCAAATTTCCCGGGGGAGGGTGTTTTACCAACATTCTTAAGAGTGTATGGTTGTTATCTCCTTTCTTCTCCCTATCCTATATATCCCAAGACTCGTAAAGTAGGTTTTAATAGACTATGTTTTATTATGGCCCAAGACTCATCAGTCAGGGAGTGTTGTGGTTGTTGGCCCAGGTGTGTGTATGAAGGTTAGTTTCCAAAGTGTCATCGATATGAGGAACATGTGTCTTTGGGCATAGCAGTGGTAGTTCTAGCCTAGGTGACTTCATGTGTGGTCGTGGTTGTTGGCTTTTAATTTTTTGTAGGCATGGTTATATGTGGTTGTCGCAGCCCCAAGTGTGTCGGGAGGGATGCATACTGATGTCCCATAAGGTTTTTGTTGGGGTGGCAGTGAGACTAATGTGGGACTTTTATGGGAGGTCTAATGCATAATATGTCTTATATAACCAGTGGTAAAGTGGTTCAGGGTACCCAAATATCGATGTTCTATTACTATTACATTACCTGAATTGTGTTATTTGTGGAGTTTTCCTTGGTGAGGTTGGGTGTACAGTTTTTTTCTAGGTTCTTTAGTTATCTCTATTTCTCAAGGGGCATTAGTATTCCTCCCCAAGTGGGCATGAGAGATTTTGGTTTTCCCTACTGATTATAACTGTATACTCACCCTACATATAATATACTGCTTTCAGGTTTCCAAGAGGACTTGGAAGACTATTTTAGACCTTACTATCTCAGGCTTCAGGGGTTTTCATTGCAACATTTTCATTCTTTTGGTATTTTCATTATAGTTTTATTGTACCTTGTATTATTTTATTTTCAATATGTATATGGGATTGGATTTTTGGATTTATATTTACTTTAATTTTTAGGTATTGTTTGGGATTTAATGTCTTGTCTTCCAATATTATTAAATCAAATGGTTAATGACTTCCATTTTACGAGAGATTCTATACCTTTGCTTCTAGTCCCCACTCCGGGGCCTATTGAAGGAGGGACTAGGAGGGCCATTATCTATCATTCATGTTAATTAAGAAAGGGTATGTCAGTTTTCTCTCCCATTCCTCATCATTATGAAGGTGGAACATAATAGAATGGTATCATAGGAGATGATTGAGAGATATGATGGAGTTTGGTGTTTGACACAGTGATAATTTCATGGGATTGAATGGTAATAGTGTTAGGAAATCTTGGATTGTATAATAGGAAAGAGAAGACTGGTAATGAAACATGATTTTAGGGCCCTATGTGATATGATGCAAGGACTTTGGGCCTAACTAATGACCAAATGAAGCTACACTGATTGCATGGTAGAGGTCCATAAGAAAGGTACATGCATCATGATGACTTGTGTTCTTGTGTGTCTTCTGTGTTTTCGGGAATTCAAATTGAATAAATTTTTTAAGGAAAATAGAAGAGAAATATTCTATACTACTTAGGCTTAGGAATTCCTTATTTACCATGTATCTATGGAAACCATTTTACATTCACAATTAGTGCAGGATATTGAGGCCCAAGAGGATGATTTCACTAAATAGCAGAGGGATGATCAAGAGGAGGCAGATGACCAGGGGTAGAAGATGCTCTGTTCCACTCAGTGGAAGACCCTTAGAATGTACGAGGGAAGCCTCTCAAACAAAGAGATATAGAACTATCTCAAGAAGTTTTTGAAAGATTTTAGCATGATATAGGCTCCAGCTATATATTGTGTTTCTCTGGAAATAATCCGTATGTGGGGAGTGGCGCATCAGTGGTGGATGATTTATCTCTGAGAGAAGAAAGAGGCTAAGGTTTAGTGGATTGACTTCGAGAGGGAGGTCTGGGATGAATTCCCCTCTTCCACAATGAATGTTAAGAAGTCCCATAAGATACTCTCCATACAACATGGGAGTATGTAAATGAGAGAGTTTGGGATCATGTTCAATCATCTCCTTCATTTTTCCCTAGATGTCTTCTCGGATGAGGAGTGATGATCAAGATTCTTAGAGGAGTAACTCTGACCTTCCTATTAGTATGGTGTATCTCCCTTCACCCTAACGACGTACATGGAGGTTCAAAAAAAGTATGAGGTGTTATAGAGGATGCGCACGCTAGGAGGTGTGCCATGAGAGTGGGGTTAGTTGATATCGTCATTGGGAAAGGCCATTTCCAGTAGGCAGCCAACATCAGGGCCATCTAGGTATTAGCCGATGGTGAAAAGACCCCTGCAATCTCAGTTTTGATCTCCCAGTACTCCCCCTTTCTATGTGATCTTAGGACCGAGGTTATTTATACGTGGAAGTCGTGGGAATCTCTAAAATCAGTGCTTGGACCGAGTGTAGTACAACGGAAGTTGTAAGGTTAAACATCGACCTTATCAGCAATTGTTTCTAGCCATACCTTTTCAGCAATAGTAGCAGCAATAGCATCAGAAATAGTAGGGGTAGAGAGCTCCCACTCACCCAAAGGTAGATGTTTCTATAGGAGGCCAACTATAGGGTTCCCTTTAGGGACCTCGACTAGTGTATGGTAGGAGAGGTGTTCTATAGCCCATAGGCAGGGGAACTGATCATGGGCAGTAGCACACCGCAAAGGAATAAGTTCCCACAAGGTTGGAGGTCTTTTAAGGTACGATTATCTTTGTTAGTACTATTTCATGTTCCGGGTTTGATTAAGAATATTTTCAATAATTTTTTCACCTGGCCTCTCTCGTGCCTTGGTCCTAGACATAGACAGACTCTTCATGCCCATGGCATTGAGTATGCTAGTTGGAGGTCCAACAAACCTATTTGATGTTCTTTGAGAATGTAGACAGATGTTGGGTACACATTAGTCATTTGGAGATATATTTCTACTAAAAATTATGCCAAAAGATTTCATCCTATGAATCAACTTGTTGTTTATGTATTCGCTATTATTGATGACTTATGAGGAAGGGTTGTGTTTTTAGATATGTGCAGCCTACGTATAAATTTTATTGTCATGAGGGCTTTCCAGAAGGGCATATGGTGAGTGGATTCCCTTTTTTCCTTATTAGATAAGCTCTCAGTGGAGTCTTAGACACATAGATGGTGGAAGTCCTATGGATTGTTCAGGGGTTCATGGATTTCTTCCCTAGGGAGGTGGTTAGTCTACCCACTCGACGTGATGTTGATTTTGGGATATACTTTTATCTTGGTTACTATAGATACCCAAAGCATGACGTACATTGACACTAAATTAATTTTTTGGAATATCTAATACATAATAAAAACACACACACAAGCACCGTAATAGTTTAGTGTCTTTCGAAACTCGGAAACATAATCTTCTAATCATGGTGAATGATATTCAACATCTCCCATAAAGATCTCCCCTTTTGTTTTCTTACCTAAAACCTTTCTTTATATCATGGGGAAAACAAAACATAAAAATTGTGAGCTCAAATTCTCAGTAAGGGTAAACATAGAGAACATAAAACAATCCATAAACATTTGAATGCAAAAACTTGAACATAAAATCTAAACATCAAAATCCTGAGCAATGACATAAATCATGGAAGTATGTAAGGCATATATCATTATGGAACATCAATAATGATAAAATAGTCTAATAAGAAAAAATGTAATCATGCAAAAACATTAATCACTTGATATGATTTCCATAGTTGCCAAGGCATTGCTTCCAGGACCATCTTAGTGGACAAAGTCCCTTTCTGAATCGAGTTCACTCCTCGTTTCAGTCCTGTAACACTGAACCAGATTAACTTACTGTTCCAGCCATGTCTATCTCATGAGATATAAATCTGTACCCAATGCATTGGAGGGAGATATAGGTCCCACCAATCTCATATTGAAATCATTATTACATGTTCCACAACATAAACATAAATCATTAATCATAACCCAAAGAATAAAATGGGTTTCATAAACATCATATCCTCATAACACAATCCATATAATACAAATGGATATCATTTCATCATAAGAAAAGTGAAACCATGTAAATAATAGAGACATTATACTTGAAACATACACATATGGAATAATTTCATCTTATATGGAAAATGTTTTTCATAAAACACTTGAAATGAATTCATGAGGAAAATATCCTTTCTTCTTCAAAATCATTTTATTTTCACAAAATGTCATGAAATTTTAAAAGAAAATGATTTTTTTGAAAATAGTTATAAAATATTTTATAGTAAGCTTTTTGAAAATAAGGAGATATGAAACCATAAAAATCCGTTCATGCCATATAAGTTAAAAAAACATTTTTCTCGTACTTTTGTCAAAAAAGTCAAAAAGTACCTAGTATGGTAAACAAAAAAAAGATTCCTTCCATACGATGTGGTAAAATAAAAAAAAGGTAAAAATGACATTAAAGAGACATGGAAGAAATGTAAAAAATTTATGAAAATATTTTTAGATCATATGGATTTGGATAATAAACATAAACCCAGTAAATACATATGAATAAACAATCTCGGGTAAGAATGAGATTGGAATAACTATCCTTTACCTTAGGTCTGATATGCTTCATACGTATCTGAAACGCCTTTATAATGATTTAGATAATGTAATTTACTTAATACAGAATCATATTCATTGTTATTATAACATAG
Source organism: Viscum album (assembly GCA_963277665.1). NCBI lineage: Eukaryota > Viridiplantae > Streptophyta > Magnoliopsida > Santalales > Viscaceae > Viscum > Viscum album. The sequence goes on from OY728142.1 coordinate 1,700,167,176, forward strand.
ATGGTTAACATATTACTTTATATTACCATTTCATTTGTAAATTCCTTGTTAAAGCAGCATTTTGGGTAAAATCATTTTATTTATATTACTTGTTTGGAATTGTTGTAATTAATATTATTATTACATATATAATGATTTAATTACTTCCAGAATTAAAATCATGATTTATATATCATATATATTCATAATGTTCATATATATAATAGATCGATAAATGTAATGAAATACAACGTTCATAGAGACGGTAGGTCATGCGTACCCATGAACGCCATTTTTCGTTTCCTTATTGAATTGAATGGAATTATGTAGATGTAATACATATATATATATACATAAATAAATTATCATTATTAAGTCATATATTTCATGATTACTTATTATAAATATTCTTTATAATAATTCTTGAATAGTTAACATGGAAAATGAATCTCATCGCGTCATGGAGACGGTAATTCGTACGTACGCACGAGCGATGATATCATTCCCATATTTATTGAATGAAACTGGAGTAGATGATATAATATCATATAATCAGTATAAGATTATAATAATCAGATATAGTTATTTTTTACACCATTATACCCATCAGGGTAAGGTGGTGGTGGAAAAACTGATTACACGACGGTGTGGAGACGGTATTCTGTACGTACACACGTGCAGTGATTTCGTTTTCCGTAGGATGGATAGAAAGTGAAATAGAGTTGTTTTATATTTATAATAACATATAATTATATTAGTGATACTGATGTTATTACTTTATAATTAAACCACTAAATAATAATCAGTTGAAGAAAAAAGAAACTTGAAAGAATCGGTAAAAGAGATTACCTCTTTTTCGACGCACCTCTTTTAAACTTCTTCTTAGGGCACTAGAGTAGGTCTTTTGAAAAGACTAGAACCACTATGATATAACTAGAGAGGTTGAGAAGAGTAATTGGCAGGGGTTGGCTGAGGTTCAAGGCTCAAAAGAGTGTGAAGTGAAGAGGGAAGGGGTGCCCTTTTTATAAGGGAGGAGAGGGGCACCTTAGGAAAACTTAAACTATTATTTTATAATAATGTCATATTTGGTTTTTAATAACTCCAACTTTATTTATTTTGAAGATATGGTGCGGATGGGTCCAAATAATCTCAACCAATAGGTTTTAGACAAGTTTAGATTACTATTTTATCCTTATCATTTAGATTTAACTCTAAGTTAAATAATTTAACTTTTACCGTGTCTTTTTGTTTTCTTAAACTAAAAGGATATGAAACTTACTATAAAATGCCAAAAGAACCCCAAATGGTTCATTATTAATATATATATCATTATCTAAGTCATTTTTCCAATCCTTAGATTTTTAGGAATAAAATAACAATTATTAATAAAATATTTTTTTAAAAACTATTTTATGTCATTTGTGACACTATTTGGTACATAATTTTTGTGAAAATAATTACAGAATTATTAGTTAAAAAAATGTTAATTAAATCAATACTAACATGTCATATTAACCTAGAAAATTATTTTAATTCATAAAAACTCTAAAATTGCATTTATTTGGGTATTTATAACATCAATTATGTTAATATTTAATTAATAAGGTAATTACTACATCATCATTGTGTAATAAATTAATTAAATTCTTTTATTTCTAACAATTATAAATAAACTACCTTTATGTAAAAATATTTTTATATTTCTAATTAATATTTATTTTCGAATTTATCTTATGTATAACCCTATATTAAAAATGTTTTAGTTTTTAAATTTTGATTTTAACTATTTTAACTCTTCTTTGTATAAAATCATAATAAATGTCCAAATCTAATCCAAGTGGACCTAAATGATAATATATTATTTACAAGGTTGTTTTTGGTGTAATTAAACATATCCAATAAAATTAGGACATGTGTTATGGTAATAATAATATAATTTTTACCCTTAATTACCCTATTTACTTTTAACGGTGGTAAAAAAAGTAAAAAGTTACTATTCACAGAAAATTATTTTTATCCTATTGAAACACATTTTACTCATTCATATTAACTGTGTCTCTCGGATTTCTGAAATTCCTCTCATAGAGGAGGTAAAATTATGTTTGATGTGAATTTGAAAATTTTCCTAGGAGGTGGGTAAAAGACGGTCAAAAGTTCAATAAAATTTTTATATATCTAATATTATTATAAAATGACTCCAATGAATTACATTGAAATTATATAAGTATTATGTATCTATTTTGACCTAAAATAAATTTAAATAAAAAGTCGGTTTTTAAATAGTAACCCAGTGTTTTCACTATTCATCAAAAATTGAATGTTTTCAGAAAAATACAAAAAATTCACCCTAGGATAATTTCGATATTCTGAAACTAAAAATGAAGTCCATTTAGAATGATAAAATTAATAAAATTTCAAAAGGTGGTATTACTATTCATAATGGCTAGTCTATATATCATATCGGTGTTTAGTGAAACTCGGTATTGCGTAAAACACACGCTATCGTGGAAGGTCACGATTGCATGTATTGTAAACCAAGTCATGGTTGCGTGTAGTGAAAGACTCCTTTGTTGTTACGTATAACAGAATCTGACCATATTTCATTTATACATTGAATATTTATATATATACACTCAATGGTTTTTATAAAACGCCTGAAATGAATTCTTGAAGAAAATATAATTTCTTCTTCAAAATCATATTGTTTTCACAAAATTCCATAAAATTTTAAAAGAAAAGGATTTTTTTGAAAATTGTCCTGATATATTTTATAGTATTCTTATTTAAAATTAGGAGTTATGAAACCGTAAAAATATGTTCATGCCGTATAAGTTAAAAAAGACATTCTTCTCGTACTTTTGCTGGAAAAGTCAAAAAGTACCTCGTATGGTAAACAAAAGAAATATTCCTTCCATAAGATGTGGTAAAAGTAAAAAAAAGGAAACATTACTTTATACATAAATTTAAGAAACATAAAAATTTTATGAAAACATTTTGATAACATATGGACATGGATAATAAACACAATCCTAGTAAATACTAACCAATAAACAATCTCGGATAAGAATGAGATTGGAATAACTATCCCTTACCTAAGGTCTGATATGCTTCGTAAGTATCCGAAAATCATGTATTATGATTTAAATAATGTCATTGATTTATTAAAGAAACATTTTCATTGTTATTATATCATATATGGTTCACTTATTACTTTATATTACCCGTTCTTTTTTAAATTCCATGTTAAAGTAGCGTTTTGGGTAAAATCGTTTTATTTATCGTACGTGTTTGGAATTGTTTTTCTTCATATTATTATTACCTATATAATGATTTAATTACTTCAGGAATTTAAATCATGGTTTATATATCATATATATTCAGAATATACATATATATGATAGATCGATAAATGGAAAGAAATACAACATTCATGGAAACGGAAGGTCGTACGTACGCATGAAAGCTGTTTTCCATTTCCTTATTGAATTGAATGGAATAAAGTAGTTGAAATACATATATATATATATATATATATATATATATATCCAGTATCATTATTATGTCATATATTTCATTATTACTTATTATATATATACACATTATAATAATTGTTTAATTGTTAACATGGAAAATGAATCTCATGGCATCGTGGAGACGGTAATCCGTACGTACGCACGAGCGATGATATCACTCCCATATTTGTTTAATGGAATTAGAGTGGATGGTATAATTTCATAGAATTAGTATGATTTTATTATAATCATATATAGTTATTATTTACACCATTATACCCATCCAAGTAAGGTGGTGGTGGAAAAACTGATTACACCACGGCATGCAGAAGATATTCTATACTTACGCACGCATGGTGATTTCATTTTCCATAGGATGAATAGAAGGTGAAATATGGTTTTTTCATATCTATAATAACATATCAGTATATTAGAAATACTGATGTTATTACTTTATAATGAAACAACTGAATAAGAATATGTTGAAGAAGAAAGAAACTTGAATGAATTGGTAGAATAGAATACCTCTTCTTCGACGCACCTCTATTAAACTTCTTCTTAGGGCAATAGAGTTGTTATTTTGAGAAGACCAGAACCTCTATTATATAACTAGAGAGGTTGAGAAGAGGAATTGTTTGGGGTTGGCTGGGCTTCAAGGCTCAAAATGTTGTGAAGAGAAGAGGGAAGGGGTGCCGTTTTTATAAGGGAGGAGAGGGGCACCTTAGGATAACTTAAAATATTATTTTATAATAAAGTCATATTCTGTTTTTAATAGCTCCAAATTTATTTATTTCGAAACTAAGGTAAGGATGGGTCTAAATCATCTCAACCAATAGGTTTTAGACAAGTTTAGGTTACTATTTTATCGTTATCATTTATATTCAACTCTAAGTTAAATATTTTTACTTTTACCGTGACTTTTTGTTTTCTTACACTATATGGTTAATAAACATACTATAACAAACCAAAAAAATCCAAAGTGGTTTATTATTAATATATATATCCTTATCTAAGACATTTTTCTAAACCGTAGATTTTTAAGAATAAAATAACAATTGATAATATAATATTTTTTAAAAAAACTATTTTATGTCAATTTTGACACTATTTGGTACTTGATTATTGTGAAAATTATAACAGAATGCTTATTTCAAATAAAATTAATTAAATCATTACTAAAAAGTCATATTAACCTAGAAAATTATTTTCATTCATAAAAAGTGTAAAATTACATTTATTTTGGTATTTATAACTTCAATTATGTTAATATTTCATTAATAAGGTAATTACTGCATCATCATTGTGTCATAAATAAATTAAATTACTTAATTTACAACAATTAAAAATAAACTAAAAATATGTATGAAATCTTTTTATATTTCTAATGAATATTTATAGTCGAATATATCTTATGTATAACCCTATTTTAAAAATATTTTAGTTACTAAACATTGATTTTAACTATTTTAACTCATCATTAAATAAAATAATAATAAATTTCCTAATCTAATCCAAGTGGATCTAAATGATCATATATTATTTCTAAGGTTTTTTTTGGTCGAATTATACTTATCCAATAGAATTAGGTCATATGTTAGGGTAATAATTATATCATTTTAACCCTTAATTACCCTATTTACATTTATCCGTGGTAAAAAAAGTAAAAGTTACTATTCACCAAAAAAATATTTTTATCTTATTGAACCACATTTTACTCCTTGATATTAAGTGTTTCTCTATGATTTTTTAAATTCCACTCATAGAAGAGGTAAAATTTGGTTTTATGTGATTTTGCAAATTCTCCTAGGAGGTGCGTAAAAGACGGTCAAAAGTTCAATAAAATTTTTATATATCTAATATTATTATAAAATTACTCCAATGAATTACATTGAAATTATATAGGTATTATTTATCTATTTTGACGTAAAATAAATTTAAAAAAAATAAACAATTATTTAAATAAAAATTTGGTTTTAAATAGTATCATAGTGTTTTCAATATTCATAAAAAATTGAAAGTTTTCAGAAAATGACCAAAAAATCACCCTAGGCTAATTTCGATATTCCGAATCCAAAAATGAAGTTCATTTTGAAAGATAAAATTTATAATATTTCAAAAAGTTGGTATTACTATTCATAATGGCTACTCTATATAACATATCGTTGTTTATTGAAACTCGGTATTGCGTACAACAAACGCTATCATGGAAGGTCGCGATTACGTGTAATGTAAGCCAAGTCAGCATTGCGTGTAGTGCAAGATTTAGTTTTTGTTTCGTATAATAGAATCCTACCATATTTCATTTATACATTGAATATATATATATATATATACACTCAATGTTGCATAGAATAACTACTATCTAACGAACATGAAATTTTGTGTAACACGATCCCTGAATAATGTTGCGTATACTGCAAGCTAATAAGGTATTGCATATAGAGAAAGATAATCTTTGTGTAGCGTACAACAGAAGATATGAAAGAAATTAAAAAGATTAAATCTCATAAAATCTCAGGGTGTTACAGTTCCCATCTGATTTTGATGGATCCCTATTTAATGACACCTTCTGAGTTGCTGGAGTAGCAGATCCAGGTTGATGACTAGATGAAGAAGAGTTTTATCCAACCGAGTGTCTCATCATGGGGTGATCCATTCATGTTCGGAAAAAATTAATATGGTGGTCATAGGATGTTTTTAGACTACTGAAGCTTGAATCAGGTGACGATTTAGAACTGTTACCCACTCCCAAGGATCGACAGTTTTTTTATCAATTAAATGGAGCTGGTTGTTTCTCCAAGATCAACCTGTTGTCGTGATATCACCAGTTGAGGTTGATGGGGGGTGAAAACTCGAAGAATTATTTCTACTATTGATATGTTCACTTTGAGATCATGTTCATGCTATTCAATGTTATAATTCACCAGAAGTGTTCATGGGAAATATGACATAAATTTTCTATGAATATCTGGACTAATTCATAGCCCTGTTTATTAATGAAATCCTGATATACTCATGATTAGAGTATGATCGTGCCAAAAATATGAGAATAGTTTTATAAGGCTTCTGACACCACCATCTCTATGGAAATTTTCCCAAATGAAAGTTCTAGACATAATAGGTGCACTTACTTGGGCACGTGGTGTCACAAAATGGAATAGTAGTGGACTGTCAATGGTCGAAGTGATTGTTTCTTGCGAAGAACCCAAGAACGTGACAAAGGGTTGTAGTTTTCTGGGGCTATAAGGTTACTTTTGGAGGTTCTTTCTTGACTTCACTAGATTTGCATCTCCACTGAAAATGTTGACCACAAAATACAATACATTAATTTGATGTGAGAAGTTCCAGGAAGCCTTTGGTTATCTAAATAGAAACTGTTTAGTACCCCAGTATAGATGTTTCCAAAGAAGAGGTAGCACTTGAAGTATTTTGTGATGCTTTTGGTTTAGGATTGGGGTGTGTGATGATGCAACGACATTGAGTGATCTCTTATGGGTCTAGTAAGTTATGTCTTAATAAATTTAACTATTCAACCCATGACCTACAACTTGTAGTGGTTGTGTTCGCACATAAACTTGGCAGAAGTACCTCATTAGGAAATGATTCTTGGTCTTCACGGATCACCAGAGAATATGGTACGTCTCCTCCTATAAGTACCATAACTTTTAGCAGTTTAGGTGGATTGAGTCTCATTAAGAATATGACATTGGGATCTCTTATACCTCTAGAAAGCGGAACATAGAGGATGATAACTTGAGTAGGAATTTTTAGAAGGATATGGTTCGTGATTCAGCATATGCTTGGAAAGAAAAGGATATGTTTGCTATTTTTATATATAAGAATGAGAGTGGAGAATGGTAAAGGATGTCTGTTCCATATAATGGTGCTTTCATCATTGGTTCAATTGGTGGAAGAGTCCCATCGGGGTGACATAGAGGCTGATGTTATGTGTGATAACGTTAGTAGGGTCAATTCTCCAGAAAGATGTTCATAAGATGGCCAGAACCAAATACTTTTCTTGGGGGAGTTGTTTTTCCAAGAGTGAATTCAGGAGGGAGTTCTCTTAGAGATTCATAACTCAACCCAAAGGGTACCCCCAAGAGTTTCCAAGTTGTAACGAGGCTAGAAGAGTTTGTTTTGGTGGCCCTAGGTGAAGCAGGTAGTGGAAAAGCATGTGGAAGAGTGTTTCATGTGTCACCAGCTGAAAATTGAGCAACGTATTTCGAGAAGTCTATTGTATCCCATAGAAGTTCCTAAGGGTAAGAGGGATGATGTCTCGATGATTTTTTTCATAGGAATACCCAATTCTAAAGAAGGTTGTGTTGCCATATGGGTAGTGGTGGACTAGATGATTTAACCGGCTCACTTTTTAGAGGTTAAGGAGTTGAGCATCATGGATGTCGTACCACAAAAGTAAGTGGGTTAAATTGTTCATTTTTATCGAGTTACATTGATTATAGTTTTGTATAGGGATACATTCTTTACATCACGGGTCTCGAAGGGATTACAATGTACTTTTTCACCCAACTATGCCTTGACACATCTTTCCACCCCCAGATGGATGGGCAGACAAAGAGGACCATGAAGAAGTTGGATGATATATTGTGAGAGTATGTTTTGGACTTTAGGGGATCATGGGTATGACACATTCCTCTATTATAGTATTCCTACAAAAATAAATATCACTTTAGCATTGGAATGTATTAGTTCTAAGACATGTATGGAAGGTCGTGTTGATCACTCGTGTGCTGGAATGATGTTGGGGAAGCATGTGTTTGTTTCTCGAAGGTGGTGTAGGGCACGATGAAGAAGGTTCTGATTGTGTGTGAGAGGATAAAGGCAGATTAGGACTGGAAGAGGTCATATTCCAATCTTAGGAGGAGACCCTTGGAGTTCATTTATGGAGACCACATATTCATAAAGGTCTCCCCTCAGCATGGGCAGTGGATGTTCGACAGGGGTAGTATGATTTCCCCTAGTTCCTTCGGACCCATAGAGGTGTTTCAATGAGTTGGAAAAGTGGCTTTTCAACTGGTGATACAACCACTATTATAGAAGGTCCACAAATTCATTCATGTGTATCAAATCCGTAGGTATCTACACAATTATTCACACGTCCTCGAATGGGGAGAGCAGGATATCGAGGATGATGCAACGTTCATGGAGCATCGAGTAGGAATCAAGGATCAGTAGAAGAAGGTGATTCATGGAAAAACCATTCCCTTCGTTCGAGTGTTATGGAGGCATGGTGGCCTCGAAAAGTGTACCTAAGAATTGGAGGAATAGATGCATTCCCATTACCAAGTGTTGTATTTAGATTTGATTCGGGTTTGATTTGTACTTGACTGTGATGTAATGCATGACCGTGTTAACTATAAGATGGGCTATTTAACTTTCTATGAATGTGTGTGAAAATTCTAGACTATGGGGAGCAGTGTACCTGATCCCTAATTAATACGCATTAAGGTGGATTTTATTAAACCCATGTGGGCGAGACAATGCCTCCCAAAGAGGATAGTATCTTTACATGGGAAAAGAGACTCCCAAATCTTTGAGTGTGGGCATTGTGACCTTTATATGTTTATGTGGTCACCTTTGGGAGAAGTTATCTAGAATAAATATTGTTTTTTAGGAGATATATGAGGGATATGTGTTCTTAGATATCAATGTTTGTTCCGTCTTTCGAACAAATCATGGGTGGTTTGTCCTTGAGAGGTATCATACAAGTTGGTTGATCAAAACTTTCTATTTTCATCAAGTTTACTCATGAACTATCATGGGGGGTAATAGTTTGAGAGGTATATGATGTAATGTTCCGGACCCTCCTCGTAAATTACATTTCCAAATTTATGGTGACTGTGGAATCCTGGGGACCATCATTGACTCATTAAATAGTTTTCCAAAAACATTGTCCCACAAAATGGTTCCACTGAAATGGTGGCACCATGAAGGTGGTACCAACATATTCATACTATCATAATATCCCATCTAAATGGTGGCACCCTTAATGTGGAACTTTTAGGGTGTCTCACCAAATGGTGTTCCACTCTTTTCCAATTTTCCCCAGTTTCCCATGTTTTTCTAGTTTCACCCTCGGTAATGTATCTTTTGACATAATTTTTTTTAATATTCTATTCAAATACATTTAAATATATAAAATGATGTACAAAACCCCAAAGTGTGGGGAGAGACATCAGTTATGAAAATGTGTGGCATTTTTCCTTATTGTCACACCCTTGCCTATGTTTTCTAGATTCCACCCTGTAACGTGGGTTTTCTCTCTTTAGAAGACAAATATTAACTCAAATCTGTTATCTCTACCATCTCCTAGTAGAATTATTAAACAACAATTAATACCTCCATGTCAAACTTCCCAACTACATGGTCATGCTAGGATCTGAATATAAGTACATCAAAATCGTCTCCCAGATTTTAGGATCTGACCTTTTTATTACACTGATATCCTCTCTTCCACTTTTCTTTATGGTTTTTTTGTGTATGCCTATAGACTTATTCCGGAATACAATTATATGCCTATACATGATCCCTTTCAGCTCATCCTTGTAACCCTTATATTTCTTCCTTTGCAAGTCAGACATCTACATTTCTTGGTTCATGGAGATAACATTGATCATTGATCATCCAGGCAGGGTGTTCCTTTCTCTCTCTTAACAGTGTATCGCGTGGGGGAAGGTATGAAAATGTTTCCCTCATGATTTGGATGAATCTAAACTTTAACAAAGATAAATACTGGACTTTATAAGAATAATGAGTTGTGAATGAATATGATTTTGCGTTATTATTTTGTATCATCTTGATGTTGTGAATTTTATGGGATTATGCCCATTGATAATAATGGACACTACTGATCTTTTCATGCACACTAATAAACCTATGTTTTTCTCTATAATCTTGTGATTTTATTGATGTAACATTGAAATGGGTTGACCACGTAAACTCGGTTGATTAAATGGATTCCCAAAGAATAGAAATCCTTATGTAATCACCATGGTTAGCCAAACAGAAAAGAAGGAACTTGATAAATGGTGTGGTAATATATTAAAACTCTCTTGATTTGTTTTTCTAAAGCCCATTAATATTCTACATGATGCTTGTGGAGTGAAGTGGAGGGGGATGGGACCTCCTGTTGTTAAGTAGTTTTTATGTGAATCTGAGGCCATGTGGGGATTTATGTTGGGGCTTGTTTTGGTTCCAGTACATTAATGGGATCTCCATGATCCCTTTTATTATTGTGACTTTATAAATGAACCACGAGTGAATACTTAAATTGTTTCTTGGATATTTTTCTTTACGTATTCTTTGGCTTGTGGCTATTCTTATTTGTTTCATGGTAGTAATGGAATATTTAAATGGAATCACATGAACATGATAACAATAATGGGTACAATGGGAGATTGTTTTCACAAAATGGGTTGTCCTCTAGTTGTGTTTTTTTGTGTGTTCATTATAGTAGGGATAGTAATGAGAGTGGTTGTGGATTGTATAGTAGTCTATTTTAAAACCCATAAGTTGGGAAGACTGTTTGATTACCTATTTGTATAATGATTATTTATTGTCTTTCTTATACACCACAACCATGTTGAAAAATTCATTCTGAACACCCCCATTTCATGGGAGGGTCCATATATACTTATGAATGGCTGGTTATTAGCACTATTATGCTCCCTCTACAAGGTATCCCAAGTCTCTACTGGAAAACTGTGACGACCTATGCTTTATTGTGGCCTAATAATCATCAAACAGGGTGTGTTATGGTGGTTGGCCTAGGTGCGTGTGGGCATGTTTCATTCCTATGTGTCTTCAGGATGAGACCTAGGTGTCTTCAGGTGTGGCAGTGGTTGTTCTAGCCTAGGTTTCATCGGGTGTAGTAGTGGTTGTTGTGTCCTATGAATTTTAGGTCGTGGTTATATGGGGTTGTGGAGACATTGGTTTTTGCAGGCGTGATGTGTGTTGATGGTCCATAAGGTTGTTTTTGGGGAAATATTGGGATTGCAGTGAGATTTGTGAGGGAGGTCTGATGCGTAGGATGTCCTATATAACTAGTAAGAAATTTTTGTGGGGTACGCAAATATCAATGGGATATTAATATTACATTACCTCAATTTCGTTATTTGTGGTGTATTCCATGATGGTTCTAGGTGGATAGTTTCCTTTCTCGGTGATTTGGTTATCTCTATTTCTCATTAGGCATTAGAACTCCACCCCACTTATGCACGAGAGATTGTGTTTTTCAATACTGAGTATACCAATATACACACCCTACATATATAAAACTACTTTTAGGATTCCATGAGGATATTGAGGTCTATTCTAGACCTTACTAGCACGGGTTTCAAGGGTTTTCATTGCCAATTTTTCTTTCTTTCTTTTTATTTTTCATCAGACTCTTTTTAAAACTTGTTTCAGTTTATTTTGAAAATTCATATCAGAATGGATTTTGGGATTCACTTTTACATTAGGTTTTTGATGTTTTTTGGGATTTAACATCTAATCTATAGTTCATAATAAATAAAAAGTATAATGATTTAAATTTTACATTAGATTCTCTACCCTTAGTGATAGTCACTACTCTGGGGCCTATTGAATGCACATATCATGGGTCATTATCTCTCATTCAACATGAAGAGGGAAAGGTTTGGTAGTTTACTATCCCATTCTTCAACATCATGAAGGTGGGTTTTGACAATCACCCAACATTTTAGAGATATTCAAACCCATGAAATTATAATATAAATACTATAAAATAGGAATAAATCAATAAACAAGGGACTTAATTAATGGTTTCTTGAATAAACCCATCCAAATCACCGACAAAAATTAATATCATGGGATATCAAATGAATAGGAATCAATGAATATGGTAGACAATCCTTAGTGGGGTAGATAATTAGTGATTTTCAGTTTTAATATAAGAGGGTTTGTTTTTGAATTTCATGATTTTTAATGACATGGACACACTCACTATTTGTACGCATGGTTTTCCATACGATGTAGAAATCGTGTTCCCCTTACTGTCCATGTAGGACAGTTTACATATTTGCCGCTAACAATGTGATAAGAATCTTCCCAAAATTTCCATAGGCCACATGGTTTCTTGGATCAGTGTGCACTATTTCATTATGTGTGTGCTGACCATGCACCTTATTCTTTAAGGATAAAACTTTCTCTTATGCACAAAAAAAGAAACCCCCTAGTGGAAAAAACTGTACCAAAATTAAAAAAGAATATTACCCCATATAATCTGACACATCGCACTTACTTCCTATGAGAAAAGTAGAGACCCATAAATAAATAGGGTCCATGAATTGAAAAAGAAAACTCTGGGTCTAACAATTCTCCACACCATAATGCTTTATGCCCCCAAAATCTACAATATGAATTGATCTGAAAAACACGATACTCCTCTACATCTCAACAAAGTTTCCCCAAAACATAAAATGAGATGAAATCAATAACACCACGAACAAAAATAGAGGCTCTCAATTTTTAACTCAATAGGCCAAAATTTCCCCCCTAAAATACTCCTTCAAACCATAGAAATATTTGACATCTACAGTTAACCAATAAGTAGAAAGAGGGGATTCTCACAATGCACATTCCACACTCTCAAGACTGTAATAAATTAGACACAATAAAATTTAACGCATACCTCTTACCTAAAATTAACAAATGAACCCAAAAACCTTCCCGAAAAACATTGGAAAACTCGAATAACAACATTTATTATTCTTATCTCAATCTAGATGACTGAAAATTCTATAAAATTTCCCAAGTTTGATCATAATGGAAATCCGGAACCACTAACTCACTAAGAAAATATTAGGATATTCTTCATCAACATTTCACAAATTATCCAATGGGTTCACTCAAACCCCAATGATTACTCATGGTAGGAGCATAGAATTAGATATCTCAAAAAAGATGATATACAATTTCAATCCAGCACTAGAAACTAATATTGATTTACCACTATGGAGAGGACTGAACAGACTCTACACTATTTAAAATGAACCAAGACATAATTACTATAGAATAAATATTGATGTGATGCGTGGTGGGACTTTTGACCCTAATGACCAAAAAAATCAACCAAGTAACACAAAACAATGAGCACGAGCAAACAAACCTTCCATAGGAGTAGAACAATTGATTTGGGAAACACCCAACAATGATATGTACCATAACTAAAACCAAATAGAATAAAGCATAATCCATCCAAAAAACAAATTCATCCCAATTCAAAATATTTCCAATGACACAAAAAACTCATCCCATAACATTCCATTTGATTAAAAACTCGCATTTATTTAAAATAACATTCCAAAAACTTTTTTAAAATAAAATCATGTTTCTCAAAAAGGCCATTTCAAAAACAACCATATTTTTATCATAATAGTTGAATTTAATTAAAATCAACCATGATTCATCAAAATTACCATTTAATGGATAGATTTATAATTCATCATTTGAAATTATTTTGAAAACTCATTCTCCATCTTCACAAAATGGATCTTTTTCTTCTCTAAAATTCCCTTGTCACAGTTTCCAAAAAATCATTCAAAAAAATCTCATAATCAAGGATTCTTCAAAAAACGTTCACAATACCACGAAACTCAAAACAATTCATCAAGGAAAACCAACCTCGATGGTTGAATTATACATATGGTTGGAATCCATACGCTAATCACAACATCATAATTGAGTGTATTCTAGGATAATTATCCCTAATCAAGATGGTTTTCTTGGCCCTATAATCTCAAAGAGAGAATTGAACTAACCCTCTATTCATTTTCCAATAAAAAAAAACTGATAATAACCACACAACCCTAATAAATTATTTATCCCCAAGGAAACTCGAGTCCCATTAAGAGTAATTCTACCTAGGTAGCATACACACAACCAGAACATCATTCCCTGATATTCCTTCACCCAATATATCCATACTCATCCCAAAATAACATCAGCAAAAAATAAAGTACCCTCATTTTATTCAATTTTTAATGAACCAAGTCTTATTTCTACCTAGCCCCAATCTCGACCCAGCCCATGGTGTTGTATGATGGGTGTTATCGATCCCCATGTGATGAAAACTAGTTCCCATGTTTCAACAAAATAAATTGGGAATGATTTCACACGAGTATATTATCAAAAAAATCACAAAAATGGATAACAAAAAAATAAATATACACATCCAAACATGGTACAAAAATTTTTAGATTTAGGGTTTTATAATTATAACAATAAACCAAAATACTACAAGGATAGGCAAATACAAAACATCCCAAAAACCTCCATGAAACATGATGGGAATCAAATTCAATCAACCACCAATAATACCTGAAACATGTGACATTCAAGCAACCCAACCCCCTAATATCTCCACGACACATCTTTCATTTACTGCGGTCATACATAACAAAGTCTACATACAACCAATTGTGTATGTAGTGTGTGAGACAATGATTACTAGGATGTCCCACAAAGTAAAACTTCCCTTGATATAACATCAAAATAAAATTTAACACAGTCATTTATGTAAAATCCTTTGATATGATTCAAACAAAACATTTTTAATATAAACATTTTTTCCAAACAATACATATAATGAAAAACAATTTTTCGGGTAGCATTTTAAAAGGAAACATTTTCCAAGATTAAATTGCTTAAAAATTAAATACACTATTGGTCGATCCTATGCCAATGGATAGTACAATATCACATAATTGTTAGGTCACAAGAGAGCACCATGTGAAAATCTATTTAGGTAAACTAGATCAAGTGAAACACTAGATCCTCATACTTCTGTGAGACAATTCATATCAACCATTCAATTCATAATCATCGTTCGTGAGCCACTAGATAATAATTTAACCAAAAATATTATAGTAATCAACCATAATTACCATTTATTTGTTGTTTAATAGTAAATATAGACAAGTGGAACTCAGAAAATCCACTTCAGTTTCACTAGAGTATTAGATATAATAATATAACCTTGACACACAGGATTCCCTTCATGCTCAAATTAATGTTCACATGTCATACATATCAATACTTACACTTACAGAAACCATGAATTATAAATACAAAAAGAACCACAATTTTCTATAAACCAATCCACCTTCCACATTACACACACCAAAACCATTTGAAATTACATTTCATTCCACATGAAAAACCCATAAAATCCTTTATGCATGATTATAAAAAACATATAAACATTATAACAATTACTATGGTCTAAGACAATTTTAAATATATATAAAAACCAATTTCAATTCAAAAATTTTTTCCAATCATTTACATAATTCAAAATTCACATTTAAAGGTACATCATAAATTTCGCGATTTCAAAATAATCTAATGTCTTTTGAAATCCTACTTTCAATTACTTTTGTATATTAAGTTTCATTGAAAACAAATTTTGTTCCTTTCATATAATTATAAAAACACATACATGAATGATACAACAACGCACACAAAAAATTTATCTATTTTCATTTATAAAAAACCATGTCATTAAAATACGAATGTCAACTCACTTCCAAAATATATTTTTGACCACACAATAAAACTAGATAAATATTATATAAATGAATGAAAACTTGTTCAATTCATCTAAATATGTTATAGCATGCAGCCACCAACATCACACTTTGATTCTTCTATAAATTGTTGTGAAACCACAACCACAACACCAGAAGACACTAATAAGAAAGTATATGAACCCTAAAGAACAAGATCCAACACTAAACATGTCACCCACACCACCACAGATACAAGTCCCCAAGAAATGAGAAATGAAACCCAAAAAAATCATGAATTGAGGGACTAACTTGAGTGTTTTTTCATGAATCCAAGCCAAATAACCCACCAAAATGGATCCCAAGGGATAATGGAGGAAGGGGGAGGTGCACCTAGGTTAGAATTCTAGGGTCGGGGAGAGAATGAGTGGATTTGGTTTTACTTCATAGAGATTTAATTTATGAAATTCATGATTTTTAAATACCTGGACAAACATATGGTTGGCTCAGACAAATTTCCAAATCGTACAACAATAATGATCCTCTTAGTATTCAATTAAAAGAAGCATCAAAATTATCCAATATTGGAAAAACCATACACAAAATATTCAATAATCCACTACCCAAAATGGCTAAAGGCCACACAGTACCCTAGTGAAGGTTGCATGGTTTGATAAAACATGTGTCGACCATGCACATTATACTGTAAAGCTCAAATTTTCTATTTTTCTCCAAAACACCATGAAATACCCATGTGAAAAAAAAATATAGATGAAATGAAAATAGAAATGTACCACAAAAATTCAGTCCTATCACACCTAGTTCTTAAGAGAAAACACGAGGCCCATAAGTGATCATGTTTAATGAATAAGAAGAAAAACCGGGGTGTGATGCTGTTTCATTTAAATCATTTGATATGATAGGTACAAATGATTGGTATACCAACTACTATGTTTTGTTCTTTTCACATCATGTTACTAATGCAGCATGGTATTAGTCGACTATGATAAAATTAGTAAATTAAGATCATTCCCCTAGATTCATTATTATCATATACTCATATTGTAGTATAGAAACTACTCAATTACAAAAATATTCAAATTTTGTTACATTTTAATTCAACGAATGAGGATTATACAAATTTTTTATGTTAAATCATTTAGTTAGTGAAATTGAATAGATAACATGAAATTAATCATAACATAAGTAATCATTTTATTGTAAAACAATGCTCTTATTATAATGATTTAAATAAAATTTTATTATCCTTGGTGAAAAACTATGTTATATTATATGATCTATGTATCATCCATATGCTAATTTAATGAACATATTAATGAATATGGTCACAATATTTTGAATTATATTATCTTAATAACCGGATGTTTTATTTTAATGAATCCAAATAAATTCGATTTGAATTACTCTAATGAAATCATAATCACATATGTTACCTATAGATAAAATTATTTGGGTGAATGTGATCTATAGTCGATATTTGTCAATTTTATATGCTGATGTTTTAGTGAATCCATTTATGTCGGGGTATATGTATACAGTAATAGTCATTTCATGCAATGAAGATTCTTGGTCGAGGGGGTAGGCATTAAATAATTGTACAGGGATCAAATTCTATGGATACAATTCTATAGATTATGGATTTAAATAGATTATCTGTGATTTGAACACAAATGACTTCTGAATGGAAGAGAGTGGTTTTGAAACAATAATACCATATATAAATTTTACTCAAATCCATTAATTTTATTTATTATAATTTTTAAGATATAATTAAATTGATATATATATTAAGAAAATATAAATTCAAGGATATATTTGAGTAATAATTAATGCATCAATAAAATATTTTTAGTGACACATCATATTAATGAAATATACATTAGAGACAATATTTTTCTATGTATAGTAAATATTTACAATTCTAATCGCTACATGTATAGTGGTATCCTCCTTCAAAAACTATTGAATCCTCTATCTCTCTAGAAAAACAAAAATATAATATTCCAGATAACTCTATTCTAATAATTATTGAATATAGCATTTGTATAAATCATATGATAATTTCTCTTCATAAACAAAAGAATGAATTAATCGTGTGTAAAAATAAAAAAATATTATATTATCAAATAACAAACATTACTTACTCATTAGAAAATTATCCATGTCAATTTTATATTTTTTAATGAAATAATATTATCCCTTTTTGACCCGAATTTATTATTATGTATTAAAAATTGTATAAATCTATCAAACCACATGACATAATAATTTCATTAGAATGATTAGTAATGAATAATGGAAAATACATCCCTTCAAGTATTTTTTTCGTATTATAAAATTCATTATATTATGGAAAACCTCGGTCTTAAATTATCCCCAAACATTGAAATTTTATACTAAATGTATAATATTACTATATATATTATGAATGACACATCAAACCTCTTGCCATGTATTCTATATAAAACAACCCACTATCCAATTTATGACTATTAAATTCTAAAAAGTATCATGAATATGGATACCATGAAATATATAATGACATCCCATAATCATAAAATAAAATATAAAAATATATTTTCCCTTATTGAGTAAATAATCATAGGGATTCAATATTTTCACAAATAGTTTTCAAACAAAATAAGAGATAACATTACATTCCTAGATCCTATTCATAAAAAATTAAATATATATATATATATATATATATATATATTTCAAAAATGTTTCACTTTAATATTAATCATACACAAAAGACAAAAATGTATAACTTATAAAATGATGAAATAATAAAAAATTGATAAATATAGGTTGTTATTTTTGAAGCATTTATTAGTATTCAACAGTTTCTTTCATATCTCTCATATATTTCTCATACATCCATCAATAGAACATAAAAATTAAAACCATTAATGAAATTATCGAGGGTTTCATACTATCACGACGCACCTTCTCCAAAAGGAGGGAAGGGTCAGCAGGTTGTCATGCCCTTCCTTCTTTATGTTGAAGGAGAGATAATGACCCCCGAAACCCGCCTTCTATAGGTCTCGGAGTGGGGACTAGCACCAAGGGTATGGAAATTGCACACAAGTGGAAGGCATTACCCTTTTTCATTTATAGGATCAGGAGATAAGATGATGAAACCCAAAAACACCAAAGGTAAAAGAAAATTAAAGCCAAAAGTAAACCATTCCCACATGCAGGTACCAAAAGTAAAAGCCACAAAGTACCAAAGGTGACTACAAAGGTAAGTACCAAAGAAGAAAAGAAGAAACTACAACTGCCCCAAAGGTCCGAGCTAGTATGGTCCTATGCGATCCCCGAAGTCCTCCTGGAAACCTGAAAGTAGTTGTATATACGTAGGGTGAGCATACAAGTACACTCAGTAGGGAAAACCAAAGACTCTCGTGCACAAGTGGGGGAACGTACTAAAGTCCCATGAGAAAAAGAGTAAACCAAACACTTATCAAGGTAAAATATCCACCCAAGCCTCACCAAGGAACACTCCCCAAATAACACAAGTCAAGTAATATATATAATCAGAGCACATCGATGTTTGGGGTACCCCGTGCCACTTTCCCACTGGTTATTGGTACATCCTACGCATCGGACCAATCACGCCATTATCACCGTAGTCCCACTGCCACACCGGCCCGCACACACCTGGGCCACAACCACACGCAGTCCCACTACCAAATCCCGCCCGCAAACAACTGCACCACAACTATCACATGTAACCATGCCTACAAACACCTAGGACAGAACAACCACCACCACGCCCAAAGACACCTGGGCTAGAAAATCCACTGCCACACCCGAAGACACCTGGGCCTCATCTCAGAGACACTTGGGAAACCACATGCCGCACACATCTGGCCAACCACCACACTACCCCACCCGAAGGTTCTTGGGATAATAATGGACATCAGGCCATCACAGCCAGCCCGAAGATACTTGGACTATCCGGGAAAGGGAGAAGAAAAAGAGCTAATAACCAGCCACTAATAATAGTGTTGGGAAAAACACCATCCCCCATGAAATGGGGTTGTTCGGCACTAAGTGCTCAATATTGGTGGGGTGCGAATAAGAAACACAAAACTACAAATATATACATAGGTAACAAGAACTAACCCAAAGATAGGTTTTTCTTCAGATAGCCAACAGATCAAAACAGTGCTCAAGTCCGAGTCACAACTCTTGCCAACGAAACCCATTTGTCCCATTATTGTTTTCATGTTCAGTAATATTGTTGAAATAAGTTTATGCACTACTGGGAAACTAAAACCATAAGCATAACCAATGAAAATAATACAACGAAACGTCAATTTAAGTATCCACACCAGGTTATCTTGTAATGTCACAACAATAAAGGAAAAAAAAAGTGAGATCCCCCGAAGTACTGGAACCAAGGAAAACCCCGAGACACTGCCTCGTGTCCCCTCCCCCAAAAAAAAGTTTTCCATCAACATAGTATCCCACCCCAATTCGTGATATAAAAAAGGTAACCACCCAGTCTCAAAACTCAAAAACACTGAATCTATAACAACAGGGGATCTGATCCCCAATTTCACAACCACCGAGAGTATAAAAACAAGGGATCTCATCCCCTCCCACATATCTATCAATCAGCCCGAAAAAGGAAACAACCAAACCACTACTATCGACACAAAGCTGGTACATTCCTGTATTTTCAGGTTTATAAGATTTAACACACTCCATGATTTCAAATTCCGTGTGTTTTAACCGGGAGTTATCATAGAATGGTTGATCCTGGTGCTTTCAATTTACTCAGCCGGGTATATGTGATTAAACAATTTTCTTTTCACAGTAGTAGTTTATAATTACAAAACAATCCATTTAAAACATCATGATGGGTTTATAATGCACATACAACGACCACCAACGACCTCGATTTTTAGAATGTGTAAGCCAACACAACTTAGAAAGATGATTATAATATAACAACATCAACGATCAAAGACCCCTCTTCATTCTTTATAGAATTCGTTCATTATCTTTAATTAGGTCGGGTTTATCCAATTCTATAGAATCAAAAGCATGCCCATCGCGCATGATACACAAAAGAGAGAGGCGAAGGAGTAATTCCCTACTTTTTCATCGATGATTGACGCTTAGGTCGGGGGAAGAACTTTATGCATAACGATGCGGCTCGACCGATGTACGAAAATCAGCTCGTCTAGACAAAAGTACTCCTCGTCGAGGGTGATCGAGAAAAGAAGAATCCCAGGGAAAACCCTTTTGTTATAGGGGCCACGGACGGTTGAGATAAAGAGCGTGAAACCGCGTGAGTGGGGGTCGTGGGATGACCACACGGTTGGGTAGTTACACAAGATGATATTAAGGTGTTATTTACTATCCCCCATCGGGGAGGTTTCTTGGGATTTTCAGGAATTAATTACGGGCATTAAGTGGTTTTAAAAAGAGTAAGAGAATTAATTTACATCAAAACTTACGTTGTGGGAGCAGAAAAGTCAGGTACTCGGCAAGGGGACACGGTGCCACCGTCATGGTGTCACCCTCACGGTGTCACCCTCACGGTGTCCCCCTCACGGTGTCACTATCACGGTGTCACCCTCATGGTGCCACTATCACGGTTCCACCGTCATAGTGTCACCCTCACGTTGCCACCGTCACGGTGCCACCCTCACGGTTCCAAAGTTTTGGTGGAGCCTCACTTTTGGCAAAGTAATGGTCCAGGAGGGTCCGGGACATTACACATACTAATACATATAATATCATGACCAATAATATCATTAAGAAATCCACATATTATAAACATTGATATAAATGTTCTCCAACACATGGAAAAGAATAATTTTATGCAACCATATAACTTAATTTGCCAAAGGAATCCATATCATTCATGGAAATATACTTACCAATTTATCACTTTTTTGATGATATGACCATTGATTTAAATTCTAAATGATGTCAACATAGGGTAAAGACTATCATTATTTGGTGTTAGAACATCCATTTAAAATCATACCCCTATTAAATCCCATTACCATGGTTTAGTCAATGAAATTGATACATTATACCCTTTAAATGAAGAAATTTTTCAATAGTAAAGAAAAACCACAAAGATAATAAAATTTTAGTTAGACTTGATTTTTTATATTAGCATTGAATGTCACATTAATTATTTATCATCAAATATTTATCTTATGAATAGAATACTTGTAACATGTATTACCACTAATTCTAGGTAAATCATATCACACGCACTATAATATATCATAGAGTTATATCCAAAATATATTTAATAACCCCATCACACATGGTTATCACCGCCTTTGAAATCAAAAACGTAGATTTATAATATTTGTTTTGAAAATTATACATATGTGTTAATCAGTGGAGGTAAATATTTATTTTGTCTATATTTGAGAATACACCACCAAAATATAATATTGGCTAACATCAATTAATTTATTTTAAATAATTTAAATATTCCTACATTATCATCTATTTTTATCATATTAACAAAGAGAAGAACAAATATTATAATTGAATATCGGTTTTTTCTTTAGAAAAATTTGTATCCCCCTCCAATGTATCTATTAATATTTCTTTTGTTACCAAAGAAAACTACATTCCCAATTTATTATCTCAGTAATCTAGAAATGATTATGAATTAATACTTAAATTTATACCATATTTCCAATAGATAATTCATATAATGATTCTCAGTTTATTAGATTCATAGTTCATATTCAAATTTAGAAAATAATTTCCCTATATATTTTTATAAAAATTCATGTACCTTCCAAATAAAATAGTATAATACATTATGGCGATATCAATGATGCGATTAAAATAGAAAAAATTCAATAACTATGATCATTTATATTAATCCCCATAGTGAATTTATAATAAATAATCTATCTCAAATAAATTGACACAATTTTAGAAAATGGGATGAATCACAGTATATCACTTCCTTCTATAAACTCTTATAGTTTTTGTAATGCAAAAATATTATACTTCAATTTCAAGGATTTAAATTTCATTATTAACGATAGAAAACTTCTTTTTCTAGGATCTATAGTAGATCATGCATCCGTACAAGAATTCCCCAAGATTCAATTGAAGTTATAATTAACTACTGTGACCACAAAGATAAACAAATAGAAAAAACATCATGGTGGAACTATTATAGAAGAAAATTTAATTATATAATCATCCATTTATTTTATAATTTTACAAAACAAAAATTTAAGGTTTGAGAAAATTAATTTTTTTATTATCACTTTGAATGAAATATAAGCATTTAGAGGAACATAAAAAAATTTATATTTTTTTTCACAAGGAATTGATAAAAAATTTCAAAAAATGTAAGATACCTATCCAATATAGTTTTTTGAAATTAATTATTTATATTAACAACATATTATATGATCTGAAACCTCTATCATATATCAAATTTATACCTACTAATAAATATATGATAGAAATGGATATGATATGGTACAGATATTAGAGTTGGGTGAATTATATATTTAGAATTTTTAAATTAAAACCTTTAAAAAGGATCTTAGTTTAATAAAACTAAAAAAAAGTTTGCAATGCCTCTTATAAAACAAAACAAACAATCTGGAAGACTCTCAATATGATAAAATTTCAATGATACCACTGTTCATTAGACAATTTTATTCTGATTGAATAAAAATATCAGAATAATACAGAGTGTAAATGATCCTACCATATAGCATATAGAATCAATAATAAAATTATAATATGTAATTAAAACAATAAAAAATAATACAAATAGAATGAAAAATGAATGAATTTTTTTCTCTAACAACAAGATGTAGGGAAGTAAATTATATTTTAATTATTGTATCCCAAATAGTAGGGTATCATATCCCCTAATATAAAAGTTCTATCTCACCAACACTAGTAAGCACTCGATACGATGATCAACACGTCCATCTTGTTATCCCCGCAATCCCTATATTTTACAGGTAATCAGCACCTCTGTCTTTCAAAATCTTTAAATCCCTCGATACAATGATCATTTTCACCATCTGCTTATCCCTGATAGCCCTTGATCAAAATTACCTGATTGGATTCACATTGAAAAATTCAAACACTTATTGAAATACCAAATCTAAGAATGGGACATGCAGTTTTTATAACATCAAGTATTTTGTATGATGTAGAGAGAAGTCACACAGTCTTTCTCTAGAACTTGGATGAAGCTACAGTTGATCAAAGCCTTTTTTCTCCATCAAATGACCTCATACTTATAAGCCTTAGTTTCCAATAGTCATATTTTCCCCAACAATCATATTGCTCTGAAAACTCAGAGGGACATGGACACCAAACATTTTAATAGTCATATTGAAATAGAAAACAAGACATCATTTCGATTATTTTACTACTAACTTCACAACATATTTTTGGTTAAAAAAATATGTATATGAAAATGATAACATGATTACAATTGATATAGAACATGTGTTTTGATAAATGAATAAATATTTTCATGAGATAAAATAAAATATCAGTACGATTAATACTACCTAGTGAATGTATTTATATGATACAAAGTGAGTATGATGAATAATGTGAGTATGATGAACATAGTCAGTATGATAAAAAACTAAGTACGATAGACATATTCGATATGATATACAGAGTTAGTACGATAGATATAGTCAGTACGATATAAATAGTTAGTATGATAAAAAAGTAAGAATGATAGATAGATTCGTTATGATAGAGAGATTTTGTACGATAAACATAAATCCATATTCATAGTATGACATTTATTTATGAAATTATTTTAAATAGATTTTTGATTTCCAAAAAAAATAAAAAAAAATTAAAAAAGATGTCTTTTGACATAACAATATCTCCCCTTTTGGAGAGCACAAAAAAAGTAAAACATAGAAAAAATACTTATAGCATCATGTGTTATGAAAAAGATTCTGAATATGAAATTGAATACAAATAAACCCCCCTTAGGTATATACATTCATAAGGATTTTATTTTAACATTCTACTTGATTTAGATGTATTACAATTGAGTAAAACATTATCAATTCTACCCCTTTGTGAAACCTTCTCCCTTTTTATAAAACATACTCCCCCTTATTAATTTTTTTTAATTATATTGGTTTACAAAAATAATAGGGTAGTATTAGTTTTATTAAATGGTTATAGAGAAACACAAAATGCATGAAATGGATATACAACCATACGGTTCATTGAATTAAAAATGTTCTTTAATTTTCAAACGATAGACAAGAAAGAAAACAACAAAAAATTCATTTGTTTTATCTTTCTTTTTCATTCATGATCAACTCATAAAGAATAAACTTTAACTTCTTTAGCTATTTCTTTTATTTCGGAAATAGAAACGCCATAGGATTTGAGAACAACTTGTTGGTCAGAAAAAAGTTGATATTGGTTTTTTTAGTCACTTCATGAATTCCGATCACTTTTTCAAGAGTTTCAATTCTATTTAAATATTCATATTATATTGAGTCAAAATATTATTATTTTTCTTCAACAAACCTATTTCATCTTTCAATGATGAAAAAATTGAAAACTTTGACTGGAAAGCATTCATCCTTTCTTGCAACTCCTTTATTGAAGGAATATCAGCTCCATTAGTTTTTAAAATGTGATTCAACCATTCAATTGTTTACTTGTCAAGAATATTAAAATAAATAGAGAGATTATTTGAAATCCTCCTTATGTATTCAATATATTCCTCTTGTTCATTCACCGAGATTTCTATTTTTAGTGACCATTTAGTCATTTTGTTGCATGTCAACTTATGTGCAATAGAACTATCACTCAAAACATTTAGTTCTTCCTCTATTGTCATTACTCTCATTACGACGTCTCTTACTAAACCAAACATCTTCCTTTGATTATATGTAATGATATCAATATTTCCTTCTATTTTGGGAATTTAGGGAATATAATTATAAATTCTTCTAAAAAACATGAACAATATAATAGAATTTCTTTAAAGAATTTTTTTGTTATGAATTAGTATCATCATCATACGATTAACGTTCATTTGATCATCTTAAGTATTTATCAGGATGTTTTCCATTTCCTTTATCTTTTTCATTTAAAACAATTTCTTCTTCATATTCCTTTCTTTAGTCTTTAAATTTTTCACAGATAAAAATTACTTTCTCTTTATAAGAACATTGTGACCCTTAATTAAATATATATGAAATTATATCCTAATGGGTTTCTATGGTTGGAACGGGTGATTGATCAAAATGAGGATTTAATTGTTGTAATCCTTCATATATTTTTTTGAAAATAAGATTCTTCAATACTCTTCATAGAACACTGATGATACTTCAATAAAAATTCATCTTCCTATTCTTCACCATTTTGTGATGTAGCCTATCGAATAAATTTAGGGACTATCTGCTTCCCTTTTTCTTTCTCTAGAATAGTCTATAGGATTGGTTCTTATTGAACTTATTATATCAGTTTTCACTTGCTACCTTAACACATTTTATGATTTTGGTATCATCAAAATATTGATCTTTTCTTTTCAAAATAATTTTATTCTTCTTTTAAGCCTCTATAGTTTCTTTTATTTTTATCCTCTCAGCTAGATCTTCAGCTGGATCAACACCAAATTTTTTATCACCTTCATTTAATTGTTCTTTCTACTTTCTCCACATACCTACAACCTCATTACTGTATTTGGTTTTAATTTTATCCATTACACTGATTTTAACGATATGACTTATGTGAAGCTAAAACTATTGGAGTTGATTCAATTAGAATAAGTGCCAATTGATTTGGTGTTTATTCTTTCACATCTTTGATGATGATTTTTTATTTGTCATCATAACACACATTAAATTTCGTTATCATATTATTACTTATCAATGAATACTTTAGGCCTTTCAATTATTCTTTCATTACAATATTACAAAACATCAGGCTTTCAAGAATGAACTTTTTCAGAATAAATGGATATATGATAAGATGATACATTGTTGCTCCAAACATCACATTAATTATTGTTTCAAAAATGTATCCCATGAGATTTTCCTTTCACATATTTACTAGGTAATATAACATAAATATATCAAATAACTTAAGATATTCTCTATCCCCTTTCCTTGAAATTAGAAACCATTGCATAAAAAACAGACTGATTGTCTGCAAAAGAGATGAGTTATTTTCATTTCTCATTGTTGAAATGAAACAATGACATTTCATCTTTTTTCTTTATTAAACATACCTATATCCTTTGGTAGCATATGATATAGACAAAAAAAATCACTTTTAGTTGGATCATTGATGATATGTGCTACTAATTTTGTTGACATAACAATTATTCTATCCAACACAAAAAGATTAATAAATATATACTTTTAAAAAGAACCTGTATTATAGAATTTTCTAACCACTTTAACAAGAATCAAATATTTAGATATGCTTTTCTCAACACAATGATAGTCCAAACATTGGAATAAAATAATACCTTTGATTGTTGAGTCATAATTTTTTCAGTAAAATCCGAAGATACTAACCTTTATCTTAAGAAATCCATTTTTTATAACGTTTTTTGAGATATATCAACTAAAGTGTTGGATGAAGACAAATACTTAAATTTTATCACCAAAATAAAATATTGTACCGAGTATTCAGTGGGGGAGAAGATATTTTCCAATAATTCAGAAGAACTAGTTTCAGTTTTAGAAAGGGGGTACTCTAATTTTAGGCAAATTTGGATGACCGTTGGTCTTTTATGGTTGATATTAGATGATAACTAATCCAACATTGGAGAATAAAAGAGTTGTTTTTTAATGTTTTTTTAAAAAAAGGGAAATAATAACACAATAGAAAAAAATTCAAAATAGAAAAGAGACTGTACCTAATAGTGATTTCAACTAAGTTATTAGTTTATAATATTCTGAATGTAAAAACATAATACAATGAATAAAATAAATTATTGAAATAGTTGAATTAAAATACAATCAAACATCAGACCAATGAAAAATAATTTAATTATGATAAGTTGTCATACTGATGGAAAACATATTCCTTTCCACAGGTTGTCAAGCTAATTGAAAACTAATTCATTACCATTAATTGTCAAGTTGATGGAAAAAAATTCATTACTATTTGTTGTCAAGCTGATGGGAAACAATGTCATTACCATAGGTTGTCAAATTATTGAAAAAAATGTCATTCCAATTGGTTGTTAAGCCAATTAAAAACAATTGCATTACCATATGTTGTCAAGCCGATAGAAAACATAGTCATTATCATAGGTTTCCAAGCCGATAGAAATCAAAGTCATTTCCATAGGTTGTCATTCCAATGTGAAAAAAATTCTTTACCATTGGTATCCAAGACGATAGAAAACAAAGTAATTACCATAGGATTTCAAGACGATGGACAGACTATAAATTAGATATTCTGGGTTTTTAATCTGAAAGGCAAAAAATACTTTTGGGAAAAAATACCTCAAGACATCATTGAATCATTTTTGAGGTGATTGTGTTTGTTGAAAAAATGGACATCAAAGAGGTGATTGTTGACAAAGAAAAAAAATGACATACAAATTTGTTGACAAAGAGGATTTCATGATGGAATGTCGAGTTCAAGAGCTGAGTTCAACGATCCATGTTTGATTCAAAAACGTTGACAAAATGAATGGATGATCTGGAGGCGGTACAAAAGAACAGACACTTGCGCGCCGAGGAATTCGACTATAGTAAACTTGCGCGCCATATGTTTTTCAAGATCAAAAGATCAAAATATGGCTAAGGAAATAGGTTCATGAAAGTTTGGGAGTTGGTCATGCAAGTTTCTAAAAGGACAGAAGACTTGCGCGCCGAGACAGGGTCGCGCAGGTGACTTGCACGCCGTCATGCAGGGTGGTTAATTTTCCTATAAATACTGAATCACCCCTCTTCATTCTACACCGGAGTTCAACAATTTGAGAAATCAGAGCTCCCGTCGCGTAGGTGTGGTGGTCGCTCAAGTGGTGTGTGTGGTCGCGCAGGTGGTATGTACGCGCCAGGGTGATTTTTGCGCGCCCGTGTTTGATGCTACGTTCCAGTGTGGAGTTGCGCGCCAATATTGGGTTGGGAGTAAAAGTAATGGAGTCGCGCATGTTTGGAGTTGAGGAAGCTTGAGTCGCACAAGTGTCTGAGGAGGACTTGCGCGCCCATTGTGACTTGCGTGCCGATACCTACGCGCCGTGGTTGACTTGCGCGCCAAGTAAGGTTTATTTCTAGCAGTGATTTTCGGGCTGTGTGGAAGCTGGTGTTTTCCCGATACCTT
Source organism: Viscum album (assembly GCA_963277665.1). Classification (NCBI taxonomy): domain Eukaryota; kingdom Viridiplantae; phylum Streptophyta; class Magnoliopsida; order Santalales; family Viscaceae; genus Viscum; species Viscum album. The sequence continues at coordinate 1,700,196,544 of OY728142.1, forward strand.
TGGAGAAAATAGAGATTCATCTACAGGTGAAAATTGGGCTTCAACATAGCATCTACTTACAGAGGAAGATGCATTCCTTCATGAAAATGAAGAGACCTACATGTCTATAAACTGTGAGTGGATTCCTTCTAAGAGAAATGAGCAAAGGAAGAGAAAGAAGGTGATCATCTCCACTAGCAGTGAGACAGAGAGAGAGAAACAGGGAGTGACCCTTGGGGAAGCAGTGAGCTGACCCTAAACATTGTAAAGGCAGTGAGCCTAGGCATAGAAGTGATCTTGCTCGAAAATTATAATCCACAGCTAGTGAAGTTTAGTGGAATTGGTACGACCAACAACTTGTCAGCGTATGCTCCTTGGACGTAGCCCTTTATGGTGAACCATGTAAAATTGATGTGTCCTGTGCATGCTTTACATTCTCTTTACTTTGTGCAACAGGAAAGAGAGAGAAGAGTGTTTTGAATAACAGCAAAACAAGATCAGAAAGGGCATTAATTTTAAATTAGTCATACAATGATTCACCCCCCCTCTCAGGGTATTCAGCCTTGTGGACCTATCAATTGGTATCAGAGGGAAAGGTTGACAGTTGTTCTTCTCTAAATGGAGGTCACTAATCATAAAGGGATTCCGATCATCAACGGATGTAATTTGCAGATATGGAAGAATCGAATGCAACACTATTTCCGATATTTGGGAATGGATGTGTTTGCAGCAGCTATTCATGGTATCACAGCTGATATTGATAGTGGTACATTATCAGAAGCTGAACATAGAGAGTTGGATGTGGATTCTAAAGAAATGAATGCCCTAGGGGGAGCCCTCTCCAATCCCATTTATACAAAGGTGATGTCATGAAAAACGTCACATTCCATGTGGGAAAAGCTTTTGAATATATATGAAGGGGATACAAAGGTGAGAGAGGCAAAGCTGCAAGTGTTGTGGAACAAGTATGAAGATCTAAGAATGAACTCGAATGAGTTTTTTGATGCATTCTTTGAAAGGGAAAATGAAGTTGTAGAAGACATGCGGGGTCTTGGAGAAATTATTGAAGATATAAAAATTGTGAAGCGCATATTGAGAAAACTTCTACCTCGGTTCAATTCGAATGTTTCTGCTTTGGAAGATAAATCCCCAAAAGAACTGACATTGGATAATCTGCACAACACTCTTGTTGCATATGAAATTAGAAATGATTATAACGAGACTCTGGAAAAGGGGAAATCCAAAGAGGTGTCATTCAAGGCCATGAAGAAGCTCACCATTAAAGATTCTAATGAGGAAGAAGAGACAGATGAGGTGATGTCATTCCTTTCTTCAAATCTGCAAATAGAAAGAGGGAAGTTTAAAGGAAAACTTCCACTAGCATGCTTTCGATGTGGAATGGTTAGTCATCTTGCGACAAGATGCCCCAAGAAGTTTTAAGATAATGATAATGATGATGATGAAGATGAAATTCCCAAGAAGAAGACTTCAGAATTTGTAAAAGGGAAGAAACAATTCAAGAGAAATTTATTCATTAAAAAGAATTTTATTTCACAAGAATTTGAAAGTTCAAATGAGTCTGAGGATGACGAGGTTGAGGAAATAGAAAATTTCAGAGATCGTGGGGTAAATGCCTTGGTGGTGATTGTTGGTATTTCTCAGAAAAAGGAAGAAGTTGACGCTGAGGAAGAAGAAGAAATTGAAGGGAGAGTTGATATGGAAGCCGAATTGGAAGCATCTCTTGAGGAGATAGATGTTTGGAGAGCCAAAGCGAAGAAAGCCAAAAAATTGGTTCATGATGCCAAACTCTATATGCAACAACAAGATGAAGAAAAGTCCGAGTTGTTAGAATAAATTGATAGACTAAAATCCTCAACACCAGAGATATCAGAAAATATTGTTAAGTATAAGCTTAAAAATGAGGAACAAAAGAAGGAAATTGATTGTTTGACTAACACAGGAAAGGAGCAGGTCAGATGTATCAAATAGCATGAAGAAAAAGTGGTCAGTCTGTGACAAAAAATTAATGATCAAGAAAAAATCTTGACCCCCAATGTGATATCAGAAAAGCAGGCCATTCAGAAGAAAGAAAAGATGAAAGAGGAGCCTAGCAGTTCAGCAGGGAAGAAGCAGCAATTGAGCTCAGATGTTAAGGTCGTTTCACGGTTGAATCATGAACAAAAATCTGTGACAATTGCAGTCAGACCACAAGCAACCGTCCCAAAATTGAAGGTTGATTTGGGAACAAAACAGAATCATAATATTCAAATATCCCAAAGAGAAAATCATAGTGCTGAAGTATCACTAAGGAATACATCCTATATCAGATGTTATTGCTGTGGGAAAATGGGACATTCACTGTATGTGTGTTCCATAGCCAAGAGATATAGATGGGAACACGAACAGAGATGGAAACCAAACAGAGAATGGTTTTCCAGAACATATTTTGAAGGACACTTTTTTTGGTGAGGAGGTTTTGGACACATGGCTAGGTACTGCACTTCGACCATTCAGGAAAATGTGCCAATGAAAAATCAAAATGTTCTCAAGAAGCACATTAATAAACCAACAAGTGAGATAAAAGTTCAGAATAGATTTTCAGCTCTGCAAGATGAAGCTAGTCCATCATACTCTGAGAATGAACAGAGGCCTCAATCCATTCCGAGTATGAAAGAAAAAGTATGGACCAAGAAGAAGAAAATTGAGAAGGTCGTATTTGCTGAAATTGCCCTTAAAGCATCAGATCGTTCTGGTGTGTGGATTCTTGATAGTGGTTGTACGTCTCACATGATAGGCAACAAGGATCTGGTTACAGGCATAAAATGTGACAAATAAGGAGTTTTTAAATTTGGAAATGATGAAGTCCAGAAGATTGTTGGCTCAGGAAAAGCCAAGTTTGGGGGCAAAGAAATGAGACGTGTTGATGTCTTGGTAGTAGAGGGTCTCAGTCATAACTTGCTTAGCGTCAGTCAACTATGTGACTCTGGGCACTCTATACTATTTACCAAGAATATGTGTATTTCCAATGGAAAAGATGGAGCAATCATTATATAGGGAAAACGAACAAAGGGAAATCTTTACTTGGTAGGTGGGGAAGAAGATTCGTTCTTTTTATCCAGAGAAGAAGAAAACCAGTTGTGGCATAAGCGACTTGGCCATCTATGTCAACCATCCATGAAAGATATGGTAAAGTGTGATTCCACTAGAGACCTTCCCAAAATATGATGTGATCGCACTCATACGTGTGATTCTTGTCAACAAGCGATGATCATCAGAAAAATATACAGGCCAAAGGAACAGAAATCATCCAGAATGCTTGAATTGGTACATGCTAATGTATGTGGACCTATTTCACCACGAGCTATAATTGGGAAAAGGTACTATGTTCATTTCATTTATCATTATAGCATAATGTCCTGGGTATTCATCATTACCCATAAGACAGAGGTTTTCAGTTGTATAAAGCAGTATAAGAGGGAATTAGAAAAGATGCTTGGGCAGAAAATTCTAAAGATTCGTACTGATAAAGGTACTGAATTCACAAACAGTATGGTCGAAAGCTATCATGAGAAACATGCGATAAGGCATCAAGTTTCATCAGTATGAACTCCCCAACAGAATGGATTGGTTGAAATGAGAAATAGGATCATCAACAACATGGCCAGAACAATGCTTATTGATAAGGACATACAAGAGAAATTTTGGAAGGAAGCAGTTTTGACATCGGTCTCTGTTGTGTTTGAAGCAAGGGAAGACTCCGTATGAACTATGGTACGGAATGAAGCCAACTTTGAAATACTTTCGAATCATTGGAAGTAAGTGTTTCATTATCAACAAAGAAAATCATAGGAAGTTTGAGGTACAAGGAGATGAAGGGATATTCCATGGCACCCAGGGAAAAGTAAAGCATATAAATGCTTCAACAAGAGGCTGGGAAAAATTGTTGAGAGCAATGATGTCACTATAATCGAAAATGAATAGAATGCTCAATGACCTAGTGAAAATTTTTTGGATGAAAGTGATGAGGAGGTAAGAGAAACAAGGGGAGTAGAAGTGGCAGAGGATGACTCCAAATAAGATACTGATGATGAACAAGAAAGTGTAAAGTCTGTGTCTGCAAGGAATCCAAAGAGTCGAGCTGAAATTGATAGGAAGAATATCATTGGGGATCAGAAAACTCCAGTTCATACTCGAAAAATGAAATCATCACAGCAAACATTATTTTTGTCTCAGGTGGATCTGAAATGTTTTTCCAATGCAGCTAAAGATGAAAACTGCGTTCAGGATATGAATGAAGTGCTTGATCAGATTGAGAAGAACCAAACATGGGAGATTGTTTCGAGGCCAGTAGATAATATTGTCATTTGGAATAAATGGGTCTATCGCTACAAGATGAATGAAGATGGCACACTGATTCGGAACAGAGCACGACTAGTGTGCAAGGGTACTCCCAGATCGAGGGAATAGATTTAGATGATACATTTGCACCGGTTACAAGGCTATATAAAATAAGATTATTTTTGGCCATAGGAGTGCAATGAAAGTTCAAAGTGCTTCATATGGATGTTAAATCTACATTCTTGAATGGGGTTCTGGAATAAGAGGTGTACATTGAGCAGCCAGATGGTTTTTTCATTCATGAGGATGTGAAAAATGTATGCAGGCTGAAGAAGGCATTTTATGGGTTGAAACAAGCACCAAGAGCATGGTACTCAAGGCTTGATCAGTACTTGAAGAAGCTTGGTTTTCAGCGTGGAGGAGTTGATTACAATCTCTATTTCAATAATGACAGTAATCAAAGGATGATGGTGTTGGTTTATGCCGATGACATAAAATTTGGCGGATCAGATGAAGCTTAGTGCAGACAGTTTTCCGAATTCATGAAAAATGAGTTTGAAATGTCAATGATTGGAGATCTAATGTTTTCCTTGGTCTACAGGTGACACAAAGAAAGAATGGAACATTCATTTCTCAATCTAAATATGCCAAGGAGATCCTGAGAAGGTTTGGAATGGAAAATTCCAAGGAGATGAAGACTCCGATTGCCACCCAGTTGAAATTATCTAAATATGAGGATGGCAAGGCAGTTAATATCATAGAATACAGGAAAATCATTGGAAGTCTGTTGTACTTAACCACAACAAGGACTGATATTGTTTTGGACACATGCCATGCAGCGAGATATCAGAGTAATCCCAAGTAAAGCCACATGCTTTCCATGAAAAGAATACATCGGTATATCCAGGGCACAGTGGATTTCATCTTGACATATACTAACAAATCTCAGATAGAGTTATTGGGATATACTGATGGAGACTGCGCCGGTTCAGCAGATGATAGAAAATCAACATCAAGTGGTGCATTCTATCTTGGTGGATTGTGTATTTCTTGGCTAAGTAAGAAGCAAGATTGCATTTCATTGAGCACCGCAGAAGCTGAGTATATTGCGGCCACTCAAGCATGCACACAGTTTTTTTGGATAAAGCAGCAGCTTGAAGATATGGGAGTTGAAGTGAAGTCTCTGATCGGAATCTAGTGCGACAACTCAAGTGATATAAATATTAGCAAAAATCCAGTCCATTATTCAAGGGCAAAGCACATTTATATTAAGTATCATTTTATCGAGTAGAAGGTTGAGCATGTAATCTTGAAGTTGGTGTATGTTCCTATAGAGCTACAGGTTGCAGTCATTCTGACAAAGGCCATACCCAAGATAGCTTTTGAGAGTCATCGACTGGCTCTGGGAGTTCCGTCAATTCCCCACACTTGAAATAGTGTGGATGTGGAACTACCCCCCCTCTCCCTGAGGTATGATGTGTTTTTCCCTAATGTGCTGATCTGTGTTCTCTACTCTGTTACAGACTACAAAAGAATGACCTTTTCGTTCGTTGACAAAGGGGTAGAAAATAGTGATTGTTCAAGGGGGAGACAATGTGGAGATTTGATAAATCATGAATGATATGGGGATAAGCTGATAAGTGGAGAAGCTAGATAGGTGGAGTGGAAGCTAGTTGAATGTGCTTAGCCAGAGCTTAGCTTGGACAACACAAGAAATACGGCTAAAGAGGTTTTGAAGCTGAAAAGGGATGAAGCTGTGAATAGAATGGGGGAGCGTATTAAATCTGACGATGCTTGAAGTGATCGATCAACGAATAGATGACACGACAACTGAGGATCGTGATAAAAGCATAAGAGTGGTGTTGGAATGTCGAAAAAATATTTCCAAACAAAAATTGGTATTCCAGTAAGTCCCTCAACAATTGGAATCAATTTAGTACAAATTGGTATCAGTTTGGTGTCAACAGTGGATGTCAGAGATGACGTGATTCATTGATGAACGTTTCATTTACTCTTGTTTCTCACGTCGAGCATTGCTCATGTGGGCATAGAGTATATGTTGAGTAAATCCTTGATCGCTATCAGAATCGCCAAAGGTGAATGGTGGCTGAAGAATTAACGATGTATCTTTCAATAAAAGAGTTTTTAACAAACCCAAAGGGGGAGATTTTTAGGAAACAATCCCTCAAGGCATCATTGAAGCATTTTTGAGGTGATTGTGTTTGTTGAAAAAGTGGACATCTGAGTGGTGATTGTTGACAAAGCAAAACAATGACATACAAATTTGTTGACAAAGAGGATTTCATGATGGAATTTAGAGTTCAAGAGCTGAGTTCAACGATCCATGTTTGATTCCATAACGTCGATAAAAGGAATGGATGATCTGGAGGCGGTACAGAAGAACATATACAAGGTGGCACTAATTTCTTGTGTTTGCCAAATTTTTGGGCCTAAAAATCGACTAATGAAGAAAAGTGTTTTTGGCAAAGGGACTTGCGCACCGAGGACTTGGAGTATAGTAAACTTGCGCACCATATGTTTTTCATGATCAGAAGATCAAAATATGTCTAAGGAAGCAGGTTCGGGCAAGTTTGGGAGTTGGTCGCACAAGTGTCTAAAAGGACAGAAGACTTGTGCGCCGAGACTGGGTCGCGTATGTGACTTGTGCGCCATCGTGCAGGGTGGTCAATTTTCCTATAAATACTGGACCACCCCTCTTCATTCTACACTGGAGTTCAACACTTTGAGAAATCGGAGCTCTTGTCGCGTAGGTGTGGTGGTCGCACAAGTGGTGTGTGTGGTCGTGCAGGTGGTACTTGCGGGCCAGTGTGATTTTTGCATGCCCGTGTTGGATGTTGTGCGCCGGTGTGGAGTTGCGCGCCAATATTGGGTTGGGCATAAAAGGAAGGCAGTCTCGCAAGTTTGTAGTTGATGAAGATTGAGTCACGCAAGTGTCTGAGGAGGACTTGCGCGCCCGTATTGACTTGCGTGCCGATACTTTCACGCCGAGGTTGACTTGCGCGCCAAGTAAGGTTTATTTCCAGCAGTAATTCTCGGGATGCGTGGAAGCTGACGTTTGCCTGATACCTTCGGTGCAAAGAGAGATTCATCTACGGGTGAAAATTGGGCTTCAACAGGGCATCTAATTACAGAGGAAGATGCATTCCTTCATGCAAATGAAGAGACCTACAGGTCTATAAACTATGACTCGATTTTTTCCATGAACAGTGAGCAAAGGAAGAGAAAGAAGTTGATCATCTCCACCGGCAGTGAGCCAAAGAGACAGAAATAGGGAGTGACCCTTGGGGAAGCAGTGAGCTGACCCTAAGCATTGTAAAGGCAGTGAGCCTGAGCATAGAAGTGATCTTGCCTAAACATTGTAATCCACAGCTAGTGAAGTTAAGTGGAATTGGTATGACTGGCTACTTGTCGGCGTATACTCCTTGGACGTAGCCCTTTGTGGTGAACCAAGTAAAATTGTTGTGTCCTGTGCATGCTTTACATTCTGTTTACTTTGTGCAACAGGAAAGAGAGAGAAGAGTGTTTTTCTTAACAGCAAAACAAGATTAGAACGGGCGTTAATTTTAAATTATTCATACCCTGATTCACCCCCCCTCTCAGGGTATTCAGCCTTGTGGACCTAACAATTGGTATCAGAGGGAAAGGGTGACAATTTTTCTTCTCACAATGGAGGTCACTAATCATAAATGTATTCTGATCTTCGACAGATGTAATTTTCAGATATGGAAGAATCTAATGCAACACTATTTCCGATCTTTTGGAATGGATGTGTTTTCAGCATCTATGCATGGTATCACTGCTGATATTGATAGTGGTGCATTATCATAAGCTGAACATAGAGAGTTGGATGCTGATTCCAAAGCAATCAATTCCCTAGTGGGATCCCTCTCCAATCCCATTTATATAAAGGTGATGTCATGAAAAATGTCACATGCCATGTGGGAAAAGCTTTTGAATATATATCAAGGGGATACAAAGGTGAGAGAGGCAAAGCTGCAAGTGTTGTGGAACAAGTATGAAGATCTGAGAATGAACCTGAATGAGTCTGTTGATGCCTTATTTGACAGGGTAAATGCTGTGGTAGAAGACATGCGGGGTCTTGGAGAAATTATCGGAGATATAAAAATTGTGAAGCGCATATTGAAAAAACTTCCACCTCAGTTCAATCCGAAAGTTTGTGTTTTGGAAGATAAAGACCCAAAAGAACTAACATTGGATAACCGGCACAACACTCCTGTTGCATATGAAATGAGAAATGATGATAACTAGACTTTGGAAAAGTGGAAATCCAAAGAGGTGGAATTCAAGGCCATGAAGAAGCTCACCATTGAAGATTATAATGAGGAAGAAGACACATATGAGGTGATGTCATTTCTTTCTTCAAATCTACAAAGAGGAAGAGAGAATTTTAATGGGAAACTTCCACTATCATGCTTTCGATGTGGAATGTTTGGTCATCATGTGGCTAGATTCCCCATGAAGTTTCAAGATAACGATAATGATGATGATGAAGTTGAAATTCCAAATAAGAAGACTTCAACATTTGCAAAAGGGAAGAAAAAATTCCAGAGAAATTTCTTCAAGAAAATGAATTTTATTTCACAAGAATTTGAATGTTCAGATGAGTCTGAGGATGAAGTGGTTGAGGAAATAGAGAATTTCAGAGATCGTGGGGTAAATTCCTTGGTGGTTATTGTTAGAAGTTCTCTAAAAAAGGAAGAAGCTGACGTTGAAGAAGAAGAAGAAGAAATTGAAGGGAGAGTTGATATGGAAGCCAAATTGGAAGCATCTCTTGAGGATATAGACGTTTGGAAAGACAAAACCAAGAAAGCCAATAAAGTGTTTCGTGATGCCAAACTCCATATGCAACAATAGGATAAAGAAATGTCCGAGTTGTTAAAAGAAATTGATAGGCTAAAATCCTCAACACCAGAGAGCTCAAGAAAATATTGTTAGGTATAAGCATAAAATTGAGGAACAAAAGAAGGAAATTGATTGTTTGACTAACACAGGAAAGGAGCAGGTCAGATGTATCAAAGAGCGGGAAGAATAAGTGGTCTGTCTGCGACAAAAAATTAAGGATCAAGAAAAACTCTTGACCCCCAATGTGATATCAGAAAAGTATGCCATTTAGATGAAAGAAAAGATGAAAGAGGATCATAGTAGTTCAGCAGGGAAGAAGCAGCAATTGAGCTTAGATGTGAAGGTCGTTTCACGGTAGAATCAGGAACAAAAATCTGTGACAATTGCAGTCAGACCGCAAGCAACGGTCCCGAAATTGAAGGTTGATTTGGGAACAAAACAGAATCAGAATATTCAGAGATCCCAAAAGGAAAATTGTAGTGCTGAAGTATCACTACGGAATGCATCTTATATCAGATGTTATTGCTGTGGGAAAATGGGACAATTACAGTATGTGTGTTCCATAGCCAAGAGATATAGAAGGAAACAGGAACAGAGATGGCATCCAAACAGAGAATGGTTTTCCAGAACATATTTTGAAGGAAACTGTTTTTGGTGCAGAGGTTTTGGACACATGGCTAGGTACTACACATCGACCATTAAGAAAAATGTGCCAAAGACAAATCAAAATGTTCGCAAGCAGAAGATCAATAAACCGACAAGTGAGTTAAAAGTTCAGAACTGATTTGACGCTCTACAAGATGAAGCTAGTACATCATACACTGAGATAGAAAAGAATCCTCAATCCATGCTGAGTATGAAAGAAAAATTACAGACCTAGAAGAAGAAAATTGAGAAGGCCGTAGTTGCAGAAATTGCCCTTAAAGCATCAGATCGTTCTGGTGTGTGGATTCTTGATAGTGGATTTACGTCTCACATGATAGGCAACAAGGATCTGGTTACAGGCATAAAATATGACAAAGAAGGAGTTGTCAAATTTGGAAATGATGAAGGCCTGAAGATTGTTGGCTCGGGAAAAGCAATGTTTGGGGCAAAGAAATGAGACGTGCTGATGTCTTGGTAGTAGAGGGTCTCTGTCATAACTTTATTAGCATCAGTCAACTATGTGACTCTGGTCACTCTATCCTATTTACCAAAAAGATATGTATTGTCAAAGGAAAAGATGGAGCAGTCATTCTACATGGAAAACTAAAAAAGGGAAATCTTTACCTTGTATGTGGGGAAGAAAATTCGTGCTTTTTATCCAGAGAAGAAGAAAACCAGCTGTGGCATAAGCGACTTGGCCATCTATGTCAACCATCCATGGAAGATCTGGTAATGTTTGATGCCACTAGAGACCTTCCCAAACTATCACGTTATCGCACTGATATGTTTGATGCTTGTCAACAAGGGACGATCATCAGAAAAACATACAGGCCAAAGGAACAGAAATCATCGAGAGTGCTCAAATTGGTACATGCTGATGTATGTGGACCTATTTCACCACGAGCTATAAATGGGAAAAGGTACTATGTTCTTTTCATTGATGATTATAGAAGAATGGCTAGGGTATCCATCATTAACCATAATACAGAAGTGTTCAGTTGTATAAAGTAGTATATAAGGGAATCAGAAATGCTGATTGGGCAGAAAATTCTGAAGATTCGTACTGATAACGGTACGGAATTCAGAAACAGTCAGGTCGAAAACTATCTTCAGAAACATGGGATAAGGCATCAAGTTTCATTAGTAAGAACTCCCCAACAGAATGGAGTTGTTGAAAGGAGAAATCAGATCATCAACAACATGGCCAGAACAATGCTTATTGATAAGGACCTACCAGAGAAATTTTGGAAGGAAGCAGTTTTGACATTGGTCTATGTTTCAAATAGGTCTCTGCTGTGTCCAAAGCAAGGGAAGACTCCGTATGAACTATGGTAAGGAATGAAGCCAATGTTGAAATACATTCGAATCTTTAGAAGTAAGTGTTTCATTCTCAACAATGAAAATCATAGGAAGTTTGAGTCACGAGGAGATGAAGGTATATTCCTTGGCTACTCAGGGAAAAGTAAAACATATAAATGCTTCAACAAGAGTCTGGGAAAAGTTGTTGAGATAAATGATGTCACTATAATAAAAAATTAATAGAATGATCAATGAACTAGTGAAATTTTTTGGATGAAAGTGATGGTGAGGTAAGTGAAACAAGGGGTGTAGAACTGGTAGAGGCTGACTACGAAGAATATACTAATGATGAAAACGAAAGTGTAAAGTCTATGTCTGCAAGGAATCCAAAGATTCGAGCTGAAATTGATAGGCAGAATATCAGTGGTGATCAGACAGCTCCAGTTCAGACTCAAAAAATAAAATCATCACAACAAACATCATTTTTGTCTCAGGTGGAGCCGAAATGTTTTTCCGATGCAGCTGAAGATGAAAACTGGGTTCAGGCTATGAATGAAGAGCTTGATCAGATTGAGAAGAACCAAACATTGGAGATTGTTTCGAGACCAGTAGATAAGAATGTCATTGGGACTAAATGGGTCTATCACAACAAGATGAATGAAGATGGAGCGGTGATTCGGAACAAAGCACGACTAGTGTGAAAGGGGTACTCCCAAATTGAGGGAATGGATGTATATGAGACATTTGCACCGGTTGCAAGGCTATAGACAATCAGATTACTTTTGGCCACATGAGTGCAATGAAAGTTAAATGTGTTTCAGATGGATGTCAAATCCGCATTCTTGAATGGGGTTCTAGAAGAAGAGGTGTACATTGAGCAGCCAGATGGTTTTTTCATTCATGAGGATGTGAACAAAGTTTTCATGCTGAAGAAGGCATTGTATGGGCTGAAACAAGCACCAAGAGCATGGTAATCAAGGCATGATCAGTACTTGAAGAAGCTTGGTTTTCAGCGTGGAGTAGTTTATTACAATCTCTATTTCAGTAATGACAGTAATCAAAGGATGATGGTGTTGGTTTATGTCTATAACATAATATTTGGCAGATCAGATGAAGCTCAGTGCAGACAGTTTTCCGAATTCATGAAAAATGAGTTTTAAATGTCAATGATTGGAGGCTAACGTTTTTCCATGGTCTACAGGTGACACAAGGAAAGAATGGAACATTAATTTCACAATCTAAATATGCCAAGGAGATCCTGAGAAGGTATGGAATGGAAAATTTCAAGGAGATGAAGACTCTGGTTGCTACCCGGATGAAATTATCAAAAGATGAGGATTGCAAGGTAGTTAATATCACAGAATACAGGCAAATCGTTGGACGTCTGTTGTACTTAACCACAACAAGGTTTGATATTGTTTTCGCCACATGCCAAGCAGCGATACATCAGAGTAAACCCAAGCAAAGTCACATGCTTGCAGTGAAAAGAATACTTCGGTATATTCAGGGAACAATGGATTTCGGCTTGAAATATACTAACAAATCTCAGATAGAGTTATTGGGATATACTGATGGAGACTGGGCCAGTTCAGCAGATGATAGAAAATCAACGTCAGGTGGTGCATTCTATCTTGGTGGATTGTGTATTTCATGGCTAGAAAAGAAGCAAGATTTCATTTCATTGAGCACTGCAGAAGGTGATTATATTGCGGCCACTCAAGTATGCACACAGTTATTGTGGATGAAGCAGAAGCTTGAAGATATGTGAGTTGATGTGAAGTCTCCGATCGGAATCCAGTGCGACAATTCAAAGTGCTATAAAACTTAACAAAAATCTTTTCCATCATTCAAGGACAAAGCACATTGAGATTAAGTATCATTTTACCAAGGAGAAGGTTGACCATGGAATCGTGAAGTTGGAGTATGTTCCTACAGAGCTACAGGTTACATACATTCTGACAAAGGCCTTACCCAAGGAAGCTTTTGAGAGGCATCGACTGGCTCTGGGAGTTTAGTCGATTCCCTACACTTGAAATAGTGTGGATGTGGAACTACCCCCCCTCTCCCCGAGGTATGATGTGTTTTTCCTTAATGTGTTGATCTGTGTTCTCTACTCTGTTACAGACTACAAAAGAATGACCTTTGGGTTCATTGACAAAGGGGGAAGAAATAGTGATTGTTCAAGGGGGAGATAATGTGGAGATTTGATAAATAATGAAGGATATGGGGAGAAGCTGATAACTGGAGTAGCTAGATAGGGGAGTGGAATCTAGTTGAATATGCTTAGCCATAGCTTAGCTTGGACAACACAAGAAATACGGCTAAAGAGGTTTAGAAGTTGACAAGGGATGAAGCTGTGAATAGAAAGGGGGAGTGTGTTAAATCTGACAATGCTAGAAGTGATCGATCAAAGAATAGATGACACGACAGCTGATGATCGTGATAAAAGCATAAGAGTGGTGTTGGAATGTCGAAAAAATATTTCCAAACAAAAATTGGACTTCCAACAAGTCCTTCAACAATTGGCATCAGTTTAGTACAAATTGGTATCAGTTTGGTGTCAACAGTGGATGTCAGAGATGAAGTGATTCATTGATGAACGTTTCATTTACTCTTGTTTCTCATGCCGAGCATTGCTCATGTGGGCTTAGAGTATATGTTGAGTAAATCCTTGATCGCTATCAGAATCTCCAAAGGCGAATGGTGGCTGAACAATTAACTATGTATCATTCCATAAAAGAGTTGTCAACAAACCCAATGGGGGAGATTTTTGGGCAAAAATCCCTCAAGTCATCATTGAAACATTTTTTAGGCGATTGTGTTTGTTGACAAAGTGGAAAACTGAGTGGTGATTTTTGACAAAGAAAAACAATGACATACATATTTGTTGACAAACAAGATTTCATGATGGAATTTCGAGTTCAAGAGTTGAGGTCAACGATCCATGTTTGATTCAAGAAAATCGACAAATGGAATGGATGATCTGGAGGCTGTACAAAAGAACAGATACAAGGAGGCGACAGTTTCCAGTGTTTGCTAAATTTTTGGGCCTGAAAATTGACAAATGAAGGAAAGGGTTTTTGGCAAAGGTACTTGCGCGCTGAGGACTTGGAGTATAGTAAACTTGTGCACCATATGTTTTTCAAGATCAGACAATCAAAATATGGCTAAAGAAACAGGTTCGCGCAAGTTTGGGAGTTGGTCGCGCAAGTGTCTAAAAGCACAGAAGACTTGCGCGCTGATACTGGGTCGCGCAGGTGACTTACGCACCGTCGTGCAGGGTGGTCAATTTGCCTATAAATACTGGACCACCCCTCTTCATTCTACACCAGAGTTCAACACTTTGAGAAATCAGATCTCCCGTCATGCAGATGTGGTGGTCACACAAGTTGTGTGCGTGGTCGCGCAGGTGGTACTTGCACGCAATTGTGATTGTTGCGCGCCTGTGTTTGAAGCTGCGTGCCAGTGTGGAGTTGCACACCAATATTGGGTTGGGTATAAAAGGAAGGGTGTTGCGTAGGTTTGGAGTTGAGGAAGCTTGAGTTGCCGAAGTGTCTGAGGAGGACTTGCGCGCCCATTGTGACTTGCGCGCCGAGGATGACTTGCGCGCCAAGTAAGGGTTATTTCCAGCAGTGATTTTTGGGCTGTGTGGAAGATGTTGTTTGCCCGATACCTTCGGTGAAAAGAGATATTCATCTACGTGTGAAAATTGGGCTTCAACAGAGCATCTACTTACAGAGGAAGACACATTCCTTCATGAAAATGAAGAGACCTAAAGGTCTATAAACTGTGAGTGGATTACTTCCATGAGCAGTGAGAAAAATAAGAGAAAAAAGGTGATCATCTCCACCGGCAGTGAGCTAGAGAGAGAGAAATAGGGAGTGAACCTTGGGGAAGCAATGAGATGACCCTAAACATTGTAAAGGCAGTGAGCCTGGGCATAGAAGTGATCTAGCCCGAACATTGTAATCCACAGCTAGTGAAGTTTAGTGGAATTGGTAGGACGGAAAACTTGTTAGCGTATGATTCTTGGAAGTATCCCTTTCTGTTGAACCAAGTAAAATTGTTGTGTCTTGTTCATGCTTTACTTTCGGTTTACTTTGTGCAACAGGAAAGATAGAGAAAATTGTTTTTCTTAACAGCGAAACAAGATCAGAACGGGCGTTAGTTTTAAATTAGTCATACCCTGATTCACCCCCCCTCTCAAGGTATTCAGCCATGTGGACCTAAAAAATACATATTAATAAAAATTAATATGAAAAACACAAAAAAAACTAATTAACCATATAAATCAAATTGATCTATTATCTCAAATGATTAATGTTTGAAATGAAATAATAAATAGTAAAAATAAAAATAATAGATATACCACAAAATGAAAGAGTAATGCTCTTCCCTAAGAAAATGTGTGTTTCTTTGTAAGTAAAATTTTAAAAACAAATAGTAGATTTGAATGATTATTTTAGTGTAATCATTCCTATATTCTGTTTAATAAACTAAAATATGTTGGAAGGTAATGGTTATAAGATAATATCAGCATGTTGTTCATACATTCTAATGAATTGTAAAAAAATATCTCATTTTTGTGTGTGATCTTTAAGAAAGTGATGCCTAATATCTAGGTGTTTTTAACGATAGTCATGGGCATAGTTTTTATGTAATTAAATCTAACATGTGTTATCACAAAATATTTATGTTTTAGTAAAACTCATACCATCATCTGTGAGTGTGTGTTTCATCCACAACACTTGAGAACAACAAATTCCAACTGCAACATATTCAAAATTAGCAATGGGGAGTGTAATTGATTTTTGTTTTTTTCATAAACAAGAAACTAAATAATAATCTAGAAAATGAAAAGTCATTGAAGTACACTTTCTATCAATTCTACAACCACTGTTGTCAACATCCCAAAAAAACATTTAATTCAAAATCAATTCAATAATAATAAAAAGGCCTAAATCCAAAGTTCCTTTTAAATGTTGTAATATCATTTTCAGAAGTTTTATATATGATTTTTTTAGATTTTCTTGATATATTTCACATTTTAATATAGAAAAAATTAATTATGGACCACTAGATGTTATGTATAGTGGAATTCAAATCATACCTCTAAAAGATGTTTGATCAACTATTTTCCCAAACTCATCAAGATCATGAGTGTTTGAGGTCCCAATGGGAGTACAAATACCTTAAAGATTTTTATATTCATACTTTTTGAGTAAATCATTAATAAACATATATTTAGATATATAAGTACCATCTGGTTTTTGAGAAATTTTAAAACCTATAAATAATGTTAACTCATCCATCATACTCATTTCAAACTCAGACAGAATTAGATTAGAAAATTAATTTGTTAAATACAACTGAGTTGATCAAAAAAATGATGTCATTAATTTATATTTGAAAAATCAAATGAATTTTTTTTCATTCATTATAAAATGAGTTGAATCGTATTTTCCTTTAATGTAATTTTTCTATATCCAATATCCATCTAATTTATCATACCAATAACTAGGGGGTTGTTTAATTCTATAAATGGACTTATTCTATTTGTAAACATATTATGGATGTATTGAATATTCATAATTAGTGGGTTGGTCTACATAGATTTCTTCTTGAACATATCCATTAATGAAAGATCATATGACAACCATTTAAAATTAATTGAAATTAATGAATATTTCAAAGGAAAATAGAATTATAATAGATTTGAGTCTTGCTAACAGAGCATAGGATTCTTCAGAGGATATGCCTTCTTGTTTATTATAGCCTTTCGTGACATGTATAGATTTATTTCTTATAATGATACCATTTTCATCCCATTTGTTTCTAAAAATCCATTTTACTCAATTTAAAATGTATACATAGTTTATTTAACCATGGTCTGGAATTTTTTCCATTCAAATTAATTTAGTTAATGTTGAATTTCCTTAATCCAATCTTTATCAGCTAAGGCCTCACTTAATGTTTTATGTTCAAATTGAGATAGAAAAGAAAGATGTTCTATTTCATTTCTTAAAGTGTTCCTATTCCGTACTAGTTTATTTAAATCACTAATGATTTTATCACTAGGATGATTCCTATGTAATAGATGATTTATGTAACGCCCCGACCCCAGCTACCCAGAGTCGGTGCATTATTACATAACATTGGCATGATCACAAGAAAGATCAAATCCCGAAAGACCGATTAGTTTAGTAGCCCTGGAAACACTAGATATATTCATAAGTTTTACATTACATCATAAAATGAAAAACTACTACAACAACATAATGTTTCCAACGTCCACACTATAAACCCCTCATAATATCCCTGCAAGTCAATCATAATTTACTTTTTCACTACCTGGGAAAAATAAAACATAGAAAAGGGGTGTGCTCAAATGCCCAGTAAGGATAACAATATAGCGGAACATTCAAAATAAGCATAAACATTTAAGGCAATGAATTACTAAAACAAAAGCTTTTTAAAATTGAACTTCAACATGGTATGGCAAAAGTAAAATGAAATAATGCCATTTACTTGTTCACATGGATATTCTACTAATCGAATAATCACATGCAATATCAATAACCTCTTTCATAATGTAGGAATGCATAATGCCAGACTATCATAACCACATAGCCAAGGCCTCGTGCCAAGACTACAAATAAGATTTTGTCAAGGCCTTGTGCCAATACACTAGTTTGTCTCATGAGACCTACCGATGCATCGAGGAGCTATAGCGGGCTCCACCCGTCACTTATTAAGTCCAATGCATTCCCATATGAAAAGGTTTAAACATAACATAAACATTCGTATTAAAACTAGCATACGAAATGTCAATAATTTCACCATAAACTATGAATGGTATAAAAATAGCACATCCACAGTCAAACATATCACAAAACCTTCAATACAATATAGATGTTTTGTATCATAATAAATCAACTTCAAATAATCTTAAAATCCATCAAAGGATGTTGACATAGATGAAATCAAAATTCTTTTTAAAGAAGTATCTCCTTTTATTTTGAAATCATTTAAGATCCATATAAAATAAAACATTTTCTTTGAAAATATTCTTATAAGCTTGTATGGAAAACTTCGACGATTTTATAACGGCGGAAAATAACCGCACCCGCCGTATAAGTTAAAAAAAACATTCTTACCTCAATTCTGTCGAAAAGGTTAAAAAGGACCTTGTTTTGAAAACGACGGAAAGATTCCTTTATAAACCTCTTATAAAAAGTCAAAAAAGGGTATAAATGACTTTAACCCATATTCTTGTAAATAGTAAAAATGTTTTGAAATACATTTTTAAGAAACATGGATGTGGATGATAAAGATATCCCAGTAGATTATTACATATAAACAACCTCAGATAATGAAGAGATTGTGAAATAACCCTTACCTTGTACTTTTCCTTGGTTGGGGTAGGTTAAACTCCTGTATAATGGTGAAATAATTGTTATTAAATTATACAAGAATCATATAAATTAATATGATATCATATATGATCTTTTAACATTGATTTATTAATAATATCTTAGAATTATCATCGTTTCGGGTGTTAACTTACTCATTTTCTTTTATATGTTTTGTTACATAAGCCATGTTTGTTGTATCTTATTCATATCCAGAATGATATCAAGTCCATAAACATCATTTTTAAATCATAAAATGATAATTATACTTGAATGGATACGATGGAGAATGAATCTCATCGCGTTCGGGGAGACGGTAGTCCGTACGTACGCACGAGCGACAATATCATTTTTTTGATATTAAAATAATATATAAATGAATGGTATATCATATATACAGAATCATTAGCATGTTATATTTATTATTTACATGAGTTACACATCATTATTATACCCATCCAAATAATATTATATTGAATAACAATTACACCACGACGTGGAGACGGTAAGCCGTACGTACGCACGTATGGTGACATGTTATTCAAAGGGTGGATAGAATACTGAATATGATTGTACCATACTTATAATAACATCACATTATATGTGAGATACTGGAGTTATTATTTTAGAATTGTAAGAACAAAGGAAGAAGAAGTGGAAGAAGAAATGAACTTAGAAAAGGGTGGTGAAATCATTACCTCTTCTTCGGGTTCTTCCTTTTGATTTGATCAAAAGGGCTCCTTAGGTTGGCTTTCTGATCAAACTAAGGCCTCTAGGTTGTAGTGAGGGATGTTGGGATAGTATTTGGGCAGAGTTTGGCCGAACCAAAAGGCTTTGAAGGTGTGAAGAAATGAGAAGGAGGAGTGCCCTTTTATAAGAGGGGTGAGGGGCACCTTTGGAAAAGCTAGAAATATTAATTTATAATAAATTCATATTCGGTTTCTAATGGCTCCA
Organism: Viscum album; assembly: GCA_963277665.1. Taxonomy (NCBI): domain Eukaryota; kingdom Viridiplantae; phylum Streptophyta; class Magnoliopsida; order Santalales; family Viscaceae; genus Viscum; species Viscum album. The sequence continues at coordinate 1,700,216,055 of OY728142.1, forward strand.
AAGTTGATTATTCAAAGGTTAAGGTGGGGATAGGTCGAAAACCACTAAACCAATAGAATTTAGACAGGTTTGGGTACTTATATTAACCTTATCTTTAAGTATTAACTCTAAGTTAATTAGTTTCACTTTTACAATGTCTCTTTGTATTTTTATATAATATGGTTAATAAACTTACTATATACATCCAAGAGACCCCCAAGTGGTCCATTAATGATTAACCTATCATAATATAAGTCTCTTGGCCGAACCTTAGATTTTTAGGAATTTAATATCAATTAATAATATAATATTTGTTTTAAGAACTCTTTTATGTCAATTTTGACACTATTCAATAGTTGATTTTTGTAAAACTCATAACAGATTGATTACTTCGAAAAAAGTCCATTAAATCAATACAAATATATCATATTAGCCTATAAATTAGTTTAATTCATTAAAAGTTTCATATTATATTTATTTGGGTATTTATAATATCAATTATTTTAATTTTTCACTATTTTAGTAATTACTGCATCATCATTGTGTCATAAATAAAATAAATTATTTAATGTCTAAAAATTATAAATAAAATATCATTATGTAGGAAATCTTTTTAGCTTTCTAATGAATATTTATAATCGAAAATCCAACATGTATAACCCTATGTAAAAATTGTTCTTCTAAAAAATATATGCTTGTGTCATTTTTGTATTCATTTTAACTTAATTAAAATAAAGTGTCATTATCACTTACAAGTGGATCCATGGGGTCCCAAAATAGACCCAAAGATTCCCATGGTCGACCATGTATCAACCAATAGGGTTAAGACACGTTTTAGGGTAATTTAGTATTATTATAATATTATTTGTTTTAACCCTTATTTACCGGATTTACCCTTAACCATGGTAAATAAAATATTTACCGCAGTAATTATTCAAAATGTCTAAAAATAAAAGTTACCTATTTACACAATTTGAACATCCTGATTCCAAATATGTAATCCATTTTCCTAAATTCAAAACACAGAAGTGGAAGAAATTAATTTAAAATTAATTCCCGCTGTCAAAACAAAAAGCGTGTTTTTAAGAGATAATAACTATCAAAAGATTGACACTTGTTTATGTTCGGTTTAATTGTAAAATTATGTCCAATGACCAAAATTATATTAAATGGTAAAAATATATTCTAAATATACTTTAAAACCACTCAAATTCATAATTTATCACTATTAATTATTTTGATTAAAAAAGTTGTTTTTAATTAAAATTTAGTAATTTTCACTATTCATCAAAATATGAAAGTTATCCGAAAAGTACCAAAATTTCACCTTAGGCTAAATTCGATATTCCGAGTCCAAAAATGAAGTCCGTTTTGAAATTTAAAATATATATGATTTCAAAAAATAGTTATTACTATTCACAACGGCTATTTTAATTAGTTGTGGTGTGTGTTAGAACTCGAGGTTGCGTACAACACACGCTATCGCATTATTCGAAGAGAAGCGTACCGTAGAAGCTTGGGATGTTTCATTTTAAATTTTTGATGTCCCCATTTAGTCAAAAAGTTTAAAATATAGTATTTAAAATGGGTTCACTATTAAAGTTGATAAAAGTGCAATACTGAAAATGAATTTGTTCTTGCGTTATATCTAAGAAACTCATAATATGGATTCTAAAATTATAAGGATTATATAAACATTAAAATTTATCTAATAATATTCATAACCTCTTTTGAACGGATTGTTTGGTAAGTCATGGGGAGCTTGAACTTGGTGTTGCATGTAGTGAAAGTTATTGAATTATTTTGAAGAACTAACTCACTATGAAATCTTGGGGTGTTACATTCTCCCCTCCTTCAATAAATTGCGTCCTCGCAATTTGAAATTGTTCTTCGAAAATAAAAGGTTGAAAATAGATAATATATTTGTGGGAAACCCCACATCGGAAATTGGGTCACTAAAATTTAGTCTTAATATGAGGAAAAGAGAAATGAATGAGTCACCACCAAATTATGATCTCGATTAGGAGAACATTGGTGGCAATTAGAGACATATAATTGGAGGAAAAACGTAAATATTTATAGGTACTGATTGAGGTCATCAATCACAAACAAGTATAAAATTGAGGTCCTTAAATTCATCAATCTATGATGATTTGAAATACCATTGGTTCAACAAAACATAGGGTATTAGGATAACACATTTTTGACGTTTCAAAATATCTTAGTTGAAATCCCACATCGAAAAATGAATTAATGACGCCTCTATTTAAAATAAATAGTCGAAAGTATGAAGATTACTGAAAATAACACATACTAGGGTTCCATGTAGGAAAATATGGATATGGAAGAGAAATATAACCATCAATTATCTGATGGAGAGTGGTAGAGAACATGGCTATGAAAAGGCCAAAAATCCCAAAGCCATAAATTAGTGATGACTTAAGGTACCATCTAGGAAAAAAAATTTATTCTAAGTTTCTTTTCTTAATATTGAGGAATTTATTTATGAGATTGGCTAAGATCATAAGGAGATATACTTACTTTATAATTAGAGTTTTATCCATTAATAAATTTATACCACAAACTCATCTTTCACTCTAAAAGATAATAGAATTTAAAAAAAATTCTATTTACACTATTCGTATAGGGTTCCAAAATAAACGAATTTATAATTCATCTACAAGATCTTTTAATAAAAACTACATTATTTAATCCAGGACATCTCATGGGCCATTGGTAGGTGATACACCCTTGTCACCCTTCGGTTGCGGGTTCAAGTCTCGCAGCCTTGCCGGACGCGACGGGTTGCCGCCCGACCTCCGGGTTGTCCTTTTATGGCAATCCAAAATAATCCAAACTAGAACTATCCAAAATACTTCTGTCCAAACTCACTGTCCAACATTTATAAGGAAGGTAAACATAATATAGATCCTTTTTACCCCGTAATAGCATATGAATACCTTCATCATGTATTACCATATTCCTTATTGATTACATTAATGCTCCCTTATTCCATATAGAATGCTGGATATACTTCATTAATACAAAAATGTTTTAAACCCCAACAATGATGGAATATACAAATCATTAATCAGTTCTAAGGTAGTCAAGAATATCCAATATAATTCATCCAAAAAAATCACATATTATTCCAAAATCACTACCTCAGTATCAGAACTATATTATGATTTATCATTCTCTCAACCATATATTTTCCAAAAATTTATCCTGCTATTGAGTCACTTTTCATTGTTCCACACAATCTCAAGTCCTTAATGAAATATTACTGCAGTACAATCCTTATATACTCCATAATTATTATAACAAGTACATTGTTGATACAACACTCAATTGACATAATCAACATAAGAACTCTAATCATTCCTCTTAATCTATGGTAGTATCATATCTTGATTATTATCCAATAGCACCATTTGCGTCATAGTCTGATGACTGGGACATAGGTTCGCGTAGTGTCCAAACTCCTTGCAAATGAAGCATTGTACATTTGAAACCATTTTTCTACCCTTGTAGTCACGTACTTTGTGCCCTTTTCCTTCACACTTATAACAAACACCCATTCCTTTCAGGCAAGTTCCATGGTGTTTCTTTCCACAGTTACCACATATGGGAAAATTCTTCTTTTCCCTCTTCCATTTATCCATCTTTCTCTCTTCTATCCTTTTCTTCTCTTGCTTCCCTTCAAAGCCATAAGACTCAGTAATCTCTTTACTTATCTTATCAATACATGATATTATTTATTCATATGATGATAATACATAAGAGACTATTTCTCTTATAAATTCTAGCTTAATACCATGAAAGATATGATCCTTCCTTCTCTTTGGATCATGTGCATTTTCGGAGTTCTCATTCCTTCTACTGGGCGCCATTTCTAAAAAATGGAAAAAACTAGATCAGATTATGAATCAAAATACATAATCCCATACTTATAAAACACTTAACATAAATTGAACTATTTATGGATATAATCCATAATCATAAGAATGTTTTCTTTGAGGAAGTATATACTCATAATCCCTTCATAATGATTTGTAAATAAAGTGAGAGTTATCCTAAGCATATCCCCCGTGAGTGTCGTAACCAAGAGTACAGCAAGGCCCGTTGTCGTGCACCAGTTCCCGTTCGAGTCTAGCTCAAAGCGGTGTTTTCGGGTTTTACCCCTAGGTACATCTGTGCCAGAGCCGCCTCTACCTGCTCGTATCCAGACAGGGATGTATTGCTCGGAAAACTCACAAAGTCTCTACAATACCAAAATTCTAGGAAGTTCTTCTATACTAATCCTCAAAGTTCATCTTAGGTCTATGTGCTCTAATCAGAGTTTATCTAAATCTAGCTTCCAAGGTTTGTACTAAACGTCCTCTGATACCAACTGTAATGCCCCGACCCCAGCTACCCAGAGTCGGTGCATTATTACATAACATTGGCATGATCACAAGAAAGATCAAATACCGAAAGACCGATTAGTTTAGTAGCCCTGGAAACACTAGATATATTCATAAGTTTTACATTACATCATAAAATGAAAAACTACTACAACAACATAATGTTTCCAACGTCCACACTATAAACCCCTCATAATATCCCTGCAAGTCAATCATAATTTACTTCTTCACTACCTGGGAAAAATAAAACATAGAAAAGGGGTGAGCTCAAATGCCCAGTAAGGATAACAATATAGTAGAACATTCAAAATAAGCATAAACATTTAAGGCAATGAATTACTAAAACAAAAGCCTTTTAAAATTGAACTTCAACATGGTATGGCAAAAGTAAAATGAAATAATGCCATTTACTTGTTCACATGGATATTCTACTAATCGAATAATCACATGCAATATCAATAACCTCTTTCATAATGTTGGAATGCATAATGCCAGACTATCATAACCACATAGCCACGGCCTCGTGCCAAGACTACAAATAAGATTTTGTCAAGGCCTTGTGCCAAGACACTAGTTTGTCTCATGAGACCTACCGATGCATCGAGGAGCTATAGCGGGCTCCACCCGTCACTTATTAAGTCCAATACATTCCCATATGAAAAGGTTTAAACATAACATAAACATTCGTATTAAAACTAGCATACGAAATGTCAATAATTTCACCATAAACTATGAATGGTATAAAAATAGCACATCCACAGTCAAACATTTCACAAAACCTTCAATACAATATAGATGTTTTGTATCATAATAAATCAACTTCAAATAATCTTAAAATCCATCACAGGATGTTGACATAGATGAAATCAAAATTCTTTTTAAAGAAGTATCTCCTTTTATTTTGAAATCATTTAAGATCCATATAAAATAAAACATTTTCTTTGAAAATATTCTTATAATCTTGTATGGAAAACTTCGACGATTTTATAACGGCGGAAAATAACCGCACCCGCCGTATAAGTTAAAAAAAACATTCTTACCTCAATTCTGTCGAAAAGGTTAAAAAGGACCTTGTTTTGAAAACGACGGAAAGATTCCTTTATAAACCTCTTATAAAAAGTCAAAAAAGGGTATAAATGACTTTAACCCATATTCTTGTAAATAGTAAAAATGTTTTGAAATACATTTTTAAGAAACATGGATGTGGATGATAAAGAGATCCCAGTAGATTATTACATATAAACAACCTCGGATAATGAAGAGATTGTGAAATAACCCTTACCTTGTACTTTTCCTTGGTTGGGGTAGGTTAACCTCTTGTATAATGGTGAAATAATTGTTATTAAATTATACAAGAATCATATATATTAATATGATATCATATATGATCTTTTAACATTGATTTATTAATAATATCTTAGAATTATCATCGTTTCGGGTGTTAACTTACTCATTTTCTTTTATATGTTTTGTTACATAAGCCATGTTTGTTGTATCTTATTCATATCCATAATGATATCAAGTCCTTAAACATCATTTTTAAATCATAAAATGATAATTATACTTGAATGGATACTATGGAGAATGAATCTCATCGCGTTCGTGGAGACGGTAGTCCGTACGTACGCACGAGCGACAATATCATTCTTTTGATATTAAAATAATATATAAATGAATGGTATATCATATATACAGAATCATTAACATGTTATATTTATTATTTACATGAGTTACACATCATTATTATACCCATCCAAATAATATTATATTGAATAACAATTACACCATGATGTGGAGACGGTAAGCCGTACGTACGCACGTATGGTGACATGTTATTCAAAGGGTGGATAGAATACTGAATATGGTTGTACCATACTTATAATAACATCACAGTATATGTGATATACTGGAGTTATTATTTTAGAATGGTAAGAACAAAGGAAGAAGAAGTGGAAGAAGAAATGAACTTAGAAAAGGGTGGTGAAATCATTACCTCTTCTTCGGGTTCTTCCTTTTGATTTGATCAAAAGGGCTCCTTAGGATGGCTTTCTGATCAAAATAATGCCTCTAGGTTGTAGTGAGGGATGTTGGGAGAGTATTTGGGAAGAGTTTGTCCGAACCAAAAGGCTTTGAAGGAGTGAAGAAATGAGAAGGAGGAGTGCCCTTTTATAAGAGGGGTGAGGGGCACCTTTGGAAAAGCTAGAAATATTAATTTATAATAAATTCATATTCGGTTTCTAATGGCTCAAAAGTTGATTATTCAAAGGTAAAGGTGGGGATAGGTCGAAAACCACTCAACCAATAGAATTTAGACAGGTTTGGGTACTTATATTAACCTTATCTTTAAGTATTAACTCTAAGTTAATTAGTTTCACTTTTACAATGTCTCTTTGTATTTTTATATAATATGGTTAATAAACTTACTATATACATCCAAGCGACCCCCAAGTGGTCCATTAATTATTAACCTATCATAATATAAGTCTCTTGGCCGAACCTTAGATTTTTAGGAATTTAATATCAATTAATAATATAATATTTGTTTTAAGAACTCTTTTATGTCAATTTTGACACTATTCAATAGTTGATTTTTGTGAAACTCATAACAGATTGATTACTTCTAACAAAGTCCATTAAATCAATCCTAATATATCATATTAGCCTAGAAAATTAGTTTAATTCATTAAATGTTTCATATTATATTTATTTGGGTATTTATAATATCAATTATTTTAATTTTTCACTATTTTAGTAATTACTGCATCATCATTGTGTCATAAATAAAATAAATTATTTAATGTCTAAAAATTATAAATAAAATATCATTATGTAGGAAATCTTTTTAGCTTTCTAATGAATATTTATAATCGAAAATCCAACATGTATAACCCTATGTAAAAATTGTTCTTCTAAAAAATATATGCTTGTGTCATTTTTGTATTCATTTTAACTTAATTAAAATAAAGTGTCATTATCACTTACAAGTGGATCCATGGGGTCCCAAAATAGACCCAAAGATTCCCATGGTCGACCATGTATCAACCAATAGGGTTAAGACACGTTTTAGGGTAATTTAGTATTATTATAATATTATTTGTTTTAACCCTTATTTACCGGATTTACCCTTAACCATGGTAAATAAAATATTTACCGCAGTAATTATTCAAAATGTCTAAAAATAAAAGTTACCTATTTACACAATTTGAACATCCTGATTCCAAATATGGAATCCATTTTCCTAAATTCAAAACACAGAAGTGGCAGAAATTAATTTAAAATTAATTCCCGCTGTCAAAACAAAAAGCGTGTTTTTAAGAGATAATAACTATCAAAAGATTGACACTTGTTTATGTTCGGTTTAATTGTAAAATTATGTCCAATGACCAAAATTATATTAAATGGTAAAAATATATTCTAAATATACTTTAAAACCACTCAAATTCATAATTTATCACTACTAATTATTTTGATTAAAAAAGTTGTTTTTAATTAAAATTTAGTAATTTTCACTATTCATCAAAATATGAAAGTTATCCGAAAAGTACCAAAATTTCACCTTAGGCTAAATTCGTATTCCGAGTCCAAAAATGAAGTCCATTTTGAAATATAAAATATATATGATTTCAAAAAGTAGTTATTACTATTCACAACGGCTATTTTAATTAGTTGTGGTGTGTGTTAGAACTCGAGGTTGCGTACAACACACGCTATCGCATTATTCGAAGAGAAGTGTACCGTAGAAGCTTGGGATGTTTCATTTTAAATTTTTGATGTCCCCATTTAGTCAAAAAGTTTAAAATATAGTATTTAAAATGGGTTCACTATTAAATTTGATAAAAGTGCAATACTGAAAATGAATTTGTTCTTGCGTTATATCTAAGAAACTCATAATATGGATTCTAAAATTATAAGGATTATATAAACATTAAAATTTATCTAATACTATTCATAACCTCTTTTGAACGGATTGTTTGGTAAGTCATGGTGTGCTTGAACTTGGTGTTGCATGTAGTGAAAGTTATTGAATTATTTTGAAGAACTAACTCACTATGAAATCTTGGGGTGTTACAATTTAGATTTTTAAAAACCCACTCATTAACATAAGGTATAAAGTATTCAGGTGTAAATATCTCAAAAAAGTATCATGTTTTTTTAAAATATTTAAAGAATATTATGTATGATGATAATAATTTTTGGAAAATACTTTATAAGCATTATTTTGAGGATCTTTGAAAACAAAAGGATCTGTTTCATCAAACATAAAATGTATTATTTCTTCAACAACTCTAGTGTTTTTATTAAAAACCATATAAGTCCTAAAAGTGCTGGAATATCCTAAAAATATTCCTTCATCAGATTTGGGTGAAAAATTATGTAAGATTTATTATTTATTTAAAATAAAAACTTTTCAACCAAATAAATTAATGTATAATAATTTTTGGTTTTAGCCTTTCCATAACTCATAAAGAGTTTTATTAAAAAAAGGACGAATTAAAACTCGATTTATTATATAACAAGATCTATGACCAGGTTATTCCAATAAATGTTTTTCTATTAAGTATTCAATAAACATGGTTCTTGATATATCATGAAGATTTCTATTTCTTCTTTCAAAAACACCATTTTTCTTGGGTTTTTGTGGTGTAGAAAAGTTGTTAGTAATACCTTTTTTACTAAAAATAATTCGAAATCAGAATTTACAAATTCACTAACATGATCACATTGGATAGTTATCCATGGTAGGTTCTTTTTCTTTAATAACATTAGAAAGAGAATCATTAAAGAAAATAAGTCTTCTTATTTTTTAGAGAAAAAATATACCCATGTAAATCTAGTATAATCATCAACTAAGACAAATACATAGTTCTTGCCTTTAATACATCCAGTTTTTGTTGGACCAAAATAATATATATTCAGTAACTATAATGAATTTGTAGTTGTGACTTCAATAATTGATATACCTCTTGACTAATGTTGTTTTATATATTAATAAGGGTCACAAACTTTAGAAAAATCATACCTAAGATCGGGTAGTTCTTTAACATGTCCTCTATTAGAGAGTTTATAAATATTTATAAAATTTTGGTGTCCTAGTCTTCTATTCCATAACCAGTATTGGCCTTATATTTTACATAGACAAGGAATGTCTTCTCTCTTAAGGTCTTCTATTTTCAAATTGTAAACATTCACATTCTTTTCAGCAGATAGAATGAATCAAACCATTGAATTGTGAACTAAAAATTCATCATTATTAAAATTCACAAGGTAGCCATCAACACATAATTTAATTATGCTAATGAGCTTGTGATTAATACCATCAACAAACAAAAAATTAGAAAACAATATTTTTCAAATAAAAATGATATTACCTATACCAACAATCATTCCCTGAGAATTATGTCCCGATGTTATTTTCCTCTTTTTTTCTTGATAAAGTTTTCAAAGAATCTTCTCTTTCCAATAATGTGTTAGAATCATCCAATATCCATTTACCATGTACTTTTTTGTTTCTTGTTTTGTTTTTATGTATCAAAAAAAAATTTGGGAATCTGAAAATGTTTTGGTATAGAAACGTTAGAATGATATTTTTTTGGAATCCACATTTGTTTTAAAAAGTGAGATTTGTGGAAACCCAAATATTGTGTTTTATTTAAAGATAAATTTCATTTCCAATGTTCACCACATTGACATTTTGTGTAAAATATAGTTTTTTGAGGAATAATATAGTTATTATTGAAAACTAGTTATGAATTATTATAACAAATTATAGAACAATTTCTTAATGGATGAATTTGAGAATACATTTTATCAAAATATAATTTTCCATTAGGAAATTTTGATAAAATTCTATTAAGAGATAAAATATCATATTTTAGTCTGACGACCAAATTATTTTCCTCATTTGTATTTTTTTTTGAACTGAGATTTCCTTCCAAAATTGTTTTATCATAAAACATATTACTAAAATCATGAGAAGGTTTATTCTTATTAAAACATATTTTTTCATGGTTTTTTAGATTTTTTTCAATATCAGGAGTTTTATAATCAATATATTTAAAAATATCTTAATTGTATCGTGTTAAAATAAAAATTCTAGTATGCTCTTTTTCAAGTTTTCGAGAAACATAAAAATTTTCATTTTTTATGATTTTTGAAAATCTAGAAACTTCTTTATAAGAAGGTAAATAATTATCTTTCTATGATAAGGATTCTTATTCATCTGAAAAATAATAATTATCATGATAGTGGATAATAAAATATATATTAGTATGAAATTAAAAAATATGTACCTTGTCAATTAAGCACTAGATAAGAATTTTGGCAAAAAGACAAATAATCTTGTGGTTTGAGGTATCACTATCAGAAGAATGATCAGAAGAAACACCACGAATGAAACTCCAGGAGTCATTAGCTTTCAATATTTTCTTTATATTGGACTTCATTTATTTCTTCTTACACTTCTCTAAATGTCTTCCCTTTATATCCTTTATTTTTAGCATAGTAATATTAGGTTGAGTGTGTCATACTCTTTTACATTTAAAACATGTGACTTCAGAATCATTCTTATATTTGTTACCATTTAAAGTAGTTTTGTATCATGATGATAAATCCATATTTCCTATAATTTTATTCATTAATATTGAAATATATGTAGGATCATTCAATTAATACCCAATATTATTAGAATCTGATAAGACATTAACCATTCTCTTTACAGAATTTGTTTACAATTGATTGAGACATGGTGGGATTTGATGTAGTAATGAATGTTACTCCACCATTATTCTTTTTCACTTTATATGCATCTCTCTTAAGTCGTACATAATAATTCAATATGTTTCCAAAGAGATCCTCATGATATAGATTATTAATCGTTCTAGATTGATCAACTATAGTATTTTTTTATTCTCATTTATTTGGCATAAAATCTTTGATCTTATCAACTAAAACATCATCTTCTAAATTCTTATCTCCTATAGTATGAAGAATGCTAACTACTGTCATAAATATTTATTGAACCATAACTATGTTATCACCATAATAAAATTAAAAAGATTGATATTCATCTCTTAGTATAGATCTTCGTGTTTCAATAACTTTTGAAGTACCAAATAGTGTAATTTTAAATTTATTCCATATACTATTTGTAGCTTCATAATAAGATATTTGAATGTAAATGTACCTGGTCATAGAACACAAAATATTTCTTCTTTCCTTGAATTATAACTGATATTCATCTTTTTTTCACTAAAACCACTGAATTATTTTTTATAATCTTATATTTACCAGTGAGCATAACATATCTATCTACACTAGTGCTTATAATAAAATTCTTCATTTGATCTCCCCAATATTCTAACTCATTACCATCAAAAATTGGATGCCATGTAGGGTTAAGATTATTGATTGAACTGAAATTCATCATAACATCCATAAGAAAGACCCAAAATTCTTTTTCCACAAACAACGGTTAGTGTATTTCAATGAAAACAATGTAAATAAAATATACTAAGAAGAGGAAAAAATCCCTCTAATAACAATTTTTTTGGATGAAAACAGATATGAGATGGCACATATTGAGCGGGGTGAATTGAATATATAAAAAATTTATTTAAAAACATTTAAATAAGGTTCTTAGTTTAATAAAAAAAATAAAAAACAATTCGCAATGCCTCTTATAAAACCAAACAAACAAAAATATATACTCTCAATACAATAATATTTGTATGATGCCATAGGTTTTGAAAAAATTATTTTCTAATTGAATTCAAATATCAGAGTAATACAGAGTGTAAATGAATCTACCATATATCTTATAGAATCAATAATAAAAGTATTATATGTAAGTAAAAAATTACCAATGAATACAAATAAAAATTATAAATACAACAATTATATTTCTATTAGAAAAATTAGCATAAATTTAAAAGATATCAATGTATTTTATCCCAAAGAGAAGGGTATCCATTCACCTTGAAAAATATATATGTTTCACTGATACTGGTAATACCTTGATATGATAAAAAACACATACATTTTGTTATCCCCACATGCCATCGAATTTACAGGTAATTGATGCCTCTCTCTTTCAAAATAATGAATGCCCTCAATAAGATGACCGATTGCACCGTCTGCCTATCCCTGACATCCCTTGACCACAATCACCTAATCAGACACAAATAGTAAAAACAAATCACAAAATTAAAATACAAAAACTAAGAAAGATCCATCCACGTTTTGTAATTTCAAGGCTTTCGTATAAAGCAGAGAGAAGTCACACAACCTCTCTCCAGAACATGAGAAAAGATGATGTTGATCAAAGTCTATTCTCTAATTCAAATGACCTCATGTTTATAGGCCTCAGGTTCCAATGATCATATTTTCAACATAGGTAATATTTCTCCCAAAAACAGAGAGGTTCATGGACACCTGGATTTGTAACAGTAATATTGAAATAGAAAACAGGTCATCGATTTGATTACATTACAACTAACTACAGGACATCGTTTTGGTTTAAAAAATAGGTATATGAAAATGATAACATGAGTAATATTGATATAGAACATGTGAATTGATAAATGAATAAAATTAATCATTAGATAAAATTAAAACATGAGTATAATTATTAATACGTTGTACAATGTATTGATATGAAACGACGTGAGTACGATGCACAATATGACTATGATGAACATAATCAGTACGATAAACAATGTAAGTATGGTATACAGATTCATCATGATAGACATATTCTGTATGATAGAAAGAGTTAGTATGATTGATAGAGACAATATGATAGAAAAAGAATGTATGATAGACAGAAGTAGTGTGATATATAGATTCAGTACGATAAACATAAACATTGTATTCAATATAAGTCCTTTATTTGATAAACGATTATAAAATGATTTGTGACTTCCAAAAAAATACTTAAAATTCAAAAAAATACTTTTGAAATAATAATAATTAATTAAATATTTAAATAATTACAGTCACATCACATTATCAGTAAACTAAATCATGAGCTAACTCTCATAGAAATCACTGTGGATAAAAATAAATGTCATACTACTGTGGATTACGTAGAATTTCACTGAACATATAAATAATAAATAATAATAATATTAAACATGTAGATATTATGTGTGTTATCTTTTATTAATGTCCGTCTTTATATACTATTTTCAATTTAATGTTTTGTTAATAGGTTTTATGCTCCCAATATATTACAAATTACAAACTTTACAAATTATTTAATTATGATGACATGAACCACGATCCTTTATAGACCTATCCATAATAAAAGAAAATAATCATCAAATGTGAATAACTCCATATCCAAATTATCACATTGATATTAATCATTAGTATGAGGTGATAATCTTAGGTGAGCCTCATTGTCTTTCTCCAAAAATCCAATAATAGTGGAAGGAATTGATATAAAAAAAATTATTCTAGGTATTACCAGTATAAATAAAATTTTACCAACTTTAATGTAACATAATACATCACGATATATATAAATCATAAATATTAATATATCTAAATAAATATACCAAAATATCTATAACATATTCAAAATAATACAATTTAAAATTTTAGGTAAGACAATTACATCGTAATCATATGTAATAATTATAACGATGGACATGTTGGTAAATTATATAATGGGATCTTAACTCCATCCACTAACATAAGAAAATCCATCTATGATAATAGTTTTCATCCATCCATTGAATCAAATATTATATTTGGACACAAGGTGAATAATAAAATATTGGGTGAGCATGTGTGAGAATTATTTCGTAGTATTATTTTAACATTTAGTGAACCATGTAATACATTGATAATTTAGAATATATATTTCCCTTTATAAAATAAAACATGCCAAATATTTTTTTCTATATTAAACCTTGAGTTCAAAGGAACAGTTGTATACTATTAATTTATTTATATAAAATATTGTTATTTTCACAAACCCATCACTTTGACTAGAATAAAAAACAAAAATTATTAAAAAATTATGTATATGATTTTTTCTAAATGAAAAATTATTAATTATTTCAATGAGGATAAGAAAAAATTATAAATTATAAATATAAAACAATTTTTGGTAAAAATTCATTTTTATCAGTCTATTGCAATTTTCTATAGAGTATATATCTATATCAAAGAAAAAATTTTATTTTTATAAATTAGATTTTCATTTATTGTAATAAAATAATGAATCATTAGTATGTTATTTATAATTTTATTATAATTTATGATAAACTCATTTCATCAAAAAATAGATGTCTTTATGAAAAACTAATTTTATCCGCACAATGTGTTTTTGAGGGAATAAATTTAATTAATAACTATTGTTAAATTATTTTAATAAATTTTTTATAATATATATTCAATGAAATAATTTATCATTCATATATGGATGATTACTATGGTATTAATTATATATTATTAATTTTATAAAATTAAAAATATTTTTTTCTATTCCTTATTTCATCCCTACTTTTTTGTTTCTTTTAAATTAATAATATAAAAATATAGGAAATTTTTTATATAAATTTTTTTATTTATTATAAATTAAAACATTGAAATTTCTTAAATTAAAAAATACGATTTTTGGTCATAAATAATAGTTTTAGAGTTAAAAATTATGTACTATAGTAATGGAAGAAAAGATAAACAAGCAGTTAAAATAAAGAGTTATGGGTTAAAATTACGTAAAATTTCGTTAATATAATTTCTAATGGATTTTGACCCGATATAAAAACTTATTTAGAATTAATAAAATTTGGGTCCACATTTCCATGAAAATTCCATTATATTATTTTTAATGTTTAATGCATTTATAAGTGTGTCCTACCCTCATATAGAAATAGGAATCTCCAATCCTCTCATATTATAACCTAATTATGAAATCTTATATCCAAAAGAACTTAAATAAGTTTCATAGAAACATTAAAAAAATTTGATAGTTTATAGTCTTCTGAAAATACCAAACCAATGTTCCTTCTAAATAGATCTAAAGTAGGTATATCACTAGAAAGTTAATCCTCTTCACCAAAACCTTTTGAGATTATATCATTATATACGATATCCAGTTATTCAATAAAAATACTAAATTTTTGGAATAATTAACATTTATATAATTATATTATGTTATATTAATGGTAAAATAATTTTTTATCTCCAAAATATCTAATAAAAAAAATAAAAACATTTCTCTTGTGTAATTACGAACTAACGTATCCTAGAAGTGGGTTATTTTTTCATCAACATAGCACATTTTTTGATAGATAATATTAATTTGTTAAAAATATTATTATAAAATATTTATTATTCAAAAATATAGATTATATTATCTTCCTTCTTACGCTTCATTTTGTTGGGAAATGACAACATCGCTTTTGTGTACATGTGGACTACCACCTCAACGTAATGATAAAATTTGTATTTCATTTATATATTACACGAATGTTAATAAGGTTAACTTTAATTAAAATATATATATATCATATTTATTATTTAATTTTTTTTCTAGAAAATAATAGTTTTTACGTTTCTTATGATCATTCATAAAAATGTATAAACATCAATCTTTCCTATGTATGTACTACTATCTCCATAAAGATACATTATTATTTTTTAATCACTCTATTGATGGATGGTTTTAATATAATAAATAATAAATTAAAATTATCTTTATTATAAGTTTTAGATATTTTGGATGAAAATTCCATGACCGATGATCATAGACTCGAACCATTAAACTAAAATATGCATGAAAAACAAGATATTTTTTCATGAATATCAATTTTAATGAAAAATTTATATTAAAAGGGTAAATTAATGTTGTAGGGGAATAAAATATAGTAATACATATATATTTATTATTTGATAATTTATATATAAAAATTTCAATTTATTATTTAGTAGGATTGAAAACATATGACGAATGATGAGACTTAACATATTAGTTCCCCATATTTTTTTATTCAAGACATATTTAATGTTATAAACATATATTCTTTTTTATGGTTAATATAAAGATCATTTAATTTATTATATAAATAATCTATTCTGATTAATGTTATATAAATTTTTATACCATGTTATTTCATTCAATGTGTTATTGATAAAAACATAAAAAAGTGGTTGGTTCTATGTTATTATATCATTTTTTCCAGTATTATCGATGTCATATTTATGTAAAAATAAGATATATAGACATTATATTAAAATTAATATTTTTTTCTCATATGTTTTTTTATATGTGTTTCATTTATTCCTCTTGTTGGTAGGTAAAATTATAGAGAATATTTTTTCTTAACGAGATATACTTATTTATTTAATTAGTGGGGATAACATGATGTAATGAATATGGTCTCATATGGGTCCATCAAGGAGAAATGATAGTGAATTTAGTAAATTATACTTATTATGTATCTTGTAACCAAATACATTAATCGTACCATTCCAAGTGATATTATCATTTATAAAATTTAGCATTTTAAATTAGGTAACAGATTTAAATTAAATGAAAATACATCATGGTTTTCTATAGTTGGTATGAGAGGAAGGGAGAAGTTTTTTTTATTGATCATCTTAGATAAATACATGAATTAAGCAAGGTATAAGTTATGTGGGATTGTATATTTATAGGATAACATCATTTTGTTTTGGTAAAGTAGTGATCATGTGGTTATCTTTATAATTTCAGCACTTTTTTGGATATTATAAATAGATGCATGCTCTATCATATATTTAAATAGGGTAATAACCCCAAAAGGGTAGATTATTTACTAACTATAACGTCAAATGGTTTATAAAAAATGGTGTTTGACTATAATAATAGTTTGAAACTCCAAAAATAAATTATTTGGGTAATTACAAAACTCATTATGAAGCATTATAATGGAATTGAATATAGTTATATAAGAGAACATAATAGTGAGATTCCAAGGATATAATATAATGAATCTATGAGATTCATCATATGGGTTTTGAATATCATTTATGACATATTTAATCTTGGATTATCGTTTTCCTCATTTTATTTTCTAACATAAGACCATATTTTCTTTATGTTACACATGTTTTATATTTACATGGAATCGAACCTCATACAATGGATATGAAACTACTTATGATAGCACATACTCGTAAAATGATAATGTATTACAAAAAAAAATAGAATTGAAATTCTTTATAGGATACATATTATAAATATAATTCATAAACCTTTATTTGAGTTTGGAATATAATTTGATATGGATTTTTAAAACATACATAGACCCTATTCCAATTTATGAATGAATAAGTTCACATTTCATATCTCAGATTATGATATTTCAATGTACAAACATAAAAATAATCTCCATATAGAATAAAATTTTATAATAAATATTTTTATCTAGTAAAGATGGATTTGTTGATCAAATGATCAAAGATGATGTCATTATTGATGACATTCAAATTGTGTAGAATATCTTAACGCATTTCCAGATAAAATAAGTGGTCTTCCAATAGAGTGTGAGGTTGTGTTTTTAATAGAAATAATGATAGGATCTACAACAATTTCAATTATTCCATATAAAATGGATCTTTTTGAATTGAATGAATAAATGAAGCTATTATAAGGAAACATTGACAATGGGTTTATTTTCCCTAGTGCTTCACTACAGGGTGCAGTCATCTTACTTTTTAAAATTAATGAATGAACAATTCATCATTTCCCATAAAATCATGATAATAAAATGATAATGGTAAATAAAATGTATTAAATACCCTATATTATAGACAATCTGATTAGATCAGAGTAGTTAATACATTTTAAACATTGACATATGGTTTGTTTATCCTCAGTTATGGGTGAAAATGGATGATATTTTCAATATAGATTATTAATTAAGGTATGGGCACTATTTGATTTTATTGATGATATTATATTTCATTGATTCACTTACAATCATCATGAGTCAAATTAATAATCTTCTTAAAGACTAAATGAATCAATTTATGGGTGTTTTATGCACATTGTTTCGGTTTATTCTAAGAGAATGGAGAATATTTATTATTTTTTATTGATTGTCTTCATGAGGAACATTTTTTAGGAAGGGGATTCAATAATTACTTATGGTTATGGTTGAATTTATTTTGGGAATTAGGTTGTTAAGAACCACATGAAGTGGTACTTTTTGGTTTACCTGAAACATGCCACTTCATGTGCCACATCAAGTTCCACTTTCTTCTTTTTTCAAAATGCCTCATGTAGATTCATTTTGGTGTCGCCCCAAATCCCACACCCTCTGTCTCATTTAATATTCCCCAAAACATATATTATTATTTATAATTATATATTTATAATTATATTCATAAATATATATTTATTATTTATTACTTAAATAAAAATATTTGAAATTATTTATAAATTAATATACCAAGTACTCACCCAGACATTCGCACGATAATACGTTCAATGCTTATTTTCAATAATTAAATACAATATTTAAAAGATAATAATGAACATGAATATTGAATATATTGAAAACAATAGTGATACATAATATGGGAATACAATTTGACAATATATAGAGAATTGAAAACATATATGAAAAATGAGGGAAAGAATATAATGAAGGAGAATATATAGGATATTATTGAAAACATATTGGAGAATATAAAATATTATATAAGGATAAGAAAAAATAAGTATACTAACACTTTACATAATAAAACATACAAATGCATGATGTATAATAGAAGGAAAACATATAGGATGATATATATGGAAAATAAAATTATTTGAAAACATAGAAAACATATAGGAGAATATATAAAGAAAAGAAAAAATGCATTCAAATGAACATTTGAATTTAGTAGATCACATTCAAATTAAAATAATGAAATATTATGGTAGAAAATGAACAGAACAAGAATGAAAATATAAAATAATAAGGAAAAAAATTATTCACACTGTAGAAAACAACATAAGTATCCAACTTGAAATACATGAATGAAAATAAAAAATGGACATTAATTAGAAAAGTACATTTAAAAAAATGAATGAAACATCATAAGAAATAATGTCCCCGAGATATTTTGAAAATAACATGGAAAAATTATTATACATCATATGTATATATAGCATAAGTATACAACTTACGATTAATAGAACATGCAGAATAAGTATTAATGTAACCGAAAAATTGACAGGAGTAAAATGTCCAATTGAAAATAACATTTAAATGGACATAAAGCAAATATCATATGTATATGAAAAATAGTATTCAAAAAAATTGATGAAAAGGGCATTCAAATGTAGATTTAAATTTGAAAATATATAGTATAAGAATTAATGTCACCATGAAATTATGTCACACTGTACAAATATCCAACTTCAATTTATTGGAAGACATTTCTTCATAGAACGAAATGTTTAAAATTAGAATACCTAAATTTGTATAATAAAAAAAATTATTTTTATCCTAAAATAATTATTTAGAATCAAAAATAAATAAATATAATTTCAATAGTACATTCACCATGATATTCATAGAGATTTTATTTTTTTAATCTTATAAAATAGAACATGTGGATTTTTTCACATAAATCCATAATAAAATGCTTTATGATAGAATTGAATATAATTGTATTAAATCAAAAGAAAATAATTATAAGACTAGTATACAATCTTAATAATTCATATTTAATCATCTACTCTATTTAAAATAGGTCTTACATGTGTTATGAAGAAAACATGTCTTTCATATGTTATAAAGACACATGAGAATAATAACAAAAGAAAAAAGTCCTTATCAAAATTAAATTCCTACTATAAATTATCTTTCTAATGATTATGTAATAGATTTTATGTATTTTTTCAAAAGAATATGTTGTGTGAATTGACAAATAATTAGTATTTAATCGCAAAGATAAATCTGCATATATGATGGAAGATGTTCTGCATTCAAATGTGGTAGTGATAGTTGTCCTAGAGAAATGAAAGAAACTCCGAACTACCTAATTTTTTTAGGGCATTTGAACTAGATGAATATTCATTAGTAAACACCATAGAAAGGTAGTGGATACCTCAAGGATTGGGACTTAATTCAAATTAATTGTTTTCCATGCAATCCAATTTTGATTCATGTAATTCCTCATCATGCGTCTCCATCTACACTAAAAATTCAAATGTAATGGCATGGTAGGTTTTCATAAATACACGCATTCATGAAAACATACATATGTTTATATGCATGTATGTATTGAGAGTATAGGGAGGGATATAGAAAGAGGAATATTTTTTTTCCAGATAAAGATATTCTAATTTCCCTTAATATAGAAAGACATCCTACAGTTCACATAAATCACTAATTTTTTTATAAAAATGACATAAATCATTTAAAATCAATACAGACGTGAAGGTGATGCTATTAGACCAGAAGTCTTTAATGGATCTAGTACACTAAATAATTTTATACATGATTTTATTGTTATCAAATAATGAAAATGAAACATTAAGAGGATAATATTCCCAATCAAGAATTAAAAAATCTATGCTGAGATTCATCACAGTTTTCCAAACATGAATTGAATGATTAAATCCATCACATTGAGAGATTATAATATCAAACATATAATTAGTCTAGAAAATTAAATGAGCATACTTAGGATGTAGGGTAGGATTTTCTGATACAAACTTCTACCAAACCATCACTATTTGCATACAAAAACATGTTCCCCAATGCGAACCCATATCTTGATATCAATATAATTCACAAATCAAAACCCATAGAAGGAAAAAACACCAATTAGCCATCATCAGAGAATAACCGACTAAAAAATATAGAATGAATTTACACATAAAATCCTGATTATTGTGATAAATATTGTGACATTACGATCACAATTGGGTACCAACATCATCAGAATTGACTCCTTCTCATGAAAAAAAATCCATTCATGGAGATAATCCATCACCTGAAATTAATAGAAAAAATTATAGGAAAACTATTAAAAAAATCCTACTAAGTTTACATCAGTGAAAAAATGAGTCACAAAATTCAGTATAATTGAACATGTTTCTATTATTGTGATTAGAGTATAGAAAATGGATACTCTATAAAAGAAATAATCCTTTTCCATGAAGTAACTGATAGGGTGGTATACTTCCAGTTAAAATTTTTTACTATGATAAATAGAATGTATACCATGCTAATAATGAATAGTCAATAAATAAATGTTGAAAAGATCAAACAAGTGAACTTTGAGTATTTGAATATAAAAAATTATTATAAATGTATCATAAACTTTTGATAAACAACAAAGAATCATAGATGTGCAAAAGGGATAGGTTTTGAAGGACACTATGATAACATATCCATTGTAAAGAGGTTGGTATGTAGGATGTTTGAAGAATGTGTGGGTGGTGGTAAGGTAGTTTGCGAGCTGTTTTTCAGGTGTCGTAAACAATAGTTGTCACTATAGCTGGTAACGTAATGGATTATGGGAGGTGAGCCATAGAAAAGCTGAGTGAAAGTCTCATGCATGATCCTATAGTCATGCATAACTGGTATATGCATGCAATTATCCAAAAATATTGGTTTATGTGTATTAAATCAAATGAATCATATACAAATGTTTTATGTTTATAAAAAACCATATATTGTGGACTAAATAGTTAAATAAATTACATAGAATCATATATTGGATGGAGGGTCGTTTTACCCTACGATTTTAGGAAAAATTACCTGCATACAAATAGTGTTAACTACATCTAAAAATGATGGATGAGATGGAGGTTAATTACACAATTTTAGGAAAACATACTGGTTGTAATGATCTAGATATGTAGGGTATATGAAGATGATTTTTAGTGCATAAAAAGCAATATATAGTGAATACTAACAGATATTAGTGTTATTCTAAAATAATGAAAGAATCTAATGGATCTAGTTTGATAAATAAAGTGAAACATGATGTTATGTTAAACCAATAATTAAGATTAGCCATTAAAGGATAAGATTCATAGGCATGAATTCAAAAATTTATTTAGAGATCCACCCATGTTTTCCAAACATGAACAACACGATTAAATCCATTACATTGAGAGATGAAAAACCTAAAACTGATAATCAGTCATGAAATTTGAACAATCTTATATATGAGGCAGTTTAAGATTTTATGGTACCAAATTCAACTAAAACATCATTTTTCATTCAAAAACATGTTCTTAAATGCGAACCCATAACCTAAAATCAATAGATTTCACACGTTGATACACATATAATGGAAAAATACCAGTAATAAGTCATTAAACTATAACAAAATAGTTTGGATTTAAACATAAAAGCATTAGTAATAATGAAGAAATGTGTTACAGTACTATCACAATAGGGTAAAAAAATCCTCATAACTGACAATTTACCATGAAAAAACTAATCTTCGATGAAAAACCATCTCTTGATATTATTAGAAGCAACAGAGCGCAAACTATACTAATAAAATAATTATTGATTATTAATATTAGAGAAAAAATGAATCACAAGTTCTAGTATAATTGTACATGTTCACAGTACTATGATGATATTTTAGACAATGTATATTCTAAAAAACATTAAATGTGCATGTAGTCACTGATATGGGACATATGGTAAAAATTACAGTTATTTAGATTGATGAATCGAATATAAACCATGCTACTAATGAATAGTCAATATATTAAGGATGGGCAGATTAAACATGTGTACTGGGGGTATCTGAATAATAAAAAGTTGTATTAATGTGTCCTTGCCGTTTTAAAACATTCAAATAATCGAAGATGCCCAAAAAATATAGGTATTTGCGGATAATAGGATAACATACCTATTACAGAGAGGTTGTTTTAACAGATATTGTTGATAAAGTTACACATTCATGCGACATTGTGAGTTAAATTGTAGATTAATTAAATTAATCAACTGTAGTTCAATCCAAATTATGAAATCTAATTGAATGTATAAGAAAATTTAAATTTAAAAGACCACTTGTAGATAATGGTGACAATGTTATGCATCCTCCTCCCTTAATGATGCAATTTTTTTGTAGTGCATAAACTATTGTAGAACACTGATGAGTATAGTACATAATATAAGGGAATGTACATGTATAAATGTTTGTTTTTTTATAATATTAAATAAATTTAGTAGAAGATTAAAAAATGGAAGAATAATTTAATGTAATCATAATTCATAACTCAAAATCTTTTTTTCATTCTCTCATATATTGTCTTCTCTGAACCCTGAATATCTAGATATTGAAAGAGATTGAATCTTTGTATTGGCTTTCTTTCTGTTAAATTCTCTTGATTTTAAAATAAATCATACTATGTATATGTGTGGGCACATTGAATAAAATATATTTTGGGAAGACAAGTGATAACTCCCTAACCATGTATGGTAACATTCTTTTGGTATTGGCATTGACCAGTAGATAAAGAATGAAACATTAGAAAAGAGAATGTAGGTTATTATTAAAAATACATAATATTTACCAGTGGTTTAGTACATGATGTTGTGCAATAGAATGATGCCAATTTTGGTAGATATGAAATCTAAATGACCAATAGCTGTTTAGATTTTTCTACTAAATCATAAAAAGGGATATTTTGTACAAAATTTAGGAAAATTTATTTGAATTTACTAAAACTAAAAAAACACATATTTATTAAATCAAGAGTAAATGCATATAAATATACATGTTCAGTATTCGTGAATGAATTGGTATATGTAATGGTGAAGATGACTAATGTTTTCACAATTGCATAAGACTGCATTGAATGTATAACATAGTGGTCGGTATGTAGGGTTGAAGAAGTTATACCTTAAATAGACAACCAATGCAGATTATCGTGCAAGAAGGAAGTCATGTAGTGGTTGTAGGATGTGGGGATATCATCGCATAAGATAAAATTTAAATATAGTTAGTTCAAAATTAATTAGGACACGGATGTGTTTTTTCAATGTGTCTATGTTACAACAACATAAATATATGTTTACCTCAAATACAGATGACCCAATTCATGCATCAAAGCTATCTCCAAGGAATTGATTGAGGTTTTGTGAAATTATATGTTTTTGAGGTGAATTATTTGGAGTAGACACGCATATCTCGGTGCCATACTTCTAATAAAAGAACCATATGAAGATATAAGTCAAATGGATAGGATCTCCTTCTAGCTGATGTACACAAATTTATTAAATATAGTTGAATGTGATGGGGCATTGTTAACTGAGCACGAAGTACTTCAAACCCTAGATTTGGGATACTCAATGGAATATTTTATGAAACCCTAGAATAAAGATTTCAGAATATGTGAAGACAAAGTGCCGAGGTGAAACAATGACAACAGAATTGGGAGGCCGGAGTTGGTTAAATCGTCGGATAAACAGGAAGAGAAAATGATCAATGTTTAGAAACATATGATTCAGAATAGTAAACTCAAGATGAGGAGGAGTTCAGTAGAGGTGAATATTGATTAGCAACATCGTGGCATGGTGGATGTAGGATGTGTCAGAGATGGGGTACCGAGATACACCAAAGATATTAGGAAATAATGGCGAATTATTGTGTAATCACTGGATGAAGATGATGGAAAATGTGCGGAGGGTTTGAAATAGTTGCAGGTACAGAGGATAGTCATGACACTGAGACAATGGGTGGAGAGGGAGAAATAGAAGAAAGGGATGTGAAAATCGCTAGAGTTAAGGTGCTGGTGGCATATAGCGAAAAAATGTCTACTTTATTAAATATATAGATTTTATAAATATATTTAAATAGATATATAAATTATGATTTATAATTATATTTTCATAAATATATTTATAAAGTTATATAGACTTTAAATGTATAAAAATTTATAAAATTATATCATATTTTAAATATATATACAAATATATTTTAATAATTAGGTAGTTCTAAATATATTTAAATTTATATTATAATGAATATTAATTTAGAGTGATAAATTTATAATTAAATAATAATCAATATATTGAATATATATATAAATGAATATAATAAAGAATATAATTATCAATATAATTATAAATATATATAAATAAATAATATGTTTGAAATTTATTTAAAAATAAATATTCATAACTATATAAATAAAATTATAATTATAAATATAAAAATATTAAAATATATATACAAATATATTGATATAAAATGAATTTTAATTTATATTATTATTATAAATAATAAATATTAATATAATTAATATTTAAAAACATAATTATCATAATTAAAAATAAAAAATATATAATATAATGTAAAGAATTATAAATCTATATTAATATATATAATTAATAATCAATATTTATATAATTAAAACAATATTTAATTATTGAAAATATTTATTTATAAATTTAATTATGAATAAATATAATTATATATACTTATAAATAATAACATATTTATAATTAAATATGTGTAATTAAATACTTATAATAATAAACTAGTTGTGATAAATATATTAATAAATTTAAACACTGAATATGTTTTCATATATTTATTATTTTAATATAAATATTAAGTAGTTTTTATTTATAAATAGATATACTTATCATTATTTATTAATAAATTTATAAATACATAAAAATCACATTAATTATTAAAAACTTGTGTTATTTATAATAATTTGAATATAATAATTAATAATATTAATTATATTATGTGTACAAATTAAAATACATTAATATATATATATATATATATTATAAATTAATTTGTAAATATATATTGATAATTATAGAGTAATATATATATATATATAGTTATAAATATTTATTTATAAATAAATTAAATATATATTCTTATAGATATATTTATTTATAATTATAATATTATTTATTTTTATTTTTATAAATAAATATAAAATTAATTAATACATTTTAATAATTAGATAACTATAAATATATATAATTATAAGATATTAATTCAATTTCATAAATCAATATTTATAATATTATAAATATAAAATCATTTATAATTATATAACTATTAATAATATAATCATTTATTCATTTATTATATATTTTCAATTATATAAATTAATATACATTTAAACGACAAATAATTTTAGATATAATTTCCTTATATATATATAAATTTTTAAAAATATAACAATATATAAGAACATTTTTAAAATATGAAATTATTTATAAGTCCAATTATATAAATATTTTTTTATTTATAAATATAAATATAAATATATAGTTATTTTACTTAATATTTACGTATTTATAATATTATAATAAATATATTTAACTTATAAAAATATAAATTATATATATATTTATATACTTAAAATTGTACTAATCGATTTTTAACTATTCTTATATATATTTAGATATATTTGTAATTAAATTTTAAAAAATATATACTTATTTATTTAAATATAGTAATAATTGTATAAATATTGATTTATAATTATACGCAGTTATATTTATTTATAATTAAAAAAATTCAATTAAATATTTTATATTTTGAATTTTGGTAATTATATTATTAAATATTATATATATTATTAATTATTAATTATAATAACTATATAAATTAAAATAAATTTCTATATAAATATATATACATTTATTAAATAATATATTATATATAATTTAATAATTATTTAATAATATATTTATTTAAATGTAAATAATTATTAGTTTTTATTTAAAATTTAATATCAAATATATGTTTATATTTATGATAATTTATAATTATAAATAAATATATAATAAATATATTTATTATTATATAATTATAAATCATTCTCCATAAATAAATATTTATATTTATATAAATATAAAGAAGAAGATAACTAAATAATTATATATATATATATACATATAAGAGGAAATTGGTTACTGTTAAATGGATGGACTGTATCAAGCCTCTCTCAAATGGTGGAATGGGAGTCAAGGATGTCAGGGTTTTTAATGATGCTTTGCTCCAAAAATTTACATGGAGACTCCTTGCTGTTACTGACTTTGCCTTGGAGTGTCTTTCTAACAGATTTTTTGACAGATTACATCGGAGGAAGAAGGTGTATCTGAGATCCTCTACCTGGGCATCAATCAGAAAAACTTATACTAATCTTATGTCACATTTTAAATGAATGGTATGTTCCAGCTCCCAGCTGAATTAATGGACAACACAGTAGATGTCCTCTCCTATTGATTATAAAACTAACATTCCTATATCTTTGAGGAACACTAATGTATCTGATTTTTTGGGAAATACACAGGCTCTAGTAGTAATTTTTGCTAATCTTCAAAATGAAATCTCTGCTTTTTAATATATGGATCAAGACAACCTAATTTGGGAACCTTCTATGACTGGTTTATTCTCGAGTTGACTGTCTTATGCCATCCAGTGCGGGAATGCACATCCAACTCCTGCTTGAGTGATGGAGGAGAGGGAGGCTTTCATCCTTCCAGCTGATGCTCTTCTTAAATGGTGTATCTGGAAAAGTAGGATGCCAATACAATCTGCCCTTCAATGAAAAGGTTTAAATCTGGCCCCGATATTCATTTTCGGTCTTGTCGCGGATGAATCTATTAATCATATTTTCATCAACTACTCCTTTGCTGCTTGGTTCTGGAGGTATTTAATGCATATTTTTCATTGTCAATTCGTCTTCAATTCTATTGTCACCATGTTCAATTCTATCATGAATGAAGAAAACAGTGAGCAGGTTCACACCTTGCTCATTGTTGCTACTGTTTCTGTTATATCTTATATTTGGATGGCCTGGAAAAATATAGTATTCAATGGTGGTAGGCCCTCCTTCAAGGAGGGGATGATGGAGATTCTTCGTAGCATTAAACTTGCTTCGGTGAAACATTCTGGATCTATGAACAATAACATGTCTGATTTCGGATTATTGAGAACTCTTGGTGTAAGTGGCAGGGAGTGGAATCCTAATGTGCTGAAATATATTAGGTGGGTCACCCCAATCATTGATTATATAACGGTGAGTGTGGATGGGGCAGCCTCTGGTGTGCCGGGACCTGATGGAAGTGGTGGTGTCTTCAGGACCTATTGAGGCTTTGTAAAGGGATGTTTCTTTTATTACATTGGCAATGGTCATGCTCTTGAGGTTGAGATATGGGCTATGATTAAGGAAATAAGGTATGCCACTCGCTATGTCTGGAGGAATATTTGGATAGAATCAGACTCTTCTGTTTCCGTGAAGATCCTCAAAGAGCGTTCCAGGAATGTCCCATGGAGGATGCTCCCTACATGGATAGGATCTTTAAAGATTTTTGAACAAATTTCCCCTGAGGTTTCTCAGGTATAAAGTGAAGAAAATCAAGTGGAGGATGCACTCTCAAAAAGAGAAATCATGGAGGTGACCTCTAGTTGGTCCTTCGTTGTTCCTGATTATTGCAATTATCTTGTTCGCAATGATAGAATTGGTGCTGTGTTTACAAGGTTGTGTAAATCTTCCCTTTCCTGAGTGGCGCTCGGACTTTCGGGGTATATAGATATATAAAATATATTAATAAAAACAATAATGCCATACATGATGTGGTGACTTTCAGGTAAACCCAAATGAGCCACTTCATGTGGTGCTTAATTGCCCCATATGCCAAATTAAATCAACTAAAACCCCATTTAATTAAAAATAATAAAAAAACATTCCTTCAAAATTTCCTTGGTTAATTATCTTAAATTGAAAATTTAATATGCCAAATTTTACAACATTGAATTATGGCCATATAAAATTTAAATCTTATGCCGTGTATCACTAATGAGGGGTATATAGTGTAATTACCCAACACATGTCGGGGATATGTAAGGACCCAACCCCAATTTCCCAAAGTAGGTCCCTTATTTTATTACACTGGAATATTAATATAAAATATTCATTCTAAAGGGACGGGTATTTTAGTTTATTTGGAAACTATATACATACAAAAGTTCAACATTAACACATGAACAGAAAACAATTTTGAAACACCTTCAACATCATCAATAACTCCTCGATTATTTCTACATGTCGTTAACAATATATGTTTTCATTTCCTGGGAAAATGAAACATAAGAAATGGTGATCTCAAATTCTTATTAACATTAAGAAATACTATGAAATATATCATAATCATAATAATTAGGAATGGTGAATAACTAAAAACTCATTCCTTGAAAAAAATGAACTTGAACACATTACGGAAGGAATAATGACTGAATAAATAATTCAATACTAAATTATAATCATTGGTATTCTACTAGTAAAATATACTCATGAACTTTATATTAAATGTTTCATAATGAGTTAATGCATAATTACATACATCATACCCATACCGCCCATGCCTCGTGCCAAGACCGTAAATAATCATTTTGTCAAGGCCTTATGCAAAGACTCTAGTTTGTACAATAAGACATACCAATACATCGAGGGGATATAGTGGGCCCCACCAAACACATAATAAGTCCACTGAATTCATCATATTAATGGGTATAAACACAAAAACTATATACATTTATATTGAAACTTACATATGAAATGTCTATAACGTTCCACAAACAATAAGCATAATCACTAACCATTCAGAGTAAATTGTTGAGTGGTTTTGAGATAGCACATCCATATTCATACTAATAATATACCATTCAATTAAATTTTATTGGTGATATCATAAATTATTAATCTCAATAAAACATAATAATCAACCAGAGTGTTGAAATATTCAAAGATACTCTTATAAAATCATCAAGTAATTCTAGAGATAAATACTCTTTTACATTGAAAAGATGAGTTATTTTGGTGAATACAATGTATATAACTAAAACTGAAGTATGTTATTATTTTCATAATAAAATATGTGTTTTTATAATGATAATTATTATGTAATACAAATTATTTAGTGACCATGGAAATATGTATGAATATGAGAAATTAACACGAGTCGGGCTTGTATTTCAGGATGAATTTTTGAAATATCCTTTTAAAAGATCAAACTACCCATATATGAATGTAGGATTATAGTTGGTACATATATATAGAACATTATCATAGAATGTATGAGATTAAATATTAATAAATGAGAATTTAGTTGATGTATGTAGAGAATAAGAGTAACCTTAATGTAAATGGTTGTTTGGGTAGAAAACCCTTACCGTAAGCCCGAAGCTGTTCCTCACATGATATTAATGACATGAATAATAAAAATTAAGATCATAAATTAATGATTCTAGAACCACCTCTACATATTATTTATTTATTATAACCTTATTTATCTTTATTCATGGTCTTTTCATGGGTTAAGAGATTCAATTTCACAGTTTGGGAGTGTTTTTGTCCATGGTTTTCATGTTCAATTTACTAATATTCATGTATAGATAAACCCATAGAATAAGAATTGTTTTTTATAATATAAATTATTATTTTATTAATGAAAACCTAGAATATTACATGATTATAAATTTTTTTTGATTATTGGTAGTGAAGATGGATCATTATATAAAACATTAATTACAATTCATTGGGTTTTTGGGCAGTTTTTTATCATAACGAACTCATTTTCATTTAGAAATTAATATGATGTATAAAAATGTTTCTAGAACATATAATAAATATATTATTGTTTGGTTCAACCATAAAAAAGATTTAATTACAATAATTGATAATGGTAATAGAAATTGATAACCCTTCATTCTTGAATGGGATAAATTAACACATCTCAGATTGTGTTTTTATTTCTCGTATAAACTAATGGTAAATGGGAGATGATGATGATTTATTAATTTAGCATTAAAACATTACAGTATATTTAGGGTACTAGATTCATCAAAACATTTGGATTAAAGGAGGCGAGGAATGAAATATAAAAGAAAGGAATATAAAAAAATGAGAAGTCGTATTTACCTCTTGATGTAATCTTCCTGGAGAGCCTCCTTAGGGGAGTGGTTTAAGTTTTCTATGCATCCAATGAATGATAGATGTGGGGGAGGAGATTTAAAGTCCCAAAAATTCTGTGGAAACGTTTTTCATAACTAGATGGAAATTTTACAAGTCTGTACTTTTGGAATACGCTTGATTTCGGGGCTCGTTGTGCCTAGAATCAATTTTTGAAGTTGTTTTGGTACGTTCAATAAACGTACGAGAGGGATTTTTATAACATTTGAACTGATGGTTGGAATTCAAATCTGAGGGCACCGTTAAACTCGCAGCATCAGTTATTTCTTATTGATACCCTCACCGTAGTTGTGTTCTACCGAGAATGGAAGTTAGTTATTGGGGTTTTAAATTAAAATTGAATAAAAATAAAGTGTTAGATTTATTTTTATTTTTGGTGGTTAAATATCCAAGAGGATGTTACTGGTGGGGGCCACCACACCATAGCCTCCCAAAAGAGGTTATGGTTGTGGGGCCCACCCACACATAACCTCCCTTGGGAGGATATTATTAGGTGGGTCCCACACATTATTTTAACCTCCTTGAACTCCCCATAAGTGGAGAAAGGCTCTTAAAGTCCCCCTCATTAAAGTGCCAACCCCCTCTCTTAATTAATTGAGCACCTTCAATTAATTAATTAAAAACCCCATTTTAATTCTTTGGCCAACAAATTATATATTTGGTTATCTTAACCCATTAATTATGGGGATGGTGATTCTCTTGGTGGTACTTTGGGAGAGGATGAAAACATGGAAGGAAACTTGGAGAACATCATCCTCTTAATGATGAATGTGAAGAACTCCTCTTCATCGATCTTCAACCGTGCCAATAGGGGAGGGGTCGACCACGAGAAATTCTTCCTTCCCAAGACATCATCAATGTTCATCAACAAACGAGGTTTGGGGTGTGTTTTCATTTTTTGAGCAACGTTAATTCTTCCTTCCATTATTGAATTGTTTCATCTTGATCTGCTTGCTATCAAACTAATACGGAAGGACTGGGAAAAACTAACTCGGCCCGATTTCTTCGGTCATTCTTGTGAATATGGGTGTGTTCTACATGTTCTTCATGTGTGACAAACAAAGGATCATTGAAGGATCGTTTTGTGATGCAATGATCCCGGAACGAAGACCCAACATCACGCTGTCCTAGTGGAGGTGTAATGACGATAGCGGGCGATGGATCTGACCAGAATGGGTAGGACCGTTCATTGACAGTTCATTGAACAGGTAAATCAAATAGTTTCTTTGGAGCCGATTGGAGGCCCTAAAACAATAGAGATGACTTCAAAACATCGGGGAAACCTTAATTCTGTAGTTTCATGGTGATCAGACCATTAGAATGAAGAACGGGTGACCGGGGAGGCGTGGTGGCCAGAGGCGTTGTTTCTGGAAAATTCCAGAATACACGGCATGTACTCTCAAAGGACATGCCGTGTAGTACATGCACTCTGTAGTTAGGGTTTCAGAAGTTATATAAGTAACAAACGACTCATGTGCCCTATCACATGGCGTGAAATCTTTACACATAATGATAGAAGAGATGTCACGAGAAAAGGTGTGTATTCTAGGAAATACACGGACACGGGTAGAAATACACAACCAAAAGGTACAACGTGTACTCTCTACACAAAAAAGCCGAAGTGGCTTCATGATACTCGGTGTGTATAATGGGGATACGCGGACACACGACGGAGTACACGGGCATGTACGCCACCAAACGGCAAGTCATGGCCAGTGGCACGGGCTACCCCATGTACCAGTTACACGGTTTAGAGAACCTGATTGAGGCTGTGTACGGTCATGTGGACAACATAAACGGAGTCAAACCGAGTTGCATGGACATAGAATGTAATCATACCACACATCATTTACTTGTTTTTCTACATGACCATCCGTTCTACATGGGCCATTGCACATGGGCAGTACCCGAGGTTTGACTACACGGTGTGTACCTTATACCAACACACCATGTACTTTTTGGTCAAAGGCTTGGTCATCATGTACTCGGTATCTTGGTTAATATTTATTTGGATTATCCCCCCATGATGAGGTGGAACTTCGGGATACATCAACTTGATACTATGAGGCAATTTATGCGTCGACACATTTGTTGAGGAGCGGACCCTTCTAGAATCAAGCATGCTTTGTGGAAGCCCTGTGGCTGGCTGTGCACTGTTGACTATTTCTGGATCTTGTGTTGGTCTGACTGTTCTATATTCTGTTCCTGGATCATGTGTTGGTCTTAAAAAATAGCTGGACCTGAATCATGTGTTGGTCCAACAGCTCTAACGGCTATTCCCAGATCATGTGTTGGTCCAAAAGTTTTGACTTTTGTTCTGGGATCATGTGTGGGTTTGACAGAATATCTGGTCCTGGATCATGTGTTGGTCCGGCAACTTAGATGATTCAGTGGCTATATATGATCATTTGAAACTCTCTACAAAAGTTGTATACATGTGGGAGCTGAGTCATAACTCTTGTGTTTCCTCAAGATTGAGATGGTTCATTTGATAAACTTGTGTATATGTATGGGAATATAACTAAGTGAGGTTTCCAGTTGATCTCATACACTATGGTTTATCCTAGTTGAATTTTTGAGACCTAGAGATTCTTTGGGTCCCTACTGAGTATCATTATACTCACCCCTACATAGGCTTTTCCCGCACCTCATTGTGTTGGATGTAGACGATGAACAACACTGACCGAGGCGGAGTGTATGAGGACTAGATGGTACCTGGAGGTGGACCACATGACGAGTCGGTACCCGGAGGGGATTGATGGGAGTGGAGCACAGAGGAGGCTATCTGTACCTACCCTTTAGGTATGATCCATGGTGGAAAATTTAAGATATGATTGTCACCTTCCAGCTATTTTGTCCCTTTTTATTTTTACTTGTTTTCAGTTTTCCTTATACTTCACAGTTGGGCTGATATTTCCAGCCCCCATTACATTTAGCAATCCTTTTTGTATATTATTTTACTTAGTGTCTTGCTTCTAGCTTATAATTTGATTGTGTGTGTTTATTGTTTATAATGGAAATTCCTTCCCATTCTTAGTGATTTACACCTTTGGTGCTAGTCACCAGCCCTTGGCCTATGGAAGGCGGGCTTGGGGTAGTCACGACACGGGTCCGGAAGATGGGTTGTGACGAATTGGCATCAGAGGAGTCAGTTATACCGTAGAAATTAGGACGTTGATCATTCTTTCTGTGAAGCAATAGTGTTTAGAATATTGTCTGTGGTTTTTATTCTAGGGAGTCTAGTGTTGGTGGGGTAGCCGATGTATCCATACACCAAGACCCTGACCTCTATGTTCTGACTTAATACATGAAAACACTAATTGTGTGTGTGTTTGAAGAGTTTCATTATGATTTCTTTCAGTAAACTCACCATGTAAAACTTATTGATCGTGGTACAGCTGTTTATTTTCTGGATGCCTCCATGTAGATATCCAGCCAGGGTTACAAGAGTTATAAGAGATGATAGCCCACCGAGCGAAGAGGCCTCGGTGCGGGGAACTATCACAGTAGAGGAACCAGCGGTACTTCTACCCATTGGATCACTGAATCCACCAGCCCCAGCAACAAAGAGTGCATGCCGGCTGAGTGAGTTGTATGAGATCCAGTGCCAGTGGCCGCCCAGGTTCATGGGGGAGACGGACCCACAGGCAGCTGAGGCTTGAATGGAGGTTGTGGTTAGAGTCTTCAAGCTAGTAGGGACACTAGCAGACATAATGGTTATCCTTGCTGCCAGCCTCTTTTACGCAGCAGTAGGGAGATGGTGGAGCCTGATGCTCTAGGTTCATGACGAGGCAACACTTCTTTGGGTAGACATTGAGAGCCTGTTCTGGGTGGTGTTTGTACCAGCCATCATACGTGCGGTGCAGATTCAGGAGCTACTTCATCTAAAGCAATGTAGTATCATAGTGGCACAATACTCAACTAGTTTTACCGACCTCTTGCGCGACTCCACCGATATGGTGATGGACCGATTCATCAGGGCTCGGATCTTTGATCAGAAGCTAAGGTGAGATATCAGAGCTTCGATGATCTCCCTCAACTTCCCAATGCAGGTGTGGGTGTTAGAGTGATCCCTCTTAGTGGAGAGTTTCCTTTCTGAGCGGACACCAGCAGTGAGACCCACCACCGGAAATCAAGATGCAGAGTATTCTTCTGCTGGAAGTAGGCAGTTGTCGTAGAGGTCCAAGAAGACTAGAACATCCAGTGGAAGACTTCAGGATACAAGTTCAGTTGTGTGGGGAACACGAGATAGATCCAATCACACCAGTAGCGGGCAATGCTACTCTTGCGGCGGGTAGGGTCACATGGCACTTGAATGTCCGACCCGCCATACAGACGATCAGTATAAAGTTGAGGGACCTAACAGGTAGAGGAAGAGGTTTGATCGAGGTGATCCTCATGGAGAAAGAGGATGTGGCAGAGGAGCTGGTCGTGTAGTTGGTGGCGGATGATGATTCGAGGTGTTACTACCTCCACCACCAGGAATACCACCCCAACTTCAGGGAGCTAGTGGAAAGGGAAGAGCTCAGCTTCAGGCAGCTGAGGCCTACAACCATGGTTATCTGGAGATGATTCAAGGTATGATCTGTGTCTACTCTACCCCAGCTACAGTTCTTATAGACACAGGTGATAGTCATTATTTCATAGCCACTATCGTTGTTCAGGTCTCGGAGATTCTGACAGATTTGTTGGCTCGATCCTTAAGGCTATAGACTCTTACTAGAGTAGACTCAAAGATTATGCACTAGTGCCGGCAGTGTGAGATTACTCTAGAAGCAAAAATCATTGGCTAGGATCTCCTCGTAGCGGAATCGAGGGCTTACGACATCATCTTGGGTATGGAATGATTATCTTCAATCCATGTTCAGATCGACTGTATTAGGTGCAAAGTGAGGTGTCTACACAGATTGGACCAGTTTTACCTTCACCGGCAAGAAGGGAGTCTTTGCAACGTAGGAAGGACATAATCGGAGGTGGGTGCTGATGATCACTCAAAATATGGATTTTCATACCCTTGGAGCAATAGATATGGAGAGTCCGACTTATCCTATAGTTTTGGACCAGTATGCGGATGTATTCCCATAAAATGTTTTAGAACTACCTCCTCACAGAGAGGTGGACTTCTATATTTACATGTACCCCAGGACAACACCGATATATACTCCAGTGTATCGGATGGCTCCCACTAAGCTTCGTGAGCTGCTGGTACAGCTAGAGGACTTATAGGGGAATGGATTCATCTGGCCCAGTTTTTCCCCTTGGGTAGCCCCGATTATATTCTCCAAGAAGGAGGATGGGATATTGAGGCCCTGTGTTGACTAACGCCGCTTGAACCAAGTGACTGTGAAGAACAAAGACCCACTATTAAGGATTGACGATCTCTTCAATTAGCTCACGAGAGCATGGTGGTTCTCGATGATAGATCTCAGATCAGGCTGTCAACAGCTCAACTTTCTAGACGAGGATGTGAAGAAGACGAACTTTAGGTGTCATTAAGTCCACTCTGAGTTTTAGGTTATGCCCTTCGGCATAACCAATGCTATGGAAGTGTTCATGAGTCTCACGAACAGAATCTTCTATCCTTACCTCAATCACTTGGTCTTAGTCTTTATCGAAGACATTCTGATTTACTCGACTACTGAGGAGGAGCATGACTTCCATTTTCTTTTAGTACCAGACACACTCTGAGAGCACTATATTTATGGAAAGCTCTCTAAGTTTTAATTTTGGATTTGAGAGGTTCAATTCTTGGGACACGTCATCTTAGAGGATGGAGTTGTAGTAGATCCAGCAAAGATTGAGGCGATACTCTCTTGGGAGCCACCTACGATTGTGATGGAGGTACCGAGTTTCCTCAGCATGGATGGATACAATCGGAGATTCATCCTAGACTTATCCATAGATTCGTCACCACTATCATCCTTGATGAGAAGGGGAAACCCTTTATGTGGACGGAGAGATTCGAGCAGAGCTTTCAAGAGCTGAGGCAGAGGCTGACTAGTTCCCCCATGTCGAGGCTTCCAGAGGAGGTCGTAGGGTACGTAGTTTAATACGATGCATTTGAAACCAAACATGTTTGTGTCCTGATGCAGGAGTGTGTAGTGATCGCTTATGGTTCTTGGATGTTGAGACAGCATGAGAAGAACTACACTACCCATGACCTGGAGTTATCAGCATTGGTCTTCACCTAGAATATGTGGCGGCACTATCTGATGGGAGAATGGTTCACTGTGTACTCTGATCACAAGAGTCTCAGGTATATCTTCTCTCAGAAGGACATGAACTTGAGACATTGTCAATGACTTGTGTTCTTCCAGGACTATGACATTGAGATAGTATATACTTCTGTGAAGGGGAACGTTGTTGCAGATGCGCTCAGTTAGAGGACTGGTATACAACTTCTTGGAGAGGTGACAGAGTAGCTATCTTACTTACAGATATCCATCGTGTATAGGGATGGATCAACCTTTCTATAGTCAATTACATTCGCTCATACACTTCTTTAGCGAGTCAGGGAGGCACAATATGGGAACATTGACTATGAGACACAATGTGCTCAGATATCCACAGAGCATGAACCTGATGAATTTTCTGAAGGTGGGGAGCATGTCATCCTCTTTAAAGAATGTACTATGGTGCTAGTGTCACTTTAGCAGGAATTGTTGAGGGATTTCCGCACTTCCCCTCTAGCGGTACATCCAGGAGTGGAAAAGATGTACCAGGACCTCCGACGATAGCACCAGTGGCACAGTATGAAGAAGGATGTATTAGAGCGTGTCTCATGATGCCTCACTTTTTACCAAATGAAGTCAGAGCACCATGTACCATCAGGCTTGGTACAACCCTTAGAGTTTATAGAGTGGAAGTGGGATTGGATATCCATATACTTCATGACAGGTCTTCCACTTATATCCAGGAGCCACGATTCATTTTGGGTGATCTTTGACCGACACACCAAATTAGCCCACTTCCTACTGATCAGAGAGAAGGGTTCAGTAGAGAGCTAGGGATGCCTCTATGTGCAAGAGATTGAGCGTTTTCTTGGAGTACCTTTTTTATTGTCTCCTACCGTGAAACACGGTTCACTTCTCATCTATGGAAGGGGTTCTATGAATCTTTTGGGGTACAACATCGCTTGAGCACAAGCTTCTATCCTTAGACAGATAGTCAGACCGAGCAGACCATCCAGGCCCTTGAAGACATGCTATGCGCATGTGTCCTCGACTTCAGTCACAGCTGGGAGGACCACTTGCTTTTGCTGGAGTTTTCATTCAACAACAGTTATCACTCCACCATATGGATGGCACCTTTTGAGGCCTTGTACAGGAGACCTTCCTGATCACCCTTATGCTGGACTGAACCTGGGGAGTCAGCACTAGTGGGGCCAGAGATGGTACGGGCTACCACTGAGAAGGTGTAGATCATACAAGAGTAGATGAAGACTGCACAGAACAAGAAAAAGTAGCTTGTTGACAAGAGACGGAGACCGCTGGAGTTCGAGTATGGCGGCCACGTCTTTCTACGGGTCTCACATTGATGATGTCTATGGAGATTTGGCCATGGTGGAAAGTCATCTCTAAGGTTCATTGGACATTTCCAGGTCCTCAGTAGAGTAAGAGAGGAGGCTTATTGCTTAGCTCTTCTATCTCAGTTGCACCAAGTGCATGAAGTCTTCCACTTATCTCAGCTGAGGAGATAAGTGTATTACCTTTCTCATAGCATCGACCACGGAGAGCTGGACATAGATGAAGGGGAAAATTTCACGGAGGTTCTAGTGGAGATTGAGGATCAACAAAAGCGTGTTCTATGTGGACGGTCGATATATTTCGTGCACGTTCGCTAGTAGCACGAGAACATGCATGAAAGCACATAGGAGCGGGAGGCTCATATGCGTGATCAGTACCCCATTAGTTCCCTTAGTTCGAGTTATAGCTTAAATGGAAGTAAATTCATGAGGTGGGGAGAATGTAAAGTCCCAGAAATTCCATGGAAATATTTCTCATAAATACATGGGAATTATCCGAGTCTGCAGTTTCTGGCTGCACATGAGTATGAGGCCGAGTGTGCCCAGAATGAATTTCTGAAGTTGTTTTGATATATTTAGTAAATGTACGAGCGAGATTTTTATAACGTTTTAACCGGTGCTCGTAATTAAAAATCTGAGGGAACCGTTGAACTTGCAGTGTCGGTGATTACATAGTGAGACCCTCACTGCAGTTGCGTTCTATCGAGAATGGAAGTTAGTGTTTGGGGTTTTAAATTAAAATTGAATAAAAATAATGTGATAGATTTATTTTTATTTTTGGCGGTTAAAGCTCCAAGAGGATGTTAGTGGTGGGGGCCACCACACCATAACCTCACATGAGAGGTTATGGTGGTGGTTCCCACCCACACATAACCTCCCTTGGGAGGATATTATTATGTGGGGTTAACAAAACCATTACACCTCCTTGA
The DNA here is from genome assembly GCA_963277665.1 of Viscum album. Classification (NCBI taxonomy): domain Eukaryota; kingdom Viridiplantae; phylum Streptophyta; class Magnoliopsida; order Santalales; family Viscaceae; genus Viscum; species Viscum album. The sequence continues at coordinate 1,700,255,868 of OY728142.1, forward strand.
ACCCCCCATAAGTGGGGGAAGGATCATGAAATACCCCTCATTAATGTTCCAAACCCCACTAATAATTAATTTAGCTCCATCACTTAATTAATTAAAAAACGCATTTGAATTATTTTGCCAACAAATTAAATAATGGGTTATCTTGACCCATTATTTTTGGGGTTGGTGATTATCTTTGTGGGACATTGGGAGAAGAGGAAGGACTTGGAAAGACACTTGGAGAAAATCATACTCTCAATGAAGAACGTGAAGAACACCTCTTCACCATCCATTGAAGAATGAAAGACATCTTCCCCGATCTTCAACCATGCCAAAAGAGAAGGTGTTGACTGTGAGGAAAAATGCCCTCCCAAGACTTTGTCAACATTCATAAACAAACGAGGTAGTGGATGTGTTTTTGTTTTGAGAAATGTTAATTATTCCATCCATGATTGAATTGTTTAATATTGAATTGCTTGTTATCAAACTATTGTGTAAGGACCGAGCAAAACTAACTCAGCCCAATTCCTTCTGTCGTTCTTGTGAATATTGGTGTGTTCTTCACATTATTCATGGATGACGAACAAAGGATCGTTGCAGGATTGTTTTGTGATTCAACGATTCCAAAATGAAGACCCAACATCATGACGATGTAGCGGAGGGGCAGCGACGATAACTGGAGTTAGATCGAACCGGAACGAGTAGGAATGTTCTTTGACTGTTCTTTGAGCAGGTCAATCAAATCGTGTTTTCGGAGCCAATTGGTGGCACGAAAACACGGGAGATGACTTCAGAACATCAGGGAGACATTAAATCTGTGGTTTCATGGTGATCATACCATTATAATGAAGAATAGGTGATATGGGAGGCGCGCTGGCTAGAGGTGTCGTTTCTAGAAAATTCTAGAATAGATGGTGTGTACACCCGAAGGGCACGCCAGGTAGTACGGGCACTCTGTAGCTAGGGTTTTCGGATGTTAAACAAGTATCAAATGGCGCATGTCCCCTGTCACATGACGTGTACTCTCTAAATAGAATGATAGAAGAGATATCACGAGACATGGCGTGTATTCTATGAAATACATGGACACATGCAGAAATACACGACCAAGAGGCATGACATGTACTCTCTACACTGAAGGGAAGAAACAGATTTGAGAGACTCACGTGTATCTTGGGGATACAGGGACACGGGGTGTAGTACATGGGCATGTACTCCACCACATAGCTAGGAATGGCCAGTGGAACGGGCTACCCTATGTACCAGTTACACGGTTTGGAAAACACAGGTTGAGGCCTGGTACATGAACATAGCTAGTGTACACGGAGTCAAACACAGTTGCATGGAAACATCATGTACTAATACCACACGCCGCGTACCAGTTTTTCTACATGACCATCCTTTCAACACAAGCCATTGCACAAAGGAAATAGTCGAGGTCTGACTACACGACATGTAACTTATACCAACAGGCCGTGTACTTTTTGGTAAAATTATTGGTCATCTTGTACTCTATATCTTGGATACATTTTGTGTGGATTATCCCCCTATGATGTGGTGGACCTTAGTGATACATAAACTTGAGACTACGAGGCTGTGTATGTGTCGACACTTTTCTTTATGAGCGGACCCTCCCAGAATCAAGCGTGCTTTATGGAAGCCCTATGGCTGGCTGTGCACTGTTGAGGGTTCCTGGATCATGTGCTCATCCGACAGTTTTATCTTCTATTCTTGGATCATGTGTTGGCCTGACAGAATAGCTGGATCTAGATCGTTTGTTGGTATGACAGCTCTAACGACTATTACTTGATTATGTGTTGGTCCGAAAGTTTTGACCGATGTTCCTGGATCATGTGTTGGTCCGACAGAATAGATGGTCCTAGATCATGTGTTTGTCCAATAGCTTAGATGATTCAATGGCTATATCTAATCATCTGAACATCTCTACAAAAGTTGTATACCTGTGTGAGCTGAGTCAGTAACTCTGGTGCTTCCTCACGAATGAGATGGGGGTTTTATAGTGGATAAGTTGAGTGAATTTTGAATATTTAATTCACTATTTAATTATTTTTCTCATGACAATAAATATTGTTCATATCATGGGAAAAAATATTAATAATATCATGTGGGTTTGAACTAAATAGCATTAAATTATCCTTACATAAATTGTGAATCAATAAATCTTTTATTTAACATTTATCGTAAATTATCAAATTTCAATATTCACCAATAATTTTTGTATTTTAGAAAATCCAAAAAATTAACCCTTACCGTATTTTGGCATAAAGAATTCAAAATTGAGCTCCAATATTGAAAATTAACTTCCTAAATATTATTAATTAAATTTTTAAATAAAATCATAATTTTGTTCAAAAAATACTAATTTTAAAACTATAATTAGTCTTATATAACCATAAAATACTAATTTAGATATTATTATCATATGACCTTAAGAAAATAAAATACTTATATGATTTAATATTCATAAAGTTCATATTATTATTCATAAGGGTATGTTACTCTTCACTAAAAATTATGTTTGACTTATTAGACTCTAAATATCTTACTGAACGCAACCATGTATGTTATTTTTTCAAATTTCAAATCACAATGTTTGAAAATTTGCATTTACTGGATAGGTTAGAACACTTTTTTATTTTTTCGAGACTCAATTTTTCTGGAATTTATTTATAAATCCTTATATTGTTACATTCTCTCATCTTTACGAAAATTTATTACTCGAAAATAGAAAAATGTTACATCAAAAAAAAGATTTGTGTAGGTCGTAATCATAAGCTCATTAGGATGCATTGTTGCCTCTTCATTTTTTTGATTATTTGATTGTTTCTTTACCAGTCAAGTTGTTCGATTCCTTAACACCTATTCTTTAGTGTCCAACATCTAAATGGGCTCTTCACAATATAATATCTCAGGTTCAAATTTTATTCCTTCAGACATGCTGAAATGTGTTGGGTTTGGCATGTACTTCTTCAATAACGAGACATGGAACACTTTGTGTACTTTAGATATGCTAGGAGGAATATCCAATCAATATACAAAAAATGTCAATTCCTTCTTAGATTTCAAAATGTCCAATGAACCTTGGGATCTATTTCTCTTTCTTCCCAAATCATATAACACCCTTCCATGAAGATACCTTCAGGAAAACATGATCCCATACATAAAATTTCAAAACCTTAATTCCATTATAATCATTTATTTTTTGACTTCTTTGAGCTTCTTTGATATTGGATTGTATTTTCTATAACTTCACTTTGGTTCCCTCCTCATTCTTTGGACCCAAAAGCTTCCTTTCACCAACTTTAACCCAACATGTTGGTGTATGACTTGTATTTACATACAATGATTCATATTGTAACACCCCAAGCTTCCATGGTACGTTTCACTTCGAATAATGCAATAGCGTGTGTTGTACGCAACCTCGAGCTCTAACACACACCACAATGAATTAAACTAGCCGTTGTGAATAGTAATACCTACTTTTTGAAATTTTATAAATTTTATTTATCAAAATGGACTTCATTTTTGGATTCGGAATATCGAAATTAGCCTATGTTTAATTTTTGGTATTTTTCTGAGAACTTCTATTTTTTTATGAATAGTGAAAAATACTTAAAAACAACTTTTTTGATCAAAATAATTTATAGTGATAAATTATACTATTTAGTGGTTTTAAAGTATAATTAGAATATATTTTTACCATTTTATCCAATGGTGGTCATTAGAATTAATTTAACATTGAAATTGGACATAAACAATTGCCAATCATTTGATATAAATTGTTTCTTAAAAACACGCTATTTGTTGTAACAGCGGGAATTAATTATAAAATTAATTAATGCAACCTATATGTTTGGAATTTTGTAAAATAGACATCATTTTTGAATTCAGAATATCAATTATAGCTTAGGGTGAAATTTTGGCCTTATTCTGAAAAACTTCAATTTTTGATGAATAGTGAAACCACTAAGTGGTTGTTAAAAACTGATTTTTCGTTAAAATGAAATATTACCACTTCTGTGATTTGATTTTCAAAAATCTTACATACATAGTTTTCATTAAGAAGAAAAATATGGTTCAACGGGATTAAAATAATTTTTTGTTGAATAGTAACTTTTAAGTTCTTAATCGCGATTAGAGGTAATTAGTGTAGTTTAAGGTAAAAATAATGTTTTAATAATATGAGATGAGCTTGACACTTGTCCTACTCCTATTGGATGAGTCATGGCCGACCAAGAAAACCCATGTGTCAACTTGGGGACCCCATGGAGCCACTTTGGTTGGAAAATTTCATTAATATATATTTATTTAATGTTAAAATTAAATTGACACAAACATGAGTTGTTTTACTAAAACAGTTTTTAAGTAGGGTTACACAAGTCCAAATTTTGACTATAAATATTCATTAGAAATATAAAAAGATTTCCTACATCATAATATTTTTTTTCTAATTTTTAGACATTAAATAAATTAAATTATTTATAACATCAATATGATGCAGCGATGACCTCATTATTTAACGATTTTAATAAAATGAAATGATAATCTAAAATAAAAGGCTTACACTTGTCCAAAGACTATTGAATGGGTATATTTAGAACCCTTATCACCTAATCCACGAATTATATAAGTGTGGGACCTTTATAATCCGAAAAGCATTGTGTAATAATGTATCATTTCAATCTTTCCAAAAGTGCCCCTCCTCTCCACTTATAAAAGGCCCCCACCTCTCCCACCTTATTCACACCATCAAGCCATTTGGCTCGGCCAAAATCTGCCCAAATACTCTCCCAACATCCCCCTATTACTCCTAGAAGCCTCACTTTGGGCAGAACTCTTCTCAAGGAAGCCTTTGGCTCAAATCAAAAAGAGTTACCCGATTTTGAGGTAATGTCATCTCTAATGTTGTTTTGTTTTATTTTTCTTCTGCAACCCCATAAACTCTTTTTATTCATTTATTTTGTAACAACACCAGTATCCTCAATATACTAGGATTTTTTTATAAGAAGGATTCGAGCTACACTTACACACACCAACATCTAATGGTTAAAGAACATACGGTTTCTGTGGATGGCGAATTTCTGCCTCACGAAATAATGATTGTTCAACACTCATATAACACCTTCAAAGGTGGCCATTAAGATGTCACTATATTTATATATGATATAAAATATGTTTATGTTTTACTTATGCTTCTGTATTTCTCATTTACGGCATACTTTATTATTTCCATTATGGGTAAAGTGCGATAATTTCATTTTAGGAAGTGCGGACTACCGCCCCCTCAAAGTGAATTGAATCGTTAATGCCATATTTGGGATGTATAAAGGATGGATTAAATGGTATTATACACTATATTATACTTTAATTATATTATAAATTTATATCATTATGATTTCATTCCATTAAATACGAAATAGAAATGAAAGTAGCGTTCTTGCGTACGTACGGCTTACCGTCTCCATGAACGGTGCATTTCATTTCTTACCTCTAAATGTTACGTGACATTATGAATGAATGTATATACTATATATATATGATATATATGATATCTACATCATGAATATAATTCTGGATATAATGGATATTTCACCACATGAACAACTTGTAATTATATGAAGTTTATTTTTGACTCAAGTACCAAAGATCGACAAAATGACCGTTATTAACTTAAATAATTAAATAATGTTCATAACATGGTAATAAAGGATATAAAAGGATTAATGAACATGAAAAAGGTTCTTAAGTAAATATAAATTAACTCTAGTTTATTATTCAGGAGGTTAAAGAACGGTCGAGTCAGGACAGGACGCAAGGTAAGGGAACTTCTTAACCCAACTTCCATTCTTTGGGTTAATCTCCTACTTTCCAATTATGTCATGATATTATTCTGTATTATTCTGTATTCGTTATGTGTACCTATAGTGAATACACATAATAGATCTATTTTATTTTAAAAATGATCTTTTTAAGGACTTCGTCTCAATCTCTATTCATTGAGTCATATTTGGTTTTATACACAACTTTCTTTTATATGGTGTATAAACCCCTTTGACTTTTACGTTTATTCAAAAGGAATATTTTTATATGAAGCGTTTTACTAAACGACAAAAAGAGAACGTTTTTCTTTCCATATATATGCGGCGACAACGACTTCTCCGTCGTCGTGACCATTATTTGAGTTTTGGCTTCCTCTACAAGCCATCATTTTTCTAATGAAAAATAAATACAATGTTTTAACTTTCTTTTATTTTGGTATTGAAAATGGTTTTTAAAGAGTTTTTATTATATCAATGTGTTGTATTGATATCTTGTGATTGAAATGTGGAAATGTTATGTTTCCTTTATGCCTGTTTTATATGATACGATTATGTTATGGTTTATGATATGTTTAAAACTATTCATATGAGGAATGCATTGGACTTAATAAGTGACGGGTGGAGCCCGCTATATCTCCTCGATGCATCGGCATGTCTCATGGGACAAACTAGTGTCTTGTCACGAGGCCTTGACATAATCTTATTTGTGGTCTTGGCACGAGGCCTTCACTACATGGTTATGATAGTCTGGCATTATGAATTCCATCATTATGAAAGCGGTTATTGATATTGCATGTGATTATTCGACCAGTAGAATATCCATGTGAATAAGTAAATGTCATTATCTCATTTTACGTTTTCCATATTATGTTGATGTTCAAGTTTAAAAGGATTTTGTTTTAGTTATACATTGCCTTAAATGTTTATGTTTATTTATGAAAGCTTCCGCAATATTGTTATCCTTACTGAGCATCTGAGCTCACCCCTTTCAATGTTTTAATATTTTACAGGATATGAAGAAGTATTTTATGAATGACCTGCAGGGATAGTCAGAAGAAGATATGAGTGTGGACTATGGAGAATTTGTTATTATAGTTTTTCATCTTATGATGTAATGTAACATTTATGAATATATCTAGTGTTTTCAAGGCTACTAAACTAATCGGTCTTTCGAGACATGATCTTTTGTGATCATGCCAATGTTACGAATTAATGCACCGACTCTGGGTAACTGGGGTCGGGGCATTACAGTTGGTATCAGAGGCAGTTTAGTACTAACCTTGGAAGCTAGATTTAGATAAACTCTGATTATAGCACATAGACCAAAGATATACTTTGAGGATTAGTATAGAAGAGCTTCCTAGAATTTTGGTAATATAGAGATGTTGTGAGTTTTCCGAGCAACACATCCCTGTCTGGATACGAGAAGGTAGAGTCGGCTCTGGCACAGATGTACCTAGGGGTAAAACCCGAAAACACCGCTTTGAGCTAGACTCGAACGAGAACTGGTGCACGACAATGGGCCTTGCTGCACTCCTGGTTACGACACTCCTGGGGGATATGCTTTGGATAATTCTCATTTTTTTATAAACCACTATGAAGGGTTATGAGTATATACTTCCTAAAAGAAAACATGTTTTATGATTACGGATTATATCTATAAATAGTTCAATTTATTATAAATGTTTTCAAGTTTGTTATTATGTATTTCGATTCATAAACTAACATAGTTTATGGCATTGTATAGAAATGGCGCCCAGTAGAAGGAATGTGAACTCCATCAATACGTATGATCCAAAGAGTAAGAAGGATCGTATATTTCACGGTATTAAGCCAACGTTTCTAAGGGAAATAGTCTCCCATGTGTTCTCAACATATGAAGAAATAGTATCATGTGTTAATAAGATAAGTAAAGAATTCTCTGAGTCCTATGGATTTGAAGCGAAGCAAGAGATGAAACGGATGGAAGAGAGAATGATGGAGAAAGGGATGAGGGGAAAGAAGAATTTTCCAATATGTGGTAATTGTGGGAAGAAACATCCTGGAACTTGCCTAAAGGGAATGGGAGTTTGTTATAAGTGTAGAGAAAAAGGACACAAAGTGCGTGACTGCAAGGGTAAGAAAATGGTTTCAAATGTACAATGATTCTTCTGCAATGATTGGGGACACTACGCAAACCAATGTCCAAATCATCAGAGTATGCCCCAAATGATGTTATTGGATAATCATCAAGTTATGATACTACCATAGATGAGGAGTAATGATTAGAGTTCTTATGTTGTTATTAAAGAATTTTGTAATTTGAGTGTTGTATCAATGATGTACTGGTTATAATAATTATGGAGTATATAAGGATTGTACTGCAGTACTAATTTATCAAGGACTTGAGATTGTGTAGAACCAAGAAAAGTGACTCCACAGTAGGTTATGTTTTTGGAAAATATATGTTTGAGACAACGATAAACCATAATATGGTTCTGATACCGAGATAGTGATTTTGGAATAAGACGTGATTGATTTGGATAAATTATATTGGATATTCTTACCTTCCTTGAAACTAATTGATGATTTGTATACATTTTTGGATAGAAGGAGTATATCTAGTATTCTATAAGGAATAAGGGATCATGGTAATTCAGTATGTTTAAAAAGAATACATGATGAAGTTGTTCACATGTTGTTACGTGGAAAAAGGGATCTTCATTATGTTTACCTTCCTTATAAAATTTGGACTGTATGTTGGACAGAAGTATTTTGGATAACTATAAAGGTTGGAATGGATTAAGTTGAACCATGGATATTATTGTTTAAGGTTAAAGCATTTCTGATGATTATTTTTGGATTATTATAATACTATAGTTTTAGGAAATGGACAACCTGCAAGGTGGGGAATAACCCGTCGCGTCGGACAAAGCTGCAGGAATCGAACCCACAACCATAGTGCGACAAGCCTTTATTTCCTACCACTAGCCTACAGGAAGTCCCTCGTTATTACAAAATAGTTTTAATAATCTAAATGGTATGTGTTAATATTTGGAACCTTATACAATTAGGATAAAAAGAATATTTTTGAGTTCCGTTACCATTTGGAGTAAAAGATGGGTTTGTGGTAAAAATTTATTAACGAATGAAAGTATACATAACAAGTATGTATATTCCCTTACGTTCTTAGTAAATCTCCTAAATAAATTCTTCAACATTATAAAAGGTAACTTAAAACAAAAATGTTTTCGGTTAACTTTTCCAACTGGGGATTCAATGACCGTTTAACCAATCACAAGTTTGTGATTTTCTTGTAGTTAAACTTTCTCCTAATCCTGTTTTCTATAACTCTCCATCAGATCCTGATGGTTTGTTTCTCCTCCATATCCATATTTTCATAGAATCCTAGAATGGGCTATATCGGGTGACCTTTGTACTTATCTTTCTTTCTTTTAATGTTTTATATTTATTAACATTATTTACGATGTGGGTTTTCCTCAAAGGTATTTTCTATTTTCAACCTTTTATTTTCAAAGAAAAATTTCAAATTGCGAGGACGCAATTTATTGAAGGAGTGGAGAATGTAACACCCCAAGCTTCCACGGTACGTTTCACTTCGAATAATGCAATAGCGTGTGTTGTATGCAACCTCGAGCTCTAACACACACCACAACGAATTAAACTAGCCGTTGTGAATAGTAACACCTACTTTTTGAAATTTTATAAATTTTATTTATCAAAATAGACTTCATTTTTGGATTCGGAATATCGAAATTAGCCTATGTTGAATTTTTGGTATTTTTCTGAGAACTTCTATTTTTTTATGAATAGTGAAAAATACTTAAAAACAACTTTTTTAATCAAAATAATTTATAGTGATAAATTATACTATTTAGTGGTTTTGAAGTATAATTAGAATATATTTTTACCATTTTATCCACCGGTGGTCATTAGAATTAATTTAACATTGAAATTGGATATTAACAATTGCCAATCTTTTGATATAAATTGTTTCTTAAAAACACGCTATTTGTTGTAACAACGGGAATTAATTATAAAATTATTTAATGCAACCTATATGTTTGGAATTTTGTAAAATAGAAATCATTTTTGAATTCGGAATATCAATTATAGCTTAGGGTGAAATTTTGGCCTTATTCTGAAAAACATCAATTTTTGATGAATAGTGAAACCACTAAGTGGTTGTTAAAAACTGATTTTTCGTTAAAATGAAATATTACCACTTCTGTGATTTGATTTCAAAAAATCCGACATACATGGTTTTCATTAAGAAGAAAAATGTGGTTCAATGAGATTAAAATAATTTTTTGGTGAATAGTAACTTTTAAGTTCTTAATCGCGATTAGAGGTAATTAGTGTAGTTTAAGGTAAAAATAATGTTTTAATAATATGAGATGAGCTTGACACTTGTCATACTCCTATTGGATGAGTCGTGGCCGACCAAGACAACCCATGGGTCAACTTGAGGACCCCATGGAGCCACATTGGTTGGAAAATGACATTAATATATATTTATTTAATGTTAAAATTAAATTGACACAAACATGAGTTGTTTTACTAAAACAATTTTTATGTAGGGATACCCAAGTCCAAATTTTGACTATAAATATTAATTAGAAAGATAAAATTATTACCTACATCATAGTATTTTTTCTATAATTTTTAGACATTAAATAAATTAAATTATTTATATCATCATTATGATGTAGCGATGACCTCATTATTTAACGATTTTAATAAAATGAAAAGATAATGTAAATTACAAGTCTTAAACTTTCCCAAAGACTATTGGATGGGTAGATTTCGAACCCTTATCAGCTTAGCCACTAATTATATAAATGTGGGACCTTTATAATCCGAGAAGCATTGTGTAATAATGTAACATTTCAATCTTTCCAAAAGTGCCCCTCCTCTTCACTTATAAAAGGCCCCCACCTCTCCCACCTTATTCACGCCTTCAAGCCATTTGGCTCGGCCAAACTCTGCCCAAATACTCTTCCAACTTCCCCCTATTACTCATATAAGCCTCACTTTGGGCAGAACTCTTCCCAAGGAAGCCTTTGGCTCAAATCAAAAAGAGTTACCCGATTTTGAGGTAATGTCTTCTCTAATGTTGTTTTGTTTTATTTTTCTTCTCCAACACCATAAACTCTTTTTATTCATTTATTTTGTAACAAAACCAGTATCCTCAATATACTAGGATGTTGTTATAAGAAGGATTCGAGCTACACTTACACACACCTACATCTAATGGTTAAAGAACATACGGTTTCTGTGGATGGCGAATTTCTGCCTCACGAAACGATGATTGTTCAACACTCATATAACACCTTCAAAGGTGGCCATTAAGATGTCACTATATTTATATATGATATAAAATATGTTTATGTTTTACTTATTCTTCTGTATTTCTCATTTATGGCATACTTTATGATTTCCATTATGGGTAAAGTGCGATAATTTCATTTTAGGAAGTGGGACTACCGCCCCCTCAAAGTGATTTTATCGTTAATGCCATATGTGGGATGTATAAAGGATGGATTAAATGGTATTATACACTATATTATACTGTAATTATATTATAAATTTATATCATTATGATTTCATTCCATTAAATATGAAATAGAAATGAAAGTAGCGTTCATGCGTACGTACGGCTTACCGTCTCCATGACCGGTGCATTTCATTTCTTACCTCTAAATGTTACGTGACATTATGAATGAATGTATATACTGTATATATATGATATATATGATATCTACATCATGAATATAATTCTGGATATAATGGATATTTCACCACATGAACAACTTATAATTATATGAAGTTTATTTTTGACTCAAGTACCAAAGATCGACAAAATGACCGTTATTAACTTAAATAATTAAATAATGTTCATAACATGGTAATAAGGGATATAAAAGGAATAATGAACATGAAAAATGTTCTTAAATAAATATAAATTAACTCTAGTTTATTATTCAAGAGGTTAAAGAACGGTCGAGTCAGGACAGGACGCAAGGTAATGGAACTTCTTAACCCAACTTCCATTCTTTGGATTAATCTCCTACTTTCCAATTATGTCATGATATTATTATGTATTATTTTGTATTTTTTATGTGTACCTATAGTGAATACACATAATAGATCTATTTTATTTTAAAAATGATATTTTTAAGGACTTCGTCTCAATATCCTTTCATTGAGTCATATTTGGTTTTATACACAACTTTCTTTTATACGGTGTATAAACCCCTTTGACTTTTACGTTTATTCAAAAGGAATCGTTTTATACGAAGCGTTTTACTAAATGACAAAAAGAGAATGTTTTTCTTTCGGTACATATGCGGCGACAACGACATCTCCTCCGCCGTGACCATTATTTGAGTTTCGGATTCCTCTACAAGCCATCATTTTTTTTAATGAAAAATAAATACAAAGTATTAACATTCTTTTATTTTTGTATTGAAAATGGTTTTTAATGAGTTTTTATTATATCAATGTGTTGTATTGATATCTTGTGATTGAAATGTGGAAATGTTATGTTTCCTTTATGCCTGTTTTATGTGATATGATTATGTTATGGTTTATGATATGTTTAAAACTATTCATATGAGGAATTAATTGGACTTAATAAGTGACGGGTGGAGCCCGCTATAGCTCCTCGATGCATCGGCAGGTCTCATGGGACAAACTAGTGTCTTGGCACGAGGCCTTGAAAAAATATTATTTGTGGTCTTGGCACGAGGCCTTGACTACGTGGTTATGATAGTCTGGCATTATACATTCCATCATTATGAAAGTGGTTGTTGATATTGCATGTGATTATTCGACAAGTAGAATATCCATGTGAATAAGTAAATGTCATTATCTCATTTTACTTTTTCCATATTATGTTGATGTTCAAGTTTAAAAGGCTTTTGTTTTAGTTATACATTGCCTTAAATGTTTATGTTTATTTATGAAAGCTTCCGCAATATTGTTATCCTTACTGAGCATCTGAGCTCACCCCTTTCAATGTTTTAATATTTTCCAGGATATGAAGAAGTATTTTATGAATGACCTGCAGGGATAGTCAGAAGAAGATATGAGTGTGGACTATGGAGAATTTGTTATTATAGTTTTTCATCTTATGATGTAATGTAACAATTATGAATATATCTAGTGTTTCCAAGGCTACAAAACTAATCGGTCTTTCGAGACTTGATCTTTTGTGATCATGACAATGTTACGAATTAATGCACCGACTCTGGGTAACTGGGGTCGGGGCATTACAGTTGGTATCAGAGGCAGTTTAGTACTAACCTTGGAAGCTAGATTTAGATAAACTCTGATTAGATCACATAGACCAAAGATAGAATTTGAGGATTAGTATAGAAGAGCTTCCTAGAATTTTGGTAATATAGAGATGTTGTGAGTTTTCCGAGCAACACATCCCTGTCTGGATACGAGCAGGTAGAGGCGGCTCTGGCACAGATGTACCTAGGGGTAAAACCCAAAAACACCGCTTTGAGCTAGACTCGAACGGGAACTAGTGCACGACAACGGGCCTTGCTGCACTCTTGGTTACGACACTCCCGGGGGATATGCTTTGGATAATTCTCATTTTCTTTATAAACCTCTATGAAGGGTTATGAGTATATACTTCCTAAAAGAAAACATTTTTTATGATTATGGATTATATCTATAAATAGTTCAATTTATTATAAGTGTTTTCAAGTTTATTATTATGTATTTCGATTCATAAACTAACATAGTTTATGGCATTGTATAGAAATGGCGCCCAGTAGAAGGAATGTGAACTCCATCAATACGTATTATCCAAAGAGTAAGAAGGATCGTATCTTTCACGGTATTAAGCCAACATTTCGAAGGGAAATAGTCTCCCATGTGTTCTCAACATATGAAGAAATAGTATCATGTGTTAATAAGATAAGTAAAGAATTCTATGAGTCCAATGTATTTGAAGCGAAGCAATAGACGAAACGGATGGAAGAGAGAATGATGGATAAAGGGATGACGGGAAAGAAGAATTTTCCAATATGTGGTAATTGTGGGAAGAAACATCCTGGAACTTGCCTAAAGGGAATGAGAGTTTGTTATAAGTGTAGAGAAAAAGGACACAAAGTGCATGACTGCAAGGGTACGAAAATGGTTTCAAATGTACAATGCTTCTTCTGCAAGGATTGGGGACACTACGCAAACCAATGTCCAAATCATCAGAGTATGCCCCAAATGATGTTATTGGATAATAATCAAGTTATGATACTACCACAGATGAGGAGTAATGATTAGAGTTCTTATGTTGTTATTAAAGAATTTTGTAATTTGAGTGTTGTGTCAATGATGTACTGGTTATAATAATTATGGAGTATATAAGGATTGTACTGTATTACTAATTTATCAAGGACTTGAGATTGTGTAGAAACAAGAAATGTGACTCCACGGTAGGTTATATTTTTGGAAAAATATATGTTTGAGACAAAGATAAACCATAATATGGTTCTGATACCGAGATAGTGATTTTGGAATAAGACGTGATTGATTTGGATAAATTATATTGGATATTCTTAACATCCTTGAAACTGATTGATGATTTGTATACATTTTTTGGATAGAAGGAGTATATCTAGTATTCTATAAGGAATAAGGGATCATGGTAATTCAGTATGTTTAAAAAGAATACATGATGAATGTGTTCACATGTTGTTACGTGGAAAAAGGATCTTCATTATGTTTACCTTCCTTATAAAATTTGGACTGTAAGTTGGACAGAAGTATTTTGGATAACTATAAAGGTTGGAATGGATTAAGTTGAACCATGGATATTATTGTTTAAGGTTAAAGCATTTCTGAAGATTATTTTTGGAATATTATAATACTATAGTTTTAGGAAATGGACAACCTACATGGTGGGGAATAACCCATCGCGTCGGACAAAGCTGCAGGAATCGAACCCACAACCATAGTGCGACAAGACTTTATTTCCTACCACTAGCCTACAGGAAGTCCCTAGTTATTAAAAAATAGTTTTAATAATCTAAATGGTATTTGTTAATATTTGGAACCTTATACAATTAGGATAAAAAGAATATTTTTGAGTTCCGTTACCATTTGGAGTAAAAGATGGGTTTGTGGTAAAAATTTATTAACGAATGAAAGTATACATAACAAGTATGTATATTCCCTTACGTTCTTAGTAAATCTCTTAAATAAATTCCTCAACATTATAAAAGGTAACTTAAAACAAAAATGTTGCCGGTTAACTTTTCCAACTAGGGATTCAATGACCGTTTAACCAATCACAAGTTTGTGATTTTCTTGTAGTTAAACTTTCTCCTAATCCTGTTTTCTATAACTCTCCATCAGACCTTGATGGTTTGTTTCTCCTCCATATCCATATTTTCATAGAATCCTAGAATGGGCTATATCGGGTGACCTTTGTACTTATCTTGCATTCTTTTAATGTTATATATTTATTAACCTTATTTCCGATGTGGGTTTTCCTCAAAGGTATTTTCTCTTTTCAACCTTTTATTTTCAATGAAAAATTTCAAATTGCGAGGATGCAATTTATTAAAGGAGGGGAGAATGTAACACCCCAAGATTCCACGGTACGTTTCACTTCGAATAATGCAATAGTGTGTGTTGTACGCAACCTCGAGCTCTAACACACACCACAACGAATTAAACTAGCCGTTGTGAATATTAATACCTACTTTTTGAAATTTTATAAATTTTATTTATCAAAATGGACTTCATTTTTGGATTCGGAATATCGAAATTAGCCTATGTTGAATTTTTGGTATTTTTCTGAGAACTTGTATTTTTTTATGAATAGTGAAAAATACTTAAAAACTACTTTTTTAATCAAAATAATTTATAGTGATAAATTATACTATTTAGTGGTTTTAAAGTATAATTAGAATATATTTTTACCATTTTATCCAATGGTGGTCATTAGAATTAATTTAACATTGAAATTGGACATAAACAATTGTGAATCTTTTGATACAAATTGTTTCTTAAAAACACTCTATTTGTTGTCACAGCGGGAATTAATTATAAAATTAATTAATGCAACATATATGTTTGGAATTTTGTAAAATATACATCATTTTTGAATTCAGAATATCAATTATAGCTTAGGGTGAAATTTTGGCCTTATTCTGAAAAACTTCAATTTTTGATGAATAGTGAAACCACTAAGTGGTTGTTAAAAACTGATTTTTCGTTAAAATGAAATATTACCACTTCTGTGATTTGATTTTCGAAAATCCAACATACATGGTTGTCATTAATAAGAAAAATTTGGTTCAATGAGATTAAAATAATTTTTTGGTGAATAGTAACTTTTAAGTTCTTAGTCGCGATTAGAGGTAATTAGTATAGTTTAAGGTAAAAATAATGTTTTAATAATATGAGATGAGCTTGAAACTTGTCCTAATCCTATTGTATGAGTCATGGCCGACCAAGACAACCCATGTGTCAACTTGGGGACCCCATGGAGCCACCTTGGTTGGAAAATGACATTAATATATATTTATTTAATGTTAAAATTAAATTGACACAAACATGAGTTATTTTACTAAAACAGTTTTTATGTAGGGTTACACAAGTCCAAATTTTGACTATAAATATTAATTAGAAATATAAAAATATTTCCTACATCATAGTATTTTTTTTATAATTTTTAGAAATTAAATAAATTAAATTATTTATAACATCATTATGATGCAGCGATGACCTCATTATTTAACGATTTTAATAAAATGAAAAGATAATGTAAAATCCAAGGCTTACAATTGTCCAAAGACTATTGGATGGGTATATATATAACCCTTATCACCTTAGCCACGAATTATATAGGTGTGGGACCTTTAGAATCTGAAAATCAATGTGTAATAATGTAACATTTCAATCTTTCCAAAAGTGCCCCTCCTCTCCACTTAGAAAAGGCCCCCACCTCTCCCACCTTATTCACACCTTCAAGCCATTTGGCTCGGCCAACCTCTGCCCAAATACTCTTCCACCTTCTCTATATTACTCCTAGAAGCCTCACTCTTCCCAAGGAAGCCTTTGGCTCAAATCCAAAAGAGTTACCCGATTTTGAGGTAATGTCTTCTCTAATGTTGTTTTGTTTTATTTTTCTTCTCCAACCCCCTAAACTCTTTTTATTCATTTATTTTGTAACAACACCAGTATACTAAATATACTAGGATGTTGTTATAATAAGGATTCGAGCTAAACTTACACACACCTACATCTAATGGTTAAAGAACATACGGTTTCTGTGGATGGCGAATTTCTGCCTCACGAAACGATGATTGTTCAACACTCATATAACACCTTCAAAGGTGGCCATTAAGATGTAACTATATTTATATATGATATGAAATATGTTTATGTTTTACATATGCTTCTGTATTTCTCATTTATGGAATAATTTATGATTTCCATTATGGGTAAAGTGCGATAATTTCATTTTAGGAAGTGCGGACTACCACCCCCTCAAAGTGATTTGAATCGTTAATGCCATATGTGGGAGGTATAAAGGATGGATTAAATGGTATTATACACTATATTATACTGTAATTATATTATAAATTTATATCATTATGATTTCATTCCATTAAATACGAAATAGAAATGAAAGTAGCGTTCTTGCGTACGTACGGCTTACCGTCTCCATGAACGGTGCATTTCATTTCTTACCTCTAAATGTTACGTGACATTATGAATGAATGTATATACTGTATATATATGATATATATGATATATACATCATGAATATAATTCTGGATATAATGGATATTTCACCACATGAACAACTTGTAATTATATGAAGTTTATTTTTGACTCAAGTACCAAAGATTGACAAAATGACCGTTATTAACTTAAATAATTAAATAATGTTCATAACATGGTAATAAGGGATATAAAAGGAATAATGAACATGAAAAAGGTTCTTAAGTAAATATAAATTAACTCTAGTTTATTATTCAGGAGGTTAAATAACGGTCGAGTCAGGACAGGACGCAAGGTAAGGGAACTTCTTAACCCAACGTCCATTCTTTGGGTTAATCTCCTACTTTCCAATTATGTCATGATATTATTATGTATTATTTTGTATTCATTATGTGTACCTATAGTGAATACACATAATAGATCTATTTTATTTTAAAAATGATCTTTTTAAGGACTTCGTCTCAATCTCCTTTCATTGAGTCATATTTGGTTTTATACACAACTTTCTTTTATACGGTGTATAAACCCCTTTGACTTTTACGTTTATTCAAAAGGAATCTTTTTATACGAAGCGTTTTACTAAATGAAAAAAAGATAATTTTTTTCTTTCCATACATATGCGGCGACAACGACTTCTCCGCCACCGTGACCATTATTTCATTTTCGGCTTCCTCTACAAGCCATCATTTTTTTAATGAAAAATAAATACAAAGTTTTAACTTTCTTTTATTTTTGTATTGAAAATGGTTTTTAAAGAGTTTTTATTATATCAATGTGTTGTATTGATATCTTGTGATTGAAATGTTGAAATGTTATGTTTCCTTTATGCCTATTTTATGTGATATGAATATGTTATGGTTTATGATATGTTTAAAACTATTCATATGAGGAATGCATTGGACATAATAAGTGACGGGTGGAGCCCGCTATAGCTCCTCGATGCATCGGCAGGTCTCATGAGACAAACTAGTGTCTTGGAATGAGGCCTTGACAAAATCTTATTTGTGGTCTTGGAACGAGGCCTTGACTACGTGGTTATGATAGTCTGGCATTATGCATTCCATCATTATGAAAGTGGTTATTGATATTGCATGTGATTATTCGACCAGTAGAATATCCATGTGAATAAGTAAATGTCATTATCTCATTTTACCTTTTCCATATTATGTTGATGTTAAAGTTTAAAAGGATTTTGTTTTAGTTATACATTGACTTAAATGTTTATGTTTATTTATGAAATCTTCTACAATATTGTTATCCTTACTGAGCATCTGAGCTCTCCCCTTTCAATGTTTTAACATTTTACTGGATATGAAGAAGTATTTTATGAATGACCTGCAGGGATAGTCAGAAGAAGATATGAGTGTGGACTATGGAGAATTTGTTATTATAGTTTTTCATCTTATGATGTAATGTAACATTTATGAATATATCTAGTGTTTCCAAGGCTACTAAACTAATCGGTCTTTCGAGACTTGATCTTTTGTGATCATGACAATGTTACGAATTAATGCACCGACTCTGGGTAACTGGGGTCGGGGCATTACACATATGGTGCCATTTCAATTCATGAATGGAAACTATTTTTGTAGACAAAATCCACTAAAGGTATATATTGATCCCACATAGTGTGAATGTCATGTGAACATACCATATTAATTCTATCAACGGTTTGAATCATCCTTTCTGATTGAAAGTCTATATATTGGTGGTAAGTTTTACTCAATAAAAACTCGATATCCAATGATTTCTGATGATTTTTCCAAAATTTTGATGTAAATAATGGATCATAGTCAGAAACAATTGAGAGAGGTATTCTATAAAGTCTCAAACCCTTAATGAAATAGATTCATGCAAGGTGATACTAAGGAAAATCATCCCTTATAGAGTGGAAATGTGCATATATCGTAAGTCGACCCACAATTAAGCATATTTCATCTTTCTTTTTTGTAGTTTTGGGTAATAAAATGAAAAAATACATTGGGATGTCATCCCATTTTCATCTAGGAACAGGTCAAGGTTTCATGACTTCTATATATAAATTGTTTTTAGCCTTCACATATTGAAAGACTAAACATCTTGATACATAATCAATAATATACCACTTCATCTTGTCCCACGAGAAATGTTCATTCAAATCACTATACATCATAGTGCTACCGAAATGTATATAAATATCTTATCTATGTAAATCATCCAATTAATCCCTTTTTAGTTCAGGTAAAGGTAGAAAAAAACCCATCCCAATTTTCATAATTCCTTCTTCCCACACAAAATCAACCAACATCCCAACATTCACAGCATTAATTTTATGTTGATGATTCTCATCATCAGACTGAGAAGTTTTAATCCTTTCTAATATATATGGTTAGGAATCTAAAAGAAAAAGTAGTGATTTTTCATCTTATTTGATAATTCCCATATCCATCATTACTAGATCCATAAACACATGATCTCTTAGAATCCTTATTTTTTTTAGGACTCCATCATTCTTCATGCTCAATGCATCAAAGACCATATTTTTCGTTCCTAGGTGGTAGTTTATGGAACAATAATAATCCTTGAGTATTTCAAGCAATATCTTTAACCTCATGATGAGTTATTTCATTGATATGATATATTTCAATCACTTGTGACCCATATATATCTCATATATTTCTCCATAGATATAATTTCTCCATAACTCAGAGAAATGATTATATTTTTTGACTCAAGACAATGAGTAGTATTGTTTTATTCATGAATATTTTATTTTTTGATCCATATGCAGTAACTCTATCATTATACATGAGTATATAACCATGTCCTTTATTTAGTTAATCACTATAGTAAACAAACCCACAATTCCCCGATGGTAGAGTCAGAATCAGAACATTAACTAATATTCTATACATTTCTTTGAAACATTCCTCAAATTCTTTCTTCATATGATTGTATCCCCTTTACGTGTAATATTGGTCATTGTATTGTCTAAATGGGAAATGTTCTAAATGAAACCCTGATAATATCCTTCTAAACCTATAAAACAACACACCTAAGTAAGGTTCGTTGGAGTATACAATTCTTTCATAGCCCTTTTCTTCAAAGTATCAACAGATATCCCATCCTTAGAGTGAATGTGGATAATAATGGAAACTTATTGAAACCAAAAGTCAATCTCGCTAAACTTCCCCCATAATTCATTTCTCCCAAGAGTCTTCAAAATAGTGAAAAAGTGATATTCATGATCGTCATATCAATTGGATTATACCTTTTTATCCTAAATAAAGACCACCAAAAATTCATCAAGATATTAATTGAAGACATTATTAATTAAATCCATGAAAATAAGGGTAGCATTAGTCAGTTCAAAAGGAATTACTGTAAACTCATAATGCTCATACCTGTTTCAAAATTCTATCTTCATAATATCTTGCGTCCTCAATCGTGACTGATGAAATCTTGATCGATGGTCAATCTTCAATAAATATTGGGCTCCATGTGGTCTATCAAATAAATCATCATTGGGAGGTATGTGATACTTTTTCATTATTGTTATATAATTGATATCCCTATAGTCAATACACATCCTCAAATATATATCTCTCTTAAAAACGAAATGAATAGGGGCTCCCAATAGAGAAACACTCGGCATAATAAATCATTTAACAAAAAATTACACTAGTTGTTTCTTCAGTTCCTCTAATTCCCTGGTGTATATTCTATAAGAAGTCTTTGATATAGGTCTTGAACCCGGAATTTAATCAATAAATAATTCAACATCCCACTCTCGAGGATGTGCAAGTAAATCCTCTAGAAACACATCTACATTTTATTGCACAATAGGTACATCCCCTATTCGAACATTATTTTCCTCACCCATAGGTCTTACATTCCCTTCCTCCCGAATGATTGAATTTAGTAAAGTTACAGGTGGTGTATCTAAATGATAATTAGATGGTGATGTTTTTAACATAAAGATAAGGGATTCCACATCATATTATAATATTGTAACCTCCTTCTTCTTGGAATAAATTTTCACATCATGGTTCTAAAGACATTATATACTGAATATTATATCAAAATAAATCATTAGTATGATAATAAAATCATCAGATAAATCACATTTATATGATATCATGGGGACTTATGGGCACAACATTGTTTCAATGATACTTCCCTTAATATTTTTTACTATCCACTCTCTTATTAAATAAAATTGTTAATATCTAATTTTCTTGGAAAATTAGGAGGAAATGATAGAATGTGTTGATCCAGAATCATATAATGTGTTGGATGAAATTTAGGAAATAATTAAAGTACATACCACCACATCAATAGGGTCTTCAATATTTTTATTTGTGATCACATAATCTTAGGCTTTCTTCCTTAGACCTTTTTGGGGAAGGATTCATTGATTTTTAAGACAATCATCTTTATAATGTCCCCTCTCTCTGAAATTGTATCATTGAACATTGGTATTGTATTTCTTCCCCTTATAATATAGGGAAACATGGACTTTTTCCCACCCTTGTCACAAAAAACCATAATCTTTAGGCATGTATTAGGGTCTCTCTTCCCATAATAATCATAGGGTGGAAGGTCAACTCTTCCCTTTTATCATATTTTTTTCTAGAGTCTTAAGCTACCCTCTTCTTCTATTACATTACCTTAAAATAATAATACTCAGATAATTCATTTTCCATCTCAATAGAAAATGAGACTATATCTTTATATGATGAGAAACATTTGGAGGCTAGATCACTTTAGAGGAATGATTTTAAACCATAAAATAATTGATCAATCTTACTCCCTAGATTACATATATAGTCTGAAACATGTATTTATAACCATGTGAAGTTAGCTTCGTACATTGAAACATTACCATTCTCTTTATTTTATATATTCAAAAACATACTTTCCATATATGATCTCTGTTCATGAGGGAAGTCTTTTTCTAAGAATATTTTATTAAAATCCCTCCATTAAATTTATTCTATATCTTCCTCCACATTTATGTTTTTAATTAAATACCACCACTAATCCGAATATTTTAATAGATAATATACCTCAAGGACAACCATAACTATTTCATTACATCCCAAATAGAGATATATATTCTATAATGTACTTACCCACTACTCTACTGTGAATGTATTTGTAGTCCCATTAAATGATTGAGGTTGTTGTGACTTAAAGATGTATTACATAACTCCTCTAATTTGTGGATCTAAATGATCTATATTGGTATATGTATTATTTTTAAATTATGTCTGCTATACTAGTATAGTTATAAGTTTATCAACATCAGTCACAACACTCGAGTCAACATCATTATCTTGAATAGGAGAGAAATACTTTCATGGGACACACACGTTCTTGTGATTTCCATTCCTTCTTCTAGGTGTTATTCTTAATAATGGAATAGACTAGATTAGGTTATAAATCATAATGTATATTCTCAATATATCAAAATACATATCATAAATTTAAATTATATACAATGGTAATATCATAAGAATAAAAATGTTTTCTTAGAGGAAAAATTTGCATTTATATCCTCCATAACAGAATGCACAATATATTTGAATTATCTTAAGAAAATCTCTCTATAGTGTCAAACTAGATACATGGTAATACTTGTTTTCATGTACCAGTATACCACACGACATTACCGAAACTCCTTGTTAGAGTTTTCACTCCATGGTACATTTGTTCTAGAACCAAATCCTCTTGTAGTGTCCATACATGGATGTAATTTCTAGAAATATCTACAGAATATATTCATCACCGACATTTCTAGGTTGTTCTGGTATGTTTATCCTCAAGTACCATAGTAGTGTTTTGTTCAAAAATATATATTTTTATAAATATAGTTTTGATGCTTTCTATTAAACTTCCTTTGATACCAACTATATATTCCCAACCGAAGTTTCCAAATACTGGTGCCTTATTTTATAAAATTTTCATATAAACAAGGAATATGCATCATGAAAGACGGAATACAATCATTTATTTAGAAGCAACATGCATACACAAGTTCATCAAGACAAATTGAAATTAAAAACAATTTTGAAACCCCATTAGAAAGATCCATAGCTCCTAGGATATATCTATATGTCATTCATAATATAACTATTCATGTCCTTGGAAAATGAAACATAATAAAGGGGTGATTTCAAATACACATTAAGGGAAATCAATTCATTATAATAAATCATATACATAAATATTAGGCATCGTGAATAACTATAATCACATGCCTTTAAAAAAATGAACTCGAACACATTATGGAAGGAATAAAAGATGAATAAATAATTCCCTATTAAAGAATAATATTGTGTATTATAATATTTTAATAACCTCATGAACCTACAATTACTAGTTTCATAATGATGGAATTCATAATGTTAGTTATCATAACCATACTATGATGGCCTCATGCCATGAACATAAATTATCATTTCGTCAAGGACTTGTGCCAAGACCATTGTTTGTCCCATGAGACCTACCGATGCATCTAGGGGATATAGTAAGCCCCATATTTCACTTAATATGTACAATTAATTAATAATATGAATAGGGATAAATATAATAAAAATATAAATTCATATAGTATTTAACATATGAAATGTCAATAATATTCCCTCAACATTAAGCATAAATAGTAACCATTCAGATTAAATTGTTGAATGGTTTTATTATAGAAAATACACATTAAAAATAATCATAATCCATTTAATTAAATATAGTAGATGATATCATAAAATAATAATGTCTCTAACACATAATAATCCTCAATATTTTTTAAATAGATGTAGATACAATTATAAAATGATTGACTAATTTATGATATAAATACTTTTTTACTTTGAAAAGAAGTGTTATATTGAAAAGGTGATTGTATATAACCATAAGTGATGTATTATTGTATTTTCATAATAATATTATTTTTTTAGAATGATAATTGTCACTAAATATAGATTATATACTTCCCTTGAAAATAAGTTATAATTTGAGAAATTCCCTCGAGTCGGGCTTTAATTTTGAGAAGAATTTTTTAATGATCCTTTTTAAAACATATAAATCTCCCTAAATGAAAGTATGATTCTAGTTGGTACACATATATAGAACATAGTCCCATAATATATAAGGATTTCATATGAATAAATATGACTTTAATTGAGTTAAGTGGAGAATAAGAATGACCTTAATGAAAAAGGAGGTTCGGGAAGAAAACCCTTACCTAATGTTAGAAGGTGTTCCTCACCTGATCATAATGTCCTAAATAATAAAATTGATGTTCATAAATTAATGATTCTATAACATTATATTCAATTAATTTGTTTATTATAATATTATTTATACTCATTCAGGTCATTTTGATGTGTTAATAGATTCAATTTCACTGATTAGGAGTGTTTTCTTCCTTTTTTTTCATGATCAGATTCATTATATTCGTGTATGGATAAGCATGTTGAATGAAAAAGTTTTCCAGAATAAAATTTTTATGCTATTATTGAAAAAAATATGAATAAATATTTATAAAATCTATTTGGTTATTTTGAGTAAGGATTAATCATTATATAAAATGTTAATTACAATTATTTGTGTTTATTGGCAGCTCTTGGTAACAATGAATTAATTTTGATTTATAAATTAATATATTTTTTAAAAACTGTTTCTAGAACCATAAATAAGTTATAATATAAATATAATAGTTTTTATCATACAAAAAATGGTTTCATGTCCCGAATTGAAGATGGTAATAGAAAATGAAAACTGGTCGTCCTTGAATGTGATAAATTTACACATCTCCGATGGTGTTTTCAAATCAAGTAAAAACTATGCGGAAAGTAGATATGATGATGAATTATTACTTTATAATAAAACATTATATTACATGTATGGTACTAGAATCATCACATTATTTGTTTGAAATTAGGTGAGGAAAGAAAAATAAAAGTAAAGAAAATGAAATAAAAGAAATGAAAAGAGAAATTTACCACATGAAGTAATCTTCATTGAGAGCCTTTTAAGGGGATATGTTTTGGTATTTTTATGAGATAATGGGATGATATATACAAGGGATGATATTGTTAGGATATTTTATTATTATTTATGAATGTAAAAAGACTTTAGAAGAATGATGAGTAGAGGGAGTTACGGGGTTTTATAGTAGTGGAGAATAGAGAATTTTAAATATTTAATTAAATATTTAATTATTTTTCTCAAGAAAATAAATAGTGTATGATTCATGTGAAATGAAATAGTAAAATGTGCATGTGATTCATAACCTAGTGGGACTGCATCATCCTTACCTCACTTATGACCTAATAAATCATGTATTTAACATTTATCATAAATTATTATATTTTACAATTCAACCAAAATTCATGTATTTTAGAAAAATAACAATAAGTAGCCCTAAGCATTGATTGAAGAGTAGAAATAAAAAAATATCTCTATTTTTTTAAAATATTTTTATAAATATTTAAATTTAATTCTTAAATGAAATCCAAATTTTTTGAAAAATAATAATTTTAAATCATTAATTAGGTTTATATCAACTTGAATAATTAATCAACATCCCATTATCTTAAATCCTTAAGATAATAAAATAATAATATGGTTTACTATTCATAATGGTCAGTTTATTATTCATATTACTATTAATAAGGGTATGTTACTATTCACCAAAAATGAATTTTGACATACTAGACTTGAAATATCATACCAAATGCAGCCGTGTATATGATTTTTTCAAAATTCAAATCACAGAGGTGGAAAAATTATTATTAATGGATAAGATATAATATTTCTTTGTTTTTTGATACACCTTGATTCTTGTATTTGTTTATAAGTCTTTGGGAAGTTACAGTCTAGGAATGGGTCCTTGAAGAAACTAGAGAGGAAACCTCTTGTTGAGCTGCGCATGGGTCCTAGACCAATTTTGAGTGAAACCCTCAATCATTGTTGGGAATGTGTGCTTGAACGTTTTTGAGGGGGACCCTCTCGATGGGTAGCCCATGGGTCCTCAACCTTGATACATGATCTCTCGACTATATAGATCAGTGAGTAGACATGGTTGGACGTACCATTGGACTCATGGAAAATATGGACACTTTTCCCACCAAGATGTATCCTAATGACATGACATAAAACTGTGAGGATGAGATAGATCTTCTCAAAGGGGACAACATCAAGGTGCGGTGATTGATTACCTTTAACTTGCATTTCAGTCCTGACGTAAGGGATAATGGGAAACGATGGTTGTTACTTTTAGACTGTTGGCTACTCTTCTTCTTAAGAAGCGCTATGAGATAGTGATCCATGTACTCTCTCAATTTGGTTTTCTGGAATGAGAATACATATATTCTATTTCCAGCACTCTCTCCTTAGGTTTTGGTTACTCTCCTTTTAAAAGAGGTGAAGAGGTGCTGGGTATGCCACATTATTTCCTTATCTATATTCTGGTGGTTGTGAATGAATAATGTCATACTATAGGCAGCAAAGAATAGATTATAATTTCATCTGATCAATGTTTCTAGATCCTTATGTTTCGATGATATCAATTCACTCTCCTTCTGGGTTTAGTTTCACTCCTTTTACTATAATTTTTGTTATCAATTCTAATCCACTTTATTGTATCTTTTATAGCTCCCCCATCCCCTTATCAAGGCATCGTACTTCTTATTTTTATACTCACCACTAAATGTTCTTTTCCCTCACATTTCGTTTCTTATGAAGACAATAAATAGTTTGAACGTGTCTTTAGACAATCATAA
Source organism: Viscum album (assembly GCA_963277665.1). NCBI lineage: Eukaryota > Viridiplantae > Streptophyta > Magnoliopsida > Santalales > Viscaceae > Viscum > Viscum album. Next base: position 1,700,283,205 of record OY728142.1, read on the forward strand.
GAATATGGGATCATGGACCATGTATGGTGGTCATATCTTAGGATCAAAGATCGGGGATCTCTTAACTATTTTATTTTTTTAATTACTAGCACATTTTGGAATTTTTCAAGTTCTATGTATATTTTTTCCAATTTCCCCTTTCTGTTTACATTATTGTACTTTTACTATTTAGTTTTTCTTGCATTCATGGTGTATTTATAAAAGTGTTACATCTTTTTCCCCTTTCCCACTTCAATTATTCAATTATTTATATATGTCAATATATAGGTTATTTGTAAATATAATCCATATGTTTTTTGGGCCTTTAAATCTAGTTTCCACCCCTAACCTATGGAGGTAGTCTTAGAGTAGTCACGGCTTGAGCGTTGTCATGGTTCAGATCGTGAAAAGGGTATCAATGGTAGATTGAACCTTTGGATGTTGTTTTGAAGATTCCCTAAAAAGGTATTTGTTGGGTTTGGGAAAACCATGTCAATGTGTCTCGAGAGTTCTCTCAGGCTAGGTTGTTCGGATATGAGGTTGTGGTCGACAACGACATTAACTGGGACCCTGATTACCCGCTTGTCGACTAAGTATTATGAGACTATTTTTGTAGGGAACATTGTTAGATGCATCATATCGGCTTCATTCATTCACTTCCCTTATTGATTCATATCTCGATTGTGGTATATATTAAAATATATGCTTATCCAAATGTTGTAATCCTTGATAACTTTTAGGATACCTCTATGACAATAGCTAGTCATGATACTAGCTTTGGTTCACGAAAATGACTTTGTAAGAAACTAGCCCACGGTGTAGTATCCATCATGTGATCCACTTCCTCTAGGTGGGTAGGAATCAACACCTCCACCCATTGGGTATACGACATTCCCAACAAAGCAGGATGGGGACATGTGTATTCTAAGGACACTCTATGAGTTCTAGCATTATATATTGTTCAGTTTCTTCGAAGAGATATACCATCAAGAATTTGAGGTTTAGCTACACTCAGTGGTTTTCCTCTTTAAGCTTGTTCACACAAGGACATATTATATGGTGACTTTGGTAGAATGTCTCTTCTAAGGAGTAACTGGATAATGGTGGAGTCGGGTTAACCAGATACACTATGAATCTATACTCTTGTGGTATGACATACAATAGTTGTTTTTTGAGGAGTACTACCCCTCCTACTTACGCTTCATTTTTATTCAGGAGCTTCTAGAGCTTCAATAAGGATGGATAACTATGGAAAAGTACATTACATGGTTCCAAAACCACTTGGTACCCATTAGACATGATCTGTGATATCTACTTCTGAGCGTGAATGTATGAGTAGGGACTCCTCACAGAGATCTGTTTTATCACAGTACCCCTGTGCATCCCCAACTACATCGGGGTGCCAGAGCGGGCACTAGTGATAGAGAGATTTTTTAGTGGAATGGAAGTTAGATAGTTTTGGAAGTGGTCACATCAAATCTAACATGTATGTCGCATCTTGTAGTCATCGTATGGAAGGTAATTGACGTAGGATGCATTCCCATGATCAAAATCATGAACTTGTTCTAGGACTTTATAGAGCACCTAGGCATCTAAGGGAGGGAATGTGTTATTCTTGTGAAATTTGAGGTCACAAGGAATGAGAAATTCCAACCAGACTTTTTGACAAACCTAGGAAGATAATAAATAAACCACCATAGAATTGATGGTGTCAATATTAGGGATATCCCAAGAAAGAACATAGTGGTCCCTAGGTAGGAGTTGTTCGAATAGAATATAGAATAATTATTGTTGGTGGAGAATACTATGAAGTCCTTCCACCACCACCAGGCAGCCCACATCAGGCATAAAAAGATGGCAGTCGGGGCCACAATCAGATACATGTGATAAATGTTTATGATCATGTAGCACATTAGATGATAAGAGGCACACCCTATGTATTTTCTAAATTATTTTAGTAGAACATGTTAAGAACATGGTGAGGTAGACATTTCTAACTACTTCTTGTTTGTGGATTTAATGGCATGAGACGATATGGCAGTGTAACCCTGTGTCGGTGTTGTTCAATGTAGATATCAATGAAAAGGGAAGAGGTGCCCTCCCCCCACCTAGATACATTTTTGAGGATTGAAAAAAATCATGAGTGAATTTTAGTACCACACAATGTGGATAATATCATGGTGATTGGGATGGATCCCCCAACTAGGTCACTCATGGAGGGGTTGTGTAGTGGAATGTTAGAGAAGGTCCTTACACTTTCAGTGGAGTTTCTCTTCTTAAACTCATTTTTCATGGAATTCCACTAATTGGTACTACAATGTGTCTAGTTTGGGGTTACTCTCCTTCCAACAGAGTTAATGACATGTGAGGTATGACACATGCTTTAGGTTTATAGCCTCATGTGGTCGGATGATTTTACACGCTTGTGGTTTTTATTGGTATGTTTGCATGGTCAATGTGAACCTTGATATTGTAGTTATCAATTACAGGTTTAGGTGATGGGGACCCCTGACAAGAACAACATGCCTCAGTACCTAGTTCTGGAAGTGGTAGTCTTATCTTTGATGATGCAGATACACTACCTTATGGGAGAGTGCTTTATGGTTTGTTTAGACCACTGGAGTCTCTCGTACATCTCCCCCAACAGAGAATTGAACCTGAGACATGTATGCTGGTTGAATTTCATATTAGAATATGAATTTGAGATATTATATATTATAGGGAAGGGAAACATCATATTAGATGCCTTAGTAGGGTGTCCTAGGCTCATCAGGTGTGAGATTTTTTTGAGAAGTTAGTTTCCCAGCTATTGATCATAGAATAGAATGAGGGTAAAATTTTTCTTCAGTCAATTGTATATATTTTTTTTCTTCTTGATCTTGTTATAGAGTCACAAACTAGAAAATTTAACTAATAGTTCATGCGTGGACTAGATATGCACAAGTGATACACCATATGGATATTCCGAAGGAAGGAATCATGAGACCATTTTTTATAGAAAAACATTAGTTCCAGTTACGATGTGTGTAAAGGATGAACACCATTTTCTAAAAGGTTGTTGTAGCCGCTTGAAATCCCAAAGGTGAAATGGGATGGAATATTCATGAATTTCATCCCTTCGATTATGTAAAAAAGAAGGTCCATGACACCATATGGGTGATAATAGACTGACTAATGAAGTCGGAATGCTTCTATTCGATCAGGAAATATAGTTTAGTTGAGTATTGTGGAATCTTTATATGTGGGATATCTTCCCCCTTCATGAGGTACCCTCAATGCTTCCTTATGATCTTGATTCATAATTTACATCAAGATTGTGGTGAGGACTACATGAGGAAATTGGTACCCAACTACGGATGAGGACAAGCTTTATTCCCCCATATCAATGGGTAGATTGAGTATATTGTCTAGTTGCTGGAAGATATGTTGAGGGCATGCATGTTTGTTTTTGGGTTGGGTGGAAATAATTCCCTATGGTTCATCAATCCATTCGATATCATGAAAAGTGTTGGTGAAGTTGACTACTACCTTGCCCTACCCCCATAGTTGGAGACGGTGAACAATGTTTTCCACATGTTGTACCTAAGAAGATGCATTGATGATTCTACGCACATCATAAATAGGAGTAGACCATAGGAGGAAATACCATCCCCTTTGGTTCTCTTTTTGTGGTAGCAAAAAAACCTGTAGGATAGTTCCCAAGAGTATGAGAGCTAGGTGTGAGCTCACTATCCCAAGTTGTTTCCATTGGTTTCTCTTTTCGAGGAAAAAATCTTGAACTATGGAATGATGTAGAGGGATAGATTTTTACTATTAATACTATTAAATATTTCCTCATATATTTCTAGAGGTAGATGCTAAGACGACTTGCGATTATGAGACCCGGTGTGCCTGGTATAAATTTTAAAAAAAATATTATGTATATTTTATTTTATGCATGTGACAAAAATGGGATATCTCTAAAACGGTACCTCAGATCCAAACTATGAATCCATGATTGAGTCTAATGTGTGGCATTTACCCTAGACCAGAAAATACTTTTGTTAGTGTAGGTCTTCATTAGAGAAACCCAATGATGGAATTTTCGTTAATAAAATTTTTAAATATAGTTATTTTATCTTGAATGATTAATTAAATAAATTTTTTATGAGGAATTAGATTGGAAATGTTGGAGTAATTTTGGGTTTGGAATGCGGGGTTTTTCCTATGTGAAGGGTAAAATTAGAGGGAGTATGAGGTTTAGATTCTATGACCACATGTAGTTTAATATAAATATTTTTAGGGGAAATGAGAAAGGATTGGATCCTTTCTCCCATAAAAACTATTAAATACCTCTACTCTTCTTCAAATAGTGAATCAACATCAGATCATTGGTCGATTATGATGAATCTTCAGATCCGTGTAGACCAGATTACAATGAACTAAACAGTGGATCCATAATGCTTGTAGGATTATTTATTCGAAATCAGCATTACCCAATTTATTTTTTAGTTGTTGAATTTTATCAATTACCAATTTCATTTCCTTGAAATCATATTTTGATGTCCAAACATAAAATTCCAATCGACCTTTTCATTTTTGGATAAGTTGTTCTTTCTTTTCTTTGCTCATTCTTCACATTCTTCATTAAATAAATGTTCAACACCTTGAAATGACATATTATCATCATAAATAGTATGGTTCTTTGACGTTCATCCTCCAAAGATTACAAATCTATGACAGTTTTTTGTTTTGTATTTTGGAGGAGACACATCAGTGAGTTCTATTGATGAATACATTCTGAAACACTAAAATGTCGATAGACCTTCGAGCGTAGGATGTGTCTATAATGATCTTATTTTAAGGATCCCATATCTAGTCTAGGAATAATATTTTGAGGAACAGGGAGTCCCCAATGGTCAATGGAAGTTCCACCAGTGCACGATGGTCTATGGGCCGTGAGTCAGGTGGTGGCTCGTAGTGGAACCCATGGTGGCTGGGCTGAGCTAAGGTGGGCAAACCGGGCCAAATTCAGTCAAGTCTTCAAATTTAGGATTCAAATAACTGTATCTCCTAAGTAGATAGTTTGTTTTATATTCCATATATTTCAACACATTTCTATCATCAAGACATTCCCTTTTTAGGATAGTTTTAGAAGAAAAATGGGCATGAGCCTCGGTGCCATGAAACGTCCAATAAATTATAAAAATAAAATTAATATTATTATTTGGTATTCTTGTATCAAACATGTATCAAAAATCTAATGTCTGGAAGACATGTTGTTAGCAGTGCTGCATTCTTGAAATTGATGTGGATTTTTTAGACTAATTTCTAGTGCTTAAACCAAAATCAAGGCACGGTCCCCATGAGTCTCAGCTTCGGCATTTGTGGTGAAGACAGATTTTTCCCTGGGTGTCTATTTTGTAAAATGGAATTTCAGAACCCATGTGTATTCCTACGAGTATTACAAAAATGTGATCTATATTATGTTTTATGGGATTTGGGCATGATCCCAACGAAGAAATGTTTGTGTATGACGCTAGGAAAAACAGATACTTCCATAAGAGTTCAATTCAGGAGAATGAATATCTAATCCTATGTGTTTATCCTCATAGAATGGAATTATTCCCTCCATTTTGGCTTTGAGGATATGATGAAAGATATTCAAGGAGTGACGACTTTTTATGCGATGTGTAATAACAACTATGATCTGGTAGTTTTACCAGTGTATTTTCTCAATACTTTCTAAGAGGTACCATTTAGAAAAGATGGAAAACATTGTTCCTCTATAGATACTTATGAGTGTAACCCTCCAATGAGGCTGGGTATGGGTCCTCGATTACACAAGAGTGGAACCCTCTAGTTGGGTTGGGAATGGGTCATCAATAACACTAGAGTGAAACCCTACATTCGGGTTGGGAAAGCATCCCTGAACTATTATGAGTGGAACCCTCCAACTAATTTGGGCATGGTTCCTAGACTTATTCTGAGTGGAACCCACTTGCTGGGCTAAAAATGGGTCATAAACCTTGAGTCATGATCCATAAACTATACAAATCAATGAAGAGACATTTTTTGACGTACATTTGGACTCACAAAAAATATGCACAATTTTCCCACCAAGAGGTGTCCTTGTGACGCGGCATAAAACAGTACGGGAGAGACAGAGCCAGCCAATGTGTATAGTATCGGGTTGTGCTGATTGAGTCCCTTTGACCAACATTTAGAGAAGATGTAAGGGATGACGGGCATCGAGGGTGGTCACTTCTAAACTGTTGGATAATATTCTTCATGGGCTAATGAGATGGAGATCCCCAAACTCTATTATTTGGGTTTCATTGACTGAGAATATATATATATGTGCACATATTCAATTTCCAATACCAACTCCTTTGGGTTTGGTTACTCTCCTTCTAGGAGAGGAGAATATGCATGGGGAATTCCACATGCTTTTTGTGTCTCTCATCTTATTGCTATGATAGACTACTCCCAATCAATAGGTAGAAAAAACACTATGATATGTTCAACTTATCACCATTTCTATATCCTTGTGTATTTATTTTCATACTTCACTCTACATTTTGGTTGACCTACACTCCTTTTATTATGACATGTCCTATATACTTATTTCATATTTAGTGTATCTATTATGTATCCCCTTTACATTTTCGAGGCATCCTATTGAGTAATTTTATACACACCCTTACATGATCTTTTCCCACACCTGTTGTGCAATACGCAGATGCCATAAAGGTTGATTTTGACGTCAATGGAGATTTGGGATATGTGTTTTTTGACCATGTACGGTGGTCGTAGCTTGGGATCTCGGAGCATGGATTTCTCAATTGTTTTAAATTTTCAGTTACTACCAGGTTGTGATGGTTTTCTAGTTTATTGTGTATTTTGACCTTTCTCCCCTTTCAATTTAAATTATTTTACTTTTAATGTTTAGAAATTCATGCATGGCTTGTTTATTTATAGTAGTGATTCATCTTTATTTTCTTTCTATCTAAAATTTTATATTGATTTGGTGGAATGTGTGTGTATTGTTTCTTGAGAAAAGTCCTCTCGATGTTTCATGTGCCTTCGACTCTAGTTACCACCCCATGATTATGGAGGCATACTTGGAGACACTAATAGAAAAATATCCTATTCCAATAGTTTGGATATGTTGTTATATATCTCCACAGTGTTGGTAAATCCTATACCAATATTTTGGGAGACTGTTGGTTTGTTGGACGTTGGGATTGGTCTTTAAAAATTGTTTTGGGAAAACTATTGGTCCTATACCAACAATTTTTCAAAATGATGGAATAGGTCATATGAAAAACCTATACCAACAAATTCATAAAACTGTTGGTCTAGGTAATTCAAAAAAACCATGTAGTGGTTTTGATCCCAGCACATCTCGTTTACAATTCAATGACTTTACCACTAACCTAACATGAATTTTTTGAACATAATTTAATAAATATATATATTTATACTAATAAGAATTTTTAATTCATATTTTTAAATATATTCTGGGAAAAGATTATGTGTACATATACCGATGTTTTTGAGAACCGTTGGTATAGGTTTTTTGTGTTTTTGAGCTATACCAACAGTTTTAGTGAAACTGTTAGAAGAGGGTGGACATATTCTAACAATTTGGAGAAAACTATTGGTATATGTCCTATTTATAGTGGTGGGTAGTTGTATCTCAAGCCATGTAATGGGTCTGGTTGTGAAATATGGATCTTACAATGATAGAAGTTATTAAATAGTTTCTGTTACAAACCATAATGAATATATGCATAGTTTATTGAGGTTACACATATACTATCAAAACATATTTAGAACATTATTGGGGGTTTTAAATATACTATTCATGAGAACGTGGAATATATTTTTGGTCAATTTAATAAATGAATGTGAGAAATGTTGTATCAATGTGTATAAGAGATTGGTCAGAAGACGTACATTTATATTACCCTGTAGTCAGTAATGTTTTCTAAAATACAAAAATTCAATAAATAAGATATTTGAATGTTCCCTAATGAAAATTAAAAGGAATACTCTGTTTATGGAATATCATTTAAAAATATTGAGTAAAATTTATGAAAAAATGATTCACAGATATCATTTTATTTTGATAACTAAAATGTTTATGACATTTTTATATAGTGAGTAGTGTGATATTTATGTCAATTTTTTTAAATATATATTCACAATAATTGAAATAATTATTCACTAAATAATATGATTTTAAGTGATCGAACACTATAAACAAAATCTATATTACCTCTATTGTATGGTAAACAAGGTGGTTGATGACTTTAGAATGAAAGATAATCCTACCCAATATATTATAAAGATTGAATGAGGAAAAATATTAAACGATATGAATTGGATGAATCTTGATTTCATTGGGGAATGAGAGAAATCCATTATTTCCTAATTTTCTATTGGACCATCCTTTCGAATGATGATCTATAATGGAAAAAAAGACGATGTAATTCTTTAATATGAGTAAAAAATATTCCAAATTTCATTATTGATAAAGACAAGGTAATAAGGTTTTGACAATGGACATGTGTACTATAAAAACCAAAACTGAAGAGGGACATTTTGGGAAATAGAAAATACTATCCATTTATATTAGTCATGGTAGTACACACATATATATACAACTAAAAGAAAAAAATCTTGAGTGATATCCTGATGGATGAAATTGATGATTTCAAATGTTAGTGCATAGTATTATAGAATATTAATGTCATATATTAATAATAAAAGTGTAAATTTTAACCCTAATCGATGTAAGTATGGAAATTTTATAACAACACATTGGATTTCATCATATGACATGCCAAAAAAATTGAAAAGTAAAATCATATTTTGGCCATAAATAATTACCTAATGATGATTTTTATTTTATTATCATAAAATAATAATTGTCTCTTGACCAGATGTCCTGGATATAATTAAGGGTGTTTTAATGTTTCATTGAGTACTAATATATATATTATCTGAGGGATATACAACATTTAAAAGGAGATTCTAGAGAAATTATAAGATATTGTTAGAGATATATATGATTAACAGTATCTATTCTCACACACCAAGTGATGTCCAGTCTATTCAGACCATCCAAACTATTAAGGAATTATAAATATATGATGAAATGGTCTTTTAATTATGTTTGTATGCACATATCATCGTATTAGAGTTCCCATATAAAAATTGTTTCTATTATATCTTTCATATAGAACCATATGAGGCTCAATATGGGAAGAGATGAAGGATTCCAACATAGTAGTATAATTTTGGAAAATGGAATTAGATTGTACCATAAATTCTTTTAGAAATTAAATATAATATAATAAATTTTAGTGGAACATGAATGTGTCAAATCATTGATTGAAGCGTTATGTAGAAAATCACCATTGGGATTTAGAGTTTGATGTTGGTTGTAAGTAATTACACTAAATAAAAATTAATTGTATAGTTTTTATATTTGAGAAGAAATGGAAGTGATTCTATATGTATTTCAGTCCAAAAAATACCCTTGGTTATGTCAGAGATGTTTTATATAATGTATCATAACATATAGATCTCTCCAGAGTACATGATTTTTTCTATGTCTCACTTTTCAGAATGCACCTACCATACCTTTCACATGTTCCCACCTTTGAATCCATAAAATAAGTGCATGATATTTTATATGATAAAAACTTGTGAAGATCCATGATTATAGAGATATAATGTTTTGAACCATGACTACATATCTAGTCATAACTTTTGGTAGATTCTAATTCTTTAGGAAGCCACAGAGGATCCCAGGCATGTAATATGAAAAAATTACCCTTAATTTTATTATCTTATATATCCAAATTGTGGAGAACTTATTAATTTAATTGTTTTTAATCTAAAAAATATATTTCTGAAAAAAAGATCTACCCATTAATAAAATTAAATAATTAAATATCATGCTTGACAGAAAACACAAATCCCTAACAAACCAAAAATATGTTTTACCAAAATTGATATAGAATAATTTATAGTTGATTCCAAATTTGAAATTACAAATTTTTATAACCTAGATATAAAATAATGGTTCATTTTAATGATCTATCAAATTTTATAGTACAAAGATTAAAAAATAATATGATTTAATTAGAATTTATTTTATATAATTGATATATTTCATGGTTTATTTATTTAAAAAATGTTATAAGAATATATAATTTATAAAAACAATATTTACAATAAAATGAATTTTTCATCAATATTTTATTATTTTATTTTGATGATATATTTATAAAATTTATAATCTTAATTTGAAAAAATTATATAAATTTTGGATGTTATAATATATATATATATTAACACAATATTTTTTTGTAGTATATTTATGAAAATATTGATTTTTAGAGGAATAGTGTGAAATACCATTTCACAAATACGATGAATTTGATTGGATTATTTATATATAAATATAACTTATAAATTTTTAGAAACATTATATAAAAGCAAATAAATAATATAATATTTTTTTTATAGTTTCAAAAATGTTGTTTTTAAAATAATTCCTATATTTTATATTTTCTAAGTTAAATTATACTTATATAAAATCAATTTTTTATTCATTTTGTAATTTCACAGTCACTTTTATACATTCAAAAAAGTTATTAAAAATATGAATTTAAATGATAAATCATTAGGTAATAATTATTTAATAACGATCATTTCATTGAAATTCATAATGGAGAAATTAAAATATTAAAATCTAGTTACCTTGTTAAAAATAAAATGTGATAAATAAGATTTTCCTAATTGGTAATTACAAAAAACATGTTACAAAAAAGTGTTATAATGGGTGATTGTTTCTAGGATTGACCATACCCCTTCCCTCTTTATAATTTTAGTATTTTGGTGCAACTGGGATTGATATTGACTTCCCTTTAACAAAATATTTAGTATTTACAAAAATTCCATCCCATATATCCTATAAATGAAGTACCACTCTCCTCACTTCCATTCATAGAAAACACCACAATTTTTAGTGCAAAATCTACACAATACCCTTTAAAATAGTCCTATAAGATATAAATTTGTTATCATCTTATCAAAAGAACATCCCTTAGCGGTTTAACATGCTTTTCCAATTAGATGATCAAATATGTGTAATAATAATTTCTAAACACCACATTATAATTTTTATATATTTATGTGATCTTATTCATCCCAATATTCCATTAAGAAATATTAAAAACTATCATTAATATCATTATTACACCTTTATTCTATTATAATTATGCTACAATAATTAAATATCATTATGGATTCTTTTATGAAAAATTAAAATATAAATCTTGCGTATATAATGACTAGCACAATCACAATCAAATATGGTTCACTGTCCTTCAAGGACCAACATGGATGTTTAAAAATATTAATTAAATAAATAATAAAGATATAGATATATATATCATATTTATATTCCTGTAATTATAAACCATTATACTTACCATTTCATCCATTTGAAATATAAAATTATAATATATTTATACATGAGGACTACCTCTTCCATGTAATAATGTTTTCTATTATTAAATAATACATTAAAATATAGTGTTATATATTATTTAATGATTAGATATGATATATATATATCAGTAATATATATTTGGAATATTGTTCCTTTTGTATAATAGAAAATGAAATGATAATTATAAGGTAATTCATCAGTAATGGAAAACTAGATGAATCTTTTTAAAAGTAAATTAATATAATTATCTTTTTGATACAGGAGGTTAACGAAGATCATACATTTAAATTAATATGAATACTTTTATGAAAATGTTAATTAAGATAGTTATATTTATGATATATGAGGTTAAATAACATTCATGTATGTCAAGGGTAATGGTTATAAAATTTTAAAACCATTCAATATATAGATTTATATAAAATATTATTGAACATTATTATTTTTTTAAAAACACTTTTCCCGTTAACTATTTTATATAATGGGGAAATTTTTTATATATCCAAATCCATTTCCTTGGATATTTTCTGAATTTTTTTGTAAGAAAACGAATGATCCTTTTTAAAAAAAGACTTATAATGAAGTTTCTAAAAATAATAACCCCAAATTGTTTTCATTGAAGCACCTTTAATTATTTAGATTTAATTATACTCTATATCATGCCAATTATATATCTCTAATAGTGTTATGTTTCAATTTTCACGAAAAAGTTTTCAATTATTTTGTGATTAGTTTTCGGTGATCTTGTCTTCGGTATAAATAATATTTTTTTATTTTTTTATTTTATAAAATATGGTTGTTTTTAAAAAAAATTATATCAATAGATTCATTATGAAAATTGAATGATTCCTATTTATATTTTCTTATAATGATACATCATTTAAATAGTTTATTTATGAATAAATAAATGGTATCTATTTGTATGTTCAATTAATAATATTTTATTTCAATTGGTTTAAAATGAAATGAGAACGATATCAATTTTTATTTATTATTAATAAAATTCTATTTCCTTTTGTTACATGTAAAGATTTAAAGATTTCAATTTATTGTTTTTAAAAAAGTCATTTAATTTACATGGTTTATTTATTAAATGTGACTGATTTCAATAATGTTTCTTTAAAAGACCTATGTTATTTAAATGGATTCATTATAATGTGGAAAGTGAATGATTTTTATGTGGAACATATAATTATGAATAAATAATGGGTGGGGTCCTATATTACCCTAAAATACAGCATGATATATTTTATATATCATGAGACATGTATTCATTACTACATTTATGTTTCTTGTAAGAAAGGGAATTTATTTTTTGGATCACGAATGTAATGTTTCCCACTGATAATGTATGATTTATTTTAAAAGGATGTTATTAATTAAGAACAAATTCCCCCTCAATTCAGGGTTATTGTTAAATGTCTTCATTCGCGATATGTTTATAATTCTTTCATATTAATCATTATGATATTGAGTTATTATTTCATTTTATTTGAAGCATAATTATATCTTATGATTATCAATGATATTTTTTGAAAAATCTATTATTTATTACATTAATATATCATTATAAATGTTTCTTTGATGAAATATTTATTCATCCATTATATGTAATTTGAGCTCAAACATATCTAATGTGTTCATTCAATAGGTTATGCAGATGAATCCAACAAATGTGATGCTAAAAATATATTATAGTATGGTGTCATTATGGAGAAATGATCAAGAGTTTGATAAAATAAACATATCATATACCTAGTCACTAGAGTCAATAAACCTATATGTCATTGGTATATTCTTATTTATGAAATTTTAGGTTTTAAATCACTAAAATGACTTATAAAAATTGAATGATAATGTTGGGTCACTATAACCCAATCTAGAATGAGGCTCTATCCACTACGATAATCATTATAGTGATCCTTAACTATGGAATTGATTTTAAAAATGTATGTATCTTATGAAAACTAATCCCTTATTCTTATGATAGAATCTTGTGGTTCATGATTGATTACCGATGATTCTTCAATGTTATGACATATGTATTTTTTTATAACAATTCCTTATTCCATTACCTTATATTAAGGATATTTTTCTTCTTTGGTAAGACATTTTTAGGTTATGGTCATGTTATCACCCTGTTATACTTATATTATTATTTTGTGATGCTTATGAATTCTCTCATAATTTTTCCATTTTTCATAATCTAAACTCACCACTTCTTATGATTCTATTTCCCATGTTTTGAAGAAATGTTTTACAAGGTATATGTCTTAGAATGTGTGCCACTAACATTTTGTTATATTTTTTAGTTTGATATGATTAATCCTATCATATTTTATCCTGTGTTCTAATAATTTTCTTTCTATTCTTTTTTTGATGGTTTTTATTGTGGTAAATTATCATATCGATATGCCACTCAACTAGTTCCCCATATATGGTTGCCCACATGGCCTCAAATGCATTTCCATAAATGCTATAGGATGCTGACTAGCAGATAGATACTATGGTGTGGTAGTGGGAAACTTTTCCGTCATTGGAAATGTCTAACAAAACAGAATACATAATTGTGCAATAGTGGAAGTAGTAAACAACATGCAACTGAAATAAATAGTAGAAGAATGATCATATAAATAAACAATCATCATTAAGTACTAGAGTTTATGCAACATGTGTCATGTTATTGGAAAGAAACCAAATAATTACTCTTCAAACATATATAAATTATCTCACAAAAAAACAAAAGAAAAAATATTGATTAAAAATCATTGCAATCATCATCTCAGTCTCAGGATCTTCGGCTACTAAAAAAAATCTACAGTACCCATGAAAGGGAGTTTTCCCATATAGACACCTAGAAAAATATATTTTGTATGGGTCTAAAATAATTACCCAAAAGGGTGTGAGAAATAAATCTCACTATAGAAACACCAAATATATGTGCATATCTATCATTGAGTATTTGGAACAGGCAGTGTACAAAAAGGAGAAGTAGTAAACTAGGAAGTACCCAAAAGAAAATAATCCAAAATATCCTTTTTCCCATTTTCATTCATTCCATTTAGTCTAACAATTTAATTACATTAAATAATATAAGTCTCTATATCCAAACTAAACCCATAAATCCCCCATATAAACAATTCTCAACAAATAACTCATGAGGATATCTAAACAAATAAGTTGAAGATCAAATCCAAGATTGTGATTTTTCTTGGAAGACGCATCATAAATCGTTACATTTCAATATTTCAATCATCATCTTACCCACATTCATAGAAAATACCTACCCTCAAGAACAACCAAATACTCCCCAAAGGCATAACAAATTCATTCACATAGGCATAACAAATCCTCACTCGTTGGAATAAAAAATCCTCTCCCATGGGCATAACATTAAATCAAGGTCAAGATCGGTATATAAGAATTTATACAAAATAAACAACACATTAAAATTATATAATTACATGGTTATCATAATCACAACACATGTGAGAATCATACAAAACTATAAACATGTGAATTAAACTACTATAAGACAAAATCAATAATAGTCATATCCAGCGGAAAAGTGGAAATCTCTAATCCCCACCCCTTTATTCAATTCAATATAAAACGATCACATTTTTAATTCCATCATAAATACAATTCATACTAAAAACCCAAATAAGGAAAAACAAGGCATTCCTCATAGGGAACCTCGACCAAACTACCACAAAGGTTGTTCTAAGGGAACGCACCCACTAGGTGGCCCTTACTACAACCAACAAGATTAATCATTCATAAATTAAAATAATACATGACCTAATCATAATTAGGAAAAAAAATGGTCAATTTCTATTTGCATGCTACACATCCTATATTTGATTCATCCCACTCAGTGTGTCAACAACTGCATTGCCTCTCCTTGGCCAGTAGGCAGGCTCAAAGTCAAAATACTAAAGGTATTAAAAACACATCCATTGTCTCAAATTTAGATCACACTATGTAATGATGCACATTAGAATTTTGTGCTATGTGAACACCACCGAATTCTCCCCTAATAAGTAACATCTCCAATGGCGTAAGACATGAACAAGGATGGAAAAATAATGATCGTGCAAGAGATAGTTATTATCTTGTGGCCTCAATTGTCAAGACCCATACATAATGACTTGATCCACCCTACATAAGAACTAATCTCAGCCCGATACCTGATGAATCAAAGTACACATTATAACTCATGACTGACTATGGAGAAATATGTATTGGTGTTGACGTCTATCTCACTTTCAGTTCTAGAAAGTCCATCTCGCCGGAATTTTACCATACACACTTCACACCCTTCTTTTCCAAGACCTTCATCGACACTGCTAAACATGATAGGTCATGTATGAAATTAATGTACTATTTATCCTTCCCTATAAAACTACACACCTGAATGATGTTCTTGGCAATCTCCTAGGTAAATACTTCTCTCATATTCTTTCGGTCCACTGATAATCCTTTATCAGAGTTGTCATGACCTAGGAAGTGAATCTCATTCATCCAAAGGTTTAACATTGAGAGCATATCATATAACAGATGATATCTAAGTGTACTCAGAATGATATCCATATGTGTGTAATGGTCATTTCTATTATGATAATATAACAAGACATCATCCATGAAATCCAAAAAAAAAATAATCAAGATAGGGATGGAACAATTTGGTCATTAGATCCATGAACACGCTGGTGCATTCTTGATACCATAAATAATAACTAGATACCCATATAGAACATACCTGCTACAAAATACAGTACAAGATATGTCTCAAGATCGAACACGTAACTGGTGATATCTTGATATTATGTCAATTTTCGAGAAAACCCAGGATCCTCAAAGCTGATCAAATTGGTCATCTATATGAGAAATGGGATATTGGCTTTTAACCATTAGCCGGTTCAGTTTCAGATAGAATGTGCATTGACTAGGTGTACCATCTTCCTTCTGCAAAAAAAGGACATGTGAACCCCACTAAGAAGTATTGCGTCCAATGAAACCATTATCCTCCAAGTCATCCATATTCTTATTTAGCTCTTTAAACTCTTATATATCCATTCTTTATAGAGGAATGGATACTAGTGAATCTCTTCATACTTGATTGATAGAGAAATATACCTCTATTACCTATGTTAAACCTAGAAAATCGCCCACCAAAACATTCCGGAAACGATCAACCACTACAGGGAAATCTGTATGATGTGTTCCTGGGTCATCATTATATAAACTAGAAATCTGTGATATCACCCCACTCAATATACATTGCTTGGGACCAACTCAACACGCCTAGACATCCCACTCTCCCTTGTATAGAAATGATCCACCATTAGGCGACGTAAAACTCACCCTATGGCGATAAAAATGGACTATGTCTTGAAAGGACACTATCTAATCCATTATGAGTATGAAAAAAAAGTCTGTCATCTCTAAAATATAGAGATCCGAAATGAAGTTACATCCACAGATTTCAAGGGGCACTCCTTACACTAATGTACACTTGTCGTCCATATCCCTAATAGAGTGTCGAGAGTCATAAAATTATCGGCAGAGAAAACCTATAGCCCAATGCCCTCTATAATGAGAAAAAATATAATAATATGTGAAGTACCTATATCAATGAGTGATGAAGTTAAACCAGATGTGACTATAATTGTATCTATGACAATAGAAGGTCTGGGATCCTACTCATACAGGGTCTGTTGCACTGCATATTTCTAAAAAGTACCATGGCCCTGAGATACTGCCCAGTTACCCTGAGCAGCCCTGCCCTACTGTCCCTGAGATCCTGGGGTTTGGAAACTATGACCATGACCACCAACTAGGCATAAATAGAATAATGTATTCCTTTTCTCTGACTAGTGTTAAACATCATACCTTAATATTGAATGTGGAGTCTCTGCAGAACCTCTCTCACTAGTTACTTCTGGAAATTCCATGTAGTTGCGTTGCATATTGCTCATCCTGTCAGATTCTTGACACTCGTCTAGGTCTATTGGCCATAAAGGTATAATATTCCCAACTCTTCTACCCTTATAGAATCTCACCTGGATACTAGAAGAAACATTATAACTGCTTATATCACCATGAGAAACCTCCATATGATGCTTCTTGATCCTAGTCGAGATAGTACCAGATCTCGGTGTCGAACCACCATGGATCACACCTCTAGATTCCTGCAGGTTACACTCATTAATCATCACAAAATTCAAAATGGAATATATATATAGGTAAACCAAACAATGTTCACCTTTTATTGAATGTCATACCCGAGACCATTCTTGAATAGGCTAGCCCTTGATGTCTCGTCACCCAGCTAAATAGATGTAAATCTATGAAGCTAAATGAAATGGCAGAGTAGTCCATCACTAAAATAATGCCCTGCTCCAGTTTCATGAACTCATAGGCTTTATCATCCCTCATCATCCCAAAAAAATAGTAGTCATAGAATACTCTATGAATATATCTCTATGCCATGTCCTGATGATGCTCTGTCTGATTGATAACATTCGACCACATCTTGGATGAACCAGAAATCATAGAATTTTGGAGCCTTAACCTCATTTTTAGAGTAATCTCATATTGCTAAATGATTATAGGCATGGAATCCCCCCATGACTCTATAGATTGTGGTCCACCATCCCATGAAAACATAGGAAGATTCTACTCCTGGAATTCTTTTGTCAGTTCATCCATAGACGTGGCAGGTTGTGGTACTCATTGAAAGGACTATATAAACCTCAAGAATATTTCACATAACTATTCATCCACACTTGTTTTTGGTTGAACAGCTCGTTTTGCAAAAAAAATTATTGGATAATCCATTGGTAGCCCATGGCCTAACACCTCTAGGGTGTACTCACTTCCACTCTCCTGGAGTACAACTAGAGGTCGTTGTGGTTGAATTTCTCTGTAATGTCCATCACACAAACCTCACTATTAAAAAATTTATCAATGTACGTAGTTCAATAGTGAAAGAACTATCTAGGAAATTTAACACCTCTAAATTCCCAAAAATCAGAGTACACACCGTGTAGTAATCATACATGGTGTGTACACTTATGCCCATAAATGGTCATGTAATCCTATCAACATTGATTTTTAAACACCCTAGGTACATGGCATGTAGGGTATATACATGGTGGATCATCTTAAACTCTCGCATGAGCATGTAAATGCACATTATATAGTCGTCTAAACATCCATGGTACAGGATGTGTCGGGCTGACAAAAGTTTTGTACTTATGTCTTCCCTCCTGGCCATTTACTTTTACATTTCCAGAGCAACACACATCTACATTTTCAAAACAAAATACAATGTACATAAGGTAAACAATGAGTTCTAATCAAAAAATAACAAACCATGTTTCATATGACATGATCGGTGACACAATCATCCATAAAACATCGTGAACTTAGAGTAAATAGTGTGTACTTGAAAAAGTTGTTTCTTCCTGAACATAGGAACAGATAGTGTGTGTTTAGAGGACCATACACCATTTTATCTAGGTTTCTGGACATTAAACCTCTGAAACATAACAAGATCACATGTTTTTGAAGAATCAAGCAATGGTGTGCCCAATTCTGATCTATGGGGGCCCAAAATCCATAAAATTCAAATCCTAGTATCCACATATAGAACATAATAACACAATATATATCCCATGACAGAAACACAATCCATTATATTCTGATACAAGAGGGACCATAATCCACATGGACCAAGTCATGGAATCAATCCAAATCAACTATAACACATAACGATACACCTTTCACAATAGCTGGAATATATATCATGATATCAATCACAATAACAAGCACATCTAGCAAGAAATCTATCATAGTTTCATGAAATTAGTAATTCTCTCTAGATGACATAAGAAGAATGTATGGCATGTGATTTATAACAAGTGATGATTTGATGCATTATATGTAATATCCTCATCTTGATGGGTTGAAACAAAATAGAACTACAACAATATCAAATATAATAGCACAAAACAAGTGCATTACCCAAATGTGAAATCGCATCAATAGTAAAAGATCAAAATCCCAAAATCACAATTAAATCCACCAATATTGGATTTTCCTTGTACACAAGGTAGCGACTCATGATAAAAAATAATTTCCAAACTACATTTCTATTATATCATTCTCAAATAGTTAAGAAAACTAGAAAATAAATCCTCTGAAACCACTTTTTATCATCTTAGATATTGAGGCAAAAGAACTGGTGTCCCGTACCTGGTTGGCCACATGGCCTCAAGATAATTTTTCCAAATGCCAGAGGATTCCTTCAAGCAGTGAGTGAAGAGAGTGTTATAGTTGGGAAACTATGCCCTCATAATAATTGTTTATTATAGTTGAATAAATAATAATACAATATAGGAATCATTAAACATCAAACACTTGAAATAGACAATGGAAGAAAGATATGATAAATAACCAAGAATCAATCATTACAAAAGATGACGTAGCATATTTCATGATCTAGGAAAGCATCCAAACTTGTACAAAAAAAAAATTATGTATCAAATGAACAAAATGAATTGAGGATACTATGAAAAATTGCAATGCTCATCTCAATCCCATGATCTTCGGCTCCTGAACAACATCTCAAGAACCCGTGGAAGGGAGCTTTCCCTTATAAAAACCTAAAAAATATAATCTATTTGGGTCCAAAAGTCGGACCAAAATAGGTAGTGAGAAATAAATCTAATTAAAAAACCGCCAAAACGTTGTGTGTCTATCTGTTAATGAGTATATGAAACATGTAGTGTACAAAAAGTAAAAGAAGTATACTAGGAATTACCCAAAAGTAAAAAATACTAAAAATAATGTAATCCATTTTTTCACATTATGTTCAGTACAACAATTAAATTATGTTAAACAATATATGTCTTGAGATCCATCCTAAACCCATTAATCCCCCATATAAAGAATGTTCAAGAGATACCTTGAAGGCTATCTGAACAAATAATGTGACGAATGAATCCATGATTGTGCTTTGTCTTAGAAGACACATCATAAATCAAAACATTTAAATATTCAACTCAACATCTTTCCCATAGGCACAAAAAATTACACCCCTTAGGCATAACCAAGTCCTCTCTCATAGTCATAACATATATATGAAAACCCGCTTTTATTACAAACATGAACATGATTTATTACATAAAACATCACTTGATACAACAAAGAAGAACGAGAGGTTTAATGTATTTGGGGCTTAGGATCATTAAATAAAAACATGAAACATGAAATACAACATCTTTATTGAAAAAATCCTTTACATGACAACTACATTCCCTCGTACTTAGCATTTCATGGGATAACCTGAGGACATGCATAAGAAAAGGGTGAGCTATAAAGCCCAGTAAGGGAATACACATGGAATAACATGAGGAGTATAATACATGTTAGACATTATTAATATCAATAGAGAATAAGAGATACATGAACATAATTTGACGATAAATCATGATAATCATAACATGGAAATCTGGCAACAACACTTAACATGGAATTAGCATGAGCCAAGGATCATTGCACATAGAGCATTAGTAAATCCTCGTTGCACATGAAGCACGAGTAAACCCTCTTTGAACTTTAATTAGCACTATTCGACACTCATTGGACATGACGTATCATGATATTATACTTTAACCAATGCATTGGAGCGCTATAAGGGTGCACCCTTCCTAAACATTTCATTTCAAGCATAAGTGTGCCACATGGATCATAAAACATGGATTCATAAAACATTTCACGATAAAGGAATGAGGAATTAATACATGAAACATTATAATCAATAAGTAAATGTGCATAAAGGTGAATACCCATGATGGAGAAAATGGGCATGGTATTCACTACACAATGGCATTGGCTTAGAAAATCGGTGTGATTTTCGCAGCGTAACGGCATGACATAAGAAATCATATAAATCATTGATGAGAGAGAAAGGGGATCCTTATAATATTTACATTTAATGGACAATAAGGAGGTCATATAGATACATGTCCCAAAAATTTTAATGGAATTTAGATTCATGATACAAAAGTATTTCTTGAATGTAAATGAGGAGAGAGATGTTTCTTTTGGAATTTTGATATAGTAACAAGTGTACATGGTAGGAATTTAATGAGAGAGAAAGGGGTCTCCCATCATTCAAACATATAGAGGGCAGTATGAGGGAGGTGTGAAACCATACCCCAACATTAAAAATGAAAATTAAATGGGAAAAACAACTTAAAGAAAATTGGGAAAAATGAGAAAGGAAGAAAAAAGACATTACTTGGAAGTGTGCTTCCAAAGGCTACAGAGAGTCTTGTGAGAGGCTTAATGGGAGTATGGGTCACCTTGGGAGGATTTTCGATAGAGTGGGGAAGAGGTTGTACAATCTCAAAAGGCTTTGAGTGAGGAGGAAGTGGGAGCTTGGGTGGGTTTATATAGGAAAGGTGAGGGAAATCATTATTATTTAGGTTTGGGTCCCCTTACATTAAATTAATCAAAATCCCAAACCATCCCATGGTTTTCCCATGGTTTTTGTAAATGGGAATAGGAAAACAATATTTTATATGGAAAAAGTCCGATCTTCTTAAAATAATAGGGTTGCTTATGTGGAGCTGAGTCATACTCCCATGGAAATTAATTTAAAAAGACAAGGTGTTTAATAAGTCTTGAGGGGTCTATTAATGATTTTAAAAGTAAGTCAAACAAACCCAAAATAACATTATTTTAATGGAAAAACATATAGTGGCCGAAAATAAATATTATACTATTCTATTACATAACTATTGGGTCATTATGATGTCATAAAACACATTATATATTTAAACGGCATTTAATTTTTACCCAAAAATTTAACAGTCTTAGAAAATCATGAAAAATTCACCATTGGATAATTTTTATGTCATGATTCCAAAAATATCATTTATTTTATCTAAATAATTTTTTAAATATGTTAATTTTCACTTTTAAAACTAAAACCGACATTTATAAAAAATTCACTAGTTTTGACAGAAATGGATTTCAAACCTTAATAAAAATTATAATTGCATTCATAAATTTATAAGATCATTAATATTTAATAAAAATTAATTTAATAATAATATTTTATTAAAATATTATTTATTTCAATAATCCCTTAATTTAATAAAATAGAATTCTTAATTTAATAATAACTAAAAACACTATTTGTACTTTAAAAACTATTTAGAATTTATCAATGATCACAAGAACGTATATACATTATTATATAAAAAAATAATGTACATGAACATAGTACTATTGATTTTTACATAACCCATTAAAACAGCCGCATAAGACCTAAGGGTAAGGTGTGCGATGGTGACAGACTCTTGGGGTGGCTTGGATAACCTTTCTTGAGTGGTAATCTCTATCAACTTCCACTTTTCCCATAGACGGCCCTGTTAGAGCTTGACATGATGAAGCTCAGCTTGGGATTGGTCAACAGCGAAGCCCAAGGAAGCCTCCTCTTTATTGAGCTCTGACAAATGGGCTTTGTATGGAGCAATTCTACTGGATGATTCCATCGCTTCTTTTGTCTGAGTAAATTGGATTTGTTAAAGCCCTATGTTTATACTAGTCATGTGATCACTATTCAATGGCTATATTAGCAACAATCAAAATTCTTAACATAAAACCAAAGAAGTTGAAATTTTATATAAACATACAGATACATTTAATTAGATCAAGAGGGATTTCCATTAATGAAACTTTGGGTCATCAAAATATTCCCCTCTTAAGAAATTTCGCCCTTGAAATTTTCCTTTTCCCGCACTAAAACAGATGTGGGTAACTCGGCTTCATCATTTCCTCCAATTCCCAAGTCGCTTCTTCAAACGTGTGGTTTCTCCACAAAACCTTGATGAGGGACATTGTCTTATTTCGTAGATCTTTTTCTCTACAATCAAAGATCTTCACTGGTTTCTCTTCATAAGAAAGATCATCTTCCAATTGTACCACCTCAGAAGAGAGTACATGTGAAGGGTCCAGTATATACTTCCATAAGAGGGATACATGAATGAAATCATGTACTTTGTCCATAGTAGGTGGAAGTGCTAGTCGATAGGCCACAGCCCCGACACAATCAAGAATCTCGAAGGGGATGATGTACCTTGGACTTAACTTCCCTTTCTTTCCAAACCTCATGACCTTCTTCCACGGAGATATGCGTAGAAAAACCAAGAATCCATCTTTAAACTCAGTGTATCATCGATGATTATCTACATAACTCTTCTGTCGACTCTAGGCTACCTTGATATGCTGCTGAATGGTTTTCACCTTCTCCACCATTTCCTCAATCATTTCTGGTCCAAGCAGATAACATTCACTGACCTCATCCCAACATGTCAGTGTTCTGCACCTTTTCACATATATGGATTCATATGGTGCCATTTGGATGCTCAAGTGGAAACTGTTATTATAAGTGAACTCAACCAGAGGACGATGTTGATCCCATAATCCTTTAAAATCCATTGAGGATGCTCTCAACATATCCTCAAGTGTTGGGATAGTCTGCTCAGATTGGACATCAGTTTGAGGATGATAGGCCATACTGAATTTCAGTTCAGTATTCAGATCATGTTGAATACACTTCCAAAACATAGTGGTGAATCTTAGATCTTGGCTAGACACAATAGATAGTGTTACTCTATGGAACCTTACCGCTTCCCTGATATATATCCGTACTAGTTGATCCGATGATAAATCATCTTGAATAGTAATGAAGTGTGGAGTCTTTGTATGATGATCCACAACAACCCAGATTGCATTGTTGCATTTGGATGTTCTCGGAATCCAATGACAATGTCCATGGTGATGTTCTCCCATTTCCATTCTATTATGGGCAATGGTTGCATCATCCCCTTACACTTCGACCTCTCTGCTTTCACTTTCTGGCACACTAGGCACTGTAATGTATATTCAGTGATCTCCTTCTTCATATTATCTCACCAAAAGTTTTCTCGGAGATCTTGATACATCTTTGTGCTCCCTTGGTGAATAGAGAAATTTGAACTATGTGCTTCATCCAAAAGTTCCTTCTTTAGCTCCTGACTTGATGGAACACATAGTATTTTCCCAAACAAAACACTTCCTTCGTCATTAAAATTAAACTCTGTGTATTTCCCTTTTCTGATAGCTTCCACTTTTTCTTGAATTCCCACATCATCCTTTTGAGCATCCATTAACCTTTCCAAAAGATACGGTTGAGAAATCATTTGTGAAATGATTGATTATGTTCCTTTCTCTATGTTTCCCATGTCCATCTTTATCAAGTCTAAGAAGATTGGATCCTTCTCAATTCTCATCATTGATAAATTCACTTCCTCCTTTCTACTTAGTGCATCTGCCACCATGTTCACTTTCCCAGGGTGGTAATGGATTGAACAGTCATAATCCTTGATGATGTCTATCCATCTTCTCTGGTTCATATTAAGCTCTTTCTATGTGATTATATATTTAAGACTATTGTGA
Source organism: Viscum album (assembly GCA_963277665.1). Classification (NCBI taxonomy): domain Eukaryota; kingdom Viridiplantae; phylum Streptophyta; class Magnoliopsida; order Santalales; family Viscaceae; genus Viscum; species Viscum album. The sequence goes on from OY728142.1 coordinate 1,700,308,214, forward strand.
TCAGTATATATCTAAAATTTCTCTCCAAAGAGATAATGTCACCATATTTTAAAGGCAAAGATCACCGCCGCCAACTCCAGATCATGTGTTGGATAGTTTTTCTCATGGATGTTCAACTGACATGAGGCATAGGATATAACTTTATCATTATGCATCAGCACAAAACCTAAGCCCTTCTTTGAAGCATAACTAAAAAAAACAAAAAGTTCCCCACATGTGGGTAAAGTGAGCACAGGCACAGTGATAAGCTTCTTTTTCAACTCCTTGATGCTTTCTTCGCATTCATCACTCCATGAAAACTTTACTCCCTTTCGAGTTAGTTGGGTAAGAGGGTTGGACAATCGTTAGAAATTTCTCACAAATTGTCGATAATGTCTAGCTAACCCCAAGAAGCTATGGATATCAGTTACCGATGTTGGCCTCGGCCATCCCTCAATTGCGTCTGTTTTGGAGATATCAAAAGATATCCCATTGTTTGTGATGATATGGCCTAGGAATGAGACTTCCTTCAACCAGAACTCAGACTTGTTGTACTATGTAAAGAGCTTCTCGTTGCGCAAATTCACCAGTACAGTTCTTAAATTATCTTCATGATCCTCCTTGGTTTTGGAGTATATTAGAATATAATATATAAAGACTACCATAAATTTTTCTAGGTAATCTTTGAAGAATCTAATCATTAGTTCCATGAAGATTGATGGATAATTAGTGAGTCTCAAAGGAATTACTATGAAATCATAGTGCCTGTATGTTGTGCGAAAAGCAGTCTTGGGTATATCTTCTTCTTCACCGTTACATGATAATATCCCGACCGCAAGTCCACCTCGGAGAATTATTGTTCTCCACGCAGATGATAGAACAAGTCATAAATTCATGGGAGAGGATACTTGTTCTTTATCATTATTTTGTTATGTTCATGATAATCGATGCAAAGCCCCATTGACCCATCGTTCTTCTTGACGAAGAGGACTGGTGCACCCCATGGTGAAGCACTTGGGAGTATAAACCCTTTATCCAGATTCTATTGTAGTTGTTTTTCAGCTCTTCAAGCTCTACAAAAACCATTCTTTATGGAGTCTTAGATATTGGTAAAGCCCCAGGTATAAGTTCAATTGAGAATTCAACATCTTTTCTAGGAGGAATACCAGGTAGTTCCTCTGGAAACAGTTCAACATCTAAATGAGATTCATCTTTTTCCTTACACTTGTAATGAATCGGGGGTCGATTCTCCATATGGAGTGTGATTTCCCTCTCCCGGCAATTTTTGTTGGATCAATATAAGGAAATCCAATCCATGCCAATAATTGCATCATATTCCACCAAAGGGAGTATGAAGAGGTTTTTCGGGAAATTCAATCCACGAATTATAACAGGGGTGGATTTATATTCATGGGATGAAATGATTTCCGCATTTTCCATACTAACCGACATCTTCACATCCATGATTTGTGGTGGTGGTAGGATTGTTCTACTAAACTTTTGAGATATAAAAGAATGTGTAGAACCTGAATCAAAAAGTACGTTCACTAATCTTGAATGAATAACTAGCATACCTATCACTACTTCGTTTTCGGGGTTCACTTCGGCAGAAGTGATGACAAAAGCACTACCTTTCTGCCTTGGAGGTTGTTGGTTGACTTCGATAACCCTTGGATTAGGGCACTGATTTTCAAAATGACCTGGTTCTTTGAATTTGTAGAATTGAACAATGCATTGTGGTTTGAACGGATCATTCCTCTCCTCTGTCGCAACCACAGGTATTTCTTGCCGACAGTTAAAAGCTATGTGCCCTTCTCTTCCACACCGGAAGCATTTCCTCGTCCCCTTAAGTCAATTTTTAGGGTGCTTCTTTCCACACTTTTGGAAAGTGGGGTGATGGATCTTCTTATCACCGTTGGATTTATCTATCGGACCACTAGCATTGAACTCCACGTTATGCTTATTATTCCCATGATACCCCTGTGATTATTCGATCTCCATTTCGACCTTGAGGGAACATTGGACAATTTCCTCATAGCTGTCGATGTCACAGATTGCTAATGCTTTCCATAGGTTGGGCTTCAACCCACTAAATATGCAGTCAACATTTCATTCTAGGGTAATGAAAAAGCCAGAATCATATCATTAAATCCTTGTAATGTTTTCCTCGTATGTTCCAATATATTCTTTGTCTTTTTTCTTGATGGAAAGGATGTCCCTTTCCATCTTAAGAATGAGGGTGCGTGGAAAATATTTATCAAAAAATGTCTTCTAGAAATCCTTCCATTCAAACACCTCGATCTCCTCCTCAGGAAGCGTATTTTTGATCAACGTCCAACATTGATCAGCTTCACCCTCCATAGGATAAGCTTCTAGGAGAACCTTATCTTGTTCATAACATTGAAGGATGGAAAAGATCTTTTCAATGGAGTTGATCCATTGGTCAGTGATGGTGGGATCGGATGATCCACTAAAAGTAGGATGCCTTTGTCTCATGAAGCTCTCGATAGCGACTTTTTCTTTATTAGGGGGGGTTGAACATTCCTCTTGACCCATGTTTTTTTTCAATACTTGAGTTATATGAGAGAAAAGCGTGACAAAGTTCGTGATTCCCACTCTCATTGGATTGGGTATCTCATTAGTACAGTCATTACATTGATCTTCACATCGATTGTTAGCTCGAGTCCTCCTATTACAGGCCATTGGATGGAATAAAAGTAAAGTTATTTGTAACACATAAAGGGTAATCCAAAGAAAAAAGTTTATTACTTATATATACCCTTTTATTTCCTTAACTCATGTTCTTATAGGCTTCAATCTAGGAATTTCATGATCTACTTTCTAAGATATATTCTTAGGGGAATTTTTTTAATGTCCTTAAGAAGGGTTAATACTAAGATTGTGAATTTATCCAAACATATCCCCCGGGAGTGTAATAACCAAGAGTGCATCAAGGCCGGTTTTCGTGCACTAGTTCCCGTTCTAGTGTAGCTCAAAACGGTGTTTTCGTGTTTTACCCCTACGATACATCTGTGCCAGAGCCGCCTCTACCTGCTCGTATCCAGACAGGGATGTATTTGTTTGATAAACAACTTACTCAATACTTACCAAAACTTAGGGATGTTTTTATTAAACTTTTTCATGTCTCTAAGTATTTACTAGGGTTTTCTAATCCTAATCCCAAAAATAACTAAACCTCCCTATGATACCAACTATAACAACCCTACGTTTATTACAAACTTAAACATGATTTATTACATAAAACATCACTTGATACAAAAAAGTTGAAATAGAGGTTTAGTGTCTTTTGGGCTTATGATCATTACATAAAAACTTGAAACATGAAATACAACGTCTTTATTGAAATCATCCTTTACATGACCAGTACATTCCCTCGTACATAGCATTGCATGGGTTAACCTGAGAACATGCATAAGAAAATGGTGAGCTATAAAGCCGAGTAAGGGAATACACATGGAATAACATGAGGAGTACAGTAAATTTAAGAAATTAGGCATATCAATAGAGAAAAAAGAAAAACATGAACATAAAGGCATGATAAAGCTTGATAATCATAACATGGAAATGTGGCAACAACACCTAACATGGAATTAGTATGTGCCAAGGATCATTGCATGTAAAGCATGCGTAAATCCTCATTGCAAATGAATCACGAGTAAACCCTCGTTGCACTTGAATTATAATGAGTCAATGCTCATTGCACATGATGTATCATGATACTATACTTTACCCAATTCACTGGAGTTCTATAAGGGTGCACCCTTCATAAACATTTCATTTCATGCATAAGTGTGCCACATAGATCATACGACATGGATTCATAAAACATTACACAATAAAAGAATGTGGAATTCATACATGAAACATTATAATGTATAAGTAAATGTTCATAAATTTGAATACCCTTGATGGATAAATGGGCATGGTATTCACTACACAATGGAATTAGATTAGAAAATCGGTGCGATTGTGGCAGCGTAACGACGTTATATAAGATATCATAAAAATGTTTGATGAGAGAGAATGGAGTTCCTCATCATATTTACATGTAATGTACAATGGGGAGGTCATATATATACTTTTCACAACAATTTTAATGGAATTTAGATTCATGATACAAAAGTATTGTTTGAATGTAAATGAGGAGAGAGAAGTCCTTTCGGAAATTCAGCATAGTAACGGGTGTATATGGGAGGCATTTAATGAGAGAGAAAGGGGTCTCCCATCATTCAAACATAAAGAGGGTAGTATTAGGGAGGTGAGAAACGATACCCCAACATTAAAAATTCAAATTAAATTGGAAAAAACAACATAATGGAAATTGGATAAAAATGAGAAAGGAAGAAAAAAACCCTTACAAGGAAGTGTGATTCCAAAGGCTAGAGAGAGGATTGTGAGAGGCTTCTTGGGAGCTTGGGAAACCTTGGGATGATTCTTAAGAGAGTAGGTCAGAGGTTGGACGAACTTCAAAGGCTTTGAGTGAGGAGGAAGTGGGAGCTTGGGTGGTTTTATATATGAATGGTTAGGGAATTCTTTATTATTTAGGTTTGGGTCCCTTTACATTAAACTAATCCAAACCACAAATCAACCCATTTTTTTTGCCCATGGTTCTTGGAAAATGGAAGAGGAAAACAATATTTTATAAGGCCTAAGTCCGATCTTCTTAAAATGATAGGGTTGCTTATGTGGAGGTGATTCATACTCAATGGAAATTAATTTAAAAAGACAAGGTGTTTAATATGTCTTGAGGGGTCCATTAATGCTTTGAAAAGTAAGTAAAACTAACCCAGAATCACATTATTTTAATGGTAAAACATATATATTCCGAACATAAAGATTTTAGTATTTTATTACATCACTATTGGGTCATTATGATGTCATAAAACATATTATATATTTAAACTGTATTTAATTTTTACCCAAAAATTTGACTCTCCCATAAAATTATGAAAAATTCACCATTGTATAATTTTGACATCCTGATTCCAGAAATAACATTTATTTTATCTAAATAATTTTCTAAATATGTTAATTTTCATTTGTAAAAAAACTGGCATTTATAAAAAATTCACTAGTTTTGACAGAAATTGCTTTCAAACCTTAATAAAAATTATAATTGCATTCACAAATTTATTAGATCATTAATATTTTATAAAAATTAATTTAATAATAATATTTTATTAAAATAAAATTTAATTCAAAAATCCATTAATTTAATAAAATATAATTCTTAATTAAATAATAACTAAAACACTATTTGTACATTAAAAACTATTTACAATGTATCAATGATGACAATAATGTATATACATTATTATATAAAAAAAATAGTATACATGAACATAGTACTATCGATTTATTACCTAACCCCTTAAAATAGCCGCATAAGACCTCAGGGTATGGTGTGCGATGGTGAAAGACTCTTGGGGTGGCATGCATAACATTGCTCGAGTAGTAATTTCTATCAACTTACACTTTTCCCGTAGATGGTCCCATTCGATCTTGACATGATGAAGCTCATCTTGGGATTGGTAAAGAGCGTATCCCAAGGTCGCCACCTCTTTTATGAGCTCCGAAAAATGGGCTTCATATGGAGAAATTCTACTGGATGAGGCCTTCGCTTCTTTTGTCTGAGTAAATTGGATTTGTTAAATCCCTATATTAATACTAATCATGTGATCACATTTCAATGGCTATATTATAAACGGTCAAAATTCTTAACATAAAACCAAAGAAGTTGAAATTTTATATAAACATACAGAGACATTTAATTATATAAAGAGATATTTCCATTAATGAAACTTTGGGTCGTTACAATATCCTTTTACACGGGCATAATAAATCCTCACCCATAGGTAAAACAAATCTCCACCCACAAGAAAAAAAGTCAATCATGGTCAAATCTAGTATATCATCATTTCAAAATAATAAATCTAACATGTAAATTACACTATAACATTGTTAACATAATCACAACTCATGTGGGTTTCATACAAAAAAAAGTGAATTATTCAATCACAAGGCATAAAATATTATTGGCATATCATGAGGAAGAAGGGGAAATCACTAATCTCAACCCCTTTAATCATATAAATCACAAATGATCAAAATTTCAATTTCATCATTAATGTAATTAAAACTTATCAACCCAATAAGGTAAAAAAATCTATTCCTCATAGGAAACCTTACCAGAATGGACATAACGATCATTCCATGGGAACACACCCATGTGGTGGGACATAATAAAACTAAAAAGCTCATATAAGCTTAAATTAAATTAATTCATAATGTAGTCACCATTAAGAAACAATAAAAGTCTATTTCTATTCATGTTTACAACCTAACCATGGGAAAATGGAAATAAAACACATTTAAATAGCCCGAGAAAGAATAAAAGGCACAAGGGCATCTACCACGTCATTGTACAACTCCCATAGTATAAAGTCAGGCTAATATTTGACCTAGAATAAAGTATATATAAAAACAGGGTATAAAAACTCAACCTTATATAACTAGATAGAGAGAAAAAAAATGAAGAATGGCTCAAGAGGAATCAAGAACTCACTAATCATGTTCAAATTAAACCGATAGTGAAGGAATTGGGGTTCAAATGTTTAATTAGGAAGAAAAAGTTCCTCGCTATTGATGTTGTGAACACAGACAATCCCTTACTTTTTTTCACAAAAAACAATGATTATAATAATGTAATCAATAAAAAAATTACATAGCGTACACTTGAGACTGTGCATTTTGTTTGTACAAATTATGGCCCGAAAATACTATGGTCATGTACCATGATTACATGGAGTGAAGCCTTCCATACACGGTGTGTGCCTTTATGTACATGACATGTAGTTCCCATTCAAGTCGTGTAATAAGCCTATAGTCAGCCCCTTGATTTGTTTTCCCCCCATTTTCTTATGTAAAAATGGAAATGGAAATATCTATACCTCAAAAGAAGAATTGGGTTCTTGCACTAGTATTATCATAGTTTATCAAAATGGTTAATGGAAACCATGAGGATCTCATATAATGGGTGTGGTCATAGTGAATTATTTCCTTTCACATTCTATGTATAATTTTTTCATACCAGGGATATCTTCGTAGGTATAGTGAAACTTGTTCTATGGTCGTGGACCCCCTACATGGGAATCACATTATTTTGAAATGTGCACAAAAAATTGGGCAACCAATCTAGAATCACATATCAATTTAATTTTATGAAAACATTCTGTTAATTTTATTATAGGATTTACCCCTTCCTTCCCCAATTCTACTAATATGACCCATATGAGCACAATGGGAGATCCAACCTATTCCCTCACAATTTCAGGGATTATTCTTTTTAGATTATAATGGATTGAATGGAAAATATCCATTAATTTTATAATCATTTTTTATTGTTTTATATCCCTCTATTAATCCACAATTTTCAAGTTGTTAGATTTGGGGTTCACATAAAGACTAAAATTGTGATTTTTTGTGAATAAGATTTAATAGATATAGACTATGTAATTATATTTTGTCCACCATCAATGATGACATATTTTATCTTGGTTTTTATTTTATCCACATATATATTTCAACATAATTTATTCATTTTATAAATCAATATATTATTATGATTTATTGATTTATTATTATTTTAATTATGAATATAATTTCCATCCTTGGGATGTTTCATAAATAATTTCTTTAATTATTTATCATGTAATAAAGAGGTAATCTATATAATTACTCATTTTCAAAATTTAATTGTGTTTTTTAAATAGAAAAACATTTTTGAAATTTTTTTGAGGGTTTGGAAACGGTTTTCATGGTTTGTATTGTAGATGGATATAGTATGTACGTTAAAACATTGAAAATGATTTTTTAGTGGGAGTTTTTTCTTTCAATGAAGTGTTGACCATGAAATTATTTTATAAGGCATTAATTAAATAATTTCAAAATATTATATTAAATATTTTCTATCTATGTACCTTGTGAAAATTCATTAATGGATAATTAATAATAATTTTTGTGAAAATGGATGGTCATTGGTTTAGTTTTGGATTTCAATGGTGAAGACTCGTGATTTAACAGGAGGAATTCATATAAAGATTGTTTATATGAATGAAATGGATTTGTAATGGTTTTTAAGTGGATTATTATGAAATTAAAATGGACAAAAAAATATAAGTACTTATTTATCGTAGTATTTCGATTGGGACATTATAAAGAGTACTGTCTAAATGACTTTTGAAATAGTTCATAACTCTATGATTCTTGTTTTCCTATATTTGGAAAGATTATAACTATGATAGTTTTTTTACTCACTTTATAGGAAATATGATTTGAGTATTTTATGGATGTGTGATTTATAAAAAATAGGTTCTCAATATGAGGAATATTTATGTGTGGTAGATCTATTTATTATCACTTTTGTGTTGATTTTTTCATTCATGATCACTCATGTCACATTTTAATTACTCTAGTAATTCATGAAAAATTGTGAATGGTATATTCTATTGTTATAATATTTTTTTTCTCAATTTTCCAATATCATTATAACAATTATTATCTCTAGAGATTCAATGAAATCTATTAATAAAGAACCTATTGTGGGATAGCAATATGGGTTGAGTTTTGCACTAAATACATGTTGAAAATTTATTTATAAGAAATTAAAAAGGATAAGTGCATCTCATGTTTATTTCCTAGGATAGTGGACATTAAACACAATTTTTTCTGGTTTATATTGTTATTTCCCATCTTATGCTTTATGTATATTTCTACTTTATATAATTTTGCGGAAATATTCTCTTTTATATCATCACTACCCATCATTGGACATATTGTACTTACTTTTATTATTATTATGTAGTTGTATTTGGTTCCATTCCTTATAAATGTTTTATTTTGATTTTTATAAACCCTATTTTTCATATTGGCTCACATGTTGGGGTTATAACATGATGTTAAATGGGAATATTTTTTCTAAAATGTTTTAGGTTCATATCCTATTTCCAAAATATGTTCAATCATTTTATTATAATAAAATTTAATTTTATATGAATAGAAAATATACTTTATTTTGGTTTTTTGATTGTTTATGTTAGAAATTCATACAATCATAAAATATTTTCAAATAAAAACTTGTGAATTAACATTTGAAATACATTATATATTCTTAGTAATTGGATATCTATTTGGTTTTTAGTTAAATAATATACATATGGTTTGAATATTAATTTAGAAATCAATTTAATTCTTATAGATGACATTGGGTAAAATTTGAGGTGATGAGAAACCAGAGGTTTCATTGTGCGGGGATCTAGTATGTATCATGTTTGTCTTATATTGTTTCTTATTCTATTGGAAAATATTATCACATATATTTTTGTTCAAATTATTCATTCATATTTGGTTATGTAAAGTTGTATTATTTCTCTTATAGATGATGCATTATGTTTATTATAAATGGTAGAATAAGTGGTGTTAGTGATAACATGTTTGTGATAGATTTTTAATGGGCATAGTTATCTGATCAATTATACAAATATTTACAATTTAAAGATGTTAAACATTTTGTCTTGTAATTTTTTCCTATTTTTACTCTGATTTGATGATGAAATCATCCCCATTAGTGTTTTATATTATATCCATGAACTTGCTACCAGCATGTGGGGAACATGATTTCCCATTGTCCTCATTGTATACTATGTCTTGTTTTATGTTTGAGGAAAACCAATTCCATTTTTTGAAAAATGGTTTCCAATAGTATATTCTATGGAGGTATTCTTGGAATATTTTTTATCTCACTTGGTATTTAGGGATTTCAAGGTAATGTGTATAATTAGTATCATTTTCAATTCTCTAGTGGAAAGAAGATGGGAAATGACCTAAACTCTTCCTCACACTAACCACAGAGTTAAAATTTGTGTTTTTTCATATTTATATTGAATTTTAGGTTGTTTTAGGTTATTATGAATTTATTTTGATGTGAAATAGATTTTTTATTCTCTTTGATTATATATGATATGTAGTTGTCATTCATTGGTTTCTAGTGGAAAATGGAAGATATATTGACTAGTACAGTATTCCAACATAGTATGGAAATCTATTATATTCCATTTATGTTTTTGTATTTCACTTTTATAGAGAATACAACATAGTTTAATCATGGTTTCCCAACAAATATAGAAAAACTATGAACACCAATTTTTGATCTATAATTGAATTTTTATGACTCATTTCTATTCAATATTCCTCATATTGTTAATCTCACTATTTAGGGATCAACATGAGAGTTTTTTTTTGAGGTGACATTAATAATTGATTGATGATTGTTTGTAGTGATAATTATACATGGTTTTATGTGTTTTTCTTGGAAATTGGATAATTTTTTTGAAATTTATTATTTAAAAATATGGGTTTATGGGTAGTAAAAAAAATTTAAACTCCATTGGTTTCCATAAAATTATTAAAAAGTTTTTTATTTCAATTAATATAATTAGGAAATGTTTTTACATTTTAAAATTGCAGTATATTATATTTTTTATTTATTATATTCACATTTATGGATGATTTGAAAATTAAAATTAAAGGGTTGTATTATTTTAACAAATTGTTGATGTGGTGATAAAAGGTAACATGGTAAAATGAATTTTTTATAATCCATATTTTGGAGATGTATGTTCCAAAAATAATGATTTCTTTTTATAAAGGTATTTTGATATTTTCCAATAATGTTACATTCTGGAGTGTATTTTTAAGATACATCAATGGAAATGGATGATTGTGAATGGAAACATTTCCGTCAGAATGTGGATTTAATGTTTTTTAAAGAGTTATTATTTTGTGGATTTGATACCATTATTATGGTGTAATATTTTTTTCATTTTTGAGTCATGAATTGATATTGATCATATATTATTTTTGTATCTATCCAAAAATAATAATATAAAATAATGTAGGTGTTTCATTAAGGAAAATAGTTTTAGTGAATTATCCTATCTGTATGAAGGTGCATCATCTATTACTAAATCTACCATGACATTGAGAAGAGTGATAGAATCTAAATGTTATATTTTTTGAAATAGTATCATAAATTTTATTATATAGAATCCAAATTATTTTTTTGGATCCTAAGGTTATATTGATGTGATATGTATAACTTAAATGATATATACGATTCATGTATCCATAAAAAGACTTAAATATTAATGGGAGATAGTTTTTTTGAGATTACATTTTAGAAATACACAACTATTTTTGGAGTCAATGGTATAACCTCTAAAAAATAATTTATTTATTCTAAATCATCTACTAGGGTGTGATTTTGTTATAAAATATATTTCCATTCACATGTATTGATCCTAAAATATCAGTATTCTGACATTCTAAATCATGGTGTAATTCAATAAAATGTTTTATGGTGTCATTTAATTTATTTTAATGATATAATGGTACATGATATATTTAATTATATAATTACTCATCATAGTTCACCACATAGTCCAGTTATCCAGTATAGATCAAATGTTTTTTAAGAATCTCATACCTCACTCAATATTATGTTGATGTTAATTTGTTCCACTTCGTGATGTGAGGACATATGGTTTCATTGATTTTTATATGGTGAGGATGTTATACATATTAGAAATGAATGAAAATCATCACAATTTTTGGATATTATAGAATATTATCATTACAAAAAAATTAATTGCGGATAAAAATACTAAGGTATCTCATTCTAACTGTGAGGTAACATATCTTCAATGTGAAATTCATACATGTATCATCACCATAAAGAATATACTTCTCATGACACAAGGTATATCGCGATAATAATGAGATGGACCTAATTATCATCATTCATGGAAACTGACTATCATCACCTTAGTCTCATTTAGATTTACACCATTGATGTTCTATATTCTCTAAATTGTATATGAATTATAGATCACTGAATGTTGTAAGGTGGGAGATATCCTATTCTAATCACATTGGATTATTATTAGAAACACATAATGAATCTCATGATAATTACATGAGGTGAAATACCATGATAATCAACTGAGAATGGGGAAAATAAATCATATAAGAATCGAATAATCTGATTATTTTGATAACATATGGTCTTTAATTCTCATTACATGAGGTAGAATACTAGTTTCGTCAACCGAGATTTTTACCATACTCTGAGACATCCCTAATCTCTTTTCTACCATACTATATATGTAAATACAAGAAAAGAAAACTATAATACAATATTTTTACATCATGGTCTTAGTTCATTCAAATGTAACATATCTAGTGATCCAAATGTCATTAAGAGGAAATCTTGAGGAACTAGAGGATACTGACTAGTTGATAGGGGCTATAGTGTAATGGTGAAAAAATAAACCCTCTTTATCAGAGTTCTGTATAGTATATAATTGAGGTAGAAGATAGATTTTAAATAAACATAGTGGATTTAACATAATAGTAGAATATAATCTATTAATGTAACAAAAAATATGAATATTAAATTAATATTGTCATTTATTAATGTTATCATGGAAATAGAAAATATTAAACTAGCCACATGAATTGAGGCACACTATGGTACAAATAATGTAAAAAATGATAATAAAGATTATCATTCATGTAATTATGAGCACTATCACAATTATTATATCAAAAACTATAATTATAAATGAAAATCAAGCATTTGTAGCTAGGCTCTTCCTCATGAAATTTCCTACATCCATGAAGCATGTATATGTAAAAAAATTATACATATAGAGATTGATTAAAACAATGTCGGTCACCACTAATGGTTTCTAATGAAAATGTATTCTATGAATATAAACTATTTTGTGTGACCACATAATAGCAGTTTGAAAGAAAATAAATTTAACAATGTTTACATTTTGATAACCATGTGATACTATTAAAAAAATAATAGATTCATCCTAAAAAATGTCTCTAAATATATACAAATTAATTGGTCAGGTAACTGAGGATTATAGAAAAGGAATAATATAATGATATTCTCATAATATTTGTATTATAATCATATAATACTTGAACTTATAAGGTTTAACCCACTCACAATTATCATCTAATATGTATGGTTATTGGGATATGATTATACTATAGGGGATGATCTCTTGTATTTGTAACACCAATGTTTCTAAATGTGAATGAGAAAAATCACAAGTTAATAAATGAATATTCTTGATTGGATTTTGAGGATATTATATAATGTAGTCTCTATATGAGGATATAAAAATTTATAATATGGTATTTATCCCAGAATTTAAATTTCTAGATTATATATGTTAATAATGGATTTCTAGACAATAAATGTATTTATGTAAGGAATTAACAGATCCTGACCATGGTATCCTACTTTGTTGTTACATCTGTGAATATAATTTCATCCTATGAGTTATCCCAAGGTATTAGAAGATGTGTGTTCATGTATTTCTAAAGAATAACCACACCATTATAGCGATCTTATTATATTACACTAATCGATCATAAACTCTGGTATCCCACATGGAGGGTGTGCATCATATCGGTAAATAGAGAAATCATTAGATAAAATGTGTAGAAACCCATTTAAGGGCATGGGAATAGATGAAATTTTTTTCCCATATAATGAGTTTCATAGTTTTTTCACATTCCATGGGAATCCCAAAATCTGCTTTGTAGAATCTAATCTAAAAAAATCCCCCAGCATGTATGATTTGGGGGCACTATTTTTCAATTCACATTCCAATATTAAAGATTCCCTATACTTGTTTTCAAAAAAACCCCATTTTATAGATCCCCTACATTTAAAAAAACTCATCCCTTATCAAATTTGTATCACGGTTTTTTGGGGCATGACTAGCAGTAGCCACGTTCAAATAATCCCCACTAGACATGATTATCCAAATATTATATTCTCAATGTCCAAATATGTTGAGTATAATCCCAAAACATGAGGCACCTCCTGATAATCAATAAACATCCAAAAAAATTAATTCATGCAAAGAATATCTCCCAAAATTCAATTCAAAAGCTTAGTTATATAAATGAACCATACTTTAGAATGAAAAAAAATTTAATTCCATTTGATATTTGAACCCATAAGAAATAAGAGATCTTATATATATAGTTGTAGGATTGGTATAATATAAAAAATAATGAAGCTCATGAGTTTTAAACTACATATGTGGTGGTGAGATTTAATTGGTATTATTTTTCTATAGATGGCATAGTTACTTCATGCTAGCCACCCATGAATGTATGATAATTTTCATCAGATCGTTAGATTTAATCATAGGGAGGAATCCTATATAACATATTTGTATATAAAATTAAAGACAGAAGTACATGATTTGAAATGATTATGAGATTGAGATAGGATCATACCATTGATTTTTATTTATGTGGTGTGGAATAATTAATTGTGAAAGGATAGAACTTATGAGATGTTGTTGGAATTAAAAATAGATGGTTCAAAAATTATTGTATAATACATTCATGATCTTCGTAAGATGCATATACTTTTCATAAAATGCAATATTATATTATCGGCACATTGAGTAAGGAAATAGTTAGACCTATTTTTAAGGGTGTTTTCAGGTTTTTAACATCAAATTTCAAGGAATTTGTTCTACACATATTAACGTCTTGAATCATTGATATTTGGTTTCATTAAGGGAGTGACAAGATATGATGTTATTGAGATTATTATTTTGGATTCCTAAAACCAAAAATTTGTATGTGGAGGAATGGTGTGTGGATTACAAAATTGGGTACCCTAAATGGTGGAAATCACTCCATGATCATCACGAGAGGAAACCCACATTCATTGAAAAGTGCATCTTGAACACACCACATATAGAATACTATGTTCACCCATTTGTTCTAGGATATAATTTAATATTTCATTGATAATAGTTTCATGAAATCAATTTTACATGACTATGATACTGGTACTATATATAATGAAGTCTTATATCATGCTAATAGTTGGGTATTATGTGTAAAGATAACCATTACCAGTTTGTGTGATGAGAGAGAAGATCTAGGTATCTATCCATCTCACATTGTGGGAGATAATGTCTATCTTCAATTTATGATATCATATTTTTGTCTTATATATCAATTGTGTTTATTATTTTATAGAGAAATAATAGTGGACAATATTTGATTAAGAGCCATGAAAAAGTTATAATATATGTCTGCCTAGTCTTATGAGAAGAAGGTAACAACTAGAATCATCCCTGATTTGAGAAAAAGGATTTATCCATATGGTCTATAATATTAGTTTTATATATGGTTTTATAAAGTGGTAAATATTGTGGAAAATAATAAAATTAACTAATAATTAAATATTAAAAAAAATTTCTATATGGGGTTATGATGTAAAGAATTATTGAGTTGATTTTATGAATGATATTGGTTTCAAAAAGATTATACTTATGAGAGACTTGGGACTCTTGAACAATTGTTGTGTTCCAGTATCCATTGATGGTGTTTTTTAATTACTTATTGGTTTAATGATCTATTTGTGCCATGAATGATATTATTTTATTCTGAATGGTGTTTTTTTATTTTCAGGACATTTGAAAGATCCACAATTATTTGAATCTAATTTTTTAGATGAACCATGAGGCTAAATTATAAAATGATCACTACCAATGAAAATAAATATGTCTTCAAGTGCATGAAGGTTAGAGATTCATGAATTTAGAGATGTGGATGGAAGTATAAATGTCATTTCCCTTTGAAATGGTTAATATATAAAATTTATATATGAACCAATGGATTTGGGTGATTAATATTTCACTGGATATATGTATTCATGAAGGATGGATTTGTGGATTGCGTGAACTTGGGCTTACAAAACTTGTTACCTTTATGAAAACAAGGATATATATGAATCCTATCGCTTTTCTATTTTATTTTTCACATATCTCATAGTTTGAAACTTTTTTCCCATTATGGTATCTAATTACCCCTCATCTTATTTTTTAGCATCATAAAATGGCCCACCACATAATTGGATCCAACATTTGGGCATTTGGAAGGGTTTGGGTCCCTAAGTAGTTCATTTTATAATAATTTATACTCTTTTCCTGAATGAATAAAATAATTTGGAACCATTGATGATATTTTATTACTCATAGAATTATGAGGTTGGGTATTGATATCACAAATAAATTGAAGAGTAATATGTGATCCTAAAAAACATATTCCAGTTTTATCATCAGTTCTGGTGTCTACTGTGTCTGGTGAAGAGGGAGTAAATTAGGGTATGTTGTTTGGTCCATCCCATGTTTCATCTGTAGAAATAGGCCACGTTCTCAAATAAAAAAATGGATAATATATATAATATCTACTGTTTGACGCTTTATTCGGGTTGTTTCTATCATACACAAAATGATATGAGCGTGATTCCCTCCAGGAGATGATGTTGTAGACCGATATCTTGTAAAATTTAAAAAATTTCATTTTTTGAAACATGATAAGGTGAATTATATAGATTTTCGATTAATCCATGTTATAATAGGAACTCATGTGAGATAATTGGTTGTATAATCCCTAAGGGATATTACTTCTTCAAAATATCAAATTCATAGGAGAGATATAACTAGACTCTAGGTACTCCCAAGAAAAAATTCATTGAGAAGGATTAAGATTCAAATATAGTAGTAATAGGACTTTTTTTCTCCATTGTGATGTATATATGCTTCATGGTGGAGATATAATGTGATTTAGTATTTCACATTGTATGGTTGAAGTAGAGAAATTCACTATAGTTCAATTCACTTCATGGAATGTGAAACAAGGAAAAATGGAACAAAATATATCTTCCAGAAATAGTAAATGAAATTTTAGGTTTTTTGGATAACCAAATGGAGGCCATGAAATATCTAAATTACCTTATATTATGGAAAAGAAATTAACTTTGAAAATCAGGCTTATATGGTGTTGTAAATTCCCTCCTGAGAAGAAATTTTTGGAGTCGAATCATCTGTAATTTGGAAGAAGAAGATTTTAATTACACGGATTCCTAAGAATGGGAACCTTTCATGGAATTCCCCTAAGGAGTGATAGTTGCTTAACTAATAAATTCCATAATACCTATGAAAGTTAATGAGGTAAAGATCCTTCTTTGTAAAGATTGAATATATCTACAACCCTTATACTTTACTACCATTCTTCATTGGATTCATGAATGAACTAGTGATTATAATGGAATGAGTCAAATTTAATTAATTATGTATATTTATCTTTGTCTAGGTGTAACAACATGGTATATGGATACTATGTTGTGGATACATTACCATTCCATAATTCATTGGCTATTGGAGGTCATCAATCAATATGTGAGGAACATACTTCAATATGGGAAATAGTTTACCATCCATAGTGATCATAATGTTTTCCAAAATACATTTCTGGATTTTGAGTTCTCATGTACTATATATCATTTGTGACATTATTTATTCTCCATAGGTAAAATCATTTGTCTGAAAATGCAGATACCTACAACAACCATTATTTCCCCAATCGATGTAGAGATGTCATCAGAACTGGATCCTACTACGAGTGATTCAAAGAATTACAGGCTAATAGGATTGTTGGATATGGTTATCCATATACTAGTGGATTGAGTTAAACGTGGAGTCTCCCTTGGTGATTCTACACTCAAATTAGATCTACCCTTAATTTGTGTATCCATTTTTACAGATTTGTATGTCGAATCCGCATGTTCGATGTGTGTTAATCGTGGTTTGGACATTACATACATGATTTCACTATTATAATGACTATAGATTTATGAAATATTAATACTTTCAAAATAACCAATCATGTAAAAAGATCAATTTATACCACTAAAAATGAATCTAATCCAATTACTTCAATTAATTCATAGAATTTAACATCCATGTTTGTATTTTGGGTTCCACATCTCAATATGGCCTTTTAATTCCTTGCGGTGGGCCCTGAGTCAAGGAATGAGGAGATGTGTGGGGTGTCATCATCGATGATCGGTAATGAAACAACTGTCTCTTTGATTGAAGTCAAACCCATGAAATAATCAATCAATATGTCTATAGGTAGGGATATGATCCTTGATGTAATTAGAGATCTAGAACATCTAGTGATAAGTGTAAAAGAATAAGAGGACATTGTATATGATGATGAATATGAAATCATCTATGATAATGTTTTTTACAATTTTACTAAGGCATATCCAACTATTGAGATACTCAATTCATTTCATAAATATGAATTTTCACTTGAAGGGAGGAATAAAACATTTCTATATGTTACATAAGCGGAAAGGGCATGCTATTGTAGGGTGTGAAGAAGTGTTCATAACATCATCATTCAAAAAAATTATGTGAGTTTGTTATATTAATATGAGTTACCTAAAACATATTATTAAATTGAATGATTGATAGAGTGGACTACCATTCACTCCAATCAGTGTATTAGGATTCCCTAGTCATGTGAGTTAACATGGATAAATAGATAAGTGATACTTCAACGGATGGGTCCATTTTAAAAGGATTTCCTAGTTTTAAGGATACTGAAAACGTGTTCACCCTGTAAGAAGGTAATACATTCCAACAATGTGTCTTACATTCTCATAATGAATATATTGTTTTCTATCAGGATTATCAATTATAAATATTTCATTCAGAACCAAATAAAATAGCATCCAAAATACTGTCATATAAATCTAATCAATGCATGATCAAATGAGGATCAATGATGTCCATAAATAGTTGAGGGTAAAGATTATAGAATATTAAATTTTGTGTATATTCCTTTAGTTAACTCAATATATAATGATCACTCTTTTCCATTCCTGACAATGTTCCACCAAATAGGGGCGATTCTTGTAATAAATGAGATGATGGAATGACCATCCCAAATTTGTTATCATTAAAAGAAAATGTTCATTTCAAATTAAAACAAAAAACAATTACAATGGTGTTTCAGATACAGATTAATTTTCAGCATCTAAATTAACCATTAATTTTAATGATAGGATTATATTGATAGTGGAATGATAATAAAATGATACCATTTTTTCAATGAAAATGTAACATGCATAAAAGAGATTTATTATAAGGTCTTTGGAGTTTCATTTGAGTATTAAGAAGGTGGAAAACATAATTTGTGACTTGATGATTATGCATCCATAGATGGTGGGTTAGATAAGATAAGTATGTTCATTGACCATTTTAAAAATATTTGTTTCATATCCATTCTACTGATGCATATTCCATGAGGAAATGTTTCCTTGATATGAGGAAATATAGTCTATGTCATATAACATCATTATAGGGGAGATAATGAAACAACGTAGGGAAAAATAGGTGTTAATCAAATGAGGGACATGAGAATTTTGTTCAACTATGTTCTAGGAATTATAATGATGAATTAGAATTATGTTTATTTTATGATCTCATATCTTTCACCAAGAGGATTATACTACTTCAAGTCATGCACTTTCGGAATTAGGTCATTCAATTTATGGACATGCATACAAAAATAGTCTTGGGACGTCTAGTTTAATATGATGAATCTAGAAATATAGGGATGTGGAATTTAAATTCATATTTTGTTGAAAATTTGGAATGGATTTTATGGTCATACCAATATGGTATTGTTTTACAGCTAAAATTCATGGGATCTAAAATATTATGAGCTATAGTTCCAGTTTATTTATCTTTGAACATGATGATTTGATGATATTGGATAGGGAAAAAATTATTAATAATATTTGATGAGACTGTGATGATCATATTCTAGTGTAAATAATTATATGACTATTCTGACATAAATATTATGGTTTGGATTCTGATAACATTTTTTTGGGGTCAACTTCATTATTCAGAGTATGTTAAACATAATTTAAGAGAATGAAGCCCAAATAATCCAATGCAAACACAAAAAAATACATTAATATTATACAACATTATGACATGGATAATGATAATAAATTTGAGTGTAACTACCTATATATGAATGAGAATCATGTAATATCTAGCTATGTTTGAGTTTATTTAGATGAACAACACCACATGTGACATGTACGTAGAGTCCAACATGATAATAGATATTTCCTCTTCTATGACATTTTTTATATTATCCCATTTATGTTTCATCAATGAGGACATACAATATAGTAAATGAGTAGTATAAAAATGTAGTGTAATATCCTATGGTGAGGACATGAACCATGATGTTTAACATTATGTATAAAATTTTAATTAAAACATCGTTTCATTTCACATAGCTATGGAAAAGGTGAGAAAATTTGAGAAGTGTAGGATCTAGCTTCTACCTAAACCAGTAGGTTCAGAAAACACAAAAATTATTTTATAATATAATAGTAATAGGTTACAAGGTTTTAATAAATATTCCATTTTAACTTTTATATTTAACCAACTACTTAAGGGTGACTAGGAGAACAGATCCCAACTAATTCATAACGTTCCTTTTTTGGATTTTCAACTCGATTAGAATTTGGTCATTTCCCTTGGAGATTGGTTTATAAACACCAAAAGACGATAATATTATATATTTTAATGTATTAAATCATTAAATTAGATGAATATTACCGTATTGTGTCATGATGCTTCAATAATGAAGTAGTAAGACAATTTTTTGGATAAGGGTAAACAAATACAATTTAAATAGTTGGTCTCACAAGAGTCCTAGTACAATGTTGGACATCATACCAATGATGGTGGCATATAGTTTGGGGTAACTATTCTTAGAGTGTGATGTCATATTTCTAGGTAAAACACACATATATATATATGAAAGTGGAATCAGCTTGATGTTGTCTTCAGAAAAGGCTAATCTTGAGTTGGTCAAGGAGCATTAATTGTCACGATGGGATGAAATTGGAGTTTTATTGATGGATTTGAGACATTATTCTCATCTAACACTATGTATCCTATAATTTAAGAATTAGTCCATGAATAGTTTTGGTAGTAGATATTTACGAAAGTAGTGATAGGAAAAGATGAGGGATATCTTCTTACAAAATGATTTGAGGTACTACATTTTTTATCTCATAAGATATGGAATAAAACATAAATGTTTAATTATTATGGTAAGGGTTAATAAAAATGGTTGTAATGTATATTGGGAAACATTTATTCATAAAATTAACCAATGATACTATTTAATGGCCATGATACATAGTGTAGGGTATTTTAATAGTCCATCCACATGGAGCAGTGAAAACCAAATGATAATTAAGAGCCAAAAGAGGCCCAACTAGCTCATTACTAGGGTATGTCATTCTATAAAATTAATATTCACATATTGTAAATTTAATATTCATGAGACATAGAGTTTTCATGTGATGTATTATAATGATAATGGGATGAAGAAAGAAATATTTCATTGAAGTAGAAGAAACCCCTTCATATTGTCCAAAAAACAATCACAACTTCTATGCCCACATGATCCATAATATGTATAGGAAATATGTTTTAGAAAAAGTCTACCAATTCTATTATAAATCACCCAAATGAGGAATAAGGGTTTAGGTTGGAAAGGTTAATTGAATTTTGGTAATATCCTCTAAGATTAGAGGTTTTATAACAAAGTCTAGACATGAGTAACATTCTTCATTGTACTTCATATTTTCATGAAAATGGTTACACTATTGGTGTTAAATTATACAAGGATTAATTAGATGTTATTGAAATTTATCAAGAGATATGAAATCAAAAAAATTACGGTTTATGATGGATTAAGGAAGATAATTAATCATGTATTCGCAACATAGGTTACCCCATCATAGTGTTAAGGATTGAGTGAGATATTTTTTTATCCACCATTGACAAGGTTTATAACATGATACCATCAGTTATCACCAATATTCCACAATGCAATGTTCCATGTATGGGAGTTGAGATATTTTATTTCGTTTTATAGCATTATGTGGGATACATCTAAAAAATGGAGGATTATTAGTATCCAAATTGATGAATAATTGATGTGTTATGGTGAAAATATTGGGATTTCTATGTGAAGATCAAAATTTAGAGCATCATGTTAGTATTCAATTTGGAATAGAATAGAGGTGTTTGACAACAAATGAGTAACTAACTCAACCATTGTTGTGAAATAGACATAAATACTTCATGGTTTTACGGATTTAGAAATGATATAATTTTTCAATAAGGATGGGGGATCCAAGATGAAATAATTCCTTTGATAATGGTGGTAATATTTATTCAGAATAGGGAATGAAATTGAGTCCATCTATATACCAAATGAAAATGTAATCCAAACACGCATTTGTCCTAAATGTGATTTTAATGAGACTATCCACTATAATGATGGTCATATCCACATGGATTAATAGGATTATATGAATCAACAGATTACAGTTTTTTACCAAAAAGTGGTTATATATGATATCTAATGACCATGTGGGGTTCTTTTACATCATGCTTAAATGATGTTAGAAATGCAGTTTAACATGATATGGTGATGATTAGAACCATGTTTTTTAATCTATTATTAAACACATGAATATAATAATATCATATTCTAGATTATAAGGTCATATATATTTGACTATTTCTTTAGGTACATTATATATAAAAATGTACATAAAATAATCACAATGCGGTTTTTAGATTCACGTAAAATGTGGAGGAAATTATGGAAGGGAATTGTTTTTTGAAATATTTGATATAAATTTGTCCAAATTCAATTTTTTTAGTGAGTATAGATGAGACATTTCTATGGTTAAATCAAAAACCATACAAACATTGAGTGTTTCTATTTTTTTCTTATAATTTTTTCCCATACTATGGATGTGTAAAATGAAGGATGGAGGCCAAACAATTTCTCAGGATTATCATCATTTGTATTTAACCTAATTAGAATTTGTTACTTTTTCCAAGGGTTGTTAATCGACAATCAAGTCATCGAATTGTGGTATTAGGTTTTATGTTATCATAGATTTTACTAAAGAGACTACCATCAATTAATGGTCATTGAGATTTTATATTCACACAAAAACTTATAGTCATATAGATTTCACCAAGGACAGAGTTACATTATGATCATTTGAAAATTACCAAAAATTTACTGATTGTGATCATAAATAATAGATGTTAACAAAAAACATGCATGAATGGATGTAGGGATGGTCCTCATTGAACAGAAAGTGTCTAGGAGATGACCTAAACAATTTAATGTCAAGATGATTAAAATATGGGGGTTTTAAAAATATAATGTTCTTGGATCAAGGAGGATGATTTGTTATGTTGGCGTTCATGTGGTAGAAAGGACAGTAAAAATAAAACAAGAATGGAGTTCCAAAGAGGAACTAAGATAGAAAATTACCTCTATTATAAACTACATAGATAAGAAGTTAATGATTATATATCCATAAGGTATACTTATATGGATAATTTTTTAGTATAGTTATTGTTGAGGTAACCACACTTGAATTACTAAGACAAAAATATACATTCTTGATATGCGAATCAATGAGTGGTGGATGTAAGACTATAATTTCATAAATTAATGACATTATGTTTGATAACACATTGTTCATGAAACAACAAGAATAATTTACCCAAGAAATAGAAAAAAATTATAGGAATAAATAATTTATGAAATATATATAAAAAAATATAATTATATATAAATTTATGCTAAATAATTAGTAAATAACTGTTGAATTTTTATGAACGTTATTTTTTATCAAAAATTGGTTTTCATCATAATTGATTTTTTCATTTTTTAGGGAAATATTATAAATAATTTCAGATAACTAAAAAATTATATCTGTTAAAATAGTATTCTTTTTATAAATAATAGTATCAAGATTAACTTATGTTAAAATTTTGGGATTGTTCTGAAAATATTGATTTTTCAACGAATATGGTAAAATACATATTTTTTTAAAAATGTCATTTATTTTCATTAAAATAATTACATTAAAATTAAAATTATATTTTTAATATTGTTCTATGTATAAAAAGTATTATATATTAATATTTAATCTACATACATTCATTTGAACTATCTTTATATTAGATTCTAGTATATGTTTTATTATGCATTTAGAAACACATTTTTCATAAAAATATTTTAAATTGAAAAATTATTATATATTTTTATTAGTTAACAAAAACATAATTAGGAATTATTTAAATAAAATTTACATACTATATATCTAAATATTAACTGAAATGAAAACAATATTTATTATTAGTCATATATTGACAGAAAATAATCTTTTGTTGAACAATACACTTCATAAAAAATTGATTTTATATGGTGTTTCTAGGTTGGATTTTAAATTAAATTATACTAAATAGACGAATTGAATTTGATAAAATAGATTACATATTTTTAATCAAAATAATTTATGTTATATAATATCTTCAACATAATTTTTCTGTATAATGAATAGTGAAAATACTAAAAATATTTTACCATGTTTATGGTGAGAATTGGGTTATCAAGGGTTATCATAGCAAACAATAATGGTTAAAATGAACTAAAAATTTTATAAATTTTATTTTCAACGTCCATGACCAATAATGTTTCATGGAATTATTGAGAAAATTAGGGAAATTACAAGTTTCTCATATACGATAATTATAAAATTCCAGCTCCACTCCTCTCATATTGACATCATCAAATAAATTTTCCTAAGATAATATCAGCTAAATTAAATTTATTAGTTTCATATGAAAAATTATAGCATGTGTTTCAGAACAAATCCCTCATAATGATTATTCTATTTACAACATATATTTATGTTATGAAGAAGTGGTATCATGCTTATCTCTGTGTTATTATTTTACTTTTTCTACCACCTCAATCAAATATACTTTAATTAATCTTATATAATAAAAAATATATGTCCATATCTAATATTTAATTATTTTAATGAGGTAACCAACATCCATCTCCTCTTACATCAAATGTGAAATGAAGTCATCATTCATGTGTATAGTGGACTACCACATCACAAACTGTTGTAATTTTATATTATTCAAAGGGTCCCATGACTTTGTTTTATTTATGAATTTTAATTACACAGAAACACACACACATATATATATATATGATATTTTAAACAAAATAATTCTTCTATATTTATTATAACACACATACATTCTTACTATTTATTTTATAGGGTATACAATAAAGTCATTTCAGTTTATGATGAACAACCATCTCTTGAATCCATCAGAATAGTTTTTCAGTAATGTTAAAAATAGACCTTGATAAGGATAAATTTAACTAATATATGTCATATATATTAAATAATTATTTTATTGACGGAATATTAATAATTCTAAAAATATATATCTTTTTTTCTGTCCTTCTGATTGACTAAATAATGATAATGTCGCTCTTGTGGAAATGTTGAATAAAACCAAGAAAAGTGAAGTGCTTCTTATTTCATCCTAACATAGAGTATTATATATATATATATATATGTATATTTGACAAATAAAAATGATATTTATTATATTATTAAATTTATGAAAATATAAAATATTTATTACCTTCAATCCTTAATGAACATTTAAAATTGAAATGTTTCTGATGAGTGCATACAACCTTTCTTCTATATGAATGTCACATCGTTCATTTTTTGGTACAAAAATAAATGAGTGGTTATGAATTTTTTATTTATCAATAAAAAATATTACAATGTCTTCATTATTATTTTGTGATGTTGACATAATTTTCTTCTAAACTATAGTCATCCTATTGAAGTAAATATTGAAGTATATGATCAATACAATCATAACAAATGATGTGGAAAAATGATAAAATAATTGTGAATAACTTGGAATGAGAAAATATAAATGGAATAAAAACATGAAAAATTTTCTTAATAAAGTTAATAATTAACATATTTTTATTTTTCAAGATTATAATGAACATACATGATGAATCAGATTGAAGTTAATGGGATTTATTTTAAAAAATAACCTTTTAATTATTTATTATTAAATGATTTTTATTCAATGTCCATATTTTAAAAAAATTCGAATATTGTTATATGTAAATAAATTATATATAAGTTAAATTTTCTTATTGTTTTAACATTAATTAAATGGTTTTTAGAAAGTGAGTTTTTATGTGATTTATACGGAATGTTTACAAAAAATGATATAGTGAATATTATAATTTAACATATAGGACAACAATAACATTCCACACCTCTATAAAAATTATTTTATACTGAGATTACTTTATTTTGAGATTTCATGTATTCATTGATGAAAACCAATAATTAATTTTTTATAGCTATTATTTATTAATTTTTTTAAAAAGAGTGTATATTGTAATATGATAATATTTTCTTATGGATTCAATGAATATTTTTGGATGTAATGATGAAAACTAGAAGAATTTATGTGTTATTATTATTTTATGGTTTATTTAAATTATTCAGAATAATGAGTGATTTTGTTAAGACCAATGACATGTGGTTCCATCATAAAACATGACTGGTGGTTGCATTACAAACCATGAATGGGTGGTTATTTTATTAACCAATGGTGGGAGGTTCAATGATTTCTCTTCAATAAATTTGTGATATTATTTGGTAATATGGTTTTTTAATTCGTATATTCAATATAGATAATAATGTTCCAATATTCGTATAAGTTTTTTCAATTCTTTCTATGGATTTTTATGGTTATTTTAATAGTTCTAAAAATGTAATTAGTGAGATTATTTTATAAAGAATGTATTTTATAATTCTTAAGGGTGAAGTGTATAACATTGTGAATAAGTTAAAATGTGTATATCATACATAAATAACGATTCTAATTGTTATTTTTTCATTTATGTATTACTATGAATATTTTTAAAGAAATATTTGTGAAAAGATGGTTATTTTTTGGGTGAGAAAATATTTTTTAATCACAAATATTACTTTTGAAAGGAACATTTTTATAAATAATAATGGAGTAATGATGTAATTTTTTATATTTTAAGTACAATAATATAAATTTTATACTCATCCCAAATTTTATATTTATTTTAGGGTTTATAGATGGTCATGTGAAAGAAATAATTCATGTTGGATGTCATTATGATTTTTTAATAGAATCCATGTCTTATTTCTCAAAGTATTACATTATAGAAATTAATTATTGCTAGAAGTTTCCACAATATAATATATTGTTTTATATGTATGAGTTATTATATAATTATCTTAAAATAAAAACCTAAATGATCAATGGGAAGATAAAGTGACTTATACTCTAAAAATACTAGAATATTTTATGTTTAATTTTTGGTCTTTATAGTGGGTATTAGAGATAAGGATTTGATAACAAAATAGTATAGGATTCTATTTGATCAGATATTAAAATTACTCTAGAAATTAAAAGGATAGTACCCTAAATAGAAGCATTGTAAATAAAGCTAAATATAAATAGTTGAAGATAAGATAAAAGTGTTAAGGATATATTTGTATCTATCCACTTCCTAAGAAGGTTTATTACAATTTATTTGACATACTCACAGTAACATTATTTAGTAAATCGATAGATCTGACCAGAAGAAATTAGTAATGTATATGAAGGATTATGTAGTGGTTTTATGAATTTTAAATCAAATAGAATGTTATCTATATTGAAAACAGTTGTGGTTATTCATTACTAGATATCATGAGTTATGATTGACAACATCTTCCTTGGTGAGTTTCTTAATAAACCAAACTATAATGAAATGTAATTCCCTTGATGTTTTGGTGACAAAGGTCATAATGGAAAATATATTAAATGACCTATGTGTCCCTAATTTGGGATGAAACACCACGTAAAATGTTCATATTGTACTAGAAGATGTTTTGTATTTTGTAAATAGGTGAATAAGGCTACACAGATAAATTCATATAAATTAGTAATTCAATTACTATGGAAGATTCTTAAACTACATATAACATATGGATGTAAAAAATTATAAATTGAATTATAATTTCAATTTTTTTTAATCTTAGTAAATGATGAATATGATTTTATATAATATATATATATCGATGTAGATTGAATAACATGGTTTATATATTATGATAAATGTATAATATTGAACGATTATGGTTTCTAAATAATGGGATTGATCAATTATTGTGTTATGGTAAATTTAAGGATCAACTTTTTTTAAAATTAATTAAAAAAAAATTTCGTGTTTTATTTGATAGGATTACATTTTGAGGATTTTTTTGAGTTTTATTTTATGTTTATGTTATATTTATCCATAATTTTATCATTTGAAAATGTTATTTTATATATAATTCTCTTTTAATTTTTTTGATATAAGTCTAATGGTAATGAAATGTTTAGTGATTAAATGTTTTTGGAGATATAGATTATTTTTTAGTAGGTCAAACATATTACTAGAATTTTTATCATAATTATGTTAGTATAGTTTATTAAAATGAAATCCTATCACATATATCATGGTGATGGGGAATACCCAAAACCAAAGGGCAACAAGGGTTCAATTATAACCACTGTCCTGTGTTATGTCACTGTCAGTGTTTCGTAAATTTTGTCACCCAATGAGTATTTATAAAAATTATTATGTTTATTTTAGGAGAAAATATTTTATCATATTGATAACCGTGTGAATTAAAAGTGAGTTGATTAAAAGTTTATTAATGTTATTTTTGAAGAATGTCTTAATTTTGGGAAACATATACAATTAAAAAAACATAAATTCATGAGATTTTATTTTTGGAATAAAGGTTGAATAATTTTTTAAACAATTTAATTGTTTTAATTCATGTTATTTATAGACATTATTTTTATAAATTGAAAATTATATAAATATGGATTATATATTTCATGTATGAGACATTGAAATTGATAATAAGTATTTGGTGGTAAACGTTAAATCTACATCATAAGAATATTTGATAAAGCCCTTCTATTTTATGGTTTTCAATATTAAGTAAGAATAATTTGAAATTTTTAAATATAGTTATTTCTGAAGTTATATAAGATACTATTTTTGTGTTATTATTGTGTCTTAGGAGATTTATGCTGAAATTCATCATATAAAGAATTATTCATTTTTTTAATTATGTTGCCTTCTACAAAAAATTTGTATCTTGATTAATTTTTAATGAATGGATGAATATATTTATACAATTTTATTATTATGTGACCATATTAAATTTTCATTTAGTATGTCATGGATGAAAAAATAATCTTTAACACCTATCGTTTGAAGAAAAAGTTGAAACTATCCTGGAAATTCACAAAAGGATGAAATTAGAATTTTATGTATGTATATTTCAACGTTTTTCAAGAATATATTTTATATAATCTGTAAAATATAGAAAAAGTATCTTAAAAATTAAATCATTATCATATTACAATTATTTAAGGAGAAATTATGTTCCTTGTCTCAGTTATTTGGATTTTTTCTTTATGGATATTGACATTTTCATGATGATTCAATATCTTTTGATGTATCATTTATATTAATATCCATAATTATTTTGGAATTATGGTTTTATTGCATTTTCATCTTTTTAATATCCACCAATGGTATCATATTTGGAAACCTAATATGAGTTATTAGATATGGTCTGTGGTTTTCTTTATCTATCATATTATATGGAAGTTATATTAATCATTTTTTATGATGTGGGACTTGAAGAAAGGTATTTTAAAATTTCAAACCATTTATTATTTGAGTTAAATATAATTTTTCACTGATTAAATTTATTCAATGTGATAGATGTAACACCATGGTATTTTAATAGAATAATATTGTGTTTAATAAAGTATTTACCACACACCACCTAGCTTAAAAGTCCAGAAATATATATTAAAATTATAAACTATCCACTAAAGAAGTTATATGAATTTGAATAAATAATTTATGATATACATATATACAGTATTCCTACTGAATATAATGTGTTTTGATAAATTCTTGATAATTTTTTTGTAATGATTCTTTGTCTATCAAAAATATATTTCCTAAAATATTATTTTATTGTATATGTGAAAAAAATATTATAAATAATCATATCAAAATTGAGAAACATTATTTTATAAAATGAAATTATTTTTTTAAAATAAATATATAAAAATTAAATTAGGATTATATTTTTGGATTTGTCGGAAAATATTGATTTTCAGTGAATGGTGAATAATACAGATATTTTGAATAATATAATTTAAATTTAAAAAATTATGTAATTTTAAATACACACTATATTTTAAATAATATTTCTTTTCAAATTAGTAATATTTATTTATATTTAATATAATTAATTAAATTTTAATCATCTTTATATTGATTTCGTTAGATATTTAATTTTTAGTTTAAAAACATTATTTTTCATCTGAAAACAATTTTAATGTGAATAATGTAACTCCATTTTAATTTAGGTAAAATAATCCTTAATAAAGGAAAAATTAGATTAAATACATAGATTATATATATATATATATGAATTCAAATTCATATAATCATTAATACTACTCATAGTGTTAATATAAATTCATCATTTTCATGAAAGTTATAGTTATTGAGATACTCTTTTTCTTGACTAAGCCTTCTTACTATTAAATTTAGTTATTCAACTTATATGAATTTTATTTGGTTAAATGGATTCTATATTCGTAATAATAATAACTCATATTATACTATTAGGTTAGTATATTTTTTGTTCATAATTAATTTTTAATATAGTAAAAAATATTAACACGATTAAAGTGAAAATATATTTACCTAGGATTCAAATTAATATATAAGTGTTTCAATTTCCTATAAATTGCATTAATTAAATCACATGTCCACAAATTGACATTATCTCATATGAGGGTCTAAAATGGAACATTTCGGTGCCTTATTATTATCAATGTGTCATGGAAATAGTGAGTAACTTTGAAAATAACAAGTGTTTCACTCACCCCACATTTAAGAGGGTACCCTCTATACACTCTACTTCAAACCATCAAAACTCTTTGGGTAATGCAATTATTTAATATATACATTATTTAAATACCTCCAAAAAAACATTTTTGACTATATATCCGTCATATGAAGGATTTCTGTGAAATCATAAAGAAGGTTTCCAAAGAATATTTCTCATGATGAACCAATAATTTTTAATTTATTACTTATTCCACCCAGAAAAAAATTATATTCAATTAATATGATTTAATAAAACATTTTTCCCCATTATACTGCGGTTTTTTATATTAATTTCATAGCCATAATTAATATCATATTCCATCAAAAGGGAAATGAAAATGTACTTCGTGTGTACTGTGGAGTACCTCTTCATGAACCGATCAAACTCATTTTTTATCATCCTCTATAAAGTATTATTATAACAATGTATTTAATTTATATATATACATATGAAAATTATTATACTTATGGAAATATTATCTATATTATACCTTATTAATTTCCATTACATTGGTAATTTGATAATGTCGCTCATGTTTATGGTGGATTATCACTTTATAAAGAGATACACTTTTTTCACTAACACATTTTATAAAAGATGATAATGATAATGATAATAATAATTTTTGATATATATAAATAAATTATTATATTCTTTATAAAAGTTAAATTTATAAAATGTAACATATCATTTTAATTGTAGTGACACCAACCCTTATAGCCCTGAACACGGTATGAATTCTTTTTTAATTATAATAAAGAAAAGGGAACCACATGACTCAAAGAAA
This sequence comes from Viscum album, assembly GCA_963277665.1. Classification (NCBI taxonomy): domain Eukaryota; kingdom Viridiplantae; phylum Streptophyta; class Magnoliopsida; order Santalales; family Viscaceae; genus Viscum; species Viscum album. The sequence continues at coordinate 1,700,339,947 of OY728142.1, forward strand.
AAAATCTATAAGAATCAAATAATTTATAATTAATGATAAAATATACACATATATGAGCCCTTCATTAAACATTACTATCAAATTTACAAAAAAAAATTGAGAATAACTTTATTCCATCAATATTATCATTGCATATCAAATATAACCCACTTCATGGATTCTTGACAAATGAAAAAATAAGTGTGAGATAAATGGAACTATAAGGGAATATTACAAATAATGCTATGATGAATAAATGAATAAAAATCAATAAAAATTTTGGAAAGGTAAAAATATGCACACAAATACAATTTAAATAATTTAATTGTATAATCAATGTAAAGCTAAATAACTAAATAGGATGACAATTAATAAATAAACTAACTAAGATAACTGGATAAGGTGTAATCAATATAAAAGGAAAATTAATTGATTTTATTCACTTAATCTATAAAAAGAGGTAAAAATTCATATATCAAAAACATCATTTTGAAAATGTCAAGGATAATAATAACTATATTTTAATTGGTGTTAATTATTAATTTTTGTACATTATCATTATTAGAAAAATTATACCTTATCATAAATATCTATACACAAGAATGTTTTAATGTAGAGGATAAAAACCCATCTAATTTGGTTAACTAGTTCATCTTATGAGACTACTGATTTGTCAAAGATAATTCTAAAATTGGTTCCCAACCCATGTCTTGAATTTTCAAATCAGTCCTCAAATATAAATTTTTTCAGTTTTAAACAAATAAATGATTGTTATTATAAAATATAATTGATTATTAAAGCATATAAATTTTTCAGTATTTCCCCATATAAAAAAATTACATTCAACATAAATATTGTATGTCAAAATTGTATATAGTTTTAAAAATAAGAATATAATTGATATATAATATTTATATATAGGGAAAATTTAATATTAAATTATTACATGAATGTAAATAAATCCATGAGATGTTAATAACTACAAAGTGAATCAATTGAGTGAATTGAAATATTATACATAACCAAAATAACCATAAACCATTAAGGGGAAAAATATGGATGGTATCAACATATTCCCATTTGGTTAATAATGAATGGTTATTTCCATTTATGAATATAAATACCATAAAAAGATTTATAAAAACATTATTGAGGAAAATTTACCTTTCATTTTTGATAAATAATTAGAAAATCCATTTCTTTGGAAATAAATATAATTTTTCTACTAAATATCTTCATAATCATAAAAAAATTTCAAAAATGAATTGATGGTCGTGATAGATGGTAATTTTATAGATACTGTATAAGTTTATGGAATTTTCCTTTTTTATTTTTGAAATTTTTGTGAAGTACCTAGTTTATAAAATAAAAATGAGATTATTTTTATACCTTCAACAAAACACAAACAAAAATATTGGTATAATGACATTAGATTAATTTGAAAAAAATTATATCCAGTAAAAATGGGTGAAAATTAATTTCATAATTCATTTTGGTATGTGTAATAATATTTTTGTTATTATTTATGAAACAATATTTTACAAAATAATATTTATCTTGACCGAAGAAAAAAATGATGTCAGATTTTACTTAAGTCATTTCGTCAATTATTTTAAGCACCAAAGAGGAAAACCGTTAATATTACATGAATAATTTCATTAAAAACCATATGAGATTAAATATATTGGTATTATAAAAAAATGTTCATGTAATTTACTTTAATTTAAATTCATGTTTAATCTATTGTGATTAAAATGAGACTTTAATGTAAGCCATTTGAAAAATAATTATGTTAAAGTGAGAATTAACAAGTAAATAGATTATTTTTTTCAAATTTCAATAAAAATAAATCATATGTATACGGAAGATAATATAATTATAATATAATTATATATATAATCTTTGAATATAAATAAAAATAATAAAGTAATATAACAAAATAAAAAATTATGTTATAAAATTTGATACCACATAGTAACCCTAAATTCATAACCCCCTGGATGAAGTAATTAAAATTTAAACATAGAATAAATTGAATTATTAATTAATAATGATATAAAATTTCAAATCGTCAGTATACAAACCATATAAAAAATTAGGTGTATAACTTTAAAATATGCCTTAGTGAATTGAAATTGAGGTGAAATCCTTTACCTCATTCTTCCACTATATTTAACTTGTTTTATCCTCATATATAGTGGACTTAAACATGTTATTAATTTATTAATTAACCTTATTAATTTATATTATTTCATATATAATCATCTTATCACACATCTACTAATAATATTACATTTTTTACTCTTTCAGGAGTTGATTTCATCATTTTTTCATGTGTAGTTGATCATGAAATATTTGGTTCAAGATTATATTATATAGTTTCATAATATACAGAATAATAATAATTATATAATTATTATAATTTTATATCAATTATAAATTTAAATCCAATCATTTTTTGTGGATATAAAAAATAAAGTATATTACTTCCATAGAGAGGTTTGACCGTAAGTACGCTTGAGTAACGCTTCCATTATTCAATAATTATTATGGGGTGAAGGTATGTAATGTTTTATATTTTTAAAATCATAATTATATATTATATACCATAATATATGCTTATATATATCATTAATATAGTTTGTTGATGAAAAAAGTCAAAACACCTTGTGATTGTGATATTCCACATATACATAAAGGATGTTAACCTTTTTTACTTGAGTCAAATGAACAAAAAAAATGGTTATAATTATCTTTATATACTAATAAAAAAATAATTTACATAATAATTACTTCATTTATATCACATATAATCATTAACATTATCTTTACCACCTTCCATGTGAAGCGTTACTGAAAGACAAATCACATCACTTCGTGAGTCGACAGTCTATTGTAAACACAAGAAACATTATTTTTTCTCTTATATAATAGAAGGTAAATATATATATGTATATATGATTTAGTTACTATTATTTTATTAATTTTTAATAAATATAAAATATATAATTAATACCCATAGTTATATATTACCTTAAGTGGTGGAATTGGTAAAATTATTGACATCGGTTTATGAGGATTAGTCCACTGCACACATGAATGGTGATTTCAAAACCCATTTTTTGGATATAGATATTGTTGTAGTTAATTAACATATTATAAAAACACAAAATTATATGGAATATACTGAGGTTATTTTATCATCATGGGTTTATAAATATTAATGGAGGTGGAGAAAAACATAAATTAAAAAGGCTCATTGAAGAATATTACTTCTTCTTCAGTTATCATACTAAGGTTTTTACAAAATCCTTAAAATTATGGATTTATAAAAAAATTATGTCTTATAGGGTGACGGTATGTAATTACATAAGTTATTTGGGGTATTTTTGATAGAACAACATGTGTGTTATTGTGTGATGAAGAGAGGATAGTGGGTACCCTTTTTATAAGTGGGGGAGTGGATACAATTGATAGTTTTGAAATTAATTGTGTGGTCACACATTTTAATCAAGTACAAAGGGCCCAAAAATTTCAATTATTGTAAATTATATGTGGAGTGGTATAAATATGACAATACAATATTTTTTACTTCTATGTTTGTTATTTTTACCCTTTTATTTTCTGTTTAACCCTGGATATACCCATTTTACAATTTAACATATTCATTAATTTTTTGTACATTAATTATTAATCTTGGTAAAAAATTGAGATAAACATATAATCAATGATAAATAAATAAAATTCAAAATATGGAATATATTTTTTAAAATTCAATTTTCATTTGTGGACATAATCACTTAATAATTAATATCACAGATATAGTGAGAATTATATTTTTTGTAGATGAAATATACAATGGTATATAAATTATATATATATATATATTCAATATGAAATTGATTAAAATAAGATAGATTTAATTAATTGTTATAAAATTACACTAATGATAATATATAACCAATTTAAAATATAAGATAACAATATAAATTATTTAATCCCAAAGAAAGTTTTCAATTAAAATATTGTATTATTCACTATTAATAAAAAATGTATATCCTAAAAAAAATTCCCCCCAATAACATTTTATAATTATTATACCAAATATAATTTTAATATTTAAAATTAAATTCTCCAAATTTGATAAAAAAATATTTTTAAAGTATGTTTCCAAAGAGTGATTAAACAACATTTTAGAAAAATAATGTTTCAAACAAAAATTCCTTTCCTATTTTAAATGCCTCTTATTTTAATTCTATTAAGAAGATAAATAATGCTAATTTTTAAACTATATATTTTCATAACATAGTTACTCATATTAAAACCCTCCGATATAATAATTAGGTTATAAATATTCTATTATGTAATAGTATTTTTACAAAATTATGCTGTTTTGTAAAACATGGTCTTAAGTGTGCCAAAATCTATAGAAGAAACTCGTCATTTCATGTAAAATAAGTTAATATCAATGTTTCATATAAATAATTATATTAAAGTTATTGAATTTATTTTTCAAAAAATAATGCATATGGTATTAGGTTGTTATATTCCATTATATGTCTGGTGTTAAATGGCATATGAGTTGTAAAATATGATGTATTTCTAGAATTATTATTGTGTTATAATCCAACAACCATAAATAATTTGGTTTTCTCAAAATATAAACATGACACTAGTAATATAGGGAATGTCATTTGGAAATACCATTTTTGAAAACCCCACATCAAAAATGTGTTCATAAAACATCCTCTTAATATGATACATAGAGAAGTACCAAGATCATATTGAAAAACACATAACTAGGTTTCGAGGTAGGAGAAAATTAGCGGAATGTGACGATATGGACATGAAAAAAATAATAAATAATTATAAATACAGGTTGTGTCCATTTAATAGATGATATTGAATAACGATGCTAAAGATAAGGGGATTGAGAAATAAATCTGTATGGATTTAAATGACCATCTAATTCAATGGATATGAATGTAATAGGATACAATGTTTTCTAAAACTCATTTTCCTATTTTTGAATATGTATTTTATTATCCATTACAATATGGATTTAAACATTATAAATTCATATCAATTTGATAAGAATAATTATTCCGTTGTTTTTTCATTGATAATGTTCATATTCAACCCATAATATAAGAATTGAATATCCAAAATTTAATTTTTATTCATAAGGTACTAAAATTAACTTTTAACAGATCGTAAGATCCATAAAATAATAACTAGTATTTCCTTCAATATCTACTTATTTTCATAATAAAATATTATCGAAAAATATCTATAAACAAAATAATAATTCTCTCATCCTAAATAAAAAACCAATGGTTCATCATTATATATTTTTTTTATAAAAATCTTAACTAAAAAAAAACATAAATTCCAAGGCATCATGTAGGCCAATGGTTGGCACTAAACCCTTATCATCAATCTGTTATGGGTTTATTCCGAAAGGATTTTCCGAATGAGCTGGGTTTTTACCAATCATAGAGGATTTGTAATTTATTAAAAATATTAATATAACTCATATAATGTTCCCCATCATATCATATCTATATAAAAAATAAAATCAATCATTAAAAAAGCATTTTTAATTTGATTTTTAATATAATTTTTTTTTCATAAAGTATACAAATATAATTTGACTATTAATACAATGTTATTAATTATTAGATTAATTCTAATGGTTATAATTATAATTAAAATTATTCTTATAAAATTTTAGGGAATTAATTATTAAATTTTCTGTTCACTCAAACAAAAAATTTCCATAAAATTATCCCAAACTATCATTAATATTAGTATAATTTCATCACATAAACACAAAAAATCCATGTCTAAAATATTTAACGAATAATAAATCTAAAACTCATTAAATCATGATTTTATCCCTAGCACTTATGATAATTAGTCCATTTATGGTTCTAAATTTAGTGAATTTCTTAATTTTTTTAAGATTCTTATGCAAAAATACAATATTATAAAAAATAATAAAATAATAAAATTTTTGAATTCCAAAATAAACGTTAACCATATTATTTATATATAAGTATTTCCTTGTCCTAGTATTTGACCTTTATAAGATTTCATTGACAACTGATAATTCTATATCTCTCCACAGGTTGGAAAAAAATATAAATGGATTCCTAGGATGAGATTTATTTAATTTCATTACTATCTTCATCATTACTCAACAATTATTTGCATTATTCCCTTACATTTTACAAATACAGTAATTTCTAATTTCATTGAGTCACTTTCTTGGGTGTTACCATACACATTTCATGCATAATGGAAATCAAGAACCTTTTCCTCTATGGTCTCTATCGCACGAGTTCTTGGAGAAGTCAATTCGTCCCATTATTAATAAGTCTGGGAGTTTGTTAAGGTATATATTGTTAATCCTATTTTAATAAAACTGATTAGATATAATATCCATAACATTCACTCAAATATGCATTTCATTTATTCTCTAATATTCACCACATTTTCCTTCATGTTCAATGATTAAATTATTATTTTGGGTTCTATAACATGAGTATATGCAAAAAAAGTGGAGTGTTAGAAACAATAAACTTATTGGGGAAACCAATGAATAATTTATATGATTTCTAAATGGGGACACATTGATTTCAATATAAGACATTATAGGTTTATCCTACGACACTAATTACTAATATCTATTCAAATACTTCTAATTTTTTGGCAAATGAAAAATAAATTATCGTCAAGATATCACCTGAGAATGTCAAACCAGGTCTGCAGAAATTTCTATTTTTGTGAAAACTATGATAATTAAGTCAAGTAATATTTGAAAATTTAAACATTATTACTCCATGGAACCATTATACTATAATAACATGCACCTATTTTATATAGAAATGGATGTATCTCTAGGAAAAAGACAAAATATATTCCTTACCAAATCATAGAATGTTATTATTCTAATCCAAAATGTATATCATAGTGTTATAGTACATAATCAAAGTTTCTTAAATCTAGTTCACAACGGTTTTACTAAGGATCATATAATACAAACTATAGTAACTCTAACCCCATTAGCCCAAATCCAATGTATAATTTTTTAACATAGGAATAGGATTAATGGAATCAGAACCAGAAAGACCCAATATTATAGAAGTCTTAGTAATCTAGATATGTAAATTAGTCATTACTTACATTTCAATACAAAATTAAAAGAAAATTCATTTTCTAGAAAAACATTATTCTGGATTCATTTTAATTTAATTTATAATATAATACACTTCTTGGATTAGTGATGAATGAAACAAAATTAGTGAGAGCACACATTTTTCCTTAGGTTTATGTAAATCAACAACCATTTTATTCAACTAACCATTATTAATATGAAATGTAAAATATATATAGTAAAATATTTGAACCCACATAAAATTTAAATAATTGACTAGAATTATCAATATCACGGTAAATAACTAAAACAAATTCAATTTTATCAAAAAAACATACAATTATAACTGGATAAACTATAATCAATATTGAAAGGTCTGTAACTGAAAAACATGTCATCTAATAAATTACCTAATAATGAAATGAATCTAAAAAAAATTTCATCATAAAATTTTCGTGGAAAATAATTACTGAACTATGAAAGGAAAAAATTATTAATTATTTGACTACATGTTTCTCGATCACTTTATAACATTACATTCAAGATCAGTTGTCAATAAATTTTAGAACATACTGGATAAAAAACAACTGAATTTGGCCAGATAATTCATTTAGTGAAACTATTGTTGCCATGAGAGCCTTTCTAAAAATGATCCCAAACCCAAGTATTTCATATCAAAACCATTCCTCAAATTTTTAATAATCCATTTAATCCGTAAATTTTTTTCTAGAAAATAAAATATCCATTTGAATTAATGAACACATATTTATTACAAATTTTCTAGATAACCAAATAATATTCAATAGTAACATTATATTATAAAGTGGTATATGTATTTAGAGATAATAATATCCTTGATAAATCATATGTATATTATTGAAATGTTAATGTGAAACACTCATACGAAATTGAATATTTTACGGGGAAGTTAATGACTACAAAATGAATTGTGGATGTGAATGTCAATAATATACTTATACAAATTGTAAAAATAGTATAGGGGGTGAATAAAGATGGTATCAACATATGCCTATTATATTAATAAAAATAGTTTTTTTAAATTTTTTAATAGAAATAAGAAAACAAATATTTAAAAAAATTATTGAAAAAAATATCCTTCTCGTTTTTAAAATTAATTTGGAAACACTTTTCGTCTAAAAAACATTAATTTTTTTCAATGATACTCATATACATTCAGTATAAGATTAAAAAATTAATATTCATAATGGTGGGTAATTCTATATATTCTATAAATATTTTAAAAAAATTACTTTTTTATTATAAAAATAGTATGAAATTTCATTGTTTATAATATGACACGTGGATTGCTTTCATGTTTTCAATAAATCCAAAAAGGTAATTATTTTTAAAATGATAAACATAGTCAATTGAAAACCTTTATTAAAGAGTCACAATTGGTGGTAATTCCACTAATAAATAATTTTACTAGGTTAAAAAAAAATTTAAATCTTTTTTGGAAATCTTACTTTTGGAGGAAAAATAAATTCTGACCAATGAGTGAAATGTATTTATATTCTCTTAAAAAAATTCTTGAATATTATAAATAAAAATAAGTGGAAAAATTGAACAATTACATAAAAATATTCATTAATAACATCAATAAAAAATCATTATGTTTTTAAACAAGTTTCACATAATTTATATCTATGTGAATTCATGTTTAAAAAATCATGACTAAAATGAGATTGTGAAGTAAAACATTTAAAATAAAATATTGTTGAATTAAAAATTAACCAAAGAATAGATTATTTGTATCAAATTTAAACCCACATAAAAATTTAAAATAAATTATAATATTCTAAAAAATTATTATACGATTAATATTTCAATATTTACGATAATGAGTATGTATTAAAACCTAATGGAATATAATTATGTTAGGAAATTATTTGATACTGGGTAACTCTTAAGTCAAATACTCCTTAATGAAATAAGAAATATTGAAACATAAAATATGAGTACTTATTACTTTATCATTACATTAAAAGTCAGTTAGGATTTATATAAACCATATAACATAAATTAGGCACATACCATTACAATATACCCCAATGAAATGAAATTGAGACAAACTATTTATCATCACACATCAAATTACTGAATATTCATTATCATTTTTACATAATGGTTTTAAGCATGTTATAAACTAATTAAAAAATATTAATTTTTTTTATTTTATATATAATCATCTTACCACCCATACATTAATAATCATTCATTGTTTTCCTTATTTTGGGTGTTAATTGCCATGTTTTCCCATGATAATTTCATTGTGAAGGATTTGGTTAGTGTGAGTATTATATATTTTATTCATAAAAAGATTAATAATAATAAAATAATAATAATAAATTTTTTTCAATTATATTTTTTAAACCTATCGTGAATAATGGTTAGGAAAAATTAAGTACATTATGGTCAGGGAGACAACAGGTTGTACGTACGCAAGAGTTACACATTCATTTTTCCATGATCACTATTAATAGATAGTATATAATGATTTTTATACCACAATGGTCATAATATAATATTTATAATATTTTATTCATTTATATATAATTCATGAGGAGTGTTTAGAAAAATTGAGTCACATCACTTTGTCAAGGTGGTAGTCCACAAGACCATGAATGACATTATTATCAATTAGTGAGAGAAATCGAATGATAGATAGTGGTATAAAGTATAATATAGGAATTATAAATATTTCATTAATATCCTGATTATTTCATTTATATTAAATATATTCATATATTTTATCTTTATCACATTTCATATTAAGAATTAATAAAAGATGAATCACGTCCCCTTGTGGGGTGGTTTTCTGCTGTAAACACATGACATGTCAATGGTATATCCTACAAAAAATAAGGCAATAATATATATATGATATAGTGGCTCTATAGGTATAAATAAGATATAACTATATTATATATAAATTATATACATCATCATAACCATAATTGAGAGGTGAAAAAGAAAAAAACAAAATCAATTCACAAAGTAGTAGTTCATTGCACAAATGAATGATGATTTTGTTACCCATTTGATGGATGTGGATATAGTTTTAGGTAGTTACCTTATTATTGAAAACTAAATTAATATAGAATATAATATGTTTAAAATATTATAATTTTTTTAATAAAATTTGAATGATGTTGTTGAAAAAGTAATATAAAGATGCTTGTAGAATCACATTACCTCATTTTTTGGTATCCCTTTAATGTTATCACTCAATCCTTAAAATGATGGATTTCAACATAAAATAAGGCATATAGAATTAGGTAAGGGTATTTTAGATGTGATTTTCCCTGGTATATTTCTAAAAAATATTGATGGTGAGAATATGTGGGGATAGGGGTGGCCAATTATAATTGGGGGAGAGGACAAATATTGGTAATTTTGAAAACAATTGAGTGATGTCACGTTTTTTATATCTCAAAAAATAATAGACAATATATAAACATACCATATATGTGTAATTTAGATAATATTTCCAGAAATAATTTTTTATACATGTTTATATGATAGTTTTTACATTTTTTGTTTTAATTTAACTGCTAGGACAATCCAGTTTTACCATATACACAACAATTAATTATTACAACATTCAGTATTCATTTTGGTCAAAAAATAATTTGACCTTATTATAAAATATAAATTATTATTATTTCCAATATTTAATCCAATTTTTCAAATTAAATTCACAGAAGTGAAAAAAAATTAAAATTATTATAGAAGAGGCGATGAGAAAGCATGTTTATTAAGAGAAAATGTCAAATTGTTAACAATGTTTTTATATCTCAATTAAGCATGAAAATGATTATAATTACCAAAATTAGATTAATTTATATAAAATTGATCTAATTTTTATTTCTAATCATTTACTAATATTATTTTATATTATATATTATTTAAATGAAAATAATGTTTTCAAATAAAAGTCATTATTTTTTACTATAATTTAAAAAAATGAATCTTCAAAAAAAAATCCCACACATTCAGCAGAAAATAATTTTTTTATTTCAATTTAGTTAATTTTTCAATTTACATTCTATATGTGTTAAAAATTAATTTTAATTTATGTTTCCAATGTAAGATTAAAAATCCTTTTTGAATTTTTTTTAGAAATACTTTATTTTTATTTTAAATAATACTGTTTTATTTTTAATAAATAGTTTACATAAACTATGTATAAAAAATATATTTTCCTTAGATATTTAATAATAGTTATCCCCTTTAATTTGATAGTTATGGAATAAATTTAATATTAAATAATCAATTTATAATAATATATTATTTTTTGCTAATAAATGTTATTGCATATGATGAAAGCTATCGAACACAACTTACTATTTCATGTTTAACAAGACATATTTACTGTTACGTATAATGGAAGATATTAAATATATTTATTTTATTTAGTAATAAATATATCATAAGGTCTTGGGGTGTTATATTCCATTCTATTCTTGGTGTTGCATGTCATGCACTCTATCAAATACAATTACATTCTTTTTGAATTTCGGGGTGTTACGTTCATTATTAAATATCCACTCTCTAAATAATGATAATTTTGTTCCTTCATATGTGTGGACTACCACCTCCAGAAATAAATGTGTTTCCTATTTCATTACTACATCACGTTGATTATATGTATTTGTTTATTAAAGGAAATAATATCTTAATTATGAAATTTTGATCATTATATAGTGTTAAAATATTACATACTTTTTTTTTCAAATAATTATTGAAAAAATGAAACGTCACGTATATGTCCATATGGCCTACATTTTAAAAGATTGTAATATAGTTCACTTCTGAAAACCAACAAACATGATTGGTTAAAGAAGTATAATATTTTTGAAAACACATAATTTTATCATCATTGATATTCCACTGATGTTGAAATATTGACCACTTTGACCATAACTAACATAAAAATTAAATATTTAACATATAGGCAGAATATCATCCAAAAAACTAATGTTAATATAAATTATTAAATATTATGTATAGCATATTAAAAGATAAAATGAAATAAATAAATAATTCAATAAAGGGTATTATAAAATTAAATATATAAGTTTTTTTATTATTCATAATAATAATGAATATAAATGTAAAATCAGACACGATGAAGAGGAAATATTTTCAAAAAGCATATCATAATGATTTATTTTTTAACACCTTTCCATCTATGTCCTTATTATTAATTTTTTATTAAAATTTTTATATGAATTTAAAATATTTATGAAAAAAAATTTAATTCAAAATGGATTTTTTTTAAATGGTGTTCACAAGGACTGTCTGTACATGTTTAATATATATATTTATCAAAATAAATATTAAAGTAATTTTTTATTTTAGCCGATAAAAAAATTATTTTTCCCACCATAACCATTTTTGGAAGCTCATATTCGTTTAAATAATTTTATATTTTATTCAAATAAAAACTCTTTTATGACTTTTTCTTAGTATTTTGGAATTACTATGGGTTTTCAATTGAGTGGATACTTCAATATCCAAAAATGTTTTATTATTGGTGAAATGAATATTTTGTAATTTTAATGTTTTGAACTGAAAACATTTATGTGTTATGACTATGTTATGGTTCTGAGAAATTATTTAAAATTATTCGCGGTTATGTTATAATCCAAGCGTAGGTGGTTCCATGATTATTCATGTGAAGGTGGTTCTGTTATTAAATATTGAAAGATGATCACAATATAAACCATGGATCGGTGGTTCCATGATATCCATCCAATAAAATTGGTATTGATGTCAACATATTTTTATTACACTTTTATGATAGATTTGGATAATTATGTCCCAAGATGGAAATATTTTTAATCAATGATTTAAAGGGGATTTATGGTATTATTATGATTTCATAATGGTTAAGGAGTGTGATTATTTAAAAAAGCAGGTTTTGGGATTTTATAAGGTTTAAAGGTATAAATTTCATAAAAACGATTCCATAATTTTATCAGGTTATCAAAAAATTCTTTAGTGTTTTAGTTTAGCTATATGTTATATTCAGATTTTTTTTATGAAAATCATTGTGAAGGTAATGTTATTTCATTCGAAAGAAAATATTTATTTTGAGCCCAAAGAATACTTTTAAAAAGAATTTTTTTTAAATTATTCATAGATTATGTGGATTTTTTATTTTATTTTATGTCCCTTTATGAATTTTTTTTTATGATTACACATTATAAATATTTTTCATTGTAATTAGGAATGGGTAAGGGAAATGATGTAGTCAAGTTTAAATTCATTAGGATTCTCTATGAAATAGAATCATGCCTCATAATAATTATATTATACTTTAAAAAAATTATCTTCATGGAGAGTTTAGACAATTTAATATATTGTTTTGTTATTCAATTTTTTTCAATAATTTATCTAAAACACAGTTCATAACCGATCTATGGGAAATTTAAGTGACATATAGTTTAAATACACCAGAATATATAATGTATTATGTAATGTATTTAATGTGATGGACCTACCATGTCACATTGTAGAACACAATAGGGGATGAAAAATATTGTTCATGAACAATATCATAAAATCTTTATTCATATTCTATGAGTGAGACCACATAAAGGGTCACAACATTTTGATTTAGTAATGAATTATTATCTAATAAGGATTATTGTAAATAAATCATGATCAAAATGATCTTAATCATAGTAGAGGGAAACAATGAGTGACGTATGAATATAAAAAATGTATCTAAAACATATGTCCTATAATTGTACAGTCAAGATTTGGGTGATACAAATATCAGATCGACCATTAACCATGTGTGAAACACATCACCCTGCACCTTTCACGTAATTCATTCATTTTTTATCCCGGGATGTGAGGAGATCTATTTTTGTATTGTGGAATCCTTGTATAGGAAACCACATGGGTGTAGAGGTTTATGAGGATCCAAATAGAGGTAGAAGATAAGTTTCATGAAGATAATGAATTGATGTTAACAGATAGTTCAAAATTCTAGGAGACACAATCACATGCATGGATTCAAATTTCCATGGTGTGTGTGTGAATGAGTGTTAATATTTTTCTCATGGTCGAACCCAATATGTGTGGGTGTGTAATGGAATAAACCTCCATAGTCCATCACTTTGTGAAACTTCAGTGGTTGTTGTGTTTCGAGAGGTCCCAATTGCTCATTTCGAGAGTTTTGGGCAAATAATGTTTTTCCAATGGTTGTTGTTGATTGAATGTCATGACGGAGAGTCCCAATAGTGACTCACACTTCTTGGTAACATTGGAAGGTTTCCACTAGTGATTCATCCACTGGGATCATAGAAAGGTGATTCATCCACTAGTATCTCATAATAGTGACTCATCCATTTGTATCTTGAAATGGTGAGTCATCCAGAGGTAGCTTAGAATGGTGATTCATCCACTCATAGCATTGAAGAGTGATTCATCCACCGACCGCCCTAAATGGTGAGTAATATATATGTAACTCTAAATGGAGATTCCTCGTCTGTTGGCTCAAAATATTGAGTCATCGACTGATACCTCGCACTTATGACTCACACTAGTAGCTTCTATCGGTTACTTGCACCATTGAGTCACCAAACCATATCACATTTCAAATAGTTTTTTAGAATTCCATTTTTCTCCAGTTTTTGACGTTTCATCCCTTTAACATGTCCATTGATGTAAAATGACTTTAATACCATATTTAATGGTTTCTAGTGCCGTTTATATGCATATATATTTTCAAAAAACCTAAATATTATTTTCACTTCGCACAAGTTTTCTCTTGGTCAATATCTGACATTAATGGATTTAAAAAACCATTTCTCTATTGATATATGATATGGAATTTCTAAGGTCATGATCCTTTATCCCTTGTACAATTCCCTTTTCGCTTTGTAGTGGAATTCCACAGAACCATTAATTTTAGAGGAGTCATCAATTTGTGTTGTATCATTTGGATTTATTTATCTTAGAGGTTTTTTATGTTGTGTGTTCACCCCATTTGATATTGAAATAATGGTATGATGATCATTTCTTCTTCTAATTTGTTATTTATTTTTCAATCTTTTCTTTTGTATCATGTGGGGTGTGTGTATTAATGTCTCATTCATGAAAATAATAAAATAGAAAATTAAAAATGTTAAGTGAATCAGTTTAAGATCAACATGCAAGGCTAGGGAGGAGACATAAGATCATATTATTTTACTATTATTTTGATCACAATAGTGCATTTTTATGGGTATTATGCCAATTGAAAATCATGTTCATTGTTTGGGAACCTGTGATGTCTCATGAGTTCTTATTGTTGAACATCTGTTGAATGAAAATTTATATTGAATGGGTTAACCAAATATATTTGGATTATAAATTTATTCCCTAATATCAAACTATCATTATGATAATCCCATGTTTATGAATTGTAAAATAAATAACAGATGACATGTTAAATCAAAATTTTGTTTTTTAGGTTTTTTTGGTCGTGCGATTGTGAGAACTGTTATATGTTCAGGGATGGTTCGTAAGGTGTAATGGAATCTTAGGATCATATATTATTTGATATGGAATATATTTGAAGTGTTGTGAGGTAGGGATAAGATTATTTTGTGTTGTGTTGTATTGCTAGATGTGACTGTGTGGTGTTGTTATATCATAGGGCTCTCGAGAATGGTTGTGATGGGTATGATGTAGTTATCATGAGATATGTTGCCAAGTTTTTTTGTGAGTTGGGGGTTTTCATTGTATAGTGTATCGATTGGTTAGAGTTCCTTTTATGAATGAAGATGGATGTGGTTGGTATAGATAATTCACACCAAGTTTCTCCATGAGTAGAATGCCCAAAACAACAATCAGTGTCTCATGATCAGTTTTTTATGACTTGAATGGGTGTTAAATGGAGAGTAATTTGAGGTGGATAAATGAAACATGGTTCTTCTTCCTATGTGATATTTATTATGTATATAATGTTTTGTGCCTTATAAGGTAGTTCCTGAATAGTGATGGAAGGAATAAAGTAATTTTTATAAAGAAAAATAATTGGATTATTGAATTTGTTGGGGGTATGTAATGAGTTTTTTGATGGTTGTCTGGTTGCTCATTTTTATTCATCAACAAGGGTGGTATTTTGAGCTAGTCGATAGTTGAAAACCTATAAGTTGGGATTGAGTTTTTTATTATATATACATTACTTGTATTTTACTTTTGATTTCTATACTCACCTCATCATAGTTGATAAGTTTGTTATTAACACCCCATCATCATTAGGGGTGTAATTCTCAAACCTCTTGATGGTAGGATGGATGGACTGCCACCGACTATTGCCTACTACATCTTTTAGCCAGTGATAGCTTAATATTCATCTGTCAAGTTTTGGTCTCTGGGGACTATGAGTGTGCAGGAGAGTTTTGTTTTCCCATGTTTCATTATGATGAGGTAAGTTGGGTTTTCCTAGTTGTCTTTGGGTTGATTGATGTTTTTATTTCTAATGTGTTTTCATGATGTGACGTGGTATGTGTCCCATGAGTCAATTGGTGGGAAGAAATGTGGTGTTTTTACTAGGTGATTATGTAGAGGATGTGGTTGTTAGGAACACATGAGTGGAGTAGGGATGTGATAAGCTTTGTTTTCCAAGGTGAAGGGAATTTTTTTGAGGCCCAATTTTGTGTAGGTGTATTGTGACATGGTTATTTTGGAAGATGTGGGAGTGCCATGACGTTTTTTGTTAGGATGTGAGAGCATGCAATTAGTGGTAATGTTGTGTAGGGTACCCAATAATCGCTGTGTTTTTTATATTACATTACACTACTTTTTTTTTCAGTGATCATTCCTTGGTATGGTGGGGATTGTTAGTATGCCTTGTTTGGTGTGGTCGGTTCTACTGTTTTCTCAAGGGAGCATTATTATTCCTCTCCCACTTATACATGAGAGACTCTGGGTTTTAATACTGACTATACTAGTATAATCACCCTACATGTATAAAATGGTTATCATTTTTCTAGGATGATTACATGGATTGCGATAGACATTACTAGATCAGACTCTGGGACCCTTGTTGTGTCACTGATTAGTTTTTATTTTAGTACATATCTTGGAGCTGTATTTCATTTGTAATGTTATAATATTATATATTCACGTGAGATGGATTTCGGATCTATTTTATATATGTCTTGGAGATTTTTTTTGTTTATGCATCTTATCTAACAATATTGTTCTCCTATAATGTGTAATGCCTCCAATATTGTGAGATATTCCTTCCATTTGTTCTCATCACCACCTCGGGATCTACATGAGGTGGGAGTTAAGGTTCATTAACTCTAATTCATCATTTCTAGATTAAGAGTTGAATATTTGATAGGAGGGTTCGTGAAACAATGTTATATATGGTGATGGTTGGGAGATGGGATGAATTTTGGAGTTAAGAACTGTGAGGATTGAATGTTTTGGTAAGGAAATAGTGTCAGGTGATCTTGGTGCTTGACACAGGAATGTGAATACTAGCTAGGACATAGGATTTTAGAGCCCCCGATGATCTGATGTAAGGACTCACATCCTTCCGAATGACCATGTGAGGAAACACGGTTTTTTGGAAGGAGACCTTTGGAAAGGTACATGCTCATAATCACCTGTGTTCATATTAGAATTGTGTTGATTTTTGGGATTTGAAATGGATAATTAAGTTAGTCAAATAATTGAAAATGATCCATATACAAAATTCCAAACTACACAGGCTTAGGAATTCCTTGGTTACTTTTTTCAACTATGAAACCCAGTCATCATACACTTGTGGCTTGGGGAGTTGAGGCTTAGTAGGATGATCCATTTTATCATAAATAGTTTTATACAGTGTAGGAGGACGACTAGTGGTGGATAAAGTTTCATGATTTCAAGTGGATGTCTTTGGGAATGTATGATGGTAGTGTTTTATACATGGATACAGAGAGATTGATCAAGGAACTTGAGATCACCATTATCATGATCCAGGCTTTAACAGAGTACTAGGTTCCTTTTGAAGTGATCCATATTTGGGGAGTTGCATATCAGTGGTAGACGTTATACCAAGCGAGAGGATAGAGGCTACTTTTCCATGGGTCGATTTCAGGATGCAGTTCTAAGAAGAATTACATTCATTGAAAATGAAGCACAAGAAGAGGAGGAGTTACTCTTCCTCAATTAGGGGAGTCTGTAGGTACATGATTCGGGAATTATGTTCAAGGATCTCTTTCCTTTTCTTGAAAATCGATTTCCGAATGAGGAGTATCATGAGCGACACCTTGGGGAGGTGTTTTATTCTTCTATCCAGTACATGATTACCCCCATTACATTATTAATGTTTTTTTGAGGATTATAATAATGAGGATGTGATTGATAATATGAAATTTGGAGTTATACTGTTAGAGGGGGCCTATAGGGTTCTTCGAGAGGTAGGGTTACTAGTAGAATGTCCCAGGCACTAGGGCCTTTATGTTTTTATCTGACAGGGAGATGACCTCAGTAGTTTCCATTTTCACCTTCTGGTCTTCATTACCTTCCAGTGGGTTTAGGGTACATGCAATACTTTTGATAATTTCATGGGAATATTCTGAACTCATTCCCAGTATCCATTAATGCATTTTATGGTTGAGGATGAAAGGATCCTCACTAGCCTCAATAGTAGTTGTCGACTTTTCCATTTCAACAGAAGGGATAATTACACCATGCTCCACCATGGGGTGATGAAGCAGGTATATTCCAACCTTAGCATGTTTCTTAGGGATCTCCAACCGGTTGTGGTTGTGTAGGTGACTGTTATGAGATGGTGGAGGAGCGGGGTGTGGTCAGTTTCATGCTGCATAGGTATTAGTTCTTCCATGGATAGAGATTTTTAGAGGATTGATCAACTTATTTAGTACCATTTCTTTTTTTATTTAGGAGATTAAGACTCTTTTACTACAGTCAATCTTTTCCATTCTATTGATATAGATTAAGAGAGGACTCCCATGCCGCTGGTGTAGAGTATGCTTAGAGTAGGTCAGCCCAAATTTATTCACATATCCATGGAATGATGTCTTATTATGGGACACCACTAGTCTTGTGGGGATCTATTTTTTATATAGATGCCACCATATTATGACATATTTGACTAGTTGTATTCTACACATTCCATTATTGACTCCTTTGAGAGAAGAGTCGTATTTTACGATGTGGATGGAGAGTGTGTGGTTTTCATTGGTGACTTCAGACATCAGGTGGGTAGTCAGCATATAGAGCCTCTTCATTCATGGATGGTTGATCTATCAGTATAATTATATTGTTTTATGATGGCAGAGGTTCTAAAAGATGTAGGGGTGTTCATGGATTTCATTGGGGATGTTTTGAATCCACCCCCTCAATGTGATGTTGAGTTTGGGATAGACCTGTAGCCCTGTGCTTCTCTGATTTTGATGGAACCTTATTGAATGGACCAATTTGAGTTGTGGGGGATGAGGATTAATTTGATGATCTGATAAATAAGGGTTTTATGTGGCTCGATGTGTCAGTGTGGGGTTCTCTAGTGTTGTTATCCAAAAACCATAATTCTGTTCTGAGGTTGTGGATAGACTACCCGGAATTGATCTAGGAGACGGTTAAGAACTGCTACCCTCTCCCAAGAAATAGGTGATCTTTTCAACCAGATAAGTGGAGAAATTTGATTTTATAAGATCTATCTGTGGTATAGATATCACCCATTGAGGGAGAATGAGGATGATATAATGAAGACTAAATTTATATGGATGTGTTGGAACATTGGGTTTGTTTCCATGATATTATGTGTTATAACCGTGCCATAATGGCTTATGAGTCATATGGACCCTATATTTTATGAGTTCCTGGATGGTTCATTATCATATTCATCCATGATATCATTATGTAATCAATGTCTGAAGAGAAGCATACTGTGATTATCAGGACTGTCTTGCATGTTCTTCAACAACACTAGATCTTCAAAATGGTTTTCAAGTGAATGTTTTGGACAAGATAAGTGTATTTTATTGGGCATGTGTTGTCTTAATAGTATTTTTAAGTTGACCTGTCGAATGATGAGGATGATTTTTCGTGGAAAGCACCAATAAATGTTTCATTTGATCTTAATATTATTGATCTAGAAAGTTATTACCTATAGATTGTTCCTGATTTCTCTTGAGCTTCATCTATGTTTTATAGCAATGACAAGAAAAGAAAAATCATTTTTGTGGAATGATTAGTTCTAGGAAAAATTCAAATTACTTATGGGTAATTGGGTTTGTGCTTTAGTGCTCTACCTTCCATATGAATTGGTGATGTTCGAGCTGTTTTGTGATGCTTCCCATCTATGATTTAGATGCATCTTCATGTAGTAGCATACAGTGATATTCTATGGGCCTTAGAAGTTATGTCCCCATGAACATAACTCTTTCAACAATGATCAGGAGTTAGATATAGTTTTGTTTTCACTTATGTTTTTCTGACATTATCTCATTGGGAAGCTCTTTGTTTTATTCATAGATCATATGAGTTTGAGGAATATATTTTCCTAATGAGATATAAACTTTCTATATTAGAGGTTTAAATTTTCTCCTTAGGACTATGATTTTGAGTTCACTTAAACCAATTGAAAGGGGACTATTGTGGCTGATTCCTTGAGTAGGAAGTTACATAAAGAGTTATTTTTTTAATCAATAGATGCTTATAAGGAAATTGGCGATATGGTAGCATTTCACTTAGATACAATGGTGTATTGTGATATATGATATTTTTTAGATGTTAGTGAACTCCTTTATGATGCAGTAGGTGGAAGAGTCTATGTGGGGAGACTCAGAGACATAGGTGATGCATTATCATGTTTATAATGGCGTTTCTTTTTAAGGGATGGTAATATGATGTTCACAATCATATGATTTTTTGTCTAAATTTTCTTATAGTAGTGGAGATGAATGAGGTAGTCCTCCACATGTTTCATTGATCACCCTCAGTGGTACATATGGATATTTCCTAGATGTACAATGACTTAAGGATGCATTTTTTATGGCTCGGGATGAAATGAGAGGTTGTGGAGTTTGTGGATAAGTGCTCACTATTCCACCAGTTTATGTTGAGCACTATATACTTGGTTGTTTATTTAAGGACTTATATGTCCCTCAGTGGAAGTGGAATGACATCTTATTTGATTTCATCTTATGGTTTCCTAGGTCATAGAAAGGATACAATGATATCTGTTTAGTAGTGGATATGCTGACAAAATCGGTTCACTTATTAGGAATCAAGGAGTATGATGTGGTGGATGACTTGGTAGTGATCTATATATATGAGGTGGTATGGGTTCATGTAGTCCCAAGACCCATTTTCATAGATTCGGGAGATGTTTTACCTCACTATCCTGTAGGGGACCATAGAATCTTTTTATCACTCAGTTGCTCTAGAATAGTGCCTTCCACCCTTGTATAGACAGGAAAATAGAACGGACTATCCAAACATTGGAGGAAATGTAGCATGCATACATCAAGGACAGGGGAGGATCTTGGGCATGACACATTCCATTGGTTGAGTTTTCGTACTATAATATCTATCACACATGCATTGGTATGGATCTATTTGAAGCATTATATGGAATACAATGTAGTTCATCTTTGTGATGGTAAGTGGTCGAGGATATTGTTTTTCCCCACAGTTTTTAATATCACAATAAAGAAGGATCAAAATGCTAATGAGAGGATGAAAAAGGATCAGGACTCGAAGAATTAATATTACGATCATATGAGAGGTCCCTCGGAGTTTGAGGTTGGGAACCACATGTTATATAATATTTCCCTTTAACATGGGTAGCCTAGGTTTGATAGAGGGAGTAATATTTTTCATATGTCTGTGGGACCCTATGAGGTGTCAGGGTGAGTTGGAGAGGTGGAATACTAGTTGGTGCTTCTAACATAGTTGGAGTGGATACACGATGTCTTTCACATCTCTCAACTCTGTCAGTATCGTCACAATGACTCCCATGTCATTGAATATGGAGAGTTGGATATTGAATTTGGCACGATGTATGTCTAGTAGACCTTAGATAACCAATATCATCATAATGTTGTATTTTGTGGGTGGACCATACCTTGTATTCATTTTTTGTAGATACATGGTGGCCTAAAGGAGAGTACTTTGGAATGACAAGCACAGATGCGTGCCTAGTACACATAGTTTTTTTTTTCATGATCTATTTTTATTTGTAATGTAATATTTGAACCTTTTTTTGTTATGAGATGAGTTATTTCATTATTCCATAATGTTTGATAATATCTTGACACCTGAAGATGGAAGGAACTGATTCTTAATAAATATTCATCAATTGAAGTTCCATTAAACCCATGGGGGTGAGTCAGTGCCACCCAGAGTAGATAGTATCTTTACATGGAGTATGGAATTCCCTAGTTCAGATGCTCATATAGTGTGGTTTTTGTGGTTATGTGGTTTTCCTTATTGTTATATGAGATAGTGGATTTCAAAGGAGGTGTTATTGGATGTCTGGGATTCACTCCATCTTTCCAAAAAAACATGGCAGGTTGTCATTGAAATTTGATGATGGTAGAGGTATTTCTTGTGTAGAGGGGTCCTTGAGAGGTGTCTATAGAAGTTATTTTTAAGAACCCTACCTTTTTTATGGGTTTGGTTTTGAATTCATTATGAAAGGGATGGTTTGATAGGTAACTACTGTAATGGCTCAGACCTCCATGGTAAATTAATTTGTAAAAATATAGTGGTTGAGGAGTTCTGGGAGGTCATAGCGTCTCATTTCAATAGTTTTTAGAAGTCAAAATTTTCTAATGGTAGGTGTCTATGGTAGGTAGTGATGATGAGTAACAACGGTTACTTACACCAGTAGGTCGTAGAGGTAGGTCGCAAGAGGTGAGTCATCCATCGGTATCTTGGAAAGGTAATTCATCCACCGGTACATCAGAGAAGTGACTCATCCACTGGTAGGTCGGAACAATGAGTCATCCACGAGTCAATCAGAATAGTGAGTCATCCACTAGTAGCTCAGAACGGTGATTCATCAGCCGATATCTCAAAATAGTGATTCATCCACTGGAAACTCGGAAGGGTGAGATATCCAATAGTTTCTAGGAATGGTTATTTATAAAATGATATAATGAACCAGTAACCCACACTTATAACTCACATTAGTGACTCACATTGGTGACTCACCTTACGATAGCTCATTTTTGACTGTTTGTTAAAATTCTAGTTTTCTCTAGTTTTTTCAGTTTGCCACCCTTAATTTTTTCTTTGACATGAATGATGTTTAATTCCATATTTAATGTATTTTAAAGTAATTTAAAATCATATATATCTTCTAAAAACCTGAATAATCATTGGACATCCAAAGCATGCTCTCTTGGTCTTGATCGTACATTAATGGATTTTAAAAATTGTCTCTCCGATTGATATAGTATCTTACCCTCCTAAAGACGATGTCCCTTCTCCATTGTACAAATACCATTTATAATGGTACAAAACACCCCCAAAACCTTTTTCCTCATAGGAGTCGTGAAATTGTTTTGTGTATTTGGGCTATATTATTCAGTGAGGTTTTCATGTTGCATGTGCACCCCCTACTTTGGCCTAATAAAGGAAGGCTGATAGTTTCTTCTTTCAGTCTGGGATCCCATCATCTCTATTTTATTTTTGTATCATAAGTGTTGAGTGTATACATGTCTCATTTATGAAGATTACAAGATACAAAATTTATAATTATAATTGAATTTGATTAATATCAATATGTGGGGCTAGGAATAAGACGTATGGTCATACTGTTTTATTGATATTTTGATCAATGTTGTGAATTAGTATGGGCTATATGAAAAATGATAATCATGGTTGTTGGTGATATTTTCTCACGCCCCTATGATGTCTTGAAAATTATTTTATTGATCATCTGTTGAATGACTATTTATATAAAATTGATTAACCACATATATTTGGACTATAAATGGATAACTCACGATCAAACTGTCTTTCCGATAATCCATGAATAATAAATTTGAAATTAAAGAACATTTGACCTATTAAATATGAATATTTATTGCTAGGTTTGTGTGGTGGTATGGTTATTAAAACTATTATGTTGTGAGGGGTGGTCCATAAAGCAAAATGAAATATCATGTTGAGTGATTGTTTGATGTGGGATAGATGGGATGTGTCATAAAGTGGGACTGTGATTGGGTTGTTCTATGTTGTGTTGTTGGATGTGATGGGTGTGGTTTTATAATGTAGCAGGGCTACCAAGAATTGTTGTGATGGTTATTCGGTTTTTATGATAATATGTGTTGTAGGGTTTGGCTGTGAGATTGGGATTATCTTTATTGAGAGGATAGATTGGGTGGAATTAGATTGTGTATTGATGATGGTGGTGGTTTGTATGGGTAATTCCCCTGGAGATTTTCTATGAGTAAAATTCCAAAATCATCTGTTCATATATCAGGATTGGTTTTTCTATAACATGAATGGGTGTTAAACAGACAGTAATGTGAAGTGGGTTAATTTACCATAGTTCTTCTCCCATAGTGTGACTTTTTCTCTGTGGATTATTGTGTGTCGTACTTATTATTTTCCCAGATAGAGATGGAATGAATAAATTAATTATTAATAAATAATTGGAATTGGTTAAATGAATTGGATGTTGGTATTGTATGTGTTTGTGGTTGGTTGTGTGGTTGTGCATTTTGAGGTTGTAGCAATGGTGGTATTTTGACATGGTTGTTAGTTTAGAAAACATTGGTTGTGATTTATTGTTTCTTATTAGACACACACACAAACACAGACACACACACATATATATTTCTTGTATTTTACTTCATATTTATATACACAACCAACCCTTATTGAGAACTATGTTTTATACACCTACATCATTATAATGAATGGGGTCATTTCCAAACATCCTAGAGGGAGGATGGATGGATAGCCACTCACTCATCCATAGCCCCTCATCCATGTGGTGATAACCCATGATCCTTTAGGATAGTTGTGGTTTTTGGGGTCCATTTGTGTGTGAGTGTGTTTTCTTTTCCTAGTATTCTTCAATATGAGGTGAGTTGTGTTTTTCCATTGATTTTTAGGATGAGGATCGTTATGATATACAACGATTTTTGGGATGTCATGTGGTATATGTCCCACGTTTCTATGGTGGGATGAGATGTGGTGTGTTTCCAAGGTGTGTGCTGGTAAGATGTGTCAGTGAGGCCCGTGTCTGAGTAGAAAGGATATGATTAACTTCATTGTAATAGGTGAAAAGGCTAGTTTTGTGGCCCAAGTATGTGTAGGTGGGATGTGATGAGGTTTTTTCTGAAGAAGTGGGAGTTCCATGATATTTTATGTTAGGCTGTGAGAGAGGATAATAAGATGAAAAGTGGTGTGGGGTACCCAATAATCAATGTTACTTTTATATTACTTTACATGACTTGAGTTATTTGGTGAGCATTCCTTGGTGAGGTGGGGATGCTTAGTGTGCCTTGTTAGGTTTCCCTGGTTCTGTTATTTTCTTACAAGAGAATTAATATTCTCCTCCCACTAATTCACATGATAATTTGGGATTTCATACTAAGCATACTTGTCTTCTCACCATACATATATAAAACTATTTATTGTTTTTCAAGTGGATTACATGGACTGTTATAGACTATACTGTATCAAAAAATTGTGATAGGTTTTGTGGGGCCAATTAGCATTACTTTTGGAACATACATTGGAGGTCTATTTTTGTTTTGAAAGTTTTATTTTAAAACATGAATAGTGGATGGATTTTGGCTCCATTTTGTATATGTGTTGAATTTTTTAGAGGATGATACATCCATGATCTCGAAATTTTTTTCATATAATGGGTTATTACTCCCATAATGTGAGAACATTGTACCCTTGGTTCTAGTCGCTACCTCGGGGCCATTTAGAGGCTGGGCTCGATGGTTATTATCTCTCATTCATAACTTCCCACCTTGGAGGGGAATCTTTTGTGGGAAAAGTTTGCGATATGGTGGCTGCTCAGCATATGAATCAACAATGCATATATATATATATATTCAATAAAATGGAAATGGAGAAAAATGTATTTCCATAATTTTTCAAAGATGATTTTGGCACAAAATTTGGATATATTCTTTTTTGAGGTTTATGGAATCATTCCATCATACATCATGTTGTTGGTAAGATTTTTATTATATTTTATGTCAAGTAGTAAAGATGTGAAATGAGACTCCCAAGGCCCATAATCCCAAATCTAATGTCAAAAAGATATTCATAAAAAATATTTTAAGAAAAGTGATATAGATGTTACATTAATTTTCAACATTTCGATATTGTAATAATAAAATCTTGTTATTAATATCAGAATCCCAAAAACTATTATACTAGTGTCTTTGGGTTTGTGCTATATATGTAAAATATTTTAAGATACTTGTGAATATTTCTTAACATATTAACCATACAACATACATATATAGATGTATCATATGTTATATTAATAATTATAAACTACTGAAAGAAAACATCAGCTTTGGTGGGATGAAACTCATAGTAAGGGTTAACATGTGAATTTTTTATACATGTTAGATCATAAACATGTAAGAATTAATTAATTGGGAAAATTTTGTAATTAATAAAGAAAAGGAATACATTAGAGTTTTCCGTGAGAGTGAATGATACAAATAAAAATGAAATGATAAAAACATAACCATGGAATTAGTTATTATATCATATATAATAAACATGATCCATGAGGCATATAAAATAAATTGTAACAATAATACCCAATGGATTTCCTATATTTTTGAATAGAGATCCCATAAACATATTGACATGTAAAATTCACATTAGAGAAAAAAAATCAAACACATCCTTTGGGATCCAATCAACTTTATAACTTGTTCACATATAAAATTCTGAGTAGATATACTAAAAAAATTCACCATTTGTAGACAAAGATGCTCTATAACCATTTCACATGTAAAATATTTAGTAGAAATTCTCACCATTACACTTCCCCATTAGGAACCAAGCTACTCTGTAACCTATTGACCTAACAATTCTATCATATAAGATATAATATTTTGTCCAACAAATTATACAGAGATATAAGTCCCACCGGAATCAAAACTCTAACATTTTTCTAGCACCTAAAAATAATAATATTTCTATAAAATATCCCATATAATGAAAATCGGTTTTAGGTTACTTCCAAATAATAAAATCATAAATAACCTATACAATAAAAATAATTTTTTATTATTATCAAATGGTATCATATAAAATTGTCGACCTAAATAAAATAAAATAACCTAAAAAATTATCTTAAATATAATATATTATAAAAGAAAAATTAAAGGGACTCAGGAATGATAATTCCATTATAACTAAATCTCTTAGAGATAGAGATTAAATAGAAATAAAATGTTTTTAAATAATATTAACATTGAACCCTTGTATGTTATTTTTGAAAATGTTCTAAAATAAATTTTTCAAAAAATCCATATTATTTTAACCATAATTTTAATGGATTATTTTTGGTAATAACAAATCAAGAATTAATATTTTTTCTGTATAATAAAATATTTGTTAGAATATAATATATAAAATCTTAAAATTAATTTTTTTATTATAAAAAAAATACTTATCATGAAACCATCATCATGTAAATTGTTGATAAAACATTATTTTATACGTGGAAAATGTAAATATTATGGTCAGTAGAGATAAATCATAATTTTAATAAAAATACAATTGATACATTGAACATAAATTTAAAATATGGATTTGAGAAATAATGAATACTTATTAAATATTAAAAATATTATTTTAAATATAAAACTTTTTGAATGAAATCATAATATAAGGGTTCATGGATATTAAAAACCCTTGATAATAAAGATATATAATGCATTAAATTTGATAAGAATTATTCAAAATATCATTTAATGATATTGATTAATTGTGAGAAGTATAACTCAATGAATGATAATTGATTAATCCGTAACGTTATAAATATAGTAATTTTTTAATAATATTTAATAATATTTTTGAAATACAAATTGATCTAGAAATACATTTATATAATTATATTGTATTAGAAATTAAATTCTGGGGTATAATATAAACCAAATAAATAATAAATGGGTGAATAACATTTAAATTTGTCTTCATGAAGAGAAATTGAGATGAGAACCCATTTTTTTGTTCAAGATTCATTCATAGTGTGGGAATAACATCCATAAGAAGAAAATTAAATTTATTATATTCTATAATTTGATCCTTATTCTTAAATATTTAATTTATTACCAACTATTTATTTTCAAATACTAATTAATTGGTATATGATTTTTTTTATCTTTCAATAAAAAATGAAAATGTGTCAACATAATTTGATAATTTTATCATTGAATGATTATATTATAATAATAATTGAAATAAATTATATCACAATTCTGTAATAAAAAACCCCCAAATTCTCTTTAACATATAATAATAATATAATTTCAATTTAAATTTTCTTATATGAAAGAGTATTATAGAAACTATTCAAGAATGTTGTTAAACCATCTAGACATGAACATGTTATATCTCAATTGGTGAGTATAGTAAATGAAGTGTAAAATATAATTATATTATATTAATAAATATACTATTTATGAATTTCTTTTCAATCAGATTGATGTGAATTGAATTATGAAAAATGTTACTCCATAATGGTGGTAGTATGCAAAAGTCATGATTAACATTAATTTTTATAATTGATTAATGGTTGTAAATAATTATTTTCAAATTAATATATTAAAATTTAAATGTAATAATAATTTTTACTTATTTATATTTGTAATGTTAGATATGATTTATGATGTGGAGTTTCAAAAGAAACACTAAGTTAATGTAATGCTAACATTTTAAGCTTTATGTATTTATTACAACTATCCTTGATATGAAGGAATTATGAAAAATTTTGGTTTAAAATTCTTATGTATATGAGTAACAATTTTAATAAAATATATTTTATATTTTTATAGAGAAATCATAATGGATAGTAAAACATAGAGTGTTTTTAATGTTAGTCTTTTATAAGTGAAGATAAGGGTAGCTTTTGGTGTAATCATTTTATATTGAAAAGTATATTGTTACTATTAAAGTTTAAATAAAGTTAAATTGGGGAAAATTGAAGTGGAGAGATATTTTTTATTGAAGAAAACATCATAAACTAATTTTGGTGATATCCTTGACTATATTAGAGAATTTATTTTATCATTTTTTATCATATACATTATTTTCATTTTAACATGTCAATTAACTTGTAATAAACTCAAGTAATTATTATTATAAAAATTATAAATTAAAATTTATTCTAATTTTATCCCATTGATTTTATGATTGAAAATTGATTTATTAAATATATTATTTATTTATTTTGAATGTTATTTTTTCAAATAAACAAAACAAGCTCATTCATTTATATTTCTAAAAACATAAAAAAATCTATATATGGATTTGATAAAGATAAATATTACCAACTTTAACCATGAAGGGAATTAAATTGTAAAATGAAATGTTTGATCACATACATAACAAATGACCTTTTAATATTTAGAGATTTAGAGAACTAGAGACATGTATTAACATCCTTTGTTCCTAAAAAGATAGTTTACAAATTTTTGATACACAATTCACTAAATTATTTACATATAGATACCCACATAGGTGTATCAATCCTAAATATATACATCATGAACTATGGAAATGAATCATCTAAAAATGGTGTACTAAAATTATAATAAATGTTAATATGGGATATTTTAATGACCATATAATCATAAGATGAGAAAAAGGGATTATTCTATGAAATTAGTTTATAAAATCAATACCCTATGTATCAAAGATTTTAATTTTGTTATGGAATAAATCATTATAGTTCATAAAGAATGAATCATAATTGAATTAAAGACCAAGATACATGAGCATAAAATTATCATAATACATGGAATTATTGCATAAAAAATCATAGAGAATTTTCTTTTTAGTAGTAAAGGCTCCTTGTAAAGACTATCAATGTAGAATGGGTTCAATCCCAATACAATCCTAGTTGTCGAGGTTAAATCCAATTAATATCATAATAAATAATTTCCATTACTGAACTAGTTTAATAGAGCATTACATTCTTCTTTATCTCATGAAATATAAATCATACCCAATACACTAGAGTGATATATTATTACCACTAATAAAATGATATCAATAATACATATGTGTTTCAAAATATCATAAAACATTCATCATAATAGAATTCATTAAAAGCAATGATTTTTATAAATATCATATCATAGAATGACCATTGAAAATTAAATGGGTTTTATAAAAGTCTTGGAATAATAAATATAAACCATCCATAAAACAAATTATTATAATTTCCATTAATCATATCCTTAATAAACAATAATTGAAATTAATGTTTTTGGTCAAAAGTTAATTAAACTACCATATGAAATCATAAAAAACATAGTTGAGTGAAATAGAAGTTTATTTTATAAATAAAATATTTTAATAAAACTCTAT
This sequence comes from Viscum album, assembly GCA_963277665.1. Lineage (NCBI taxonomy): Eukaryota > Viridiplantae > Streptophyta > Magnoliopsida > Santalales > Viscaceae > Viscum > Viscum album. The sequence continues at coordinate 1,700,370,671 of OY728142.1, forward strand.
AGATGTAAATGAAATCACTTTCATTTAAATTACCTTTGTAAACATGTAATGGAAGCATCAATGAAATTTTTCATGAAGGCATTAGAATATATTCAAGAATCATTAGTAACAAAATTCCATCCATATTTCTTTTCATAAAATTCACAATGTAGCACATTTCATAAATAACAATATTATTCCCCTAAAGAAATTTCGTAAAATTTCAAAAAATGGTAAAAATATTTTAAGAAATGTTTGGATAATATTAATAACCTTTAAGAATAATTTTTATGATAACATGGATGTGAATGTGAAATGTTACCTAGTGGATACATATATATATATATATATATAATACTAAATAATGATGAGATTTTGAAATGAACCCTCAACCATGTTGTACTTCCAGCACGGTGCAACTCTTGGCAGAGGGGGTAACACATTTTCTGGACTGATCTCACTTTGGCAATGACTGGTGTGGGGGTGATGTGGATTTGACGTGCCTATTTGGAATTTTGATTCTTTTTTACATGTCAGAACTTTTTGACTTTTATCTTTTAGGCATTTTCCCCTTCTTTTAATGGGTTCCCTCTATCCCAATTATAAAAGAGGCTCTATATTTTTAATCAATTAAGGGGGCTTTCCTCTCAAAATTTTAAAAAAAGTGAAATAAACTCTCAAAATTTTGGAAACATTTTATTAATATTTCCCATGAATTAATGATATTAAATTTCATATTTATATTCCAAAACTTTCTTGAGAATACACATTAATGAAATTCCTGGGTCTTATATAAAAAACATGTATTGTAAAAATATTGTGTACCACCGAAATAAATGATGGAGGAAAATCACATATATTGAGTCCAACTAATCATTTATGTACATTATAACCCTAAATAATAAAATAATGTTAATTATTGACGTTTTTAAGATTCTTTTTATATTTCTTTTAAATTCTATCTATGTTATTTCCATTTTATAACAATTACTTAATCATTTATGCTCACTTAGGACATTATAAATATATTTGGTTTATAAGCCAAAAATGGATTCCCATGTATGAAAATTTATAATATTGATTTTTATACATCAATTATACATTTAAATCACAATATGAAATATTATTATGAAAAATGAACTAATTTTCAATCATAATGATTGTAGGTCATACACAAGCCTGAGTGATGTTTCCATTTTTGAAAGATAATTATGTAAAGATGGTAACTATTATTTAATATTTTTATATAAATAATAACATCAATTATATATCATAATAATTATTTACATTCATATATATCATCATTTTTATGTTATACAAAAATGACATCACATCGTAGAGGTCGTTGTCCATATGTACGCATGAGTGAAGTTATCATATTCTCACTTCATATAATTACATGAAGATAAGTGATATATTTTTTCTATATAATGATAAATATATAATTAATATCATACATAATAATTAATTAAATCAATATGACCCATCTTGAGAGACAGTGATGGAAAACACATTACATCAGTTCACGAGAATGCAGTCTGTCGTACATAAAAATGATGTCTTTGTATTCCATTTGATGTATGTTGGATATTGATATTGGTAATGATTTTAGAAATATAAAATATCCCTATATGTTAAATACTAGTGTTATAAATCCCTAAACATAAACATTAATAAATCATAAGATAAGTCCAAAATTGACATTAATTCACATCAAGGTAATTTTCATGTTTAGAGAATTATAGAATTAGGTTATAACACATACCGATAAACTTAAATATTACATGTTGACACTTCTACTCAATAACCATTTGTTCATAAAATATTTTACTCTTCAAAAAAACATGGTTCATTTCAAGTTAAAACAACCAGACTTTTCCTTGATCTAATCCTTGACAATATCATTCTTTATGTATAGTGAAAAACATTTCAAAACATGGTATGTGCATAAAAAGATCATTAAGGGATGCACAAACAAGGAAAACTATTAGTCTTAAAAATACATGAACACCATCAATACTACATCAAAATTTAATATTTTTCACCATTATGAATTAGTATATATAATTCACTGAATATACACTTATTTCATAACATGTTTTACCAAAATATTACCATAAAACCTATATAAATAATTATTTTTCATACAAAGGTATCATGGGACATAAACATACTTAAATCTAATAACCATACAGTTGACTTCGACACATATCTCTTAATAGATTACCCATATACACGACCTCCATAATCAATGCATTGGAGGTTATAATTTAACCACCCATTCATTGTTTATCACAAAAATACCCATCTTTGGTTTATCCCGTAACATCCTGTCAAATGTACAAGTACCATTATATAATCCAAATACATAAATGATTTCAATTATCAACATTTCAGTCATAAAATTTCATTTGCAATCACATGATATCATTTCATGATATTGAAATAATAAATCCACTTTCAAAACCATTTTTAATACAAATAATACCCAAAAAAAGAAAATAAGGAAATTCTTTTCCTTTTAAAAGACATTAATTTATATAGAGAAATCCAAATATCAAATAATGGTTATGATGGTGGTGAATTCATTATCACCACATATGTTAAAAAACTGTCATACTGTTGTTTAGTAAGTGATTCTTAGAAAAAATTTCTGCTTTGAATGATATTAAAAAACAAAGGGGTCTATTATTAACTGTATAGAAGAAAGTGGTATTTAACATCAAAATATGCCTCAATTAAAAGATATTTACATGAAGTTCCTTACCTTGAGTCTGAATCATCACATATTATCCTTGTTATTCTTGAATAATAAAATTATCTTAATTTATACGTTTTTATGAACCTTTTTATTTTCTATTCATTTTATATCACATATTACCTTGTTATAACAATCACATAATTATTCAAGTACATGTCATTCTTTTTATCGATATTCAGTACATGAGTTGAAAATGAACTCATTTTGATGTAAATTATCTATGTAATTTGAGTCCATCGTCTCAAGAATGTTACTCATGATTTAAATGTCATATATATATAGTATATTTGTGTTTATAATATCTATAATATTTAGAGATAAGAAAATAAATGCACCGCTCATGCTGACAGTAGGTCTTACGTATGTATAAAAGCTACTTTTATTTCATTTTCATATTAAAATAACTATCTTCAAATGTTATAAATGTACATTATAATACCATTATAATATTTATTTCATTTATGTCACATTGGTTTAATAAAACCATCCTTTATACATTTCCATCTATATCATGAGCGTGTCACATCAATTTAAGGGGGCAGTATTCCACACTTTTTATTATGAAATTATTGTCTATAAACATCATGGAGAGCATAAATTTATGTTTTATATAAAAATTATATAATCACAAGGATGACATAAATATAATATATATCATATAATAACATAGTTCCATCATAATGGCCAACATGAGAGGTAGCAGAAGAAAATTTAACAATTATCATTTTGTGGGGTAGTAGTTCATCGTACACAGAAAGAGTATGTCTATATCCATTAGATGGTGGTGTGTGTAAGTGTAGTTCGAATCATTATCATAAAAATACTTTTATATTTACTTTACTAGTGTTGTATGTCATCTATAATATTGTAATATCGTAGGGAGTGAAGAACTAAAATAAAAATAACTTGAGAGAGGACGTTATCTCTAAATCATGTACCATCTTTTGATATGAGTTGAAAGGATTTTTTGATTTTCCAGCATCCCAATGTAAGGAATCTAGGAGGAATGTAATGATGTTGGGAGTGTATTTGAGTAGAATTATGATGATCTATTTTTGGAGCCGGTGGCCCAGAACCAACTACATTTCACTTTATTAATTAATAAATAACTTATCACATCTTGATTGTTCTTCTATGTGAAAATGAGTTTGATAATGTCCTAAAGATAACTATTTCACTAAAAGGTCAGATCAGATCCCTGTAATGATGAGAAACCGGAAGTTCCATAATACTATTCTTGAATATATGTTCTATGTTCATATGCTATTATTTGAGGGATGAAAATAATACCAAACATTAGGGGTGATGACTCATGAAACATTGAGGCACCTTCTCAAGGTGTGCAACCATGTTAATATCTAGGAAGATATAATGAGAACGAGACCTGCATGTCATAAATCCACATTTCATAGTTCAATTTTATGGACCTATCTTCTGATGTGTGTATTGGTCCTTAGACATTAAGATTATTATTAATGGGTATTACAACATGCTTACATAGATGTGTTGACAAAAACCATGAATACACACTGTTCACAGTGAGGTTGGATATGATGGGAGCCCCACGAGTAATATTGAATTAATAGATAATGAGAGAAAGGATTTTCCCCTTCTGTTCAACAATAGAATTAGATATCACTGGCCCTTTGATGGAATTGATATATCTTAAATAAATTCATGTCCATAGTATGGAATGGGAATGTTCAATTTTGGAAATTCAAAGAAATAATAATCAAGCACATGGGTTGATGGAACCAGTATGGAACCCAATTGATTTGAGATATCATGTAAAATAGATTACTTAACATTGCATGTGTTTATAGGAGGTGACACGTCATTGTGAAGTTATCTTCTTTCTCTATGGGTGTCTTGGAGTGTTTCTTGACGCAATCCTGGGACATTAAGCTGGCTCCACCTAATTCCACTAAGAAAGAGTCTTTGAGGGTCACACACTAAGTGTGTCCAAGTACATCAGTTAAATTTTAATTTATGAAGTTGAATAATGATTATTCCTGATTTTGGTTTAGTAATTATTCAAGGATGCTAGATCACATTTATTTCAACAGTAGTTATTCGAGAGAATATATTGTGGATGAGATAATATATTTATTAGTGAGTAATGAAGTAATATTTATTTATGAAATAAATTAGAATTACTCAAGGTCCAATAAATGTGGTGGAATAAATAATGAAAATGAAAAAACATAAGTACATAGCATGTATATTAATATACACGATGTGTAATTTTTCTAGGGATTAGTAAGAAATAATTTTATTTAATTAATTAAATAAAATTAGCTGCAATTCACTCGGTAAAAGTCATGTATTAATAACAGAAAACTGTTATTATTAGACATAGGGTATTAATTAGTATTAAATGAAATGAATAAATTCTTCTGGGTAATTAATCCATTTTATTATTCTATGTAATTAAAATACCAATTATGTAATTGTCAATAGCCTAGATTTTTGTTTGGTGGTTTTTTCACAATATATCTATATAATGATCTCAAGCCAAGAGAGAATTATTTTTCTTCCAAAAATGTCTCATGCTAGGACAGAGATCCTCCTCCACCAGATCTAGGTGAGTGATTTTCAAGAGGCTCTCAAGTCAGTCTAAGGCAGACTGTAAGAACCCTATTTTTTCGGTGAAAGACTTTAGAATATTATTAATGATATTCCAGAGAAGCGCCTTCAGACGGCGTGCGATTCCGAGCCCCAGAGTGTCCGGAATTAAATTTTCAATGCGTTCACACTCTAAAAGCCAAATGAATGCAATAAATCCTAAATGGTGATCCAGATTAGAGATCCGAGTGCACGGATGGGTTCAGAATGGGGTGTTTACGTAGGAACGACATAAAACGTGTCGGTTCGAGAGGTTTGGACCCCTCACTCGCTTTCGGAATGTTAAACAGATTAATTAATTAATTAATTAATTTTTTTAATGTTGAAATGAAGGTATATCATAAACGGTGGCTCGAATTGGAAAACCGAGGGCATTGTTGAGTTCAGAGCATGCCATTTACCCTAGGAGGGGTGTAAGTTTCCCGGGTGCGGGCCATTTGTGAAAAATGACCCCAGTGGTGTTTTTGTAATTTGGCAGCCTTAGGCGTGGGCATTGTAACTTTTTAACGGAGCCTCGGATTAATATTCCAAGACCACTGTTTCGCTCAGAGCGTTTTTTTAGCCTAGGGGAGTCTTAACCATGACCACACCAAAGTTTTGGGTTCGGGGGTGTCCGACGGGCGTTTAAGTGATTTGTACTTAATCGCCCCCGCCTCTTCTTCTTTTTCATCTTCTTTTTCTTCTTCCCCAAACCCTCCCCTCTCCTCTGGCTCTGGAAAGACGATCTCTGGCGACATGGCTTTGGCGAGGCAACTCTGACGGGTCAACGGCGAAGCATCGGGCAACGCCCAAGAGGTAGGAGGTGTTCGTTTGAGTTTTGAATCCTGAACCCCCCTTTGAACCCCATTTTTAGCATTTATTTGTTGTTTAATCTGAAAAAATATTTCATGGTCTTGTAGTAAACATTATACTATTTCCAACGCATCTTTCGGAATTAAAATTGGAGTTTGGAGGAGGCCACAAAAGCTTGTCTAAGTTGGCGGGTTTTTAATTTGTTTTCGGCAGGATTTTGGGTTGTTCAGGAGGTTTTCGGCGGTCCGGCGAGTTCCCAGGGCGGCGTGGCTTCGGTCCGAGGAGGCGGCGGTGGTGGAAAATCCATCCAGCAGAGGCGGCTACGGACATCATGCCGACGGACTAAGGCGAGGCGGGGTTCCTGGGGGGGGCTCCGGCGTAGGGCAAGGGGCCGAGGGGGGGCCACGAGGCGCGCGGCCCTGTGCGGCGCGACCACGACCCGCGTTACGCGGGTCGATGTGGGGGAAAAGTGACTGGCCATTATGGATGGTCGTCGGCGGCGGGCTGCAGCTAGCTGGCCGCGGCAGACTGAACTGGAATCGCGGCCGGGCCGTGGGCCGGCTGAGGGCGGACCCGCCGGACAGGGCTGGTCCGGCCCAGGGGGGTTCCCCTTTAAATTTATGACGCCCGTAGCATTCGCTACGGATGTCCGTTTTGCGCGCCCTCTATGGAGGCGTGGACCTGACGTAGAGGAGGACCTTTTCAAATCGTTTCAGGAATTTTTAATTCCCCAAACGAGGGGCCGTAGAGGCGCGCCGTGTCTTTATGTGGATGAGCGTTTTTACCGAGATCCTTGTTTTGGGCGGCGTGGACGCATCTGACATCCGTTTTGAGCGCCGTCAGTGGCGTTGGGACTCTTGCACCGAGGCGGAGCTTTCCAGGGTGGTTTCAGGCATTGAGTCCGAAGTTGAGGCATGGGACCGAAGACCCGTCTTCCGAGCTTTCGTACAGCTTTGCACGACTTTTTCATCGGACGCCCGTTCGGGGCGTACGAGCAGTCGATGTAGGGTGTTTTTACGAAGGCATCACGTTAGAGCAGTCTGCCCGCTGAAATTACACACGATGGTATGGGCCCCACGAGGGTCGTTTGGGCGTCGACGGTGATTTCACATCTCTATCACCGGGCGACCGTGTTGGACAAGTGAATAGTCCACCTTGTGTGTTTTTTTGAGAGGATCACAACGGTACGATCTGTTCATTGGGTTTCGGGACCGGGATTCGGGTCCCATGAATCACTTATCATGTGTGGTGCACCGGAATGCACCTTTTTCTCCGGATATCTATTTCACCCAAGTGAGTAGTGCTTTTGATGTGTTTTCCCGAGGGGATCGCAATGGTGCGATGCGCCTGACTGTTTTCGGGGCCGAGGATCAGGATCATGGGACGTCGTTTGGCCGTGAGGCGGTGTTGGTGACTTTTCCATTGGACATCCATTAGAGGCAACTAAGTAGTCGATCTCGTGTGTTTTTTTGCGAGGATTACAACAGTGCAATCTGTCTGGTTGTGCAGAGCCTCTAGCGCGATCTTGTTAAATGTGGAAATATGAAAGGTGCCCCGGCGGCGGTTCCTCTACCGTGTTCGTAGTGGACCCTTGGCTTGTGATCGTGTGCACTCTTGGGAGAGTGATGTTGGTGGTCAGAGAGATGTGGTTGGCTGTGCCCCAGTCATTGAGGCGGAAAGTTGGAGATGTTACGTCATGCCTTTGCGTTGACGTTGGGTGTCGGGTGCATGTTAGCCTTTGGGATGAAGATGAGGTATACTCTGGGAGTATATGGGAGCGCTTGGAGGTACGTGTGGTTTTTAACTGAGACTGTTTGTGCGCTTGGTTGGGGATTGCCTTGGCGCCACACGTCGTGTGGGTGCCATTTGCGTACTATGTTCTTCTTTTCATTCCTTTGACCTGTCGCAACGTAGAGGGCCCCTATGCGCTCATTTGTTTGACCAGCAGGGTGGAGATTCCACTGGCCTGATGCTCTTTTGCATGACCAGTAGGTTTGAGTGGTCTCCCCCTAGTCTTGTTCTCGATGGTTTGGTCAGAAGAGATGGTTTGGTTCCTCTGCTTCCTCAGCTATGAGGGGTTTCAGTACCGTTCCCCTTTCACTGGACTGCAACACCGTTTGCGAATACAGGTGTTCGTACAATGTGGGTGTTTTCCTCACTTTCTAGGGTGAGTTGACTCGGTCCGCTTCGACGGTGAGTCAGCGGGTTACTTATCGACTTCTCAGGGTTTACCCTATAGTATAGGCTAGGAAGTGGGTCACCCAATGACTCTTGAGGGTCTACCCTCCAGTGGGGCTGGGCAGTGGGTCTCATGTCATCTTGTTTCAGGTCTAACCTTCAGCAGTGCTGGGCAGTGGGTCGCCTGTCGACTTGTTCAGGGTTTAACCTCCAGCAGAGACTAGGCAGTGGTTCACCCGACCACTCTTGAGGGTCCACCCTCCAGCGGGGCTGGGCAGTGGGTTGCCCGTCGTCTTGTTTCAGGTCTACCCTCCCGCAGGGCTGGGCAGTGGGTCACCTGTCGACTTGTTCAGGGTTTACCCACTACTAGAGACTAGGCAGTCGGTCACCCGATGACTCTTGAGTGTCTACCCTCCAGCAGGGCTGGGCAGTGGGTCACCCGTCGTCTTGTTCCGGGTTTACCCTTCAGCAGGGATTGACAGTGGGTCACCCGTTGACTTCTTCTAGGTCTACCCTCCAGCAAGGCTGGGCAGTGGGTCACCTGAAAACATATTCTAGGTTTACCCTCCAGTAAGGCTGGACAGTGGGTCTCCTGATGACGTATTATTGTTTACCCTCCAGCAGGGCTGGGTAGTGAGTCACTCGATATCGTATTATGAATTACCCTCCAGTAGGGCTGGGCAGTGGGACACCTATTGGCATTCGAGACCCAGTCTTTTCTACTAGGATAGTATGTGACGTTCCTCCGTGACCACCAGAGCGGGACCCTTGGTTGTACAGGTCATTGATGGAACAGATTTGGCTTTGAGAATACCTCTCGATTACGGGGCAGTGACGAGTTATGGTATGACATTCCCCCAGATCATTCACGTACAAGGAGTGCTTTCCCCCACCGAGACGCGTCCTTCTGACGCGACATAAAAACATGCGGGCGAGTCAGTGCCACCCAAAGCGGATAGTGTCGAGGTGTTGTGGTTTGAGCCCCTTGACTTGTAGTTCGAGGCAGACGTATGGGATGCTAGGCATCGATGGAGGTTATTTCTGGAACTGTTGTCCACTCTTTTCTGGGGCTGAGCTACGGGACAGAGATCCCCTTATGATGTTGTACGGGCTTCTTGATCGAGCATAAGGATATGTATATACCTTGTTTCTGGAACCCGCTTCTTGGGCTTGGTTACTCTCCCTCTAGGAGAGGCGAAGATGTGCGGGGTATGCCACGTGATTTCTGTGTCTAGCTTCTCGAGGTGGGATGAGTCTACTTTCCTGTTATTGGTAGCAAAGACTCGACGAGAAGTCCATCTTCTCACCGTTTCCTGCTCCTTGTGTCTGGACAAGTCTACCTCCTTTCTTTTGTTGGGTTGAGCTGGAATCTCTACAAGTATTCTACTGCACTTTTGGTTGTGCTCCCTTACTTTTTCCCAGTTCGCTCTACTGATCACCCTTCGGTACCTCCTTTGTTTCTCCCTCGAGCTTTCAGGGTATCCTACTGAGTATTTTTATACTCACCCCTGCTTGTGATTTGCCCGCACTTGGTGTGCCCTTACAGATGACAGACAAGTTGGTCGTGACTTCAGTGGAGCTTAGTATTTTAGGAGCATGGACCGCGTGCGGTGGTCGTGGTTAGGTCCCAGGTGGGGGACCCCTTCCGGCTATTTTTCTTTTGTTATACCTGTTGCAGGGTTGTGGAACCTTTTGGTTGGGCGCGTGTTTTTCCCCTTTCCTTTTCAGTTTATCTTCAGCACTTCACTTGTTCTGTTTAGAGGTCGATGCCCATTTGTGGTATATATATATATATATATAGAAGTTGTTCTTTTTTACTCTGCTTGTTCTTTCTTTTACATTTCACTTTTCATTGAGTAGGCTGCGTGTGTGTGTACAGGTACTTAGGCAAACGCCTCCCCGAGTTGTTGAGCCTTCGGTGCTGGTCTCCATCCCTTGGCCTATGGAGGCGGGCATGGGGTAGTTGCGGCTCGAGCCCGGGTATGTTCGGGTCGTGAAAAAGTGGTATTAGTGGTGGTTTGTTCTTTGGGACATTGTGCAGACATCCCTAAAAGAGGAATAGGATAGGACCTAGGAAAATAGTGTTAACGTTTCTCGAGAGCGGCTCTCAGGCCATGGAGTCCAGTGGTGTTGCGGCAGCCGACGTATCCATTTACCAGGACCCTGATAACCCGCTTGTCAACACAGCATGCTGAGATACTTGTTGCAGGGAAAATTGTTGTGTGCATCACATAGGTTTGAGTCTTTGACTGTCCTTCTTGAGTTAGCTCTCCATCGTTGTTATTGGTATATAAATATATGATCATCTGACCGCGGCACTCCTTGATAATATTCAGGATGTCTCCGCGAAGCCAGCCAGCCAGGATACCAGCTTTGGTTCGTGACGACAACCCTGTGAGCTAAGAGGCCTCACTCCAGGACCCATCATGTGGGCCCCTTTCTCCGGGTGGGCTGGTAGCAGCACCCCCACCTGTTGAGCAGCAGACAGCTTCAGGAGAGCAGGCTGATCTTGAGCACAGGTTGAGCACGCTCCATGAGTTCCAGCAGTAGAGACCGCTGAGGTTCAGTGGTGATCTAGACCCTCAGACAGAAGAGGTTTGGCTAGAGACAGTGTTTCTCCTTTTTAGGCTTTTTCATAATCTGACAGATCTTATGGTGGCTTTGGCCGCCAACCTTTTTCGCGGGGTATCTTGGCGTTGTTGGAGTCTGGTGACTCAGTTTCTTGATGAGTCGTCGCTTTTGTGGGGTGACATTTAGTTCTTGTTTCATGAAGAGTTTTTCCCCTCCTACTTGCACTCCGTTCGGATTCAGGAGCTCCTTCAGTTTCAGCAGGGATGGATGACGGTGGCCGAGTACATGACTAGTTTTGCAGACCGTGCACGCTTTTACCCGGACTTGGTCCATGACGATAACCTCCAAGCACGGATGTTCGAGTAGGGTCTCCGCCGAGAGATTCATGCTGTCATAGTACCCTCGGGCATTTCCACTTATGCCGAGGTGCTAGAGCATGCATTGGTGACAGAGAGATTCCTGTCGCATTTTACGTTTGGTAGTGGCAGAGGGCATGACGGAGCCGAGATGTCTGTCGTAGTTAGTAGGCGCCGGAGGATAGGACCTCGATGCAGGTGGCCTTCCCACAGCCGGTTTCGGAGATGTGGTCGTATACCACTATGGCGAAAAGGTGCAAGGCCTCAGCCGAGGATTCCCTTCTATGAGTGGATCTCGGGCCGTGGTCGTACACTATAGTGGCACCGTAGGGCACCAGTGTAGCTCGGAGAGAATCAGCTCTATGCTTGTGACGGGCGAGGTCACTTGGCATGAGACTGCGCGACTCGAGTTGCTGAGAGCTTCTGGCAGGCAGCAAGCGCACCACCACGACAGAGGCAGTGCCGTGATCGGAGTATTACCCAGAGAGGTGGTGCTAGCAGAGGAGCGGGAGGAGCTGGTAGTGGGGTACAACATTACAAGGACTTCCCATCACCACTAGGAGGTCCACGTCAGGCTCTGGGAGCTTCCAATTGGGACCACGGACAGCCGTGAGCTTTGGATGTCTATGATCCTACAATGCATGAGGTGATAAGGGGTACACTCTACAGCTCTTCTACTTTTTCCAGTATAATTTTTAGACTCTACCTGTGAAATTCTTTCCTCCCTGCTCCTTATTTGAGGTGTTACCAGGGTGACGCAGGGCGTCGGGTTTAACCCTATATTGGTAAGGTAAAAGGCGTGGGACCTTTTTCTTCAGTCGATAGTGTCTAATCCATCGCTTTTCTAGTGTGTAAGAGAGTCTTGGTTTCGAGACATCGGTTGTGGAATCTTGCGTGACCAGATATCCTTTGGGGTTCCACCATATGGATATTCTGAAGGAGGGAATCACCAGGCCATGTTCCAGGTGTGGGCGGTGATTCCAGTCACGACGTACGACGTGGAGGTTCGGTCGGGGAGGTGAGCTACCCTTGAGAGCCTTTGGGCCATTTGAAACTGTGCAAAGGGATGGTGAGGTTCCCTACCACCTTTCCCTAACCCCAAAGTCTGGAGTGGGTGCCCGTCATCGGAAAGAGATGACCTTGCGTGAACAGATCAATCCTTTGGTCTATGTGCGGTGACGCAGAGCTGTGCGTGGGTTCTTCTGGGTATGGGAAAGCCAGGTGTGGGCTTAGTACCATGTGTTGCTCCCTATTTTTGCTTTTTAGGGACAAAAATATTGAAGGAAGTAATGTTTTAAGAACCTGTTTTTTGCTGTGACAGTCTTTGGAATATTCTTGATGATATTCTAGAGCAGCGCCTTCAGACGGCGTGCGATTCCGAGCCCAGGAGTGGCCGGAATTAAATTTTTTGTGCGTTCACACTGGAAACACCAATTAAATGAAATAACTCCTAAACGGTGATCCGAATCAGATATCCGAGTGTACGGATGGGTCCTTAATGGGGTGTTTACCCTAGGAACTACATAAAACGTGTCGGCGCGGGATGTTTGGACCCCTCGCTCGCTTTCGGAACGTTAAACAGATAAATTAATTATTTCATTTATTCGTTTAATGTTGAAACACATGTATCTCTTAAAAGGTGGCTTGGATTGGAAAACAGAGGGCACCGCTGAGTTCGGAGCGTGCCGTTTACCCTAGGAGGGGTGTATGTTTTGTGGGCGCGGGCCATTTGTGAAAAATGGCCCCAGGAGAGTTTTCGTAATTTGGCAGCCTCAGGCGTGGGCGTTGTAACTTTTGAACGGAGGCTCGGATTAAAACTTTGAGACCGTTGTTTCACTTGGAGCGTGGTTTTTATCCTAGGTGAGGCTTAACCCCGACCACGCCAAAGTTTTGGGTTTGGGGCTGTCGGGCGGGCATTTAAGTGTTTTGTACTTAAACTCCCCCACCACTTCTTCTACTAATTCTTCTTCTTCTTCCTCATAAAACCCTCCCCTCTCCTCAAGCTCCGGTGAGACGATCTCCGACGAGGTGGCTCCGGCGAGGCAACTCCGACAGGTCAACGGCGAAGCATCAGGCTATGGCCAAGAGGTAGGCGGTGTTCGTTTGAGTTTTGAATCCTGAACCCCCCTTTGACCCCCAATTTTAGCATCGGTTTTTGTTTAATATTCGGAAAAATTCAATGGTCGTGTAGTACACATTTTACTCTTTCCAACGCATTTTTCTTAATTTAAATCGGAGTTCGTAGGAGGCCGCATCAGCTCGTCGAAGATTGCGGGTTTTTTATTTGTTTCCGTCCGGAGTTTGGGTTGTTCCGGCGGTTTCTGGCGGTCCGGCGAGTTCCCAGGGCGGAACGGCTTCGGTCCGAGGAGGCGGCGGCAGCGGCGACTCCATTCGGTGGAGGTGGCTATGGATGGTGCGCCGGCGGACGGAGGCGAGGCGGTGTTCCAGGGGGGGGGGGGCTCTGGCGTAGGGCAAGGGGCTGAGGGTGGGCCGCGAGGCGCGCGACCCCGTGCGGAGCGACCGCGACCCGCGAAACGCAGGTCGCTCCGAGGGAAAAGAGACCGGCCTTGACGGCCGGTCGGCGGCGGCGGGCCGCGGTCAGCTGGCCGCAGTGGACTGAACCGGACCCGCGGCCGGGCCACGGGCCAGCTATGGGCGGACCGGCCGGATCGGGCCGTCCGGCCCAAGGGGGGGTACCCCCTTTAAATTTTCAACTCCCGTAGCTTTTGCTACGGACGTCCGTTTTGCACACCGTCTGCGGCAGCGCGGACCTGACGCAGAGGCGGACCTTTTGAGATTGATTCATTAATTTTTAATTCTCGAATCAAGGGGCCGTGGAGGCGCGACATGTCATTAAGTGGATGAGCGTTTTTCCCGAGATCCTTGTTTTGGGCGGCGCAGACGCATCCAACGTCTATTTTGAGCGCTCTCAGTGGTGTTGGGACCCCGACACCGAGGCAGAGCTTTCTAGGGTGGTTTCAGGAATTGAGGTCGAAGTTGAGGCACAGGCCCCAAGACCCTTCTTCCGAGCTATGTGCAGCGTTGCACGACTTTTTCATCGGACGTCCGTTCGAGGTGTGAGAGCAGTCGATGTTGGGTGTTTTTCTGAAGGCATCGTGTTGGCCCAGTCTGCCTGCTGTAATTCCAAACGATGGTGCGGGCCCTGTGAGGGTCATTTGGCTGTCGATGGTGATTTCCCATCTCTATCACCGGGTGACCTTGTTGGGAAAGTGAATAGTCCACCTTGTGTGTTTTTTTGAGAGGATCGCAATAGTACGATCCGTTTTTTGTGTTTCGGGCCCGGGATGCGGGTCCCACGAAGCACCTCTCGTGTGCGGTCCAACGGAATGCAACTTTTTCTCCAGATATCCGTTGCACCCAAGTGAGTAGTGCTTTTGATGTGTTTTCCCAAGGGGATCGCAATGGTACGATGTTCCCGACTGTTTTGGGGGATGAGCCTCAGGATTACGGGACGTCGTTCGGGCGTGAGGCATTGTTGGTGACTTTTCCATCGGATATCTGTTGGAGGCGAGTAAGTAGTCGATCTCGTGTTTTTTTCTCAAGGATTAAAACGGTGTGATCCGTATGGTTGTGCGGATCCTCTTGAGCGATCTTGTTAAATGTGGATATATGAAAGGTGCCCAGGCGGCTGTTCCTCTACCATTTTCGTAGCAGACCCTTGGCATGTGATCGTGTGCACTCCTGGGAGAGTGATGTTGGTGGTCAAAGAGATATGGTTTGTTGTGCCCCAGTCATTGAGGCGGCAAGTTGGAGATGTTACGTCACGCCTTCGCGTTGATGTTGGGTGTCAGGTGCATGTCAGCCTTTGGGATGGAGATGAGGTATACTCTGGGAGTATACGAGAGCACTTGGAGATACGTGTGGTTTGTACCTGAGACTGTTTTTGCGCTTGGTTGGGGATTTCCATGGAGCCACACATCGTGTGGGCCCCTTCTGTGTGTTGTGTTATGCTTTGCGTACCATTGACCTCCCGCGACGTAGAGGGTCCCTATGAGCTTGTTTTTTTGACCAGCAGGGTGGAGTTTCCCCTGGCCTGGTTCTCTTTTGTCAAACCAGTAGGGATGAGTGGTCTCCCCCTGGTCTTGTTATTGATGGTTTGGCCGACAGAGATGGTTTGGTTCCTCTGCTTCTTCAGCTGTGTGGGGTTTTAGTACCATGCCCCTTTTACCTGACTGCGACATCGTTTGCGACTACACGATTTCGTACTGTGTGGGTGTTTTCCCCCACTTTCTAGGGTGAGTGGACTCGGTCCGCTTCGACAGTAACTCAGCGGGTTACTTATAGACTTCTCAGGGTTTACCCTCTAGTAGAGACAAGGCATTGGTTCACCCAATGACTCTTGAGAGTCTACCCTCTAGCGGGGCTGGGCAGTGGGTCGCCCGCCATCTTGTTTCATGTCTACCCTCTAGCAGGGCTGGGCAGTGGGTTGCATGTCGACTTGTTCAGGGTTTACCCTCTAGCAGAGACTAGGCATTGGGTCACCTAATGACTCTTAAGGGTCTACCCTCAAGCGGGGATGGGAAGTGGGTCGCTCGTCGTCTTGTTTTAGGTCTACCCTCCAGCAGGGCTGGGCAGTGGGTTGCATGTCAACTTGTTCAGGGTTTACCCTCGACCAGAGACTAGGAAGTGGGTCACCCAATGACTCTTGAGGGTCTACCCTCTACCAGGGCTGGGCAGTGGGTCGCCCATCGTCTTGTTCCGGGTTTACCATCCAACAGGGCTGGGTAGTGGGTCACCCGTCGACTTCATTCCAGGTCTACCCTCCCGCAAGGCTGGGCAATGGGTCACCTGATGACTTATTCCTGGATACCCTCCGACAGGGCTGGGCAGTTGGTCACCTGATGATGTATTATGGTTTACCCTCCAGCAGGGCTGGGATGTGGGTCACCCGATATCGTATTATGAATTACCCTCCAGCAGGGCTGGGCAGTGGGACACCTGTTGGCATTCTAGACTCAATCCTTTCTACTAGGCTAGACTATGACATTCCTCCGTGACCACGAGAGAGGGAACTGTGGTTGTACAGGTCAGTGATGGAACGACTTTGGCTTTGAGAAGACCTCTCGACTGCGGGGCAGTGACGAGTTGTGGTTTGACGTTCCTCCAGAACTCTCAAATATGAGGAGCACTTTCCTCCACCGAGATGCGTCCTTATGACGCAACCTAAAACCGTGTGGGCGAGACAGTGCCGCCCAAAGTGGATAGTTCTGAGGTTCGGTGGTTAGAGCCCCATTGACTTGTAGTTTGGGGTAGACGTGCGAGATGCTGGGCATCGGTGGAGGTTATTTATGGGATTTTTTCCCACTCTTTTCTTGGGCTGAGCTACGGGATGGAGATACCATTACGGTATTGTTCGGGCTTCTTGATCAAGTATAAGGATATTTATATACCTTGTTTCCGATACCCACTTCTTGGGCTTGGTTACTCTCCCTCTTAGAGAGGCGAAGATGCACATGGTATGCCACATGCTTTCCGTGTCTAGTTTCTCATGGTGGGACGAGTCTACTCTTCTTCTATAGGTAGCGAAAACTCGACGAGAAATTTGTCTTCTCACTGTTTCCAACTCCTTGTGTCTAGATGAGTCTACCACCTTTCTTTTGTTGGGTTGAGCAGGACTCTCTACTAGTATTCTAATGCACTTTCAGTTGTGCTCCCTTAATTTTAACCTGTTCTCTCTACTTCTCACCCTTCGGTACCTCCTTTATTGTTCCCTCGAGCCTTCGGGGTATCCTACTGAGTATTTTTATACTCACCCTTGCATGGGCTTTTCCCGCACTTGGTGTGCCCTTGCAGACGACGGACAGGTTGGTCGTGACTTCAGTGGAGCTTTGTAGTTCAGGATCTTGGACCGCGTGTGGTGGTCATGGTTAGGTCCCAGGTGGGGGACCCCTTCCGGCTGTTTTTCTTTTGTTATACATGTTGCCGGGTTGTGGCACTTTTTGGTTGGGCGCATGTTTTTCCCCTTTCCTTTTCAGTTTATCTTCAACACTTTACTTTTACTGTTTAGAGTTTGATGAACTTTTTTGGTATATATATATATAGTAGTTGTTCTTTTTACTCTTCTTGTTCTTTCTTTTACTCTGCACTTTTGCATTGAGTAGGCTGCATGTGTGTGTACAGGTACTTTGGAAAAGGCCTCCATGAGTTGTTGAGCCTTCGGTGCTGGTCGCCATCCCCTGGCCTATGGAGGCAGGCTTGGGGTATTTGCAGCTCGAGCTCGGGTAGGGTCGGGTCGTGACACGAACTTGGAAAATGAAGTCTCTTTCGCGCTAGCAACTAGAGATCCTTTCAGTGACATCTAGATATACATGGGGAATGTGTGGATCACCTCTAGAGAAATATTAATCTTGTATTCTATGACACAATAATGGATCACATTAGATTGTGGTTGGAAACATCAACGAAGAGATAAATACATCAATGTAATTCATGCCTTTTAATTAAATTAAACATAACCAAAATATGATGATCCTCTCTATGGTTATGGGACTCCCTTCTTTTCTTTTGTTCATTGTTCTATTCTAAAGATCCAACATTTTATATTCATGATGGATCTCAAATTGATCTTCATTAATGGAAAAAATAAATGTTTTTTACAACCACAAATGTTCTTTCATTGTGTCCAGAACATATATGTGGTATTAGAGGGGTCGTATCGTTGATTATAATTATTTATTTATTTGTTGGGGATTTCAACATTTAAAAATTTAGTTTCTTCAATTCAATTTAATCATTCTATAAAATTGTATTTTATGATTTATTCCTCATATTTTGTGAATAATTCACCTTATATAAATGGTTTTTTTATTTTAATTATGATTAAAATAAAATAGATGATCTCATCTGGAGGTTTCAATGCTTCCTAGACATAAAAAATTAGAATAAATGGTGTGTATTATGCAGTATAAACCGTGTAGTATAGGTTCCTTGCACCGGCATGGTCTGCCAAATAAGTCCATGTCAATGGATTGTATATTTGTTTTTAAGACTCTGTGTGTTGACCAGGAATAGGTGGAACACGGTTTCAGAAGAGTATGTTATGTGGCCCCTTGAACATAGCGTGTTGTTCCTTTAGGTTTTGGTAAGACTGTGTACCCTGTACAGGGCTTGCCGGTATAGAAACAATGTAATGCGGATACTGCACAGTGTGATTCCCACTGAACATGCCGTGTAATCTGAGAATTTATAATGTACATTTACACACTATGACATCGAGAATGTACACTAGATGGATGGTTAACAAAATTACATGTCATGTAGTCAGAACTACACATTGTGTACTCATCCAAATTATATGGATTTATTAAAATAAATTATTATATTATAGAAAACTGTGTGGAGTATACCATAGTGTAGAAGTAATGTTGAGGCACAACATGTCATGAATTATATATATATATATATAGTTTTAATTTAACATCTGTGTAATGTTCATTTCTACTCATTGGGTAGTTATGAATGGGAATTCAACAGGTTTCTTCTATGGTACAATTTCTATAAAATATAATTTTAAATTAATTTATTTGTTTAAAATTATGATGGATGAAAATAATAAGAAATATATAAAATGATTTAAGATAAAAGGATTTATTAATTAAATATAATTAATTTATTCAAGTGTGATTTATCTTAAACAAGAACGATTAATGAATTGAAAGCTAATTTATTTATGTTTAAATATCCTTACATTTATAGATGATCAGGAGCTAGACCATGACCTTTATATGTGAATTGTTTCTTATAATTAATTTATTTAAATTAAATTTGTTGGCATGTCAATGTTCTCCTCATTAATATGTAGGGCCTGTGGGCCCAAGGACTTTATATGAAAAACCTGGTTTTACCCCTCACTTATGAGTGAGATAAATGCATATGTAATAGATGGAGCTACCATGAAAATGGAGGCAACTCAAGTTAAGAGCCATGGTGAAACAAATAAAAGGAGATACAAAGGGGGACAAGTGGAAATATGTAAACACAAACCCAAAATTTTCAAGGTATTTTTCCCTTAGGTATTGGGTTATTTTATCAACCGCTAGATAAAATTACCTATATAATAGGTTCATGATCATACCATTTATTTTATTTGTGATAGTTGCATGGTTTATTTTTTGTGGGTGTGTTTTTACAATCACTAAATTAATGAATTAAATTAGATTGCACGATAAAGATAAAATAAGATCAGCTTATGCATAAATATTATCATAGACATGGTTAATAACATACGTATATCCAACTTAATATTAACAAGAATGTAATAAAATATAATTAAATGAAAATTTACATATAAGGATAAAATCCATCAAATAAAATATGATGTTCGTATAGACATCCATAATCTTGGTTAAAATCGATCCTTAGTTCAATGTTATTGACTAACCCAAGTTGGGTTGCTTTCGATTATCGGGGTATTATAAATCAAGGTATTGGGTTGAATTGAATTGGTCCACATTAAGGGTTGACTGCCACAACATTCCATGGTGTGATCAAGAGGAAAAGGATGAATAAATCCCAAATAAACATATTTCAAGATTGGGGAGTCCACACAGTGGATCAAGGAGCTACGAGTTAATGTATTGGGCATTTGGAATACCTACCCAAAACATTCCAAGTTTCTCGACCAACCCTAGTTGGGGTAATTATAATGGTAATATGGATCATTTATACTAGAATAATAAGGCAACCAAATATTCCAATTAAATTGTGGGGGACGTTAGATGTTGATAAAATAGTGGGAGACTAATAATTATTAAATTATTTATTTGCCTCATTTTTATCATAATAAATCACTAAACCTATTTTCATAATAATTTGTAGATATAAAAAGAAAAATGACCTCAATAATATAATTAGGAACAATATTATTGAAGGAAAATCATCTCACTAACACTAATTTCATGGAATAGAAGAGGCATTTACATGTCATCCTTCACCACGAGATGAAATTGTTTGTTCTGGTGGATACTATTACAATTTCACCTAGAAATAAAGTCATTGATAAGGAACAATCTATCAATATAAATCATATGGATGATTCAATATATGTCTAAATTATTATTATATTATTATTGTATAATAATCTCTTGAGGCAACATGAAAACATGAATGTGTATAGTATATAATATCGCACCATAAGAATCTATATCAAGAGATGGAAAGATGTGAGATATATGAGATCCTCAACACTTTTTTTACAACAATTCTTGGAGAGAATGTGCTAGATTGGCCTCATGAGGTAAAGCTTATTGACTACATTGAACATCGGTACATCTTAGGGATTAAGTTCCCAGATGAGTTTCATACAGATCTCATCCTATCATCATTGACCAAGACCCTCTCTAGATTTATTTTAAACTATATCATGAAAAAAATGAGAATAGTCTATTAGAACGTCTTACAATAATTATCCAGGTAGATAAGAACATGGGGGCGTGACAAACCAATAGTCCTTATGGTGAATAAGAAAAGGAAGGGACCAGGAAAAGGGGATAAGGATTCATAAACAGTCTGAATCCCCTGAGAACCATCCCTCTAATAAGGCAATGATCTACAGGTAGGGCAAGGAACATGTGGTGGTATGTTTTTTTATGTTTTATACAAGGCCACTGGAAGAGGAACTGAATCTAAAAGTGTGGGGATAGTAATGGTTAATTCATTATCGAGTGTATTCTTTCCATTACATCACATTGGGAATTAGATATAGCATGTTGGGATCACATTTGTATTCAAATGCAGGAACCATGTAGATTTATATTGATTACAAGAGGAGTGGTGGATCTTTGAGATTCCAATAGAGAAAGGTTAACTTGTTTTTCCATTTTCAATTTCCATCTATCATTTACAAGAAGAATTTTTAGGTTTACATTACTTTTACTATATTCCTAGTGTTACTAAGAACAAAAATTTTGTATCCTATTTGGTTATGGATGGATTTATTTTCAAATTTTGAAAAAAGGGTTGTTTATTTTGTAATAACTGCATATATAATGGTATAGAGCATTTATATAAGGCTTTAAATGTATAATGTTATGAAAACTAAGTGTTGTAAATTGATATTTAAACTATCTCAGATTAATCATACATCACCCAGTTATGGCATCACTATCTTAGTCATGTAAACGAGAAGCGGATGATAATGCCCTTCAAAGATGGTTATTTATACAATACTAAGATAAAAACATGATATATTTCATGATTGTTTACAAGGTAAAATGGCCAATGTACCATTCTTTGGACATGGTGAATGGCTCATAGAGCTTCTCTGATTGGGTCACACAGATGTGTGTAGACCATTTCTAGTAGAAGATAAGGGTGTATATTCATACATCATTAATATTACTAATTATTTGAGTAGATGTGGATATGTCTATTTAATTATGTATAAGTCTGAGTCCTTAGAGAAATTTAGTGAATTTAACAATGAATTAGATAATAATATTGGTATGAAGACAAAAAACCATTGATAGGATTAAGATGAAGGATATCTGAACCAAGAGTTCATTAATCTTCAAAGAGAGTCTGAAATTTTATCTCAACTCACTCCTACATATACACCACAGTGGAATGGGGTTTAGTGGGAAGAAGAAATGCACACTGTAGGACATGTTGAGGAAAATGATGATTCATGTAGATCTTTCAATATCCTTTTGGGGAAATGTATTGCAAACTGCAACATACATGATAAACCATGTATCAACTAATGAAGAAAATATAATTCCCTTTATGTTATAGAATTGTAAGAAATCCATTTTTTTACACAGACTTGAATGGTGATACGATGTGATTTTCAAGGCCTTCTCAGAAAACAAACTATTACCCTGGGTCATGAGATGTATCTTTATATGATATCCCAAAAAAACATAAGGATATAACCTATATAACCCTTCCGAAAAGAAATTTATTTCCCCCATGAAAGCATCCTTTCTTGAGAGGGATCACATACTCAATAAATATAGTGGGGGAACGATTGAATTTGATGATGTTGATGCTCAAGATACACATGAGTTGGTAGGAGAACAAGTTCAAAATGACCACATGGAAAGGGTTCCATAAAAACATGTATTCCATAAAAGATCAAGAGAGGTAATGGAAGTAGAGTGATTTGGTTTCCTAGTCACCATGGATGGTGAATAAATATTGTTGGACAAAGATGAATTTCTCTTAAACAAGGAAGCAATAAAAATATTAGAATCTAAAGGATAGCTAGAAGATGTTAATTCTGAGATGGATTCCATGTATCAAAACTATGTCAGGGTTCCAGTCAATGAGCTATTTTATGTAAATACAGCTGGATTAAAATGGGTATTTAAGGTGTAAATTGTCATGGAATGACATGTTATAACCTATAACAAAAGGCTAGTGTCAAAACGATTCAGGCAATGTCATGGAATTGACTATGATGAATCAGTCTCTTGAGTTTCCATGTTTATATCCATTATAATGATGCCTTCCATTAAATCATATCATGACTACTAGATTTGGAAGATAGATGTCAAAAAACAACATTCCTTAATGGGATCGTTTAAGATGATGTCTCTATGAGACAACCAGAAGGGTTTGTGACAGAATTTGAAGGAAAACAGGTTCGAAAGTTGCAAAAATAATTTTATGTATTAATGAAAGCATCTAGGTCATGAAACATTCGATTTGATGAATCCATAATGGAATTTGGTTTCATTTAGAATGAATACGGACCATGTGTTTATAAGCGATTTAATGGGAATGATGTCATGAGCCTAGTAGTTCATGTTGATGACATATCAATTATTTAAAATGATATAATAGTCTTACAGACAGTTAAGGACTGGTTGAAAAGTGTTTCTCCATGAACGCTTTTTTGATGCAGTTTACATTTTAGGGATCAAGATCAAGTTCCAAGAGGTTTTTTGGACTATGTCAGGGTACATATATTGACAAGATACTAAAGATATTTAGAATGGAAGAATCCAAGATGGGATTGGATCCATTTACACATGTACTACATATTTCTAAGAATTCGTTTCCTCAAACACAACAAGGGAATGGAAGAATGAGTTAGATCCCATATGATTCATCTAAATTACCCACCATGTATTCCATGTTATGTATGAGGATTTATGTTTCCTATGCACTCTTCATGGTTATAAGATATCAAATAGTACCAGGGGACATCATTATATTGCAGTTAAGAATATTCATAAGTATCTGTGAATAACTAAGGATATGTTCTTAGTGTATGGAGAAGACAAGGAAATTGTTATCATAAGGTATGCTGATTCTTGTTTTTAGATAGATCAAGATGATTTGAAGTCACAATTTGGATATCTTTTTTATCTCAATGGAGGAGTTGTGAAATAAAATTTTTTAAGGCAATCAGTTTTCACCGATTCTATAGTGGAGTCCAAATATATTACGGCTTGTGATGTAACCAAAGAAGTAGTATGGATTCGAATCTTCATCTAGGAGCTTGATGTTGTTCCTAGTAGTAATGATCTTATCACTATGTATTGTGATAATACTAAATCCATTTCTCTTGAAAGAGATGTAATTTCACATCTACAGAAAAAGAACATACTCCAGAAGTATCACCAATGAAGGTATTTCTATCAAAGGGTGAAGTTGCAGTGAGTTGAGAGTCCACAGATGAGAACGTGGATATCACCATTACTAAATGCCTATCTCAACAGAAGCATGAATATCATGTGGGAGCTGGCAAGTTAAATATTGATAGCAGATGTCTCTAGTCAAATGAGAGTCTAAAAGATTTTGTATATTAGAACCAACTACTTTATACAATATTAATTTATAAATATCATATCACATCTTGATTGTTATTTTGTGTGATAATTCATGTGATAATATCCTAAGGATAGTTGTTGCAATAAAAGGTCATAGTGGATCCCTGATATGATGAGATCCTAAAAGTTCCAAAACACTTTTCTTGAATATATGTTTTATGGACAAATGATGCTATTTTTGGGACCCAAAAAATACAATACATTAGGTGTGTGGACTCATAAAACATTAAGGCACCTTCTCAGGGTGTGCAGCCTAGGTAATATCTAGGTGGATATTATGGGAATGAGATCCAGCAGTAAGAAATCCACATTTCATAGTGTCATCAAATATTCTTATATGTGAATGTATGTATTGTTCCTTAGACATTTAGAATATTATTAATGGGAATAAAAACTCACGCACATTGTTTTATTGAAAAAAAAATTTAAGACACAGTATTTCCAGTGAGGTAGGATATGTTGGTTGCACTACGAGTTAAACATCATTAATAGATAATACAAGAATGTATTTTTCCCTTATATTCCATAATAGAAACTAGACATCTCAGGCCCTTTGATGGAATTGATATAGCCTAAATACATCCACATCTATTGAAAATAATGGGCAAGTTCAATTATAGAAATCATTGAATGAATAATCGAGCACATGGGTTGATGGAACCAGCACGAAACCCAATTGATTCGATATATTGAAAAAATGGATAACATTACACTGTAAGATTTCATAGGAGGTGACACATCATTGCATCGTTAACTTCATTCACTATGGGTTCCATGGTGTATTGATAGACGATGCCCTTGTAATTTAGCTAGGCTCCACCTAATGGCACTGAGAAATAGGCCTAGAGGGTCACACACTAAGTGTGTCAATGTATCTCAGTTAATATTAATTTAACAATTTGAATAATGATTATTCCCTATTGTGGTTTAATAATTATTTGTGGATGCATGATCGCATTCATTTTGACAATATATAATCGAGAGAACATATTATTGGAGATATAATATATTTATTATTGAGTAATGTTGTAATATTTATTTAATAAATAAATATACATTATTCAAGGCCTAATAAATGTGGTGGAGGAAATAAAGAAAATGGAAAGGCAAAAGTACACGCGTGTATATTAATATACACTCCGTGTAGTGTTTCTAGGGATATGTGAGGAGAAATTTTATTAAATTAATTATATAATATTATGTTTAATTCTTTGGGCTCATGTCAAGTAATAATAATAGCAAACTATTATTTTTAGACATGGGGTTTGACGAAGAATTAAATAAAATAAATATATGATTCTTGGTAATTAATTTATATTTATTATTATAAGTAATTAAAATACCAATTATTTAATTCTCATTGGAATAGAAATTATTTTAGTGGTTTGTTCACAATTGATCTAAAGACACCTCGGGATCCAAGAGGGAATTAATTTTCATCCAAGAATGCTCGCAAGCTATGACAGTGATCCTCCTCCACCAGATCATGGAGAGTGCTTTGAAAGAGGCTCTCAAGGAGATCTAAGGAGGACATAGCATGTAAAGGATCTTCTTTTCTAGCACCCGGAGATCCTTTCAGTGATGTAAGAACTTGGATCTTTTTTTCAGGTATGTTTTTCCTTTTCTGGTAGTTTTTGGGAAAAAGTGGAAAATCTAGAAATTTTCAAAGTACACGCCGTATACTTTTTGAGTACACACCCTGTACTTTGATGCTGCTCGAGGCCTTGTGCTGGACGTGTCATGGCCACACACATGACCGTGTAAGGGTGACTTAGAGGCCACCTAAAGCAGAGTACGAAAAAGGAAAGTACACGCCGTGTACTCCAAAAGTAAATGCAGTGTACTTTATTTTTTTTTCATTAAACAAACCCGGGTAACATATTGACCCCAAAAATGTCTTCTTCTCAAATTCATTGACTGAGATCGAGGGTTACGGCCAAGGAACTTCTCCGAGCCACCGATCTGTCACCGTTTATCCGAATCAAACATCGTCAGTTGCAATAGAATCGTAGCGGTGAGTTCTTGGTTCTTCCTTGGCCACGTTTCTTAATACATTATCTTATAATAGTTATTATAGGTTGAATGTTTTAGATGTCTTTATAGATCTACTCTGTTCTTGGATGACTCAAGGGCCAAGGATCCAGTATATCAATCTCCTAGGATTGAGGTAGGTGGTTTGTTGCCTTACATTGAATGTCTTTGAGTTATTGTGCAAAAGTATCGGATTCCCATGTATCGGGTACCTCGGGTTAGGGTTTTGATCCTATATTAGTATTTGCCTTAGATTTATTGTTTGCTTGAGGTTGTTATATGAATAATGATTTCTTGTTAGCATGTTTGAGGATCACCCGATGGGTGTTTCCCTTGTTTTGGTTGTTTATCGCCATTTCGATTAGGCTGCATGTAAGGCCGACCTTGTTGCATTGATTTCCTGACTTGATATAATTGATTGAATGTATTTCCCACTATTTATATTCTTTTGATGCATTTTAGATTTTATCAAAGTAGTTTATTTAACTTACTTAGGGCAGCTGACAGTAGTTTACGCATGACAGGACTGCTCAGGGCTGTGTTAACCTGGTGTGGTAGACTAAAGAGGGAAATGAAGATTATGGGCTTCCCAAGATAGTCTGTTATAATTAGTATAGTTTGCAGGACCTATAGGAATTTGACTTTGTGCTTCCTAAGAGTGTCCTTAGTTACGTATCGGAACTACAAGGGGAATTAGAAGTAAGTGATTCCTCGGAGAGTCTATAGCTATCATTGTAAGATCGTATGGGAATTGATGGTGACATCTTCCCAGAGTGTCTGTGCCATTGTATGATTATTTAAATAAACGGGTCTGCCGGTATGAAACACCCATAGAGTCAGTGTGAATAATGTTTGGTTGGTTGTGATGAGTCCACCAAGCCAAAGAACAAGCTTGGGTTTTGTACTGCTAGTTGTTTAGGTAGTCGGCTGAGATACCTGTTGTGTTACTAACTATGATTTGGGAGTATAGAGATGTTTGATAGATTCCTTAGTTGACAACTAAATGATTGAATTAAATTAATAAATAAATGTGAATGGAGATTTGTAGGATTTTTTATATTAGTGTACTTCTGTTTCTTTTCAGCATTCATTTCCATCACTTTTGCTATATTTCTCACTGACAGTACGGTACATATCTTATGGTGGTTGACTACTGGGATTAGTCTCACACCCGGTTTGGGTCCTAATTTTCGTCCCAAATAGGTTATATGGTTTCAGGTGTGGATAGGGACTATGGCCCCTCTACTTCAGGAACATGATTGCTGGTTATAGCTGGAGATCATAGGACTGAGCATAGGCTTGTGATTCTACATAAGTTACTGCTTACTTTTTGTACTTTGTTTTTCAGTTGCATTTCAACATGATGATTTGTTTACTGCATTCCTTAGACACTTGTACCTGCTACATCATTATCATCATTATAATATATTTATTTCAGCTGATGTATAGTTTCAGTTATTTTATGTTGTTTACTGATTTCTCTATTGACGGTTATATCCTTTCCCTTGTATACCATACCAAATGAGGTCTAAGTTTCCCCAATGACTCACCAAGGCCCTCGCTACTAGTCAGTAGCCTCTGGCATTTGGGGAAATGAACTTGAGTTCATGTGGCGAACTGAGTACAGGGCACTAGTTGTGTGGCACTAGATTAGGGTCATTACAAAGTGGTATGAGAGTAGGTTCTTTTATTTTCATTTCTATTGACTTAATTTTTAGTTACATTAGACAGGGATAGGATAGAATAGGTAAATTGTAAATAGATATGCATGGGAGTTCTATAACTCATGTACAGAGAAAAAGCCAGGTTACCTTGAATATTACAATTTTGGAGTTTTGAAAATGTTACAATTTAATTGATATCACCATTAGGTTGTGCACTTTTTTTGTGATATTACTGTTTATATGATTATGATTGTATTTTGTTGCAACAAAATGAGATGCAGGTATGCCATCTCATGCATCATATAGGCACTTGTTAGGAAATCACATGTCATGAATTTTGCCATTCCATCTAGATTGCATTATAAGATCCATGTGGTTGTTCTAGAAATTTTTATAGACTATGAATGTTTTTGTGATAGATGATGTGATAGAATAACTACAATGTTGATAGGGTATCAATTGATTGGGATTCTTTATCATGGACACCATACTTTGGTCGTAGAGGTGTTATGGGCCCTCGAGGATCAGAATTTGGCAGATCATGAGTTTGTTATACAATTTACTTGTTATATGCATTGTTAAAGATACCAAACTTTGATTCACAGGGATTATGGGCCTTCATGGATTAAATTTTGGCACCTTTATGCTTGTTTCTTTTGGGTTTCAGTGCAGTTCTAAGGATGTTGTCCAAAAAACCTAAAATACACGGCGTGTGCTTTATGAATACACGTTGTGTAGTCT
Organism: Viscum album; assembly: GCA_963277665.1. Taxonomy (NCBI): domain Eukaryota; kingdom Viridiplantae; phylum Streptophyta; class Magnoliopsida; order Santalales; family Viscaceae; genus Viscum; species Viscum album. The sequence continues at coordinate 1,700,399,166 of OY728142.1, forward strand.
ATAGCCATGTCACTGACCATGCGAGAAAGGACACGGTGTTGTGAAAAATCTAATAGGATCACCCTGTATACTAGTTTACCAGGCCATGTAGTATGAAATAGGTACCCCGACCATTTCACGAACAACATGGATCATGTTATCTTTTCACATAAACGCTGTGTCTTAATTTTAAACACCATGTTGTTTGATCTTGGTAACCGAACATTTCACGAACAACACATGTCGTTGTTATCATTTCTCATACACGCCATGTCTTCTTGAAACATGGTGTGTAGTGTCAGCGGTGTAGCCGACCATGTAGCAAACGACATGGTCTGTTAGGACTTCTTAGTACACATCGTTTCCTTCTCGAACACGCCATGTAGTGTGACCTAGGTACAGATGTCGTGTCACTAACAACACGGGCCAGGTGAAGTTTGCTGAGTACACGCTATGTGTTCCTTGAACACACCATGTAGCTTTGTCTTAGGAGAGATGTGTGGGTTAAACATGTAGAAGGACTCGGGCAGGAAAGAGATTTCAAGTACACACCATGTATGTGGGGTGTTACATGACCAGTTAGGTAGGGGAACACTCCCATGTAAATGACTTAAGGGAACACGCCGTGTAGTCTTTATACATGTCGTGTAGTTACGTTTTGTTTTTATTTGAATGCTTCCTTACCATGTTCCCTTCTTACGCTCCTAGTTTTTAGTTTCATGTTACGTGATCTAAAGTGTTCTTTTGACCTTGTAAAGTCATGGAAGCGAGACATCCTCCTGTTACACGTTAGAAACCAGGCAGTGACCGTATGCCTGATACGGTTGATAACAGACTATCAGTAGTTCCGCTTATCATTCCGGACATGCAACATGTAGTGATTTTAGACACTAGTGTCGATTCTCAGTTCAGAGAGGGTTTCAGGAGATTAATGCAGTCCTTCCAGGGATCTCAGCATCCTGCCCCATCTCTGGCACAGCTGAAGCAGGTTTTTCAACAGCTGCATCCTCCCACATTCACAGGGGACAGAGGACCACAGGCTGCAAAGTCATGGACAGAATCCATGTTATCCATCTTATAGTACTTGGATATGCCTCCGGATATGAGAGTGAATATCACAACTTATATGATTCAATATTCCCCCCAATGATGGACGGATGTGGTTTCGCAGGAATGACACCAACTAGCTATGGATTTGGACAAGTTTCAGCATACGTTCTATGACTACTTCTACCCGATGACACTGAGGGTTGACAAAGCCATAGAGATCATGAAACTGATGCAGGGTAATCTAATGTTATGGAGTAATCCTCTCGCTTCACAGAGTTAAAAGATTTCACTCTCGTTTTGGGGAATGATGGGTAGTTTTTAGCAAGCAAGATTGAGGAAGGCCACAGACCAGACATTAGATCACCGGTGAACGTCTTTCAGTTGACTTATATTACTCTGATAGTCAACCATATTATTATCACAGAGATAATATTTAGGTATAATATATATATGTACTAGGGTGGTTTAACACCTAGGGCTGATTCATTTCAAATAGACAGCAGGAAGCACCACCGAGAGTCTACACGAGGTGACTCAAGGAAGCGAGGTATTTTTTCTTGTAAATGGGATCTTCCTTCTGGATACCAAGTCATGTGAAATATGTGTGGATGAAGTGGACATAACAAGACACAGTTCCCAAGAAACCCATTGGAGTGCCGATCTTGGGGGAAGATGAGTCATCTGCAGCGTTTTCGCAAAGTTCTCCTCCCAGCGACTAGTGAAGGAGGATCAGTTTCAACTCCACGTACAGGAGTAGGATTACCAGTCCCACATCAGACTGGGGGTTGGAGTTCTTCAGGTTGTTCAGGCCAGGGTAGATTCTGGGGATGTAGTGGTCAGGCTCATGGAGGGTCAGCTCAAGGATCTCAGGCTTTTACACAAGGCCGCGGTGCGGTCCAGACATTTGCGGTTGAGAAGATTCTTCAGGAGCATGATCCTGAACCTTCTACAGTTCGAGGTACGATTTTATTAGCCTCATTTTTATCCTCTACACTTTTCGATATATGAGGCTCTAGTAGCTTTATTTTTGTGCATACTGTGGAAAGGCTTAGACTTACTGTTTATACTTCTGAGGATATGCTAACGTTAGAAAATCACTTGAGAGTTAGAATGGCTAGCGTGCATCAGTTCTTAGACATACCCCTTGAGGTTGGTACAAGACATTATTCATGGAATCTGTATGTTTTGGAGATGAAAATATATGATTTCATTCTCAAGATGGAATGGTTAGTTCCCTTCTAGGTGTTTGTCGATTGATATCGCTGTAGGGTGATTTTCACATCACCGAAGGGCAGATAATTTCTTCACAAGGGTGAATGGAATGTCCAGGCGAGCAGAGTTGGGCCAGAGCATCCTGGGATGGGTGGTGTCACAACCCAAATTTCTAGCTTATATCTTTATGACAATGGGACTTCTCAGTTAAACTTTCCTCCAGTGGTGAATCGTTTCAGGGATGTTATTCACGAAGACGTTCCAGGTTTGCCTCCGGAGCAATAGGTAGATTTCTCAATTGATCTTGTTCTAGGAGCAACACCGGTATCCATACCACCTTATAGGATGGCTACGCCTGAGTAACAAGTGATCAAAAAGCAGTTGTAGGAATTGTGGGAAAAGGGTTTCATCCGACCCAGTACTTCTCCTTGGGGTTTTCTTTTTCTATTTTCAATGATAGCAGATCATAATTTACGGATTTGTAGGGATTCTTGGATGCTAAACTAGTTGACGGTCAAGAACCAATATCCAATTCCATGTATAGATTATATCTTTGATCAGTTATAAGGATCTAGAGTGTTCTTGAAAATCTACTTGAGATCAGGCTATCATCAGTTGTGTGTCAGACCATCTGATATACAACTTACAGCCTTCCTGAGTAGGTATGGTCCGTATGAGTATTTGGTTATGTCCTTCGGTCTCACAAATGCGCCATCAGTTTTCATGGTGTTGATGAACACAGTTTTCCTTCCTTACTTGGACTCTTTCGTGGTGGTTTTCGTGGACGATATATTGGTGTACTCTAACACTCGACACGACCATGCTACCCATCTTGAGATTGTTTTGAGTACACTGAGGGAGAATCAGTTATATGAAAAGCTCCCAATGTACCACATTTGGATAGACAAGATTCACTTCCTGGGTAATTCCATCTCAAAGACAAGAGTATCAGAAGAACCAAAGAAGTTGAGAGCAGTAGTCACCTGGGAGTAGCCGAAGAATGTCTTTGAGGTACGATGTTTTTTAGGGTTGGATGGTTACTACAGGTGGTTTATAGAGGACTTATCACGCTTAACATCTCCATTTATGGGCTTTACTGAGAAGGGGGTGAAGAATGTTTGGTCAGAATCCTGTGATTCATCCTTTCAAGAGCTGAAGGGAATATTGACTTTAGCACTGATTCTAGTTTTTCCAAATTCGGGCAAGAGTTATACAGTTTTTTTTGATGCATTCGGCATCAGGATTTGAGAAGTGCTTATGCAGGAGGATCATGTTGTTGCATATGGATCACAACAGTTGAGGCTACATGAGAGTAACTATCCTATACATGACCTGGAGATGGCTACATTTGTTCATGCTTTGCGTTTTTTGAGACATTATCTTCCTGGAGAGAATTTTGTGTTATATACTGACCCCAAGAGCCTCAAGTATATATTCACGTAGCATGACATGAATCTGAGACAGAATAGGTGGGTTTATTACCTACATTATTTCGATTTTGATCTTTCTTATACGCCTGGGAAAGGCAACGAAGTGGCAGACTCACTAAGAAGGAGGAAGCAGATACATGCAGTTCAGGAGGCCATTAGCGAGTGGCAGCTTATGGCTCTGTTCTCTTAAATGCATTTGGAGGTGCACGACAGACAGGGTCAGACTTTTCTTTCTTCTGTAGCTTCTACCTTTACATTCATGACCATGATCGAATTAGGTAGCTATCAGATTCTGAAGGCATACTCATATGGGAAAGCATGTTAGGAGAGGACCCACTTCCCAGATAGACCGTAGGCGATCGTGAGATCATGGGTTTCTAGCGACGCATATGGGTCCTAGCAGATATATGAGTGGAGATGATGCGAGACATTCATTCCTTAGTTTTGGAAGTTCATCATGGCATCACCAAGATGTATCATGATCTACACCGCCAGTATTGGTGGCCAGGTATGAAAAGTGAACTTGCTGGTTTTTTCATGAGGCGTTCCACCTGTCAGCAGGTGAAGACGGAGCACCAGCGATCAGCATGGCTTTTACAGTAGCTACCCATTCCCTAGTATAAGTGGAATGATGTCGCGATGGTCTTCATGACAGGGTTATCAAGATCTCATTTTGGGAATGACACGGTGTGGGTAGTCATTGATAGGATCACGAAGGTTACTGAATTCTTTCCGATTAAAGAGACCTTCGGTGTTGATGATCTTGTACGGTTGTACATCCGTGAGATTGTACTCTTGTATGGGGTTCCATGTACTATCATTTCAGATTGGTATGCCCGATTTACGTCACATTTCTGGAAAGGGTTACATAAGGCTTTAGGTACATGGGTACTTCTGAGTATAGCTTACCATCCCCAAATAGATGGCCAGTCATAGTGCACGATTCAGGTGCTAGAGGACATTCTATGAGCATGTGTGCCTGATTTTGGAGGTTCTTGGGAGGGATATATACATCTAGTGGAGTTCTCCTACAATAATAGTTTTCACTCAACTATTCATATGGAACATTATGAGGCTTTATACGGTAGGTCGTGCCGATCACCATAGTGTTGGCTGGAGGAAAGAGAGGCAGCTATGCTAGGACCTCTTGTTGTTCAGGAGCCCACTAAACATGTGGAGTATATTCAAAAAAGGATGGCTATTGCACAATCTCATAGGAAATATTATGTTTTTCAGTGGAGGAGAACTTTGGAGTTTATGGTCAAAGATCAGGTTTTCTAACATGTTACCCCTAGGTTGGGGCACAAGAGGATCAGGAGACAGGGTGAGCTTTCACCGAGATACATCTAGCCGTTTGAGGTTCTGGAGAGAGTCAGTCTGGTTGCTTATAGGTTGAAGTTACCTTCGAGGTACCAGGCTATCCACGATGTATTCCATGTTTCTCACCTTCGGCGCTATTTCTCATACCCGTATCATGTTTTTCAACCCATGGAGGTTGAGATGAAGTAGGACACATCATTCAAGGAGCATCATATCAGGATTATTGATCGTAGTGCAAATGTACTCCGTGGTCAGTCTGTTCCTATGGTATAGGTGCTATGGCAGCACGACCGTGTATAGGACATGACTTGTGAGAGGAAGGCTGATATGCAATCACAGTGGCCAGAGTTGTTCGAGGTTTCTTCTTCGCAAACATTTTTAGGGAAATTTGGGGATGAATTTATTTAAGGGGGGATGTTTTTAAGAACCCAGATATTTTTTTCAGGTATGTTTTTGTTTTTCTGGATGTTTTTTGGGTAAAATAGGAAAATCTAGAAATTTTCAAAGTACACGCCGTGTAATTTATGAGTACATGTAGTGTACTTTGATGCCTCTCAAGGCCATGTTCTAGTTGTGTCATGGACACACACGACCATGTAAGGGTGATTTAGTGGCCTCCTAAAGCGAAGTATGGAAAATGAAAGTACACGTAGTGTACTCCAAAAGTACATGTCGTTGAATTTCTTTTTTTCGTTAAATGGACTGGGGTTGCATTTTAACCCCAAAAACGTCTTCTTCTCCAGTTTCTTCGATCGAGAGCGAGCATACAACTGTGGATCTTTTCCGAGCCTCCGATACTTCACCGGTTATCTGAATAAAACATCGTCGGTCGCATTAGAATTGCAGCGGTGAGTTCTTGGTTCTTATTTGGCAATGTTTCTTGATTATTTCTCTTATAAGAGTTATTGGAGGTTGAATTTTTTAGAAATTTTTTCATATCTACTCCATTGTAGGCTTATTCACGGGACGAGGTTCAATTATATCAATATCCTAGTATCGATTTAGGTGGTTTGTTGCCTTGCGTTGGATGTCTTCGAGTTTTTGTGAAAACTTACAGGATTCCCATTTATTGGGTTTCTTGGTTTAGGGTTTTGATCCTGCGTTAGTTTTTGCTTTATATTTCTTGTAAGCTTTATGTTTTTAGATGAATAATAATTTCTTGTTAGAATGTTTTAGGTTCACCCCATGGGTGTTTCCCTTATTTTGGCTGTTTATAGTCGATCGGATTGGGCTGATTATGAGGCAGACCTTGTTGCTTTGATTGTCTGCCTTGATATAATTTATTGCATGTATTTCCCATTATTTATATGCTATTGATGAATTTTAGCTATTATCCAAGTAGTTTTTTGAACTTACTTAGGGCTACTGATAGTCGTTTACACACAACGGGACAGCTTCGGGCTGTGTGAACCTGGTGTGGTATACTAAAGAGGGAATTGACCATTAAGGGCTTCCCTTGAGAGTCTGTTATAATTATTATCATTCGCAGGACCTATGGGAATTTGAATTTGTGCTTCCTCAGAGTGTCCTTAGTCACATATCGAGACTACAGGGGGAATTATACATCAGTGATTCCTTAGAGAGTCTATAGTTATGGTTGCATGATCGTAGGGGAATTGATGGTGAGAGCTTCCCTGAGTGTCAGTGCCTTTGTATGATTATTTTACTAGAGGGGTCTTCCATTATGAGCCACCCAGAGAGTCAGTGTGAATAATGTTTGGTTGGTTGTGACGAGTCCACCAAACTAAAGACATGCTTGGGTTTTTTTACTGCTTTTTGTTTTGGTAGTATGTTAAGATTTATGTTGTGTTATTTGCTTTGATTTGTGTGTATAGAGCTGTTTTCAAGATTCCTTTGTTGATAAATAAATGACTGAATTAAATTCATAAATAAATGTGAATGAATATTTTTAGGAGTTTTTACTTTAGTGTAATCATATTTCTCTACTGCATTCATTTCCATTACATTTGATATATTGCTCTCTGACAGTAGGGCACAGATCTTGTGGCGATTTCCTACTTGGATAAGTCTCACACCCTATTTGGGTCCTGATTTTCAGCCCAAATAGGTTATATGGTTGCATATGTGGATAGGGATTGTGGCCCCTCTAATTCAGGTACATGATTTCTGGTTGGAGTTTGAGAGCATAATACCGAGATTAGGCTTGCGATGCTACTGGAGTTACTGATTACTTTTTGTGCTTTGTTTCTTAATTGTATTTTTGCACGTTGTTGTGTTTTCTTCTTTCCTTAGACACTTGTTCCTACTGCATCATTATCATAATTATTATATATTCATTAATTCAGATGTTTAGTTTCAGTTATAGTATGTTGTTTACTCCTTCCTCCATTGAATGTTATTTCATGTCCCTTGTATACCATAACAAATGAGGGCATAGTTTCCCCAATTACCCACCAAGGCCCTCGCTGCTAGAAATCAGCCTCTTGCATTTGGGGAAATGCAGTTGAGGTCGTGTGGTGAACCGAGTATAGGGAACCAGTTGAGTGGCTCCAGATTCAAGTCGTTACAAGTGACGTCCAAAGATACGTGGATTACCAATGGATCACCAGTAGAAGAATTCTACACGTGGATTTTACTACCCAATGACGGATCACATAAGATCATGATAGGAAGCATCAACATGGAGATAATTCCATCAATGTAATTATTTTATTTTAGTTAAATTAATTATAACCAATATATGACATACTTGTATATGGTCCCATGACTCCCCTATTTTCATTCATTATTCTTTCTATTTCAATTATTTAGTGTTTTATTATCTTGAAGGATCTTTGATTGATAGTCATTAACGACAAAAATTAAAATTGGGTACACCCACCAACGCCCTTCTACTGCACCCGGAACCTACACCATGGGGTCTGGGTGGTGTGTGTATGTGGTTACTTGGGGTGGCCTTTTTTAAGATTGATAAAGGCCACATTAGGAATGTCTTGGAATTGTATTTTATTAAAAACTTATTTTAGTATTAGAATAGTTATAAAGTGATACATATTGAGGATAAGATGAGGATGGGTCAAATTACTCTCAAAAAATAGGTTTTATACATGTTCAGGTCACAAATTATGATTCTATCATTAGTCCATGTGCACCCATATATTTTGGGATGACGATGCTATATGATTCCCCACATTCCCAATTTCCAAAGGTGGGTAACATCTATTCCTTATTTAGGGACATTTTCTCAATGATCGAAACTAGATGATGGGATGTCAGTTCTTCCTTCTATGGATTCCTCATCAGATCTCATCACCTAGTCAGTGTCTCCCATATAGATTTAATATGTTGTTTGTGAACCTCTTCCCATTGCCCTATCTTCATGAATTCCAGTTAATTACATAACTAGTATCATGAAATTCCAAGGGGTCCAGCCAGGACAGCAACCTTCAGTCGGGGTAGTAGCCACATTGGACATCACTAATGTTTCTGGACGATGGAACACTGAAGCATCTGGGATTCATTCCCTTATTATATGGACTCCTGGGGGCGCCGAACCTGGGGAATCCCACATTGAATGTGGGGAATTATATGCCATAAGAATGTGTCTAAGATTTTCCAATTATTGTTATGATTAACACAATGTATGTTGCAAGTTAACATATAGAATTGATGGATTTGAGAGATCAGAACACTGAATAGAGTGGATCAGAAGGGTACAACCCCATGAGAGAACCATGATGTCAAAGATGAAGAATGGTTAGTGTCCCGGTAACTACTAGGAGAAGTGAAGAGTTGAATTGGAATGATCTAACCCAAATGTGGTGGCCCGGGTTAGAATCAGGATGGATGATGGATGATTAAGTTAAGTGGATGGAGAATAAAAATTGAGTCGACTCAAGGGAGATGATGATGTTGGGAATGATCCTATACGAAACCACTTCTGTATCCCTGTGTCAGGGAATCAAAGTCCATGTAGATCAAGATGGTGTATAGGATCGGGGTGTTCAAAGAGAACAACTACCTGATGATATACGGGGGCTTAAGCATGGAGAGCCTCAAGGTTGATCTCAAACCACTGGGATAGACCAGAGACATGGGTCCTGACAAAGGGGACGGAAATAGCTTACCACTGGGTGGGACTTAAAAATTGGAATACTGTTTAGCATCATGCATGATGGGGTGGACCAATGTGTAGTGGTCGGGACCTAAGGGTGTTGGGGTTGAACCTCAGAGAGTCTTCCTATGTACCTTGCCTTAGAAATGATAAAAGTAATCATAGTTCTAGGAGCAGGAGTTGGTGAACCAATGTGAATGGGGACATGGGGTTCATATGGATGGTGATATTGAACCTCATGGAGGATTCTTACGTACCTTACCTTAGCAAGGATCAAAGTCCACGTAGTTCGCATGGTGTTTGTTGAACCAACGCAAAGATGGTCGGGACCAATGGATGATGGGATTAAACCTCCTATAGGTTTATTACGTACGTTTCCTTGGTAATGATCAACGTCCACATAGTTTAAATGGTGTTTGGATGAAATGATGTGAAGGGGGGCTAGATCAACCGAGTGTGGGGATTGAACCTCATAGAGGCTTCCTACATACCTTTCCTTGGAAAGGATCAAAATCCATGTAGTTCAGAAAGTGTGTCTTGGTGAACCAGAGTGAAGATGGTTAAAACGACTGGGTTTCGGAGTTGATCCTGAGGGAGGCTTCTTACATACCTTTCCTTGGAAAAGTTGAATGTCTACGAAGTTTAGGTGTTTTGGCGAACCATTGTGAAGGTGTCGGAGTGACCTATGGATGATGGTCTTGAACCTCATGGAGGCTTCCTATGTACCTAACAACATAAAGGATTAAAGTCCACATAGTTCAGAATGGTGGCTTGGGAGAACTGATGTAAAAGGGGCCAAAGAGACCGGGTGTTGGGAATAAATCTCAGGGAGGCTTCCAATGTACCTTGGCATGGCAATGATCAAAGTCCAAATAGTTCAGAATGGTGTTTCTGTAGGGCTAACACTCTGGGATTCCAGAAAGGATTTCATGTTCGGTGATTACTCTAAGACCACATGAATCATGATCGGTGTGAGAAACAAGAGGCATCAAAGACCTTCCGATCACATCGTGAAAGTTGCATCCACGGAATGTGGAATTGGGCTTATGGATGTAGTGCCCAAAATTGAAATAAGGGCTTACGCGCAGAGTAGTCTGGGGTCGGTGGAGACAGAGACTTACTCCAGGGTGGAGGCCCTTATGGAGAAAAAACCTATAGAGAGAGGGAAGGGAAAACCAAATACATGTACCCAACTCTCCTATAATCTTTTTTCATGGTAGAGGATAGGAGGAGATGGGGTGCTACCTTTTATAAGAAAATCTAGGGGGTTAAACCAAGATGGTTGTCCTTTCACCTCAGGTATACATCAGAGTGAGGTCATAGTTTGACGTCATGTGTCGATGATGATGGTCCTTGTTAGTTTAAGATCTTGCTACTCGGGCGAAGAGGGTTCACTTCTCACCCTTAGTACTTACATGACTGATTCCTCCCGCCCCTTGGGAAAGGGAAGACATCAGCAATGTCATGGTGATGGGGTGTTATGGAGTGATTTATTGGGGGTTCTATGTTAGCGTGGCTATGATAAAAAGAAATATCGGTTAGTGTTCTTATGTGATGAAGCCTGAGGTGAAGAAATAAAATTGGAAGTAATGTCCAACGGACTTTGAAATCACTTCATGCAAACCTGGAGGGTCACATGAGAAAAGGAGTTGCAGGGAAAATGAGTTCAAATGTAAAAGCCTTATGAAGATGTGGTGCTCTATGTATTAGAGGGGCTTTGTGGAGGGGTATGATTTGGGAAGTGTAGTGTCCCATCCTAAGAATAGGGTATAAGTTCATATGGACGGTGCTTCACGAAGTGGAAAGGCATTCTTAGAGAAATGCCTCAAGAAGCAAGGGTGCCTCACAAAGTGTAGGACTGTGATTCAAGGTTCTTCATAAGGTACAGTTCCCCTGCTGTAGAATATAGGTCACATGTGCATGAGGGTTTCTTCACAAAGCATTAATGCTCTTTGAGGACCCATGTAACGGTGTGGATCCCTTTCATTTGGGGAGGCTCCTGGGCTCCGCAAAAGGAATCCCACTCTACATAGGGTATGATATAAAGAAAGGGGGAGGCACATCAGGATGCAAAAGTAAATTGAGTAGCTCATGGTACACAGAGCAGATAGTGGTTTGTGATTTAGGAGCTATAAATTTGAATGGATTGATTATCTATCTGTTGGGATCAAGGGGAGCCCTGTATTTATAGGCAAGAGGCGCCGTGAAGTAGAGCTCGCTCGGTTCGAAGATGAATCTTGCTCCACAGTGGGTCACAAACTTCATATTGTCTCACAGAGCCTCCTATATCTTTGTTCCATAGTGATCACGTGAACGTCAAATCGGATCACAGAGCCTCCCAACTCTTTGCTTCGCGGCGATCTCATGAATGTCAAATAGACTCATGAAGCCTCCCACCTCCTTTCTCTACGGTGGGCTCATGAATGGGAGGCTTCACGCTGGCTGTGGAGCCGTTGGGGATCCACAAAGATTATCCATGTGGACGCCTCTCAAGAATCCCACTTGTTCTCCATTGTCCTAAATTTTGGCGCCAACCACATCATTAAGATTTAATCCTTAGATAAAAACATTAACTCTTACCATGTCTTTTTGTATTTTCATAATATATAGTTACTATACTTACTATAATATTCCTAGAGAACCACATGTGGATAATTAATGTCATTTGTAACATTATATAAGTGAGTAGGATGAATGAAATTTATTTAGAAGAATTATATCATTTAATAAAAAATTATTTGTTTTATAAACAAGTTCTATTCAATTTTGACAATTTTTTGTAATAAATTTATATTAAACTAATAAAATTATTATTCCTTATAAAAAAATAGATTAACAAAATGATAAAATGTCAATATCATCCAAGAAAATTATTTTATGGAATCAAAATGTTAAAATTACATTTATTTTAATATTTATATTATTATTTATTAGAATATTTCATTAATAATATTATTATTGAATCATCATTGTGTCCTAAATAATATTATTTATTTAAAAACCAAAACATATAAATAAAATACCATGATGTATGAAATATTTTAATATTTATATTTAATAATTATTGTGAAAGAGAACTTTATATAACCCAATATTAATTTTTTAGTAAAAGAAACATGTTTATGTTATATTTTTCTTGTCTTCATATTAAAATTTTTAAAATTACATTTTTACACCAAAGTGGCTCCAAAATGCCACATTTTCGGCTTAAAATAATCATGTTTAGAAATATTCATAAAATTGTATTTTGACAGGTTTTTGGTTAGTTTATTATTGTTAAAATTTTATTTTTTACCTTATTTACATAATATACCTTTTACCAATGATAAAAATTAATAAGTACAAAAGTTATTATTCATAATGTACGAAAATAAAAGGTAACTATTCTCATAATTTGGAAATTTGTACTCCAAATATAGAGTCCAAATTTCAAAATTCAAAAAACAGAATTTGAAATATTAATTTAAAATTGATTCCCATTTTCAAAACCAAACAACTAGTTTTTATGTAAAATCAATCAAAATATTTACTTGTGTTTATGTCCAATTAAAATTTAAAATAAAATCCAATGACAATAATTAGATTAAATGATAAAAATATAATCCAAATAACCATTAAAACCAATTAAAATGATAAATTAACAATATAAATAAATTATACTAAATGAAAATTTTGAATTAAAAAACAACATTTTCACTATTCATTAAAATTTGGATTTAATCATTAAAATTCAAAAATTTCAAAAAAATAAAATTTTTATGTCTATCTTCTATAGAATAAGTTAATTTTTCAAATAGAAGATATAAAATTGATAGAAGAAGGATTAAAAAGGGTTTTCCATGAAAAGGAGGTAAAGATACCTTTTAAAAATATTAACTTATTTTATTCATAAAAATGGAAGAATTCTTATTTTAAGCCACTAAAATAAATTTTATAAATTTAAAAACATTTTAAAAAAATGTATAATAATATTATAGTTATTTATTTTCGTTATCTCAAATATAATGATTAGGTGTTAACTACTTTTTCAAATAATAATAATATTATTGTTCTATTTTTCAGTGTAAAATCAACGTTGTGTGAAACGTAAGATTTCAAAGAAACTCATTGTGGCATGTCGAGAAAGATATCAGAAAAAGTGTCATCATTAACATAAAATTAATATATTATTAATTAATATTAAAATATATGAATAATTATTATTTTATAAATACCTAGGATGCTACATCATTCCCCCTTTGGAAAATTCTTCCCTGTAATTTTATTTACTTAAATATGCGATGGTATTTATCCCTCAATGGTTTTTCAGATTCCTACATTTCATCTTCATCCATATGGAATTTCTAAAAAAACCTTAACATTTTTAATCACTTTATTTTGTGTGACTTTCTCTATGTGGTCAATAAACAACACTGGTTGTTCCTTACAAGAAATATTCTCTTCTAATTGGAATACCTTGGGAGTCAAAACAATTGGTTGATCCGCTATAAACTTCCCCAACATTAAACCATGAAAAACATAGTGTGTCTGGGATAATCATGGTAGTAAACCAACCTATATGAAACTGATACAACTTTCATGAGGATTTCATAGGGACAAATGAACAGTGGACACATCTATCCCTTCTTAACAAAACTTATTAATGTTTTCCATGGGAAAACATTGAGAATGACATGATCACTTACCTAAAAAAATATCCTTCCTCTTGTTATCCTCATAACTATTCTTCATACTCTGAGCAGTTCTCATGTGCTTCTGGATCAACTGAACGTTTTCTACCATCACTTCTACTAAATTTTGTCCCATCAATTATCTTTCACCTACCTCATCCCAAAAAATGGAGTTTGACAGAACTTTCTAGATAATTCATCAAATGGGCTCATGTGTATACTTGAATAAAAAAATATTTTTATATGAAATGTAAACCAAAGATACCTGTAGATCCATAATTCCCTAGTAATCCATTTAAAAAGAACGTATCATATCCTATATGTTTGGAATATTTCATTTTAACTACCAATCTGATTGAGGATGAAAAGATGTACTGAAATTTAATTATTTCCTAATGACATTTGAAGGTCTTTAGAAATTCTAGAAGTGATCCTAGAAGCATGATCAGATAAATTCATAAGGGAAAACCATATAACTTGACTATCTCATAAATATACAATTATGAAAGTTGATCTAGAGATAGAATCTCTCGAACATGATGAAAATAAGTAGATTTAGTCAATAGATCAAAAATTACTTAGATTGTATTATTACCTAAAGAATTATTTTGTAATACCACTAAAAATTACATGAGTATATTTTCCCATTTCCACTCCGACACTGGGAAGGGCTGAAGCATCCCTTGCCGTAAATGATATTTTTATTTAACCGGTTGATAGGTTAGAAACATCACTGTAATGTCAACAATATCTCTATTCATTCCATCCCACCAGTAATAGTCCTGATGATCTCGATACATCATAGTACTTCAAGGATGAACTGAAAATGGATAACAATGAGAATCACATAAAAACTATTTCTTCAACTTTGAATCCCAATGCACACATAATAACATTCTAAACCTCAAAACAATTTATTTTTCAAATTTTAAAATAAGTATAAATACCATTTTGAACCAAATGTGACATTTTCTATAACTCTTTATCCACTTTCTGTGATTCCTTATTTTTATATGATACAGATTATTTCAACTCCACCTGAAACAAATAGTATAATTTCTTATACAATAATATTCTAATCCAAAATTCATTAAATTAGAATGAAAAATATCTCATTGCAAACGTAGCTTTGTTAATGAAGCATTACACTTTCGACTCAATGCATCATCCACCTAATATTTATTTCCTATATGGTAATGAATCATGAAATAATAATTAATTAATTAATTTCACGCATCTCTTATGTATCAATTTTTAATTTTTGGACTAATTATATACTTCAAACATTTTCTATTAGTATATATTCCACACTTTACACCAAAAATATTTTGCCTCTAAAATTTTTATGCTAAAACAATATAAGTTAATTACAAATCATGTTTAAAGTAATTTAACACATTAGGTTTTATTTGATGTGAAGCATATGAAATTAACTAATTGTTATTAATTATAAAACTACTAAGTCTATTCCATTATTCATTATTGTAAAAAAATATTTCACAATTCCTAGAATTCCGGGCAAAAACTGGAGCATTAACCAATCTTCAATTCATTTTCAGAAAACAATCATCACATTTTTTCCCAAGATTAACATAACTCAAATACCTATTATGTTATTTAGTGGGATAGATAACCTAGAAATGTTTTCAACAAACTATATTAATAAAAATCTAATCCAAGAATACAATGAATCTCTATGATATTGGTAGGTCTTGGAAAATCATCAATAACTTTTGTTTTAGAAGTGTCAACAGTTATGCCATCTGTTGAAACAATATGACCAAGGAAAGTAGTTTTTTGTAACAAAAAATCATGCTCTATAAACTTTCTATATCTTTTCATTTCATTTATGGTTTTATAAATAGACTTTATGTGAATTTCATATTCTGCAAGAATTTTAGAATATACCAAAATCTCATCTATAAACACAATCACAAATTGATCCAAATATTAATGTAAGACTCTATTTTTAACTTCTAATAACATCATACATGTTTCTCATATATTTTTAACTCACGAGAAGATAACTCCTTTTGATATTACATCTTCAATCTGGAGTAAATTCGATTTATATTACTATCAATATCCCGGATAGAATTTGGTATGAACCATAATAAATGGGGAAAATTTTCTTCATATTCTTCCATTTAATCATCCTTCTTTTTTATCAATTAAATGAATAGTTTATCAATCATAAGTTGAAGAACCATAAGAAAATATTTGTAATGTGATATTTTCTTAAATTCATCCCCTTACAGGGCATCAGTATCTTTATATCCTCCAGTATTTTTAATCATTGACCACCCCTGGTCAGTTTCACCTTCAAAATGATAAACAACAAGACTTACATTTTGTTTTTATGAAAAAACCATTACATAAATGTTTTTACTACTTATTTAATCCACCATTTAGCTTCTATGGGGTAAGATGATCCTATGAATGATGGTTGATATTTCCACATGAATTTACCTATGATCGAAATCTCCCTCTGCGGTTGATCTGGTTGATCTCATGCATGGACACCACCAACATTTATCGTCGGATTCATCTGGTCTGTCACTGTAACAAACTGCTCAGTTTCAATTCCGACCATACTATGATGTGGATTTTGAAGGGTAATCCCCTCTATATGCCTTCCCAACATAGATTCCCTTTTTTCCTCTATGGAAAAAAATTCAGAACAAACATATTTTAGATGAAAATGTGGAATTATTCAAATATTATTTCATTTTGTATAAAATGTAAAAAAAATTATGAATATTATATTAACAATATTATAATTCTGAATGTTATCTAAACCAACCTCTAATACCAACTATAATTCCCAATCATTAAACATTATTTACTCATGAGATAAGTCAACAATTGAATTTAATTGACTTCAAGGCTATATTTAGGTGTAGAGATTTAGAGAATTAGGTCATAACTCATACATATCAACATAAATATTTCAAGTAGTCACTTCAACTCAAAATCAATTTTTTCATAAAACAAAAAACTCTTTAAAAAGAAACATGGTTTATTTCATGCTAATAAAATGACATTCACTTGATCACATCATTGACTATATTATTCTTTATGTCCTTTGAAAAAAATTTCAAAACATGTGATGATAATAAAAATCCCAGTAATGGAACACAAAGAAGTAAAACTGTTAATATTGGGATAACATTAAAACCATGAATACATTATCACAATGTAATTATTTTCACTTTTTTGAAGTAGTACATATACTTCACTGAATAAAGATTATTTATTATCCTTTCGGTACCCAAATGAATCCAATAAATCCCAGATAAAGCAACATATAACATATAGAGGTAACTTGGGACACAAACATACTTAAATTGATAAATTATATGATGGACATCAAAAAATTCAACTAAATGGAATACCCATTCGACCGACTTCCATACCCAATGCCTTGAGGGTTATAATATAACAACCCATCCATGGTTTATTACAGAACCACCCATCATTGATTTATAACATAACCACCCATCTTTTTTTATCACGTAACCACTCTTAAAATGTCCATGTTTAATTATATAATCACAAATCATAAATGATTACTATTATCAAAATATCATTGAAAAAACTACATTTGTAAAAAAATAGATTATTTCAATACATTGAAATAGTCAATCAACTATTAATAACATTTTCAATTCCAAAGCACCATTAAAAGGAAAAAAGGGATTTCTTTTTCTTTTAGAAAAAAAATAAGGCTTATAGAAGAATCAAAATATCAAATAATAGTTATCGCGACAGAGAATTAGTTATCACCCCCTATGTTAAAAACATTACTTTATTTATTTATTAAATGATGCATATGAAAAATATTACCTATGAATGAAAGTAAATTTAAATGGATTTTATTATACACTATATTAAATATGGTGGTTTATAACAACAAAATATGCCTTAATGAAAGGATATTGAGACAAAGTCCCTAACCATGAGTCTGAAACGTCACATATATTCCTTGTTCTTCTTGAATAATAAACATAATATAATAATTACATGTTTCATAATTTTATTCATGTTCATTATTCATTTTATATCAGTTATTACATTTTTATGAAAATCACATATCTATTGATGTTCATATAAGTTATTTTTGTCAATATTTAGTACTTTAGTAAAAAATGAACTCGTTTTTGATTTAAATTGTCCATGTAGTAAGAGACTATCATCTCTATAATATTATTAACGATTTAAATATCATTTATATATAGTATATAATTATTTATAATTTCAGTAATATTGGGAGATAATAAAGGAAATGCTTCATTCATAGTGATGGTAGAACATACGTATGCATGAACGCTACATTCAATTCATTATCATTTTTAAAGAATAATAATACAATGATATAAATGATCATTATCATACCAGTAATATATTTATGTCATTTATGTCTCATTGGTTTAATAAAACCATCAATTATACATTTCCATGTATAGAATGAATGATTCATATCACATTAATGTGGTGGTAGTCAGTATTTCCTCAACTGAAATTGTTTTATTTACACATCATGGAAAGCATAAAGTTATGTTGTAAATAAAAATTACAGAAGACTATATACAATATAAATATAATATATTTCATATATAAATATATTTCCATCATAATGTCCACCATTATATATAGTATGTGAAAATGGAACAATCATCTTTTTTTGTGAGGTAGTAGTTCACTCTACACGGTAAAGTATGTTCATATCCATTAGATAGAGGTGTGTGTAAGTATAGTTTGAATACATCTCATACAAAAATACTAATATATTTAATATACTGGTTTTGTTAATTAATCATAAAATAATAATATCCTAGTTATTCAAGAAGGAAAGTAATATTAAACCACTTGAGAGGATCTATTGCCTTAAAATCAGGCATCTTCTTTTGATTTGAGACAAAAGGATTTTTTGAATTGACTTATGCCCATGTTAAGCCATATAGGATGAAATAATTGATGTTGGGAGATTAATTTAGTAGAATTTGGACTAGCCAAGTGTCATTAGAGGTTTGTGTTAGTGTATAGATGTGGTTTCCTATTATAAGAGAGAGGAAGGGAACATTAGGAATGACTTTTAATATTATTTTATTATAAATTGATTTTATATTTTTAAAAGATATAAAGTGATAAATTTCTACGATAAAATTATTATAGGTCTAAATAATCTCAATTAATAGGTTTTACACATGACTAGGTAAAAAATTTAATCTAAACTATATGCTTTTAACCGTAGTGAAATACCTCAACTCTTACATCTTTTTCTTGTTTTTTCATAATATATGGTTACTATAGTTACTATAAATGAATATCAAACCAAAATAAGATCTTTAATGAAATTTGTAACATTATATTAGTAATTTTCATAATCATATATTACTAGGACTGTTAATGTATTTAATAAAATATTATTTTAGTAAAACATTCATATATGTCAATTTTGATACTATTTAGTAATTGATTTTTGTTAAAGTCATAAAAACCAGATTCCTTTTTTCAAAAGGAATTAAATAGAAAATAAAATGTTATAATAATTAATAAAATATGTGCATGGAATAAAAATTTTCATATAAAAATTATTATAAAATTTATAATAACATTTATAATAACATTTATTTGAATATGTCCTTAATAAGGTAATCATAGCATCACCATTATCTCACAAATAATATTATTTATGTAAGATATAATAAATTATAAGTAGAATACCAGGGTGTAGGAAATTTTTTTAGATTTATAATGACTATTTATAGTTGAATATATCATCTATATAAACCTATATTAAAATTATATTTTTAGAAGACACATGTTTATGTTATATTTCTCTTTTAATTTAATTAAAAATTCTAAAATGTCATTTTCAAACCCAAGTGTCTCCCAAATGCCAACAGTTCAACCTAATGATTCTAATGGGCGAACAAATATAATCCAATATGATTAGAACACATTTTAGGGTAGTTTTATTTTATTTTAATATTATATTTTAACCGTTATTTACCTGATTTACCCATTAACAATGGTAAACAAAAATAATTACCAAAGTTACTATTCATAATTTAAAATAATAAAATCTACCAATTTACATTAGTTGGACCTCCTGATTCAAAATAAGGTACCCACTCTTCTATATTCAAAACACATTATTGGACAATATTAATTAAAATTAATTCATATTGTCAAAACAAGATATCAGGTTTTTAGGAAATAAAATATATCAAATGATTAATATGTGTATATATCGAAGTAAAATGTGAAATTAGGAAAAACAACAATTATAAGGTTAAATGATAAAAAATTAATCAAATTAAAATTTTAATGTAGTTAAACAGATAATATTATTATATAAATAAATTAGATGAAAAGGAAGTTTTGAAAAAAATATATGGTATTTATCAATATTCCTTAAAATATGTATTTTATCAGCAAAATATAAAAATTTAAAACAAAGAAAATTTGGATTTATGATTATATATAATAAGTTAATTTTTTTAACTACCACATAAAAAAGTGAAAAAAAATATTTCATTTTTTTCCATCATAGGCGGTAAAACAACCTTTTAAAAATATTAGATTATTTTATGCTTAAATTTGAATTTATTATTAATTTAAGACTCTAAAATTTATTGGATAAATGTAAAAAAAATTACAAGAATATTTAATAATATTTTAGTTATTTATGTTCATTACCTCCAATACAACATCCATGAATTTACTGCTATATAAATTAATAAAAATATTATTATATTATTTTACAGTAAATCTCAATGATGCATGAAACGTAAGATTTCGAAGAAACCTACTGTTTCAATCGAGTATGATATCAAAAAAATTTGCATCATTAACATAAAATTAATATCTTAATCATGAATTTTAATAGATACGAAAAAGTATTAATTTATAAATACCTAGGATCTTACTGGTGATAATATTTTATAATGAATGAATATTGTTGGCCAGAGTGGATACTCAAGAGAGGTGGTGAATTGAGATCCAATTAAAAATTTATGTTTAAAAGCATTATATTGAAATCCCCCAATTTAAATAACAAGCTAGACAGTATTAAATTTTGAATAATGTAAATTTTCAGTATGAGATTGACTAGTTCTCAGTTAATCTAATTTGATGATTAAAATAGCTTCTTAAACTAACCTAGTCGTTTACAATAAATAAAAAACAAATTCTAGTTTAACTATCAAAGTAACATTGAAATATATTTATATTTAACGTAATCATTAGCAGAATATTCAAAATATTTTTAACTAAAATAAGTATGCACTGCAGTTTTAACCAAGAGGTTGAGTCTCATGCTGAGACTTAGTCCTCTCAAACATTTTATATAAAACATTGATCCACACACTGGATCAGGGTTTACAATAGTACTCCGAATATCCAGTTCCTCTGAACTCTACCACAGTTCTACATGGGGAAGCAATAATAACAACAGCTCACATGCTGTCCAGGTCCTCATACCACTAACACTATCCACAGTGGGATACACGAGTTTAAGGGAATGATTTAGCGAGGATTTATAAATCCTCCAGTTTAGCACATGAGACTGTGAGTGTTCAAACTGATGGAATCACACATTGTTTATAAGGTAAAGAAAAGTATGGTCATAGTCGAGAAAGAATATAGAGATGAGTTTAGAATGCACTTGTGTGACGTCGATGCAGTTTTGGACTCCTTTGGATTGAATCATATGAAGCATTGAGTCATTTTCTGGAAGTCTTGTCAAAAACCGAGTGTTGCGATTCAGCTTGTGTTCTCCTTGAGGTTCAGTTGAGTAAATATGTTCTTTTGGTTTCAAATATACTTCGTATGTGCTCAGTTTCATCAAGTTGCATGCAGTGTCACCCTTTTTTTTGAAACGTTCTCCGAGTATTTTCTTCATTCTTGTCCTCACTAATTTTAATTTTGTTTCTATATCGGGATTTTTTATTCTTGGTCACACTTCTCTTTTAACATGGAATATGCTTGTTAGAGCTGATAGGTTGCATGTTTTCTGCACCTCTTACCTCATATTGTCTGATCACTTGTCTACAATGAAACATTAATTATGTCAGTGCATTAAAGTCATCAAATATGAACATTAGAAATTAAATTCAAAACGACAATGTAGTTTAGGAATTTCTGTCACAGTAATTCATGGAAAGAGTGTCTCCTTCACATGGTGTCTAGGTTGATCACGGTGTATGAGTGTCACGGCCTCTCGCAGTCACGCTATCTAAGGGTCAAGGTGTCTTGTTCATAGTGTCTCAGGGTCATGGTGTCTTGTTCATGGTGGCTGGCTTCACAGTGTCTGGCTTCACGGTATCTGGTTTCATGGTGTCTGGCTTCACGGTGACAGAAGTACATAACTAGTGGAATACTCACGGTGTCTTAGTCATTATAATTTAACTATGTGAATACTTAAATAAAGACAATAATGAAAATGACTAGACATAAGCATTTGTTAAATAAGGTATTATTATAGTAGATTCATGATAGTATAAAGTATGTAAACTGAATATAGATCAATTTAGATCTTTCAATTGATCTACTTAATGTATGAGAAAACTTTAGATATAAATACACCCGATCTATATTTAATAAGATGTACAATCATTAATATATTAATAGATAAGACTTCTGATCATTAAAACATGATTAAAACATGACGAGTCCAAAAATACCTCCCTTTTGGGTGATCACAAATCATATACTTTTAAAGTGAATATTAGATTCAACCATAAAGATAAATTTCTAACATAATATATAGAAACTTCTCCCTATTTTGGGATTATCAAAAAGATGAACTAAGAAAGGGAAAAAAGTTTCATAGTCCATTAATAGAAAATAATGGAAAATACACAACAAGATTAATACAGAATCAATAACATCCCTTCCAAAAAGAGTAATCTCTTTTCTTCTTCAAGGGTTGACCTTATCATTTATTTTTACAGTAGCAGAAGAGGAAGCCATAGGTGTAGTGGTTGAGATAGAAGAAGGTAGAGATGTTGTTGATAAAGAGGGTAAAGGAAGACCTTTAAATACTGAGGGATGAAAGGTAGGAGCAGTAGAAGATCTAGGGATTTGCTGATCCATAATCACATGCCAGATCTGATTGAGTTCTTGGCCGAAAGACATGGTGGTTGAGGCTAGGGAAGCGGTGAAGGTAGGCATCCCTAGTCCAAGAGGTGCACCCACTGGAGCAACAATGGCTGTACTCTAAACATGAAGATAGGGCTGGAGTAGTTTGATGAAATATGTAATGATCTATCCACCATACTTTATGGCCTTCTCAAAATCATCCTTTTTCTCCATAAACTTCTCCAACAAATGAGAAATCATTGTGAGTTTCTAGACATTTATCATGAAGGCTTGAGTCACAGGAGGAATCCGTAGATTTTCCACAAGGTACTTGAAATGGTTTGTTATATTTGTCTTGGAGAAAATTCCATTGAAGTAGAAATCCACTTTTTGGAAATCTCTTACTGATCATCATTTGCAATTTTGGAGTGGATTTTTACTAATTCAAGAACTCTATAACTAATATTGACTACTTTAGATAAAGAAGACCCATTAAAGCCACTGAAGACATTGTTGAGCTCTTCATTAACTAAAGATCTAAGAAGATCATTATCCAAGGAAGGTTTAGATGATTGACTAGATGCTTTGACAACTTTGGTCAGGTATTTAAGTTGATTCAGCACCTTTTGAAGACATATTCTATACTCCTCAGTGATTTTATTGAGGTTTGTAACAAGATCTTTAATTTCCTTTTCAATTTTATTGTTCCTTACAATAATATTTTCATCTATGTATGAATGATAATGTTGAATCATAGAAAAACAAATTGTGGGATTTCAGGAGCAGCATATTCTACAGGAGGAGAAATAGATTCAGATCTCGAATGAAGCTCTCTCTGCATGTCTTCAACTATACTTCATAGGAACTTAACTTCATTTCTGAGTAGTCTATTTTCAACTCTTACCTCCTGAATCTCATGGAGAATCATAGGATGTATTTTCCAAATAACATTTTCCAATAATAGTGAGGCATATATTTCTCTTAAATTTTTTACAGGAAGATGTTTGGTATTCACTAGTTTCTCAATTCAAGTAAAAGAGTATCTCTAAATTCCTTTAGATCATTCTTAGTCACAAAGGATGGCTGTTCAAATAAGGGTTTAGGAGTAGGAACGTGTACAGGTTCATGTTCATGTTCCTTATCAGGTGTATTGTTGGTGATTCATTTCAACTGAAATAGGGAGGAAATATCAATCCAGGTTGTTGTAACCTGCTGAGACTCACTCACATCATAGAAACTAGGAAATTTAAACAGAAATTCTATATGACTTGACTCAGATATATTTGCGGCTTTTGCAGACTCAAGATTTATGGTTTTCTCCCCCTCAACAGGTTCCTCCTTCTCAAGACTGAGAGACTCAGAAGCATGGTCTAAATACATATACTCAGCTCTAAGTTCCTTACGCATTTACTGTCTAGCTAGCTAAAAAGCTATCTCCATCCGTTCTCTAGAAGAGGGTATGATTTCGGGAATAGATTGTTTCGTAGGAAGTTTCTCAAGATTGGCCTCTTGCAGAACAGGTTACTCTTCCACTATATAATCTTCTATTATAGGCTCTTCCATTGTAGGCTCTTTCATTGTAAGCTTTTCTGAGTCTTTGGAAGCTGATTCTGTTACAACCTCAGGTTGAGTTTCAAAACTAATATCTTCTTCAAGAGAAGAAACTTCAACTTCCAGAACATCATGAGAAATAGTAGTTATATCTTTCTCATCAACAATATGCTCCTTATGTGGCACTACAACCTCTTCTTCCACTTCTTATGAATACTCAACAAGCTCATCTAGTTCCAAACAAGGATAAAAAATGTCCAAAGGCCTTGAGGGATAATCCAATGGATTGAATTTTTCATAAATATTATCATTGTCTTCCACCCAATATATTTTCTAAAGATTCTAGGTTATCTTCATTCTCTTGTTGGTAGCTTTTGATATACAATACTCATAGTCTGTAATCACTTCCTCAATAGGTCTAACCACACCTTTTTTAAGAAGCATGTCTGATACAAGCTAAGAGTAGAATAGATAGGTGGCCTTGGATGTGACTTTGATCAACTCACAAATGTGGCGTATGATATACTTGCACAGTTTGATCTTATGTCCATTTTTCACGAGGTGAATCAAAAACATGTGATGATACTTTAACACAGCAAATTCACCTTTTATTGGACTTACCAAATTATGTACCAACTTATTTATAATCCTTGTTTCTCTATCTAATTCAGCAGTGATGGCTCTTCTCTGTGTTCCATTTCCAGTTAGGGTTTTCAGAGCATATTCCAAATCAAAAAAATCATTTGATGGTGGAGGTCCTCTTTGATAATCATCATAAATACCCTAATGAGGTATATTAAAGTATAAATCCCATAACCTCGAAGAGAAAGAAAATCTATGGCCATTGACCCAGCTCCTTACAACATAACCTTCACCAGAATCAAATGAGAATTGTACGTATTGGTAAAATTGAGACACTAACATATGATATATTTTTCTATCCTCCTTCAAGAACCATTCCAACCATCCTTTTTTTATAACACTTTCAGTACCAGCCACATACAAGAAAAAACCCTCTTGGGGAAAAATTCTTTCTTAGGTATAACACTACGGTTTACCAGATTCATATTTAAAGGTCCTTCAGGTGTCAGCTTAGGTTCCCTCTTCTTCTTCTTCAAGCTGCACTTCATAGGTGTCGATGACGAAAGATGCTTCATCCTTGGAATTCACTGATAGTTCTAGTGAGATAAAGGTTGTAAGGATGGAGAAGGGTTCAAAAAGAGTAGTTAGATGAAATATAGAATGAAGAATCGAGCCATACATTCATTGATTTACCATTAAAGAATACCAAACATCGCTCAAATAATAATGCAGGAAAATAAAAGTGGTGAAATAATAATTATCACGATACAGGATTAAAGAAAAACATAAAGTATTTTTTATGGTGAGGTCGTGAGTTTTCATTACGGTGAGATAGTGGGTGAGTTTCACAGTGACACCATGAGTGAGATTTTTAGTGCGTATTATGGTGAGACAGTAAACATCATACCATAAGTATAAAATGCTAATAGTGAGACCGTAAACATAAAACATTACAGTGAAACAGAAATCCTGAGAAACAGTAACTAATAAACCGTAATCAAGAAATAGTAAAGTATTACATAGTAAGATATCGCACAGTAAGACCCGAAATAGTAACATTAAAGGTCTCTATTTAAGATTTATCATGCCTAGTTCATGTATGATGTTGTCTATTATCTTTTAATTTAAGGGTTTAGTGAATATATCTACAAGTGTATATTCAATACCAATGAATTCCAAAGTGATAACACCTTTTTGATAATGATCTCTCAAAATGTGATGTCTTAAATAACTATGTTTTGTCCTAGAATGTGAAAAATGATTCTTTGTGATGTTAATAGCAGTTGTGTTGTCACAATATATAGTTACATGTCTGAATTGATATCTATAATATAGTAATCTGTGTTTCATCCACCAAATATGTTTAGATCAACTACCAGCAGCTATGTATTCAGCATCTGTAGTATATAATGAAACAAAATTCTATTTCATACTACACCATGATACTAGTGACTTGCCTAATAGGTGACATGTTCCAGAGGTGCTTTTTCTATCTAACTTATATCCACCAAAGTCAGCATCAGAATAACCAACTAACTCAAATGTTTTCCCTTTAGGATAAAACAGTCATATGTTGGGTGTATGACTGAGGTATTTGAAAATTCTCTTTACAACATTTAAAAAAGATTCCTTAGGGTTTTCTTGAAAACAAGAACACATACAGACACTTAACATAATTTCTGGATGAATAACATTTAAGTAATGTAAAAATCTAATCAAACCTCTATAATTGATTTGATCAACAGATTTTCCATCTTCATCAGGATCCAACATACAAGTGGTTCTCATGGGAGCTTCACTACATTTAGTTATTTAAAATTCAAAACGTTTTATAATATCCTTTTTATATTTACTTTGATTTAAAGTAATACCATTTTCATTTTGAAAAACATAAAATCCAAGAAAATATTTGAGTTCTCCCATTAAACTCAATTCAAATTTATTTTTCAACATTTTTCAAAAATCAACACATTAAGAATTTTTCTAAGGTCCAAAAATAAGATCATCTTCATAAATTTGAACAACTAAAACATCTTTATAAATTCATTTTATAAAAATATTAGGATCAACTATCCCTTTTGTAAATACTTTAGAAATAAGATAAGCACTTAATCTGTCAAAACAAGCTCTTGAAGCTTACTTTAGACCATATAAATATTTTGATAGTTTAAAAATATGATTTGAAAAATGAGGCTTTGTAAATACAGTTCTTTGTTCAACAAAAACATCTTCACCAAGATACTGATTTAAGAATGCACTCTTAACGTCCATTTGATATAGTTTGAAATTCAGATGTGCAGTATAGGCATGCAAGATCTTGATAGCTTCAACTCTGGCTTCTGGTGCAAAGGTCTCTTCATAGTCTATTCCTTCTTCTTGACTATAGCCTTGTGCAATAAGTCAAGCCTTGTTTCTAACTATTTTACCACCTTCATCAACATTATTCCTAAAGAACCATTTAGTGCCTATGGTTAAAGTGTATTTAGGTATGTCTACTAATTTCCAGACATTATTTTTTTCAAATTGATTTAGCTCTTCCTGCATATCCATCACCATAAATTCATCATTTATTGAATCATTGATATTTTTAGGTTAATGCTATGAATGAAAAACCTAATGTTGAACCTGATTTCTTAGACAAGCTCTAGATTGTGTTCCTCTATCTAAATGTCCTACTACAGCATCTAAAGGATGGTTTTTAAGGATTCTAGTTGGTCTAGAAAATATAGTTCTAGATATTTCAGGTTCATTTAATGGTTTAGGTTCAACAGAAGCAGATTCTAGAACATTCCCAGAGCTGGTTGTCTAAACAATAGTTTCACTACTCTAGTCATTACGATATAGAATGAACATATCTTATTCTTGATTTTCAAGAGGATTCTTAGGTTCTTGTGGATCAATTTCATCAAATTTGATGTATATAGATTCTTCCACGCATTTGGTTCTCTTATTTAATACTCTATAGGCTTTACATGATATTGAGTAACCTAGGAAAATTCCTTGTTCAATTTGGGAAGAAAAGTTTTCAAGATTATCTTTAGTATTAAGGATAAAGACTTTGAAAACAAAAAACTCTAATGTAGATAACCATAGGCTTCCTATTATTCCAAAGTTCATCTGAGATCTTCTTAAGAGTTGGTCTAATCAAGAATCTATTGATAATGTAACAAGCTATTTTAACAGATTCAGTCCAAAAGTAAATTGGTAAATCATATTCATTGAGCATTGTCCTAGTAATACATTGAAGAGTAATATTTCTTATTTCTACTACACCATTCTGTTGAGGTGTTCTAGAAGCTGAATAGTTTTGACTATAGCCATTATGTGAGCAATAATATTCAAAATCATGATTCTCAAACTCATGACCGTGATCACTTCTGAAGGTCTTGATCGTATGTCCACTATGGTTTTCTACAAACTTGGTATATTTAATAAAGTAAGACGTGGCTTCACTTTTGTTAGTTATAAAGTATACCCATGTGTATCTAGATACGTTATCTACAAGAACATAGACATAGTGCTTCCCATTTAAGGTAGAAAATCTAGAAGGTCCAAATAAATCTATGTGAACCAACTCGATAGGTTTAGAAGTTGAAAATTATTTCATTGATTTAAATGAAACTTTATGTTTCTTTCCCTTTTGACAGGAACTAAAAACATTTTCATCTAGGAATTCAAGTTTAGGTTGGTATCTAACTAAGATCATCCTAGTCAGGTTTCTATGTGAGCGTATATTGTAGTGTCCCAATCTTCTATTCTAAAGCCAAGATTCTTTATGAAAGGCATTTAAACAGGTAATATTTTGTTTAGCGAAAGAATTCAAATTCAATGCATAAACATTTTCATTTCATAGTGCAGTAAATATCATAGAATTTTTAGAATAAAAAACATTGCAAGCATAATTTTAAAATTTTACATTGATACCATCACCAAACAATTGATAAATGCTTAACATATTATACATTAGTCCATCAAAAAATAAATTTTTGGAAATTAAAATTGAATCAGTATTACTAATATATACTAAGCCGATGATCATTCCTTTTGAGTTATCACCAAAGGTGACATATCCTCCATCAACCATGATTAATCTTTTGAAGCATAAAAATAATTCTGTCATGTGTCATGAAAATACACTGTCCAAATACCATGTATTCTTACTGGAACTTTTAAGAAAGTTTCCTATACCAATAATATAGATAGAAAATGATATTAGTACCCATATTTTCTTGGGTCCATACAGGTTAGAAAAAAAACTTTTGTTACCCAGATGTTTCTAATTGTATTCATATAATCAGTAGTTTTAATTGGCTTTGAAAGATAAACTATGTTTGATATATAACTATGTGAGTATCCAGTTGAGAAATATGAATTTTCAGAACTGCAACTAGGGGCATACTGTCCAGATTTTGGAATAAATATATTCTTTTCAATCTGTCTTTGTCCAGGATGAGAGCCAAAACAGTAGTATATTTTGGTGCTACTTGTTTTCCAAACATTTTTGTATGTCTGTCCTTTCCATTTGTATTTTTTTCACAATATTCCCTGAGTTTCTCATTATACAATTTCATTTCAGTATTCTCTTTGAGTAGTTGATAATTATTTTCCTTTTCTACTTCTAGTACAGATTTGTCATTGCTAGTAAAAGATTTCTGTATCTTTAAGGGGTATAATTGACTTTCAGCTCATTGCAGGTATCTTATAGCATGTTATAGTATTATAATAATTCTTCACATTCATGTTTTTAGCATAAGAATAATTATTTTCTCTGGAATAATAAGATTTTAAAGTAGGAGTATCCAATGTTACCTCTGATGTGTTTTTCGTGAAACACATATTAGCTTTATGAGATTTTTCATCCTGAGTGGAATCATAGTCACTTGAACTATCTTATAAAGAACTCCAGGTTGCTTTCATATATTTTTTGTATTTATTGTCCTTGTAGTCATATTTCTTTTTGTACATTAACTTCGGACAGTCATGTTTTTACATGTCCTTTCTTCTTGCATGTGTAGTAGATTATATCATCACTTTTATCAGTTCTCTTCTAATCTTTCATCCAATGACCTTTATTATCATACATTCCCTTGTAATTTGATTTTCTAAAAAATTTCTTTTTCCTATAAAACTTTTTAAACCATCTGGAAATTTGATACATTTCAGCATCACTATCAGATTCACTTTCTTCAGTACTATAATTATCACTTAAAGCTTGAATTTTCACTTTGTCCTTAATTTTTGAAGCAGGATTCTTGAAGGCTACTAATTTCTTTCTTGGTTCAAAATCTTATTCGTTTTTTTACTTTCAATTATTCCTCAAAAACAATTAACTTACCAATGAATTCCATTATAGGTATATCACCAATGTCGCAATAATATCTAATTGAAACTGATGTGCCTCTCCATCGTTCTGTAAAGCATCTGAGTATTTTTATGATTTTCTCCATTGTTGGAACAACTTTTCCCAATGAGCTCATTGTATTAACTATCTCATTAATCCTGAAATACATATCAGAAATAGATTCATAATATTTCATTTCAAAGTTAGGATATATAATAGTGTATGTATTTAGTCTCATTTTTTTAACATTGGTCCTTCCCTCATGGGAAATAGCTATAGTATCCCAAATTTCAAAATAATTTTTACACTCAGATATTCGGGAAAATTCTTCATCTCCT
Source organism: Viscum album (assembly GCA_963277665.1). Classification (NCBI taxonomy): domain Eukaryota; kingdom Viridiplantae; phylum Streptophyta; class Magnoliopsida; order Santalales; family Viscaceae; genus Viscum; species Viscum album. Next base: position 1,700,429,801 of record OY728142.1, read on the forward strand.
AAAGAACAATACATGGCATTCTTTTCTTTACAATTATTATTGTAAGAAGCTTTATGAGGTTCATCCCAAGTAGTTCTAATAGTTTCTGGAATCTTATAATGAGCCTCTATAGTATTCCAAATGTCAAATCTCATACTTTCTAAATAAATTTTCATTTTCATTTTCTATTGGGAATAATTTACACAAATAAAGAAGTGTGTCACGTTGGTAGCTAGACCTTCTAATCTATTATACATAATAAGATTTTAGTGAATATATTTAAACAGATAAAATTTAGAAATAACATAAATTTATGATATTTAAGATACATCTAAAATTACAGTTGAAAACTTTTCACAAACAGAGTGTTTTGAAAACTATTTAAAAATCCTCTGATAACAAATTTTGGGCACAATGGATACTCAAGAGAGTGGTGAATTGAGTTCCAATTAAAAATTTTTGTTTAAAAGATTTACATTGAAAGCCCCCAATTTAAATAACAAGATAAAATTTATTAATTTTCAATATAGTAAGGGTTCAGTTTGGTTCTCAAGAGATAGATTAGTTCTCTGTTAATATAATCTGAAGATTATATTAGATTTGGAAACTAATGTATTGGTTTACAACAAATACGAACACTTTATATTTTATCTATCAGAGTAACTCTGAAATAGATTTATATTTAAAGTACTTAGTAGCAGAATATTAAAAATATGTTTAACTAAAATAATAATGCACAACAGTTTTAACCAAGAGGTTCAGTCTAAAACTGAAACATAGTCCTCTGAGATAGTTTATAAAAGACATTGATCCACACACTGGATCGGGGTTTTCACTAGTACTCAGACTATCTAGGTCCTCATACCTCTACAACATATATATGTGAGAAAGCAATAATAACAACATCTCAAAGGCGGTCTAGGTCCTCAGACTTCTACCACTATCCATAGAGGGATACAAGAGTGTAAAGGAATGATTGACTGAGGATTTATAATTCTTCCAGTTCAACACTGGAGATAGTGAGTGTCCAAACAGATAGAATAACACACTACTCGTAAGCTAATGAAAATTATGGTCATAGTCTAGCAAGAATATAGAAATGAGTTTGGGATTCTCTTTTGTGATGTCAGTGCAGTTTTGGAGTCCTTTGGAATGAAGAAAATGGAGCTTTGAGTCATTTTCTGGAAGTCATGTGGAAAACAGTGCGGTGATTCTGCTTGTGATCTTCGTGAGGTTCAGTAGAGTGAACATGTTCTTTTGGCTTAAAATATTCTACATATGTGCTCAGTCGTATCGAGTTGAATGTAGTGTCCCCATTTTTTTTGAAACTTCCCCTGGGTATGTTCTTCGTTCTTGTCCTCACTTATTTTCTTTTTGTTTCTGTATCGTGCTATTGTATTCCTCGGAAAACTACCCTTTTAACTTGTAATGCACGTGTTGAAGAGGACATGTTACATGTGTTATGCACCTCATACCTCGTATTTTCTGATGATATGTTTACAATGAAACATTAATTATGTATGTTCATTAAATTCATCAAATATAACTGTTAGAAATTAAATTTAAAACAACAATGTATTTTAGGAAACGATGTCACAGTAAGTCATTGAAACAGTTTCTCCTACACATGGTGTCTAGGTTGATTATGATGTCTGATGTCATTGTGTCTCTTGGTCACGTTGTCTCAGGGCCAAGGTGTATTGTTCATGGTGTCTCAGGGACATGGTGTCTTGTTCACGGTGTCTCAGGGAAACTGTTTCTTGTTTATAGTGTCTGTCTTCACGTTGTCTGGCTTCAAGGTGTCTGCCTTTACGGTGTCTGGCTTCACAGTGTGAGAAGTACAAAGCAAGTGGCAGACTTACAGTGTCTTAGACGTTCCAAAGTAACTATGTGTAGACTTAAATAAAGATAATTATAGAAAGTATTATACTTAATCAATTTTCAAATATGGTATTCTGAGAGTAGATTAAATATAGTATAATGTAAGTAAACTGAATATAGAGCAATTTAGATCTTTCATGACTCTACTTAAAGTATGAGAAAACATTAGATATAAATACACATGATCTAGATTGAATAAGATGTAGAATCATTAATATATGATTATATAATATTTGTGATCATTAAAACATGATTAAAACATGAAGTTTCCAACAATATTGATTTAAAATATGTGTAAGGAGATACAAAAAAATGAAAGAAGATAAAAATTATATATCTCTTTCAAAAAACCTGTGGTGATTATCACAAAAAATATTCAATGTAAGTTTATTATGAAAACATTAATTCCTGTATTATGTGGGTATGTATTCTAGTAATGTATTTTGGAAGGTATTGGATAATAAAAATGAGGTTTGAAGTGTGAAGGATTTAGAAGAAGTGGTGCCCTTTTATATGAGAGGGGATGAACAGTCTTGAAATTTCTCCAAATATTAAATTAATAAAAACAAATTTTCAATTATATATATATCAGAGGTGAATTATTTATAATATATGTTTATAATGGTTAGAAATCCTCTTGTAAACTAAATGTTAAACATATTTTGGTTATATTTAAATTCTTATCCGTTAATATTCACATTTATTTAACCCATTTAAATTTTAAGATGACAATAGTGTTTTTTTCTCATTTTAGGGAAATATAGTTATTATAAAATGATGAAAAACCATATTTGGAAAATATTTGATTTTATAAACAAAATCCGAATAATTTACTTTAATTTACGTGTTTTAGTAATTTTATTTCATTAAATAAAATATTATCTTTAATAAAATAATCATATTTTAAATTTGAAGAACAATTTATTTCATTGACATTAATAATACATAGAAAACATATATAATTATTTTTAAAAATACATCATTATTTAATTAAGATTTCATTATAAAAAATTATTTTTTTGAATATTATTATTTATCTCAAATTTTATTATTTTTAATATTTTTAAAAATATTTATTTAATTCATCTATTAATTAAATTACTACTTCATCAGTGTTTTGAATGAATTAAAGGAAATTATTTCATAGAAAATAGTTATAATTAAATTACCATGATTAATAAATAATATTTATCAACCAAAATAATATATATATTCTAACATAACCTTTGGAAATGAAAATATTAAAATTCAACAGTTATTAATAACATTAGTGTGAAAAGTTTGATGTTTATTGAAATAAAACATTCTAAAGGTCATAATCTATTAAAAAATTAAAAAATAAAATATAACTGAATAATTGACTAATTTTGTAGAAATGGACTTAAAAAACAAATCCACATATTAGGATCATTTTATAATCCTAGAAATTTTATTTATAATATTAATTTATAGATTTACAAATTACATTGATAACAAAAATTACTAAGGTTATTATTCATATTGATTTAAATTCAAACAGAATTATTTTATATATTTTATCATCCTAATTACAAATATGGAATCAATTTCATTAAATTAATTACAGAATAATTTAATATTTTAATTCAATATCAAAGTAGAAAACTCAATTAAAAATATTTTTCAAAAAAATATTCATTTTAAATATAAAATATTTTTAAATTAAATTGTATAATAATATTAACTTCATAAATATTATTTAAATAAAAAAGAACTAATTAAATTTAAAAACATTACCATAAAATAACATTAATATTCAAATACATTGAGATAAAATACAGTTTTAAATTAAAAACATTAATGTTCAATATTCCTTATGAAATTGATATTTTATGAAGATTATGTAAAAGTAATATTAATATAATTTTCAAATGTTGATTTCTAAATGATGTAAATAATTTAAAATAAAACAATTCTTTTCTAAAGAACAATTTTTAAGGAAATTTTCTTTGTAACAAATAAAATGGATTTTAAAAAATTGAGTTCTTATTTTTTAAATGATTAATTATTAAATTATAAATTTGTATAACCATTTCATATTTCATGAATCAATTATTCCTATTCATACCAACCAACTTAAAAACAAGTATATTTAAATCAGAGAAGAATATTTCATTGTTAATTTGAAATTGATATTTTGTATCATGTATGCTATCAAACATAGTATTTACTTTTAACGTTTTAGAAATTATATTTTCACCCTTTTATAAATGTCATTATAAAAAATATATATTTATGTAAGAAATAAAAGGATTTCAATTTTATTTTTTTTGAAACCACATCATCAATAGGGTTAATAAAACATTATATATAAATTTAATAAAGGGAAGTCCGAATGTCTTATCGGATAACAACTACCATGTTTAAAAATTAGATAACATTAGTGGGATATGAATATATGGACATGGAAGATAATTAATGTCATTATTCCCTTGACCAAAATAATTTCAATGATATTTAGGAAGTTATCAATTGAAAAATCATAAACCAAAAATATAGAAAAGATCATAATGTATTCGAGATTAAAGGAAATATGGAAATTTTTTGTCTTCATATATTTTTATATATTTGAATGGTAAAAATAATACATATTCTTGGAGCAAGAATAAATATAGTGACATGAAATTTAGAGTTTCATCCTTAAATCACATTCCCCCCAATCTCTTCTTTTTCATCCGAACAATGAATATTTAATGAGAATTATTTTATTCCAAATGAATTAAAATCCATTTATAATGGATATCATAATCATTAAAAAATAATAAATATTCCATTTTTCTTTCGGAATTAAAAATAAACAATTTAATGTAATTGATCATATGACTAAAAAAAGAATAAACCATGACTGATGGAAAACTACTTTAATATCTAAAATTCAAAAGTAACAATCAATGATCCATATAGACCAATTAATAAATTAAAATAGTTAAAATTAATCAAAATATTATATATTGAGATTAAAAATAGATAATAACTTATGTTTGATCGCACCTGCTTCAAAGATTAATTTTTTATTAGTCAACAATAATGTACATTCCAAAATATATAATCTCTGTGATATGAAAATAATTTTTAGACATAACATGAATGGCCATAAATCTAAAATAAAATAATAAATTTCACTATAATACAATTAAATAATTATTTCATCAAATAAAATTCCATAAAATTCATTATAACATAATCATAAAGGGTTCCCAAAATGTTAAACTTCATAAAAAAAACATTAATCACATAACACCAAATAAATTTCTAATCCCATCATTTCCAATATTATAAAATATACATTCCCGCAATGTATTTACATTTTTTGTATCAAATAATTTATATACAAAAACATATTGGCATACTAACCATGAATTTACATAGTCCAGTGTTAGGTGATGCAACCTTTTCTCCCTTCTATTGTGTATTCAAGCCTCTCAACGTTTCTAGATGTGACGGGTTGTCACCTAAGCTTTAGTTTGAATTTTTTATAACAATATAACTATAATACATATAAAAATCACATAAAATATTTAAATACCCAAAAAAAGAATATTATATATTTAACATTAAATAAATATTTTATCCTCAAAGGTTATCTCATACCTTCCATTTTGTACCCCATAATGTATTAACTAAAAATTACATCACTGTCAAAGATCATATAAAGCATGATGTTTCTATATAGATTTACGTCCAATGTTAAAAAAATTTAAACTAAATCTTCATAAAATATTAATTCATTTTAAATATTAGTGTTAAATTTACCTATCAAAAAATATTATTATCCTCCTTTAAATTACATCACATAAAACCCTAGAAGTGGTAACTAAAAATATGAACTTACAGTTAACCTAAAATTTATATTACAATCATGGTATCCAAATGTCTTAATAAAACATCTGGGAACAATATAATATCCAATGTTTTCTATTCCATGCTCTGATACATAGAATAACAACCTAGTACCCGCACATCTGTATCACTGCTGAAAATGTAATATTTACATATATAGATATAATATTGATAAATGTGACCAAATTTTCCCTAAAAATAACAAAATAAAACAAAAAATATTATTGGATCAAATATATACCAAAAAACATCTTGAATTACAATATTAGGGAATTATGAGAAAATATTAAAAACATGGGTTAATAAATATCTCATTCATAATAGTCAACATCACCTCCCACTATATTAATAAAATATAGTTTCCTATCACATTTGACATAAATAATACTTTTACTCTCGAACTTGTGAAAAAATATAAAAATGTATAGTCAAAATTCTTAGTAATGGTAAAAATAGAGATAATAATGATAATATGTTCATAACATTAGCAAACTATTATGAGAACATGAGAAAAATATATCAAAACAATCCCTTCATATCATAGAGAAATATTTTGGGTCACGAATAATAATAGGTAGTTCGTATAACCTTAATTCATAATGGAATTAAAGAACATAATAACATATACTAACACAGTTTAAACCCATTGAATTTTGGCATAAAAATAAGCATAGAAATTCATTTCGTTATAAGTAGAGGATTTTATCTAAACAATCGTAGTTGAATGGGTTCCCTCCACAAGTCATAGTAGTAGTCATGTATAATTAATAATACTATTATAGTGGACAATGTACCTTATTTAACTAGGTTCACTACCCATTCTAATCCAATTTATCTCATGAAATATCAATTATTACTCAATTTATTTGTGGGAGATATGGGTCTCACCCATCAAATTAAATAATTATACATACATTATCAGCAATATCATAAAAATTGATTAATATTACAACCCTTTAAAAGAAATGAGTTTATAAATATTTTAATATAGTATAATGCAAAGAAAATTAACAATATTCCCAATCATCATCCCATTATATATGTAAAACATCTATAGAAGGAATATAGATAGTTTTCATGAATAATACCCTAGTAATTTATAAGTGAAATTAAGGGTTATCATCTTAAATTAATTAAAATAACGTTAAAATATAATTAAAAACAATCATGATGAAAATAAACATTTCATTTTGAATGGAAATATATTAAATAATTATGCACAAATAAATGAATAAATTTTAATTGAAAATATCATTTTAATCATTTAAGGGAAGAATAAAATTTTAAATTGGCATTGATAGAGGAAATATATAGTCATTATATATAATTTTCAAAAATAATTCATTGTTATTTTTGTCAAAAAATTCAACAAGTCATTCTTTTAGAAAATGAAAAAATGATCCCAATTAAACATGTTTTTAAAAATTAATGCTTTGGAATTTTTTTTTAAAAAAATAATATTACAATATTAAAAAAAATTTGGACATGAAAGAAAATTTTCTCGAATGGATTTTTTTAAAAAAATATGAAATAATGAAGAGATTATTAAATAAACCCTCACCGCATTAGTAATTTTTGAATCCTAATCCCCAGAAATATATAACATTATATTGATTTTTTTAAACAATAATTATCTTGATAAGAATAATAGATGACATAATTGTGTAGTTTATATACCACACAAAAGAAACATGTATTGTAAAAGTTATGTGTCCTACATAAATAAAAGTTAGATGAAAATATCTTACCTTGAGTTTGAATCATCAAGTACAAAAAATATATTCCTAAATAACTAACACATGTAAATTATTTAATTTTATGAGAAAATTGTTCAGGTTTATTATTACTTTTATATAACTTATTGCCATATTATAAAAAGTAATTATTCATTTATGATTATTTCATGCCTTTTTGAATTATTTGGTTCATAGGACCAAAATGAAATCAAGAGGATTACTATGGTCAAATATGTCATTATTAAATAATTTAATTAAAATTAATATTCCCATACTTATCAATTTTAGTAATCTCTTATAATTTTATAACCTTTTAGAAAATATGATTTTAAAAAATGAAGTATGTTAAAATCATGGTGAAAGTACGACGTTAGTACCCATGAGTAACATTTCCATTTTCAATAACTATTATAGAATGATAGTGAGTATTATTTTAGATTTACATAATTATATTCATATCATTTATATCGTATTAATTCATTAAGTATAGTAATATATATCATCAATGTGATGCAATAACAAACGAATCACATTGCTTCATGTTTGTTGTTGTTAAAATGTACTCATGAAAGAAATTATCAGTTTTTTGAATGCATTAGTGGGATGTTAAGTGATATATAATATTTTTAGAATGATAAATATTTCATTAATGGAATATATAAACATGAATTTCATTGTTACAAATATTCTTGAGTAACAGTGATGGGAAATGAATGACATCGGTTTTCGAGAAGGTATCATGTCATATTTATGAAGAATAAATTGTTATCCCATTTGATGGATGTTTCAAAAGATATAATTTATGAATTTATCATAAAAATATATAAATATATTGACTATAATTTAGAATAAATAAAACTCAAATAAGTAGACAAAAATTATACCTCCTCTTTTGAATTCCTCCTTTGACTAAACCCTTAATTCTTATATGATTGGGATTCTGTATATAATATAGATGATAAAAAATGGGGTAGATTATTGTAATTTATTTTTTTTGGTTTTCCAAATTTTTTTTATGTGTTACGTATTTAGAATATCATATTCCATTTTATAAGAGAGTGCATGGACACTTTTTGGAATTTATCAAAATATTAAATTAATATAAATTAATTTTCAATTCATAATGTATAAAAGTGAATTCATTATAATATAAGATAATAAAAGTTCAATATTACATGATATAATAAAAATTAGAAACATTTTGACTATATTTGTATCCCAATATAATGGTATTAACCAATATTTAACCCCTTTAGCTACTACCATGCGACATTGATTTCTACATGATGAGGGTCAATATAGATAAAATAAATGGAAAGTATATCTCATAAATGGACCAGTTTTATATTGTCGTCAATATCCTACTAATATGGCCGAAATTAATATTTTTTTAAATGTTTTATCAATTGACTCAATTTTAATTACAAAAAAATATCAGTACATTCAATTTATGGTACTCTTCATCACATTGAATTTATTAATATTAAGAAAAAATTTTAAATAGGAAAAAAATTATTATATCCATAAATTTTCATGATCATCTATAAAATTATTTGATAAAATTATTTATCTCAAATTATATTACATTTAATATATTTAATATCATTTATTTGAATACTCAATTAATTAAATAATTATTTCATCTTCATTTTTTTAAATTCATATATCATCAGTAAATATTGAAAATAAATTTATGTTATAAATGATAATATTTTACATTTTAAAAAGTATTTATAGTGAAAAATATATTTTAGATGTCACCATATTAAAAAATTGTATTTATTAAAAACAATTGTGTGATATGTTTGACTTTTCATGAAATATATTACAATAAAATTAATATTATCTTCCACATAAAAAATATATGTCATATAACCTTTTTTATGAGTATTCCAGAAATACACTCATAAAAAATCAATTAAACATGATAGGTTTATTTAATAGTCTATATCATTTTTTATCCTTAATTACCCTATTTAACCATTACCATTGTAAAAAAATTATTATGGATAAATTTGATATTGAAGAAAAATAGAGAAGACAAATTTAATAAATTTCAAGCCTAGATTCCCAATAAAGAATAAATTAATTTAAAAAAATTGAACTAAAATAAATTGTATATTGTAACATCAAATCATTCCAAAAAATAGAATGAAAAACAGTTCTCAAAAAATGCCCCTTTTATTATAAAACGTCTTTACCCTAAACTCAAGTAAAAAATTCTTTCATAATCCAAAATTTAAATAAAATGGAATTAATTAAATTAAATTAAATTAAAATATAATTCAAATATAATTTTTATCTATAAATAATTTATTATAAAATATAAATTTAAAAAAATTGTATATTTCACCAATAATTGAAAAATTGATCTTTTTAGAAAAAAATTTAGAAAATGAACCCAATAAAATTTTGACATACATATTTCAAAAATTGAGGTCATTTTATAAAATTAATTAGTTTTTTCACACCAGAAGAAATAAAAATCATTTTAAATGATACTTTATTTACATATATTTAATGAGTTTAATAAAAATTCATTATTGATTTATAAATAATTATTTAATACATTTTCAAAAAGTATAACAATTATATTTTTCATAAATTTTTCATTCATAATTATTACTTACTATTCAATGACAATGATATAATGGAAGAACAATAATTTCATTATTCCTATATGGTTTGTGTTGTGTGCCCTGTATGCTATTAAACATTGCATTTACTTTCCTAATCACTAGATATTACATTTTTTAAATAAATGAATATATTAGAGTAATTATTTTCATGAAAATTGTGTTTCTAATGTTAAAATTAAAGTGTATGTAATATTTAATAATACTATAAATTAATTTGACTTAAATTTCATTTTGTAAAAAAAATAAATTGTAAGATTCTTTTAGGGAAATTTATAACAGAATCACATTTTGGAAATAGTAGATATAATGAAATGATAGAAATGAATAGTTTCTTTCACAAAAATCATTATTCAGTTCTAAAAATATTATAAATGTTATGTGTGTTCTTAAATAATATATTATTATTCATAATATTATTCTTTTAATACATATTTTATTACATTAAAGTCATTTAAACTTTGTTTAATAATATTGATAAAATAAAAAAAACTAAAATTTATACAAAAAAACTTATTTGATTGAAAATAAATCATTTATGAAAATAATAAATATATATTAATATATAAATTTAAATAAGGGTAAATAAATATAAATATTGTCATATAATTGTATTATTCTTTATAATCATCCTGAATGTTGATGAATTTTTATTCGGTGTTTCTTGTTCATCATATGTTTTAGAAAATAGAATATACGTTAAATGATCAATAATATTGGTTCATTATATCCCCCTTAATGAAATTTGATTATTTATTTTTTATTTATTTCTTATCAATGCGAAAAAATATTCAACAATGTCCTTAATGTAATATTTATTATTTTTTTAATTTCTAAAATAATAGATGTAAACATAATAACATTAGTATATCTAGAATAGATATTATTTACTTTATAATAGAAATATCACAAAATAGGGTTTATCAATAATAATTAATGATAAACTTCCCTCATGATTAGGTTTCTTGAATCTTATAACAACATTATTATTCCAATAGAGATCATAATTGTTCTTTCATTTCTAGAAAACCATAGGTTGATATAGATTTAAATTTCCTTATTCTAAAAAATAATGTTTTTCCCACATGCCAAGAAAACAAATATATATTTAAAAAAACATTAAATTTGTCTACATGAAGGATAATATGATTTTTACTAATAATATTTCAAAAATCATCAACATGGAAAATAATAACAATACCCCTAGATGATTTCCCCTAAAACAAAATAATTCAATGATGATTTAGGGATGGTAGAATAATTTAGAGAAATACTAGTGTACTTAGACTAAAATACATAAAATCAATCAACTTTATGAAATTGGGTTGTAAATTTACCTCAAATTCCGATATGTACATAGAAAGTAGTTCATTCATAGGAATTCAATTATCCAATATTTCATGGAGGTATGTGATACTCATCACTTTGGTTAGTCCTTAGATCAGGGCACAAAATAGTGTAATGGAAATGTTTCCCACACATTATATATTGACTTTTATACTATAACATAGGATGAAATATATTTCATTCAATCATTTAAACAAAATTCCTTATTTATTATCAACATTTTTGTGCTTGATTCCCCCACTTCTATACGTAATGAATATTATATTCCCTTTGATATCATTCCTTTGGTGATTCATCCAATATCATATTAAAATAGAAAATTGAATTTCGTTTCCTTCACCGTCTAGGTAACATGAAAATTCAAGAGAGTACATCATTATATTAATTAAATCATTTATGAATTCATCTATTTTAACACTATCAATCATAGTTCATGATGGATGGATTGGAATAATCACATGTTTTCTCACTCTAGATGACATTTTGATTGGTTGTTCATTGGTGTAATCTATATGTTTTTCATGAGAACCATGGTTCTTACTAAATAATTATATTACTAAAACAAAATGTATGGACAAGTGTGATGATACATTAAATATTAAACCTCATTATAATATTATATTACATTAATGGGATTCATCAAAAAATCCTTTATCTTTCTCTTTAGGTTACAATTATATTCATTTAGTTAAACATATACCAATAATTTATTATCCAATGTTACTTTATATTTTTTCACCTTAATATTTATAATATAATTATTCAATTTAATTCAGAATCCAATCCAACATGGTTGTTTAAAAGATTATATTATTTATAAAATCATATTCCATAGAGTATTCTATATTGTATTTTAGTATTCGGTCAACCTATCATGAATAGTGGTGTTAGATGAATCATTGATCAACTGGCCCATTCTGAGGTGATTACCCCTAGGTGAATATATTACATTGTCACATACACATTCCAGTATCTAGATAGGGATGTAGTTTCAAAAAAAATCTCAAAAAAACCAGTATTTCTAGATATCATTCTATTCATAGACTCATCTACATGTTTTTCAGTAAAGATTATTATCAAAAATACCTATTGAAAGTAAAATAATATCAATAAATAACTAAAGTAAACCAAAAAAACCAAACCCTTCTATGATATAAACTATTACACCCCAGACCCAGACTAATTCATCTGATAAAAAAGGTTCCATAAAAACTAGTTTTGTTATAATACGATATGAACCTATCATTTTTTATACTAGATTACTACAAGTTAAACACCTCAATCCTAAATAAACTCCAAATACAGTAAATTAGTGGTTTTATTTATGTATGTATTGGATATATAAGAATGTCATCTTACAATACTTATGAACATTTGCCTATATTCACACAATAATAGATTATCTTCTAGACACCTCTTAGGTTATAAACATGTTTAATAAATTTGGAAGGAATACATTAGAGGTGTTGAGTTCAAAAACTAAATAGAGAATAACATATCAATAGTCTATAAAGGATATATCATAAATATTTCACAATATGTGAATATATAGAATATTCTGATGAAAATGTGATATAAATAAACAATGGTAGTTCATATCATTAATTTATCGATATATAATGTATCACCATGATATTTTTTTGATATGTATTATTTATATAATCCTAATATTTTCAATATTTTTCAATAAAAAAATACTGAGTATTTCGTTTAAAACAAAAAATAATTATTTTATCTTTTATTAGAAGGGAAACAGTGTTTAGCTGGAATTGTATAAAACCCTTAATTTTATTGTATAAAAATCAACACAGAGTTTATCTTTCATTACACAGAATATTGAGTATAAATGAAACATGTCATGCTATAACAATATTTTTATTTAATATGGATATTATATCCTATCCATTTCAATAGTGTGTATAAATAAGATTTAGAAAATTTTGAAAAATATTATTTTAAAATGTATAAAAAACTAAACCTTTGGTGACTAATTAATTAAAAAATAAAAAAAAGTAAGCACACAATACTAGGAGAGGTGTGACCCATGACGATACTTTCTTCCTCAGCAGTTCATAATACTAATGTCTTAGAGCTATGATCCCCCCACACGATCGGTTGGGGGAGGTCCTCAATATAAATCTCATGGAAGAGGTAGCATCTTCTTGTTGTTCAGTAATCCCAATTATCTTCCTTCCTTTCAGAGGATTCGGTACTCTCCAAATGTCCTTGATATTTTCCAAGGAGCAACTCAAATCCTTCTATCTTCGGTGGAGCACAATGGTGTAGCTAATTTATTTAACTTAACACTAGTGGCTCAGTTTCATCATCAGCGACTTTCGGCTAATGAGTTTGACCATTTTTTGTTCGATTCGTGTGATATAAAAGAGCATGCGGCAATCAACTTAATCGATAAGAGACATATAATGATTTAGTTTGAGAAGGAAGATGACTTGATCACCTCCTGGTCTAGATGCCCTTGAAGTTCGAATGGGATTCCATTTTACTTGTTTCGATGGATCATTGACATTCACATGTGGCGCGATCACTCTATGACGGCGACATGGATTAGTCTCCCTAGTCTTCCAATCTTATTTCAAAATCCCTATATTTTGAGTGATATTGGGATCATGATTAGTCTATATTTGGGTTCTAATCAATGGAATAATGTTTATTGTCAACATATATTTCCATGGATTTGTGTGGTGATTGACTTTGTAAGGCCGCATGTGAATTTTGTCTTGATCAAAGATGGGAAAGAGTTTCAAAAGAATAATGATGTAATATTTGAATGATGGATTTTGATTTGTGTTAACTATGAACGTTTCAGGAAAACTAAATAGATTTGTCACAGTAAAGGTTTTTATGGATCTGCACTGGGGGTTTTCAGTTTGGGTACTGATGGTTGTAATTATTTGGGTTCAACTTTGTTGTGGGTGAAGGACTTATCTTGGAGTACAAGGTGTGATCTTGTTAAAGGCTTTGAGAATTCATTTTCCCCTAAACGTGATGTGGCTGAGGATTATGGTCATACTATCCTTGAAATCAAATTACTAGGTAATCTTTTGAAGACGGTGAAAAATATTCCAAAAGACCTGATGGTTAAGCAAGTTTATGATCACTTAATATTTGACCTTGGTCTTTTAAATGAATATATAGTTGGGAATTATTTGGATTGGAATTCCTTACAATCGGAGCCTGTGACTGAACATCTTTTGGACTTGGTTGTCCTAGCCTTGGGGGATGTGGATGTTGTGTTCAAGAAGGGAAGGAAGATGACGTGGGAGGAATGGTGATCACGGTCTCTACTAGAAATAGATTCCATGGTGTGGAAAATGAAGAAGAATTCAATGAAGAGGTGGATGTTGAAAGGCATGAAGGAGGCATATTACAACTTGTATTTTCCTAGAAGGATGCAGAAACCAAAAAAGGTGTTATGTAGAACATTATCAATCATCCACACTACCTTGATATAGTTAATTCCAAAAGTCAGGTCCAATATGAATATGGATTAGAGGTGGGTTATCATGATGTGAAAATCATGGAAAAGTGGAGAGACATTTGGACAGTTATAAGAAAAAGGATAATAGTGCGGCTCGATCTTCCTACTGTGATGTTTTTTAGGGTGAATGGATGAAGGTTCATGGGAATGATGATTCATGGTCTAACCCACCACAACTAAGACTGAAGAAATACTATTCTTATCTTCAATGCTCAGTGTGTACCACGTCTTTTATTGGGAAGGAATGTTTGGCAATACAGTCCTCAAAGGAGTTTCTATCCCTGGAGAAGTTAAATCATAGAAATAAATATTCCAAGGTTCTTAAGCCCTATGAATGGTCAGAGTGGGAATCATCTACTATAGAGGAAACAATCTATAATGGAGGTGGTTATGGGTATAACTTCTATGATATGTAGTTGTTTTTTTTGAATTATTATACTTGATAAATGATTTTTTTATTAATAAATTGTTATTGGCATGCCTCTGGCTAAGCGTTTCTGTTAATCATAAATTAAAAAAATAACAATTTCAATCTAACAAAATTAATTTTTTTGGAAAATAATTATCATGCTTAAAAATGAGTCTTACATAAATAATTTAATCGAATATTTTTTCGGAATAATTTTAATAAAACTAATATAGTATATAATCTATAAATTTCTTAACATTTCTCTTAAGTGTTATTTATAAAAGAGATAAAGATAAATAAAAATACAGTCATAGAAAATAAATATTTCTAAAAAGTAGTTTTTTCACATTTTCTACACTTATTTTAATTTTTTTTATTTATCATACATTTTTAATTTTTTTAATAAATTTGTTATAATTATATTAAAGTGATTATTTTATATAAATTTTTTAAAATGATATATTTTTAGATTAATAATGCAAAATACTAAATTTTATTTATAATGATTATTGGATTTATGGAATTTAAAAACATCAAATTGATTTAATATTATTATAAATATAATCTTAGTTCAAATATATATCTATTTGTTGAAATTATTTAATTGGTATCAACTTCATATTTCATTTCATTTTAAATATTAATCAACTTAAGAAAATGTTTTCATTGAAAACATGCTTTTTTGTTGCATCTATAACATTAATTTTAAATTAGATATTTCCACTATAGTTACTTCACTTAGAAAAAAATGGATTTCATAATTGGAGTAATTATTTTTGGAATTATCTAATATGGTTAAAATAAATTATTACCATAATGAAATAAAAATATATTAATAAAAAATCACTAGTTCAGGTAAAAATGGGGTTTTTATGGGTCCAAATAAAAATCTAAGTGTTAAAAATGACTAAATAAATTCCCAAAAACAATTTTCATATAATATTTATCCATTATATATTCTATTTAATTAATTTCCCAAATTTGGTTTATTCTGTAATGTAATAATTATGGTTACTCATTTTTATTTTGGGTAATTACAGGTGTCCTTACCACCTCACTTGTAATTATCCAACACTTCTATATTCCTTTTAACACACCTACAACCCATTTTCTCATCAAATACATACACCAATAACTACCATTTTTATATAACATCTTCTAAAAGAAATTGTTTTATTTATTAATATATCATAGGATGGATTTAGGGGTAATCCTTAAGAGGCTCCCTGAAGAGGAGGAAAACATATTAAACATTATTTTTTATTTGATTTCATCCTTAACATCATCTAATATTCTCCTAATTATAAAAAATATATCTCCCATATACTAATATGTTATTAGAATATTTTAATAACATAAATCCATCTGTTTTCCAAAAAATGGGGTTAAAATTAGCATTAATATTTATATTGGACTGTAACAACGTGAACCAATGTTTTTTATTTTTCATCACCACATATCAAAATGGGTTATAATGATGGTATTAATGTTATTACATGATATGTATAATGTTATTATATTATTATTATTATAATACCATATATAAAATCAATCTTATAATCTAATTAGAAAATAATAATTTTGATCTTTTGTCTGGTGGACTACGGCCTCACAATCCTAAGTGATATGTTTTCCAATTATGTTTTACATGGATGGTAAAAAGGATATATTAAATAAATATATTTAATTTGGTAAAATATTTATTTATATAAAAATATTATATCACATATATCTACTCACATTATATTCCCTGGGAGTATGATAATATCACTCAGGTGTTTGATAAACATCTACCTGCCGAAAATCTATGGTTCATTTTTTAGGCACAATTTACATGTAAGATAATATTGATTTTTTGTATAAATATATTCATTAAAAATGAAAATAAATTTATTCTTTATTTTTAATATGTTATTTACCAGTCTTTCAATCCCTTAGGTTAATGTAA
Organism: Viscum album; assembly: GCA_963277665.1. Lineage (NCBI taxonomy): Eukaryota > Viridiplantae > Streptophyta > Magnoliopsida > Santalales > Viscaceae > Viscum > Viscum album. The sequence goes on from OY728142.1 coordinate 1,700,447,094, forward strand.
AAATCATTCAAGAATACGTATGACCTGCAAATTTCATGAATGGTGTTTTTTATTTTCTCTCCCTTACTATTATGGATTGCTATAATTACATAAAATGAACATATATATGAAATTTATATAGTTTTTAACAATATTTTAATGATTTAACCATGATCAAAGTAATAGTATATAAAATAAAAAATCAAAATAGACATGAAAAAAATTGTTATTATACTAATTGTGATTTGAAAAAAAAATGTTTATTAATCATGTAATAAATCGTTATAAGTAAATAATATAGTATATTATAAATAAAATTATTGATCTGTAATATATTTATATGAAATTTCTATTAATTATAATTGAGATTGAAATTTTTATGATAGAGGTAATGACTATTTCTAATGGATTTCGAGTCTCTGTTTAATTTTCAAGATATTTACAAATTCACCACTTGTTTATTTAGTGTGGTGTATATACTATACCACTGACATGTTACATCATGAATTACATTATTTTTATGATATTTAAAATTTCATATGATATTATTCTTTATTTTTTCTTACAATCTAATAAATTACTAAAGCATTAAGGTATTTTCATCTCAAATTTTTATATCTTAGAGTCACATGGAGAATACACCACCAATTTATTTTATATTGTGTATATTATTCCATTAACATCCTAAAATCTAACCCATTTGATTGAGATGAGGTTTTTGGTGTTAATTGTTTCTAAGGGACTACCCCAATACACCAAATTATGTAAATAAATGAAAAGGGCCTCATAAAAAATTATTGGATGATCATCACGTTTGAAAATAATATAACAAAACATTGAAATAAATAACAATCAAAACAATATATGATTATTTAGTTTGAAATAAAGTTAAAATAAAAAAACTACAATATTAGAGTAAATGTTGAACCAAAAATTATCACTGATACCTATTACCAGATAAAATTAAGGAATAAAATGACATCAAAATTTAAACTCCGTTGGGAACAAGACCCTCAAGGTAGCATTATAGTATTTTTCGGTTGATTGCGCTTGTTGAAAAAGCTGGTTTCTATAGAATGTAGTACATATCAGAGGTTATTTTTTACTATTAATATTGAATTTACTCCCAAATATAAAAGTGGATGATAGGGATGCAGTATAGAAAATGTCATACACAAGGTGACACTATTTTCCTATGTTTACTAAATTTTTGGGTACAAATTTTTGAGTTTTCCAAGCATTATGAAAATTGAATTTTCATGAAGGACATATTGAAATATTGAATGACATGAATTTTTGGAAGATGATATTCATAAATACTGTTTCGTGAAGGATCAAAAATTTATTATGGTGTTCTCTATGATAAATGACAATAATCGTGAATAGAGAGTTTGAAGAGCATCGTGAATGGAGATTCATGATGTCGTGACAGTTTTTGATGCAGTGATGGTTTTTAACAAAATGAGACACTATTTCTAAAATAAAAACATAGAGGGATCTTATATGTAACTTCTAAAAAACTAGGAGCACAATAAATAAAATTAAAGATATTCTAAAAATGGTGATGACATGGTTCGATAGTTTTTGTAATCAGTGGAATGCTGTTAAATAGGCCTCATCCCCATTCATAAGAAAAAGATAGACTCAAATAGAATATTAAGAATCTAGAATCATTAATGTACATCATGAATGTGGTATGTGAATGTGGTATGAAATGATATTCATGAAGGCTATAAGACAACTAAATGTTCTGAGCATCATGAAAGTGGTACATGAAGGAGTTTCATGTGAAGTTTTTTGTGAAGGCTACGATAGCCCACTGCATGTTCTAGGCATCAGGAATGAAAATAAATTGATGAAATATAAGTAAGATTCCCTTAAGAATGGACATTAGTGGAGGATAATTGAGCTTCATGAAAGAGGTGGTATTCTAGAAGGATATGTGAGCTTTGAAAAAGGATGGTTTCTTTACCAAGGCTATTTGAGCTTCATGAAAGATGAGCTTTGTAAAGGTATTGAGCATCGTGAAAGTTGTTTCGAAAGAAATTTCCAATACGTCAGTAGTAAAGTGGTATTAATCTATTTTATGAAAGTGAATATTCAATATATAATCCATATTCAATTGAGGGTGTATTGATTATAAATAATAAAATGAACTATATGTCCTTAAATTGTGGATGAATCCATTGATATAATAGCGAGTGAAGGGAGAGGGAAAAAATAATCCATTCCAATGGAACTGAGTGAGATAACGAGAAAACGTTTGTGACCCTTGGGAAAGTAGTGAGAAGTTAATAAACCATATAAAAGTAGTGACCTAGGTTATAGATGCGATATAGCCTGAACCATGTAATTGGCAGTGAGGTTAATTATATTTGGTACATCAGTGTATCATTGGTGTTTTCTCCTTAGATATAGCCCAGTGAGGGTGAACCAATTAAAATTATTTTGTCCTATGCACAAATTAATTTCTGTCCAATTATTTCTATAAGAGTAAGGGAGAAGTGTGCTTTGATTAATGAAAAAACAAGATCCAAACGGGATATAGTTCAAATATGTCATACCGTAATTCTCCCCCCCCCCTTTGAGGGAATTTGACCTAGTGGACCTATGAATCTCCAATCAAGGTCCACGATCCAACTCAAAAATCCATGACGCATTTATCACGATATATAAATAAAAAATTATGATACTTTTCTATACCTATGTATCAATATATAATATTTACAATCAGACCATAGTATCCAAGTTAGGGATGAGTGTAATCAGCAGTGTAATTTCCCATAATAACTTCCCATCTCACGCTACTAGGATAGAACATGTAAAAAATATATATATTATTCATATATATATAAATCAGATAAAAATAATTTAAACATTTGTTATAGAAACCAAAATAGTTCCATGAAAAATAATTTTTTTTTTCAGGAATAAAAGAATTTCTCAAAAACATTTTGGATAAATATTTCACACAACCCCTCATGAATTCCTTGTTGAAATTTACATACATAGAGTGGTCTTTCATTTATATACCATGTCATCCCAAGGAACCCTTTAACTTGTTCCCTAAGATCACCCACCCCTTCCACATGGTCACATCATTGAAAATGAACTCATTACTACAATATATGACAAAAACCATGCCAAACCAATCATGAAAATCCATTCAAATAAAACATTAATTTAATTCAAAACATTTATACAAACAATTTTCCATTAATAAAATTAAATTCATATTTAAAAATAAATATTTTATAATCATGATTAAAATAACTTTCCACAAAACCCAAAAAAAATCCGTATTTCCATGAAACCATCATTAAAGATGGTTCTATTATGTTAGTAAAAAATTTAAAAAATCAATTATTTAAATTAAATGAATATCGAACTAGTTCTTTATGTTCAAATCAAAATAATTCAAGGATTAAGCCACATACCTCTAAAATATAGGAGAAACCAAAAAACCACACAAAAAATTGAAAGCCTATCTTAAATATTCAAGATTAATCATTATATATTATTCTCTTCAACAAAAAAAATTCATATCTCATTATTATTCACCTAAAAACCAAGATATATCCCCAAAGAGTTAGATTTATAATTTCATGAGTGGGAAAAAGGTGAAAAATATATAAATTTATGAAGAAACTAATCCAACTAGAAACCCACATATATTTTCATAGGAAATAATCCTAAATCAAATGTAATGATCTCTAAGGCCTTGGGAGGGAAAAAATTACTGAAATGGCATATTTATGAAAAATAATGGGTTTATGTGGTAAACAAAATTTGATCCACATTATTCAGATCGAATTTTTCATGGTGAATGGTCAGCAACAAATTTAGACCAGTGGTGTGCTACTATGTATGAGAAACTCCCTCAGAACAAACATCAAATGGTTCACTCACATGGTCAGAAAACCATTCCCCAACTGTAAAATTTCCCTTAATCCATCAATTCAAAAGTTCTCTTAGCCATCCACATGGGTTTTCCAAAACATAAACATAACCACATGCCAACCCAATTCCCACTATTTAACAAGATTGGATTCCTGGAGTTGTTACATGGTTTCTAATAATCGTGATCAAATCGCACACCACCATAAAAGACAAAAAACATTCAAAGACTCATCTAAATCTCCGAAATCATTACCCAATAATTAAATAGACATAAAATACATGAATAAAGGGTTAATTACCAGAATTTGGGGGTTAAAAAGTCTCCCCAATATTTTTTTTCAATCTTCAAGTGTTGAAAATTAGTGTTTCCTTGAAGATTTCATAAAATTGGTCAACCATTATCCTCTCACACAACAAAATTTATTCACCAATCTAATGATGTGTACATAATATCATCAATAGATGACCCTTTTTCTATGAAGGAATTTCTCTTTCATGTCCACAATAAGTACTAGCACATAAACCAATATTTCATCTGGATCAAGGTTACTATGATCCCATAAAATAACATTTTTTGGATTAGGTTGATACTTCTTCAATTGAGATACATTAATCACATTTTATAGTGAAATAAACCTTGGTGGATATTCCAACCAATATTTAACCTCAATAATTTTCTCAAGTACCTTAGATGGGCCCATTTATTGATGATAAAACATACCCTACTTCCCAGAATAATTATTTATATAAATTATAGTGATCCTCAAGTACACATGAACACTCATCCTTAATTAATAAGGATGTTGATGATGATATAAAAATGATTTCAGAATACATTGTTTCATCTCCATCATATTTCTTAATAATTGAATCTTGTCAGTTTTCTCTTACATATGTCTTTATCTAGCCTATGATGTCTAACCAATTTCAAGAAAAAAATGTAAAGAACGATTAGGAATCCCATAAATTACATCAAATAGAGCCCTATATATCGAGGCTTTCTGTCTATTATTATATAAGAACTCTAATAATTGTATGTAATCAACCCATGACCTTCTAAAATCTAATAAAATATATCTAAGTATGAATTACAACATTTTTATCACAATTTTCTATTTTTAATAATGTTTGTTATGATATGACATGATCAAACACAACTGAGTCCTAAGAGATTACTATAAGGATTTATAAAAATGATATTCAACCATTAGATCTTGGTTTGGTACTCTTATAACTAGTACACCATGAAACTTTACTATATATATGATATATATTCCCAACATGTGATATACTATATGATATTCTCTAATAAGGGTGAAATAGTCCGACTTAGTGAGAAAATCTACCATCACCCATTTGCAATGTAGTATTTGAACATTCTATGGAAGACCTATTACAATGTCCATAGATATCTTCTCCCATTTCCACATTTATATTTTTAATTATTTTAGAATAATACTATATTTTGGTACTTATCCATAACATACTAACATGATAGACATCTCATAATAAACAAATACACTTTCTACTCATTCAAGTAAACAACATTTTTTATTTTAGTAGATTATAAATGATTTTTACTCTAGGATGAACAACCCATATCAAATGGGGTTATTAATGTAATATTTTTTTCCTAACAATACATATGGATCAACATATGATATATAAAACAAAACTGAGAGATTCTATTAAGAATCCAGTCTTTAATTTTATACCCACCATTGAGTTTTGAGCTCATAGAAACACATTGATAATCAAATGAATGTGACTCTTTAACCTTATCAACCAAATGAGGAATAAAAAATGGAATCAAAACAACAAATCTACCTTAATCATTACAATCCCATCACATTTCAGCTATTTCCGTCATCAAATTCCACTGATTGGAAACCAATTTCACTAATAGAATCATTGAATTTATGATTAATTTATCCCCAATTGAATTTATTTTCATTCTATATACATCAAGAAAATTTTAAGCATTCGATGATACCCCATCAATTTTAATTCCTACAGATTCAAAAAAATTGAGATAATTTATTTCGATATCTTATATTCTATAAACACCATGAATTTTTCACCAAATAGGTAATGGAACATAGTCTTCGAGGTATGGTAGATAATAGCTATTCAAAATTATTTGTTCATAAGTTCTACTCCTGAAACTATAAATTCAATGATCCATAAGAAAAAATTATGATCCCCATGAAAGAGCACAAACCCCAAAACATATCATGAATCATAAAAATATAAAACATAATAATGTGTTTATTTAGGAAATATCTATATTAATTATAATGTAAGGAAAACATTATGTTCTTATAAAGTTTTATGACATTCATCGCTCCACTGTAATAGAATATATTTATTTTCCAAATATATTATTTCTAATTCTTTTCTGGAATATTCATGATGAAAATGTTGGTAATAAACATCCCAATAAAAGAATCTACATATCTAAAATAAATTCTCTGGTGTTTCCTAGATATGGACAACTATATATTTTTAGGATATATACAAACAGATTTTATAGAGATAAATGGGGCATGGAAACATACATATTTTAACCTAAAATCATAAATTGAATGTTTTAGAATAATGTGGATGATCCTAAAAGAAAACAAATACTATATCCAAGGGTTTCTCATAATCATAATTTGTCCATGACTAGACCATTATGTAATATATAAATACCACTAAAAAAGAATTCAAATAATATTTAAGTATCTGATTCATAAATAATATAATGGTTGCTTATACATTCATAATTTCAAAAGGCATAACATTAAACTGATAACGGCTATTTATATTCCTAGATGAATTCATCAAAATATTATTCTTTTGAACCCATAACTGGTGATACACAGAATGAATCTAAATTTTAGAGAAACAATGGCCTCCCCTAAATTGTTCAATTTGGTTATCAATATGTGGAAGTGGAACAAAATTATTTATGATAACATGGTTATGTTTATGATAATCTAAATGAATATAAATATTTCTATATTCATATTTGACAAGAAAAAATTGGTAAAACACACAAATAATTACCTGGATAAATGAACACTTTTCTTTTTAAATATTCCAACTAGTATTACAATTCCCTTTTGCCTTTTTGGTTCCATCCTATTAGAGGGATATGAGATCGGACTACTCCCTAGATAGGGATCAACTGTGAACTCTAAATTCATTGTGGGTGGAAACCTTGAGAAATTATTAAAAAATATATAAGGAAACTATTCCACAATTTTGGTGAAACCAAAATTCATGATATCACCCTTTGATTTCATGTTCAGGGCTACCATCTAGTATAAGATTGGCCCAACCACTAGTTCCAACAGTCTTTATCCACTACCCTTTACCATATTACATCTTTTAATGTGATACATGATGCTATAATTAGATATAAAACATTCCCTTCATGTAAAATATTTGATGTGACATGTATAATTTTTTATCCAATCCATACCCATGATTTATTTACTTACATCCATCTTGAGTATAGATAAATTTAAAATCATTTCTTCCCCATAAATATTTATATAACATTATTTTCACATAATGGCTCATAATAATATTTAGACAATATGAGTTCATGGTTTCAAAAATAAATTCATCATCTCATCATTAAAACCCATTAGTTAAATTTAATAAGAATAAACAAATAAATGATATCATCCCACACCAAATAAGTCTTAAATAATTTTATAATTCACAGTAATTGTTCATTTCACCATCGATGGTATATATTGATCATCAATAATCACTTTCTCATCTCTGAACAATTTGTTTCTCCCTAAACCATTTTCTTTGTTAACATGATGATATTGAATTATACAGTAACTAATTTTTTATAAGACTATTTCTTCATTTTTAATATAACAAACAATATAGATATAAAATCCATGATCAAAACATGTAGTTTCTTAGGATAATAAAGCTTATAACTAACTTTTATGTAATAAATCATTATTTTTATTTAATTAATTTTTCAATATATTCTTTGTTTCTCTCACATTATCCAATGAATAATTTATCACTTGAGGATAATTATTAATGAAATGGGTGTTCTAATAGCATAGTAAGAGGTTGGATAAAGGAAATGAATCAGCATAACTTGGGTGAAAATATTCAGCATCATAAAATCATATGAATGGGATTATCATCAATATAAAGAGGGAAACATGTGATATAGTAATGGAATGTGTAAATTCATAAAAATAAATAATCTTTTCTAATTACTCTAATTCCACTCATTTTTTTGAAAAAATTTATCATCATATACACCCATAAAAATGTAAATATTAATAAAATCATTATTAGGACCAATGCTAGGATCATGCTCATGCATAATAAACAATATCATGTGATTGAAATCTTGTTAACTAATCTATTAGAGGGAATAAAAGTAATTTTCCCACCCATCACATTGTAATATTTTCATAATCATGCATGACACATAGAGGGTATGAGAACCATATCAATGAATTAGCATAGGAAAAGTAATAGGTTTTATAAGGATTAAAGAAATCATGATTTAATGAAACAATATAGATTTTTAAATGAAAAAGGGGAAACCAAATTTGGTATAATTATCATCATTCTGTAGTGAATATGATACAACTCAAGAGATGTCTATGATGAGTTTTGGATATGAGAGTTCTTTTGGAAAATATTTGTATTTGTAAAAAAATGATGTAGGAAACAAGTATATCCCTAAAAATAAATGTGAATAATAATGTATTTATATTTATGAAATATATTAGGAGTATACATACCAAACTTTTTTCAATCGAATGATAAACTAATGAAAAATGTCTTCTGTTTGAGAATCTTCTAATCTTAATTCTCGCTTTATTTCCTCACTTTCCACCCACTTATTAATAAACATATAATAAAACATTGATCCATAATGGAATTATTGTAATTTTTACAATTTATTTAAAATTATAGTTATTTTTTTAATATGTTATTATTTATTTCATTTTAGGGTGGTCATTTTGATATCATGCTTACAAATAAATTTCATATTTTCCTTGATTTTGATATTTTATAAAGTGTAATTTTTATATTATTATAATTAATTCCCGAATCATATAAATAATATAATGGAATTTTTATATATTATATATAATTCATAATATCCATCAATGATGATTGTTATATTTGTTGACATGTAAATTTCCCCATAAGTGGTATACCAACCTTTGATGGGACATTATCATGTGAGTGGTAAAATAAAGGTATAAATTTAAATATATCCTTAATATGATACTTATATTTTTTTATCATCATTAATATTATGTTATATTACGGCCAAATTAATTTTATATCATTTTCTTGTCAAATAAGATTGTGAAAAATTAAATATAATAAGAATAATAAATATGAAAATAGAGTTCATCGAAATATATTTAATAGTCGGTGTTGCTTATCCTATAAAAGACTATATATCCCTTAATTTTTATAGTTATATTAATATTGAAATCCCTTAGAGATCCTAATGGTTTTATAGTAATAATTTTTTGATATTTTAGGATTGAATAGAGGGGAATGACTGGTTTTCCCAAGGGAGGGAGTGCAGTTATTGATACTTAAAGAGAGGGGTATATTTAGAATAAAATATGAAGAAAAATATTATTTCAAAGGTACAACTCTTAATATTAAGATTTTGATAATATAAATTAAATAAATAATAAAATGGTTTTAATATATAATATACCAATTATTATTTAAATTCAATAGTTTTTTTAAAATTGGAAACTAGAAAAAAAATGAAATCCTTAATTTAAAGAATCAAATTAACATTAGGATTTAGAATGTTTTTTAGGTTTAAAAATAATATTTATCATATTTTAATGTCTAATTAATATAATAAAATATATCATTTCCTAAAAAACATGTTCTATAATTTATTAGCTCATAATTACATAACGAATGATTTAATTTAATACACAATAATTATGTAAAAAATAGTATTTTTGCTATCACCCAAAAATTGAAGTATTTTAGTAAAATTAGAAAAAAACACCATCAAAATATTTGAGGTGTTCATTTAAAAAATAATGTTTAATTTAAGAAACATTAATTTCTAATACATGTAATTTTAAATTACACAATGGAAATAATAATATTTATAAATTAGAATGAAATACTATTTATTAAAAATGTTCTTATATTTAAATTTTATTTTTAAATAATGAAATTTATTATTTAGAATTAGAAAGATTATATTTACATAAATTAATTAGGGTGAGTATTAATTATACTATAATTGCTTATATTTGAATAAAATTATTATTCCAGTGGTCAGGTTACTACTCCAAATGGGGTAATTACTATTCCCATTATTCAGTTTACAATTCTAATGACACATTACTAATAAAATTGTTACATTACCTCATATATATACCACCAAATTACTTATTTCAATTTTTAACTAGATTCCTCTAATGGTTCAATATTTACATGTTTATAATGTTGACTGGTTTACTATCTTTTTCCTTTTTTATATATTTGACAGCGAGCGAGGAGATTCCAGTAGATTGGGGTCTTCCAAATTTTACATTATTAGATTTTCTATTTTATTTTTCTAACCTAATTGTATTTTATTTTAATTTTATTCAATTTAATTGTGGAATAATTTAAAAATATTTGTCAATTAAATAATCATCTTTTGGTATCTTTATGTGTATAATAATTTATTATAACACAAATTTATTTCAAGAGAAAAATATGATTTATAATCTATTAGTTGTTATAATTATCCCTCTATTTATAAATTTTATCCATAAAATATCAACACATGTTATCAATTTTGAATAACTATGTGTATTTGTGTTTCATTTCTACTTATGGTTCCCCTGGCATCTCTTTATACATATGGTTCTCCCAAATCACTATGACTAAGTTACCATTATTATTACAAAGAAATTTATCTCTATAGTAAGTGATCTTCCCTAGATTCTCTCAATATGGGATGTAATTCTCTAATGTCCACCTCTAGATTTGTTATGTGTGATGGATATGGTATGTACTTTTTCTGGATTGATATGTGGAACATATCATGAACTTGATCCATACTTAGTAGAAGTGTATGAAAAAAGGCCACATTCCCTATATGATCAATGATATAAAAAGGTAAAATGTACCTTGGGATATGATTCCAATTATTTATAAACTCAAAATTTCTCTTCTGAGGTGTTATTTTATGGAAAATTTCCCTCCAACATAAAACTCTATGTAACATTAAAGGATTTAAATATAACTCCTCTACGAACTCTAAACAGCTTTTATATTTTATTAGAACACATGAACCATATATATCATATCTTGTACATGATTTGGTAAAACTATATTTCATCCCTAAAATAGATCCTAAAACGTTGGATTTCTACATTAATTTCCAAGAAGAGATTCATATGGATCCATTTGAATAATTGAGTTGATGTTTATGCTATTTGTGAACTAAAAAAAATGGTATATGATGATCACATACAACTTTTAATTCCATTGAGAAATCTCTTAAAATGTATTAAAAAATTTAAATATTCCTACCAGATTAGTAATCAATTTGGTGGTGATAGGTTTTTCAAACATTCAATTTTGAACTCAATTAATGTTTAAGAATTATCTAGAATATAGAGGTGAACAATAGATCATGATCAGATATGATCAAAAGTGGATCCCCATGCTGCCTTACCACATCCTTCACATATGTCTTGGAATGTTTTTCACGTGATAAATCTTCTTCCATAGTGAGAATGTGAGTAGTATTGGTAATTTTAACCACCTCAAACAATATCAAATTATTTCTTTTGGCTGTTTTTGTAGACTAGTGAAAAATATCATAGAAACAATATTGTATTTCAAAGATTGTGTAACAAGTGGTTTCATCATTTATTTCCACTTCATTCACTCTAATTTAACTTTTTGTCATACCAAACATAGTGATATATACAATGTAATATCCATAATCTTGTATCTCCAATAGAAGTGTTCAAAATGATCAATAAATATCCTGTTACTTCAAGGATGTATGGAGAATGTTGAGCTATAAGAATTATCCTATAGCTCGTCCTATATCTTATGTGATGAATGATCAAAAAGCCTCATTACAAACAAAATCACATCATTATAATCAATAAGGAACTCAGGTATCTTACCTTATATAAACACATTCGCCTAATTTTGTATCTACAGGTCATCCCTTTCAATATCCATGATATTCTTTTGGATACATAGTTGGGAAATAATTTGGGAAATATAAGATTTATTTCCTATAGTTATGATTTCCAAATTTATCACCTGAATATCCATAAAGATAGTGTTATTATCTGTCCACATCAGGTATAGAGTAGTATGGTTTTTTCTACTATGATCACAAACTACCTTATTCTCTTCTCCCATATAGTAAGGAATAGAGAAATCATATTTAGTTATTAGTTCTAACCATATCCATTTACGCATGTTGATCTACTTTTATTTGAATATATTCAATATACACATGTGATCATAATATATATGTCACAAATTTATACAATATATGTAGTGTCACCATATATTTTGAGTGAAGATCCCATATTTTACCTTAAAATAATTTTTTATGTAGTTCTGATCACATATCATCAGCTATCATGAGGAAAAGGCTTTTAATTTACCATTATACAACAGTAATAAATCCAAACCATTCTAAGAAGAATCTATATATAACAGAATAACATATCCACCTGTAATTAGTGTCAGTACATGAATTGTTATTAGACTCTTATTGAGAATAAACAATTATTCCACACATTCATCCATATACATATTCTTTATACCATTCCATGTTAACTATTTTAGAACAATTTAAAATCAGGAGTAATTTCTCACAAGACATCATTATTACACAGTTATTCCAAGAAAACTATGGATTACCATGAAACTATTTGGTTTGTGACATTCCTCATTTTCCTTTTCCTATAAAAGGTCTAAATATATTCCCTCCCATGTGATAATATGGCCCCAGAATGTCAATTTTCTATACCAAAACACACAATGTATAAATATAGCAATCATTTTACCCATATTTATTAATTATATAACAATCCTTTTCTAATATTCATGTTTTTATTTAATAATTGATTAGATGAAAATATCATTAATAATAAATACCATAAATTTATGGAAACATTCTCTAAAAACACTATTCATCAAATCCATAAACATTACAAGAGAATTAGTAAATCTAAAAGACATCCCTATGAACTTATAGATCCCACACCTTTTATCGAATGAATTATTTTGAATATCTTCCTTCTTAACCATCATTTGAGGATATCCATAATTAATATCCACTTTGTGACGTTCTAACCTCCTTATAGTAGATTGAACAAGTCATTAATCATTGGTAAAGGATACTTTTTATTTATGTGGTGTTATTGACCTCCCAGTAATCAATAAAAAACTACATTGATCCAACGCCTTTCTTTAAAAAGTGTATTAGAACTCCCCAAGTATATACACTAGCGAATAATAATCTTTTCCCAAATTCTCTTCTAGAAACATCTTTTACTCCTCCAATTCTATTAGTGATATCATGTAGGGGAATTTTAGATTGGATAATCTTTGGGAATGTTGTCTATAGGGATATGTACCTCATGATCTAGGGAAGTCTGAGTAATACTTCAGTAAATACATCAGTGTACTCCCTAATAATGGAAACTTCCCCAGGTTGATACCTTCATTTGAATCAACGAATTTGGAAAGGTATTCTTCTTCATAGGTTATCAACAATTATAACATAGAGTGATTTTACAAAATAGATTCACTGTCATCCATTAATTTTTAGAGGACCATGGGACGGTTATGAATATGATAAGTGATTTAATCTTCTTGAAAGGTTCTATGGGATATATATAAGGATTTCCAAAATATTCCAATAATAGTGTCAACTTCGACCAATTGAAGGATTATGAAATTCAATAAAAGAATCATTCCATATATATATATACATTATAGGAGACCAGTATTGTTTTAATATTATTTACCACTAAGTGTATTTAGAATATATAAACTCCATGTTATCAGGGAATCAATTCAATATTTATATAAAACATTAGGGATATAATTGAATACATATAACTATATAGGAATACAACTTTTTTCACTATTGAGTCAATATTATGTGTACCTTACACAACTTCAGTTTCATGCTCTACAATAGTACTAGTTATAGTATAATCTTTCACTGCCTATTATAGAAATTGGGGTAGCTAATGTTGATTACCCTCAAGTACCTATGGTTTAGTTCAATTCCACACATAGTTCAATTTCTTCATATAGTTGAAGCATTGACCTACGAGTGTCAATTTATGAGGTTTATTATTTTTCTCCAGCATGTTATTCAACATATTTATGTATCATCAACACTCATGATCTTTGTATCTATATCTCCAACACATGACTCATTTCCATAACAATTTTGGGGAATTACTATGACCCTTATACCTACTGTTGTGACATGTGGGTAGTTAGATCCTATTTCCACCATTTCTAATTATCCCACCGCTGTGAATCTCCATTATTATATTATTTTCTCAATAAAAATGAGACTATTCTATGAACACTATATATACTATAGAAAACATATATGGGGTTCCACACAACAAAAACCCGACCTGGCCGGACACAGGGATAAATTGGAATTCAAGATCCCCATAGGCTGTAAACTGGTGACTGGGTATCAAAAATACACTTTGGTAATGATTTCTCTCATGCATTTATAAAAAACTCCCCAAACAAAATAATACATTCCCACATTCTTGATTATTAAAACAAAAATATTATAAAAAAAATTTTGAATCGAATTTTTAAATAGTTAACCCAAAATACCATAATCGAATTTTGAAATAACCACCCCTAATCATCTAGTGAACCAAAGGGTCATCACCCAAAATCCACCACCACCAACACAATGTAGAATTCGACCACTAGAAACTGGATCCACCATTACCAAAATGATACATCATTCCCTTACTTAGGTCATATATTTGTAATTTCTATATACACCTAGTGTTCTATATATGGTGTGATCCAAATCACTGTATGATTCCACCAAAATGAAAATTTTCATACGATAACACTAGAAGATAAATTAACATGAACATTTTCATATGAAAAATTGCGATATATTTTAAATAAAATCTTATAAGGAAACTGTTTTCAAGGAAACACATTTATGGTTACCATTTCTCAAAATAAATATTCTATGAAATCATTCATACACCATGTCCACTATATGCGGATGACTAGAAGCACATCACATAAACATCATGTTAGAAAATAGTTGACCATGGGAAATCTCTATGGGTATCTAGAATATGTGGGAGGCTAGAAACCTCATAAATCGGTGATTGAAACCATCCAACCAAAACAAAAGACATTATATCGGAGAAGATCTGAGGTCATACCCTCACTCTCGATTGAAGAAGCTAGAGAAGATGGTGTTTTGGGGTTAAGACGTGACACCGGTCCGTTTAACAAAAAAATGAATGTACACGGCATGTACTTTTGGAGTACATGACGTGTACTAGGCTTTTCTGTACTCCGCATTTACAGGCCTCCACATCACCCCTATATGGCTGTGTGTGTGGCCACAACACGGCCAACACATAACCCTAAGAGGCATCAAGGTACATGATGTGTTCTTATAAAGTACACTATGTGTACTTTGAAAATTTCAACATTATTCTATTTTTCCCAAAAATGACCAGAAAATGAAAATATACCTGAAAAGAAGGTTTGGGTTCTTACAACTCTGTTAATATAAATTGAGTAATTAAAACACTTAAAAAATTGTTATTTTTAAATAAAATTTCAATGGATGATTGAAAATAATATGGATATATAAATAATTTAAATTAAATATTGAAATTTGAAAACATTACTTTATTGGGAAGTATCAAAATGATAAAATAAGAAAAGGGTTCAATAAATTAGAATAATCTTAGTGAAATGAAAACTAGGCAAACAACCATTGCCTTGTTAGTTATTCTAAATTAATATGTGATTCAATTCCAAATGAAAAAAACAATTTACTTGATTTTTTTATGAATAATATTATTATATATTTAATTAATTACCAACCATTTTATATTATATAATAATTATTTTTTATATATTTTTTATGTCATAATAGAAATTGAATCTTTGTCGGCTAATTTTTGAAATATTAAAAAAATAGGTTGATATTTTGATAATTCATAATGTACCTTATATATCCTCTCTATAAGATAAATCCAATAATTACATTATTATTAACTTATAATAAAGATAATATTTAATTACCCATAGTTATCCATGATAGTTCCTCATAGAATTTATTCATTTAGGTTGGTAATTAAACCTAAATATGAATATGATATATTGTGAAGGGTGAGTAGGGTTAGTGAATTTTATATTATTAGTTAAAAATAATAATATAAAAACAAATACTGTATTTTTAAATTGATGATTTTTATTTTAATTGGTAATGATAAATTAAAAAATATAATGAAAAAGGAAAAATTACTTCATGTAGGTGGCGGTCTACATAACACATGATAAAAAATCCTTATAATATCTATGTGGACATAAAAGTGTGCCACTAAAAAATGTAATTATAGTATAATAATAATATTTGTTTCATTATATTAATATATTTATAATTTATTTATGATGGTTTACAGGAAAATACAGAGTATGATAATGTAATAATTATTTTGTATGCTTGAGTTCTCTCTATGGGAAATCATTGGAGTTGAACTTCCTAAAAAATATGTGTGATCAGAATGTTAAGTATATGTGAAAGGCTTCTAGGATAAGAAATTAAAATTTTATTCAAGGAAATATTCAATGGGAAGGTGATACTTGATTTTGGGGAGATGTTATTCCCTTATAAGTGAATGGAGAGGTAATTTTGGGAGGGACCCTTAAATTTTCAATGTTGTAAACATAATATTTAATTGTCAATGGAAAATGAAATGGAAAATATTTTGGGGTATATTTTTTATTGATATAAATTAACATTAAATATTAATTATTCCAAAATACTTCAGTTTTTAGGAATTTCTCTTTTATTATCTAATCATTTAACCAAATTTACTTTTACCGTCTTTATTAATTATTATACATGAAAAGTAATTAAAATTAAAGTGATTCCAATTTATTATTGGACTTATATTTTTCCTTTTAATTTCATATTTTAAAATCATTTTTCCGTCGAAATTTATATTCGGGGGAAATGATAATTTTATAAAAACTCACATAATCATGTAAAATATTTTTTTTTTGAAAAATGCATTTTTATGATTAAGAATCACGTGTAATAAATAGTCATTAATATTATCCATTAACATACCATATAATGATTTTTAATTAAAAAACTAATATGATTGAGGTCATAATTTCAATCCAAATATGAATTTCACATTAAAAATACATGATTCAAAATGATTATTGAAAATAATTTTTATTATAATAACATGTTTATTTTGTTTTAAAAGTATTTTTCAGATGATTTATTAGATCCAAGAATATATTAAAATAAATAAGTATATTCAACAATTATATATTTCATTACAAATAAGGTTTTATAAAAATAATGGATATTAGTAAAAAATGTCAAAATCAAAAAATTATAATATTTTAAAAATAGTATTTTTCATCTACATATTATTTTTAAAAAAAGGTGAAAATTGTAAACAATGGAAATTTAGATATGAGAAAATAAAATATATCTTTTATTCATTAAATTTTTCATTCTAACATTTCTAAATTTTTTACTTTAGTGGAAAAAGTAAATAAAAATGTACACAAATTTTATTGATAATTACATCGATAAAAATTAAGTCTTATTAATAAATTATCCTGTAACGATAAGAAATTTATATAAAATAATAGAAAAGGTTTTTTTCATATTTTATAAATCATAATAACCAAATTTGTTTTTTAATTTTATCATTTATTATTTTTTGTAAAAGAATTCATAATATATGGAATTCATTTTTAAGGATCTAAAAAATTGATTCGTCACAATGGACAAACCGTTTGACCATATATCATGGAAATGATGTACTATATATTTTAAAATCACAAGAAATAGAATAAAATGAATTTTATGGTATTTCATCTTGAAGCTCATGGATATTATATAAATCATGAGATGAATATATGGACCAAAATCATGCCTATGCAATTCACTTCTTGAGGAACCTTAATTAATCAATTGATGTAATCTGATCTTCATTTATAGTGATGAATCACTACTCACAAAGGTAGTAAATCAAATTAATTATGAATAGTCTCTATTATATTGGATATATAATTTCCATCTTATTTTTGGATTTCATTTTTTCCCTCAATTAATCTACCAAGTCTTTCTAATGGAACTGTTGAAGGTGAATCTTTTTTTGGAATATTTTTGATACTTTGTTTTGATATATTCTAAGGTTGTGAAGCACTTGATTCTTCTCCCATCACAAGATTCCTAATTTTTTTATAAATACATCACCCTTATTTTTAGTAGTAAGAAATCCTAAATTCTCATTCATAGTTAAAATAATGGAATCTTTATGGGTATCAATAACTTTTTTCTATATAGTAAGTATTATGGGGTCGCCTAGGTGGAAATAATAGTCATCAAATAAGATTTATATTACGAATAAGAGATCATATTGTTATATATCTTTATATATGAACCCACCATAATCTACATAATTCTAGATATGGTTTTCTTAAATACCTCAATCGATCCATATTCCCATTGATGGTAAAAATAATTTTGATTGGAACAAATGTTATAATTAGAATACAACATCATCATATCTACAATGTAAATGTCCATTAAATTAATTGGGAGAATAGTGTGAGGAAATACGAATCTATGAATGATTTAGTATTTTCAATACTAAATCCTAGATCACATATTATCATTAATTAGTGGGATGGATTCTAAAATATTTGATAATAATTTAGTAGTGGTAATCATATTAATACACTACAGAGACATTAGATATTGATATGGACCCACAATATCCTTCTCCCAACACGTATAGCAGAGGCCTTGGTTTACAAGGTGGAATAGATGAGATGATATGAATTATTCTATAAGTTTTAGTAAATCTACAATGTCTGTAAATTTTTATTGAATTACAAAAAATGGAAAACATAGTGGTAAAAAAAGATCCACAATTAATAGATATTATGTGGGAGACTGAGCTCCATTTGATGAGATGAAAATGATACACCAATAAAGTTCCATTAAAACCTGGTTAATTTCTCTTTCAAGGTTACAATATAGGATTACTTCATTCAATCCATTCTTATAGAGTAACTACTCTGTGATGTGTCTATCAAATAGGATAAAATAAACTATATGCCAATGGATTATTTCAAACTCATATTTTTCTATAGGGAGAGTCACGTTCTAGATGATAAATGATTATAATATTCATCTATTGAGATACTTCTCCCATTACAGGGGTGTTTGGATGCATTTGAGGGGGGTGTTAGAGAAAACAGGATTCCTCATATAGTCATCGTAATCAAAATAAGTAGGGTAAATGAACAACCAATATTAAAAGAAATTAACAAGTCAAATTGGTCTAACTATATAAGGGATAAGCCATGTATCTACCAAAAATTATATAGGCTATTTTGAGACCATGTTACATGAGACACCATCAGAGTGGATGTAATAAAAGTTAGTAGTTAAAAATTTAACAATTAAATAGTAATGTACTTTTTTCTATCATGAAATCACCATTTATTTTGTTTATCTTCATCTCAAATAAACATTTCATTTAAAATGAATGATGTTTTATTTTGTAGACTAATTATAAAATACAATTGAGGGAAAAATATTCAACAACGTTGTTGGTATAAAATATTGATTATGGCAATGAGTATTTAATCATTACTGAATTAGTATATGTGAGGGTGTGATAAAAATAATCCCAAGTATAAACTTGTTGAGTTTGTGGTTGATGAGTCTTCTCTTAGTCAATATTTGGGAGGCAAAAAGTAGGTGATGACGCCTAAATTGATGTTTATAGTCAATAGAGAAGATAATTTCACCTACGATGTTGATATCTATGGGTATCTCATTATAGGTTGGGTGTGTTTTCTGTGAAACATATATTTCAGGGAAATTGAATTTTTTTATGTTTAATAATCATAATGTTGATCTGGTACAAGACAAAATCCAATTATTCCAACCATATAATTAGTATGGGATAGTTGAATGTTTACATTAGAAGTTCTACTTGGGACACAATATGCATCTCATGATGTTATAGGTAATTTATCAGCATCTAAAATATGAATAACTACGAGAGATAGAATTTATCAATGATAGAATATGCAGTCTCAATAAAGCCATTTGATAATGAGAAAGCACAATATATTCCCTCAATATTTGTTTTTCATCATGTCTAAGGTGTTATTTTGGGATTATTATAGGGTATGCTCATAAATGATGAGATAAAACCTTTGTAAAGATTCCATTTGAACTAGAAGATGTTGAAAATAAATATCTATGTCATTATATATAATATGGAATTCCACGCTCTATAATTAAAAAACGCCAATCTATGAGATTTGAATAAAGTGTTCTCTTTTCTAGTGTAGTTGGAGATGAAACCCCCAATATACGATAGATATACATGGAATCTATGTAAGAAATGATGATATGATGGAGTAGGAATACATATAATAGTCTTATTCTTCTTAATTATTTTATGGTAATGTAGTATACCAAACACACTCTCATGATCTTTGGGATTTTGAGGAAAATAATCAAATTTTACCACCAAATTTTATAAATAACACTCTACTAGTGTTTGTAAAAATGACTCGATGACGTTTTCTGTGACATTCATATTAAAGGATCCAACAGCATGGAAATTAATAGTACCCACCCAAAAGAAAATATCTACTATGTAATAAAAAGGTTATGGTTTCGTCACACTTTATGTCCATCAAAATAAAGAATGTTATCAGAATACCAAACCCTAAAGGACATTTCCCTAATTCTAATATTAATATATATTAATAATTTATTCATTGGGATGAGTAAATTGTTCATTATTCAGTGGGAGTTGATATATAATTTGTCAATGAAAACTATAATATACCTTATTCTTCCTTATTGGGATATTTTTAGACAACTGTTTGATGTATTATACATATACGATGATGTCGGATTTAATAATATTAAAATATATGGAATCATCCAAGTAACCAAAAAAGAAATTTACTTTTTTGGGTACATGTTCGACCACACTATGTCCAATAAGAATGCCAAGGAAGTGAGAAGAAAACATGCGATTGTGAAATTGAATTTCTCAATTAATCTTGATAAAAACATATCAGTTATGCATAAGAAATTCCATGTATTTTTTCCCATCATAGATATCAATATTATTTCTCAATCATTAATGTACATGGATATTCCTTGGTTCTATGATTATTCTATATCAATTCATCAATATTTATAGAGAACTATACCTCAATAGAAGGTTGGGATTAAACTAAATCCTCTTAACTACCAATAACATTAGGATTTATGGAAGGAAACAAATATCATTGAATAAGAGTCTATTAGGGTACATTTTCAACTATTATTAATGGGATATAATATTTAGTTTTGGATTCCTACCCTTATATATTATCAAATATGATTGAATCATAAGCCATGTATCTAGTCCCACATTTCTTTTGTTTGATGAGTATTTATTTAATGATAAATTAATAATGATGGGTTGAATTTCATTGGATAATTCCCACTCCAAAAAATACATTTAAAAGGAACATGTTGGTTACTTTGGGATAAACCTTATGGTAGGTGACGTCACTGTTAGTCTCCTTCACTACATCTATATTCACATTCCAGGATATAAGGTGATCAAAGAGAAATAATTATTCATGGGGATGAGGAAATGGTTTCGAAGATTTAGATACCATATTAAATATTTAATGAAAATTTGTATACATATTCCCTTTATAAAATCATAGGGATCGATTAGGGATGGTTTTATATTATTACGAGAATTGATGTGATTTACCTTATAAATATAGAGATTCTTCCTATCAAATTATAAATAAACAAAATCTTTATAAAGAAATTAACCCGAGTTTACATATTTTTCATTAATATAGACAATTAATACATGAAAATTTAGTTCTTATGCGAGTCACTAAAGATATTAATGGTGGAAATTATACAAGTTAACCTAGGGAATTCCCTGTTATGTAATTTTGGAAATGTTTTTTGAGAAAACAATAAACATATAATTAATTTTTTTTTATAAAACATGGTAACCATGTGAATCTTGATGTGTGGGTTCTACTCATTATTTTCATATCATTATAATATATGGTTATATAACATCAAATCCCCCTTACTAAGTATTAATTTATATATTTTCCAAATCATGATATTATTTATTATAAAGAATGTTTCTACCTAGAAGTATTAGATTTTTAAACTATTAAACTATCATGATTTATATAGTGAAGTTATGTGCCTAATAATTATTGAAACAACATCATATCTAGAGAACTAATAATGGATTATCACCATTCCCATTAATATTACTTCATTTG
The DNA here is from genome assembly GCA_963277665.1 of Viscum album. NCBI lineage: Eukaryota > Viridiplantae > Streptophyta > Magnoliopsida > Santalales > Viscaceae > Viscum > Viscum album. The sequence goes on from OY728142.1 coordinate 1,700,469,600, forward strand.
GTATTATTGAAATGATGATAAATCAGTTTAAAATTAGATTAAATTATTTAGGGACTTGATGGGTGATTCACATAATATTTTGGAAAAGTTGAGAACATCATGGATTTTTAGTTGTGGTGGTGTGATGGTGAAATGTTTAATCACATCTTATTTGCTATCTATTGGAAGGATCATTACTAATGAAGGCCTCAAAATTATAGAAAGCATAATGGGAGTGGTTTTATATGGAATATAGGCCTTATTATTACTTATTGGGCTATGATTTTGGTTTAATATAGGATTTTGAGATATAGTTATTTATGGTTGAGTTTTAAAATGGTTTTTTAAACGATGTTTGGTTGTGTATGTGACATATGAATAACCATACTAGTATATTTTTAGGGGATTCATGTCAATGAAGCTCTTGAGAAAATTGTTTTTCTTCCTTGAGAAACAACTTTTGCTTGTTCTTTGAAAAATAATACAATCAATCTTATATAGTTCCATGCGAAGTTTCCATTCTTTTTTGCTTCCTTTCCTTCCTCCTAAAAGTTTCCATGAGAGCATACTAAGGGATTGTGGTGAGGTAAATAATTAATGAGTACCAGAAAATAATCCACCATAAAAATTAGTTGGAAGTAACAGAATAATGATATTTATATGTGGTATGATCAATAATTAGATACAATTAAAAGACATCACCACATATTAGGTGAGTAAAAGCAATGAGGATATAAATTAAATTTATCACTCGTAATAGATCATTGTTTTCATTACTATGTTGGCCTCAATTTATTTAATATTAGGATGGGTACGATTTCAATGGTGTGACTGAAGAAGATGTCAGGAAAACATGAATTTATAGTTTTTTTAACTAGAACCAAAAAATTATATGCACACAATATATAGAATTATGGGACCATAAATAAGCAAACAACAATGACCATTTTCTATTGACCTTATTCAATTCTACACAATCCTAAACATCTCTAATGGGGATGGGGGAGACATACATACCATATTCCAGATAAACAACCCACTCAATAATAACATGATATACAGAATCCTTGATTATTTCCACGATGATAATGAACTTCGTTATGTAGTGATTAAGGATAATTTGAAGGGAAGATAGTCTACCTGTGGTGGCCTTTTGAATTTTTCAAATTTTGAAAATATATTTCCCATTAAATAAAAAAATAAATTTGAATCATACTCATACATGAGGGACTATAAACATTTTTTTCAATTATTAAATGGTTCCTAATGATCATATACAATACATAGACCTTTGGTGGTATTATTATAAAAAGTTTATACTATATCTCTCTGGGATTATGATATTTTACTGCTATAGGTGGATGATTTTTTATAGAATTTACAATATTATCTCCCTACAATGTCATTACTAGAGAAAAAGAAGTTAATATGTGTGAACACTATTTAGTATACAATATATAATTCTATAGGCGATTGTCACTCTCTACATATTCATAAAATCAGAACATGTAATTAAACGAGTTGATTTCAATGATAAAGTCATCTCTAATATTCTCAACAAACATCTATCACTATTATTCCTATATGTTATGCACAATGTGATAATTTGGTAGTCCCTTCCGTCAAGTGATTATTTTTGGGGCATTCTTATTATCTGGCCTTATGTAAATAAAGAAGTTAGTGAATCTTATTATTCAAATGGTAGGTATGAACTAATAGAGTTACTACCTACAAAAATCCTCTAATCGTGGGATACATCCTAGGGACAATTGATATTACCATACAATGTAATTTCATTAAATGATTTGGAAATAAATCATACATTGGTGGATTCATAATACAATAGAGTTCCCATCATTTTCCCAACTCAACAAGTGAAATTATAAAGTATTTTATCTATATAACGCATACCATTTAATATGTTAAAAATAAAGTTACTAATATATATGGTGGAGAAGTATGATCCACCTACACCATATAATGATTCATATCATAATTTATAGAGGTTAATTGTGTCTATATAACCTCAAGAAATTAAATTCCAGGACTTATTATCTCATTAGAGATAGGGTTGGTATGTGTCTTTACAGTAATTATTATTCAAGATATAGAAGAAAAAATATTTTTTGTGAGAGGTGGATGTCATGCTTATTCACAACGGAAGGATAAAAATGTATAGCCAATCTCTGTCTACTATGAAAATATTCAAATTCCACCATCCTCATTGAATGGGTGAAACCATCTAACTTGTACCCAAATAGGTTTATTTGGAAGATCAACTATTAGGTTTCCTTAGTGAGAATGAGAGAATCCTTTCAAAAATCCTCCGAATATGTGTTATATTCATATATATATATATATATATATGTATGGTAGTAAATTACTTTTATTTCTCAATATCTTCTATGTAAGTTATCATTTTGGTCTTTAAAATAGTTTGATGTGATTTCTCATATTGAAAAAATGGTTTCATCAATTTCATTAAAATTTTCATAGTGATAGTGAAATTAAAGAAATTATGATGTGGGAACTCATGGTATAATATTAGAACATAACAATGATTATGAATACATATTAAAAGATAATAATGATGTGTGGGAACCCATAAATATATGTATTCATCTTCATTATCTTCAAAACCAATCTATCATTCGTTGTATTTTGAGGATTTCGCATGATGAAATTTACAATAGTAATGGTGTGATAATAAGAACATCTACTGAAGATGACTTGGTCTACCTAATAAGATTAATACCACCATGATAGATGGATAAATTAGTGGGTTGGATACCTCACCTAGTCCTTAACTAGTACATAAAAAGATTTATCTTCAATGATTTTAGGAATCATTATGAGTCATTATTTTTAGGTTTACTAAAAACTCTGTTGGTACCCAGGTGAATTAGGTTATTGAGAAACTAAATGTGGTACAATGTAACCACATTGACATAAATTGTGGATATACATGAGTTGTTAATGGATTAATATCTAGTTAAATCAATGGAACATAAGGTGGATGAATTTAAACCATAAGATATTTTAGATGTAAAATTCCTAATCTTAATAAATATTATTAGTTATGATGATTTGTGATTTTTGCGAGTGGCCTAAACATAAATGGTAACTAGAAAATGGACATGATCCCCCATAAAAATTCTTCCCCTTATAAATTTTTAAGATGTATTCCTGATCTCATTCTCACTATGAACCTATCTATTATAGTGGGTATGATCTTTATGGTAGTGTGGCATATATATACTGTTGTTTATCTTCAGTTTGAAGAGGCAAAAAATGAACCAATCACCAAAGATATTATAATGTTCTTTCCAAAGGTACTGTGATATTCATTACCATAGCCATGAATAATGGGTAATACATGAACTCTTTCTAGATTGGAGGACCATCGAGCAAATGCATCATTAATGTGTTTTTTCAATCAATTTATGGTTCTAAAGAACATTCTGACATATCTACTATTTCCAATGTGGTCATGGACTTGAAGAGGAGTGACAAAAAAAATTATGTGTGAATATAGAGAACCTGAATGAGATCTAGTTCATCCTCCACATTAATTTACCAATTCAAAAAATATTAAATATATAGTCCACGGTTATAAAGATTTTTGTACTTAAATAATTGACTTTTTCTCCCATATCAGGTGAAATATGTAGTGTAATTTCATTCAAATAATTTTTTTTATTGAATTAGAAATGTTCGTGGGTTACTCTAAATTTATGGCCCCTATATTCTTTCATGTATTGTGTAAGATGTCCCAGAGTGAAATATTTTGAGGGTTATATGGTATTCTTCAACAGAAAATATTGAGGGTGATGTGGGAAGTGCATCCATATTGTCTAGAAGTTCCACTTCCCTATGAATGATCATTAGACATTAGGGACTTTTTTAACTCAGAGGACCTCCACATTAATTATTTGAATTTTAGATAACCCCATATTTAAGATTTTTCATCATGGGGTGACCCTTATGATGTTTTTTATTAGTTCTCGTGGTGGGAATAGTCATCCCAACCCACCATATGGGTGTCTAGGCTGTCATTAATCTCATAGTGGAGAAGTATCCTATGATTATGGTGATAACACAAAATGAATCCATAATAGAATGGATAACCTAGTTTATTGATGAATAATTGCATCATGTTTGTTTTTTAGCCTATCCATTCAATGGTTTCCATTAATTTGGGAAAAATACCCATCGAGAAAAAATAAGATTGATGTGTTCACCATCACGTGAGTCCGTATTGGGTTTTTTGGGATATTTATTGTTGGGATACCTACTGGGATACACATATATTTTACCATAATTGGTGTGGATAAAAATTCCAAAATCCTTAATGTAGGGTAGATAGGTGTCAAAGTATTATTAAGAGTATCTCCCATAGGGAATTATATTAGTAACAATGGCATTGTTTCAACATTATCCTAGCATATCATGGTGGGGTTGAACCATTTTATCATCTAATTGCATACATTCCATCTCTTTACTGGGGATTACACCTTCCTCATCATAGCGAAATATGAGGGATGTGGTATCCCTCGACTAGATGATATCCAATAGAAAGATAGGATTTTGGTTCCCATGATCCATAAGAGAGATTGTCATCATGATGAATAAAAATTGCATAGGATTGAAATGGGATTAGTCATTATTCCATCATGTATATCTGTGGTTGTCTATTGGGCTTGGATGATAGTTGGTGACTTAAGTTGAATTAAAATCTAACTATAAATATATGTCTTGTATAGGTAATTCCCATCATCTACAATACCACTCTTCTTATCCTAGGTGGTTGTTAAGTGACTCATGATGATGTTTTCTTGATCTAGTGACAACCAAAATTATATATACCCTACTTATTATTAGAAAATTGAGGCGTCTTAGGTTCCCCATTAAATTTTTCAGTGATACTATTAGGGTCTAAATTGGCCCCAAAATCATCATCTCTCAACTATTTGTGGTTCTCAAAGCCCAAATTCTTTTGTTCCAATGGCGGGAATCCTTTTCAACTATAGTTGATGATGTAGGTTCCACGATTAGAATGAGATTCTATGATCATGATTCTAAGAAGATCGTTCATTTTAAATTGTATTCCTAAAATAATCAAACACGGTAACTTATTCTATTAAAACTATTTATGAACAAAGGCTTCCGACCTATGGAATGATAAATTATATCCCATTTCTATCAAATGGGATTATGATTTCCTTAAATAATGTGTACCATTATATTCACATGAGGAATAATCAAATTCTCATCTCCTGAGTAAAGGGATAAAAGACCATATGCTCCTAAAATATGCTTTTTATTCTCACTGAATAAGTAATATCATTCCCATCAGAAAAGGTTTTATATTAGGATCATCACATAGATAGGAATATAAGATATCGTATTATTGTCATATTTTCTTCTTATTCAAATCACCAATGTAAGAATTGGATCATAACCTATGGTTAAAATTATAATTTATTATGAAGGGAAAAATGTTTATTGAAGGGAATTGACACTAATTAATTTAATATATATTGGTAGGAACCTCAAATAATATCGCATCCTATACTGTGCTATGCAAAAAAATTATTATTGATTCAGGGTGCTCATGGATTAATGTTCAGAAAAGGATGATCATAGATTTGATTTCCAATTCTGGTATGATTCCAATATATACTCGTAACATACTGGGTAAGGATAGTTTATCCTCTAGTGGGGACTTTAAAATCTAAGTTTTTATTAGATTTATATTATAGTATATTTTTTATAATCTATAATTATGATCATAATCATTGTTTCAGACTCCCACTAAGGTGGTGAGATAGAATTATGTTTATCCTTTTAGAGAGTATAGTCCCCTCAAACTCACCTCATGTGTATGGGAGGAAACATAGTTATGATATTTTGATTGATCACTAAAGTGGAATCCTGTAAAACCTATTACGAAATTGGTATCAAAATCCACAATGATAAATTTTAAAGTTTGATGATTTGAAATGGGATAATATCATGAAGTTTAACAACAAGATGTAAATATTATTACTTCGTGAATGGAAGGAAAATAATATATGATGTGAGTATTTTTCAAACAAGTATCATGTAGGAAGGGTAAACACATCTAATTCTTTTCACATGAGGCATATCATTATCAACACATGAAGAATCCATTAATCCTCATATAGGTAAAGTATATAGATTATTTATCTATACAAAGGATGTTATCTTATAGATTAAATTCATATGAAATGGTCGCTGGTTTTATTTATTATAATATCATATAGTAATCAAATTATATTTATTATAAGTAGTGATGAAATTGCATATTTTTGGGATTACATATTGGGTTTTTGGATGATTTTATATTTTGTAGTGGAAAAAGTCTATGTATATTAGTCATGTTTGATACCTGAATGGGGGATATCATCATATGAATATCACATGGGGTATCATATGAATTTGGGATAGAGAAACCTAAACATTTCACTCTAAACATCCTGTATTTATTACATAGGTAAATTCTATAGATTATTGTATTGTTATGACTACAAGACCATTTAATTTATTATAATAACATGAGGACATTACTAATTTTTAATTTTAATTATTATAGCTTGAATGAAATTGGGGATTATGTACAATGATAACCATTATGTCATAGGGTCAGAGGAAGGATGTATACAAGTATGATTCAAGAACACAACAAGGAGAATAATGATTGGTTTTCCTCAATGATATTATTCTATCAAATTATATATCTATTGTGTATAAAATTTTATAGTGCAACTGGTGTGGACACATACTATTTTAGGAATAACACATATTTTCATATATGTGGGTGAAAATTCATAGGAGGAAAGGATTGATGGTTTCCCAGCTTATCCATAATGAAAAGGGAATAAAACCTTGGGTCCATAACATTGGGAATGCAAAGGGTTATAGAAAAATAATAACTATATTGAATAGATTAATTAATATTGAGAACCCAATATTTATGCAAAAACTTTTTCTAAAAGGGGGAATTATTTAAGCTTATATATAGTGGTATTTAAAAATGATAGGGGATTCATTAAGTTATTCCTTATGAAATATTTAGAATATATAATATTATTTTGTTTGGGTATTTTGAGAATGTGATTAATGAAAGATCAAGGTCTATGAGATCCGTGAGTGGAATTATTGATGTTATTCTTGTGAAAAGGGTGTTTATCATGTATTTGACATTAATAAAAGTCATCTCAATATTGAGAATATTCTATTAATGACCCGTGAGTTGTTATTCCTAAAGGACCAAAGCCTCTATTAATCCACTAGTCTTTTAGTGCGAGAGTATCAATGTTTCTAAGTCATGATGTCCCCATGAATATTTATAGTTCAGATACTACTGAAATTGTTAATGGAGAGTGTATTTGATGGTGTCAAGGGATTAATGAAAAACCGTTCAAAAATGATATACATATTGAAGGATGATGGGTTTTATTTGTACTTTAATGGTGTTTTTAGGAATTATTCATCTTTGTGAGATCCTTTACCTTCATGAATACAATAAAATGAGTGGGTTTTTTACATTCATCTTGGTTTTTCAATGATCTACTATTAATATAATTAATTAATCAGATAATTAATTTTTTAAAATTATCATGTATGTATTGGTAGTAGTTTTGGATGGTTTATTTAATATTATTCTATATAAAGTGTATTAATGTAGATAGATATTTCAATATTGTGGGCCATTGTTAGGTTGCATCATCAATAATGGAATCAATCGATGAAATAATTATGTTGGTTTTATTTTTCATTGAGCTATTTTCAATGATTTTTAAATATCATATTATTTGTGGGTTCATTAACCTCTATTTTGGGTCACCTACAGAAGTTACTATCCTGAAATCATTTTACATGGTCTTCATGGAAGACATTTGGTTTTATGATGACTACTATAGGAAACTAGGTTTACCTGATTCAATGGTATAGTATAATAGAGATCAAGAGAGCTTAGAAGGTGTTGAGTGGAAGTATGAGATTTTTTATAGGAATACAAATGGATGAGGGCCAGGGTAAACCATCCCACAAAACAAGTTCTTACTTAAAGAAGATGTGTATTATAGTATAATTCTATTGTTAGGTGTAATGGAACTCTATGACATTACATTTTAATGGTCTATGGATTCAAAATCCTAATGGGTTTTTGAATAATTGTAAAATGCATCATAATATTGTGTTTTAAAAGGGGTATTTGTGTTGACATGACTATGGTTTTATCATATTTTAGGTACATTATTCCTTTCAGGTTATTATGTTGAGAGTTTTGGAACTAGTGTTGTGGTTTCATGATATTTTGGATGATCTATAAATGGAATTTTTCATATTTATGGTTTTTAATTTTATTTTCTTGTATGTGTTTTTCCTTTAAATATTGTACTAGATGATTGAATTGTAACCCCTCAATATTTATGTTAAACAGATTTACAATTATCATATTTTTTCTTGGTTATATTGATCATTTGATATTCTCACTAGTTGGGAATTGGAAAATTAATTGTGAGCTTTCCTGTATAACTATTATAATCAGATCACCAATTGAGATTATTTATTGGATAGTGGTTTTTAGATGATATGAACTCACCATGTAAGAATGATCCATCTTGCGATCCTAGGAAATAATTTTTTTGTGTTATATCGCATGGATAGAGCCTAATTATATTCTTCTAGGTTTAATGGTTCGTACATATATTTATATATAATTGGTTGTTTGGGTGTTAGTATCCATCATGAATATGCAACTATTTTTTTGATGAATGTATTTGAATTTCTTTTCTTCTGACAAGGTAAATGAAATACCCAATGTAAGAGGGATCAATATTGGCCTCCCATCATTCAAGAACATTTGGTTTGAGGGTTATGTTTCAATTATTCTCAGATACATATATGAATCTATTTAGATTACCAATTTTATTAATTTATATATATGTGGTTTTTTGATTCGTGGTAGGATTGGGATGACCGTTCCATTTTAGTATTCCCTGCCCTCAACTTTTCATTTAATTTATAAAATAATTTTCTAAAACAGATATTCTTGGGGATAGATTTTCTTGATTTATAGAATTATGACACCCACTTGTCATATTAGTGTTTAATTTAATCATGTGTCGTAATAATTATTTGGATATAATTTTTTCTTTGGATGTTTGTTTTTGGGTGTTTTAAGGTTTACAAACTCTTTAAAATGAAATTTTGTGCCTCTCATATGGAGGAAAAAACTGTATAGATATGTTATTTTTCACTATAAAAATATGTCTTTTCAATAATTGTGATGTTTCCCAGAATTAGTGCTGATTATTTATAGTGCAGGTGTAATCCTGAAAATTGGTGCATGTTTTTGAAAAACATGTTTCCATTCCATGAACCGTATCTAGAATAAAAAATATATTTTATAAATATAATTTATCAATTTAATGTTGTGAGTCACACCTTCCAACCTATTACTACTTTAAAACCCCAAATTGGCCCATGTAGATCTCCCAATAGCACCACTCTTGATTTAATATTTTGTTCTATGTGGTTTTAAATCGATTAAATGGTAAATTAAAATTATTTTTCCACATTCTTCTTTCTCATAAAATTTTAACTGGTTTTAATTCCATGTATGATCCCATGTAGACATGTTTCCTAATATAGTGTTTAGTGTTGGAATACAATTGTGGTTATTGGTCACTAGGTTTGATATATATAGTCTCATTGATTATTTTGTTGGATTTCATCCAATGTCATTAGATTTCATTATTATTTTATAACTCTTATAGTTATTTGTTTCTATGAAATTATTTTACATTTCAATTAAATGTTTATTTCTCATTCAAAATAGATTTTTACAAATATTATGATTATATGTGATAACCATGTTATATTCCTAAACCATTTATATGTTTTATTCCTAGTATAAGTTGTTTTTCTAGGTATTTCCATTTTTTTATGGTTGAAATGGAATTATTAAATGTACCATGATTTTTTGGAATGATTCTAATAATTTTAAAAAGTTATTGATTGTGTGAACCATGTGTTTTGATCCATTATTCATTTTCTATGATTGATTTTATTATAATGATGAATTTTTTTATATTGAGGTGTTAACCTTGAAATTAGTTCAATAGGTGTTTATTGATGAAATTTAAATGATTTTTTGAAACAGTTTGTTGTTATTACCATTTTTGGAAATGCTTCAATATATATTCATAATTTATTTATTTATAAATGTATAGACTTGGGATAGTTTGGAATTTATTTTAGAGGATGTGTGTTTTAATTGGTGACTTTATAATGAATATAGTGTGTTTATTTCAATAATTTTTTTGGATGTGGTGTTTTATGAAACATAAGAGGGCTTGAATATTTAGCCTTTTATATAGTAATAGAATGGTTTTCACAATATATATAGTATTATTTAGAGCATTTTGGTCACTTTTTATTTCCCATTAGATGTTTTTCTTCAATTATATTCGTTTTTATCATTATATTATTACAATTACACTATTGTTTATGTAATCTCCTAATTTTATTTTATAAATTTAATATTTATAAAAAATCATTTTTTATATTCGAAGATTGTGGTAAGAGAAAGATATTTCATCTGTTTTGTGTATTTTTATAAGATTTTGTGTTCAGTAAACCCATTTTTAAAAAAATTTATGGAATTCATTTTATAATGTAAGTGGAATATTTTTATGTTACACTTATTGGGTAACAAGAATCTGGTGTTCATCCATTCATGGTAGGAAGTAGGTATAAGAGGGGTTATAATTTCAAATGATTCTTTTGTGGGATAGTTTTATTTATTTTGCTTAGTAATCTATATAGTCATGTAGTTGGTACATATAAAATATATAATCTATGATGCATATCACACAAGCTTACCTCGGTAGAGTCTAGAACATAGTCATTACTTAATTGGAGGTGTTTTAGATGATACCCATAATACTCTTCAATTTACCGCTCCAAAATATATATTTTAATGTAAAAACTAACATGTATATAGTAATTTACCATACTATGACATATGGTGCCCATATTCTATATAGATGATCCATTATGTTTACACAATTCTATTTCAAATGGTTTACAGAGTTGTTTGAAACCCCACTTCTTTTATTTTAAAGATTATTATACTTGGTTTTTGTTGTAGTCTATCTAAAATTGATGTTCTGTATCTGGAATTTCTTAGGAAACTAAAACATATCAAATTGGGTTATTTTATATTTATCTAAATCATAGTAAACTGTTTTTTAAATTGAATTTGGAATATATTTTTCTATTTATTATTATTATTTTTAACTAGTTATTATTTTATTATTTATAATTTAGAACCTACCATATAAAATATTACATTGCCTCTTTCGGTGGTGAACTGATGGAATTTTTTGATAACAAATATTTCTAATGTTCCATGTTTTAGCTAAAAATAATTATTATTTCATATGTTAAATGTGAAGTGATTAGGGTGGTAAAGAAAATCCAGATGTATCATTGAGTCATCTCGGGGAGTTACATTAATTTTTTCATACATTTCTATATCAAATAAGAAATAAATAAATGTACTTATTTGTGTTTATTTTTTGTATCTAGTTATATCTGGAATTATTTTTTCTTTATTGGATGATGAAATATGTTCATTCAAATGGGATGAATTAGCGATGTTGTTTTTGACATGTTTCTCTTTCATGAATTACACTAGTTTTTTAATTTTTCTTCATTCTCTATAAATAATAAATGTAAGGATAGTTCATTTCAAAACATGAAATTTTTTTGATGTAATTTAACTAGTATTTATGTTTGATAACATTGAAACATAAGTTTTGTATGATTCCCAAGAAGTATTTTATAGCCAGTGGGGATCGAGATTCCCCTAAGAGAACCATGATAGTCTGGATTATGATTAATATATGATGAAACTCTAGGATAATCCATTAAGGAATGATACTATTTAAGAATTCCAATATAGGATATGTTGAATATAATTCCATAAATATAATAATAATATACATAGTCTCCAAATACACTATAAAATTATCATTCAGGGGTTTTAGTGTTATGATATGTATTTTATATTCATATAAACTGATGTAATATTTATTTGTGTAATTTGTTTTACCTTATTTGGTTTAATTGTAGGATATATTTATTTTTTGTGATATTAATAAGAAATAGTTTGTGTAAACTCTAGGGATATATATAAATATATTATATATTCCTAGTTTTTAATGATAAGATTGTGATTTTGTGGTTTCATATGAATGGAAGTCCTATCTAATACCAAATAGGTGGCTATAGGCTCTCGAAAAATTTCACGTTGGGGTAATAATGATGCAAATTATGGTGGGGTAATAAATTTATCATCACCTAATATATGGAAATGTGTAATAATGGAATGCCTTTTTTGACACTATTTGATTCTTTTTGTTAAATTCATATTATCATTATGAACTATTATAAAGAATTAGAGGATCAATCTTTTAATGACATGTGAAAAACATATGGGATAAGGGATGAAAAATGGATCATGTAATGATAAAAACCTGGAATAATTAATGACATAATTGGAATTATTTTTATTATTATATGTTTTCTCAATTTGATTAACAGTAATTTTTTATCACCATATAATTTTTTGATATATTATGGGATTTATGATTAATGATGAAGTTTTTATTATATCATGTATTCTCTAATATTTATGTATGTTATTTAATAATAATAATTTGAAATAAATTATATTTGAGAAATTTTCAAGGACTATTAATTCATTTACCTAATGAATATAAATTTCGTTAGATATACGAATTCTTAATGGTATGACAAACACATGTCAAAAATATAGATCTTATCTAAAATAAATTTGGGGAAACATGATTCCCGAAATCCTTGTTGTTCTCCCTCAAAATGAATTTTATGTGATACTTGGAATAATTTGGTTGTCTTTATAAATAGCCCAAACCCTGTCTGAGGGATATAAAGTCACATATGATATTTCCAATCAACCTATGATTTTCCATCTGTGTAAAGATGGATATATACATCCAATAGAAATTACATATATTATACTATTCATAATTCCTATTCATGATGGGTAAATATGACAAATGGTTGGAATCATTAATCATTAATGATATGGATGAATTATATTTGTGGTTAAAGGTGTCATAAATATAAAAATCCAAAATGAATAAGGTATATATATTCAAAATAATGGAATATGATCTGGATGATATAGTTGGAGTTAATTAAATGTTATTATTATAAAATACAAAACCACATGTGGTAGGGTTACTATGAAATAGTGGCTCTCAATTGTAAGGACCATGCCATTTTATATATAATGGGGTTCTTTAGAGATACAATATTATTAATTTATAAAATATTTATTAGTAAATAAGATAGATATTATTATTCATATAAAAAGATATAACAATAAATAATTTTGAGGAATAAACAGATATTAAAATACATATGAACGTGATTAATAATTCATAGTTCCACCATGATTGTGATCGAATGATCAGGTTCATGAAAAAAGAATGTGTACCATCAATATGAGAAATGAAGTAGGGGATATTAGAAGAACATTATTGTTCACCCTTTTCAATTAATCATGGTTTTATAATTATGATTAAATATCTCAAATTTAATTTCTAATGTGTTGACAAAAAAAATTTGTATTTTAGAGTTTTTTTGGGATTCCTAGAATGTTATCATGTTTTGTCTTGTATATATAAGTTATTAGTGAACCTAAAATGGTTACCAAAACTAAAATGGAAATGGTATTTCATCAATATGGATTTCATTTTTAGAATATGAAAAAATATGTAACGAATATAATGATATATTGATTTTAGATAATAACAAAAAAGAGTTAGAAAATTTCATTACAATCATAAATTTTTTCTCGATTTACAATCATTTTAGGATATACATATTTAAGTAGAATGTTTTTTATGTTTCTTCAAATTCCCTTTTTTTCTTTTTCATGATATGAGTTTTACCATGATTTTTTTGAGTAGTCGTTATTTTGGGTTGAATAAATATTTTTTTTCTTCACTGAATATCATCATCATATATATTTTATTTCTTCGTCAAAAATTAAAACCCTAAAATTTATGTTAAGTTATTTATTAATGTATTTTAATGGTGACTCAGATCAACAACATTCATTAGATTATTATCCAAAAAAATAATAACTTTAACTATATAAATAATATGTTTCTTTAGGATACCTACTATGGTAAAAATTTAAGAACCCCCAAAAAAAAAGAAATATATGGGGAAAAATATATTTATTCATGGAATAGTACATTAAATTGAAGAGGTTATTAGATCTATTAAGCACGATATTATGTACGATTTTTATTTACATGAAATTTATTCACATAATTGATGATGATATCTTTATTTTTATTTTGGTGATAACATATTCTTTTGAGTAAATCAATAGATGAATGTTGTGTGATTTATAAATATATTAATTTTTATCCTTATATATATAATCACTATTGAAATTCTTTTTATTATTATTATATCTTATTTCATGGTGATTCCACTAAATCTATATCTATTTTATTATTTCTACAATGAAAAACCTCTAACAAATTATGTAACTAGTCCTTTACATGTATTAATCATAGTGAATGAAATGTTAGATCATGATATTTATTGTGTGGGAAAAAAGGAGGATATTATTTGTTAAAGATGGAATTTTCTATGGAACATGAACACTATCATGATCAATGTTTTTTGATGAATAAAACAATTTTAGGAAGCTACTTGGAAAACCAATTCTATTATGAGAAGGATGATTTATATTTTTTTATATTTGAGTAATTTAATTCTTAGTGTGAAATTTCTATAATGCGGGTATATTGTAATGAATAAAAATTATATAATATATATGTGACATTATTATATTAAATTTTTATATATTTCATTACATTCAAGCTTGAGTATCAAAAAAACATAATATAAAATTGAAATAATTTTATTAAATGTTACCATTATAACATAGTTGGTGAATTTAAAGTTACTAATAAGAATATTTATCTTATGAAAAAAATTCATAAAGAAAATGTATTCATTAATTCACATTATGTTAATAATCAATTTAAATGTTACACATAATATCATCCAATTTAAAAAAGATTGATTTTTATATGTATCATATTTCTATATAAATTATCTTTTTTTGTCACTAATGATCCAGTAATTAATTAAAATATATTTTAATTGAAGGTAATAAAATAACTAAATATTTTTTAGATGCAAAAAATGGGTTATAAGTTAATTTTAAATAGTTTTATTATAAAAACATGATATTTTACAAAAAATGATTCTAGACACAAAATATATTTTCATCATACTGATTTTTATTATTTACCCTGGTAAATTAATTTAAATAATTTTATAGTTTATATATTCAATTAGAAAAATATTTTTTTAGGATAATTCTCTACATCAAAATAGATTAGTTTTATAAAAATTATTTCCCTCCAATTTAATGAGTTTAATTTTAATAAAATTTATTAAAATTATATGAATATAAATTTATACTTGGTTTACTTATTTTAAATCAATATTTATATAGTTTTAAATAGGTTGATTTTATTTTTCATTAGAAATAATAGTAATTATGGTAAAAAAATCACAACTACAATAATGACTAAAAGTGTTAACAAGTGGTTGAATAAAAGTGTTAAAATAACATAATATTGTTTCCATATCACCCAGATTTAATGATTTTTTACCATATCTCATCCCTTAATTTAAATTAATACATTTTTACCTATATATCCATGAATGTGTCCTTACACTATTTTTTTCATTATTAAATTTTTTGTGTTCTACTTCCCTCGCTTATAAAAGATCATATCATATACTCTCATATTCTAACTATCCTAATTGTTATTTTATAAATAATAATATGGATATCTATTTTAAACTTTTAAAACCATTTTGTAGATGAATATGTATTCAAAAAAGTCCAACCCCCAGACATTAAGAAGTTATTCACTGGAGGATTCATAGGGATGACATAATCATCCCCACTTAATTCTTTTAAGATCATTTATAAAAGTACATTATAAAAATATTATCTTAAAAAATTTATATGATTGATTTTATAAAATTAATATACTAAATTATTATAATTTTATTGTTTCAACCATTTTATATCTAAATTAATTATAATGGAACATAAAATAAACTAATTCATAAAAAATTATTACCTCCTCCTTTAAGCGATGTATTTTATTTTTCATTACCATATATGTTGGATGGTTATATAGATGAGTTAAAGGGATATAGATTATTTTTATAATATATTGTGATTCCTTAAATATATGATATTGTATACCTCCTTAAACAAACATCTAGTAGAAAAGGATTATCTCACTCATGTGTATGTGTGTAATAAAACTTTCATGAAGTGATAATATATGTTTTTGATTTCCACATATAATAGATAGTAGTAATGATATTTATAGAACGACTCCTCCCTAGCTGGGGCATCCCCAGATGACCTCTTCATGGGGAGGGGGATTCTTGAGTGTGGAGGGTTAAAAAAGGCCACTCTCAGGAATTCACTTTTTATGAATGAATCATGAATTTGAATCATTACATGTCTGTAAATATAGTCTACTATCTCCACAACTTAATTCCATTCATTTATGTCACCACTATATATGAATAGCTATAAAAATGAATATAATGAATATATATAGTATTAAAAAATTTATATATATAATATAGGTAGTTAAAACATTACCATGGCGTAATGATATAATCCTTCAAATTGATACATGAATTGAAAATAGTGCATTTTTCACATGTATAATGATTTTGATGAATGTATGATAAGAAAGGGTGAAATAGAAATCGAAATTGAATGATATATACTAATATATATAAACATTATGATTCTAATAAAGAAATATAAGAAATATATACTTACTAAATAATATTTTCCTAAATATATATAACTAGAAATGGATTATGGAAAGGGTTATTCATCTAAATATTGTGTCAATGAGACATTTTCATGTTATGAAACATTCAACATTTATACGACGTATTTACTTCCCATTACATATATTATATAATAAATTTAGTCCTCTTCATGGTTTCTAATGTTTTACATCAATTTATTTCATTCATGGATACTACATTTTCAATATAACAATATGGTAATGGTTTATGTTACAATCTAATTTCTTTCTAGGATTTTCATTATTAAATTTACATTTATTAAATAAAATGATATTTAACATTAATAACTTATGAATTTTAAAATACCATTGTTCTTTATGTGGGTTTTTATATTTCCTCACATAGGTATATAAAATTATCTATAAATTTCTTAATATGACCATACCCAAGTTGTATTTTTTTGTAATTTTCATCGATGTATATGTTTTAAAATTGGTCTATTAATTTTCATATTTTTCAGTAAATTAATGTTAATGTTGTTTTTATATGGTCAATTAAATACATTATTATTTATTAGAATGGAATATTTTTAATTTATTTTATAAATCTTATTTTTTACATTCATTACTATAAATTGAAATGAATTATTGTTTTAATATTTACTGAAATATAAAATTTCTCATAAACAAGTCCCTTATTTTCGTGGATATTTGTATTAAAATAATCATTGGATATTTTTATGTTAAAATTTATATCAATATTCTATTAATTAGTAGTCATTAAATTATATCATAGGGACATAATATGGTCCATTATTTTTAAATAAAAAAACTAAATCCTACTTTGAATATATTTTTCCTCTAAATTAACATTTTTTTAATGTTTCTTATAATCCATGAGTGAAAGGTTATTTTTCTGCATTCCATGTTTATTGTTCATATGGATTAAAATGTATTTATTTTAAGATTATTTTTATGAACCCTGTTTTATTTCATGGGTCAATTAGGTTATGTGTAAATTATCAATGATTTTATAATTCTGCCAACATATTATCTCTATATAGAATATTGTTATATGATGGTGATATCATTATAAAATATTCATATTTTTCAATGGTTCATCTATGAAGAATGTCTTTATGATCTTTTGGATCATGTATGAATGGTATTTATTCAATATGAAGTAGGAATATATTATATATATATATATTTAATGCAATACATAATGAATGATATATAATGAGATAAGATAAGTATATATGTAGACTGAACCGTATAAATTATGGTACATTATCTAATCTGGTTTTCTCTCTAGAGAGCCTTGTTTATAAAAATGATGGAATGAAGAGTGTACCCAGTCTATTGGGGAACTTTGTTCACAATTATATGTTATGAATTGATTCATTAATAAGGAAATGATGGAACGAGGAGAAAAAATTATTATATATGGTAGAATATATACTATGACTGTTTTCATAGTGAATTATAACTAATTTATTGATTTTCTAAGATTATTTTTATTGGGCAGAAATGTTTATTTTTATTATTAAATATTTCCAATGTCTTTTGATTTATTATAGATAATTCTATACGGTGATGAATTATTTCTTTTTTAATACATTTAAATATTCCATAAATCATTATTTACTACCCTTCAATAAATTAAAATGATTTTTATGATTTACGATCATGTTACTATTCAGTTATTCATATATTAGGCTCACATATGATCTATGATTTTATAACATCTGATTACCCATAATGGGAATCAAATCTCACACTATATTACAATTATATTACCTAAAGAGAAGAATAATAATTTTCAATATGGTTTGTAAAATATGGTTACTATGTGAGAAGAACACTGTGAGATTTTTTTAAGACCATTTATGAAATATGTTGATTATTTATCTTGTATCCAAAGTAACTAAACAATTTTAGATTAGGGGTGTGTATTGCAATGATATGTACTGATAGTTCAATTAATGTTATGTAATATTTATCAATTTAATTCATAGGTCTCCCTAATACAACCCAGTTAATGAATTATAAAAATGTTCAATAATAACATGTGGATGGGATAAAATTCAATGCCAGACGATGTCATAAAGAAACATAAAAACATTTATGTTTAATCATTCATATTCTATATGTTGAAAAATATTATTAGGGTAACTGAATTAAAATGATTCATTATTTTATAATATTAATTATATCATGTCTCCCATCATTCTTTCCTACACGATGATTTACCAAATAAACTAATCATGAGATATAGTAGAAAATATACACATCCCCAAATATCTACTGAAATATAAGATATAATGGTAAACAGAGATACATTTTTTCCACATATATGGTTCTATATGGAATACATATCTCCTTAGATATATATATATATATATATATCAGAAATTAGTTGAATTACACATCTAGAAGGGTATGGATTTATAATTGGAAATTTATTGTCCAAATTGTGTGGCTTCGAGTATAAATATCATTTAAATTTTCATCATCCACCTACATCTAATATATATAAGATAGAGTGATTATAATTGTTTTGTGAATTATCAGATATTGTATTATTTTTTTAGACATGTATTATAATTTCAGATCATTGCATATCCCATATCATAGTTATAGGTGGAACATACAATCAAATCCATTATTCTATTAAATAAATTAAATATATCCCGTTAGATATGTGGTTGAAAATGGGTATATATATGCATGACTAATTGAAAATATCTAACCAAATCAATGAGTAATATGTTTTTGTAATAATCATCTCACCCTATCCCTTGGGACAGGGTTAGTGTAAATGAGATCATTTAACATTTATACTAAATCCAATATCCATCCGTAATAGGGGTCATCACATATATATGCTAATAGAAACAAATAATTACAAGATTATATAAAAAATGGTCTTTTTATCATTCACACAACACTTATTATGTATTAATCCATAACTACAATATCATTAGTAATGGATTTTACAATATTAATCAAAAAAAATTAATAAAAATAAAATAAGAATGAAATGAACGCCATTTATTTTTATGTATTTACAAATCACAAATCATGTTAAATTCTTTCCTATATTTATAATAATTTTAGAGTCATTAAAATTGATGTATAACATTTCATCTAAATTCCATATTTACACTTATATATCAATTTTATCTTTATTATAAGGATACAATATATTTAGTATTTAATTATTATATCATAAATCCATTTCATTATTAGTGACATAAATTAGAATAATTACAACTATATCATTTATTATTATATCTTTACTTTTGTGGGAATTACCCTTTATCAAAAGGTGCCACTATTTCAGTTCTCTATAATGAAATTTTACATTGGCCATCAAAGAATTATTTGAATTTGTTATTTCAATAAATTTTATTTAATGATGAAATAAATAAATTTATAAATTCCAATGAACATTGCAGACAATCATTATTTTCCACTAATTTTGATTAATCACCATTACGAGGGAATGGTTTTTATTTTAGATGAATAGATTAAAAAATCATTCTTTATTACTATAATGATAAATCCCCTCCATGTTCATATTCATAATTTAATCATATTAAATTTATATTATTTTTTTACATCAGAAGAAATTTTCCTTTTAAACAAATTCTTATATAACATTATTTAATAAAGAATTCAATTTTTAATTGTTGATTTAGAAATTATCAATTGAAAATTAATATATATTAAATTATTTAATTTTTAAAGAAATAATCCAATAATTAGGATGCTTAAATTCAAAACATTAGTTAGTCAAACTGACCACTTATTATTTACCCATTACATTTTTAATTATATTATATCTATTTGAGTGAAAAAATTACACTATATAACAATATTAAAAACAATATCATACACATTTACCCCAATAATAAAATGTATATTTCACGTGGGTAACTCATATTACATGGGGATCATTCTACAATTAAATTAATTATAATAATTTAATGGCATAAATATTACTATATATTTATTTGTTCAAATTCACATTTTTACTACTAAATAATTATTTTTTTGCATTTACTGGCCTTCAATTATGTTAATTCCTAAATAAAAAAAATAAAAAAATGGATTTTTTTGGTTTGGGATATTGGGATGATTCAAACATTAGTTTTTCAAAAAAATAATTTAAATGTTCCCAAACTCACCTCATATATATTAATAAATTGGGGGGGTCCCATTTTGCATCCCCAAGCCTCCCCACACATTCCCAGCTTTATCAGATCCTTATAACTCAGTTGGTTAATCAATCTATAGATTTGAAAAAACATTTTATATCCCCGTATGATCAATAAAAGAAGAAATATATTCATGTATCTCATAACATACTACAATATTCCACTATGATTCATTAATGACACATGGGATTATAGATTTCCAACTGATACATAAATCATGTGTTTATTTATTATTAACATATAAATCCTTAATCATTGAGAATTAGGGATACATTGGAAAAATCCATATGTATGATCATTTTTTAGATGTTGATGCATTTTCATATCACAAATAATCGTGTTGGATGTGATTCCCCATCATAATGCTAATTTAGGGTAATCTCAAGCAACCAATAGAATTTTTTAAGGTCTCCTTTATTTATACCACTTTATCAAACATCATCACTACTACCCATTTCATTTTGAACAGTATTAGTTATTTATGATGGACACCAAAATTCATCAATAGCTTCCTCACAATACTAGGAATCCATATATATATCTGAATGTCAAAAATGATATTTTTTGTGAGAAAATATGAAATAGGGAATATGAAATCATAATGAAAATAAATCAATATTTTCCTCTGAATTATAATTTTCTATTTTTGGAGTCCAAGATAATTAGATTAATCAAAATTAAAATATTAATTCATATATCTTAGTCTCCCAGAGTTATCCAAATATTAATTCCATAATAAACAAATAGAAAATTTGTATGTATTTACAATAATGAATATTTAAAAACCTGTGATATTTTTCTAGTTAACACAATTTTATTGTATCTATTTTTGAAAAAAAGAAAATATTTAAAAGAATCCATAATCATTAAATATTATTTCTTTAATAAATGAGAAAACATATTAACCTTAAAATACATATCATTTATTACATGGAATTCATATATAAAATTTATGAGACTATTTCGATGTTAATTCCAAATTTTATCTAGAATAACATAATACTAATTCAAGTATTTATTTATATAATAAAAAATAGATCAGTTAAATAGTGGGATGAGCTCATACATAAAGCATCAAATCGAATAACCATTCCTATGATACTTGACTGACTTATCTCTTATGATACTTTTCCGTATCATTTGATTTCTATATCATTGTATCATCCACCACAAACCATCTAATTCCATATCTATCAAATATAACACCAATATAAATTAATGGATCCAAATCAATTATCTACTGAATTATTTATCTTAAACCGTATAAAAATTAACATAATAGATTTTATAATGATGAATATCATCTAACAATTACTAAAAGAATTTATGAATAGAAATAATTCATTATGTACTCAATAGACTATTATATATATATATATATATATATTATTTTTTCAAATGATATAATTTTTACACTTTTTATTTAATATATAATATGTATTCATAAATCATAATATTTTATTTCTTGTCGATAACGAATCACTTAATTTCATTAATATTAGTGGTAATGAATTAATTAACACTAAAATTAGTTCTACTTTCAACGATTGGGGGAATTATTTATTTTCCAAAATCTAATACTATAAAAAATATTTAGTTACTAGTTTTATAGTAATTCTACATGTTTTCAATTTATAATCATTAAATTTATTTATGAAGAGTGAAACATTTAAAAAATATCTATTCTTTTATTTTTTAATCCGATGATAACTATTATTGGATTATATTGAAATGATTATTTTCTTTTTATATCATTAAAATAAAATCTATTCAATTGTGGAATATGATCACACTAATTAAAATTAATCCCTCTTATGGTAAATTTGGTCTTCATGGTTAAAACATATTTTTTATTGATATTACGTCTCCATTAAATGAATTTTGAAGTAGTCATGTTTAACTTCTTCCATTTTGGATTTCTATGTAACCAACCCTTGATTTCTATTTAATAATATATTTCTATAAATACATGACATTAGAAAATTTTTGTTTCTTGATTTCATATAAGATCAACTCAGATAAATTGAATCATGGAAAAACTATTATGGGACAGACCTAGTAATCACCCATTTAAAATTTAAATAATTTATCCAATACCATAATGAAAACATTATGTCCCAAAGGAAACATTTGATCTAATATCATATAAAATATATTTTAGTTCTAATAATTATCACTATTTTTTTAAAACCTCAATTATATAATCACATTTTAAAAAAATTTCCATTTTTTTTAAAATTATGTAAATTTATGAAAAACATCAATCATATTAATTAAATAATTAATATTTAATTATGTATCACTTTTATTAGATTCCAGTATTTTTTATTTAATTGAAGTTTTCTACAAGATAATATTTATTGTATTTTAAATTATTATTTTTTTTTGGAAAACATAATATGGTAAAGTCAATAAAAACATCTTTGGGTGAATTATCGTAAATAATGAAACCAATATTAGAAGTGAATTAATTTTAAGAATGAGTAGCCCTCCCAATATAGGGCTGAGCACATGATATATTAGTCTATTTTGAAAAAAAATGTATTAATATACATTTTAATTGGTATTAGAAAACCATGTAATAAGGGATAATAATATGAAAATGTTTTATCATTATATTCATATAAATCTAACATTATTGAATAATATTTTTATAAATTTGTTGAAGGATCATTTGATAGTATCTCGAGGATAGAATTTTGGGATTTGTTCGATGAAAATAATTTCATAAACTGGGATTATATATAATGAGTCCCTAGTGTGTGATCATAGGATGGAAAATTAATATTCAAAGGATTATTTTTAGGTGGGTAGGATTATATATCTATAAGTGTTGTTAAAGATAGGTTTATTTATTATGGCATATGATAGTTATGTTATTATAATATATTTTTACCCTCATAAACCGTAACTGAATCATATTATTGTTTTTTTGTTTGAAAAGACTTAAGTTACAGATTATATTTGGAAAATTAAAGCTAAATTATTAAATTTGGAGTTAGTGGATACTATTATAAATTCATTATTTCGTAATGATAAGTGTTCATTTTTTAGTGCAGTAGATCATCTATCAGGTGTTAGCATACACATATGGTTAACTATCAAAAGAGATTAAGGATATATCAAATTGAGAAAAAGTAAATTATAATCATAAAAATATGTTTTCATAGGATAAATGAATTTTTATTTCACTTATTTATTTCAATTTTATGTTTATATTTGATTGGTATAATTATAATATTACATTTCCTATGGTGTAAAACATTTTTTACATGTTTTTGAGTGAGAGAATATCTTCATTGATGTAACCATCATATTTTTTATATACGGTCTGACATATTATATATGAATAAAAACCATAGATATGGATGATTGGTAATATGATTAATAATAGATAAATCTATAAGAGGATATCAACATTCCTTTATAATATTTTTTGTATTTATATTTTTCTATTTTATCATATTGTATAATTTGAAAAAAAAATATTGAGAAAGAAACTAACATGATATGATCTAATTTATTATAATTAATATAATTCCCCATGTTTTAAATGTTTATAGTTTTATCACTTATTATGTAACCTATTTATTGAATTATCATTCCAATAAATATTATTTAATTTCAATATATAATTTTTAATCTATGCATTGAGTTTTAAGAGATTTTAATTCCCATTACTAAGAGAAAAAATAAACGAATTGATTATTGAATGTGAATTATTTATCGGGTTTCTTGTTATATATTGAAAATTATAATGTTGAGAGATTATTTTTCTACATTATAAGTGACATGTTCATTAACTATTATTGACTCTATTTACATTTATAAACATAAAAAAAATCCATCCTGAAAACCAATATATACAACCAACCATTTTATATCATAAATTGGATAAAAAATATTATTTCAAATTAATTACATTACTATAAATTATTTTCAACATATTCCTTACATTATTTAATGATTCACATTCCTATCAGTGTATGGGGAAAGGTAAATTTATTGATATCTCTTATGAAGAAGTCTAGTATAAGATTGGATATTATAATGTTTTTTCTTGATATCCTCAAAATCTATAGTTTTCATTAAAATCGAATAGGGGTGTAGATATGAAATATAAGAAAACATTTTCCAAAGAACTATACAAGAAAAATAAACGAAATATAAAATTTTTGGAAAAATACCCACCGTAATCTGTTCAAAATTCAAATGATGTAAAAATCCTACTAGAATTACAGTTCCTTGTATGAAAAATATATACAATGATTTTAGTTTAATGTGATGTCATTTCATTGTGTGTAAAATTGATTTTATATTACATAAATCTCATGAATGATAAAAAAAATTAAGCATTTTAAATAATTTCCATTTAATTTATAGTTAAAATATATGTGGATAATTTGTGACCACAGAAGGAATAAACACATAAATTTAATAATATAAAATATCATAAATATTTTTATGATATTTAAAAATGGAGTCTATATATATATATTATATGTTAGATAATACACCCAAAACATTATATGAAAATTTAATAATCATTAAATAATCATAAAAGAATTCTAACCTCCATCTTGATGATGGGGTAACATAGGGAATCACACATCACTAAAAATATACATATATTGTTCACAAGGAATATTACTCATATTTCATAACCCTCAATGATTGTGGAAAAAATTGGAGGAAGGATACTCATCATATTGAATCACCAAAAACACTATATATCATTAGAATGTGCTAGAATCGAAAAATATAACTTCCCCCCAATAGAGTTGGAAAACCAAAAATGAAATACGATATTGAAATTATAATTTTGAGAACCCTTATTGAAAAAATACGAATGATAGATTTTGATAATTGTATATTGAATTGATCCATTTACTATCAAATATCAGCCTATGATTATTTATTCACAATGTGATCATGAAATTATAAACATTAAAAATATAATTACCCTTTTGAAAATGTTTACTATAAAATGAACATGTTCCCTAATGATAGTGGATTGTAATAAAACAAAATGATTCATTATAAGGGATAGTTTATAAAATGTTTCCTACTATGTAACTACAATATGAGGCTAATTTGGAAGTCCTAATGATTGATAAATAAAAAAAATTTGTTGATATGATAATGTGTTCAATGTATGATGTTATTTAAAAACAAAAAATTAAAAAATTAGGTTTTAACTTCTTTTCATACTATTAAATTTTATAATATTAAAGGTACAATATATTAGATAATTATATAGTTTTCTTTTTCGAATAAGTTTTATTTTTTAAATTAATACTCTACTAGATAATATTAAATCATTATTCTTGAAACACAAATCACTACAAGGGATCTAATTCCCTATATAATGTCAACGCATTTTTTTAAAATGTTACCCCTAAACTCAAATCTAAACAAAATATCATATTGAGGACCTCAAATTTCTAAAAAGCCATTAGCTAAAAATTCTAATGTGATAATTAAAAATTTGTGGATATATTTCTTTACAACATAATGTTTAATGATATATGGATTGGTGGAATATTCTAAAGAACCAAATTTAATATAGTTAGAAATAGTGACACCCTATGTAAATAATAAAACAAATAAAATTACATGAGGTGGAAATTAGTCAATAATGTTAAAAATTAATTATCCATGAAGGGTATGGGGTTTTCAATGCCTTTGTTTCTAGGGTTATTATCTTGTATGGATATGTCATGATAATAATATATTTGAAAAATGATTCAAATTTTTTATGGCTTATATAGAATGAAGGAATTATTTTCCACTATTTTTCATATATTTTTACTAAAAATCAATAAAATATATTTATTATTTTATATATAATTAAATTAAATAAGAAAAATTTTGTATTTTAATTTTCTCTATCAGGTCAAAATATCAAATGGAAATAGTTAATTAGTAATAAATATGTTCTATATGGTTGTAGATTAATTAAAATCTATTAATTATATATCATGTAATATTATTTAAATTTGGAAATAATAATTTTAACATTGAATAATTATATAATGTATTAGATTCATATAAAATATAAAATGTTTTTATGAAAAAACCATTCAACTATAAATATTCAACAATTTTTATTTTCATAAAACACATGGAAATCAAATGGAACAAAACATTATCACAATAATTGAAAATATCTAAAAAAATTAGATCATTTATCGTTTTGAGAAATATTTCATAGGAATATAGCCAACGAGTGAACTTGAATAATAAGAAATGGTTGGTAAATACAATATTAAAAAAATGATGTATTGGACTTTAATAATAAAGGATTTAAAATTAATTTGAACAATTATTGAGTTAGTTTAGTAGACATATGTATTTGTTTTTAAATTAAAATATAATAGAATAATCATTCTTAAAAATCCAATAGATAGTATTTTCCCCCATGTAAAATATTTCTTTTTCTACAAGTGAATTATTTTTAATTTTCAAAATTTTAAATTTATAATTTTATAATTTATGTTTTTTATATTATAAATATATGGGGATGCAACCAATTACTATAAAATATTTGTGTTTTTTATAAGATATGAATACATTATGAAATTTTAATTATATGTATAATTATTTATTGATTAATTTACCATATTAAAACAACTATTTATTCATTTCAATTAGGTAATGATCGAAACAATTTAATTCATTCCATGTGTTGATCTAAAAATATTAATTTAAAGATTGATATTTATTACATTTCGACATGATTATATCCCATATAGTTGATTGATTATATTATTGAGGGTGATGGCCATGTATGTAATACTATTGGAGTCTTAAATTATAATTTCATGAACCAATCATGATTCAATCATTAGTTATGTCTCAAAAATATATGGCATAATGAAATTAAATGATTTTTACAAGTTATTATCTCCCCAATATGATAGTTGTATATCATAAAAAATCCATGCTACACTTCTTTATGTGAGGTTTAAAAATAAATATATTGATTCTATTGTTTCATTTAATAAGCATATATATGAATATAAAGTCAATGGTGAATTTCACATTTAATCACATGATATCTAATTATCTTTATGGAAACATATTAATTAAATATTTTGTCATAATAAAATTAAATTCCAACTTATGTGACTTTTCAATATAAGATATTATGTTTCCACTATAACTAGAAATTAATATTTATCACTACATAAAATGTTAAGGAATATAATGACAGTATATATGATGTTACCTAATCATTGAGGATGACAGAAGTGTTGAAATATGGATCAGCCATATCTATGTTATAATATATATATATATATATATATATATATATAATGATGAACATTGAGATTATGATCACTAAAAATATCATCTTATATTGTCCATAATGATTTTATAAGGTAGTATAATATTAGTAGTTGGATGATGAAATTAAATAATATATATATGATTAACACACATAATTTGATGATGGAAATGTGACACATGGATGAAATATATAAACCTATGGAAATAAATTACTCATACCAAGATGTGTAGGATAATATAAATATGTCTCTAAAAAAATTTATTTGTCGATTAATATTATAAATCTGATGAAATAATGATTCCTTTGGATCAGTATTAAATTCCATGAGTTTGGTGTGATAAATGGGAGAAAGTAATTCTAACAAATGTGAATGTCAATATAAAAATTTATCATGCTAATCATAGTTCATATTGACTTATATATAAAAAAATGGGAAATAAAAGTTCAAAATATAAATAATTGAGAAATAGGAGAACCATGAAGTGTAATTTAAATCAGTTTATATGATAGTAGGCAAATTAAATAAGAGAATTTTTTAGAAGAAGTAAAGAGATAAATAATCATTAGGAACTAATTTAGTTATTTATTATCACACATGATACTAGGAGGAGTCTTCAAGATGTAATAATGAGGAACCATTGAGATTTTAATCCATTATTCATATTTTACTAATTTTATTTTCTATGCTGAAGGAGGTAACTAAATAATATTCACAATGGGACATGTTTTTAATTTTTTATTTACAGGATGAGGGAGATAACCAAATTATTAATATAAAAATATAATAATATTTTGAATAATGGGATATGGGGAGACCCATTATAAACACAGTGAAAAAAATCTATAAGAAATCCAGGCCCAAAAGAATGAATATGGTCCCATGTTTTCAACGGAGACAAAATTTCATGATATGTAAGGGAGGACATTTCATCTCCCCCAAAACATAATACATCAGATAAATTAGTAAAAGAGAATGTGTTGAACCCCTTCCTAGATGTTTCTCTATGATGGAAGCACAATAAAGAAAGGAACCCGACCCATGCACATTGAAATGTGGATATAGGTGTCACGACCTAACTTACAGGGGCCCACACCGGGACCCCCCAAGCTCACCCCAATAGGCCTGGGGCTGATGACTAGCACTGAGTTGGAACATTACTAACATGGGGTAATTAACTATGTACATGTACACATTCATACATCTCCAAGCCCACAAATGGAAAATTCCAAAAACCACTACTTAACAAAATTTATGGATAAAAGAAAATCCAAACAAACATAGTACAAAAGAAGTAAAGAACAAAAAATAAACTAGGCCAGAATATATGCCCACAAAAATAAGTGATTTAAAACCACAAAAGTACAATATTTATCACAATGATTTACTAGGACTGCTGCTCGGAGTCGTAGGAACACCTCGACATGTAGGGAAATCATAAGGCTCAATCCTTCCCTTGTCCGCCCTGGACTCCATGAAATTGTCACTCGTCTGCAGAAGACATAAAACGTGCATGAAAATCCCATGCATGGGTGATTATATCAATACTCAGTTGGGGAACCATAAAACCACAAAGAAATACATAATGTAAAGGTACAATCATCGCTAAACTGTATATATCTACTGAACATATAATAGGAGAACACAATCGATATATACTCAAAACCAACACCCGTAGTATGGAGACAAGTCACAAAACTGCATACCAACGCCTGGGATTAAGTTCAAATATAATATGAATAACTAGTCAGGGGTAACTCTCTCAACGAGTCTGTTAGCTCTAATAATGTTTTTCATAGAAGTGTAATTCGTCGAGAAAAGTAAGAAGAGATATATATAATCAATTTGGTAGAACAAACTTTTGATTGGGGAAAGATCATGATACACAGATTAGGATCACTACTAGGGCCATGGAGGATACTGCAACTCATCCGGATTAACATGATAGGTATAGGATCGACACCATGTGTGAATAATCACTTCTATACCCGACTCTACCTAGGGTCAACAATGGATGAAGGATCTCGGTCTAGGCCTCTCAGAGGGATACTTCACTCTATCTTAGAATATTCTAATGAAGAAATCATATTCCTATAGAATCAAATGATACTCGACATTCAAAGGAATGAGAAAAAGGGGAACTGAACAAAATGAAATTTTTCCTAGATATAGTGGAATAAAATATCAATCCATGTATTAAAAATTACACTGCATGTAGAAGTGTCACACACTGTGTCTTCTGACCCCGGGAACTGCCCGTGTAAAATAGCCCATGTTGTAGGGATGGTTTACTAGAATAAGGTATACAAGACTTGTAACATGGTGACATGAAATGATCTTGTATCCAGGGAGGAATCCATGTACTCTGGTCATGTTCCTGTACAAGGCTTCAACCCGTGTGTTATAACTCATGTATCTAGTACATGGGGTAACCCATGTAGTCGGACTAATCTAGCTGGGTGGTGGAGTACAACATCGTGTACTCCACCCCATGTCTCTGTATCCCATGGATAATTGGCGAGTTCAGCGTAGCTTCCTCAGCCAGGCCTCTTAGTGTCTACATGTCGTTTTCTTTCGAGAACATGTCATGTCATCACTTTGTTCATTTCAAAACCCTAGCTACTGCTGAGCTAGTCTCACATGGCGGGTTCTTTGGAATCCACACCACGTTCTTATGAAATTTCCAGTCCCGCCATTTCTTTGTTCTTCACCTCCTTCGATCATCTGATGTCCATTGTAGTGATTCAATCATCCTAAAACATAAGGGTTCATGTCTGCCAATAATCATGAAGACGATTTGGTCAGTTTTGGGCCTTCGATCGACCTCGAATACATGTTCTGATCCACCCGCATAAATAACGCTTGAAGGAGAAGAACTCTCAAACCATGTCGATTCATCTGATTCCATCATTGTCTCACCTTCTCTAGGTCGTCGCGATGTCATATATCTAATTTGGGATTGTTCTGTTGCGAATCAGAAGTGCAACGATCCATTTTTCATAACCCCATGAAGAATACGAATAACATGGGGAAAAACGGAGGAATAAAAAAATTAAAAAAATAGGAACATACCTCCATCGTCGTTCGTCATGACATAGATCATCTCTCATTAATAGGTTTAATAGGTGAATCAAAATGACAAACCAAGATCATCATAAAATCAATTACCGAATCAAAACCCCAATATAAAAGGAAATTGATGCCCTCTAGCAAGAATGCCCAATCTATAGAACACCATGTTGGTTGGTTGATCCATGTTCACAGTTTAATCTAATCATGGGGGAGGAAAGAAATGAAATAACAACCCCTACTTTGGTCTATTTGATGAAAAAACATTTTGTCGTGTTCGTTCAAGGGGTTTGTCGAATTTGAGATGTGCCGATCGATCACATCATCGTCGTCGTCCAATAGGTTATCTTCCAAATCTCCAAAAGGCTCTCTCTCAATTAGTAGGGTTATGAAGCTTACCAAGAAAACATCCAATAAGAAATTATTTAAAAGGGGAAAATTAGGTAACTACGCATAAAAGGAAACATTAAAATAATATAAATTATTAATTTACATTATTTCTATTAAAACGTCCAAAAACTAACTCTAGAAGTTAACCCACACTGGTTGGTGTTAGGCCCTTCCCAAGGTAATGTCGCTACTCTGAATGCAAAAGTTCCCTCAGATTTTTCATTCAGGCACCTTTCTATATGTTATTCTACTTTTTCTATAAAACCACTTGTGTGCACCATATGAATGATTAATATATTTGAAAATTTTATTTTGGGCTCTATGGGCCTCGAAACCACATGCCTTCGAAATGGATAGTCTCAAAATCATTAGATGTAATATTTAAAAATAATAAACATAATATCTGAGGGATTAAATTCTTTCCACATTATTGGATTGCATCCCTAAAAATCCAAAACAAGGGATACTATAAAAGATGTGGGTACTGGGTACTAATATGTGTATCCCTCTCTCATGTGCTCTTCTAAAGATTTTTGTGCCTCATCCCAACACACGCCATTGGAATCGATCACCCATGAATGATCCTCTCCTATATATCCTCGATCTCCAATGGGTAATCAACAAAGTTCTCTCCATCCTTGATGTCCATCTCACCCAAGTCGATGGCGTGCAATGGTTCATGGACGTACCTCCTCAGTCGTGACATGTGGAAGACATCACGTACCATGAGCAACTATGGCTGTAGAGCTAGGTGGTACACCACCTTTCCAAAACTACACAGTTTTTGAAAAGTTATGATGAACCTCAAAGATACCTTTACACTTCGAAAAAATATTTGTAACCCTCGTCGAGGTGAGACACGAAGGAATACATGGTCTCCCACCATGAACTCTATAGGTCTTTGTCGTCTGTAAGCATAAGACTTCTGCTGGCTTTGTACAGTTTTCATCTACTCTTGGATGATATTCTCTTTCTGAGTTGTACCTCACACCTACTCTGGACACATGAGTGCTAACTCTCCGGGGTCGGTCCAGCAAATCAATGACTGGAAGGGGGTCCCCTATAATGCCTCAAATGATGACATATTAATGGTGGAGTTTTATGTATTATTGTATGAAAACACCACTAGTGGTTGGTGGTCCTCCCAAATATTACTAAATTTTATGATACATGCATGCAACATATCCTCAAGAACATGAATGGTCCTCTCAGTCTGACTATATGTCTCGGGGTTAAACGCTATAGTTAATCATATATGATTTCTGAAATATTCCTACAATCCGTTCCACAACCAGGATGTGAAAAGGGTGTCTCGATCTGAGAGTATTGTAAAAGGGACTCCATGAAGCCTAACTATCTCATGAATGTGGGGGCGTCCCAAGCACTCTATGGTACTCTTCACTCTGATAGCTTGGAAGTGGGCCAACTTGGTGAGTCGATCAATGATCTCACACATGGAATCATTCCCCTTAGACACCAGTGGTAATATTGACATGAAGTCCATCGATATTCCATTCCACTTCTTCTCTGGAACGTTCATGGGATAATATAATACCTCTAGAACTTAGAGCTCAACCTTCACCTACTGGCACATACGGTATCAATAAACTAACTCTTCTAGAACTTTAATCATTCCTGACCACTAGAACAATCATCAGAGATACGAGTACATCTTTTCCGCTCCATGATGTACCGCCAATGGGGATGTATTAAATCCCCTCATGACCTTCTCCTACAATTCCACTAGTACAAAAGTACATCATTTTAAAAGAACTACATGCCCCCACATTGAGAATATACATCAGGGGAATTACATGAGGATAACTGAGCATGTAAAGAATCAAAGTTGACATCCCCAAGTTGTGCCTCCCTAACTCATTGTAAGAGTTTAGCGGTGATAATCGTCGACTTAAGGTAAGAGGCTTCCTCTCTGTCCACTAAGTATAAATGTATCGAGGCCAACAGTTTCGTCCTTTCACTCAGTAGCTATGAGTTATATCAACTGCTAATAGAATCCAACACCTTTTCCCCTTCCCAGGAGTATAGATAATCATGAAATCATAGATTTGGAGGAATTATAGCCACCTACAATGTCTCAGATTCAGATACTTATGTGAGAATATCTATTTGAGGCTCTTGTAATCTGAGAAGATGATGAACTGCTTGCCCATATAGTAGTGTCATTACATCATCAATGATAATAATACCACTTTCAACTCGAGATCATGGGTCGCATAGTATTGGTCATGTGGACTCTGATGGAACACACCATAAGCTATCACTACCTTTCTGTGCATCAGGACACAGCCAAGCTTGTTCCCCGATGCATCACATAAAACAATGAACTATACGCCCTCCTCAAAAAATCTCATGATTTGGGCACTCATCAAGCTCTTCCTCAACTGCTAAAATTAATTCTAGATCTTCTTCATCCACATGAAGGGTTTCCTCATCCTGGTCAAGGATGTCATCATTTCTCATATTTAGTAGACATCAAAATTTAATTTTCGGTAATAGCCTTCCATCCCATGGAAGCTCCGCACCATCATCACGCACTGAGGTGGACCCCATACTAACATTTCCTCCACCTTGTATGTGTCCACAACTACCCCATCTAATGAAATGTCATGTCCCATAATGTGGACCTCCTGAATCCATAACTGTCACTTATAGTTCCTCCCACAAATTTGGTGCTCTAGGAGTACATATAGAAAAATATGTATCTATCTCATGTGCTCTTAATTTTAGGCCGAGTATACAAGGGTGTTTTTGAATAAGACCAATGGAACATGTCTAAATACTCCTCAATGATTGGGTTCATAATGCCCATGAACACTATGACAGAGTTCGTCATGAGGAAAGTCATCACCATGTACTCGTAGTTATCTTAGCGGCATTTTAAAGCCTTCTTCAGTTTATCCTCGTCTTGTACTGGTAACTAGTGGTAACCTGACCAAAGCTCAACCATCGAGAACCAATGTACCCATATCAACTGATAGAAGAGATTGTCGATCCTTGGTAGTGGATACTTGTGCTTCACCATCACATGTTTCAGGCGTCGGTATTACATGGACAACCATAAACTACCATTTACTTCTTCGAAAACAAAACTAGGCCGCCCAGGTTGAAATGATGGGTCTTACCAATCCCTTGCTCTGCAAATCCTCCAAATTCACCCTCAACTCATGAAGCCTTGAAGGAACCATATGATATGCTGATATGTAAATCATTGTCTTTATAGGGTGTAAGTCGATGCAGAAGTCAATTTCATGGAGGGAAGGTAGTCTAGGAATATAATCAGAAAAGGCATCCTCGTATTCCACCACTATTATTGGGAACTAAAATATGACAACATATACTACTATGAGGGTAAGGATATCCAACTCTTGAGTGATTGGATATGCCCTCCAATGCATGAGCTCAATCTGTATTGCCTGAGTCTTCCTTTATCCAACCATGGAAAACCTCGTCCCTTCATTATTGACATACATCATTCTTTGCCAAAATAAGTCAAACTAGGCATGGGATGAGGATAATCAATCTATACCTAAAATGATTCTTTAAGGCCTCGACACTATAGCAAAAAGGTTCCAAAAGAGACTCTCACCTACAATGGGTAATATCACACAGTCTACAATGGTGTGTGATCACCGAGTCTCCTCTCGTAGGTGTCTCCATGTGTAAGGGTCAAATCAATGGCTCTACTGGAATCTTAATGCTTCACACAAGACATGTGGAGAGGAAAAATGAATAAAACATGTTTTTATATGTACAACAACTAAGTTACAAAAGAAGCAAATCATAACTTGAATCATCCCTAGAGTCCTTGTGTTGTACGCCTCGACTGCATGCATCTGTCCCTGCCCTTGTCCCCACACCTCCAAAATCCTAGTGCAGACCTCCTAGGGGTGGTGGTAGTAGTAGATCGAAGAGTCTTCCACCACCTAAACCACTCTCTGCTCTTCTGCCATGTCCACCACCATGAGGTTCTATCTTCTCCACTCCCTACCTCTACCTAGGTGGACCATCCATAGCTATCTTATTAGTAGCTCGAGGGGTCAGACAATCCCTAGTGAGATTCCCCTTCCATCGTAAAAGTAGCACCGCCTCTCCCTAGGTTGACTAGATCCTACAAAAGTTCCTTGGTATGTCGATCCCTTATCCTGGGGTCCTTCTATGTTGTCTCCGACATCAAGATCCGTGGGTCTGATGTCGGATCCCTTCAGATGAGGACTTCACTCCAGTCTACCTGCTGCTAACTGCCATCAGCTATCACTGCTTCACCAAGATGCTATCGATCACCATGGCCTAATCGAGCAATACTGAATAAGTTGTTGTGCATAGAGGCATGAAACATAGCTCATATTTTCCACCGTAGACCTCACTTTAATGTCTTAGTTCTGAAGTACTAATCCTTGACCATTTCCATCGATTACCTGGAGAGGTTTGTGAACCTCGATGAATATTCATACACCATCAAACATCCATACATGAGATGAAGAAGCTCTTGGATATGCAGTTCTATTAGCATAACTAGTGATAAATACTCACTAATGCATCTCTCTAACTCCATCCATGAAAGAGTCTCCTCTCCATGAGTCTGTGTGCTTAGAATCCTCCATCATCCTACCGAACACTGAATAATTCTCGCTCCTAAGACCATCATCTGGTCCACCATTTTTCTCATGGGATGGAAATCTCTATTCACCACCTTAATCCAGTCCCCAACTACCCGAGGTCTGGGCTCACCATGTAAAATTAGGGGTCTCTATCTTTGGAACTCATGGAGAGTGCTAAGCCTTAACCCCTCATGTGTTTATACTGTATGTTCCACGGTCTTCCCCACTGGTGGTTGTATAGCAGGTCAACCACATGGAGGTAATTCCTGGGGAAATAGTCCATGTACTGAAGCCTCGTCACAATGGTGTTTTTCCTCACGATCACCCTATTCAATCAAAGTGCGTATGCTTCGCGGAGGAATCCTGAAAGAAGAAGATGTTGCATGGTCAAAAAGTATATCAAGATAGCTTATACAAAGGACTTGAAAAACAAAATCAATTCTTATATTATATATGTTCCACTCTATTATTTCCACAAAACTTATGTTTTCATGTACCGAGTTGAAAACACGGTCATCGAAGTCCTGTTGTATGTATTCATCGGCCACCGACACCATCAATGATGTCTCTGGCATAAAAGCCTATCGCAAAACACAAAACATTGTTTCCCAAAATAAATCTCACAGACTCCTGGTTCTAAAGTAGAACTGACCACCTTTGATACCACTCTATCACGACCCGTCCTAATGGAACCCACACTGTGACTCCCCAAGCCGGCCTCCAATTGGCTAAGGGATGGTGACTAGCACCGTGTAGGCATATTACTAACATTGGATGCATTTTCTAAGTACCTGAACACAAACACAAATATCCAAGACCAAAAATGCTTAAATGAAAAAACCACAACGTATCAAAATTCAAGCATATAACTAAACCCAACCAAATATAGTACGATGGATGTAAAGTAAGAAAAATAAACTAGGCCATAATACATGCCACAATAATCCAGAGACTACAAACCACAAATGTCTATCCTGTATGTAAAATATGTAATAGGACGGTAGCCTGTAGTCGTATGAACACCTCAGCCTGTAGGGAAAATAGAAATCCCGGTCCTGCACCATTCTGCCCTAGACTGCATCAGAAGGCTACTCGTCTACACAAGATAAGGCATGTACGAGAAAAACCCATGCAGTGGGTGAGTATAACAATACATAGTATAGGACCCTGAATACCCCAAAGAAATACAGAATATAAAGGTACACTAATCTCTACAAAATATATTTCTACTGAACATATAATAGGAGTACAAAATCTAGTTATACGCAAAACCCATACCCACTGTCTAGAGTCAAGTCGCACAAACCCATACCAAGTCTAGGGATAAAGTTTGATGAATCCAAAAAGCAATGGTCTGGGAGAAAATACTCCCCAAGTTTTATATCATTGATAATATCCGTCCAAGATGTTTTGTTCATCGGAAAATGTCATGAAATATAGAAACACTCATTCTGGGAGAACACAAAATTGAGTGGGGAATCGTCACGATACACAGATGAGGATTATTTCTAGGGTCTTAATGGATTCCACAACTCATCTAGAATCACCTACTAGGTAGAGGATCAAGTCCCTGTGGGAATAGTCTCGTCGATACCTACCTCTACCTAGGATCAAGAATGGATAGTGGATCATACGCCTGGCCTCTTGGAGGGATACCTAAATCTATCCTAGAAATTCATGCTGAGGAGATCATATTCCTGTATAAGTAAGCAATACCCGAATTTCAAGGGAATGAGAGAAAAGGCCACTAACCCAAGAAAAACTTATCCATGATATTGTGGATGAGAAGATAATTTCATGTACCGATAAGTACACAACGTGTAGATGTGCCAGATATCACCTCTTCTGACCATGTGTACTGCCTATGTACAAAGCCTCATGTCGTAAGGCATGTCATGTAAAAAATGTATACGCATCGTGTGAGAGGGTGACATGTCGTGTTCATATTTCATGGGAGAACTCTGTCTGTGTTTGCTTTGTTCCCATACAAGGCTTGAACCTGTAACAACCCAAAGTTTCATTAATGGGAAATCCCTCTTGATCCAGTTAAATGTTTCTTTATGAAAAAAATGTTTTTATAAGATGTAAACTTCTTTAGTTTTATGTTAAGATTTGTGACCGTTACTTTTATAGCCATTGAACAGTGATCATCTGAGTAGTATAAATATAAGGCTTTAACGAAACCATTTCTACTGAGACAAAGGAAGCGATGGCCTCATCCAGTAGAATTGCCCCTTACGAAGCCCATTTGTCGGAGCTCGGAAAAGAGGTGGCGTCTTTGGGCTTTTCCCTTGACCAAGCCCAAGCTGAGCTTCATCAACTCAAGCTCGAACGTGATCGTCTACAGGAAAAATGGAAGTTGATAGAGATTACCACTCGAGCGATGTTATCCGAGCAACCCCAAGAGTCCGTCACCATCGCACACCTTACCCTTAGGTCTTATGTGGCTATTTTAAGCGGTTATGTAACAAATAAGTAGCACCATGTTCATGTACATTAATTTTTTATATATATAATAATGAGTATAATTTCTAGTCATTTTTGATACATTATAATTAGTTTTCAAAGTACAAATGGTGTTTTTAGTTATTATTTAATTAAGAATTATATTTTATTAAATTAAAGGATTTTTGAATTAAATTATATTTTAATAAAATATTATTATTAATATTAAATTAATTTTTATTAAATATAAATGATCTTATAATTTTATGAATGCAATTAAAATTTTTATTAAGGTTTGAAGGCCATTTCTGTCAAAACCCGTGATTTTTTTATAAATGTCAGTTTTTATTTTAAAAGTGAAAATTCAGATATTTAGAAAATTATTTAGATAAAATAAATATTATTTTTGGAATCAGGACGTCGAAACTATCCAACGGTGATTTTTTCAGAATTTTCTGAGACAGTCAAAAGTTTTGGGTAAAAATTAAATACCATTTAAATATATAATGTGTTTTATGACATCATAATGACCCAATGGTGATGTAATAAAATACCATAATCCTTATTTTCGGCCAATATGTGTTTTATCATTAAAATAATGAGGTTTTGGGTTTGTTTGACTTACTTTTCAAAGCATTAATGGAGGCCTCAAGACTTATTCAACACTTTGCCTTTTTAAATTAATTTCCATGGGAGTGTGACTCACCTCCACATAAGCAACCCTAATTTTTTAATAAGTTCGGACCTTGGACTTGTAAAATATTTTTTTCCTCTTTCCTTTTCCAGAAACCATGAGAAAGTACCATGGGATGGTTTGTGGTTTTGATTATTTTAATATAAGGGGTCCCAAACCTAAATAATAAAGAATTCTCTCACCTTTCCTATATAAACCCACCCAAGCTCCCACTTCCTCCTGACTCAAAGCCCTTGAAGTTCGTCCAAACTCTGCCCTAATCTCTCTATAATCTTCTCAAAGTGCCCCAAGCTCCCAAGAAGCCTCTCACAAGCCTCTCTCAAGCCTTTGGAAGCACACTTCCAGGTAAGGGTTTTTTCTTCCTTTCTCATTTTTGTCAATTTTCTTTAAGTTGTATTGCCCTTTTAATTTCAATTATGAATGTTGGGGTATGGTTTCGAACCTCCCCCATACTTCCCTCTTATTGTTTTAATGATGGGAGAACCCTTTCTCTCTCATTAAATGCCTCCCATGTACACCTGTTACAATGCCGAAATTCCGAAAGGAACTTCTCTCTCTTCTTTTATATTCAAGAAATACATTTGTATCATGAATCTAAATTCCATTTCGATTTTTGGGACATGTATATAAATGACCTAATTACTGTCCATTACATGTTAATATGATGAGGAACCCCTTTCTCTCTCATCATCCTTTTTTATGAATTCTTATGTCACGCCGTTACGCTGCCGAAATCGCACCGATTTTCTAAGCCAATGTCTTTGTGTAGTGAATACCATGACCATTTCTCCATCAAGGTTATTCACTTTTATGCACATTTACATATTGATTTTAATGTTTCATGTAATAATTCCACATTCCTTTATCGTGGAAGAAATGATTATGCTTTATGAATCCATGTTTTATGATCCATGTGGCACACTTATGCATGAAATGAAATGTTTAAGAAGGGTGCGCCCTTATAGCGCTCCAATGCATTGGGTAAAGTATAGTATCATGATACGTCATGTGAAATGAGTGTTTACTCATGCTAATTCAAGTGCAACGAGGGTTTACTCGTTATTCAAGTGCAATGAGGGTTTACGCATGCTTCATGTACAATGAGCCTTGGCTCATGGTAATTCAATGTTAAGTGTTGTTGCCACATTTCAATGTTATGATTATCATGCATTATCATGCCTTTATGTTCATGTTTCTATTATGCTCTTTTGATATGCCTATTTCCTAACATGTATTTCACTCCTCATGTTATTCATTGATTACTCCCTTACTGGGCTTTATAGCTCACCCTTTTCTTATGCATGTCCTCAGGTTATCCCATGCAATGCTAAGTACGAAGGAATGTAGTGGTCATGTAAAGGAAGGTTTCAATAAAGATATTGTATTTCAAGTTTAAAGTTTTTATGTAATTATCCTAAGCCCCAAAGACACTAAACCTCTCGATCTTCATTGTTGGATCAAGTGAAGTTTTATGTAATAAAGCATGTTTAAGTTGTAATAAAAAGCAGGGTTGTCATAGTTGGTATCAGAGGATAGGTTTAGTTATTTTTGGGATTAGGAAACCTTAGTAAAGCCTTAGATACAAGACTAAGCATAATAAAAACATCCCTAAGTTTTGGTAAATACTAAGTAAGTGGTTAATCAAAAAAATACATCCATGTCTGGATACGAGCAGGTAGAGGCGGCTCTGGCACAGATGTATCCTAGGGGTAAAACCCGAAAACACCGCTTTGAGCTAGACTCGAACAGGAACTGGTGCACTACAACGGGAATTGCTGCACTCTTGGTTACGACACTCCCGGGGTATATGTTTTGATAAATTCACAATCTTAGTATGAACCCTTATTAAGGGAAAAATGCCCCTAAGAATATATGTTAGAAGAAAGATCATGAAAAGCCTGGATTGAATCCTATAGACTCATGAGTTAAAGAGATTAAAGTTTATTTATAAGTCATCAACTTTTGTCTTTGGATTATCCTTTATTTGTTACCCCTAACTTTCCTTTTATTCCAGCCAATGGCCGGTAATAGGAGAACTCGGGCTAACAACCGTTGTGAAGATCAGTGTGATGATTGTACTTATGAGATGCCCAATCCAATGGGAGCGGGAATCGCGAACTTTGTCACGCTTCTCTCTCAGCTAACTCAAGTTTTGAATAGAAACACTTGTCAAGAGGAATGTTCAACCCCCCCCTAAGAAAGAACAAGTCGCTATTGAAAGCTTCATGAGACAAAGGCCTCCTACTTTTAGTGGATCATCCGATCCCACGATTGCTGAACAATGGATCAACTCAATTGAAAAGATATTCTCCATCCTCCAATGCTCTGAAAAAGAGAAGATTCTCTTGGTGGCTTATCGTATGGAGGGTGAAGCTGATCAATGGTGGACATTGATAAAAAATACGAAGCCTGAGGAGGAGATCGAGGCTTTGGAATGGAAGGTATTCCGGAATATGTTTTTCGATAAATATTTTCCACGCACCCTCCATCTTAAGATGGAAAGGGACTTCCTTTCCCTAAAGCAGAAAGATGAGGAATCTGTGGGAGCGTACGAGGAAAACTTCACAAGGCTTGCACGATACGCTTCTGGCTTTGTCGTTACCCCCAAATGCAAGGTTGACCGCTTCTTTGGTGGGCTGAAGCCTAGCTTGCAGAAAGCATTAGCGATCCGTGACTTCGACAGCTATGAGGAAATTGTCCGACGTGCCCTCAAGGTTGAAATGGAGATCGGAGAATCACAGGGGTATCATGGGGATAAGAAGCGAAAGGTGGACTTCAATGCTGGTGGTCCGATGGATAAATCCAACGGCGCAAAGAAATTCCAGCACCCCACTTGCCAAAAGTGTGGAAACAAGCACCCTGGAAATTGCCTTAGGGGGACAAGAAAATGTTTCAAGTGTGGAAGAGAAGGGCACCTAGCTGTTAACTGTCAGCAAGAAGGACCCGCGGCTGCGACAGAGGA
This sequence comes from Viscum album, assembly GCA_963277665.1. Taxonomy (NCBI): domain Eukaryota; kingdom Viridiplantae; phylum Streptophyta; class Magnoliopsida; order Santalales; family Viscaceae; genus Viscum; species Viscum album. The sequence goes on from OY728142.1 coordinate 1,700,512,240, forward strand.
GAGGAATGCTCCGTTCGAACCTCAACGCGTTGTTCAATGCTTCAAATGCAAAGAACTGGGTCATTTTTCAAATCAGTGACCTAATCCAAGGGTTATCGGAGGCAACCAGCAACCTCCAAGACAGCAAGGAAGAACTTTTTCCATCACTTCTGCCGAAGTGAACCCCGACAACGAAGTGGTGACAGGTACGCTAGTTATTCATTCAAGAATAGAAAACGTACTTTTTGATTTAGGTTCTATGCATTCTTTTATATCTCAAAAGTTTAGTAGAATAATCCCTGCACCACCACAAATCATCGAAGTAAAGATGTCGGTGAGTACCGCAAATTGGGAAATCATTGCATCCCATGAGTATAAGTCCTCCCCTGTTATAATATGTGGATTGAATTTCCCGGCGAACCTCGTCATACTCCCTTTGGTAGAATTTGATGCAATTCTTGGCATGGATTGGCTTTCCTTATATAGAGCCAACATAAATTGTCGGGAGAGGGAAATCACACTCCATATGGAGAATCGACCCCCGATTCTTTACAAGTGTCACGAGGAAGATGAATCTCCTTTAACTCCATCATCTCAAGCATGGATATTACTGCCTTATGAGCACGCATATCTGGCTCAGATGATTGAGTCCAAGGAAGAAACCACCCTTGAAGAAATGCCTATTGTGAGGGAATTCGCTGAAGTATTTCCCGAGGAACTTCCTGGTCTTCCTCCAAGAAGAGATGTTGAGTTCTCAATTGAACTTATACCCGGGGCGCTACCAATATCCAAGACTCCATATAGAATGGCTGTTGTTGAGCTTGAAGAGCTGAAGAAACAACTACAGGAGAATCTGGATAAAGGGTTTATACGCCCAGTGCATCACCATGGGGTGCACCAGTCCTCTTCGTCAAGAAGAAGGATGGGTCAATGCGGCTTTGCATCGATTATCGTGAACTTAACAGAATCACGATAAAGAACAAGTATCCTCTCCCAAGAATCGATGACTTGTTTGATCAGCTGCATGGAGCACAATACTTCTCCAAGGTCGACTTGCGGTCGGGATATTATCAAGTAAGGGTGAATAAGGAAGATATCCCCAAGACTGCTTTTCGTACAAGGTACGGCCACTATGAATTCATAGTAATGCCTTTTGGACTCACCAATGCTCCAGAAATATTCATGGACTTGATGAATAGAGTCTTTAGAGATTACCTAGACAAATTTGTGGTAGTCATTATAGATGATATTCTAATATACTCCAAAACCATGGAGGACCATGAGGAGCATTTAAAAACTGTACTAGAGACTTTGTGCAAGGAGAAGCTCTATGCAAAGTACAACAAGTGTGAGTTTTGGTCGAAGGAAGTCTCATTCTTGGGCCATATCATCACAAGCAATGGGATATCTGTGGACCCCTCCAAAATAGATGCAATTGAGGGATGGCCGAGGCCAACATCGGTAACTGATATCCGTAGATTCTTGGGGTTAGCTGGATATTATCGACGATTTGTGAGAAATTTCTCACGATTGTCCAACCCTCTTACCAAGCTAACTCGAAAGGGATTAAAGTTTTCTTGGAGTGATGAATGCGAAGAAAGCTTCAAGGAGTTGAAAAGGAGGCTTATCACTGCACCCGTGCTCACTTTACCCACAAGTGGGGAGCTTTTTGTGGTATTCAGTGATGCTTTGAAGAAGGGATTAGGATGTGTGCTGATGCAGAATGATAAAGTGATATCCTATGCCTCATGGAAGTTGGAAATACATGAGCAAAACTATCCAACGCATGATCTGGAGTTGGCGGCGGTGATATTTGCCTTGAAAATCTGGCGGCATTATCTCTATGGAGAGAAATGTGAGATATATACTGACCACAAGAGTATTAAATATATATTCACACAGAAAGAGCATCATATGCGCCAGAGAAGATGGATAGAGCTCATCAAGGATTATGACTGTTCAATACATTACCACCCTGGGAAGGCGAACAAGGTGGCGGATGCCCTAAGTAGAAAGGATCCAACAATTCTATCAATGATGAGAATTGAGAAGGATCCAATCTTCTTAGACTTGATGAAGATGGACGTGGGAATCATAAAGAAGGAAACATCATCAATCCTTTCACAAATGATTGCTCAACCATCTCTTTTGGAAAGGTTAAAGGATGCTCAAAAGGATGATGCGGGAATCCAAGAAAAAGTGGAAGCTCTCAAAAAGGGAAAATCCTCAGAGTTTTATGTTAATGAAGAAGGAATTGTGAGGTTTGGGAAAAGACTATGCGTTCCATCAAGTTCAGAGCTGAAGAAGGAACTTTTGGATGATTCACATAGTTCAAATTTCTCTATTCACCCAGGGAGCACAAAGATGTATCGAGATCTCCGAGAAAACTTTTGGGGGGATAATATGAAGAAGGAGATCGCTGAATATACAACAAAGTGCCTGGTGTGTCAGAAAGGGAAGGCAGAGAGGCAGAAGTCTAAGGGGACGATGAAACCATTTCCCATACCAAAATGGAAATGGGAGAACATCACCATGGACTTCGTCACTGGACTTCCAAGCACATCCAAAGGCAACAATGCAATCTAGGTTGTTGTGGATCGTCTTACAAAGACTGCACACTTCATTTCTATTTGAGAGGATTTCTATTTGGATCAACTGGCACAGATATATATTAGGGAAGTGGTACGGTTGCATGGAGTACCACTATATATTGTGTCTGACCGAGATCCAAGATTTACCTCTAAGTTTTGGAAGAGTCTTCAACATGCTCTGAATACTGAACTGAACTTCAGTACGACCTATCATCCTCAAACTGATGGCCAATCCGAGCGGACTATCCAAACACTTGATGATATGTTGAGAGCGTGCTCAATGGACTTTAAAGGAGGATGGGATCAACATCTTCCTTTGTTTGAGTTCTCTTATAATAATAGTTTCCACTCGAGCATCCAAATGGCACCATATGAAGCCCTGTATGGGAAAAGGTGTAGAACACCGGCATGTTGGGATGAGGTCGGTGAACGTAAGCTGCTTAGACCAGAAATGGTCGAAGAAATGGTGGAGAAGGTGAAAACCATTCAACAGCATATCAAGGCTGCCCAAAGTCGACAGAAGAGTTATGCAGATAATCGTCGACGGGACCTTGAGTTAAAAGTCGGAGACATGGTGTTTTTACGCATATCTCCGTGGAAGAAGGTCATGAGGTTTGGAATGAAAGGGATGTTAAGTCCAAGGTACATCGGCCCCTTCGAGATTCTTGATCGTGTCGGGGCTGTGGCCTATCGACTAGCACTTCCACCTACTATGGCCAAGGTGCATGATTTCTTCCATGTATCCCTCTTAATGAAGTACATACCAGGCCCTTCACATGTACTCTCTTCCGAGGTGGTACAATTAGAAGACGATCTTTCTTATGAGGAGAAACCAGTGAAGATCTTAGATCGTAGAGAAAAATTTCTATGAAATAAGGCAATGCCCCTCGTCAAGGTGTTGTGGAGAAACCACAAGTTTGAAGAAACAACTTGGGAGTCGGAGGATATGATGAAGCTAAGTTACCCACATTTTTTTTAGTGTGGGAAAAGGAAAATTTCGAGGGAGAAATTTCATAAGGGGGGAATGTTGTAACAACCCAAAGTTTCATTAATGGAAAATCCCTCTTGATCCAGTTAAATGATTCTTTATGAAAGAAAATGTTTTTTTAGATGTCAACTTCTTTAGTTTTATGTTAAGATTTGTGATCGTTACTTTTATAGCCGTTGAACAATGATCATCTGAGTAGTATAAATATAAGGCTTTAACGAAACCATTTCTACTCAGACAAAGGAAGCGATGGCCTCATCCAGTAGAATTGCCCCTTACGAAGCCCATTTGTCGGAGCTCGGAAAAGACGTGGCGTCTTTGGGCTTTGCCTTTGACCAAGCCCAAGCTGAGCTTCATCAATTCAAGCTCGAACGTGATCATCTATGGGAAAAATGGAAGTTGATAGAGATTACCACTCGAGCGATGTTATACGAGCACCCCCAAGAGTCTATCACCATCGCACACCTTACCCTTAGGTCTTATGCGGCTATTTTAAGGGGTTATGTAACAAATAAGTAGCACCATGTTCATGTACATTATTTTTTTTATATAATAATGAGCATAATTTCTAGTCATTTTTGATACATTGTAATTAGTTTTTAAAGTACAAATGGTGTTTTTAGTTATTATTTAATTAAGAATTATATTTTATTAAATTAAAGAATTTTTGAATTAAATATTATTTTAATAAAATATTATTATTAATATTAAATTAATTTTTATTAAATATAAATGATCTTATAATTTTATGAATGCAATTAAATTTTTTATTAAGGTTTGATGGCCATTTCTGTCAAAACCCGTGATTTTTTTATAAATGTTGGTTTTTATTTTAAAAGTGAAAATTAACATATTTAGAAAATTATTTAGATAAAATAAATATTATTTTTGGAATCAGGACGTCGAAATAATCCAACGGTGAATTTTTCATAATTTTCTGTGACAGTCAAATTTTTTGGGTAGAAATTAAATACCATTTAAATATATAATGTGTTTTATGACATCATAATGACCCAATGGTGATGTAATAAAATACCATAATCCTTATTTTCGGCCAATATGTGTTCTATCATTAAAATAATGAGGTTTTGGGTTTGTTTGACTTACTTTTCAAAGCATTAATGGAGCCCTCAAGACTTATTCAACACTTTGCCTTTTTAAATTAATTTCCATGGGAGTGTGACTCACCTCCACATAAGCAACCCTAATTTTTTAATAAGTTCGGAACTTGGACTTGTAAAATATTTTTTTCCTCTTTCTTTTCCAGAAACCATGGGAAAATACCATGGGATGGTTTGTGGTTTGGATTATTTTAATATAAGGGGTCCCAAACCTAAATAATAAAGAATTCTCTCACCTTTCCTATATAAACCCACCCAAGCTCCCACTTCCTCCTCACACAAAGCCCTTGAAGTTCATCCAACCTCTGCCCTAATCTCTCTAGAATTCTCTCAAGGTGCCCCAAGCTCCCAATAAGCCTCTCACAAGCCTCTCTCTAGCCTTTGGAAGCACACATCCAAGTAAGGGTTTTTTCTTCCTTTCTCATTTTTGTCAAAATTCTTTAAGTTGTATTGCCCTTTTAATTTCAATTATGAATTTTTGGGGTATGGTTTCTAACCTCCCCCATACTTCCCTCTTATTGTTTGAATGATTGGAGAACCCTTTCTCTCTCATTAAATGCCTCCCATGTACACCCGTTACTATGCCGAAATTCCGAAAGAAACTTCTCTCTCTTCTTTTACATTCAAGCAATACATTTGTATCATGAATCTAAATTCCATTTCGATTGTTGGGACATGTATATATATGACCTCATTACTGTCCATTAAATGTAAATATGATGAGGAACCACTTTCTCTCTCATCAACCTTTTTTATGAATTCTTATGTCACGCCGTTACGCTGCCGAAATCGCACCGATTTTCTAAGCCAATGTCTTTGTGTAGTGAATACCATGCCCATTTCTCCATCAAGGGTATTCACCTATATGCACATTTACATATTGATTGTAAAGTTTCATATATGAATTCCACATTCCTTTATCGTGGAAGAAATGATTATTTTTTATGAATCCATGTTTTATAATCCATGTGGCACACTTATGCATGAAATGAAATGTTTAAGAAGGGTGCGCCCTTATAGCGCTCCAATGCATTGGGTAAAGTATAGTATCATGATAATTCATGTGCAATGAGTGTTTACTCATGATAATTCAAGTGCAACGAGGGTTTACTCATTCTTCAAGTGCAATGAGGGTTTACTCATGTTCCATGTGCAATGAGCCTTGGCTCATGCTAATTCAATGTTAAGTGTTGTTGCCACATTTCCATGTTATGATTATCATGATTTATCATGCCTTTATGTTCATGTTTCTATTATGCTCTATTGATATGCCTATTGCCTAACATGTATTTCACTCCTCATGTTATTCATTGTTTACTCCCTTACTGGGCTTTATAGCTCACCCTTTTCTTATGCATGTCCTCAGGTTATCCCTTGCAATGCTAAGTACGAAGGAATGTAGTGGACATGTAAAGGAAGTTTTCAATAAAGATGTTGTATTTCAAGTTTAAAGTTTTTATGTAATGATCCTATGCCCCAAAGACACTAAACCTCTCGATCTTCTTTGTTGGATCAAGTGAAGTTTTATTTAATAAAGCATGTTTATGTTGTAATAAAAAGTAGGGTTGTCATAGAACCCATGTGTTACAACCGAGTTATCTGGTACATTGGGTAACCCATGAAGTCGGCCAGATCTGGCCGTGTCATAGAGTACACGACTGTGTACTCTGCCCATGTCCGTGTATCCTAGGTATAATCACTGAGTCTTGCATTGTGCCTATGCCATGCCTTTTTGGGTCTACACACTGTATTATTCGGAAAAGGCGATGTGTCATCGCCTCGTTCGTCATGGAACTCTAGTCTTCAGAGTTTCAGTACCACATGGAATGTTCTTCAGAATACACACTTTTTTCTTAAAAAATTTCCATAACCACCAGTTATTCATTACAGGAATTTGGCGATACTTAGATTTTGTTTTGAAGATCCGATCAACATAAAACTGAATGTTTGAGGTCGACAGATCATTATGTAGCCTATTTTGTCAGTTTCAGGCCTCCGATTGGCCACAAGAACACATTCTGTTCTACCCACACAAAGAACACTCGAAGAACAAGAAATATCGAACTGTTTAGATTCTTCTGTCGCAATATTTGTTGCACAGTTTCTAGGTTTTCAAGATTTTGAATATTTAATTTGGGGTCATTTAGTTACAAAACCGATGCACAAAAATACATTTTTCATTACCCCGTGAAGAACACAATGATCACAGGGTAAAATGGGAGGAAGAAAAACAAAAAACAAAAGAGGAACGTACATCCTCCTTCATTTATCATGGAGTCAATCTGGTCTCGTTAATAGGTTTAACAGGAGAATCAACATGAAAAACCAAGATCATCCTAAAATAAATTCTCAAATCAATCCCACAAAAGAATAGGAAATTAACACCCTCCAAAAAAACACCCAATCAGTGGATTAGCCTGTTGGTGGGATGATCCAGGTTCATTGTTTAAACAAAGAATAGGGAAAAGAAGAATAGAAATAACAACCCATACATTGATCAAGTTGAAGAACAATCGTCACTTCACATTCATTGGATGTGATCGTCGAACCAGAGATGCGTCGATCGATCGCATTGTCATTGTCCGCCAACTGGTTCTCCTCCAAAGCTCTACGTGGCTCTCTATAAATTCTCAGGGTTATGTGGGTAACCCTACAAACATGCCATAAGTAGGTACATAAAAGGGAGGTATTAATATGTTTCACAAAAAAAATATTTTAAATAAAATAAATTATTTATTTATTTTATTCCTATCAAAACGTCAAAAAACTAACACTTGCAGCTAACCCGCGCCAGTTGATGTCAGGCCCCACCTAAGGTAAATTCACTACTCTGAACGCAACAGTTCCATACTATTATTTATCCATGAACTTGTATAAAATTTATTCAACAATTTCAGGAAAACCTCTCTTGTGCTCCGTTTAAAAGTTTAATTTATTTCATACATTTATTCCAGGAACACTGGGCTTCGAAACCGTACGTCGTCGAATGGTTTGGTATCGAAATAATTTAATATAATATTTATATATAATACATAGAAAATCCAAGACATTATAGGAGAACCAAACATTACATAAAAAATATATCTACCTTTTGAGCTTCCTACCCTAAAATTATTATGATGAAATCACAACAAGTAAACCTAATGCAACACAATATAAGACCAAAATCACTATGAAAATTTGATTCATTTCACCCATCCATCCAACAAGAACGATATATGGATTGATGATGGGTGTCAGCACATCCATCTTTCTTTTAAAGACACCCACCCAACAATACCTCTACGTAGTTGTACTACAATCCTAATTCGATGAAACAAGAACCAAAACCCATAAAGACAACTACAACCTATCTACCCAACAATAAAAAAACAACAATAAAATCAACTGATGTCAATGTCACAAAAAATTACCTTCTCCAGATGAATCATCTTCAATCCATGGTGTTTTCCATCAACTATTGAATCACCTCAAATAAACTTTGTGACGCAACTGACTACCTAATGTCAGTTACGAAATCCTTATGTAGAAGCACCCAAAGAACCACAATTGTTCATAGAGACCACTACAATGTCCTTCAGACATAACTCCCGGAAGGGGACTAAACCATCACCTAACCTCTTATATATACATCTTAATATAGACTCCATAAGAACACCTCTCGATTAATTATCCACACTATAAAACTATACCATCATTACATGATGAATAATTTTGGGTGGATCACTTAAATTAATTTCCCCTATATGTGATATTCCATATTATGGATGAAAATTTTTCTTAGGGATAAATCTAATGTAATATTAGTGTTTATAATATCATTCAATATATATATTATTATTACACATGTTCAATCCCATTTATTATTTCCATATAATATCAACTAAACATATTTATAACCCTAAACATGTGATAGAAAATTTTAAATAGTGTACTATGGAGTATTAATGATAAAATTGTCATAGGGATCACTTATAGTACATAGAATAATAATACAATATTTTCATATATAATGATTTTCTTTCTAAATAATTTTTATTTATTTTATGCGAAAAATAATAATATACATTTATCCATAAATATACTTGTTATAAGAATTCTATATGTGCTTTTTTCTTATGTTGTTATGTGAAGTCCTCTAATATACATTAATATCGATTTATATGTTATATATATATTTTTATCATTGTAATTATATATATATATATATAATAAATAATATAAATTTAAATATTGATATAATGATTATAGAGAATAAAAATAGGCATTGAACGATAGGTAAAATAGGATTTGATATAGTATTCCTATATTATAAAATTACTATGATTATTTTTCATTACTTATAATTAATATTATCATAATCAACAATAGCCAATGTGGTTTTAATAAATGTATATATAGTATAATATTATAGTTAGTATTTAATGACATTGATAATTCAATTATTTCCCCACTAAAAAAATTATGATGGTTGTTTCTGTGGAAAATATTATCGTTCTAATTATGATTTATTCATAGGTTATCAATAGTTATGATAATATTTATAGAAATACAGTAAAAAAATTTATAGAAATAACATCCATAATTATTTCATGAAATGGTGATCACTAACCATTATTGTATAATACCATATTCTTATGACTAAATATTGATTATCCCGATAATGAGGACATATTATTTTATATAATAATAATATCAATAATATGTCTTTTTTAAATAATTGGTATGTTATTGAAAATTAAGGGTCCACGTTTATCAATAAAATAATGAAAATGGAGTAACACTGCTAAATGGAATTGGATGATATGTGGAAAATATTTTGCAATATGTTATTTCAATATTTTCTATATAAACAAATTGAGATGATTCAATTAATTTACAAAATAATGGATAAAACTGTTCATTTATTATGATTCAATAATAATAAGACATGAGTAAAAAAAATTAATTGAAATATATATATGAAAAAATAAGGGAATTATTCTTTATTAAGTTATACTTATTTTTTATTGAATTATTGGAATGTTTTATTTTATGTAACGAAGGGATAATTCAATGTGATGACTATGTTGATATAAAAATTAATGGCACTCTTTAAGTTAATATATTTAGATACTTGAATATAATAGTTTACATCAATGGAATTAGAATTGATAAATATCATAGAAAAATTTTGAATAAAAAAAACATCATTAAAATGAAGGAAAAATCTCTCCTGTAATAACATTGAATAATTTGACATTTTCTCATTTTTAGAAAAAGAAAACATCAATGAAAATTTTGACAAATTTTTTAAATATGTTTGTCCTACTGACAAAAAAAAATGAAATGTGACCCAAATGTAAAATTGTGGGTTCAATGATTTATTTACATTTCATTTAGAAATTATGATTATCATTTCTAAAAGAATTGACTTATTGAGGGAAACCTTATGAAGAACCTCAAATTAAAAAAATATGATGTGGGGGATTATAAAACAAAATAAATAAAAGTGTATTAGGAAAATAAGGTATTGAATCTTTTAATTATTAACTATTAATTAATTTTGAACATGTAATATGTGTTATTTTATTTTATATAGGTTCAATAAGATAATATATTCACCAATTTATTTATTAGAGTTTTAGTTTTAGATATAAAAACAATCTGGTGTAATGATTTTATGCCCCATATATTAATCTTACATATTTATTATTTATTGGATGATACATCAAAAAAATCTAGTCATTATTTATTTAGTAAAATTTACAACAATATATGACATGTATTGACACAGTTTACATAGATCAGATACCATATTTAAATATATTTAAAAAGAATTTCATTTTATATATCAATGATATGGACGTAATAAATATTTTAATAAATTAAATTCATAAATAACATAACCAATACAACATAATGTATAATAGTTAGATAAAATTGATTTATTGCATTTATGAGTAACAACATTTCATTTTTTTATTTATGTTGGAGAAAAAGTAAAATATTTACAATGAATTTACACAAAAAATTAGTCAATTTATTAATTGAACTAATACATGGTCATATTCCAGTATCAAAATTTCCCTATATAATAACAACTAAAATAAGAGATTATGGGGAACAAATACTTGGGAATTTTGACAATGGTTTTGTATTCATAATTATTTAACTATGGGGTATATTATTCCACATTATTAAAATAATTATAGGTAAAAACATATTTTATTAGATTATTATGATCATAAAAAAATCAAAATACATAATAAGGATCATAAAAACTATGTTAATGACTAAATATGACAAAAATTATGAGGATGAATAATTTATAAACATATATGATTGATCATGATATCATCAAATCAGTTTTAAAATGTTTTATAACGTTAATTATATATTTTATTAAAAATACAGAAAGTATGATTTCAATGTTATTACATATGAAATTATAAATACCACAGTGTTCATGATATCTATTGTTTATAGAATATTTATTGAATTATTTTTTATATATTTTGAGACTAGTGATGAATATATTTTCTTATATTCCATGTTAATGGATGAACACAGTGGGAATTGAAGTATTTTATTCCTATATTTAATAAAATGGAATTAATTAAAAAAGTTATAAAATAATAATTTTTTAAGAAATTTTTAATGGTTACATCATGTAATCATAAATGTGGGTATATTTCTAGATCGGTCAATGATAAATCCGATGAAAATTATCCAAATCCAATAATTATGAAAAATAATAAAAAATCAAAGATTATTTGGAAAAATTAATTGATTGTAAAAAATTTCTCAGGATTTTATAACTAATTTACTATGTTATCATAAAATAAATTTATTACTCCCTTGATAAATTAATGTGAATTAATAATTTTTGACAATAAATTGTTTTTGGTAAAAAAAAAATTAATTACACTACCATCATAAAGAAATGTTTTTATGATATATTCAAAATCGTTAAAAATTTGTTAGGATGTTCTATATTGTAAAATAATAGGGTGATAACATATAAAAATAATTAATGAATTATCAATTCAATAAATTACATGAATATTGATTGAGAGTTACCAGTGGTAAAATTGATGTAAATTATTTGGGTAAATTATTATGAATTTCTAACCAACATGACACAATGTAGTAATAAAAATGTATAAATTAAAATATTAATCGGTATCAATTCGTTCATCTTGAACCTGATAATCTCAAAAATTAATTATCTAAAGTAAAAACATCAACACATAAAAACCATCAAACATTTAATTTGATAGTTTTTGATATGTAAGGAAGCCCATTTTTATATAAGAATCCATATTATTCTACTAAAATTTCACTTTTCACCATTCACCGTGAATTGATTATATTAAAATAAGTACAAAATATCTCCAAAAAGTGTCCAATCCTAAGACATTATTAGGAAAAATGTACATCATAATCTTCAAACATAATAGGTGAGTGGAATCATAATAAATTATTATCAGAAACACTCATCAATGTTTATTATAATCGATAATAATATATTAATATAATTGGGATTTTTATGAGAACATGGCTATGAGAAAAATGTATATAATCATAATAAGACATAATTGTACACACTAAATCGTCATTCATATATCATGATTTATAATATGATTTTTTGGGTATAATCATTGGTAATGTGAGATATTAGTTTGGAAACAAATGTATATAATCGTGATCCATAGGAAAACAACATAACCATTTGAACATTTAATATGATTATGGGAAATATAATAGAATATAAAATCATTTCATATTTCCATGATTTCATCATATACCATCAACACATAGTAGATATCGGCATGTAGTGCTTTTGGATAAATCAGATGTCCCTTAAAAATCATCCTATGATATATAAATCATCATCCAATGAATTGGAGAGATATATATTTATATGACCACCCATCACAAAAAGAAAAACCATAAATATTATTTCCATATTAAAATTTACAAAATTTGGTCATATTATAATAAATATATTAGAAAAAATAGGTTTTATAAATATTTTTACTATTGAAAACTATAATATATTCTTGTGAAGAAGATTGAAGATGACCCAAATGATTCTTCCAATAAGTAAAATTAAAGGATGTTTTTATAGATTAATGATTAGATATTATAAGTAAAACCACGAGTGATGAAATACTTTTATCCTCTGTTTAGAGTATTATTTTCCCTTTTTAGGTGTATGAGTTTGGTCAGTATGATGTAACATGGAACTAAAGGCCCCACATAATAGTAGGGATGCTAACATTAAAAGGGGACCATATTTTTCACTATTGGTGACATGATATGGGTAAAAATAATTTTAAATTATTGTGATTAAGGTGTACATTAATTGAGAATGTGTGGATTTGTATGAAAATCTATGTTGAGGGAGGGGAGACATGGTGAAAAGGGGAGGCATGCATCATTCCGCTATCGATGGATGTAGCAAGATTGAGGGTTAGTATGCCAGTGGGATGGTGGGTTGTTTTGTGATAATGGAAGATCAAATATGGGATACTAGGGTGTGTGGAAAATGTATATTTGCAAATGAATTAGATAGGTCAGAGATTCTTGAGGTTGGATTTGTTGACATATAAAAATAGAGTGAGAAGAATGCCCATGACGATGCTTAGATTGGGACTAAAAAGGGGAATTTACTTGGTTTTTATGCCTAGAAACTATATAATTAAAGGGTCTTATGGCATATATAAATAATAAAAGGATTTTTATTAGGTTATCCCATGAGGTGGGAGGACGGTATGACCTATCTTTACAGCTTATGTGTATAATGATTGTGTTTGTATCATTATAATTATACCCATAATAAGTATATATATATATGGAAAATTATTTTATAAGACTCAGTGAAATAATATTTTTAATGAAAGGAGAAATAGTTTATTCTTATGATAAATTTATTATTAAAATAAAAAATTAAAAAAAGAAGATAAAATTGACATTATTAAATGATTAAAAAATTCAATATATAATCTATAAATAAAATATAAGTTTAAAGAAACAAATACACTTCATGAAATATTGTGTTTAAAAATATTTTTCTTTTATGACTTATTAAAATAATCTCTAATCATAATAAAAAAACTCAATCATAAATAATTTAGCACGATTATTATGAATCCATTTTATTTAATGTAAATTTTAATGGAATAATCTGTTAATAAGTCATTTCTTTATAGATAAAAATAGTAATGAAATAAAATAATGATTATATAAATTGATGAGAAAAAATCATGACTAAATTTTTATGATAACATCACTTCTACTTAAAAAACTCTCTTTAATTAATTATGAATCAATAATATGTAAATTGACAATAACACATATAAAACCCTTTTAGAATTAGTGAAATATAAAATAAATAGTTATATTATAGTGAATATATATATAATTCCTCCCAATAAATATATAATATATTTAAATACATGATTGGTAAATAAACACTTATATCTTGGTAACTATTGAAACAAAATTCCATGAATGTGAGAGAAATATATATATTTATAAAAAACATTTATTAAATGGAAATTATGATATAAATACATTCATGGGTTGTATTTTAACCAAAAATATACATTCTGTAGAACCTATAACATATATCAATGTAAGAAACATTAAATGAGAAATCATTTTCCTTGTACATTTGATTGGGGGATGCATATAGCTTCTTATAAAATAAAATTGTATTATATATCTATTTCATGAAATTAATTCTATGTTCCTTCTTTTATACTAAACATTTAATTTTTTATATGTCATAGTTATTACTTCTATTTTTAGTAAATATGAATTATTAATTTATAGTATTTTTAAATACTCCTTGTATTTTTCTGTATATTGGTTTATATAAAATTCTTATTATTATTAATATATCATATATAAATAATTTATTATACTAGAATAGATTTTCCCAAATGAGTTATGATGTTCTAGGTTCATTATATGGGAGTTTTTCTTAATTTTATTTTTCATGAAATTAATAAAATATTTTTTCCAGTATGTATCATGGAATAAAACATTCTTTACAAATAATGTGTTTAATTTTAATATTATAAATATATAAAAATATTACATTAATATTAATGTCTAATATAATAATTAACATAGTTTATTATCTACAAATTATATAATATTATTGAATCACCTATTTGGTGGTTAAACTAACCAAAACAAATACATGTTGTAATCAATGTTTTAAAAATATTATGAACTATTTTTACTATATTATAATTTTTAATGTTTCATATAGATCTTATATATATGTTAATAGGATAAAAAATAATTAATACTAAATGGTGTAAAATTATAGTAAACTAAATTGATGGATATGATATAATTACATACAGTGAATAAATTATAACTTCTATTGGAATCATTTTTTGTATATGAAGGAGTTAGGGTTTATATTGAAACATTTTTTGAGATTATTAGAAAATGAAATTTCGATGTCTATATAGTGAATTTTTAATTTTAGGTGTGTCTTATTAGTGGGTGTGGATGATACCATTTAAAATTAAGTATTATTTCATTATTATATATACTTGTTTTAATATAAAAGGAATGTCAAATTCATATAATGATGACAAAAAATAGATAAAAACTAGAAAACAATAATGGTAGGACACGATTTACCACATTAAAACATTTAGAGGCGATGGGATGAGATATTTTGTGACCTTTTAAATCATTTCTAACATTAAAATCCATTTATTGTCATTTTCATGGTTATTGTAGTAATTTAAAAATAATATTATTAAAATTATCATATAGTTCAGGAACTAATTATTATATAATGGTTTTATCTCCAAATATATTTATAAAATTCAAAAATATTGATATTCCACAAACACCATAAGTCATAAAATATTTCAATAATAATGTATTTGAAATTTCACACTCTTGAACAAACATTGCATCGACACTACCTAAGAGTTTCATATCAATTATATTTTATAAAATATTAATAATAAATTACTAAAAATTAATATTTATTATCAATCTTTATTTTGATTAAATTTTATTCATAATGTATATTTTCCCTCATACATTTTTTCAAAACATATTTTTTATTTTATTTTAACTTTTCATACTCAAGGAACGTACCATACATACTTTTGAATAAATTGTTTATTTATTTAATTAATAATTATATAAATATATATATAATAATAATAATATATTAGTCATTTAAATATCCATAAAATTATATAACAACCTTATGACATATGTAATATTATTATCAATATACCAATTCAAATTTTACACCATTGCGAAACCACTCTTTCAACACAAAAAATCATTCCCAATTTATTATTGAACCATAATTTACTTATATATATTAGATAGTAATATAAGGAAATTTACATAAACTATCCTCTTATATATCCCTAAAATATCAGTCAAAAGGGTTCATAATATTTAAATACTCATTTATATCATGACAATTTCATAAAATACATGGTATTAATAATTCTTCATTTCATTACTATTCAATATAATATAAATATTTTCATAAAATTCTCATAAATTCAACATTAAATATAATGTATTTCATTATTCTAAAAGAGATGTTCATTTTTTTGGAAATTTAATTTTAAATTTTGAATTTTAAATAATATCACAAAAGTTAATGGTTACTTCTTATAAAAACATTCATTTTAAACCAATTATTTTTAATTATATTTTATATAAATTAAAATAAATATGACTGGTAAAATATATTTTCACAAATTTATCAAATATTTAACAATAATCCTACAAAATGATAAATTTATCTTTTATTGAAAAATTACACATCACATAAGAAAAATTTGATAAATATATATTTATATAATTAAATGTTTTATTTTTTACTAGATTCTTTTTCATAATAGTTACATGAATATTATTTGAATTTTTTATATTTAAACAAAAATTATAAATTATTAAATAAATTACACATTAATTGTCAATTTTTATTTATAAATTTATTCATATAATACATGGTAAAATATTATACTCTGAATAAATATTATTTCATTTTCAAATATAATCCAATATTCCTAATTTATATATTTATAATGTTATTTCTATAAATATAAAACCAAAATATAAAAATAAGAATAAATATAATTAACTAGAATACCCATTTCAAATCAAAACTAATTATAGAGGAATATATTGAAATTATCAATATTAAAAATGGTTTATACAATCCTAATTCAAAATTTTTACAAAAATATTTCTTATCATGATGTAAACATAATTATCTTAAGAAACTCATTACTATATATTTGAAAAAATAATATCTCATCTTTGGATGACATCATTTGTAAAATAGTGTTCTCATAGATGAATATAAATTCATTTCTTGATTATTAATAAAACATAAAATTGATTTATTAATATAGTACATAGTTAGTTAAAAATTATAATAATATGAGAAGTGTTATATATAAACTAATGAAAAATGTATAGAGTACATATTAACATAATAGTTTTATAAAATTGGACTATGAAGTTGGATTTTATTGGGGACTATGAATACTAAATATATTAGCTTCTTATGAATGAATACAAGAGGTTTTGTGGTTTCGGTATAATTATTTTTTATACCTTATCCTTGATGGGGATAATAAAATTCATTTCATCAGTACATTCAAAAGATAGGTATTGAAAAAATAATGCAAGATAAAAAGTTATAAGTGGACCAAATGATTTCCAACCATCTATCCAATTATAAATCATTGATGTATTCAAATGTAAAATGATACTATAAAATAATTTTGGGAATATTCAAGAATAATACCTTTAAAAATATAGAGTTAATTAATTTAGAACACAAGTATGTGTCTTATCTATTAAAAAATTTATGATTCATATGTTTAAAGCTATCTATATCTCATCATTTATTATATAGTATAAAACAATAAAATAATATTTAAATTTTTATTAGAATTTTATTTTGACTATAAAAATTGTGACTTTTAGACTATACAAACTGATTCCTGATCTGTAATGAGGTAAATAAATTATGTATGAATTATAAGGGTAAGTTTCATAAAATAATATATTTCAAATTCAAAGGGTTTGATAACACTAAAGATATCATCATATGTATCACTATGTATAGTAAACCAAATAATTCTAAATGTTTTATGGTAAATCAAAATATAATATATACTCAACACATTGATATTTGATACTATTTCATTCAAAATCTACATAGAAGGATATATATATATTTCATTGTGTGTGGGATGATTAAAATACACATGGTTTACCAAATTCAAATTTATTTGGAGAAATAAAATTTTCACATTTTCTAAAAATTATTTTATAATCATAGAATTAGAAAAATAACATCAGTATTATTCAAAATCCAAAAAAATTTGGTTGATCTAATAAGACCATACCAAAACAGGATGTTGATATTATATATTGAATTATAATAATTAAATTCATATTACATAAAAATAAAACACTAGTATTGATATCATATAACAAATATTTCAACACATATATACAAAAAACCTCATTTATATCATAATATGTAATGTTAAATAGTTCTATCACATGATTGGATTATTTTTGGATGTAACGAGATATTTTAATATAAAGATGATCATGAAATAACATATATAATCCTAATAATTATGTAATATATTAATTCATCTCATTGACAAAATAAAGGTAATATGAAAAATTATTGATTATATCTAGAGAATGATGTCGAATAAAAAATAATCCTTATAATAACAAAATGGAAGAAGGTGAAAATATTTATTAATAATGGATAGATATATTCTAGATAAACTAGTCTCCAAATTTTTCATGATCTTGTTAGACCATAATATTTTTGAATAATATTTTAGCATAACTACTCAGGTATATAAAATGACTTCAATATATCACATTTATGTAAATGACTAAAATATCAATCATATTTATTGAACCAAGTGGATATAAAATTTCATTTTTTTCACACTTATGAGGGAAAACATGTGATTCTCTTGGATTATAGAGATGAAATTGTTGGAAAAAAGAAACTGGTCTAGTCAATTATATTAGGTCAAATTTTACATTTTTAGAGTTGACATAACAATATAAATGTATAATTGAACTAAAAAAATCTTATATTATCATTATTGAGAAATAATTTCAAGGGAAAACATTTTTAAATGATATTTAATGACATGAACCTTTAGTTTCTATTTCCATTTTAGATCCTCTTTTTTCATTAGTGAATAAATTTTGTACATAATATAAATAAAATTTAATAAAAATTTATCCCATTAATGTTGGTTATTAAAAAAATAAATTAAAGATAACTATATTATTATATTATAAGAAATAAGAATTTAATTAAATTTCACTCATTATAATAATAATAAATATTAGTATATAGAAATATTTTCTTTAATCTATGGTCTCTTGTGGTCTTATATAACTATTATAAAACCAAGAAAACATATAGAAATAAAACAAATATAGAAATATGATAAAAATATTTGTAGATGAAATAAGGGGATAATTATTTGGATATTTAGGAATGGAAATGTATATGAATTTAAATGGGTAAATCAATAAGCATATAGTAATCAGGTGTATAATGTTAGTGAAGATAAAAATAATCAATTGGTATTTTGGAGTTACTACAACTATTATATATACCGATATATATATAAATGATGTATATTATAGAAAATATTTTTCATTTATATTTAATATTTATCATTCAAATTTTAATTAATTATTGATATGGAATAAAATTACTTTCATTAATTTTCGAATAATGTTTATATTTTTTGATAATATTTTAAACATTAATATAACAATTTTATTTTAAAAATAGATTTTAGTTTAATAATTTCAAAAGATTTCAAAATTTATTCTGTTTATTTAAATTTTTAATTTGAAATTTTTTAACACAATAAATATAATTTTTTTGGAAAAACACTCTATATGGTCATAAAGAAATTACAATAATAAATGTAATGTATATTATAAAATTGATTTATATGTTTTATAAAATCCACAATAGTTTGGATTATAAATATATGACTTCTAAACTTTTTTTCAAATTTATAATTCATAATAAATAATTTAATATATTTTTAATACTTAATAGATTATGTATTAACTAAAATTACACTCAAAATTAATTTATACTAAAGTTGTTCCTCCACTCATTCCATAACAAAATATTATTTTCCAATAAGATTACATCAAATAATCTATTAATTAATCTCAGTCACATTTGGGATAAACTATTAAAAATAAGATTTAGAAACAACGTTCATACCATTAAAACCCCTAACTGAGGATTTCATATCCCCATTTATGGTAAGATAATAATAATGGTCAATTTAATTATTTATTTCAAAACAATTGTGAAAATTTTTATAAATATACATAGTTATATAAAATAATTTTCATTATAAATCATTTAATGGATATAATAATTAAATAATTCGTCAATCTAGTATATTATTTCTTTATGAATTTTATATTTTTGGTATATTTCCAAAAGATATGTGTTGTGCTCAAAAACATCTATAATAATATACATATAAAGTGAAAATGAAAAAGAAAAAATATATATAAAATAAATATTATGAATTTTAAAATATTATATAAAATTTTAATATTAATTTACTGAAAAAAATTATAAATAAGTGAGACAATAACCATGATTAAGATACCAAATATCAAAAAAAATCATGTATTTTTTCCATGAAATCCAAACAAAAAACATCCAAAAACTGAACAAATAACTTATTAATAAGTAAAAAATTATTAAAAAAGTAACCTAAATATTATAGACATGAAAAAATAAAATAAATTACATGATAAAAGGGGTTGTCACACAGAAAAAAGTTAGTAAAAATAAAACATGTAACAACCTATAATGAAATGAAATATGATTAATAACCATATAAATAATATTAAAATATAATTAGCTGATATTAAAAGAGAAAAAAATATTATTTAAATTATCTATTAAGTAATTTTACATTTAATAAATTTAATGCAACATTATGTTTAATAAAATGAAGTGTTAAGTTAAGGGGAACTCTTCTCTTCATACACTCGAACATTAGCTTCATATTTTATATAAAAATAATGTTATTTCTATATATCCTATTTTATATAATTATTATACAATATAACATTTTTTGAAAATGTATTTACTACACTATAACATTGATGATTACTTAATTATGATAATTAATGATGATTTTACTTTTCTTATTTACATATAACATATATGGCATCACCCTAATTTTTTTCTCTGTATTTTTATTTATGTATAATCCTTTAGTGTATTTTAATTCCATATTATTTAAATATTTTTCCTTTCTATAATATTTAATTAATTTATTAATTTTTATTTTATGGAAATAAAAATTGTGTATGATAAATATAATTATTCCTTATATTAATACAAATATATCTCATCATATTTAAGACTAATATTATACTTGTATTTTTTATATAAATTTCTATTCATAATAGTGCTCTACTATATAATTATATTATGTTTATATATGAATATATTAATTTAGGGAAAATTGTAAAAAAATGATCATATAAATATTATCTACATTCCTCAATAATTTAATTTAACGAAAATATAATGTAATTTTCATCTTAAAATCTTTTTGTTTTAATCTCTTCCATTTAAATATTTTTCATCTCACTTTTTTTTCAAATGAAATTTTAAATCAAGTCTGTATATATCAACTATTTTTATATATATTTAAAATCTCTGTAAAATGCAAATTATTAATTTTTTCTTCTTGTTCAGTGTTGATACTGTTCTAAAACTAATTCTCATTAAAATGGAATAATAAATATATAACATTTATAGACATATTAATATTTTCAATTCCATTCAAAACATAGCATTAATGATATATTTTTATGTAATAGTGTGCCCAAATTTATATACCTTATAATTGGTTAAACTATTATCTTATTATGAAATTATATACTGGACTTGTGTATTTATGTTTTTTTATGAATTTTTTATTCAATGGATGTGAACTGTGACTAATATTTTGATTATCCTATGATAATGAATGTTTTGTATTCTAATGTCTTTTTCTTATTTTTTTGACACTCATTGAACATGATTCAAAAAATAAACTTCATTATTATCACTAATATCATGGTAAAATGTACATACATTAATGTTTCAGATATGATAGTACTTACTGGTATTATTTATATATGTTCACAAGTCTACAAATTATACACCTTTTGATATTTCTATTATTTTAATGAAATATAATTATTTTGTTTTCCTATATATCCCCACGTTTCTCTAAGATGATAAATGTCTAAGATTGGTTAATGTTTGAAGAATATTATTTAATTAATGTATTATATTTGTAATTATAAGATAAAATATGTACCTAATCTATAAATATACCACACTACTGGTTTTTTGGTGTGTGATTTTAACATTAATTATTATTTTAATTAAGAATGATGATGTTTAATATAGTTTTTTTATGACCAGTCATACACAATTTTTGTTTCTATTATTTTAAAAAAATATAATATTTATTAATCATTATTATAAAATTATTTATCTATTACATATATAAATTCCATTATATTAAAAATTCAACATAATATTCACGGAATTTATAATATGAAAAATACAAAATTTCATCACATTTTTGTAGGAATAAACACTTTAAAAAACTATTCAATTTTCTTATAGTGGTTTATAATGTATCCCATGTAATACTTCTTGGGTTTCTAATATTTCATCTTAGGATTTTCTAAATTTTTTAATTTTTTTAAAAAAATCCCTATAGGAATACTTTCATCAAATTCATGCATCCAGATCCACGAATCACCAAGTTAAAATGGATATCTAATCCATAAACTACAATTTGAATAGAATGCTTCTTAGTATAATAAAAAATAATAATAAATATGTTTATATCACACTTATTGTTACTTATGAAAATTCCATGACTCTCATTGTCGAGTGATTATGCATTAAACATTCTCATAATATCACATCATAAAATTTATAATCATTGTGTATATAATGAAAAATTATTTATTATATGAAAACTATATACAAATTCTAGAATAAAAAATTAATACATTTTATTTTGATCATATCTTACCCTATATTTATGCTAGTTTTGTAATGAATCATAAAATATACTTTACAGTATAGTTGTTATCTTCTCCCAAATCAAATATGTTTTCTATTATTTTTTACCACTATGATAAGAAACCCAAATAGAAACATCAGATTAATTTTAAATCTTTATTTTATTTAGATTCATCTTGTAATATTATTTATTTATAAAATAATATATTGGTTGATGATTTTATAAGCATTATTATGAAGATAAATGTGGTTGAATGCTACGATTGAATTTCCACTTCTCATAATTCATGGGGAATGGGGTTTTTGAAAAAAAAATCTTCCATTGATTCATTTATTATAATTTAAAAAACAATGATAATATCTTATTGTAAAATATGTTACATGATGTGATATTTTATATTGACTAGTTTTTCATGTTTTTGATATAATATTTCTCTTAAAATGAATCACCGTATTTTTATAAAACATGAACTACATTGTCATCTTCAATTTTTACCATGGTTTCCAAAATGTAATTTATCAATATCATATTTTTATATGAATTTTATCCCAATTCCCCCTTCTATGATTTCCCATATTTCATCAAAAACAATAAATGTTCATTTTGGCCCAACTACTTATTGACCAATTTTAAAAATTATCATCTGGGTAAAAAACTAATTTAATGGAAGAATTTTCGTCTTAAGTAGTAAATGATTTAGAATTTTAATCAATAACATTATTTTAAAATAATAATTTATCATTTATCATCTTGAATTTTATAAAAACAATGAAATTAAATAATAATGTAAATATGGACTACAAAAAATATTAAAATAATTTATATCCCCAAAAAAATAATAAAATTTATAGAATCAATATAAATTTATGGTTATAAAAGTAGCATATATCTCGAAAATCTAAAGAACAACCCAAAATAAGGTTAAAATCTTCCCCAAATCCTTTATAGTCTCAAATATACATGATTATATTTAAATATAGAGAATATTATATAAATATACATCATAATATCATATATTAAGCAACCATATGCATTAATGTGAATATAAAGAACTAATTTATTCATGTATAGTAAATATATAATAATTATAACAAACCCATGGGTAATAAAACATAAAAATAACACATTATCACATAGAAGATGTTCTACTCAGGAAAAATATAATATATACAACATTGTATATTGTTATATGGAATTCCAATAAAAATCCACAAGTTAGTACCCTCACCTTTAACATCGAGTGTTATTTCAACCACCCATTATCACATCCATATAATTAATATATTTGGAATAAAAATTCCAAAAAATTTATAAAAATAATCCATATATATCCATATCCTTAAATGATAATTATTATAGAGATGTAATATTATGTAATACCCCTATGTACCCCACTCATATACTAGAAACTGGGTCATAACATGAAAATTTATATACAAATGTCATGGCCATGTAGAGTAATAGGGGTTCCCCAAACCAGATTCAAATATAAATTAAACAAATTATTCCAATTTTATTAGAGATAAATATATGATATTCAAATTTTTGGTATCAGGAAATAAAATAATTTGAAATATAATTTAGTTGTTATAACATTAAAAATGTGAAAATACAGACATTATAATTTTGAAAAAACTAGTAGTATTCATAAAAAAACATAACATGAAATTTATAATAATTACACGAGCCTTTACATATTCTATCATCCACTTGATATAAACATGTAAAATTAAGAAAGCTTTAATATAGGAAATATTTTTAAATTCATCTTACCTAGTTCTAAAATCAAAAATTTATACTTATCTTATGAAATGATGGAAATTTTTTGAAAACTTAAATTCAAAAATGATCTATAGTTGCAGATAAATCCTCTTCAATAATTTCAAGAAACCTAAAAAATTTAATTTACAAAGAAATATTTGAATCAGTTAGTTAGAGGAATACTTTTCCAACACAACTATATAAGACATGTCCTATATTAATCAATATTTAAACACATAATATTCCATTACAAAATTCGGATTTATTAAAATATGTCCCTAAAATTAGAATATAAATAGAGGAGACATTTATCTATTAAAAATTTGAAATTGAATCTATAAATAGAAAAATATTTAATAAAAATATTCTATATCATACTCATATAAAACAATACATCTATATTATATCATTGAAAATTTCACCTTCTTAATAACCCTTTAGATCATTATTTTCACCCTTTTTCTTCTATTAACATAGAAGTATAATAATGAATCATGGAATATAACCAACTAATACTAATTGCACTATCATATATTACATTAACTACATCATATAATATAATATATAAGAATTATATATTTTCATATTCTGATGTCTAGGTTTAAAAAGAGTAACACGATATGAAATATACTCCAAGATCATTTATCATTCGTTGTAAAAGGAAACGAATAATCGATGTCTATATATGAGATAAAATGAATTAAAATAATACATATGTAATGGTAAATCCAATATTAATTAAAAAAAGAAATATAGACAGATATTCATACAGCCTATTAATTAAAATGACTCTTGAATTTTGAATATAATAAATTTATACTGAGACAAGATAACATCAAATCAGATAAAAAATAATCTCCTAAAAGTCACTATTGACACAAAAAAATCTCTCCCAATATTGATATATAAATATTTTCTTATAATTTATATTTATTCATGACAAAATATAATAATGGACGGAAATTTCCACAATATATAAACACCTATATATCTCTTCTAAAATTACATGACAATGAAGTTTGAATTTCATAAATAATCTATTGTGATAATTATAATAAATGGTAGATAAAATTGTTCAATATATGTAACCCATTTGGAAAATAATGAAATTATCTCACAATATTGAATACTCAAAGCATGTGAATAATACCCTAGCTGATATATCAAAAATAACCACAGTGATCATTTAAAAATAGTTGTACTTTTTTCATATATGATTAATTTGAAAAATAATATTATAAAATATAAATTATTTTTATATAGATAATTAATAAATAAATTTATCAAAATAACTTATAATAATTCATTAAAGTTTTTTGGTTGATCCACATTTACATTATTTCTTCATGAAAATAATAATCATTGAAAAACATCTTTATAAATTATGAAAACATTAAACCTAAAAATTATATCATACAGACATGAAAAAATGTATAATAATAAAAAATCATCAAGAAGTTACAATATATATTATAATAGTTTTTAACATAAAATAAATCAGTGAAACTCTTATCATCTATATCATGAAACACAAAAATAAGGAACCTAACCCATCCCATGAAATTCTAGATATGGGTTCCTAATCACTTGGGATGGTGACAGGAACCTTGTAACCTATTATTTAACCAATTGGTAATTATTTTTCTATTAAATAAAATAACAACATAAAAGTCAACTATAGAAAAATTGCTAATGATTGTACATAATATGTGAATAAATCAATTAATAAATGAATATGAAAAAATGAAATACATCACATATAAATCATCACCCAAATAAAATAATCAAAAAGGAAAGAATAAAATTAGATATATGAAAAATAAAATAATATATGAGATCTATATACACTAAATTCTTTATATAGACTACGATTAAAAAATCATAGAGGGATCTCACTATGGAAATTGAGATATTCCATTCCAATAACATTCCATCTATGATAGTTTGTAATATAAATAGAAAACTTTTTTTATGTGATATTTTATTAAAAAAACCATCAAAGCATCAATAATATATTTAAAATAATCAATTCTTGATTAAATTAAAATGATCACCTTGAAAAGTTTTAATTTTTTTATACAACTTTTTAAAATCATCCATTATATATATTCTAATAAAAAAACTTCCAAATTCACTTCGAAAACCTAAACAAGAAATTATAAAATATTATAAATCATAGTGTCTCAAAAATTATTTAATTATATAAAGAATAACTTCATATATGAAGAGGAAATGAAATAAATCATAGGTTATTATGTCAGAGATTCCAATAAAATAAGAAAATGAATACAATGAGAAACCTCTATGAAGGTGAACTTGTGTCTTGTGAATCATATTAGGTTATAAAGTAACAAAATCTTATTCTTTAACAAATTTGAAAAAATAATTCATCTATATTTCATCAATAACTCAAACCTCTTGACTTTACTATCCCTAGAATTTGTCGAAGTCTCGCCTAATAAACCCAACCTCACTTCAAACCAATTATAATAATAGTTGAATGAGACTATATCGTGAATCATATGTCAAGAAAAAACTATTAGTTTTTAGGGATATAAGGAATTAATGTAATTTTTTGTGAGAAATAAATAAATAGAGAAGATAAATATGATAATAAAATAAAATGCATACCTCACCAATTGTACACATAGATGAAAAATCCAAAACCTAGTTCTAATGGGAATTCCCTGCGTTAATCTACATATATGATGGTCTAACATTGAATTTCATTATAGGTATGATTTCTAATAAAAATTGGTCATTATTATATTCATAAAAAACATTATAATGCACATTGATCATGTATGTGGGAGTGTGGGCTCATCATATAGTATTTAGGGTACTCACTCTTACAATTGGATTATCTTAAACATTTATGTCATATTTCTGAATCCTTCACATATACTAGTACTAAATCTATTTCCCATATTGTAGTAATTGGTCATATAGTTTCAGTAATAGGAACAACTTTCACATATACAAATATATTAAATGCTAATGTTATTTCATTTTACTTATTTTTAATGCTAAATTTATAATGTTATTATTTTATGGAACATCTGTGTTTAATTTGGAGGTTATCACCATCATGGAAGCCTGTGAGTTATTATAAGATATAGATCCAGCCCATAATAACGGATTCTTAAATATACATGCGACGAGGAATTAAATTCCCCAAATATTTCTTCCAAAAAGGGTAAATGACTAATATTTTCTTGAAATATGAAAATAACTATAACAAGATGATTAATTAAACATAGTAAAAACATTTCCCATATAGATTTACATCCGACTATGATGATTATTTTCTATTAAATGGTGCATATACAGATGATTAGGAGGGTATTATCCATATGGGTTATTTCTTGAGAAGAATGTTTTCGACTTACACCAAGTAGGGGACATATATGATGTTTCTAGGTCACACACCAATAAAATATAAAATGGTAGAATATTCTAATTATGCTAATTTCAAAATAAACACATATCATTAATCACACATGATTCATCATTGGGGTGAGATACAATGGATTATAGAAGATCATGATCATTATATATAGATGATAAATTAAATATATAATCATTTTACACCTAAATGAGGATTCCATTTTTTGTATACACTATTTTTCCAGGATCTTTTCCTTAAGAAACATCAAATATGTTATACATAAATTGGAATATCTTAATCAATTCTGTATTAATGATAATAGGATAAAGTGAGGTAATTTAAAGGAATTGTGGTATCATTTAATAATTATTTGAATCATATTTTAGGAGGGATGAACAATCCGATATGACCCATTGACTGGAGAAGATATCAATCATTATGAAAAGGGATTCTACTATAGTGTCCCACATAAATAGACCCTCTATATTAAGGGTATCAGTTATTCTGATCCCTCTAAGTGATCTACCTATCTGGGAGGATTACTCTCAGGCCTCATATTATTAACAGAATCCATGATTGAATGTGTGCACATTGGTGTAAATTAAAAGATCTTATATATATAGTTTGTTTGGATGAGTTCTTTATTATTATTTAGATATTGAGGATAATTTCAAAAACTAATCATCTCTTATTAAGATAATAGTGTTAAATAATCCTTTAAATTATATTAGTAATGACTGAGTTTACTTTTTAAAGTGATGTAGAATGTTTTTTGAGTTTTATATTTGAGACACTAAAAGATTCCTCCCATGTTGTATTATTATTTAAAAATTGTAATTATTTTAAGTGAGGGTATATGGATTGGTCTCCCTTATGAGTTAACAAATTATTCAGTAATGTGATTCCCTGGTGAATATTCACTATAATGGTACTACGGGGAGATGATATTTTAGTTGAAAAAACATATGGAATTATTCTCCCTAGTTGTTGGGAATCTATGGATTCTTTTGGATGATTGACACATGAATGTATTTCTTGTAATGGTACCTCTTGACTATAATTATTGAACTATGATTTAATTGGGTATTAAAATTGGTACATAAATTCAATACCAATATATATCTAAAATTACACCTCATTTATTAAATATTACTTGAATTTATTTTAAAAAACTACCTCAATTCGGATTGAGGGTTTGCTGTGATAAGTGGGTAAATAGATCAATGGTCACACTTTCATTATTTTAAAAGGTTAAATTCTGGAGCCCTATAATTTATTTAATAAAGTAATGGTACCAAGTATTAAGGCACTTAATTGTGGATGTGGTTCACATAAGCTTCACTTTTGTTAAATAGTATCAACTTCGCGTAGTGTGGTTAGGTGTGGACTGCGAGAATTTATTTTGAGTACCAAGTGTTTTGGGAAAATATAGGTTTCCTTTACTGAGGACATCACTACAATGTGTTTGTTGATTATTTCATATTCAAATCATTCATAATTATTTTAGTAAAGAGATAAAAAATATCCTTAACCTAGTATTCTGTTATATTAGAAAAATGATGATTTAATATTTTCGTCAAATTTACAATGAAAATGTTTATTTACAATAATATTCAACTGTTTCATTTACTGTAGTGATCATTCATTCAAGTAGTGTTACATGTTTGGAATGAATGTATTGATTATAGATTTCATGGTTCGGTTTATTGTCCATGTTAATTGTGTATGTATCACTAGAAATTCCGTTATAAACATTCTAAAAATAATTTTTATGGTACCCTATATCAAGTGATATTCTTACCATGTTTAATAATAAATATTTCAATGTGTGTATTTTTTTGTTTTTTATATCTATTTGTATGTATGAATATATAGTTTTCACCCATTAATTAGTACATTGATATTATTTAGGTAGTATAGAAAAATTTCTTCTATAAATAATTTTATGGAGGGAAATAATATATGTAATAGTGTAGAGGAAATGGTTAAAGTACATGGGAAAATATGATGGTAAAACTGAGTATTTCTGATGTATTTTTTTTAATGGATGTTTTATTTTACATAATTTTACTCTCATCATGAATTATTAGTTTTTCCCCAATGAAAATCTATTTATTTATTATAATAAAATGCTATCTTTATTAATAATCATTATCTCATGTGATGAATATGACAAAGTCATCAAAGAGATGATATGGATTGTTAGAACTAGTTTACATTATAAGGTTGAAGTATTCCATCCAATCCTCAGGATAATCTTAAAGAAGCCTTTCTCAATGTATCCTATGATGTCGATTCATCAGTTATATTTTCATGGCCTCAATAAAGATTTTTTCATCCACAATACAAATAAACAACTTTATATCCCATCGGTTTATAAAATACAAGCACATAAGTAGTCCAAAAAATCATTTAAAGAATGATTCCATCAGTGAGAAGGGAACCAACTAATGTTTCCAACCCATCAAATAACAATTTATTCAAACACATAACCCCAATTTTTTAGGGAAATGAAACAATTATTATTATATAATTTTGATCTCTCTTCCAATGATCAATGAAAAGTATATAATATTGGATAATTTATTCCAATTTTGGATAACATCATGCCAAAATTGATATGTGCATATTATATTCACAATAGATTATCTAGGTTTAAGAGTGATATTGATATGGGTGGAATTATTGATTCTATCATGATTACTAAATTATATTTATATAAGATATCATATATCATTCAAGTGTTCTTATGATGGTGAAAACCACACAAAACAACTTCCGTATAATACATGGATTAGTGGTCATAAATTTAAAAGCCCTAAATAAAGTCTTAGGGGTACCCATACATTGGGAATTACTTAATAAATTGATCATAGGACTGTAATATTTTCCCCCTACTATATCATGAACTATTGAATCTAGATTCAAATATCATGATTGGTAACCATAGTCTATTATATAACATATTTTTGTGTTATAGATTAATTTTTTCTTATAGCCTCATTGGAATTCTCCATATTGAATTTTTTCATTAAGATTCCCAATAATAAAAAACTGGGGATGTAAATAAATTATTTCCACATAATAGAATATGTATAATATATAGTCTAGGGATACAAGTTAAAATACCAAATAAACTCTCAGTGCTGACTATACGGTTTCTTAGGGATGTGGGTGAGAACTTATATGGTTTTAGATTATGGAAATCACTACAGAATAAAGAATTTATTATTAATTATTGTATCCAAACCATCATAAAAATGTAATGTGGTATTTTTAATTCCTAAACAATAAAATTTATTTTAGTTCATTTATAATTTTTAAATAGGGGAGACCACACTCTATATTTTGGGTCTGTGTTAACTATTATAGAGACGATTGACAATAAAATTTAATTTTCTATGAACATCATTTTGAAGTTGAATTACACAAATTACAACTCCTCTATATCATCCATGTTTTCACTTTCACCTTACCTCATTTATATTATGTTTTGAATTAGGTGAAATTATTATGTCTTAGTCATCATAATTCAACAAAATCCATATAGTAATCCTCAAAAAGAGATGAAATTTGATTTTATATAGAAAATAAATACATTCATAATTCAAACATAATGGTAGTTAGTGATAGTGGTTTGTAAGAAGTGGATTATAGATAGACTAATTCTGAGTCTAATTTATTGAATCCCAATATAATCATATATATATAATATTTTTAGAAGATACTAACATGAAATTGCCAAAATAATAGTAATATTATCTCCATGATACATACGTTCACTGAAATATAGAGACGAGATACATAGTATTATTATTTTATAATTCATGTGATCGTGTATAATTATTTTTACTAGATGATAACATTTTATAAGAATATCATTAATATAATATATTATCATAACATGGGGAACTGTAAAATAAAAATGGGGGATCAAAAATATTTTTTTAGGGTGGAAGAAAATATCCCATGACCATAAGTTCATAATATACACATGAGATTTATGGAATTATCATATCATTTTGGGTAATAATATTTATTCATAAATGAACATCAAAGGTCATTTCATACAATTTTAAATCTACAAAAAATAGAAACACAATTGAAATAAAATCGATAAAACAATTTATCATACACCATGAATCATGATAGAAAAATAATAAACAAATAATAGAATTTTACTATAGAACATTAATTATCATATAGAATCACTAAATACTATGTCACAATCATGAAACCATGATTTAATACAACATTAATAAACCCAAGTATACATAAACATCATGAGTCACACATGTTCACCCAAAATTGAGAAATACTAAACTACTCTCACATATATAAGTTTCATGAGATTCGAACATTTTACTAATTAATTAGGGGATGATATTGGACCCTACCAATCATCATACATACTTATGAGTGCAAGAAGAAAATCATTAACATATCTCATCATAGGGAATTTATGGAAATAAAATGGGTTCATAAAATTTCCCTTAAAAATAATTTACATATCATAAAAAATGAATGAAAATTAAAAATATTATTAAAAATAATTAATATAAAATGAATAACCTATTCAATAATAAATGATAAACATAAATAAAATTGTATTTCATAAAATTTTTATTTAGTATATTAAGATTAATTATATTGATTGACATCAAACTCATGATAACACCAAAATAATGACATAAGAGATAGTCAATGGAGGGTGAAACTCAAAATATATATTTTAGAGATTGTTAGTTTAAATAGATTCGAGAATATATACCAAATCAAATATTTAATTTTTAAAATAATATTTTCTAATCATCAGTGTGAAAGTTATAGGCAGATTATTTTTTTAAAAAAACTTCACTGTTTTATTTAAATAAACTTAAAATAAAAACCATAAAAGAAATGTATATGAATGAAAATATATTTTTCAATTGATATATATGATATTTTAAAAAAAAATATTTGAAAATTTATTTTAGTCAAAATGAAGAAAATTAATTCTATGAGATATAATATAATTCAAATATAAAAAGTTCAGTTAGAAAATTCCCTATATTAACACAATATTTCAACAGAAGTGAATTACCCATGGTATAAAAAAACTATTATATTCACCAATTTCAGAGAATTATTAATTTATATTACATTTAATAAGATTAATAAATAATCTATATATATTATTTAGTTCAAATACTTTATAAATGTAGGTTGTTACTAATATTTATTTTCATGAAATAGTATTACAACCACAATTTTTTATATTATTTGTTATACAAAATATCCTAAATTTTAGAAATTAAAACATAATTTAAATAATTAAATTTAATAATTTATAATAAATTTATTCCACTACATAATGTTTTCATTATGATAGTTAAAAATAAAATCATTTTTGAACATATTTTGGTGATTTTTATTGAATGGGTTTTGGAAAAGTAGATAATTATATAAATTTTATAAAAAATAATAAGACAATTAATTTGGAATATTTATATCATATATTATAATTAAATATGTTCTGATACACAAGAATAAAATTATTCTCTAGTGTTTAATAATATGGTTTTCAAGTCAATATAAAAAATAACATATCATAAGTAATTGATGAATATGATTATAAAAATGTTTTAATTTAAACTAATATCATAATAACATAAGAATAATGATATTATATATGAAAATTTAATGTTTTGAAACATATTTAAATTTTTTTGAATAAATAATAAACAAAATATAATTCAATTAATATACATTTCTTCATGGGGGCAGTAGCTAGTATATCAGACAAATGAGTATATCAATTTTTTAATTGAAAATGGAAAATGTGGCTAATGGTTGTGAAATTATATTAATAAATATTAGTATATTAATAATAATGATGTTATTATATTGGAATTATAATATTATATTTTTAAGTTATGAAATAAAATAAAATATGTTACAAACCAATTTCACATGTTGAGAACATAATCATTTTCTTATAAGTCTTCTTTAAAATATAGATCATTAGCATATAACTTCTATCAAGAGGCTCAATGAAATACAATAGATTTTAATGGATGCAGAATGGGTATATTTTTAAATATAAATTGAATTATTTTTGTGGTATTAATGGTGTGATGAGTGGACCAATATTTTATCTATGATAATATAATTATTAATTATAACCTCTTCATATAAAAGGGGAAAAAGATAAAAAAGTATAATGCCATAGAAAATGAATAATAATTTAATGGAGGTAATATGTGGTCACCCATAACTCAAAAACACAATTAGAAACATGTTTTTAAAATTTTTTCCTTTTTACACTCTATGTTTTCCCTTTTAACAATTTTGTTCATCAATTATGGGAACTTATTTTTTTCCCTGGTAACTTATCCTTTATACCATTAAAAAAATGGTACTCAAAAATGATTTGGACATTATAATTTTATATAATACATTCAGTATACTATATTAATTTTTATAAGCTAATGGAAGTCTAATTCAAAATTTTATATCTATAAAATATTAAAAAAATTATAAAAAATATATCACATAACATAAAAAATTTGATATATAAATTTTTTTATAAAAAATTATTTTTTAATTTATATTATAAAATAAAAAAATGGAGTATATTTTTATTTTGAAAAAATAAATGTCATACACATATAATACTAATGTTATTAAATTAATGGTATTTGTAATAATGGAAGTTCATGCACTATACACCTAATTTTAAATTTGTTAGAAAAATGTGGATAATTAATATTATGTTAATATTATAATGATAATTAAAAAATAATTTAATTTAAGAATGTATCATTCAATAATTCATATATTTATATTTATATTACAACATCAAATTATGTTTAAAATATTTTTTTGGTAAATCATTTTGTGGTATATTATTAATAATTATAATATTAGTGTAGAAATGTTATTTATAACAAGTATATTTCATAGATCAAAAGTATCCCATTTGGAAAATAAGTTTTTTGAATAAGTTTTTTCAAGATAATTAGTTAAAATAATTTATATATTTATAAATTGGTAAATGTTTCATAATTTGGATGCATCTATTTATATATCAATATTTAATTTCTGCCTTATTGAGGAAAATATCCATTATAATAAAAATGATCATGGCCCATTATGGTTTTGCGTTAAGGGTTGAAAAAACTAATAGAAAAATTTATATAAATAGGAAAAATTCAATAACAACATGGACTATTTCATTATACCCTATTAAAAATATATTTAAATTAAATATTTTCTTAGTTCGATGAATGTAATTGATGATGCATTTTTCTATTTATGTCCTCATGTCCCAAAATAGCTTCCTTAGAAATACGATTATTCCATAAAACATTGACATAAAGAGTGATCATGTTATGTCTCAAATTTTGTCATTGATCGAGAATTTATAGTTTTTATTCATTATAAGTGGGATCACATTATAATTATACTTCTTTCCTGTATTTTTATATATGATTTGTATCATATAAACCACTTCAAAAGGGATATATGGACCATAACCTGCACAACTGAGGTGTCTGGTGGAATTTCTATGTGATAGTATACCACCCAAATATGATCAATTTTCATCAATCCACTAATGTAGTAAGGGTTGGACTTCCTCATTCTTCCCAAATATTGTAACCCATAGTCACATGGATATCCAAACAAACACACTTTAAAAAAATTTAAACTCTAAGTCTCATTTATGATCATCTTTTTAACTATTCTATGGACATTATACAACATTCATATTCATAAAAATGGTTTCATACACCACCATCATTACTTCTAAATTGTCAGAACCTGTCATATCATGATATCCAGCTTCATCCCATCAAATCAATGTTCAACATACCTTCCCATATATATCTTGTTATATTATCATATGAAATGTAGAGTGAATTAATTTCTGTATGAGAAGACTACACAAGGGATATGTTGATCCCAAATTTGTTGAAATTTCCTCAAAAAATTCACACAATATACAATAATGTTTATATATACCTAAAAGATTAACCATCTATCTATTGATATTATGTATCAATACAATTCATCTCAAAAATAAAATCATTTTGAAGACATATCTATAATGTGAAGGTAAAAGTCGGATCCCAATTAAGTGAAATGGATATTGGGACTCTAAACATCCCCACCACTTCCCTTATGTATATAATGGTGAGTTTTTAATGAGTAAAATAAAATTTAATTCAAGTAAAATTGGTTGATAAATTAGGTATATAAACAACAACCTAAATAGCATTATATCCTTTAGTTTTTTAAGAAATACTTTGAAGAACTCTATGGTAATTATTTCATACTCCGATAATGGAATAGATATTGTATTTCTTATAACCTTATACTTAATTTTTTTAAATTTAAGTCATTGTAATACCATTAATCTATATATTTATTCATACATTACCATGTTTTCTATCCCACCTCAAGATTTCATTTATATCTAAACACATCATCATAATTATTAGATGAAGACTGCTAGATGATCTCTGATAATCAACTAAAATATCAATCTTCAGTTTTTCAATAGATTAAAATCATATCTGTGTTTGAAAACATATGTCCTCATTTTTTTCAATGATATAAACTATAATATTCACGACAATTTTCTACAATTATACAAAATCTTTTTGGTCATCATTAATCTTCATTTGAAAGGATGCTTGAGAATTCATTTGGGGAATTCATGATTTATATCAACACATTTTTTACTTAATGATTAATCATCTACATGTCCATGTGTATATGATAATTTTCAGTCATCAACAAGGATTGAGTTTCATCTTCATTAATTTATAGAGTACCAAACTCTTTACTTCCTTCCCTGGGTGGTAATGTATTAATTATTTATCCTATTTTTTCTATTTTGACCACATATATTAGAACATATTCAACTCATTATATGTGAATAT
The DNA here is from genome assembly GCA_963277665.1 of Viscum album. Classification (NCBI taxonomy): domain Eukaryota; kingdom Viridiplantae; phylum Streptophyta; class Magnoliopsida; order Santalales; family Viscaceae; genus Viscum; species Viscum album. The sequence goes on from OY728142.1 coordinate 1,700,549,135, forward strand.
ATTTTTCATTCTCTTATTATTATGATAAAACCCACTCTTTTATATATAGAGTTATTATATTCAAATTGATAATTCAATGATTAATGCATTAAACTATGAATCATGTGTGTGGTATTTTTTTACACCAGTAATTAATTTTTTTGTGGCATCAAAAATTACCTTATCATTTAGGAAGAATAAAAAAGCATATCCCTCTTTAAAAGAATCAATATAAAATAAAAACCTTACCCACTGTAGGCTAATATAAGTAATGTTTAAGTGGAAAACTATTTCTCCATTTCATTGAAAATTTGTTACATTCTTCCATCCAAATGAACATCACCCCCTTCAATGATAACATTTTTTACCAAATTTATAGCCCAATGAAATTAATAAACAATCCTCGATAATATCATATTAACATATGAAAATTAAGTATCAAGATTATATTGTCTAGACTATTATATTTTTTGATAACTTCTATATTTCTTGAATCCATTCATATTCCTAACAATATAATTTCACGACTAATGAAATAAACATTCAATAGACAAGAAACCCTTTTTATAAAAATTGAATTTTCATTATAAATTATTAATTCCTTTATCTAAATCTATAAATGTCTTCATAAATCTAATTTGATAATAGAATTTGTGAGATCAATCGAAATCTAATCCTCAAACAAAGGTGGATTACTAGAAATTTTATCAAAAAATCTAACAATGTATTCATAAAAAAGGAATTTTATTAATTTTTAAATCCTCCCAAATCAAATTTTTGATAAATAACTCATTTCTATGAAACAAATCAAATTTTATAGAATTTAAATCCATGAAATTTCAATGATTATACCAATGTCAGTAGTTGATAATATAGTGTTTCTATGTATAAAATGGATTTTATTTTCCTAAAAAAATCATAACTACTTTTTTACGTCAAAGTTGATCTATAGATAATGTGATGTCAAATTCTACCAAATGTAGATTATTTTGGTTATATAGGTAGTAACCTCTTAGAAATACAAATTGATGTTGATTTATATAACTTAAATTTTGTCATTTTTCCACTCTGTGTTTTCATTGATAATTAAATATCCATTATTTGATATTGTGATACAACATTCATATAAAAAATGCTTATTAAAAAATAATGTAATAAAATAAATTCAAATTATATATTATATGATCACAAAAAGGAAATAATTCCAACTACACATCAGCTAGTAATCTATATCTTCTTCATTTGTAGTGATCAGGAATTTCCTTACTTATTCCCATGGTTTGGACGGAATTGTGGAAAATTTTCTACATTGTATCGATGGTTGATTCATTGATTCACAAAATTTAAATAACTTTTAACTTGATAAAATATAGTGTTGGTGGAGCATTATAAATGAGGTGTTTTCCTCCATTTCATTAATTATTCTCTTAGGCACACATCAATTATATTTAAAATAGTGTATTATTATAGGGCACATAAAACACAACCCTTATAATTTGAGAACATTATCTGGGGGATTTTTTTCCATAATTTTTTAATATAGGGTGTTGAAATAAATTTGTCACATGTGACTTACAATCATTGTTCTATTGGCATTTACGCATTCATTTGAATTCCCCACATGTAATTTACTATTTTTAAAACTCATACTCTCATATAGGGAGTTAAAAATATAAGACATGGTGAGTTCCAATTCATAGTAATGAAGGAATAAAAATTATAGAAAGGGTGATTTTGAATATAAAATTATTATAATAGAAATATTGTATCATCATTATTGTTTTTACATAAAACATATGTGATCTTCAATGGACATGGGGTATGAAAATAAACGATAAATAGATCAACAAGGAAAAATACTACCCATTATATGGGATATAAATAATAATTATAATTATTGAATCATTACTAAATAACATCATAATTTGTCATATATTTCAATTTTGGTACATACATTAGAATGAAGAAAAATTACATTCTGGAGTCACACACCTGTAGCAATGCTTGAAAGAAAAAATAAATATTATCATGTATACGTATCTGATGAATTTTTTTAAATAATCCAACAAATTTGATTTATATCTTAGAACTAACCAATAATCATTAATCACTATGAGATACAATTAAAAATCTATAAGGGACCGACCATAAACATTACATAATATTAAATTAAATGAATAATTCACATTGAGGATCTTTTGAGGTTTTGAGTTTCAGTGGATTATGACATAACTATTACATCTCAAAAGATTACAATGAAGAAACTTCTACACAGTTACATTTTTTTTCATAAAATAAAAACTCTTGAAAAAAAGATTCATTTCTAGTTTAATGTTTTAGACAACTTGAATTTTCCTTGATCCCATCTTTGACCCTATTCATAATTAAGTCCTGTGAAAACATTTCAAAACATGAAATGAGCATAAAAATCTCAATAATGGTTATGAAATAATGGAAGAACACATTTGTTCATAAATACTTACCACACATGAACTCGTTTACTTAACTCATGATATCATAAAATTTTATGAATAACACATAGAAATCATAAATCTTAAAGGTAACTTGGGGCATCCATATCATACTTACATTGTAGCTATTAGAGCTACCTAGGGAGTTTCATTGGAATAATTGTCATAGTATATTCTGTAAATATCATAGGAGTAACATTCACGTTTACCTCAATCACGTTACCCAATGCATTAATGAGCTATCTCGGGCTCACCCACCCTACGTTTATCACAAAACCACCTCTATAAATATATAATTACCAAGAACCTAACATGATCATAACACATAACAGAAGCATAATGGAAAGATAACATTTCCACATTTAATATCAAAATATCTTTTCAAGATATTGAAGTAATAAATCTTTCTCAAAATAATTTTCAATACCAATATATTATAAAAAATTATATTGTTTTCTTTCCTTTTAATAACATTACGGCTTGTTAAGGAAGTTAAAGATCAAATAATACTCGTGGCAATAGAAAATTCATTGTCACCAGTTAAATTAAAAAACATTCCTTTTTTCATTTAGTAAGAAGAATCATATAAAAAGATTACATTTGAATTTAATGAAAGGTCAAATTGGTTTATACAGCATATAAAATAATGTCGTGTATAAAACTAAATATGCCTCAATGAAAGAAGATTGAGATGAATTCCCTTACCTTGTGTCCGACCTGACTCGACCATTCTTTAATATCCTGAATAATAAACTAAATTTAATTTCTACTTTATGAAGAACAATTTTCAGATTTATTATTCTTTTTATATCACTTATTACCATGTTATAAACATTATGTAACCATTTAAGTTAATAACGTTCATTTTGTCGATATTAGGTACTTGAGTCAAAAATGGACTTCTTATAATTACATGTTGTTCATGTGGTCAAAGGTCCATTATATCCCGAATTATATTCATTATTTGGATATCATATATATCATATATATCTATAATATACATGTATTTATAATAGGTCATAACATTTAGAGGTAAGACATTAAATGCACTGTTCATTGAGACTGTAAGCCGTACGTACGCATGATTTCTACTTCAATTTCAATTTCATATTAAATGGAATTAAGATATAATTATACATAGTTATATTATTATTATATAATAATATCATATATAATATGATTAACTCTATCCTTCATACGTCCCACATATGGAATTAACGAGTAATATCACTTTGAGTGGGAGGTAGTTCGCACTGCTTCAAATGAAATTATCGCATTTACCCATAATGGAAACAATAAAGGTATGTTATAAATGGAAAATAATTAAGAATAAAAAACATAAACATAATATATACCATATATAAATATAGTTCCATCATAGTTTCCTCTAGGAAAGGTGGTATAAGATAATTAAACAATCATCATTTCATGAGGCGTTAGTTTTCCATCCACAGAAACATTATGCTCTTCACCCCTTAGATGGAGGCGTGTGTAAGTGTAGTTATAATCCATATCATAAAAACATCCTATTATATTGAGTATATTGGTGTTTTTATAAAATAAATGAATAAAAAATTGTATATGGGTTGGAGAAGTAATATAAAAGAAAATAATTTAAGAACACAGTTAACTTTAATTCGGGTAACTTCTTTTCGTTTGAACCAAAAGGATTACTTAATATTCCTTATACCAAAGGTAAGTATTCTTTTAGGAGGATATGAATGTATGGATCTTAACTAGGTAGAGGGTAGATGAGACAAAAGTCTTGAGAGGTGTGAAAAATTGGTTATAAGTGGTCTAATTTTACAAGGGAGAGGAGGGGCTCTTTAGGAAAGTGTAAAAATATTATTTTATTATATAATGATATTCTGTTTCAAAAGGTCCAAAAATCATTAGAGTAGTAGATAATATGACTCATGGTCGAACTAAAATCATCCAATAAGAATTGGACATGTTTTGGATGGTATTTTAATATTTATAATCATTTTTATTTAAATGATTTATTAATGGGGTAAATAATGTATCATTATTGTGTCATAAATAATTTAATTTATTGGATGTATAAAAATTATAAAAAATAAATTTATGTATTAAATCTCTTTCTATTTCCAATGAATATTTATAGTCTAAAAAATAACTTATATAACACCATGTAAATATTAATTTACATAGAGATATTGGTTTTAGTCATTTTTTCCATTACATTAAATTAATTAATCTAAAATGTAATTATCATTCATTAGTTCCTCCATGGGGGTCCCAAAATCTACCTAAAGATGACCATGGTCGGCCATAACTCATCCAATAAGGTTATCATAAGTGTTAATGCAATTTTCAATTATAATAATATTCTTTTTACCTTGAATTTCATTATTTACCTTTAACCACGATAAATAAAAATCAACAGTTACTATTCACAAAAAAAAATTCACCTTATTGAACCTCATTTTACTTCATTATAAATACTAGTTATGTCATATTATCGAAATTAAAATCACCAATGTGGTAAAATTTCATTTAAATGAAAAAGATAGTTTTTTAACTACTACTATGTGATTTCACTATTCATAAAAAAATGATGTTTTTTAGAGAAATACAAAAAATTCAGCCTAATATTTATTTGACATTGAAAATTCAAAAATGATGAATATTTTACCAAATTCTAAATATAGAATTTTAATTAAGTAATTTAATATTACTTCTCATTGTTAAAACAAATAGAGTGTTTTTTAGAAATTATAACTATCAAAAGATTGATACTTGTTTATGTCCAATTTCAAAGTTAAATTAATTCAAAAGACCAACATTTCATTTAATGGAAAAAATAAATTCAAATAACACTCTAAAACAATTTAAAAATATGATCTATCTATATAAATAAATTTTATTAAAACAATTTTTTGAATTAAAATACAATATTTTCATTATTCATTAAAAAATGAACATTTTCAGAAAATACCAAAAGTTTGCACAAAGTAAATTTCATTGTCCCCATTCTAAACAAGGATTTTATTTGGTAAATTAGAATGTATTAACGTGAAAAAAAATTATATTTAAAGATGGTTCTCCATTAATGGGTGGTAAATCGATCGTTTAATGTAAATTATGCTTAAAATTAGATCCATTCACATTTTAAGCCTTTAACTTTTAATTGGATAAATGTAAATAAATTTAACAATCATGAAAAATCATATTGTAGTTATATTTTTACATTCTCACCAATACAACATCTAGGATTTAACTACAATAATAATATTATATTTTAAGTGTGCAACACAATATTTCAATGAAACCTGTTGTTGCATATCGGGTACGCAATCGAACATAGAAACCCCTTTAAAGTAATGTTAATATTTAATTAAAAATTATTATTAAAAATAGAATTTATTAATTCTATATCTCCCTGGGATGTTACATCCTTCCCCCAATTTGAAAATTGCATCCTCGCAATTTTTATTCACTTTTCAAATAACTCAGGGTATTTATCTCACATAGGATTTTCAGATTTCCACATTGCCTCTTCATCCACATGGTTTTTCCACAAAACCATTACCTAGTTAATTAACTAATTCTGAAAAAAATTCTCTCTACGATCAAGAATTTTAACCGGTTGTTCATCATAATGGAGATTCTCTTCCAACTAAACTACCTCTAGGCTCAAAACATGAGATGGATTAGGCATATACTTTCTCAACATAGAAACATGAAAAACATTGTTTAATTGGGATAAACATGGAGGTAAGGCCACTATATATGCAACTAATCCAACATTATATCGGATTTCATAAGTTCCAATGAACCTTGGACTCAACATTCCCTTCTTACCAAAAGGCATCAAAATTTTCTGTGGAGAAACGTTGAGAAATACATGATCACCTACCTCAAAAGAAAGATCATTCCTCTGGTTATCCACATATTTTTTTTGTCTACTCTGAGCTATTCTCATGTGATTCTGAATCATCAAAACTTTTCCTCCCATCTCTTCTACCAATTATGGTCCCATCACCATCCTTTCACCTACTACAACCCAAAATGCTGGAGTTCGACAATGCTTTCCATATAATGCCTAAAATGGAGACATCTTTTTACTGGAATGAAAACTGTTATTATATGAAAATTCCAAAAAAGAAAGATGTTTGACCCAACATCCCTAATAATCAATTTAGGAAGCACGTATCATAACCTCCAATGTATGAATTGTTCGTTCTGATTGCCAACCTGATTGAGGATGAAAAGTTGTACTAAAATTTAATTCAGTACCCAATGAATTTTGAAGGCCTTTCAAAAAGTTAGAAGTAAACTTGGTATCACGATTAGATACAGTGGAGAGGGAAACTCCATTCAACCTTAAAATCTCTTTAACATAAAAATGAGAAAGTTGATCTAGAGAAAATTTATCTCGAATAGGAATGAAATGAGCAGATTAAGTCAATTGATCAAAAATAACCCAGATTGCATTGTTACATCGAGATGTCTTTAGAAATCACACAATGATGTCCATGGAAATATTTTCCCATTTCCACTCTGGCACCGGTAAAGGCTGAAGCATCCCTTTCAATAACTGCTGATCTACATTAACCTACTAACAAGTCAAACACTTCAGAGTAAAATCAGTAATATATCTTTTCATTCCATCCCACCAGTAAAACACACGAATATCACTTTACATATTAGTAATGCCAGTATGAATTTAAAATAGGGAACTATGAGCTTCAAATAAAAACTCATTCTTCAACTGTGAATCACATGGAAAAAATAATCTCTTTTTAATCTCAAAACACAATCATTGTCAATATTTAATTCAGGAAACCTATCCTTCTAAACCAACTCTACCTCTTTCTGTAACTCATTATATTCCTTTTGTGATTTCTTAATTTTGTTTGATGGTGATGATTCCACTGACACCTGATTTAAAATTAAAGAATTTCTTACACCAAAAACTTCTATGAGAAAGTTCATCAAATCAAAAACCAAATGATCCTCTTCTAAATATAACATGGTTAATGAATCATTGATTTTTTGACTCAAAGCGTCAGACACTTTATTTTCATTTCCCAAATGGTAATGGATCGTACAATCATAATACTTGATTAATTCCATCTATATACTCTGTCTCATAATCCAATTTTTTAGTGAATATATACTTTAAACTTTGGTGGTCAGTATATATTTCATATTTTAATCCATTCAAATGATAAATCTATATTTTTAAATAAAAAAACAATAGAAGCTAATTCCAAATCATGTGTTGGGTAAATATAACTCTTGAGGTTTCAACTGACATGAATCATAAGCAATTACCTGATCATTCTGCATAAGGACACATCCATGTTCATTAAATGAAACATCATTGTAGATATCAAACTCACCATTTCTATATGGCAGTGCCAAAAAAGGAGAATTCACCAATATTCTTTTCAATTCATGAAAACAATCCTTACATTATTTTTTCTAGATGAACATAACACCTTTTTGAGTTAACATAGTTATTTTACTAGATAACCATGAGAAATTTTCAAAAAACCGCTGGTAATAACCTTCCAATCCATGAAAACTACAAATCTCGGTTATATTGGTGGGACTTGGCCATTCTTCAACAACTTTTGTTTTATCATGATCAACAATTATGACATTTTTTGAAACAATGTGACCAAAGAAAGAAATTTTGTATAACCAAAACTCACAATTTCTAAATTTACCAAATAGTTTCTTTTCTTGAAAAGTTTTATAGAAGGACCTTAAATCACTTTCATGCTCTTCTTTACTTTTTAAATATACCAAAATATCATCAATGAAAACAACCACAAACTTATCCAAGAACTCATAGAAAATTATATTGATAAGATCCATGAATACATTAGGTGCATTGGTTAACCAAAGAAGGCATAACTACAAATTCATAATGGCCATATCTAGAATGAAACACAGTCTTTAGAATGTCTACTTCTGTTACTTTCAACTAATGGTACCCCGGCATCAAATCAATCTTCAAAAAATATTGAGCTCCATGGAGGTGATCAAATAAATCATCGATATGAGGCAAACGATACTTATTCTTAATAGTGATATTATTCAATGCTCTATAATCAATGTAAAGTCTCACAGAACCATCTTTATATTTAACAAATAATATAGTAGCACCCCATAGAGATTTGGTAGGTTCAATGAATCCTTTATCTAATAACTGCTGTACTTTTTTTCTTTAACTCTAAATGTTCAATTTTAGCCATTCGATAAGGGGGTTTTTGAAATTGGAATAACATCAGGAACTAAGTCAACAGTAAATTCAACTTCCTGATGAGGTATAATACCAGGAAACTCATCTGAAAAAACATCAAGGTAATCATTTACCACTGTCACATCATTAATCTGAACAGTTCATTTGTTTTCAATAATATGTGCAAGGTAACATTCAATTCCATCTTTTACTAGTTTCTTAGCTTCTTGATATGTTATCAAAACCAAGGGTTCATTTTTGTATACAAACAAAAATCATTCTGAAAAGAAACCTCTTTATCTCTGCAGTAAATCTATGCTTGATAAAAAAAAATCCAATCCATATCCAAAATAATGTCAAATTCTATTGGAGGCAAATTAATACGGTTTGCCAGTAGATTCATTCCACACACAAGGACAAGAATGTTCTTATGTTTTCTTTTTGTCTCAACATTTCCTCCTGGTGTTTTTACCGTAAGATCTATATTCATATCTTGAGATGGAATTCCCAAACCACTAGAAAACTTCTCAGAAATGAAAGAGTGTGTTGAACCTGGATTAAACAACACATTGGCATAATCTAAAAAAACCAACATTGTACCTAATACAACATCATTTGAAGGACCAACATCTACTGAAGTAGTGGCAACGGATTTCACCACCTTTTTCTTCATGTATTCTAGCTACTTTTCTTCGGTTGAGTTATTTGTTGGACACTCATTTTCATAATGACCCATTTAATTACACATAAATCATTTTACTGACTATAAATTATATTTTGTCTTACCGTTACCCTGATCATTTACAGTGCAATTACGAGCCTTATGTACCATTTTACCACATCAGTAGCACTTATATAATTCAAAAGACATTACCAAGTATTATTTTTACCACAATTTTCACAAATTATAAACATAAGTTTCTTACCATCAAGCTTTTTTGAAGAGTTCTTCCCTTTCACCTCCCACCTCGACCTCTTATTCTATTATTTTTCAAGGAACACTTGATCATCATCAAACTCCATTTCCACCTTCTCCGCACAGCGAACAAGTTTTTCATAACTTTTGAACTCATGAGATGCTAAATCCATTCGATACTTTGGCTTTAATCTTGAGTAAAAATGCATTATATTACTATAATGATCTCGTATGAAATTTGGAGATTACCCTGCTAGTTGAGTGAATTTTTCTTCATAGGCAGCCACTATGTCATCCTCCTACCTCCATTCCAAGAATTATTTTTCCATCCTAAGACGATCCACCTGAGGAAAATATTTCTCAAGAAAAATACCTTTGAATTCATCCCTATTGAGAGCATCAATCTCATTACCATCCCTGAAATTTTTCACTATTTACCACCACTGATCAGCGTCACCTTCAAAACGGTAAAAAAAAAGAGTAACCTTTTGATGTTCTGAACTACCCATGACATAAAAAATCTTCTCCAGTTTTTTAATACACCCTTTAGCTGGCACAAGGTCGGATGATCCTATGACTTATGGGGGTTGTTGCCTCATGAAATGCTCCACTACTGACATGTTACTCAGTGGTTGATCTGGATGACCTCATAAATGGATACCACCACCATTTTTAGCCCGAGTCAACTATGCTATCACAGTAAAAAACTGTTTAGTTCTTATTCAGACCATCTCAGGTTGCTAATTTGGATGGTAGTCTTCCTCCTGTTGTCGTCCCAACATAGCTTCCCTGTTTCCTCTGAGGAAAACCATTTGGAACACATAAATATATTAGGAAAAGAAACATGGTAATATTTAAACACTATATTATTTCAATATTAACATAAATTACTTTATGGATATTAATTTAACAATACCCTGACTACTAATGTTATATAAACCAACCTATCATACCAACTATAAGGAACCGACCTCAAACACTACATGATATTGAATTAAATGAGTAATTCACATTGAGAATATTTTCAGGTTTATTTTTTAGAGAATTGGGACATAACTATTACATCTCAAAATATTACAAAGTGGACACTTCAACACGGTTTCATTTTTTTCATAAAATAATAACTATTGAAAAAAAGAGCCATGTCTCGTTCTATGTTATAGACATCATGACTTTTCCTTGATCTCATCCTTGATCCTATTCATCATTATGTTCTTTGAAAACATTTCAATAGTTGGTATGAGAATAAAAAGCTCTGAAAGGGTTCTGAAACAACGAAAGAAAATATATGTACATAAATACATTAAAAAATGATGTCTTTTATTTACCTCATTAAATCATATTATTTTATGAATAACACTTAGAAATCAAAAAACATAAAGGTAACTTGTGGCATCTATATCATACTTACATTGTACCTATCACAACTACATAGGGAGTTACTTTGGAATACCCATCACATTATATTCCCTAAATCTATTAGGTGAAATATTCACATTTACCTCTGTCCCGTTACCAAATTCATTGGAGAGATATCTCTATCTCACCCATCCTAGGTTTATCACAGAACCACCCATATACATAAATAATTACCAAGAACCATAACATGATGATAACACATAACATAAGCATAAAGGAAAGATTACATTTCCACATTGCAATACCAAAATATCATTTCAATATATAGAAATAATAAATCCATTTTAAAAATCATTTTCAATACCAATATATGTAAAAAGAGTATCTGGTATTTATTTTTCCTCTTAAAAACTTTATGGTTTGTTAAGGAAGCCAAATATCACATAATACTCGTGGCGGCGGAAAGGTCGTTGTCACCGATTTTATAAGGCCCCAGCCTTAAACCTTACATAATCTTGAGTTATCACAAGATTAAATGTTGAGGATCTTTTCAAGTTTAGAGTTTTAGAGAAGTAGATCATGAAACTTTCATTACATTCCACATTTAAACAAAGTGGTTACATAAAAGACAGTATTCATTCTTCCCATCAACGGAAACATATTGAAAATAAAACATGGATTCTTTCTTGACACATCCTTGACACTATCATCACATCATGTACCTTTCCCTTGACCTATGAAAAACATTTCAAAAACATGGGATGGGCATAAAAATCTCATTAAGGGTTATAAAAAAAATATGGAAAGGAAACATGAGTTCATATATACATAAGAATGAAATCATACTTTACCCCTAAAACAAAGGCACTTTAACATACCTCATCAAACCATGAATAAATAATAGAAATCATAAGACATAAAGGTAACATGAGGCATTCATAACATTCTTACGTAGGGAGTAACCCTCTTGGTTACGTTTGGAATACCCATCACAGTATATTCCCTAAATCTCTTCGGAGAAACCTTAACGTTTCACTCCTTCGCATTACCCAATGCATTGGAGAGCTATATCGGGCTCACCCGCCCTTAGTTTATCACGGAACCACCCGTTTTCATTACAATTCCCAAGAACCATAACATAAACGTATCACATAAAACATGCATAAAGGAAACAAAACATTTCCACATTTCAATCACAATATTACATTTTTTTATTTTGAAATAATGAATCCATACAAAAAGAAACCATTTCCAAAACCATTTAAAACATTTAATAAGGAGAATTTTGAATCAAAGTGTCCCATACCACCTTAAAGCTTTTAACATTTTAAACAAATAATATCCATATAAATAAATCCTTAAAACCATTTTTAAAACATGGATATTAATAAGAACAATTCATTAAAACATTTAAAGCGATATTTTGGTCAAAGGGTTTTTACCAAAATTAGAGACACTTGAATACAATAATTGAGGAATAACATTTAATCAGAACTTTATAATATCATGAGAATAAATGGATTCATGATATAATATTCCAAAGGACAGTATATACACCATATAAGAGTGAATTGGTGCATAACAACAATGAAGTCTCAATAGGGATGTAAAATGTGATGAAATCCCTTATAAGGAAGGTATCCTTAAATTAAGGATAAATCAATATCAAAATTATGTGTGACAAATATAAATAAACCCAATATAATGGGATATTAAGTGTAAAACAATAAAAGTTCATTCACACATATTCAAATGATGACATATTCAATAAAAACATGTTGAACCCAAAGAAATCAAAATTGGGTTAAAACGTTCCCTTGGTAAAATTCGACAGCCTAACGGCGTCACATCAAAAATTCAGAAAATAAGTTGATGAGAGATAATAAGGTAATCTCATCACTTGGACATAAAATTTACATCAATCAGGATATAGAAGAACATATCCGAACATAATAGTATGTGAATTAAAAGTCATAACAAACAATGTCTTTTAAAAAGAGGAGGGTGAAAGGTTCCCTTACTGACTTGGGTAACTTTCGAAAAGTACACCCCATTGAAGAAGTGTCATAAAATGAAAATGTAAATACCAATAAATGGAATTATATTACAAAAGTAGTGTAATAATGGGCAGTACATAAACCACTCAAAGGAAATTGTGGCAAATTTTGCATAAATCTAACGAGAATAAAAGTGAGATGAAAAATCTCTTACGAAAGCTCGGCAGCCTAACGGCGCCACTTAAAACATCCAAAATGGATTGATGAGAGGAAATAGGGTCTATCATCACATAAACATAAAGTTTAAATAAAGAGGAATATAATATAACATCCCCCAACATAACAATGAGGAGCTTAAAAGAAGTGACATAAAGGAGAGTACTTAAAAAGAAAGAGAGAAGTTAGATCTCTTACAAAAATTTGGCAGCCTAACGGCGCCACTCAAAACATTCAAAATAGATTGATGAGAGAGAATAGGTTCTCTCATCATATGAACATAAAAATTACAGTAAGATTAATATAAAATAACATCCCAATAACAAGAAAGATGAGCTCAGAAGGAATGACATAAAAGAGTGTACTTAAAAAGAAAGAGAGGAGTAGGATCCCTTACCTCGTATACGACTTGACCCGGCCGTTCTTTAATCTCCTGAATAATAAACTTGAGATAATTTATACTTTCTTATGAACCTTCTTAAAGTTCATTATTCCTTTTATATCACTTATTTCAATGTTATAAACATTATGTAATCATTTAAGTTAATAATGTTTGTTTTTTCAATATTTGGTTCTTTAGTCGTAAATGGACTTCTTACAATTATATTTTGTTTGTGTGGTCAAAGGTTCATTATATCCAGAATGATATTCATGATTTGGATATAATATATATCATATATATCCAGCATATACTTGTATTTATAATATTACATAATCATTTAGAGGTAATAAATGAAATGCACCGTTCATGGAGACGGTAAGCTGTACGTACGCAAGAACGCTATTTTCATTTCTATCTCATACTTTAATGGAAAGAAACAATAATGATATAGAGGTATATTATAATTCCAGTATAACATCTTATATAATAACTTTAAATCCATCCTTTATACATCCCACGTATGGCATTAACGAATCAAATCACTTTGAGGGGGCGGTAGTCCGAACTTCCTAAAATGAAATTATCGTGTTTACCCACAATGGAAACCATAAAGGTATGAAACAAATGAAAATACAGAAGCTTAAGTAAAACATAAACATATTATATATCATATATATATATATATATACAGTGTCATCTAAATGGCCACCTTTGAAGGTGTTATATGAGTGTTGAACAATCATCGTTTCAGGAGGCAGAATTTCGCAATCCACGGAAACCGTATGTTCTTTAACCATTTGATGTAGTTGTGTAAGAGTGTAGCTCAAATAAATCTTATAACAACATCCTAGTATATTTAATATACTGGTGATGTTACAAAAGAAGTAAATAAAAAGAGTTTAGGGGGTTAGAGAAGCAAAATAAAACAAATGAACATGAGAGAATGAATTACCTTTAAAAGTGTAACTCCTTCTGATTTTAGCCTAAAGGATTCCTTTGAAAGGATTATGCCCAAAGGGAATCCTCTAGGATGAGGATAGGGATGTTGAGAGTGTAAATGGGCAGGGTATGGCCGAACCAAAGGCTTGAGGAGTGTGTGAAATGAGGTAGAGGTGGGGGCCTTTTATAAGGGGAGAGGAGGGGCACTTTTGGAAATCATGAAACTATTATTTTATTTTCAAAAGTGTTTAGAATTTCTAAGGTCCCACATTGATATATTTCTAATATAAGATGATAAGGCTTATAAATATTCACATCCAATAGTTTTTGGACACGTTTAGGTCTTAGATTTTATATTATCGTTTCATTTTATTTAAACTGTTCATTAATGAGGTCATCGTTGCATCATCATGATGTCGTAATTAAAATCCTTAATTTAATATCTAAAAATTATAAAAAATTACTATGATGTAGGAAATATTTTTAGCTTTCTAATGAATATTTATAGTAAAAATGTGGACTTGTTTAACCCCACTTAAAAACTGTTTTAGTAAAACAACTCATGGTTGTGTCAATTTAATTTTATCATTAAATAAATATATATTAATGTCATTTTCCAACCAAAGTGGATCCATGGGGTCCCCAAGTTGACCCATGGGTTGTCTTGGTCGGCCAGGACAAATATAATAGGATTAAGACATGTTTCATGGTGTTTTCATATTTTTATAATATCATTTTTACCTTAAATTACACTAATTACCTCTAATCGTGATTAATGAAAAAAAGTTACTATTCACCAAAAAAATTATTTTCATCCCATTGAAGCACATTTTACATACTAATGACAACCATGTATGTTGGATTTTCAAAATTCAATACACATTAGTAGTAAACTATCATTTAACTGAAAAATCAGTTTTCTTGATTACCACTTAGTGGTTTCACTATTCATCAAAAAATGGAGTTTTCAGAAAATTACCAAAAATTCAACCTAAGCTATATTTGATATTCCTAATTCAAAAATGATGTATATTTTATAAAATTCATAACATATAAGTCACATTAATTAATTTAATAAATAATTCCCGCTGTCATATCAAATAGCGTGTTTTTATGAAACAATATCTATCAAAAGATTGACACTGGTTTAAGTCTGATTTCAAAGTGAAATTAATTCTAACGACCACTATTGGTTTTAACGGTAAAAATATATTCTAATTTCATTTTAAAATCAATTCAAAAGATAATCTAATCAAATAAATAAATTAGATTAAAAAGAGCTTTTGAATTAAAATACAACATTTTATACTATTCATTTAAAAAAATGAACTTTATCGGAAAGATACCAAAAATTTACACAAAGTAAATTTTGATGTCGCAATTATTAAGAAGAGTTTTATTTGGTCCAATTGAATGTATAAGAGTGAAAAAAACTATATTTAATGACGGTTCGCCATCAAAAGGCGATAAGTGACCCTTTAGTGAAAACCAGGGCATATATGCCTAAAATTGAATTCTTTCCATATTTTTAGCCTTTATCTTTTATTGGATAAATTTAAAAACATTTAAAAACATTTATAATCATATTTTAATTATTTCTATCCATTCCCGCCAATACAACGGCTCCATGTTAACTACCATATAAAATAATATTATTTTATTATTAGAGTGCAACGTAAGATTCCCAAGAAACTCGTTGTTGCGTGTTGGGTACGCCATCGAGCACAGCGTCCCCTTTAAAGTCATATTAATATTTTATTCACAAATATGGATAAATATAAAAATTTCATATTCTTTATTTACCTGGGGTGTTACATCCTTCCCCCCTTTAAGAATTGCGTCCTCGCAATTTTAAAATTGGGCTCAGAAACTTCATTGAAAATCCCACGTTGAAACAAGAGTTAATAAAACAATCACTTTAAAATAAAGAAAGAGGAGTACAGAGGTCACCTGAGTTAACCCATACTAGGATTCCATGTAAGAAAACATGGACATGGAAGAAAAAACAAAGGGTCATGTTCTGAGGGAGAGTGATAGAAAACATGTCTAGGAGAATGTTAACCATAAAAAAATCACAAATTTGTGATGGGTTAAATGGTATTTGATTCCCCTGTAGTAAACGTTAATAAACAAAATTTTTGTTTTACTTTACATTTTATTGGGGAATTTATACATTAGAAAACATAATGACTTATCATGTGGACTTTCAACTTTTATTAGATTCCTTACACAAACTCATATTTTCCCCAAACGACGACTATTTAGGAAGACTTGTTCGCATTAAGAGTACTATAATCAAATTTTTGAGAATCACCTAATCCACAAAAGAGAACTATACATTTCCCATGTCTTTAGACCTTAACCAAAACTAAATCAAAAAAAAAGTTATTATGAGATCAGATAATACCCAAAAAGGATAATCCTTAAAGATAACAAATCTATTCTTAATCTCCAAAATTTATCAAACAATACCCAAAGTTCAACAAAGACCATTCAATAAACTATTTGTCCATAAAATTCTTCAAAGTAAACCAATCTAAGATGGAAACCCAAATATTTGAAGGATTTAGTCACATAGTCTTCCAAGGTACAAATTAACACTTATCTCCAAATAACATCAGTTACTCTTATAGTCTCGTATTGAAAAGTAATTAACCTAATCACATATCCTCCATGATAGGTTAATAATTTTCATAAATAACCCAAAATCAACTTACTCTTAATTCATAAAATCATATAACTAGAAAGAATCAGTCAAACTAACCAGGGACTTCACGTAGTCCAGTGGTAGGCGATAAATACCAGTCGCACTTTGGTTGTGGGTTCGATTCCCGCAGCTTTGTCCGACGCGACGGGTAGTCACACGGTCTGCGTGTTGTCCTTTTTCCAAAACTATATAATTCTCAAATCATTCCCCAAAAAGGGATAAATTCATCAAAAATGATCATTACATATTTTAACCTCAAGTTTATCTCATGCCTTTCATTTTCCAGCATATCATATAATAACCCATAATTACCTCAAAAGTAAGGATCATATAATCTCTAATGGTTACCTTTATAATTATTACCTGAACATCCAAATTGATTGGTCATCTCGTACATGATGCATTACAGAACAAACAAAGTTTCAAGTGGTTGATCATGACTGCTTGATATTTGGTTTAGGACAACCACGAGTTTCCTCATTGAATCCTCCATTTTATCTAGTATCTTAATCAAAAGACCACCACAGTTTCTTCAAACCTGTTGTCTCTTTGGTGCCTGCTAGATCCATCCATTCACTTAAAATAGAAATGTTAGTGTGAGTATATCAACAAAACCATCATGTACTAATGAGGAAGGAAAACACTAAGATACACTTACTCATTCACTTTATCTAAAACTAGGACTCTTTCTGAAATCCTAACCATTATGGTAATGTCACTTGTGCTTAGAGAATTCCCTAACCTCTAAAGTTATCTAAACCGACCTTTGATACCAAACTATAAGGCCCCATCCTTAAACCTTACATAATCTTGAGTTATCACAAGATTACACGTTGAAGATCTTTTTAGGATTAGAGTTTTAGAGAATTAGATCATGAAACTTGCATTACATTCCACATTTAAAGAAAGTGGTTACATAAAAGACAGTATTCATTCTTCCCATCAACGGAAACATATTGAAAATAAAACATGGATTCTTTCTTGACACATCCTTGACACTATCATCACATCATGTACCTTTCCCTTGACCTGTGAAAAACATTTCAAAAACTTGGGATGAGCATAAAAAGCTCAGTAAGGGTTATAAAAAAAATATGGAAAGGAAACATGAGTTCATATATACATAAGAATGAAATCATAATTTACCCATAAAACAAAGGAACTTTAACATACCTCATAAAACCATGATTAAATCATAGAAATCATAAGACATAAAGGTAACTTGAGGTATTCATAACATTCTTACGTAGGGAGTAACCCTCATGGTTACGTTTGGAATACCCATCATAGTATATTCCCTAAATCTCTTTGGAGAAACCATAACATTTTACTCCTTCGCGTTACCCAATGCATTGGAGAGCTATATCGGGCTCACCCGCCCTTATTTTATCACGGAACCGCCCGTTTTCATAACAGTTCCTTAGAACCATAACATAAACGTATCACATAAAACATGAATAAAGGAAACAAAACATTTCCACATTTCAATCACAATATTACATTTTAGTATTTTGAAATAATGAATCCATACAAAAAGAAACCATTTCCAAAACCATTTGAAACATTTAATAAGGAGAATTTTGAATCAAAGTGTCCCATACCACCTTAAAGCTTTTAACATTTTAAACCATTAATATCCATATAAATAAATCCTTAAAACCATTTTTAAAACATGGATATTAATAAGAACAAGTCATTAAAACATTTAAAGTGATATTTGGGTCAAAGGGTTTTTACCAAAATTAGAGACACATGAATACAATAATTGAGGAATAACATTTAATCAGAACTTTATAATATCATGAGAATAAATGGATTCATGATATAATATTCCAAAGGACAGTATATACACCATATAAGAGTGAATTGGTGCATAACAACAATGAAGTCTCAATAGGGATGTAAAATGTGATGAAATCCCTTATAAGGAAGGTATCCTTAAATTAAGGATAAATCAATATCAAAATTATGTGTGACAAATATATATACACCCAATATAATTGGATATTAAGTGTAAAACAATAAAAGGTCATTCACACATATTCAAAGGATGACATATTAAATAACTACATGTTGAACCCAAAGAAATCGAAATTGGGTTAAAACGTTCCCTTGATAAAATTCGACAGCCTAACGGCGTCACATCAAAAAAATCAGAAAATAATTTGATGAGAGATAAAATGGGAATATCATCACTTGGACATAAAATTTACATCAATCAGGATATATAAGAACTTATCCCAACATAATAGTATGTGAATTAAAAGACATAACAAACGAAGTCTTTTAAAAAGTGGAGGGTGAAAGGTTCCCTTACCGACTTGGGTAACTTTCGAAAAGTACACCCCATTGAAGAAGTGTCATACAATGAATATGTAAATACCCATAAATGGAATTATATTACAAAAGTAGTGTAATAATGGGCAGTAAATAAACTACTCAAAGGAAATTGTGGCAAATGTAGCATAAATCTCACGGGAATAAAAGTGAGATGAAAAATCTCTTACGAAAACTCGGCAGCCTAACGGCGCCACATAAAACTTCCAAAATGGATTGATGAGAGGAAATAGGGTCTCTCATCACATAAACATAATGTTTAAAGAAAGAGGAATATAAAATAACATCCCCCAACATAACAAAGAGGAGCTTAAAAGAAGTGACATAAAGGAGAGTACTTAAAAAGAAAGAGAGAGGTTAGATCTCTTACGAAAATTTGGCAGCCTAACGGTGCCACTCAAAACATCCAAAATAGATTGATGAGAGAGAATAGGGTCTCTCATAATATTAACATAACAATTACAGTAAGATTAAAATAAAATAACATCCCAATAACAAGAAAGATGAGCTTAGAAGGAATGACATAAAAGAGTGTACTTAAAAAGAAAGAGAGGAGTAGGATCCCTTACCTCGTATCCGACTTGACCCGACCATTCTTTAATCTCTTGAATAATAAACTTAAGTTAATTTCTACTTTCTTACGAACCTTATTAATTTTCATTATTCCTTTTATATCACTTATTTCAATGTTATAAACATTATGTAATCATTTAAGTTAATAATGTTTGTTTTTTCAATATTTGGTTCTTTAGTCGAAAATGGACTTCTTACAATTAAATGTTGTTTGTGTGGTCAAAGGTTCATTATATACAGAATGATATTCATGATTTTGATATCATATATATCATATATATCAAGCATATACATGTATTTATAATATTACATAATCATTTAGAGGTATGAAATGAAATGCACCGTTCATGGAGACGGTATGCTGTACGTACGCATGAACGCTACTTTCATTTCTATCTCCTACTTTAATGGAAGGAAAAAATAATTATATAGAGGTATATTATAATTCCAGTATAAAATTATATATAATAGCTTTAAATCCATCCTTTATACTTCCCACGTATGGCATTAACGAATCAAATCACATTGAGGGGGCGGTTGTCCGCACTTCCTAAAATGAAATTATCGTGTTTACCCACAATGGAAACCATAAAGGTATGAAACAAATGAAAACACAGAAGCTTAAGTAAAACACAAACATATTATATATCATATATAAATATAGTTTCATCTAAATGGCCACCTTTTAAGGTGTTATATGAGTGTTGAACAATCATCGTTTCGGGAGGCAGAAATTCGCCATCCACGGAAACTGTATGTTCTTTAACCATTTGATGTAGTTCTGTGAGAGTGTAGCTCAAATAAATATTATAACAACATTCTAGTATATTTATGATACTGGTTTTGTTACAAACGAAGTAAATAAAAAGAGTTTATGGGGTTGGAGAAGCAAAATAAAACAAATGAACATGAGAGAATGAATTACCTTTAAAAGTGTAACTCCTATTGATTTGAGCCTAAAGGATTCCTTTGAAAGGATTATGCCCAAAGGTAATCCTCTAGGATGAGGAGAGGGATGTGGAGAGAGTAAATGGGCAGGGTATGGACGAGCCAAAGGCTTGAGGAGTGTGTGAAATGTGGTAGATGTGGGGCCCTTTTATAAGAGGAGAGGAGGGGCACTTTTGGAAATCATGAAACTATTATTTTATTTTCAAAAGTTTATAGAATTTCTAAGTTCCCACATTGATATATTTCGAAGATAAGATGATAAGACTTCTAAATATTCCCATACAACAGTTTTTGGACAAGTTTAGGTCTTAGATTTTATATTATCGTTTCATTTTATTTAAACTATTCATTAATGAGGTCATCGTTGCATCATCATGATGTCGTAATTAAATTAATTTATTTAATATCTAAAAATTATTAAAAAAAATACTATGATATAGGAAAGCTTTTTAGCTTTCTAATGAATATTTATAGTCAAAATGTGGAATTGTGTAACCCCACTTAAAAACTATTTTAGTAAAACAACTCATGTTTGTGTCAATTTAATTTTAACATTAAATAAATACATATTAATGTAATTTTCCAACCAAAGTGGCTCCATGGGGTCCCCAAGTTGACCCATGGGTTGTCTTGGTCGTCCATGACTCATCCAATTGGAGTAGGAAAAGTGTCATGGTGTTTTCATATTTTTATAATATCATTTTACCTTAAATTACACTAATTACCTCTAATCGCGATTAATGAAAAAAAGTTACTATTCACCAAAAAATTATGTTCATCCCATTGAACCACATTTTACATACTAATGACAACCATGTATATCATATTTTCAAAATTCAATACACATTAGTGGTAAACTTTCATTTAACTGAAAAATCAGTTTGCTTGATTACCACTTAGTGGTTTCATTATGAATCAATAAGTATCAAAAGATTGACACTGGTTTAAGTCTGATTTCAAAGTGAAATTAATTCCAACGACCACTATTGGTTTTAACGGTAAAAATATATTCTAATTTCAATTTAAAACCAATTCAAAAGATAATCTAATCATATAAATAAATTAGATTAAAAAGAGGTTTTGAATTAAAATACAACATTTTACACTATTCATTTAAAAAAATGAACTTTATCGGAAAGATATCAAAAATTTACACAAAGTAAATTTTGATGTCCCAATTCATAAAAAGAGTTTTATTTGGTCCAATTGAATTTATAAGAGTGAAAAAAACTATATTTAATGATGGTTTTCCATCAAAAGGCGATAAGTGAACCTTTAGTGAAAACCAGGGCATATACGCCTAAAATTGAATTCTTTCCATATTTTTAGCCTTTATCTATTATTGGATAATTGTAAAAACATTTAAAAACATTTATCATCATATTTTAGTTATTTCTATCCATTCCCACCAATACAACGGCTACATGTAAACTACCATATAAAATAATATTATTTTATTATTAGAGTGCAACGTAAGCTTCCCAAGAAACTCGTTGTTGCGTGTTGGGTACGCCATCGAGCATAGCGTCCCCTTTAAAGTCATGTTAATATTTTATTCACAAATATAGATAAATATAAAAATTTCATATTCTTTATTTACCTGGGGTGTTACAGGTTACATAAAAAATAATTCATTTCTATCATTTAGTAAAACTCTTGGTATAAAAAGATTCTCTTTGAATGTAATGAAAATTAAAAAGCGATCATACACCATATAAAATAATGTCATGTATAAAACTAAATATGCCTCAATATATGGAGATTGAGATGAAGTCCCTTACATTGTGTCCGACTTGACTCGGTCGTTATTTAATCTCCTGATCAATAAACCAAAGTTATTTTCTACTTGTGTAAGAAAATTAATCAAGTTTATTATTCCTTTTATATCAATTATTACCATGTTATAAACATTATATACCCATTTATGTAAATAACATCTGTTTTGTCGATATATGGTACTTGAGTCAAAAATGGACATCTTATAAATAAATATTGTTCATGTGGTCAAAGGTTTATTATATCCAAAATGATATTAATGATTTGGATATCATATATATCATATATATCCAGCATATACATGTATTTATAAAAGCACATAACATTTAGAGTTAGGAAATGAAATGCACCGTTCATGGAGATGGTAAACCGTACGTACGCTTGAACGCTACTTTGATTTCTAATTTATATTTAATGGAATTAAAACATAATGATAAATTTTTATATTATAATTCTAGAAAAATATCATATATAATATCCTTATATACATCTTTTATATGTCCCACATATGTCATTAATGAGTCATATCACTTTGAGCGGACGGTAGTCTTCACTTCCTCAAATGAAATTACCGTGTTTACCCATAATGGAAACCATAATGGTATGATATAAATGGAAAATACAGAAGCATAAATAAAACATATTCATAATATATATCATATATAAATACAGTTCCATCATAATTTCCACCATGAGAGTTTGGAGGAGATAATTAAACAATCATCGTTTCGTGAGGCATTAGTTTTCCATCCACAGAAAGATTATGTTCTTCACCGATTAAATGGAGGGGTGTGTAAGTGTAGTTATAATCCTTCTGAAAACAACATAATAGTATTATTAAGACACTTGTGTTGTTAGAAAGTAGTGGAATAAAAAAGAATAGGGGTTGGAGAAGTAAAATAAATGAAAGGATTTTAATAGAAACTGTTACCATTAATGTGGGTAACTTCGTTTAGTTTGAACCAAAAAAACTTCTTAAAGCGCCTTATTCCAAAGGTAAGGCTTCAAAGAGGAGGAGAGGGATGTAAGTAGATTAATTGGGAAGAGGTTTCATGATCTAAATGCTTCAGAGTGGTGCGGAATTTGTTAGAAGTGGTCTCCATTTATAAGAGAGAGAAGGAGCTCTTTAGGAAAGTGTGAAAATATTATTTTATTATATAATGATATTCGGTATCAAAAGGTCCAAAAATCATTAGAGTCTAAGATAAGATGACTCATAGTCTAAATAAAATTAGGCAATAAGAATTGGACAATTTATTAATGTTATTTTAATATTTATTCTCTTATTTTGTTAAATGATTTATTATTGAGGTAAATAATGCATCATTATTGTGTCATAAATAATTTAATTTATTTGATGTCTAAAAATTATAATAAAAATACCATCATGTAGGAAATATTATAATAATTAGAATTATTATTTATAGTCTAAAAAATATCTTATATAACACCATGTAATAACTAATTTACAGAGAGATAGTTTTTTTTATCATTTTTGTCTTTACTTAAAATTAATTAATCTAAAATGTCATTATCATTCATTAGTAGCTGCATGGGGTCCCCAAATCGACCTAAAGATGCCAATGGTTGACCATTACTCATCCAATATGGTTAGGACAAGTTTTAAGGTAATTTTGAGTTATTATAATATTTTGTTTACCTTGAATTACCTTATTTACCTTTAACCGCGGGAAATAAAAGTAAAAAGTTACTATTCACCAAAAATTATTTCCATCTTATGGAACCACATTTTCCTTCTTAATAAAAAAAAATTTATGTCAGATCTCGATATTCAATTCACAGAAGCGGTAAAATTTCATTTAAATGAAAAAGAAAGTTTTTTAACTACTACTAAGTTATTTCACTATTCATCAAAAATTGATGTTTTTTTGAAAAATACAAAAAATTCAGCCTATGAATTATTTGATATCCCAAATTAAAAAATGATTTCTATTATACAAAATTTTAATCATAGAAGTGGAATTAAATAATTTAAAATCAATTCCCGTTGTTAAAATAAATAGCATGTTTTTTAAAAACAATAACTATCAAAAGATTGATACTTGTTTATGTCAAATTTCAAAGTGAAATTAATTAAATGACCAAAATTGGATTAAATGGTAAAAATATATTTTAATTACCCGTTAAAAACAATTAAAAAGATAATATAACTATATAAATAAATGATATTAAAACACAGTTTTGAATTAAAATACCCAATTTTCACTATTCATTAAAAAATGAACTTTATCGGAAAAATACCAAAAAATTTCAAAAAGTAAATTTTGATGTCCCCATTATAAATAAGGATTATATTTGGTCAATTATAATGTATTTATGTAATGAAACTATATTTAAAGAGTGTTCTCCATTAAAAGGTGGTAAATTGACCATTTAATGTAAATTATGCTTCAAATTAGATTCATTCACATTTTAAGCCTCTAAAATATTATTGGATAAATGTAAATACATTAAAAAATCATTTATAATCATATTGTAGTTTTTTTGTTCAATAATGAAAATACAATGTCTAAGAGTTTATTATCATTATAAAATTATATTATTAGTGTGCAACATATGATTTGAAAAAAACCTGTTGTTGTGTATCAGGTACGATATTGAACATAGCCACTCCTTTAAAGTAATAATAATAATTAATTCGAAAATATTAATAAATAGAGAATTTATTATTTCTTTATTTCCCCAGGATGTTACAAATTCACTCACATATTATATCATAAAGATACAATAATAATAAAATTAATTTCACATAAATTTAATTAAAAATTATTCAGTTTTCATAAATAACTCGCTAAAATAAAAATGTGATGAAGAAAGCATTAAAAGGAAATTAATTCATATTTCATATAATAAAGAAGCATGGAAAATAAATTTTGGTTTTATATAATTTTAAAATATATTAGCTACAAGAATATAATATGTATTCATCTAAAATTCCATATTTATAAAATATTCCCAAAATTGAAGTTAAATAGAGGGTAATACTTAAATAATTACTCCATTAGACTTTTTATATCTAATGATATATAGGAAAAATAAAAAAATGATTTCTATAAAATAATTTTATCATCATTGTAGAATTCATATCCTTTAAGGTAATTTAAAAAATTAAATTTTAATAGAAAATAAAAATAAAAATAATGTAATAATATATGATGAATTGAAATAATAAATCATATTCCCTAGTGATATATTTCAAAAAATCACTACATTTGGAAAAGTAATAATTTTACATAAAATTGATGAAATAAATATTATATGATGTATTAAAACATAAAGGATGATGTTTGTGTAACCAAATATCATATTTTTACTATTAATTTCAATAGAAAGGATTCAATATCATATATAAATAAAATACATTAATAACCTATACACAAAAATTATTGACATATGTAAAAATTCAAAAAATAAAAATTTAATATTATTAATTTCATTTATATAAGTTATTTCTTATCAGTTTGAAATTTATTTATAAGTAAACAAGATTATATTGATCTAGAATCATAAACAAGGATTTTATAGCCATTATTCCAAAAAAAAATCACCATTACAATATAATTAATGTTACATAAAATAATTATTTTTAATTACTTTAAATGTTATAGTTTCATTCTAGTAGTGTTATGGTTATAATCATTTCCGATATAATCTCTATTTAGTGTGGTTCATATATTTATAATGAATAATCATTGGTATCAATGTTAATGAGATTAACAATATCTATACCCATTATAAAGAAAAAACGTTATTTTTTTATTTAAATCATATATTTTGATTTATTATGTTGTCATTATCATCCATGATATTATTTTATATCATTGTTCATGAAGGTGGTTAGACCGACCCAAAAAATCATTACATAAAAAATTATTTACTATGATTATTAAAACTATTTATTTTAGAATAATATGATTATAAATAATAATTATGATATTTATTAGAGATTTATGTAGAATTGAATCCTATTTTATAAAATTTTGTAAAATAATAATCAATCTATATGAAAAATAAGATATCATTCTTTGTGAAGGGGTATTATTCAAACCACAGGAATACTATTTTATTTTTTCATAAAAAAATGGGGATGTTTGGTTAATACATATTCCATTATTAGAATTATATTCAATATAAAAATATAATGATTTAATTTTATGTAAATTAAAAAATTACAATCTTCATGTATTAAATAAAATAGAAGATGTTTGGAAAAAATATCTCACATTGGAAACATTAGATTTCCCTTTGAAGACTCCTAAAAAATGGAGGTCTTATTGAAATATTTTATAAATGTAATATCAAAGAAATGGATGAGGGATTCAATACATATTGCATGGATATTTTTTATATTGAATCATTATTTACTGAGTGGTAATTATGGGGCCGGTAGATAAACCTTTTTTATGTTTTGATAATGTAATTTTTGTAACTATAGTAACATAACATAAAATGATAGGATTAAAAAAATTTAACGTGACGTAAAAATTAAGCACAATTAGATTTTAAATATGTTTTATTTTAGACAAACTCAAACTAACCAACTTGAATAAAATATCAATTTTTCTTTTTACCTGGTAGATTACAGCATTTTATCATTTTGGTTTTTTATTAAGGTAAAATTCATTATTCAAAGGGAACTAATTGATTATAATGAAAAAAACTATCAGTAATTCTATAATTTGGAAAATTTAATTATATATATTATTTTAACTTTATTATGTTCTTTCAAAAAAATGAGAGAAATAATTTTTTACACAATATTTTACTAATGTGTTGAAAATAGTGTTTTTAAAAATTTAAATAATTTTATAAAATGTATGATATAAATTTTAAAATTAAAATCATTATAACAATATCGATAATAAAATAAATACTTCATCCTCAAGAAATTTTCAAAAATTCTGATGTTAAAATTATAGACTACTAATTTTTTAAAAGTCCATGTGTTTTCGAAAATTCTATTTCTCCACTATTCAAGTAAAATAAATATTTTTTAAATAATTAAATAAAATTAGCATAATAGTGTGTTCATAAGTCAAAAAAATTATTTTTTTCAAATTCATATTTAAAATTTCATTAATTTTCCTTTTCATTAGATTTTAATGTATAACAAAAAAATATTTATTTAAAATCATTACACATGTATAATAATTATTCTTCTAAAAATTGAACTATTATATTAGTTGTATAAAAAGTAGATCACACATAATCTCACGCATCATTAAAAATGAATATAACATATAAAATGATTTTCTTTTATAGTTACGTTAACTTGTATAAACAATGTTAAAAGGGTGATTTATTTCATAATTTGTTTAAGATGGGTTTTAACCACTTATTTAAGGGACTAAAATCAATGGTCAACATTTATTTTAATAAAAATTTTCATAGTATTAAAAGGATATATGTTTCATGATACAAATTCTAGATAACCCAATTTTATTTTAATAATAAAATTTTTACTAAAAACATGAATCCGTACATTAGGTACTATATAGTTGTTCAAAATATTTCATGTGTATGAAAATGATAATTGGGTCTCATTTAATTTTTATTTATGTGAAGAGTAATCTTATGGTGGTTTAACACCACCGGGGATTGATGGGCCATGTAACCACTCATGGTGAGATCAAATTTCATCCATAGTGTGAATTTTTTTAGCATACCCCATGACATTCCATGTCCGGGATTCATTTAGATCATCATGAAATGATAGCAGGATAAAACCCCATGGTTGTAGTTATGATTAATCAAGGATGGTTTATATGAACGAAATATATTGATAATATAAAGATGGATATGATTCAGATAAATAAATGAAATTTAATATATAAGGAATAATAATAAAACGTAGGTTAGAGGATCTGATTATACATAATGTTGGATAAGGATTATTTAGTTAACATTTAAATGGAGAGTCCCATACTCAATCGACACTAATTTCAATTAAAGAGAATAATAATTCAAATACAGTAATGTCAATGGATTTGGGTGTATTCTAATAAATATTCCACAGTGTCCTCTAACTATATTGGCCCCAAAGAACACTAAATATGTAATAATTGGTATTATGATGTCCTTGATTCAGGGTTGATTAACAATTATGGATTCAAAATTAAATGAATTAGAGAAAGAAAAAAATCCCAGGACATCTATTATAATTACAACAATATAATAATGGGAAAATTAATCTATTTAATAGATATATTAATTCATTCCACCCAAATAAATATCCATAACATCATAATGATGAAGTAAATATTAAATTGGTAAATCAATGATGGAGTTTTTAACCAATCCACTAGTTGATGCAATGATTTTTTGATCATGATGATGTCCGTATCAAAACCTAATATTTTAAAATGGAGAAATTCCATTTATAAAATCATTTCAATTTCAAGAGGGTGTAAAAATAGATATTACCAATGAATTATTTTTAATATAATGTTTTTATAGTCATATTGAAGTGGAAAGACATTATAACTAATGATAGTGGAATTATCCATTTTTTAGTAACATAAATTATAAAAATAAAAGATATCATTCTCACATTCCCCCTTCTGTGCCATTGTTTTTATATTCATAGAAAATATTTTATCAATAAAAATTAAATTTCAATTGTGGAACAAAAGTCTAAAAAGATGTGGATTTTATCGCAATTAGTTTCAAAATCCATCATTGATTTATTTAAATTATATAGTATTCATTTTGACCCTAATGACGAGGTTTGATTCGGTACGTTGTCTAAAAATAATTCCTATACTAATGGGTCATGGAAAAATAATGAGGGTACACAAAATGGTTTCATAATTTATTACTATATCTCTTCTGATAATACTAAATTCACAGAAGGAAACATATATGTATTTATAACCCCACTTTTTCATCCAAACAATAGAGATATAGAATACTCAGGTCTAGAAGATAAACCTGAATGTGGTGTAATGAAATAATAGATGACTTATATTCATTTATTTGGTACCATTGTGATTAAAGTGTCTATTATAATAACATTATAATTTGAATCAATTAATTATCAAAATATTTGGTATTGAGTCGTATAGATATCACTTTAATTTTAATTACCTACCACATATACTATTAACACATCCACCACCCCTTAGGGATATAATAAACAAATGAAATGACCTAAAGTGTTTTTATTGATTTTATTAACCTTTCATGCATCCTATAGGATTTTAGTCCATAATCAGAGAGGCTGGAATCCAATAACTATCTATCTTTAAATATTTTCCCCATTTGGATATTTCTGAATAACATGTTGAGATTGTTCAATTAGTTATGATGTTCAAGGATTGACTGATGATCAATGATTGAAAAAATTAGTCTACTCATATTACTACATCAAATTTGATGTTTTAAATGGTTGTTACTAATGTTTTCACTATTGTAGAGAAACCTTTAAGGAACATGTCCCAAGTGGCACTGTTGACTATTGAGGCACCACTCGCCAAAACTATCACAATAGTGGAAGGATGTGAGTGATCAGAACAACACATTTTATTTTTGTAACATATTGACTAGAATTTACTTATACCTTTTATGGTACTATAGTAATAAGGGAGAATCACATTTTCATATGTTAATATATTTACATCATAGAAATCAGGAAGGATAATAACAGAATATACATCAGCATCAATAGTTTTATATGTAATTAGAATAAAATATCATTTGGTTACATTATATTTAAATATAATATAAAAAAATATAACCCATATTATTCTATTTATTATAGGATAAGTGAAAGGTATTTTAAAAAAATTCACATTACTGGTATGATATCATAGAAAAACACACGAAAGATGATTTCAAAGGTCCAAATAACTTATATATATAGGAGAAAAAAAAAACAAAATAATAATATTATATAGAAAGTTAGTAATGAGTTTTATTATCATGAAATGTATTTAAAAATAATGATGATACATGAAGAAAAAAATTTTGTAGAGGGTGTATTGGTTCCAATTTTTTTAGTGAAATAAAAAAAACACAACCATCCAAACACTAGTCCATGGTTTTTTAATTTTAATTCACATATATCAGGGAAAACCATTTCAATAACACATATAATATGAAGGGGTCTCACAAATATTTCTCCTTGATTATGACTAAGAAAATATCTAAAAATATAATTAAGAACACTAGAAACACTATGGTTGATCTGTGGTTGAGGGGAGAAGGAAAGCAACTAATGTCAACTTTAGTATAAAAGATAAATATATTCTGCACGAAAGAATAAAAAAACTTCTCAAAAACATAAACTAAATTCAGTAACCTATTGGTGATCTTCTTGTTTTTATATTAGTTCATTTTTCATCATTCCTTTTTAGGAATAGGGAATCAAATATGTAGAAATATCTCTCATTTTTTATTAATGGATTAAAACTCATTATGTTTGAAACCATTTGATTCTATATAATATTACATACCATTATTAATAAAATCATAATTATATGAAAAAATATTAATTCTAGTTCCAAAAACATGAACACAAAAAAAATTGAATATGAAGTCGATTGCAGATAAATATTAATTAATTTAAGAATGTCTCCTCTTAGGTCTGGCACATGGATTGAGATACAGAAAAATATCATCATTTTAAAAATAGTGTTGACACATTTGGATGAATTATTTCCTCTTGAAAATTGATTATGAATGGTTATAAGAATATATATCATCTTTGTATAACTATAGTTTATTGACATTGATTAATTATTTGAGACATTATGATTATGAATGAAAATGGGATATTATTAACGAGAGATCCAACATTAAAAGCGGTTAGAGAATCATCACGTAATGCCATATTTCTTTTTAAGATTATCTTATATAAATAACAACCCACACCTTAGTAACATATAATTGTTTAATTATTAATTACATTTGCATAGATACAATAACTCTCATCTTGAAGGTATGAAAATAAGTAAGTTTTAGACAACAAGATACACACATGATACCCATTTTCTAATGGGATTAAAAATAACAAAACATAATAAATAATGAAATAAATTGATTGGAATTTTTAAAAAATCATTTAAAGGATACATCTTCATAACATTGGGGAAGGAAAAAATAATAGTGATCTCAAATGGTCAGTACGTTTTATGTACAAGATAAACTATCATGAATAAATAAACATAATAAACATGGAATGGTGAATAACTATGATAAAAATATACTTAAATATTTTGAATATCATGATATGATAAGGCATAAAAAATATGGAATGGTAAATAATTAATAAAAAAATTACATTTAATAAATAATCTATGAATGAAATGATTCCATATAGAATATCATAGAGAAAATAACATAGATAATGAAAATTGTATTTTTAATGAATAAAATGGGTTATTATTGGACATAATGATTCTTAAGAAAATTATACCTTTACCATCAAGACCATTCCCAAGATTGTTTAGAACATAATACAATCAATTCCATTCACAATACAATTTAAAACATTCTAGTTTCAAATGAGTATGGGTTGGATAAATGTTTTTCTCTCATGAGACAACTGATACATAAACGGGATTGCATTATCTAGTCCCAAATCATTCTAGAAAATAATTAAACTATTCATCATATATACAAAAACATATTTAATTCATAAAAAATGTAAAATATCAAATATCTATATTGAGAAATAGTTACTGATTTATCAAAATTCACCTTATTAATAAAATAACATTGACTATAAACTACTAATGTAAAAAATCACGGTTTAGGAAAAATAATTATATCACATAAAAATAGTTTGACTTAAGATAACTTTAATGTATAATGATACATAATTACATGAAAATGATTTTTTCAAGAGAAATCTAGTGATCACAAAAGGGATATTTCACTGTTTTTCTCTAACCATTAAGTAATATTTATTTTATACATCATTGGATGAAATAATTCAAATTGAAAGATAATATTACATGAATAATGGAGTTTTCATTAAATAAAAAGTTTATGATGCATTATATATAAAAAATCCCAGGACACAAAATCAAAGATCCCATGCTTAAATCATAAAATTTACATTACCGGCTATGATGCTGATTATTTGAGATATAACTTTTTTGAATAAAAATAATAAATAGTTAAGAATAAAATCATGTATTATATAAATTATGGTGGATCTTTTAGGTTTGTAGTTTTATAAAATTAAGAAAATAATATATAAACTATTAATAGGTAATCGAAGGAACATTTCACCTATTTAATGAGGATTTTCTTATTTCAAAGTAGATTATAAAAATCATACTTGTGAAATAATTTATATACATGAATTATTAAACATAATTATTTAAAACCTATAATAAATAAACACAACAATGATGAGCGGAAGCGTATTGAAAAGGAAAACATAAGAATTAAAAACTAATTGTTATCAGTGAGAATAAGAAGAGAATATAAGTGTGATGAAAATATCAAAATGGACGAGTGTAGCATTATAATATTCATACCCATCAATCTGTAGATCATCAATCATGAAACCAAGGCATAAGACATTGTCAAGGAAACAATCATGACAATTTATAATCATGATCCATGTGAAATCAATATTTATCAAAATGGTTATCATAAAAATATATCAATAATATATAAACATGTCTATATAGTGGAACATAATATCATAGAACCCTAAAAAATCCATTACATAAACCATTAAATTTTAATTAATGATATAGTCAATGTCTATATCTGTATTACCCAAGGCATCAGAGTAGTATATAGCCCCTCCCACCATATAATTTATAATAAGCTCACCCAGATCTATTTGTGGGCATCCAATATTTATAATGTCTAAGAACCAAATATATAGAGAATTCATAAAATTAATTGAAACAACCTCTATTGAATTCATAATATGACCACCCGTGGAAAGGAAACATGTTCTATAACAATATCTTTGAATCATTGTTAACACATGGAAATGAATTTGGTTCAATAACAACCTCATTGAAACTTTATTGACCCATGGAAAAGATATGGGTTCAATGATAGTCTATTTGAAACATGATTATCCCCCAGAAAATAAGAGGTTTACATTATAATAAATTCATTCCTTAATCTACCCATGTAAAAGAAATGAGTTTCATAACAATCTATTTAGGAAATAATCAACCCGTTGAGAATAATTGGGTTTCAAAACAATATTTTTGAAAATAAAATAATATACCCAAAAAATAAATGATTATGGTATTTAAAAAATATCCCTTTTAAAGGGAATAACATTTTTTAACAGTAATGAATGGAAATGACCCTAAAATATAATTAAAAACCCTACTGAGGAATTTGTTTATCCATTCCAAACATTCCCATAATAATTTAAAACATTTGAAAAATTAAACCCATGAATGTAATAACATTAAATAAAAATTAAAATATCATGAGAATAAAGAGATTCATCATAAAAAGTGTGGAAGAAAATATTTATACACCTTATAAAATTAGATAATATTATAACATAAATATAACTCAATGAAGGATAATTAGTAACAAAATAAATTACCACCACAAAAATATAGAAACCATAAATTCATGATAATTATATCATCAAAAACAAATGTAAAATTATATATATTTTAGGATAATAATAAAACAATATATTAATGGTAGTTGTCTACCTCACAAAAAAATTTGAATAAGGAATATATATCATAAAAACAAAAGTGAGGTAAGAAAAAATCACTTTAAATTTCATATCATCGGAGAAACAATAAATGAATGAAATAATTTTGAGTGAAAAATTGAAAAAATAATGGTGGAATTACCTAATTATTCAATAGTAGGTTATTTCACACATTTTATTCACAAAACATAAAAAATTAAATATAAGATTATCATAATCAACAAAAAAATGAGATATGAAACCTCTTACTACTTCTCTAACTTTTAAATTGTGATATACATGAAAGAATAACATCAATTGAAACATTAAACATCTTGAAATAAATGAATCTAATCATATAAAAATTCATATAGATGTATATGAACCATATTAATGTAACTAGGTACAAAATATCAATATGTCTCAATGGAATGTAAACTGAGAAAAAACTACTTATAGATACGGTTACATTTAAAAAAGAAACACAAATGGAATTGTAATAAATTGAAAAATTTAAATAAAATGAAGGTAAAATAATTAAAAATATAATATATCAAATGTGTTAGTTGATACCCTATCAAAAATAAATAATTGGTGGTAATGATGTCTACCTCACAAATGAAAAGTTAGATAAGAATCCCTTACCATTAGTCTTATTTTTCATGTATTTCCTTTATCTTAATAAATAATTAACCTATGATAATTATATTCATTCTTCATAATAATTTAAAAGTCTAATATTACATTTATTTCACTTATTAACATGTTATATAAATTTACATAATCAATCATGTTTAATTTGGATGATTTTAAATGAGATTTAGATATGACAACTACGTTCAATGAGGTCATTATTAAAAATTCTCAATAATGATAATAATGAAATAATTATCTTATTTATAAATCAATTATTAATTTAAAAGAAATCAGAAATTAAGGTTTTAAAAAATGAACTATTGTTTTAATCATGTATGTGGTAGGTTATACATACGCATGTGTAATGTTCCCATTTTTCATTGATCGTTATATAGGGATGGTATGTAAGATTTATCAATACAAAATGATCATTATCATATAAATTCCATATTATTTAATTTATTGAACTTATATGTATAACTATTTTGATTTAAAATTTATCAAATCACATTGTGGATGTGGTATTCCATACACCCATAAACAACATTATCATATTTTCAGTGTCTAAAAATGTGTTAAATTTTACACCTCGAAATTATAAATGAGTATCTTTTACTTCATAATGTTTAGGAAACAAGAAACCAAGATTGTATAGGAATTTAATATCTGAAAAAATTTATAAAAAATTACAATTAAAAAAAATAAAAATATGATAGAGATTTAAATGCACAGAACATAGAATAATTTTATGTCAATAGTGAAAATGAGTTTCTTTGATTACTTTTATGACACTCAAGGATGAGTTTTACCAAACAATAATATTTTATAAAAAATTATTTTTTTATATAATGAGGGTTAACAAAGCCATAAAATAAGATTTTATAAATAATATTAACTAACTTATGAAAATATATGGTTTAAAAATTTATAAAAATAATTCATTGGTTAATAATTAATTAGAAATTAATATATGGACACATTAAATATAAAATAAAATGTTTCTTACAAAAATATATTTTAATTTTTAAATTTTTTTACCATTATAATTTAATTTAATTATTGAGTGTTTTCAATTTATTATATATGTTATATATTAAAAAATTAATTGTATTCATTTAATATATTTTATATTCCCAATATAGGAATAATCCCAATATATCACATAAAAATAAATACTTTCTAAAGGCACTTTTACAATCATTTAATGGTGAACTTTTTTTAAATCAAACATTTTGATCATTTATATGTTAAATATGTGAAAATATAATATATTATATAGAAAAATAAAATTTATGTTAGGGCGATTTTTGGATATTTTTATGTGATGTTACATTTTTTGATGAATATTGAAAAATATAGAATCACAATTCAAATTGGATTTTTAATCTAATTTATTTATTATGATAAATTATATTTTAAATTTTTTATAATTTTTATTATAACAATTTATTATTAATTAATACAATTTATCTTATTAGAATCATGTTTACATTGATATCAGATATGAAAAACTAGAAAACATTTGAACATTTTTTCTTTGGAAACCCACATTATCGTCCAATCTATAAATTAAATTTAAATTATTTTATGCCACTTATGTGATTGGAATTTTTATAAAATGATTAATAATTTTTAATAATAATAATTTTTAATTTTTTATAAGGTCAACATTCTTGTCTATAAAAAATATTATTGAATGTAATTAAAATTATACCCCTTGTTACCTAGTATCTAATTTTTTTATTATTTTTTCTGCTTTTTTATAGAAAAAAGGTTCTTGGAATTCCATTTTCAAAACATTAAAAGAGTGTCACTTCTCCTCTACTATAAAAGGACAACCATCCCTCCCACTTCCACACAACTCTCATGAAACATTTAATCAACCAAGATCTTCCCAAATAACCCCTAAAAATCATTCTGCTTATCCTATAAGCCTAACCATGGGTACAAATGCATCCAGGGATGCACATTGGTGCATATAAAATTTAGATACCAAAAGAAGAGGTAACATCATTCACAAACCTCTAACGTTTTATTTCATTAAAAACTCTGCCATTTTTTATACCATGGTTATATAAATACATTTATACCATAAATTTAATTATATTTTTTTTATAGTGGGATGACCTATTATTACATGAACATTAATCTAATGGGTAATGAACTTATCGTTTATCTGTATGGTGAACTTCCGCCTCACAAAAAAATTATTGTTCATTCTTCCTTTACCTCCACTAATAGTGGGTTTTATAATATATATATATATATATATATATATATGATATATATGATATTTATTTTTTATTTATTTTTATCTAATTTTAATATATAACATAATTTTATGTTTTCCATCTAGTGGGAATACAATAACATTGTTTATGGAAGTGTTGACTATCACCTCCTAGAAGTGATGTGATTTGATCTCACAATACATAGAATATTGAGAAGGTTGATTTAAAACAAATATGCAAAATATATGAAATTAATATTAAATATAATTATAATAAACATATGTATCATTTAATTTTAATTCTTTAAATACGACAATGAGATGAAAATTGAATTCTTGTGTACGTATCCCCAACCATCCCCATGAAATGTTCACTTCATTTCTTATCATCAAATATTATAGAATATTATAAATACATAGTTATTTAATATATATGATATTGAAATCATTTGTTTTTCTATATATAAAAAATCCATTTTTGAATTAATAATAAAAAAACATAAGTCAACACTTACTCGACAAACCATGCAATTAACATATTCAATAATACAAATAGTGAATGATTATCAACAAAATGGTATTAAAATATTATAAGAAGAAAATATATGATATTATAAATATGGTTACAATCATATTATAAGTTTTTAAAATGTTTAAAACCTGTATATAAATGTTTAATGTCTCATCAATTAAATGTAAATGTAATATAAGATATTTTCATGTCACTTTTTACATAAGAGTGTTAAATGTCTTGTTCAACACTTACTTCTTCTTCTTTTCTATATCTACTAACCATGTTTATATATCATTTCATGAAATATTTTATTGTCATGGTGTTTTAAGATTCAATTTTTTATTATTTATTCTTACAAGATTTGATTTAATAGTTACCCATTAGGAAGTGAAATTACATAACCCAATTAGTTTTCATTGGGATATATAACTTCCTCATTACTATTAATATTCTATGATTATGTGTATAATGAATTAGACTATATATATTTTCATTTATAATTACCCTATTATTATTTATTTTCGATACACATAAATATATTCAGTGAATGATTCTCACATTAATGTTATTTTCATTTCAAGCATTTACCTCAAAATAAGTTTTCATTCAGGAATATTTACACATGAATTTTAATTTTAGGATATTATATGAAAATTTTAAAATAAAACATTTAATTTTATTATCCTTTCATTATTAGTTATATTTATCAATTAATAAAAACTATTTTGCTTTTTGGTACACAAAAGGTTTTTTAAAATCTGTTTGTGATAACATTACTTCATTTTTATATTTATTTAGAGAACCTATATTTTTAGAAATAACTTGATTTCTTAAAAATATTCAAAAATGTTTTTATCAATTAAAAAATTATTAGAAAAATATATTTTATAGAATTTTTTACTATTAAAATATTTTTAATTGTAATTTATTTTTTCTTTCCGAATAATATATTTTTATAACAATGTTTACCATAAAACATGAATGTTATTTTTTTACCTCGCACAACATGTATGAGTTTACCCACATTCATTTCATTGAAGATATAATGTCTATATTAAATGTTTAATTTTTAATGAAAATATTATTTAAATTTATTTTCAATGCAAATTACATTCATAATGATTTCTAATTTTTTTTCAAAATTAATATGATATTTTCTTCAAGATTCATTTAAGAGATATTTTTAAATTATTCACAATCTTCAATGATAATAACCATTATTCCTTGCCCCATATATGATATGTTGAAATGGTTCCATCCTTATTCCTCATCTAGATAGGTTTTCATTGATTTTGAATATAATAGTATTAAAATTCACATCATTGATTCTATTTAGTGTCATTGAAATATTCAATTTCTATTGATCATTGAATGATGAATTTACACTAATTATCCATATCATTTAACATAGATATTTTTATTTCATAAAATGTTAATAATTTTAGAAAACAATTTTAATTTTATTTTATAAGGAAACATTGATAAATTTCCCTCATTTACCAATAAGGATATTTGATAAGGAACATCACTTTTGAATTTAAATAAATTATTCAATAGTTAATTTGAAATGAAATACATAGGTTGGGGAAGATTTTTTATCATCTCTATAGGCTGGGGACTAGTTAATGAAACTTCATGATGAATCAATAGTATCATGCGATGAAAGTAGTTTCCTAGGCTAAGCTAATTGGTTTTTTAAAAAAAAAATTTAAACTTTATTTGTTGTAAGGATATAATGTTCTTGGAAAACATGACACTAAAAAATTATGTAAAGTCATAATTTTTATTTATTTATTAATATCCATGATATTCGACATCAACATATCTATAAATGAATTTCATTCTATTTTCATTGATAAAATGGAATTTCTTTTAACTTACATATGTTTCCACATTATTTACTCAATTTTATTTATGTTATTGACTATATGGAATGTGTTTTCAATTATTTCACTTTCTGAATTGTCTATTCTCATTGATTCTTTATTTATTCTATTATAATTTACCCGTACTATGCCTTTTATGTCACCATTATTTTGTTTCCTTCCCTAATGAATTCCCAGAAGTATACTAAGAAAGATTTGAAATGATATATATGATAGAATAAGGGTATCCTTGAAATCAATTATGTTGTAATTTGTGAATTTTTGTTCAAAAAAAGACTCATGTATGTATCTGTTTTTCCAAAAATACAATACTCTTTGGTCTATTCGTATATGATTAAGTTGTATTTTTTTCCAATGTAATGGAATTTCACATCATCTCCAAACATTCTTGGGTTGGGTCAAAAATTTGGTATCAAATCCTGGTTTATTATAATCCATTAAAACAACATAAATAAAAACATATATTATGTATCATATCCCTAAAATAGAATTCGTTTATACATATATAAGAAAATTATAATGTTTATATTAAATAAAAATTTTCCAGGTCTTACTAGAAATAAATCCCTCTAAAGATACTATAATTGGTTGTGGTTCTTTCACAAATATACCAATGGGTAAAAAATAAGATTAGGTCAATCAATCATAAACTTGCAGAACCGGATACATGAAAATATTCCAGAGTTCACACATGTTTTGACACTCTCGGGGGAAATACTTATGATAATTCAAATTTTCTATATAAACCATTCCGAAGGATTTGGATATATGATGAAAATTAAAAACCTATGTTAAACGTAATGTGTTTTAGATTGAGAATAAGGTCTCATGATTTATATTTCTTATTAATGATTACAAATGTTTCATACATTGACTACTATTAAAAAAATATTATTTCTAGTAATATTCAATGGATGGAACCTGATAGGGTTTTCTTAATTTAAACATGTACGATAAGATGGTGAAAATGTGAATCCAAATGAGCTACTGATAATAGTGAATGATATCTTGTTTATTCAAAACTATGTTCCCAAAAAATTGATTAACAATATATAACTGAACAAAATTATGAACACAATAATAAAGATATAGATAGATTTAGCTTAAATTTAATAGTAGTACATATAATATAGAAAACAAGACTCTAATTCTATAATTTATGGCATATCGAATGAGATTTATATTAATGATTCTCAATAGATTGGAGAAATGATTTATGTGTAGAAAAAGGTACCTAATGAAAATAATTTCTAGGAAAAAATTAGTTAGATGATGGAAAGAAATAAAACTCACCATTTGGAATTATTATAAACTCTCCTTCTTAATAAGGGGGTACCTATGAGTTACCCTAGTTAATTACTACTTTTAAAAGATAAAAAAAGGCAATGGAATGAAATATTTTTAATTAAATTGATGATTTATTTAGGTATTGGGGATCTATTAAATTCATTTATTAAAATAATATTAAATAATTAACCTCATTTCGAGGATTTCCTTTATTTTTATTAAAATTATATGGATAAGGTTTTAGAAAATGACAACTTATATTTCAGGTAAAAACCAGTCAATTATAAAAAATATACAATTCCTAAACCCATGACCGAAGGGTAATAAGGGTTTTAGACCCACCACTGGCCTACACACTGTCGTGGTTAATTTTTCATTTTTTCATTTCAGCAATTTGATGAATGGATAAAAATTATGAAACTACAATGTTAATTTTGTGACTTATATAATAATGAATTAACCATACTAATTTTAGAGAATAATAATATTCCAATAGTTATAAGATTAAATATTAAATGGGACTTAGGTTGAATTAAAATTATATCTTAGAGGTTCATGTATCAATGATATTTTTAGATATCAATTTATTAATTTAACTAATGAATTGGACATTTATAAAATAAAAACCAAAGGGTGAAATTGTGTTTATATATATAAATCACGTTAGTATGTTTCATTCTATACATAGGTAGTAATACAATAACCCAACATCTTTAAAATTATTAAAATTGTTTTTTCTAATACCATACATTTATTCTAGCTAATGCTCTTCTAAATCATTGTAGATTTATTCATAGCGTTTAGGACATGCTACACAAAGCACATAAGAGAAATTCATATTCCTAGACATTAAAATATATTTAATATTTTTAATATATTCAATATATGATAGATCATTAAATTCAAGCTATATTGAGTTATCTTATGTCAAATTCTACAAGGCATTTTTTTATTACTTGTATTATATGAAAGATCATTGTTTACCAAAGTAAAATATATTATTAAAACATTAATATTTAAAATAAAAAACATAAATTAGACATATTATTAGTGGATATATATTATTAACAAACGTATAAATATATATATTTAATAAAAATTTCAAATGAATTATTTGGTTATAATATAATTAGAAATCGATATAATAACCAATTGAAAATAAAGTGTGTTTTTAAAAGAAAATAGTTTTTTTGGCTCATAATGATATTTTATCCAAATAAATATAATAAAATAATAATTTATAATATATATATATATATATATTATTGAATAAAATATTTTATATATTCACCAAAAATATTTGATAGGTATAATGTAAGAACAATCACAATATTTCACATAAAATGCAATATGTTTCCAAAGGCACTTTCTATACTTTTTAATAGAAACCCTATTTTTTAAAATAAATCAGAATATTTATAGATTATATATATAAAAATAATCTTTTACTATTAAATATTATCATTAAAATTACTTTAGGTGATTTTTTTATTTCTCTTTAATGGTTCACTTTTGGATGAATAATGCAAAATAAAATATTTTAATTAAAAAATGTAGTTTAATCTAAAAAATTTATTTTGATAAATTTTATTATAAATATTATTTAATGATTAAGTATATAAATTTTTAATTAATTTCTCCAGTTAATCTCATTGGATTAATTTTCTTGTGGAAAATAAATATGAAACCCAATATTGTTTTTGAAAAATTTAAATTTAAAAACCTTCATTATTGTTCCATGTGTGATATTAAATTTAAATTAAATTTTACCACATATGTGATTGTAATTAAGAACAAATTGATTAAATGTTTATAGTAATAAAAAGTTATAGTATATAGTAAAATCAGCATACTTGTTGACCAAATATATTAGTGAATGCAATTAAATTTTATTAAAATAAATAATGTAAAATTAATCATAAAAAGGGAATAAACCTTAAATTTAAGGGTGAAAATGAACTGAAAACATGTCACAAATAAATTTAAGAAATATATATAAAATATATAATACATTTGATTGAATTTTATCTATAATTGGATCCATTATTCCTTTGAGAAATATGGTTTTAATTCCCTTTTAAAATGTTTACAATACTTCCACTCCTCTTCCACTATAAAAAGGCACTCACCCCTCCAAATTCCTCACACATCTCAATGAACATTGCCTCAAAAAAGACTTCCCAAAGAAATTATATAGATCACTAAACTGACCCTATATTCCTCAACATGGGAATAAATCCGTACGAGGAAATAAATTGGTGAACACTGAAGGGAGTTACACAAAGAAGAGGTAACATCCATCCTCAAAATAATTATATTCATTTATTTTCCCACTCTTTAAATTTACTTTATTCCATTATTATAAATCAAAACCAGTTTCCTAAATATTCTAATATTTTTATGATATTTTCATGAAATACATGTACACATACCTCAATCTAATATGTAATGTACTTATCAGTTGTTTGTGAGTAGAACTTCCTCTTCACGAAATAATGATTGTTCGTTCTT
Source organism: Viscum album (assembly GCA_963277665.1). Taxonomy (NCBI): domain Eukaryota; kingdom Viridiplantae; phylum Streptophyta; class Magnoliopsida; order Santalales; family Viscaceae; genus Viscum; species Viscum album. The sequence continues at coordinate 1,700,592,672 of OY728142.1, forward strand.
CCTTTCCCAGCTATCAAGGTAGTAATTATAACAAAAAAATTAAATATATATATAATGATATTTACATATTTTTTTAATTATTATATAATTATTATATATAGGATACATTTATTCTTTCCACCTTGTGGGATGAGATAACTAAGTATTCTGGATGTGTGGACTATCGTCACCCCAAAGAGATGTGATTCATTTACTCTATACATAGAATGTATAAAATACTCATTTCAAAAACCAATATAACATATATAATTTTAATATTATAAATTAATAATTATATAAATATGTATCAATAACATTTTATTCTATTAATAATCAAATTAAATGAATGTAGCATTCATTTGTTTGTACGACCTACCATCTCCTTGAATGATGCATTTCATTTCTTATATAAAAATAATATGTATTTTCTGATATAACGTTATACTATAAATATAATATATAAATTATGGTGTGAATTATTTATTTAATTATTCCATGACATTATTAATAGGGACTACACATAACATGTCATAACTTCTGGACTAATTAAACAACTAACTACCAAAATAGTGAAAATAATGATGAATTATTAGCAAAAAAAGTAATAATATAATATTAGAAGATAATATATGATATTTTAAATATTATTATGGTTATGTTAAAACATATTAACATTTTTCCCCTTATACAATAGGATAAAGTATATTCACTCAAAATGATACACAAGGTAAGGGATTTTCATCTCACTTTTTACATCCTTTAGATAAATGTCATATTCAAAACATAGTTATTTTTATGGTGTATCTAATCACCATATTGATATTTTATGTAATAAATTAATGTATTTTCATGGTATTTTTATTTCCTTTATTATTTATTTTCTCTAAATGGATTTGAGTTAAAAGTTACCCCTTTAAAAATTTAATTTCAAAACACAATTCCATTTTATTAGGATATATTTATTCCATATTTTTCTAATATTATATAATTATGTGTATTTTAAATTTTACTATAATTTGATAAATTTAAAATCAAAATATGTATATTTATATATGAAACACATAAATATGTTAATTGATTGATTTTAACTTCAATTTTAAGGTCTTATCATGGTTTTACCACCAAATATCTTTTTATTTAAGATGATTTATACCTGAATTTCCATTCCAGGAAATTATATGAACATTTCTCAATAAACCCATTAATTTTCCTCTCCTATGATTATTCAGGACCATTATGATTTCATAGTATTATTTTTATCCTCTATTTTTCCAACAATATTTTAGATAATGGTTTAAAGAGAAACTGACTTCGTTTATATCTTCATTAAAATAATATATTATTTCTAAAACCATGATTTTTTAAAAATCAATTTTTTGAGCCATAAAATTTAATTAATTAATGATAGTGTTACACTTTGAAGTGCCCAGATCAGTGTGAATCACTGAGAGTAGGAGGGGGTGAATCAGTGATCCCTTTCTAAACATTTTACTAATTGATTCTTTATCAATTAAACCTCTATGGCTTGTTAAGGCCTCGATCCACTCTTCTTGTATCTCTCAGCCTTTACTCTAATGATGCAATAAATGTAAAGGCACTGGACACAAGGATTTACAAGGTTCGGCTCCAAAGGCCTACGTCCTTTCCATGTTGGTTATACGCCCCAACATGGTTTCTCCATTATAACTTGTTAGAATTACAATGGTCGATACAACATCCCACTGTATCTCTCCTGAGTCCCACAGGAGGGTCTTTATACTGCGTCCCACAGTGTTACCAGAGTCCCACTGGCCTGCTCCAGAATCCCACCGAAGACTTCTTCCACCCTGAGTCTCACAGGGGGCTTCTCCTGGCTCCTCGAGTCACACGAGGAGCTCTTCTACGCTTTATGTTCTTCAAGTATCCTCAGCAGCCTGAGATAAAGGCTGCTGGCCTTGCTCTGTACCTCTGCTCACTTGTGATGCACAGGTCTTCTCGTCTCGCTCAGGATTTATCTTCTTCTTCTAAGGATGACCTGGCTTCTCTCCAACTACTGAATACTCAGACAACTGATGACTTTAACTTCAGTCTGGTCCAGTCTCACTTCACTTCAACTTCATGCACTGAGTGCATGGCAACTCTGCATCCTCATGCACTGACTGCATGGCCTTCTCAAATCTCTTCAAGATCTTCAAGTCTTGGACAACTCAAATGCACACAACCAGATTTGCCTTTGTTCACGTGTGAATGTGCATGCATGTATGCATGCACTCCCCTTCTTCCTTCTCTTGGTGCAATAAACCCTCAAAGGGTGTAGTCACTTTAAGAACACACCTTTTCTTCTTTTCCTTCACACGTTTAATTCCTTTTGATTACACACATAAATGTGTGTAATACGTTGTGTGAGTCCTCTTCTTCTTCTTCTTGATGAACACACTTTTAGTACACACACTAGGTTCGGCCAATTTGTTGTTTTGCACACACAACTTGTTCTTTGATTTGCACACACACAATGAGTGTATATTTGGCCTCCACTCTTTTTTCACACCCCCAAGCTATGCCTCGGCCTTCCTTTATTCTTTGTGCACACAAAGAACAAAGCCTCCTTATCTTTCACACAACTAAGGTGTCTCGGCCTTGTTATTTCTTTTGTGCACACACACACCAATGTGTGGTCTCAGCCTCCTCCTTTTCACATCTACTGCCCGTAGGTTCTTCTCACAAATCCAATGGGTGCAAGGCGTCGCGCAAGGGTGTGCAGCCCCTCTCCTTCAACACTGTCGTGCAAGGGCTTGATGCAAGCGCGCAAGTCCACTTGGTGTAAGAGGGTCGTGCAAGGAGTCTTGGTGCAAGAAGAAGCCGTGCAAACCTTTGATAGCCACTGCCGCACAAGGCCTTCTCCTGTTCTTCACGGTGCAAGGCACAAGCCGCAAGGTGCAAGAGCACCGTGGGCGCGTAAGGGTGCAAGCGGCCACGGGTCCTCCTGTCGCACAAGTGAGGCGCGCAGGGGACTCCTTCTCCCAACCTCTTTCGCGCAAGGATTGGGAGAAAGGTTCCTCACGAAACCAAAGTGGCTTCAGGCTGCTTTGTCGCACAAGTGGGGCGCGGTGGCTTCAACTTCGCGTAGCATTGAGCTCCGCGGGACTCTCGTTTTTTTCAAAGGATCAGCAAACTACTCTGACTGCTCGGGCTCTCTTTTTATAGGCGAGGAGATAAAACATGAACTCCCGAAAGTTTCGGGATTTCAAGATTTCCTTCAATTCTTGTTTTCAATTCTATGTTCAACGTGGGGCTTAATTATAGCGCACAGTCTTCACGTGCATGCATTTTTGAACGCATGCATGCCTTCTGTTTAGGAGTTTGAGTGAAAATGGCATGGCCTCGGCAACTTCGTTTGCCTCGGCCTCGACTGAATTCTCTGTCTCATTGCATACAGACCAATATTTATGCATGGATAGATTCGGTTTGATGAGAAGAACTCAACGGACACTTCATCTTCGGCAATGGTGGCTGGGAGCTTGACTTCAGTGCTCGGAGGGCCACTGGTTCAGGCGGCGTCGCGGGAGGTGGTCTTCGGCTAAGCTCGAGGAAGACGATGTGGCAGCCGTCGGATCAGCTCTTTGGACGGCCGCGATCAGAAGATCGCGTGCGGGATGCGATGAGCGGTCCAGATCGACCATGCGATCAGATGAGTGGCCATGATCACTTCCGCGGCAAAATCACGCGTCCCACATCGAAACGGCTCCCGTTTTTTTTCATGGTTTATCACCCAGCTCCTGCCGCAACCCCTCGATTGAACTTCCAACCCACTCGGTGCCGCCCCGCACCGAGTTCTTCTTGCGGGCGCGCTCTTGCGCCCACCCCTGCCACTCGGGCGCACCACTGGCGCCCACCATGCTTCCTTAGGGCACGCTCATGCGCCCACGCTACACAGGGCTTGACACTCCCCTGCGTGGTGATGCCGCCCTGGGCTTGCCCCACGGTTTCCCCCATGGGCGTGGTGCCTAGTGCCCACATGCCATGGGGTTGAACCCTCAAGGTGCTCACGACTGGCCTAATTTTTGGCTAATTCTTGAATAAGACTTTGTCAAAAACAAAGTCCTCCATGAAATCAAGCCATATCAAAAGAGCCACTTCAAGCCTTCTTCCTCATTTCTTCTTCTTAAGAATTTCTCTATTCTCTTTTCATATTATTTTCACTTAGTATATGGAATTCTTAAGTTCTTCATTAGAATTCCTCCAATTCCTCTTCAACATGAATTCATCACTTAGGAATGGAATTCACGAAGGGTCTTCATATTCAACCGAGCTCCTTAATCACATAATCTTCAATGTTCTTCATTGATCTAATCAGAGATCAAATTAGAACTTCTTCAGATTCACATGCACTAACTGATAGTGCATGGACTTCATCAATCCACATCATCCACTTAGAAGTTGTGGATGGATCATCTTCATCTCCTCATGCATTGTTATGACAATGCATGGTCTTCAAACAATGTTGTGACATTGTATCCAGTTGATACAAGTTCTTAGAACTTAACGATCAGCTCCACAATCATCAGATGTAATGATGATGCTCCATCATCATCCATTATTCAAGTGGTGTAACTTAGTATCATCTTGATACAAGTATTGGAACATTAAGAACAACTCTACAATCATCTGATATCGTATGAGAATGTTTCAACCACAACATCCTATGCCACTTAGTGAATCTCCTAAGTGACATGCCTCTAAGTACCATGGCCATTCTCCTTCATCACCATCACCATCACACCCTTTGTCATTCACATCTTGACATTCCTTGACATCCATTCATTCCATAACATCATGCCTCATTGACAAAAAATGCAACACAGTGCACTTCAATCTCCCCCTTTCTATTTGTTGTCAATACACTTATTCAGCACATATGAATGAGTCAATATGTGTGCCAATATTTTCTCCCCCTTATTGGAAATCAAATGCAAAGGTGTGGTGTGGTTGTCTTCCAAATATTTATTCCTCCCTTTGAATAGCATCTTCTTGAAAATCACTAAGAGAGGTATGATTTCACATGTACACTTTAGCAAAGAACCTTTAGTAAATCATCTCTAAGTCTACTTGGGCTAACCCGGTGTAGAAAACAAGAGTGATGTAACCAAGATTTTTCAATGCTGTCCACATTTTACTCTACATGTGAGATCATGCATAGCTTCCAGGGGTTTGAAATTTTTCAGATATGACAATAAATTTTCTAAATCCTGCACAACTTCACAAAACTCATTAGAAAGTTCAGGTGCAAAGATAAAGCTCCCCCTTTCATCCATTTGTCTTCAATCCATACTCCCCCTTAATTGACAAGATAAACTCAATTAAGAAACGAGGGATGAAAGTATGATTGGAATAACTTTACTTTTCTGAAGATAGTATTAATCTCAGAATCCCATCTTCTTCAGATTGGCTCCCCGTCAAGGGGTGCACTCCATTCTGTCCAAACCACTCTCCAGATGAAAATGATCATCATCTTGAATTCCCTGCAATGTTAGCACATGTAAATACAAGTGATTAGGGAATAAGATGGAACTTCCTTGGTTCATCAATGTGAACAACAAGGTTGAGAAGATTCTCTCAACCGAGATGCCACATTTTCACCATTCTTCACACTTCCACATTTGATGTTCAATGATGTCTGTGCTGGTGTGGATCTCAAAACCTCTTTGACTTCTTTGTGTGTGACTCTTCTATTTATAGGTGTCTTCTGAACACTAGAGTCTCCTGGTGCAATCTTCATTCTTTTGAAGAATCTCTTCTGAGCTGGAATGAATATCATGCATTTATCACTAGTATGTCCAGCTTGATTGCACCTCACACACAGAACTTGATCTTCATGTGAAATCATCTTCTTTCCTTTTGCCTTAGCAATTGCCAGAACTTTATCTTCAGCTCTTTGTAGTTCTCTGGAAATTTGCAACTGATTTGGCCATATGACTAAAAAATCGTTTGGAAGTGTGGCCTCAGTTCTAGAAGTTCCACATGGTTATTTTGATGCTGTCAAGATACCTTTCTTAGGCAACTTGTTTTCAATCAATCCCTTCTGCTTCTTCTGGATTGATTGTCTGTGTGAGTTCAGTCTGCTTCTATTGATTTTCATGGCTTGTTTACAAGGATCCATGGTATGCCCTTTCTTTCCACAGTATAAGCATTTCTTCTTGGTGGTCTTTCTGGATGCATCACCCTTCTTGGATTTAGACTCCAATGTCTTCTCATCCGTTTTCATAATCTTCTTGGGAGCATCTTCCACTTTCTTATGCTTGCTTCCCAAGGATTATTTCTGAGCCAGGTTCTCTGATCTTTTCTTCTTTTGAGCTCCGGATACAATTGGAGATTGACATGTATCTTTTTGACCACTTTTGCAAACATCCAAGATGTTACCAAGAAATCCAAATCTATTTGCAGCAAACAGATGTCTCTGGACCTGTGGATGCTGCTTCTTTTCTTCTGGCTTGCTCCCCCTTGGCATGGGCTTCCTTTGTGCTTTGACATTCAGTGGATTGTACCAACAATCATTTGCACGGTGCCCATACTTATTACAACACCAACAATGACCCACAAATCTTGACCACTACAGTCCTTCTGATTGTGGGGTACTTTTCTTGACTTGCTGTGTTGTTTCAGGAGAGCATTCTTTCTTCACTGTCTTCATCCATACTTGTTTGGATTCATTCTTCCATCCTACACTTTTTGTGGAAACACATTTAGAAACATGAGTACAAGATGGGATGGATGATACCTTCTTTTTAGAATTTGTTGAACTTTTATTAGAGGATGTCTTTCTTTTAGAATCAACCTTCTCAAAGCTCACTTGAGTGCCAACATTTCTTCTTTCAGCTGACTGGGAGGCTTCAACTTTGGGTGATTGCAGATTTTTCAATATCACCTCCAGTTCAAAGCATTTTATGTTGAGGGAGTTCTTCTCATCCTCAACCAATCTTAGCCTACCTTACCAATTCTGTTTCAGCTATTTCATCTGGTCATCATGCACCTTCTTTATTTCATGCAATGAGTTGTCAAGATCCTTCACCATTTTGACTTTGTCTTCAATTTGAGCATCTCTGACAATCATTGAAACTTTGTTCCTCTTTTCCAGTGCATGAAAAAATTCTTTAACAAATATCATAAAGAATTCATTCTCAGAAAGGCTTCTTTTCAATTCTTCAGTAGTGTCTTCATATCATTCATTGCAAAGGGAAACGGTTTCATCTTTAGCCTTCACCAGCTTTCTGAGAGTGTTGGTTATGCCAACCCTTTTTGCCAATTGATCTTCCATTGCATTGGCTTCTTCTTCTAACTGTGATTTTTCTTCTTGAAGATCATGGTTGCCTATAGCTATACACATTGCCACTTCCTTGGGGACTGTCTTCTGAAGATATTCGATTGAAATTTGAAGATCATTCATTATTCCAACTTCATCACAGCTAGGACAGGCTTTCTTCATATTCTTGGCCTGTTTCTTCTTTATATTTTTATGAGTCCTGGCATATATCTCCATTTGAGGCTGGTCACTCATTTCCTCAAATCTGCACTTCATAAAGACTCCCTTGGATCTTTTAGAGGAAACCTCCCTCTGATACCAATTGAAGTTCCCAGATCAGTGTGAATCACTCAGAGGGGGAGGGGGTGAATCAGTGATCCCTTTCTAAACTTTTTACTAATTGAATCTTTATCAATTAAACCTCTATGGCTTTTTAAGGCCTCGATCCACTTTTCTTGTATCTCTCATCCTTTCCTCGAATGATGCAGTAAATGTAAAGGCACTGGACACAAGGATTTACAAGGTTCGACACCAAAGGCCTACGTCCTTGCCATGTTGGTTATACACCCCAACATGGTTTCTCCATTATAACTTGTTAGAATTACAATGGTCGATACAGCATCCCACTGTATCTCTCCTGAGTCCCACAGGAGGGTCTTTATACTGCGTCCCACAGTGTTACCAGAGTCCCACTGGCCTGCTCCAGAATCCCACTGAAGACTTCTTCCACCCTGAGTCTCACAGGGGGCTTCTCTTGGCTCCTCGAGTCACACGAGTAGCTCTTCTTCGCTTTAAGATCTTCAAGTATCCTCAGAAGCCTGGGATAAAGGCTGCTGGCCTTGCTCTGTACCTCTTCTCACTTGTTATGCGCAAGTCTTCTCGTCTTGCTCAGGATTTATCTCCTTCTTCTGAGGATGACCTGGCTTCTCTCCAACTACTGAATACTCAGACAACTGATGTCTTTAACATCAGTCTGGTCCAGTCTCACTTCACTTCAACTTCATGCACTGAGTTCATGACAACTCTGCATCCTCATGCACTGACTGCATGGCCTTCTCAAATATCTTCAAGATCTTCAAGTCTTGGAAAACTCAAATGCACACAACCAGATTAGTATTTGTTCACGTGTGCATGTGCATGCATGTATGCATGCGCTCCCCTTCTTCCTTATCTTCTTGCAATAAACCCTCAAAGGGTGTAGTCGCTTTAAGCACACACCATTTCTTCTTTTCCTTAACACATTTAATTCCTTTTGATTACACACATAAATGTGTGTAATACGTTGTGTGAGTCCACTTCTTCTTCTTCTAGGTGAACGCACTTTTAGTGCACACACTAGGTTCGGCCACTTTGTTGTTTTTCACACACAACTTGTTCTTTGATTTGCACACACACAATGAGTGTATATTTGGCCTCCACTCTTTTTCCACACCCCCAAGCTATGCCTCGACCTTCCTTTATTCTTTTTGCAAACAAAGCACAAAGCCTCCTTCTCTTTCACACAACTAAGGTGTCTCGGCCTTGTTATTTCTTTTGTGCACACACACACACCAATGTGTGGTCTCGACCTCCTCCTTTGCACATCTACTTCCCGTATGTTCTTCTCGCAAATCCAATGGGTGCAAGGCGTCGCGCAAGGGTGTGCAGCCCCCCTCCTTTAACACTGTCGTGCAAGGGCTTGATGCATGCGTGCAAGTCCACTTGGTGTAAGAGGGTCGCACAAGGTGTCTTGGTGCAAGCAGCAGCCGTGCAAAGCCTTGGATAGCCACTGCCGCACAAAGCCTTCTCATGTTCTTCACCGTGAAAGGCACAAGCCGCACGGTGCAAGAGCACCGCGGGCGCGTAAGGGTGCAAGCGGCCACGGGTCTTCCTGTCGCACAAGTGAGGCGAGCAGGGGACTCCTTCTCCCAACCTCTTTCGCGCAAGGATTGGGCGAAAGGTTCCTCACGATACCAAAGTGGCTTCAGGCTGATTCGTCGCACAAGTGGTGCGCGGTGGATTCAACTTCGCGTAGCGTTAAGCTCCGCGGGACTCTCATTTTTTTCAAAGGATCAGAAAACTACTCTGAGTGCTCGGGCTCTCTTTTTATTGGCGAGGAGATAAAACATGAACTCCCGAAAGTTTCGGGATTTCAAGATTTCCTTCAAATCTTGTTTTCAATTCTATGTTCAACGCGGGGCTTCATTATAGCACACAGTCTTCACGTGCATGCATTTTTGAACGCATGCATGCCTTCTGTTTAGGAGTTTGAGTGAAAATGGCATGGCCTCGGCAACTTCGTTTGCCTCGGCCTCGACTGAATTCTCTGTCTCATTGCATGCAGACCAATATTTATGCATGGATAGATTCGGTTTGATGAGATGAACTCAATGGACTCTTTAGCTTCGGCAATGGTGACCGAGAGCTCGACTTCAGTGCTCGGAGGGCCACTAGTTCAGGCGGCGTCGCGGGAGGTGGTCTTCGGCTGAGCTCGAGGAAGACGATGTGGCAGCCGTCGGATCAGCTCTTTGGACGGCCGCGATCAGAAGATCACGTGCGGGATGCGATGAGCGGTCCAGATCGACCATGCGATAAGATGAGTGGCCAGGATCACTTCCGCGGCAAAATCCCGCGTCCCACATCGAAACGACTCCCGTTTTTTTCACAGTTTATCACCCAGCTCCTACCGCAACCCCTCGATTGAACTTCCATCCCTCTCGGTGCCGCCACGCACCAAGTTCTTCTTGCGGGCGCACTCTTGCGCCCACCCCTGCCACTCGGGCACGCCACTGGCGCCCACCATGCTTCTTTCGGGCGCGCTCCTGCGCCCATGCTACGCAGGGCTTGACACTCCCCTGCGTGGCGCTGCCGCCCTGGGCTTTCCCCATGGGTTCCCCCATGGGCGTGGTGCCTAGTGCCCACATGCCTTGGGGTTGAACCCTCGAGGTGCCCATGGATGGCCTAATTTTTGGCTAAGTCTTGAATAAGAATTTGTCAAAAACAAAGTCCTCCATGAAATCAAGCGAGATCAAAAGAGCCACTTCAAGCCTTCTTCCTCATTTCTTCTTCTTAAGAATTCCTCTATTCTCTTTTCATATTATTTTCACTTATTAAATAGAATTCTTAAGTTCTTCATTAGAATTCCTCCATTTCCTCTTCAACATGAATTCATCACTTAGGAATGGAATTCACGAAGGTTCTTCATCTTCAACCGAGCTCCTTAATCACATAATCTTCAATGTTCTTCATTGATCTAATCAGAGATCAAATTGGAACTTCTTCAGATTCACATGCACTAACGGATAGTGCATGGACTTCATCAATCCACATCATCCACTTAGAAGTTGTGGATGGATCATCTTCATCTCCTCATGCATTGTTATGACAATGCATGGTCTTCAAACAATGTTGTGACATTGTATCCAGTTGATACAAGTTCTTAGAACTTAACGATCAGCTCCACAATCGTCAGATGTAATGATGATGCTCCATCATCATCCATTCTTCAAGTGGTGTAACTTAGTATCATCTTGATATAAGTATTGGAACATTAAGAACAGCTCTACAATCGTCTGATATCGTATGAGAATGTTTCAACCACAACATCCTATGTCACTTAGTGAATCTCCTAAGTGACATGCCTCTAAGTACCATGTCCATTATCCTTAATCACCATCACCATCACACCCTTTGTCATTCACATCTTGACATTCCTTGACATCCATTCATTCCATAACATCATGCCTCATTGACAACAAATGCAACACAGTGCACTTCACACTTTTTCTTCTATAATGGATTTAAAAATAATCTTCTTATCACTTTCTGAATAAGGAATTTCTATAACCCTTTTTCGCATTCAAAAAATGTCCTTTTTCCCTCAGAAGATAGGTGTTGATTTTCTAACCAGTGATTCATTGAAACATACTTTAAAAGAATAAAATTGTAATTCTTATGATGTTTTTTAAATTTTATATTCAAAAAAATTTTATAATCAAAATTTTTCCCAAAATATAAAGTATATCATCCTCATGAATTATTTTAAGAGATATTTTTATTGTATTATCATTCGTTTGTGGGAAACCCCCTTTTTTATAGCACATAGTTTATTTTATATTGATAGCATATTAAGTCTTCATTTGTATAGTAATTTATTGATTTGTCTAAGTAAAGTATTTACATTTATTCAATGATTCTTTTTAGTCCCTTGAAAATATTCAATTTCCATTGATTATTGAACATTGAATGTACCCTTATTATCCATATCATTTTCCATAGATTTTATCATTACATAACCCATATACCGTTTTTAAATATGGTGATAATATTCTTTATAGGGTAAATATTAATAAATATGTATCATTTACTCAATAAAGATATTTGATAAGTCATAGTGTCTATGATGTTAAAGAAATTACTCTATAATGCATTGCAAAATAAATACATGGGTTAGTGAATGTTTAATACAAACACTATTTGTTGGAGACCGTTTATTGTAAGCCCGATGATGCATTGTTAGTTTAATGGGACAATATTAGTTGTTATCCTTAGATAATGGTTTTTTACCCAATACATTTTAAATCATCTTTATGGTAATGGTATCATGTTCCTGTAAAATATGATGTTTTATAATTAAACATTTTTTTCATTTTGATTTTGTTATTATTATGCATCGGATTTTTCATCACCATATCTATGGATTTATTTCATTCTCAATTAATTGTTTAAAGTAATTTTTTTTCAGTTACCAAACATTACATATTATTAATACACTTCCCTTTCAGGAAATTGATTAAATATTTTATGTTTTCAGTTATTTACCATTACATATTGAATATTATCACAGATTTAATATTTTTTTCATATTTACAATACCATTACTGATTTATTTATCTCATCCTTATTTTTATCATTTCCCCATGAATTGACTATATTTTATTAAGAATAATATGCATGGATACACTATATAGAATAAAGTTATCTGTGAAAAAAAATTATAGTAATTACTTTACTCATTTGTAAAACAAGACTCATGTTCGTATCTGGTTTACAAATAATAATAAACTATTTGGTCTTTTGGGGTGTGATATACTTGTATCTTATTTAAATGTAATTGTAGTTGACACTAGCTCCGAGTTTTCTATGGTCGTGTCAATACATTAAAAATGATATATTGTATTTTAAGAATGGTCATTATTTCATGAATATTATATAGATGTAATTTTTGTCAATTATTTATAATTTATACCATTATTATTACATTCTATGTTATTTATGAGCATATAAAATTTATTTAAAGAGGTGGTAGTCCACACGTCCCAAAATTATGTTATAATGTTCCCATAAAATGGAAAGAATGAAGGTATATGTTATATAATAAATAAATAAAAATGAAATAAATTATAAATATATTATATATTATAAAAAATCTATATTCCATCATCATTCTACAACAATGAGAATTGTTGATAGAATAAAAAATGACATCGGTTCACTAAGTGGTAGTCTATTATTCACACAAATGATGATTTTGTATCCCATATTATTGGAAGTGTGTAAAAGAGTAGGTAAAATGTTAATCATAAAAATATTTTAGTATATTAATTTTACTGAGAAAATTATATAATTATGAAATAATTATTTTTTATTTTCATTGAGAAATAAATAAATAAAAATGTGATCATTGAAGAATGTTATTTATTTTTTTGGGTAACTCATCATGGATTGCACAAGGGAGTCCATGTAAATTTTATATTCATAAAAAAGAATATAGGATGATAATAAAGATGTAGGGATATTATTTTGTAAGGTTTTGGATAATATAAAATAATTTATTAGTGATAATAAGATGGGAGTGTGGGGTCCTTTTTATAGTAGTGGGGCAGTGAAATTCTTGTAAATATAAAAGGTAAACACTATTGGAATGTATCCTTTAGATAATTTTACTCAAATAATGATACCAATTAGATAAAAAAAGGAATATATCTGAATAATTTCTATCCAATTGGAATTATTTAGGGTTTTAGTTAATTTGGCACCTTAATATTAATGTCGAACAACTATGTAAACACATTTTTACCATTATCATTGTAAATAATTTTAATTAAATTCCCTATTATTTTTGGAAAAAATAATTTTACATGAATAGGAAATATAAATTTTTTATTACAAATATTGTATCAATTTTTCTAAATAGGAATAACATAAGTTTCATAAATTACTTTAGAATTAATCCAATAGATGAGATGAGAATGCCATGTTTTAATGTGAAAATGTTTAAAAGATGTATAAGTTTTTATATTTAAATTGAATAATTTTTTTTAAATATCAAAAACTGGATTTCGTAATATAATATTGATTTAATTATAATTTAAAAAATAATATAAATAATATTTTATAGTGTGAGTTATTTAGATGAAAGAAATGTTTTTAGTTAAAATTTAATTACAGTCACTATTCATCAAAATATGACTGTTTATAGAAAAATAACAAATAATTACCCAATGTAAATTTTTATATTCCCTAACAAAAAAATTATATATTGAAAACAAAATTATATAATTTATAAAATTATATATTAAATAGGTTTTTCGTTTAAATAATGAAAAATTGCCTTTAAAAAATAACATACTTCTTAATACGTTAAATTTAATTAATTCTTATCATATCACTATAAAACATGTTGTATGAATTTTAAAACATTTTACGAAATGTATATAATATTAATTTTTTAATTTATCTAACTAATAATTATTTATTTAATTTATTAATGTAAATCTTTATATTTTTCATAAAAACAATTTTCATAAAAACACTTCATTTATATTTAATTGGACTATGTTTTTATTTGTAATGATTTTGTAAAAATTAAATTAATTATAAAACATGTGTAAACCATATATTCATAATATTTTTATTCATATTCTATACTAAAATTCCAATTTAATGGTTATAGAAATCATACTTAATATTATTATTGTATGGTTCTCTAGAAAGACTCGGGCATGTGTTAATCATAATTCAACAATAGAACTCGATGTTGCGTGAAATGCATGATAATATTTGTGTTGCGTAAAAAAATATAAATTATTAATTTCATATAACAAAATCTATAAAAGAATGTAAATAAATTTTAATGAATATATTTCACCAAATAATGTCATTCTGCAATATACACCATATAAATATGAATTGGTGTATAAAAAAACATTCTCAATAGAATGTAAATTGAGAAGAAATGCCTTACCAGAAATTTTTTTGATTGAATGTTACATACATAGATTATTTTGTTTTTAAAATTTTTATAAACATAAAAAAAATTGATTTTTATAATATTTTATATGATCTTTTTATAACATCTTATTTCCCATTCGATAATAATCATTCATTATTTTCATTGTTTTGGATATTAATTACATTTTTTTTCTTATGCGTGTTTTTTCATTAAGGATTTTAATCATGAACATATTACATGTTTTAATCAATGAATAATTAATATACATGGAATAATTATCATATTGTTAAATTAATAGTACTTTTGAAAACAATCACAAATTATGGTTATGAAAAAAGATATATATTTCGATCAGGGACAAGAGAAGCCTTATGTACACATGATAGAAATATAAGAAATAAATTTATATATATTATATTAATAGAATTATAAATATTTCATTAGTATTATAATTATTTCTTATATATCACATATAATAAGTAACTCTATCATTATCATCATACATGTGAATCATTAGTGAAAGACAAATCACATCACCTCGTGACATAATAATCTGCCTTACTCATGATTGATGTTATCAAATCATCTAGGTAATGGAACATAAAAAGAGAGATATATATATATATATGATATAGTAATATAAGGCATGTAAATATTTTATAAATATAATTTGTATATATATATATTATCCATCATCCTACCAACCTTTGAGAGGTATAAATGCAACAACCAACAAAACAAATTCATGAGGCGACTACCTGCCACATACATAAAAAATGAATTCATAACAAATTTGATTGAAATGGAGATTGTTTTATTTTATGAACTAATTAGAAAACATCCCATTATTTTCCAAATACTATCGATATCATATAATCATATATTAACAAAAAATTTATCAAGTCGTAGAATGACGTAAACTAAAGACTCTCACGGAAAAACATAAACTCATCCCCAAGTATCCTCTTTAGTCTTGCACTAAATACATAATAGGTATTATATTTTCCATAAATAATGATTATATAAATATTTAATAGTTGTTTTGATGTGATTTTGGTAGGTCTCAAATGATCCAATGAGTTTTTATTGAGTGAATAAGTGTGGGGAGTGTGTTTCCTTTTAGAGATGAGGATCAATGACATTCTTGTAAATACACAAATGTATTCACTATTAAGAGATCAATATCATCTAATCTGGATAACAAATATCTTAATAATTTTGTTTATGGATGATATTTCTTATAAAAATATCGATCTCAAAGTGATAAACATTTTTTTAAAAAGCACTTAACTTTTATTTTTGTCATATTTTTAATATTTTGGGTTTTCAATAAGATAATGGTTAATTTTTTTCTAAAGTAATTTATATGGTAAAAATAACAAACAATAAATATTATAAAATATAGAAACATTTATTATAAATAATATATTTATTTTAAAAAATAAAAAACAAATTTTTTTGGAAATTAATTTTCACACAAGCGCATGTTATGTGTAAAAACATTACTTTAGACATAACCACTCTTAAAGAATTTTTTATATTTAAAAGTAAATATATTAATTATAAAAGTAAACCATTTAAATTAATTTAAAATATTTTATAATTAATTTAATATAATAATAAAATTTCATATTACAATATTCTTGAAAATATTAAATCATTTAATAAACTCTAATTCATTGACAAATAATATTATTTTCAATTTGGCCATTATTTAATTAAATTGAAATTAAATTTATAAATACAAGTATAGAATTTGAATATATTTTTTTAAAACCTATTATGAAATATATATTCAACTAAATAAATAATGTAACACAATAATTTAGACAATTTATAACACTTTTAATATTTTTAGCATAATTGATTTTATTGAATTTTTAACTAAATAATTAATACATTGGTGTTTCGTTAGAAGTTATAGTATTTCACCACAAAAATAAATAAATTGCAATGATAAAAAGAGTATTTAACATTAAAATTATATATATAATAGAAAATTTGTTTTCCGCATCTAAACATTTATATTCATTAGTTGTATGAAAGATATTTTTTTTATCATTTTTGTTACTCAACAAAATATATGGATTATATTCAACGTAAATTAGAAATTAATTTCTATATTTATGGTAATTTAATTTAATGAATAGAAATAAATTCTTTAATTAAACTTAATAATTTATTTTATATTATTTTCACTCTAATCATTATATTTTAATCCCCGATAAATCTATTTTTACTTTAAATGAGATAATTATTCATTTCTGTATTAACTATTCATTTTATTAAAAAAACAAGTTGATCTAATATGTAATTATTTATTATGATTATTAAATATATTAAATCCATTTTAACATGTTCAATTCAAAGAAGTGAATTTTATATTTAAAATTGACATAGTAGATTTTTTGAGAAAGCATGTTTTTAAATGGAAAGTATCAAAATTAATTCATTGTTTTTATATAAAAAATAAATATGAAAATAATTAAAATAGAAAAAATTGGATTAATTGATTAAAACGTTAACTTATTTTACATTAAAATTAATTAAAAATATAATATTATATAGTTATATATTTATGAAAAATGAAAAATTTCAAATAATATTTTGGTATTTTTAAGTATTCATCGAAAAATGAAAATTTTTAGAAAAAAACCAAAAATTAACCCTAAGATAATATTTAAATTATAATTTAAAAAATAAAGTATTGTATGTCAAATAAACTCTCTACAATTTTTAAACATCATTTTTAAATTATGTGCTCATATTTTGACAAAAAATGATTTTTTCAAGCCTGATGTTGTGTGCATCATAAGCTATCAATGAAATTAAATTTATTATTAGAAAAATATATTCTGTTGTCTTGGGGTGTTAGTTTATCATAAAAGAAAATAAATATCATCCTTGGGATTTAATCTTATTCATATTATTCATGTGTTATATATTTTAAAAAACCTTTATTAAAAATCCCACATCGTAAAATGGTTTATAAAATACTCTCTTAATAAAAGAGAAAGTAAAGTGCAACGTTTATATAAAATAATAACATATTAGGGTATCTTAGTAACATTTCATAGATAATAGATTAATGAATGTAAATAGAAGATGAAAATGACACCTTAATACAGATTTAGGGTGATAGAGAACATTAATCATAAGAAATTGTGTTTTTGAAATAAGGATAATGACCTCAAACAATAAACCAATAGGTATGAAAAGGTTCATCGATATAATCATAAATAAGGATAATGTGATAATTTTTTATTTGAAAATTCATTTATAAAATTTTATGAACATTCATGAAAAGATATGATTATGTTATTTCATTCCATTTCATAATCACACTCTCATACATTGATTGAACATGTAACAATATAAAATTCATACATTACTCCATGAAATAAATATCAAAATTTTATTATTTTGTGTATGAAGATGAAAAATTAACAATTAGTAGATTTCAATATCCTTAAACAAGGGAAGATTCATTCAGACCATCTATTACTATTTTCAAAAACTAATATGACTAGCATAATTTATTCAATTTTCATAAATCATCATATAGAAATGTAACAAATTAATATATAAAACATCATCCAATGTTCAACATAAACCATTTCACAAATACATAAACCTATAAACAATCCAAACGATAAATATCCATAACATTAGAAAGAAGATCACTGAATTTCTAAAATATACTCACCATTAATCTCTAAAAAAATTATGTAGATCTTAATATTCTTATAGAATACAAGTTAATATGCGCATCATGTATTCTATTGAAATATTTTCATAAACCAAATTTCCATATAGCCATATTTGAAATATGAAATATGAATTATTTGTTTTGTTAAACATATACTATAGGATACATTCATTAAATCCCATGTTGTTTAAACATTATTAATGAAAGTATAAACAACTTAAAAAAATTCCTTAATCAGTTAAAATGTAGTCAGTAGTATCTAATTTTATTTTACCATATAAATTATATATTTCTCATAACACCATTATATCCACATTAAAAACATCTTAAGTATTATTTTTCCTTGAAATATTTTTTATCAATAAAATTCAACATTACAATGGATCACAATTCATAATATCATAAAATCCATTCTTTAAATTTTAGTGAGAAATATTAATATATTACAACACTTATATATTTCATAATTATTGTAACAAGAATATCCTAATGAAAATAAATTTAAAAAATTTCATTGATGAAAAGTATCAAAAATATTAATCATTCCACATTTTTTTATCAATAGAATATCATTGACCACAATCTATTATCTTATTCGGATGTATATACCCGTAAGGCTTAAGAAAATCATTTACGTAATACCAGATATTCATATTATTGAGGAATTAAACTTTGGAATCTATTTTATTTCCCCTAAAATCACTATCAAGATTCAATTTCCTTCCACAATTGTTGTAAACTCCCATTCCCTTCAAGAAAGTACATGAGTGTTTTTTCCACAGCTATCACATGTGGGAAAATACTTCATTCTCTTTTTTCCCATATTGATTTTTTGTCTACTATCCTTTTATAATATGTCTATCCTTAGATTCAAAAATACATATATAATTATTAATCTATTTTGATATGACCAAAAACTATTTCGTCATGTAAAAATTTTGATAGAGTAGTTCTATTTATATATATTTCACAAACCATTCAATAAAGTGGTTAATATTACACTTCGTACCCTATTTGTTATATGAAGCATACACAGATAACCATTTATAGGTATTATCATACTAAATAACACATTATTATTCCATTTTGTTTATATTTTGAATGATTTTATTCATATTAGTTTATTTCACATCAGAGAAATATTTTTTGGAAAATATATCCTTTAAATCAATCTATCTGATGTACTCTCTTACCTATTCTTCCTAGTATTTTTGATTAGTGACCGCTATTGACTAACATCACCTTTTAGTGTAAATTTTTCGATTTCACGATATCCTAATTGAATAAATAAATTCCCCAATGGCATATGTCATCAATCAGCTACTATAGGATCTTTATTCCCAAAAAATTATGTGTTATTTTTTTGTATAATGTGATCCAACATTAAATAATATCATAGTGGAATAGGTTTCACCATCTAAGAATGTTTATTTTTCATAACCAAATTATGATACTTTAATATATTCATTAATTTCTGTGTTAAAATAATATTAATTTTGTCTTATTTAATATCGAAGTTTCTATATTTTCTCTGAGTATTGGTACCAATATTCCTTGCACATCTAATTTATAAATAATTAAATACAGTACATTAGATCATAACATTATGTTACATAATTTATAATCTAAATACTACTTACATACATATCATAAATGAAAAAAATCATCACTAATCTCATAATCATTAACATGGTTTCTATGGGGTATCGTTGTTTTCGAATTCATCATAATGGTTTACCAAGATAATGTGAATGATTCAAAACATATCCCTTGATACATACAGACTATGTTTGATGTAATAACCATTTTTTATTACCAGGTTACAATGGAGGAAATATTGATACACCTTTTATAGTTATTAAAAATAGTTTCCACTATGCGAGAACCACATCCACTAGTAGTATCCACAAAGGCACATATTCCTAGGAAAAAACACGCAATCTCTATCTCACCAAAATAGTGAGATGTTCTAACATGATAATGGGAAATGTATATCATAGGTTCATGTTCCGTAATCTATGACATGTAAAACCTAGTTCTTAAGGTTTTACTAAAAAAATTTGATACAAACTATAGTGACCCCAACCCAAGTAGACCAAAGGGATTGCCTGCGTTATCACGTTAGAATAAATACTTGGAATTGAATTATAAAGGACCTAAATGATTAATATCTTTATAAAACATGATACCTAAATGATATCCTTTTTATATTGGGAATAAAAATTAAAAATTAATACAAAATGGAATAAAATTATAACCATCATTAAAAACTCATTTAAATGACTCATATCCATATCATGGGGAAATGAGATAAACTAAGGAATAGATCATATTATCTTTAAGTGTAACGTACACCAGATTCTATCATAGACAATAAGAATACTCAATATGGAAATATAAATAACTCAAAAATAATCATATAAATAATTTTAATATCATGATATGGTAAGGAATAATAAATATAGAATGGTATCTAACTGATGAAAATCACATTTATTCAATATAATTCAGATAAAATTAATCCATATATATTATCAAAGATAAAATATCATGGATTATAATAACTAAATAATAAATTGTTGAGTTGGTTAATTATTTTACGTCATGTTTCCCAGAAACATGATTCCATTATCATGAAAATCATTCAAAATAATGTTTAGAGGAGACTAAAATCAAGAATTTTAAAAACAAATATTAAAACATTCTTTTTACAAATGCATGGGGTTTGGCCAACGGATTTTTCCTCATGAGACTTCAAATTCATCGTGGGTATTTTATTAACAAGTCCCCAACACGTGTTTTCCATTTCCAAATCATTCATAATATACCTAAGAATCAATTTAAATCATAACAAATGTACCTTATCAAAACATTTTTATTGAATAATGGATATGGATTTTATAATTTACCATAGTTAATAAAATAACATTCAATGTAATCACCGTTTGTAAAAATAGAATACATTTTAAGAAATATTTATTTACATCACATAATTATAAGGATAATTAAAAGAATTTTAATTTCCAATGATTAATCATTATATGATTATGATTGTTTCAGGATAGTATTAAAAGACAAAAAAGAATGTGTGATATCATAGTAAATTGTACCACTTAAAATTTAAATGTTAAATCCACTAACATGAAAATAACCCAAATTAAAACAAAAAAAATAATATAATATTTATAATTCCTAATTAATAATCTATAAGGTATGTTATAAAGCAGTGTATTTGTTTTTATTTCTAATTTTTTGGGTAATGCCGAGATTGAATTGGGAGGACACCTATATTGTTTTAGTCAATGATTTGTTGGAATTTTTAGCATTATACATGAATTTTTGATGTTTTTTAGGTATTTACATGGAATGTAATGGTGTTAAATGATGAGAAATCATTCACTCAAAGATGTTTTGAAATAGGTATGTTGAAAAAAAAGTTACATTCCATATATAGTTTCCATGTTGTGTAACTAATATAAATATTATTTTAATAAATGGTGATCAATTTTGTGGACTATATAGAATCCTAGGATTAACATGTTTTAAACTCGGATGACATTCCATGTATGTATCTCTTAAATCAAATTTTAATGGTCAATAGAGACAACTTCTTTTACAATCAATGATCAACCATTCCACTAATGACCCTGAGCCCTCTTTTAGATATTTTTCAGAGTATTTAGTGTTCTCTAATCCCCCCAACTTTCATAAATTATTCATTATGTTAGTCTTGGTTCATCTAATTGTGTAATAACTCTACTTATCTCTTTTATCTCCCTCTATTTCCTTCATTATAGTTTAATAGATCAACTTTATTTTGATAGATCTTAACTCTATCTTGTTGAATATCAACATTATGTTTTGTTCCAAGATCTAATGCACATTTTTTATTCACATGAGATTATCGTTTTGGGATTTGTGGTTATGTGAAAATAGAATTGGTTCTATTTATAATTGAAAAATTTATTAAATGTTGAATTGATAATTTTTTAATGTAATTAATCTGATTTATAATAAAACTTTATTTAACGTTTTTTGGGCATAAAATTCTTATGGTATCGATTTCGGGGAAAATCCACTCAATTCTAATGAAATTGGAAATTGAGGTGAATTTTGAAATTGATTGATATGTAATTTGATTTTGGGAGAATTTAATAAACTTAATTAAGAAAACATACGATTTATTATGGTCTAAAAGGGAATGAATTTATGAAACACCTATGTTTTGATTATGAAATTAAATTGGCATATTGAAATTGAATATGCATAAATTGATTGATTGGTTTTTAACATGAAATTATAGGTAGTTAGAATGTTATTTTAGAATATTTATAATTCGGTAATTCCCTAGATATAAATTAACTATTAAAAAATAATAATAAAATCTAGTTTCTTATATCTTATACATAATGGGGTTAGGATGGGTCCAATTTTTTGTGAACCTAATGGAAATATATGAACTTATTTTTCATCATCACTAACTTCATATGTGTGAAGATATAATAAATATAAACTAACACATAATATGTAATATTAGTATGGTTCTTGTTTTAATTGTTTTGATTATATTCCATTGACATTGAACTATTTTACTAAATACTAGTGGTTTACATAAACTAATTTATATAAATATTTTATTCATGTCAGGTTTGAAATTTTCTTCTATCATTCAATATAAATGTTATGTTTTGTTCAAAATATTAAATTATACTTCCATGCACGTTTTGAGTAAAAATGGATGAATTATTTTCATATTGTTATTGAACTGTATTATGAATCGTGTTATGAGACCCAACTGGGATTTTAAGATCACAACCTTATTTTTCCTATAAGATTCTTGCAGATTTTATTCTGCAAGTTATGATTAATGGGAAAGAAAATCTTGTAGGATAGGGTTGATCATGATCTATTGTAGCACTGAGTGACATTTATATTAGGATTTGAGCTTGTATTGTTTGAAAATTGAGTATTTTAATGTTGTGGTTTTTGAGATTTTGAGATTTTATTTTTGTTTCTAATACTTTCTCTCGTTATTGTTTTTGATAATACTAATATGTATCATCATGATTCACTATGTATATAGAAAATTTAGTCCCTCAGCTATTTTTGATAATGAAAGGTTTGATTCTCCATTCTTTGGGTATTGAAAATTCACTTCGATCTAGTTCATGATATTCTAGGTTATTAGGTTAAGATGGTGTATGATCTAATTCATGTTAAAATGGAATCAAAGGTGAAGGTTAAGAATCATACCATAATTTCAGTATGATGTTGAGAAATATTTTTTGGACAAAGAAGGTATTACTGAGTGAATTCCAAAGTTTCTGTTTATAATGATCCTTAAGTCCATAGGTGTTGTCTTAGAAAAAAATCATCTGTATTAGTTTTATAATTTTTCATTCTTTTGATATGGATAGTTTGAAATCGATATAATGAATTTAAATCGAATGAGATTAATTTACGTTGTTCATCTGTTTTATTGAAAATATGAATAATATTTTTATGTATCCAATGTTTTTTGGTTATTCTATATAAAATAATCAGTCAACAAAGATAGGTGAATATGATCTAGGAAGAATGTGTTGATGAACCATATTGAGAATTTACTCTCGTGGACTTGAATTTGGTTGAGATTTTTTTGTCTACTATCCATGCTCTTGGATTAGAACATACACTCGTAAACTCTAGGTCTGTAGTTGTGGAACCTTGTAGGGATGAATCTTAGAGTCAGGATCACGATTTTATTCATCATAAGCAACCTAATTTCCTTGTATCTAATTACCCTTAAAAGTAATAGGAATATTGGAGAATGATATATATTATCTTTGAAATTATAGAAAATAATGTTGGTTCTATGGTAATTTTTAATTCTTTATGCTTGAGGAACCGATTAGAAGATGATGGGATACTCTAGTTATGGTGTAGAAGCACATGTGTTTTGAGGAGACAGAATTTAAAGATATTTCCAATTACTATTTATATCTAGATTTAATATTCACTTCTAAGGATAATAATTTTTTCAAAACCAAGATTGATGATATAACCATTACAGAATATGAAAATTGATTCAATAATCATGTGCACTTTTCACTTGATATTTCATCAAATTATAAGACTAATACCTAATTATTTATTATGGAAATATATTCTGATATTGATTCTTATATTTTATTACTGATGTGCTCTAATAATTCTAATGTGATGGGTAGGATTTTGATGGTTTCCCTTGATTTGGAAAGTAATTAATGACTGAAGAGAGATACTTTTTCTCTTAGTTTTAATTGTATGTGTTCCTATAAAGGAAAGAGGAAAAAGAGGAGTCTTATAGGGGATCTCAATAGTTGGATTTTATGGGTCCTCTTGTAGTTCTTGAAAGAGTCCCATTGACTTGTTTGTAGTCTATAAAGAATATTAATTTGAAATAATTAGTCATTAAACCACCCAAGATATGTATTCCCAATGTACATTTATGAAACTTATATAAATTACGTAATATCTATTATTCAACACGAGATTTCATGTGTCATCATCTATAAAATTAATTATGGTGTAATCAAATGGATTATTATATTATGGGTTCCCACCATATGAAATTAGTATAAAGCTAATTAATTAAGTAGAATAACCTAACAAATAAGAAGAAGATACATGATTAATTACTATGATGGATACCATCAATATACTTTCTTTATTTTTGACCACATTAATTGATAATATTGTGCCTCAATATTTTATTTCAACTCAAATTGTAAACCTGATAAATATTCATATGGATCTTTAATCCTATGTGATGGATATTACTAAATACACCTTATTGAAGATAAATATTGGTCTTTATTGCACCAATTTTTTATCCTTATGAAATATTGACATTTAATTTTATTTTATTTCTTCTCAACATCAATCCTCATGGTGTCATTTTTTGGATGGACTTGCTCATATTAAATAAATCAAAATATTTATTGTTATCTTTCATAGATATCTTTATCTATCCCAATGAGGTGTGACCTATCTTTTTGGGAGAATAGAGACTGTGTATTAGTAGATTCATACATTCTTACCTAGTGTTGTGTAAATTGATATAAGTGTTTTTTGATCTATAGTTTAAAATACTTGAGTGGTGATGTCCCTATAGTTATTGTTGACTTTCATGACTATTTTTCTTATTGATCCATCTTTCCTCCTTGGTAATGTAGGTATTGTTTTATATTTTTTAATTTACTAGTACTCAAATAGTATCTATTAATTCATACCTCATGTAAGAAGATTATGTCAATTATTTGAAGACATAGTTATATGATCAATTAGAGAAAGAAATTTTCCATCTGAATTTGTCACCATGGGAAACACCTATTCTCCTTGCTAAGAAAGCTGATGGATCACATATGTTATATTTTGATTACCATAAGGTCAATCTATTTATAAAAAATAAAAAGTATATTTTTTTCGTATATTATTTATCTCGATGGACATTACAAATGAATCAAGTGGTTTTCAAATATTGATCATTAATCTTATTATAACCAGTTGATAGTAAAAGATTCCCACATTTAAGAAATATTCTTTTAAATTAGATATGGACATAATTTGATTCTTTTCATGAAATTTTACATAACCAATACTCTTATAATATTTATCTCTTTAATTAAAAGCGGGTTTTTATTATCTTGATGGATTCTTGTTGGTGTTTGTGGATGACATTGTAGTTTACTCAAATCCTCTGGAGGATCATGTACATCATTTTGAGAGCTATTTTGAAATTATTGAGAAATAAATGACGTTATTCCATGCTATATAATTTAATTTATGTACATGGGTTGTGAATTTATTGGGAAAATTGGTATTGGAATATACACTTTCAATTCATAATATGAAGGTGAAATATTTTATGGCTTGTTAGAAATTGTGTAATGATTTAGAGATTCAATGTTTCATGGGTTTAGCTAAAAATTATCACATTTTATAATGGGATTTATAAAATATGGCTTCCCCTATGATGACTATAAATCATAAGGAGATAATGATTTCTTTGGATGATAAATGTCAGAGTTATTTTAATGATTTGAAATTTATTTTTATTTATTCAATGATGTTTAACCTTTTAGAGGAAAGGCACAGATATCTGGTCTTATGTGATGCATCATGTTAGGAATTGGTATGTTTTCCAATATAGAAGGATCATGTCACATTATATTTAAATTATCAACAAATCACAAAAAAGAAATCTGCCATAAGATCTTGATCTTTCAGCTGTGATCTGGGAAATTAAGAGTAACAACATTACCATTTTCAGGAAATGATTATCATGTATTCCAACCCTAAGATAATGATTTATCTCTAATATAAAAAATATTTAAAATTCGTCTAGAGGAATTGGGTATATTTCTTGTAGAATTTTGATTTCAAGATTTCATATACCCAACGGAATGATAATTTCACGGTAGATGAATTGATGTGGAAACATAAATTGAGAGTTGTAAATGAAAATTTGAAAGAGTGGATTTTGATAACTATTTTTACACATTAACATATTGGAGTATGGGAAACATGGGTCATGGTTTTCTTTGCCAGTTCTTATAGGAACATTACTCCTCTCAAGATTGTATTTTAGGATAAACATCTAGATGATGAATTTTATGGAAATAAAAATCCTCTTCATTTTATGAATACTATTGAAGAGTTGTCATTATCCACGATGGTTATTATATGATTTTAGAATAAGTAGTTTATTCCTTCTCCAATAAGGAAATATATTATGGGGGGTTTGTATAATTCCAAGACTTCTGTGCACCCCAACCCCCAAAATAAATTCTTGTGAAATGAAATGGTGATTTTGGTAGCTGGGAATGGGACGAGACATCGCTGACTTTGTTTTGGACTGCTAAAAAGGCCAACAGGTCAGGGCAGCAAATCAGAGACCCTGGGGTTTTCTTTAGCCCCATCTAGTTCTTACGTTCATGTGGGATGATATTTCTAATAATTATTTTGTTGAGTTTCTACATACGTTGTGATATAAGATTGATATATGTGTTGTAATTGATTAGGAAACCAAAATAGGCCATTTTTAACTATTCGTTATAAAACAAAATTTTAAAATATGATATGTCTTATTTTGTGAATTATTTTACTTTTTTATGTGGTATCATTTAATAATGTCTAATATAAGAATACCAATTATACTTTTCACTTTTGAAGAGGCCTCTATTAGGCACTAGAATCTCATGTTCATTTGAGTATAGCATACCATCAATAGAAGGATCGACAAAATTTATGTGTATACATATATATTCTTGATAATATGAATAGTTCTTACATCCTCAGTTTGGGTGAAGCTTGTGATGACCACACAGGTATAATTTAGTTTTATTATAAAAATATATTCTATTCCATGATCCTAATGTCCCTTTTAGAGGCCATGTATTTCTATTTTGTATGCCTAGTATAAATGTCCTATTAAATCTTCATTGTGTTGTTATAGATTTATGAATGTTACTTAGTTGGCCGAGCATGGTTGAAGAAATTACATAATAGATTTGGTTGATTCATTAGAGGTTGTTGATGTCATATAGATAGTACACATCTAATGTTAATCGAAATCATAGACCATTAGATTTTTCTGTTAGTTATTAGTTGATTTTTTATATTTTCCCCCTATCTATGCAATATAAGTCATGTGAGGAAACAGAGGCTCTCTCAAAATTTTGTGGGAAATTTTGTAGGCTGTTGGAAAGGTGTTAATGTGGATTTTAATTTTTTATTTCCACTACATTTGACACTGATACCTAATGTTTTCCATGTATCTCAACTACTAAAGTAGATTTTTTATACATTTATATTTTTTAATATGGAGTGATCCTAAGGTTGAGACTGATTTTTCCATGAATGAGCATCCTATTAGGAATATATATTTTGATACCATGTTACATCATTCACAGATGATACTTTTAGTACATGTGCAATTGAAGTATGGTATATTATCACCTGAAACAAGTGATCATGAAGCACTGAGGATAGAGAAGGGGTCTCACATTTTTTGAATGGAATATTCATTACACACAATCGGGGGATATAATATTTTTAATGGGAAAGATATAAAGCACTCCTACCATGTTTTTAGGTATTTTCTAAACATTTTGGTATATTTACTTTTCAATTTATTGTGTAGTTCCATGAATGAATTGGTATGGTACCTCTAATGGGGTTGTTTGTAATTTTTTGGATCTTTAATCATAAAACCTATAGTTTTGGGGGTGTTATATAGAATTACACAATATGTAATAGATTTATATTAAATATAATCACGCAGAATAATATTACATTAAATAAGTACATGTACTAAAAATTATCTTACATGTACATCTTACACACTGTGTAAATATTATAAAATTTACTTAAATAAAAGGAAACACATTTGGGAATATTTTGAATCCTTGAATTTAAATTTCGTAAACTGGTATTACATGTAATTTATGTATAAGTGATTTAAATTTTAAATAAGTTTTAGAAATTATTTGATTTCTTCTAGACCTTTACCCCATATTATCATGATACAGTTCCCTCCTAATGTTATATTTTATGTTTTCGGTGATCTCAAATACATCCTAATCTTTCTTTTAGAGATTGATCAATAAGTTAGTTGCAATAATTATTTATGGGTAATCAATTTACTTATTTATTCTGTTGGACTCTATGTTTACCACCTTATATATTGATATATCATCTTTAAAATGATCGATATAAACTTTATTTTTTTGAGTCTTATTATAGGATGAGTTCCTACAAATTCAATTCATGTTTTTCATCGTAGAGTCCCATTCTAGGTGTATGATTTCATAAAAAATGTATGTGGTAACATTTACAATCAGATAACTAATTAGATAATGAATTTATTGGTCTTTATATATTATTACAATTAATTTATGAGAATCCCAATCTGATTCCAATTTTTATTGAATTTGATAGGGTATGAATTTTGGGAACCTCACCCACTAATTCCAAAGGAATTAAATATTAGAAAGAATTTTTAAATTGATATATTTGTGAATTCATATTTAGAAAATGAAATAAATGTTATTTTTAAAATATATTATTATTTTTTGTTTTAAATGTAATGATATAATTAAATAATGATGTTTTGAGTTGGAAAATAACATTGAATATTGATACTGAGAATGGGGAAAATATATTTCAAACTGAATTGATATAATTTTCCACTTCTGGCCAGATTGATTTAGAACATTTTCTCTTGGTTAGTTAGTGGTTTATTATTGATATGCATTCTAGGAATGTAATTACCTATCAATGGATTCATGATTACGACTCAAAAGAATTTTTTTCATCATATTTTATCCTTGATAAGATGTTGATGTGTCCTATTCGGTGTTGGACTAAGGGACGTGTGTACAAATATTTTCTAGGATCACAAATATGAGATGCATAACTATCAAATAACTAGAAAATATAATAAAACAATGATAATGAACATAGATCTTATTGGGACTATTTTTTCATATATTTAATTAATACTAAACTTGTTTAAAAATAATAATTGATTTATATAAAATATTCTATATAATGTGTTAATTTAATCCCTGATCGAATTGTTTTTCTATCTATTGAAATGAGAATCATTTTCATTTTCTAAAATATCATATTGTACATCAATTTCGATTTTGATTAAAATTGATTACATGGTTTTTTTATTATTCTAGAAAATTATTATGGATCATTTTGTGAGACCCTTCTATTATTTTGATATAACAGAATACATTTTCCATTAGGAATTTCAATAGTATTTTCTTCTAGCTTATTGGGATTGGAAAGAGCCTCTTAGATGAGGTGGTTGATAGTGATCCCTTGGTCTTTGGACTGATGCTTCATTTTGGTTGTCAAGCTTATCATGTAATAATTTGATTAATGTTATGTTTTCATGTTTGGGTTTTGGATATAACTGTATGGTTTCAATTACAATGTGCCCTTTAATTTTTTGAGATTAATAATTCATATCTTTATCATCGGGTTTGTTTGTGGAATGTTTTTCCAACGTTCATTTTGTTTGATTAAATGTGCTAGTATCCAACCCATGGTGATCAGGATCTCCCTTTAGGATATGTCAAGAAAATATTTCTTATCAGGGTACCAAAGTATTAGGGCTGGTTCATGACAATATTAATGATATTAATGTCAATGATGTACTATATAAACCATTTAAAAGTGATTTGGTGTATAATAAAAAATCGATCTAAATGGAATGTAAAATGATACAAAATCAAAAACCTTATTCTACCTATTCATTGATCAATCTTCAAAATAAAAAATGGTTTTTTTAAATATGTTATTAATCAACAAATTAACCATAATATTTTTTAAAATAGTATATATTATCCTTCTATAACATCTTATAACCAGTTCATTAATAATATATCGTTATTCTCATTATTTTCAATTTCAATTTCCATATTTTATAATGTTTGTTTTGTCATTAATGATCTAGTTATTGAATATATTTCATAGATTAATCAGATTTATAATAAAAATAATATATTAATTATCATATTTATAATGTAAATAAAATTTAGAAATGAATTTTTCTTGATAGTTATGTAATCTGAATTATAATACAGTCATAGAGATGGTAGATCGTTCGTATCTGTGAGTGGCATTTCAAATTTCTAACGATCATTTTGGAAAGGTAGAGGGTAATATTTCAAATTCACCAAATGTTGATAATATCATTGATACAATATTATTTACTAATATATTTCATCCATGTAATGTTGTGATGAAAATGGAGTCACATACACTCATGAAAGCTGTAGACTACACATCCATTAACAATGTTATCATCATCATGTGAGTAAAATGGAAAGAACATGCATAAAACATATTATAAGTAATGAATTATAAATATTTCATAAATATCACAAATATATCATTAAAATTACTAGAATCATTAACTTTATCATTATCATATTCCATATGATGTGTCAGTGAATGAAATATCACCTCGTTTTGAGATGCGGTAGTCCACCGTACACACAAGCGATGTTATTGTACATTCCATGGAATTGAAGGTATATATATATATATATGATATAGTTACTCAAAAATAATATATATATTTTTAAATATCATATATATACTTTATATCCATCATTATACACCACCAATGAAGGTGGTAATAAAAAAACATATGTCATTATATTATGAAGTGGTAGTCCTCTCTTGACATGGACGATAATTTTATAACCCATTTGATTGAAGTGGAAATGATTTTAGGTCAATATATTTGATAATAAATTCCATATATATGAAATATAATGATGTTATTATATCATCATGTTTTAAGAAAATTTTATAGGTGTGGAGAATAAAGTAAAATACATGATGCTCGTTGAACAACATAACCTCTTATTCAAGTATCCTCCTCACGTTTTTACTAATGAAATCCTAGGTTGGGTTTTTTTCTCAAAATAATCTTTATAGAATGAGGCTACATAATTTGGTAAGTTATTAAATTTTATATTTTTGAAACCAAATTGGGGTGGATGTGTTATGAAGTAATGGGACATAGTTATCTTTTACAATGGAGGAGTGGTGTTCATGAAAATAATAAAAAGTATTCAGTATTGGGATTTCACTGTTACATAAAGTGGATAAAAAATGCATAGATATTTTTTGTATTATAATATTTAATAAAAAATTAAAAACATAATGAAACCCTTGTTTTATTAATTTTGTTTCTTACCTTCCATGTTTCTCTCATTTTACATTTTCAAGTTTTCACTCTCCTAATGGGTTTTTGTATCTTATGTAATTCAAACATTAAACCTTAAATAAAACAAGAATTATTAAATAATTTATACCATTATTTTATTATTATATAGAATTTAAAATATATAAATCTAATGTGTGTTGGAAGTTAATTTGTACACATGTGCAAGAAATGTTGAAAAACACCACTTTAACATTAACCTCGCTAATAGTGTTATTATTAATTAGCTGTAATTATAAATATAATAAATAAAATCATGGTCCCAGAAATAAGTACATTTTATATTTAATTACCTATAATAACCACATGGAATATGATTGGAATTTTTAAAATTTTAAATAATTTCATAATATATATGTTGTCATAAACTAAAATTAATGTCAATTTTGACATTATTCATTTAAATGGAACATAAAAAATATCATGAAAATGATTGAATTAGAATGTATTATTTTTACAAAAATGTAAAATTATATATTTATCTACAAAATAATTTAATAAATTAATTATTTAAATTTACTTCACTTTTAATATTTTTAATATCATTTATTATATTTTTTATATCCAATCAATTAATGCAGGGGAGGTTCTTACAGATTTAATGTAATTTTTTAATTTATAAAAATAAAAATAAATTATAATAATTAAGAAAGTATTGTTTCATTAAAAAATATTTATATAACTGATAAATGTTTTTTTGTTGCTATCCAAAATCATTATTGATCTTAAAAGTAACAAAAGTATATTTTTTCTTATTCTTTAATTAACTTATCAAATGTGTCATCTTCAACTGAACGTGTCAATAGATTTCCATGTTTTAGATAATTTTATTTAAAATAATTTAATAAATTCATTGAATTAAATTAATATAATATTTAGGTCATTTTCACTCTAATCGTCCAGATTAACCCATGGTAAACCCAATTTTTACATTAAATATGGTAACTAAATTTGAATGCATTCACTATTCATTTTAGATGAAAATTTAGTTATCAATATTAGAAATTAGAAATTATTAAATTTAATGATATGGAATTATTTTTTCCAAATTAAATCCAATGAATTGGATAATTTTAATTTACAACTAATCCAAGAGAAATGACGAGAAGGGTTGTTTTTTAAGTGAAATTCTACACAGGTCTAAAATATTTAAATACAATACTCAATGACAAATGACTAAAATGACTTAATGTAGAATAAATTATAAAAAAAAATTACATTAAATTATATTATAATAAATTTAAAATATATTTTACCATTATTGGTTATTTTTAGAAAATACATATTTCTATTTAAAATATGTATTTTTTACTATTCATAAAAAGGAAACAATTCAATAAATTCACAAAAAACCTACCCTAGGTTAATTTTTATATGAGGATTTGAAAAAAAATATGCTTATTTTGTCATATAAATTTTATAAATTTTTTAATATTTATTTTCAAATTATGTTTGAAATTCATGAAAAAAACTGGGTTATGTTTTTACCATGTGTTATGTGCATCGAATGCTTTCAAAAAATTTAATTAATCAAAAACAAATATATTGAAATGTATTAGGGTATTCCAATAGGTAAATATTAAAGTTATAATGGTAATATGCATATCCTCTAATTTTTTCCTAGTATTTGGTACGCAGAGAAAACAATTTTATTTTCTTGAGCAGTTTTTTAAGACCTTAAAAGCCTTGTGCCATTAAATTTATTTCCCAAACATTTTATAAAGAATAATACATCTAATAATATATTCATTGAATTCACTATTTTTTAGTATTTATTTTATGTGTTTTTTGAGAAATTTTTTCCCTTTTCCATTTGACGGTTATAATTTTCATAGATCTTACAAGGAGAATTAACAATGGGTAGAGACTTGATGTTTTATCGTCCATCGATTTATATGTTTCAACCATGTCAGTTTTATATTTTATTCCCTATGTAGTTACAGTCTATTCATTTCATACATTATATGTTTATGTTTATGTTTATAAAAAATTTACAAATGATATTTATATATGATCAATATGGTAATATAGGTGGGGTATTCTCGACATTATTCGGGGTCAAGTACAATCATAAAGTTTGATAGGTTCTAATAGTTTAAGTCATTGGAGCATAGACCCAGATTTATTGTATATTATATCTAATTGATTTAACAGTTTTTTATTTACATATCATATTTAATAGTGAGTTAGAAAAATTTTATTTTTATATTAAAAAGGAATGCTTCAATATTTTCTTTTCTATACGATACGATAGTCCATCTCACTATTAATTATGATAATAATTTTAAGATGAATAAAATAATGACTCTAAAAAGAAACATTTAAAAGGTGTTAAATTCTACATAAAATTTTATAAGAATTTATACAAGAGGAAAAATATTTACCACATTAAGGATAAATCACATTTTTGTTATATTTAGATGATGATGATAATTATATAAACCTTTTTTAATTTTAATTAGTTTTTTTGATTGATTGGATAATAAATAATGATAGTGATTATGGATATAATAATGCTAATAGAATTATTTATCTTCATGTTGACCATCATTATTCCATTGAAAAATATCATAACAGTTGATTGAAATGAAGAATGAAAATATAATTGTTCATTAAAAGAACCCTTATATGTTGTATGAGTATCCAGAAAAGTGAATACATAAACTAATAGATACATATGTTGAAATATAGTTTTTTTATAATATCTGAAAAGGATTTTCATGCCATGATCAATGTGAAGGTATATGACTAAATCATAGATGGAATAACCCAAACACTAAAATATTATTACAAAATAAATTAATAACTTAAATAACAATACATAGGTTCAAATTATAATTTATTGGATCATTAAAAAATATATACTCATGGAATGGTATAAGGATTATCTAAGAAACCAGCCTTATTTAGAGTTATTGAATACAGTAGATAGAATTCTACGAGCATATTCTTATAATTTATTTTAAAAATATTAAAAAAAATGTTATTGTGTATAATGATCATAAGTAAGAGGAATTCATGACTCAATATAGACCAAAATTTATACTTCTTGGATGAAAGTGTATTTTAAAGAGTCTATTTAAGATATTAGTCAAGTAGAAAATGTTTTAATGATAACACTGAAAAATTGTAAAATATTACAATTTAATATTGGGAAACATTAATTATTCTACAATTATAAAAAAATATTTTTTTGGGAGATTCAGTAAAAATATAGGCAGTAAGTTACCATAATCATCACGTGTTTTTCAATTTTATTTATTTTTGCTTTATGGTTTTTTGAATAATGATGATTAATTTTCATCAATATTTTGATGGGAACTGAATCATGAGGGATAAGAGAAGGGAAATCAGTAGGTATAAACATCAAAAAAAGATATAGGGAAAATAAAATGTATTATGAGGGTTATAATATGTGTAAGAAAATAAGATAATATAAGAGAAAAATATATATCATTAACAAAATAGGATTCATTATTATCATGTAATTTAAATATATGTGCTAGATAATGTGGGAAAGATTTAAATGAGATGAATAAACTAGAATTATTTAGTGGATATTAAAGATATGAGTACCACATTAATTATTAGAAATGATAATATTATCACCATAAATAAATATGAATAAAGGTGGATCAGACAAATTTAGTAATTATATATTACTAAAAATATAAACTCCAAGAATAAAAATTATTGTAGAAAATCCCTTTAAAACAAATAATTATTTTATTAAAAGGATTAGACACAATATTCAATGATCTTGTTATTTAAATCAGGACATTCTATGGATTTTGATATTATGGTGTTAATTGTTAATAATAATATTTTTTCACATTTTCATTAAGGAATATACTATAGAGATTCACTATTATAATATTGATAAAGAATGGTATATATTTAAGAAGGAATATCAGTATAGTCTACATAAGAAAAGGGATTTCCATTTTTTCAAAGAATCATTGAAATAAATTTTAAATATTTATATATCATGTAATTTTGAGAATAAATAATTTAACAATATCTATGAATGTCATTACTGCAAAATTATAATACTATTAAGAATATCAAAAAATTTCGAAGGGAAAATCATCGGTGGTATTAGTTCTTGTTTATATATATTATTAAAGAATATTGAATGAAAATATCAATTGTTTGAAAAAGGTAAAATTTATTTTTTGTTTTTTATAATTGTAGTATGAATTAGATAATTAAATTTAATCACAAAACTAAATAGTATAACTATATCACTTGATATTAAACAGAATTTTAAATATTATTCTATTTAAAATTAAAATTATTGTTTCTATGAATATAATGGAATATAAAATTTATCATGTGGATTAATATTTAAAAAACATGGGAATAAAATGAATTTATAATTCTTTAGAAGATAATAACAATGAAATTTTTTTTAATATATTCAATCAAAACATAAAAAATATCTAAAATAATAAGAATACAGGAAACACCATTTATAGAAATATCAATTGTAATTACCTATAAAAACATCCCACATATCTAAAAAGGAATTTTTCACTTGCAATGGTGAGATGAAATAATATGAAATTCAGTATGGAAAGAATACCACAATGAAATATTTCCATGTTTTTTGAGTTAAGTATTTTGTTTTTTTAAGTAAGCACATATAATGTTAAAATATAATTGATATTAATCAATATTCTATATAAATTAATCATAGATAATGGTATAATGGTGATCCAAAAAATACCTTGTTAATATTATTATTATCCATGATGTTATAGTGAATTAATGAAATAAAAATTTAACATCATGTGAGAAATATTATTCTGTGAATCAATAGAATTCACAAAAATATAGTAAAAATTTCAAGGAATTGTGAGATGAATAAGATTTCAGCACTTTGGAATATAAAAGGAATAAAATTAATTCTTTTGACATAACATACGATAAAGGTAACATAGTTCATATAGTGACATCACCTAGAGTATTTAAAAAATAATAAATCACTAATAATACCATCATTGGTGACCAAACAACTTAGGTTCATATGAGACAATTGAATGGAAAATATACAACATAATTTTTTTATTTTGTGTAATCAAACTCATTTTATTATGCTTTAATATACATTTTTAGGAAAAATCTATGATGGTGGATATTTTAAAAATTAATAAAATACATGGAATATATTTTTGAGTCTCACATGAAAGAATTTGATAAGATCAAAGTGGGTTTTCAATAATAACATCAATGAATATTGAATTTTAATAAAGTGTATGGAACATATTTTGATGTATGAATAATCTTGAATTTATGGATTTGATATTGAAAAAATAATTGAAAATTGATCAATTTGAAACCATAAAATTATTTATTCTATGATAATGAATACTATTTTAATATTTACCTGATGGATTTAAAATCAGTTTTCTTCAAATGGTATATTTTACGATTAATTATTAATAATCATGATTGACATTTATTTTATTTATGTTTATGATCCCAACTTATAAAGTAGAATGTAAAATTTATAAAGGAATAGTCAAGCCATATGGTCCTCATGCTCATGAATAGAACTATTCTTATAGAATCCCAGTCACTACAGAGGATGGTTCAATCAAAAACAAGACACTAAAAAACTATAAAGGTTGTATATAGTTGTTCTCATATATTTATACTATATCACCATTAGTGTCTTAGATGAAATTTAATCTAATAAATTTCCAAAACTAATTATTTTTATATTTTAGATTTCATTAATTGAAGATTTATCATTTTCTTCTATGGAATAAAAGCGATTCAATGATAGTACAACACATTTGTATCCAAAAATTCAAAATAAGGAGTTATTGAAGTGGTATTTATATAATTATTCATAACTTATGTCTAATTCAATGAAGACCTTGATGAAATTATGAGAGGATTATAATGGTCGAGATTTTGATTTGGCACTTTATATGAAATTTTTTAATATACTTCTTATCATAATATTAACTAAAATTTGTATTGTTTTCTTAATATGTATACCTTCTGTATTATATATTTTCTATGGAAAATTGTATGAATAATATTTGGATGATACTGAATTACATGAACCAACCATTTTTGTGTACTATAAATTCAAAATGTCATAGAAACATTTGGTAGGATATATGGATTCAAATTTGGATTGATTGATTGGTAATTAAAATAATGAATTTTTTTTATTCAATGCAACTATAGTATTTCTAGAGAAATTAAAAAATAATAATGACTGTATTTTCATGTAAATTGAAAAGGCTGAATTTATCATTATGAGTAAATATTATAATCAAATCATATATATTTAACATATACTTTAATATTTTAAAAATTCTATTCTATCTCCGGTTGAAATTATGCAAGACCAGTCAAGGGATATACAAATTTGAAAAAAAAATCATTTGATAATCAAGGAAGTAGAAAATTTATATTAACATTCATAAATTGAAATAAAAAGTAGAACACTATATTTTGATGTTGTATTATGTTCCTAAGAAAAATTTGGAACAGTTTATTATAAAAAATACATTACCCAAGGTTTATTTTGAGTGTATATGGTTATGTAATGGATTTTAACTATATATATATATATATTTATATGGATGTGGAGATGGGTCCTCGTTCCCTTATTGTAATTTTTTAATTAGAAACTATTATTTTTCCATCCAAGAAATTCCATGTGTTTCGAAAAATATTTTTTGAATCATTATGGAATTTAACATTGGATTTACTGAAAAAGAGGGATAATGAACTCATATTGTATTATGATAGAATTTAAGACAATTATTCTTCAATATTAATTATGGGGGAATATAAATAAGGGGAAGTGTTTAAATGGGTATTTTGATGATAAATATTGAAGATACAATGGTTTGTAACTTTCATTGCATTAATATATTATCAAGATAATCCTCCCATCAAAATATTGGTTCTCATAGTAATAATCAAATCATTTGATTTTAGAGATTATGAGTGATAAAATTTTGATTGAACAATTAAATGTAATAGAATCATTATGTGGCATAGGTGTATTTGATTCAAGAATTTTTCTTTCAAGATTAATGTACTGTCGTTTTTATGAGAATATTATAAATTTCAAACAGAGACATTATATCAAACATTATTGTTTTGTTATGATTTTTTTCATAATTATATTTTGATTTTCATATCAATGATGGATTTGGGATAATGTTGAAGCATTGAGTATTGTTATGTTCATTTTAAATTGTTATGGAATGTTGGTATCATAGAAAATGTGTTTTGAAGAAATTAATAGTATTATATCCAACCAAGCTATAATATATGATCTACCTTATTTATAGTACCTATATTTTGGATAGAGTATTTTTTCAAATCATTTTTATAGAATGGATTATAACATGACTGGTCTATTTTTCCCTTTAGATGGTGCGCATTTAGATGGGTGGTAGATTATTGTGTTTATCTATGTCTATATAAAGCTACAAGGTAGAGTTTCATGCCTAAATATTGGGTTCATAATAGGGGTGTTCAATTATTTTATTCAATATATATATATTATCAAGGCCTTCCATGCCATTGGGAGAGGCTACAATATATATGCTTGAGAAGCTAGAGACCACAACACCATAGCTACATCTTTTGGAATTTAAAATGTGGGTTTCATAGAGAATTTTTTTAATTTCTTTAATATCATAAGTATATCATAACCTAGGATATATAAACACTATTTTCGGTTCAATATTTTGGGAATTCATTAGATATCATGTTGTGATCATGTGTTTTCCATGAAGGGTCAATATTTGTGAGAAAAAATACAGTTTTTATAATATTCCATAGTAAAAAATATGAGACACTTGATGTATTAATTTAATGAATCTCTAGTATCGATTTAATTATTGGAGGTTATTTTGTAGTGTATCTTTCATCGGAGAATCCTAAACAGTATAAGGTTTTTTCATTTGGTTGATTATAATTTACAAAAAAATGATTCGATGTTTGACAAGTATTTATTTCAAGGGATTCTATAATTTAATAAAAACTTTTATGGCACATAATAACTAAAATATTGTTTGGATTACACATGTTTAGAGAATACATAGTGTATGTGTGATAAGAAGGATCCTAATCCTCAATTAAATTATTTCTTGAAAAATATTCTACAATTGTATATAGCAGTTGGAGTCATGTATTGTGAGACCGATTCATGATATAAAATATGGTTGTTTCATTAAATTCATATTGGTTAGTTCCTACAAATATTATATGAATTAAAAATTGAAGGATGGGTAAATTCAAGAAACATTATCTCACACGAACATTAAAAAATGTATAATTGAAACATTATTATATGTGTATATCTACATTAAAATATTTTGATAATGATTATGGTTATCCTGGAAGTATAAATGAGTTCGTTCACGTGATAATACATAGAAGTAATTTCTTGTTTAATGAAAAATGGTTTTGGAGGTCTGGTGATACCACCCAATTAGTTACTTCATATATAATAAGTTAACATAAGTATTGTTTTGTTCATATTCACATTTTTGTTTCATGAAACTTGTACAATACTAGTTATAGAGAATAAATTCAACTGATATGTGTTTATTATTTCATTCATACATCATAATTTCAATGTAATATATATAATTGAGTATTTAACCCATATTTAGAATAACATTGTAATAATGGATATGTGTTTTACAATCCATTAAACATTAATTCAAAAACATTATCAGTGTAATATCCATGAAAACATAATAAAAAAATTACCATCCCATTTTTTTGAACTGATAAAAAGAAACCAAATATGCGTAGTTGAATATAAACACGATGACAATATGGAGTTTTGATAAGGATCTTCAAGTAGTTATAAGATGTGAAATCATGGTCTCTCCTAATATCATTAGGATCTGAATCAAGATATAATTAATTATTATAGAATTACATATATTGATAAACATATATGAAAATAATTATATTAACAACATATGATCCAAAATATATTTGACTAATACATTAAGGAATATGCATTTTCAGTAATAGGTCCAAATAATTTTAAAAAATTGGGATCCCATACCTATATAAAGATTATATTTAGTGAAAATTTTTTTTATTAAGACACATACACTTCTTTTCATGCTACTTATAAATAGAATTTATTTTTTTGGGAATGTATCATTCGATACACCTTTGTGTGATTTCAAAAACTAAAAATGGAAGTATGTTTGATTATAGTCATGATTGGGACCATGATAGGTGAATGTGGTTTCGATAAATGTACCAATATAATTGGAGTCAATCGACTTGTAGTTCATATGAGGGAGACTCCCTGAATAAACTAGGCTCATAAACAATGTGAATAAAAATTATTTATTTACAGAATAAGGTTCCTAGAATAAAGGTACCATAGATCACTGCGTATACTAAGGTAATGGGAATCAAGTCACATGTACTTTATTGGAGAAACCCCTATGAAAATAAATCTATTACATAGGAGTGAGATAATTGATATAATCCAGAGTATATGGATATCATGAAAATAGATTATATATAGTTTTTTAATTTATATAGGATTAAAAGGTAATGAATAATGGGCCACTGTAAATAGAATAAGGTTATATATGATGGGATATATTTTTAAAATTTCTTTTTTCTAATTATATTATCCATTAAAAACATTGAAATTTACAAAAAACTTAATTCTCAAATAATTCATCCTCCTTTTATGAAATAAATGATCTTATAGGATATTACAAAATATAATATAGTAAGTGAGAAATGAAATTTCCAAAAAAACCAAAGGGGTTTCTTAACAATGGTTTGTAATTCATCAATTTGTTTTACATAATGTGATTATAAAATTTCATTGTACATATTGAAGTCATGATGATAGGACTTGTGTCGTTATATTTCAAATTATTTAGTTTGAATAATAACTATATAGTTTTAGATCATAAAATGCAGAAATTTTTGTGATGTTTTAAATCAGTGGACAAATATGAAGGACACACGAGGTTTATAAATTTTTTTTGGGAATCCATTAATTTGAGGATAGAGTAATGTTACCTATTTTACATTGTAACAAAGAAATAAGATCTATTAGTTAAATATTATGTATGATATAAGGTCATTCCAATATTGGTTAAATAACTTGTGGTTTATAAAATAAAATTAATATTGTTCAGAGAACCAACACCATCTCTCCATGATGGAATTAATATAGATGAAATTTCATATTGAATTTAGATAAAATTCAATTTTGATGAATCCTTTTGTTTTGAATGGTTCTAAATCTAATTTAATCAAAAATATAAATATAATATTGTTTATATTGAAAATAATAATCATCATATAGTTTATTATAGATATAAATATGAAGTTTTGGATTCTATATTTCTATACAAATCAATGCATTCAGTCCATTTATAAGAGGACGAGGGGAACATGTTTATTATTTTTAGTTGATATGTGGTATGCCCAGAGATATTGATAAATATTATCAAGATACTACTATATTAATTTACCCCCATACTCAAGAGTGTTTTATATTGATTAGTATTAAAAATATCAACCAATTCATTTTTCACTGCATTGTTATTAGAGGAATGGATGGAATAAATTCCATGTTAATTATGTATACAATTAAAATCAAAATAATAAAATTACATATCATTAACCACCTATATATGTTTGGGTATCCAAGTATTGAAATTAAATT
The DNA here is from genome assembly GCA_963277665.1 of Viscum album. NCBI lineage: Eukaryota > Viridiplantae > Streptophyta > Magnoliopsida > Santalales > Viscaceae > Viscum > Viscum album. Next base: position 1,700,635,328 of record OY728142.1, read on the forward strand.
TAACTACATAAATTCATTATTCGAATCTTTTTAATATCTTTTATTGAAATACCATAAATGATATAATGAATAAATAAATAAAAATACTGGTATATTTGAATATTAGTGTTGTTAAAGATGTATATATCCCAAAAAAATGAACTACTAAAAATGAAGATTCGGAATAATATCTTATAGTGAGGAAAAAACTGTGGGGGTTCATAGGTGAAATAATAAGGTATCAGGAAAGACTAAAACATTCAAGTGCAATCTATACAATATTGAGTAATTGATAGATAGAACTATTCAGTCCATCATATCTAATGGAAATAATGGTCTCTAATTAATTATAACCACAAGAACATACATGGACTTACTAAATAATTGTGAGAGTCTATTATCTTTTAATAGATTTTTGGTGTACCCCTTAACAACCACAGTTATAGAAAGAATTATGAGAATATAAGTCTTCTAAAAGATCAATGTTTATATCCATTCATTGAATCATTTTTTTTTCTTATAAAACAAATCATAAAATAAATTTTTATGATAATATAATATGGGGAACATAAACCCCACAAATGTATAAATGTTTATACCACATCTTTGAATAATCTTGTTTTTTGTTCGTTATGGAAAATATAAAATTTATTAAATGAATTTACACATGTTTTTCTGATTGTAAGATATGAAATGGTGTTAGATCATAAAATATTTTTTCTATTAACCTACATAAAAAATTAAAAAATTATATTATGTTAAATTTCATTATATTATTTTCCATATTAATTATCATAATTAATATATCTAAATTTCCCTTATATTATTTTAAATAATTTTGTATATGAATATATGATTCATATCCTACAATAATAGCCTAATATTCAAATCCATTTTTGTTGAATCCTTCTATTAATAATAAGTAGATGTTAAATACACCTTTTTTATATATAAGTTTCATTCATAATGCAACTCTATTGAGATTCACATTTTCCATTATTCTTCCTCATAGATAGATAAATGATTCATAAAAATACATCAATAGTAACTGGGGAGTGTCATGAGTATATAAAAAATTTCACTGTGAAATTTTGTGTCCAATTGAATAAATCCCATAGTGGTATTTTTGTATGATAATTTTTATTACTTTCTTGTTATCAACATCTGGAAGTAAAAACCCAATATCAAATGTGCACTGAAATATCTTGCATCATGAAAACTATAAATTTAATATCAGAGGGTATATGATTTTATTTTAAAATTGGATAAAAGTGATATTATGTTCTTCCTGAATCTTTTAGTAGTGTCTCATTTTTTTATCAATGCGGATCAATAGAAGGATGTTCTCTAACAAATAAGAATATAGATTCGTAAATGTCATTGAAAGTACTATAGATACAATATAAAAAATTTAATTTAATATATCTTTAATATTTACTAGATGATCAGTTATAGATCACTCCATGGATCTTATATATGTTATGAGCAAAATTCCTTCACCAAAAAACATAATTTTGGGTATAATTGTGAGTTATTTCATTCAATCATATCAATATCCCTCAAAACAATTTTCCTCATATAAGTGTCTCTTTACATCCTGATATTTATTAATGGTATTAAAATTACTTTTTGGGTTTATAATAAGTATCAAATTTTTGTTGGTTTCCATTGGATCACTCCAATCTCATTGATATTTTGAGGTTGTTGAATAATAACTATTTTGTTATATTTCTCAACTGCAACTACTATATTGTGATGGAATAATATAGTGTAATGAGGCATTACTTTTTTCAAAGTCAAATTTAAGGGTATAATATTTAGGTTATGTTATTGTGGTTTGTAAAATACATGTTCAATGATTTCATGATAATAAAATCACTAGTGATATTTGATAAAAGGATAAACCATATAACATTCCATAGTATTACCTAAATATATCATGATGATATTTATCATTGATTAGTGATATATAAATTTAGAATTATTCAGGAAAATTAGAATTAATCAATAGCATTAAATTATTAGGGGAGGGTAAATGCATTGTTTTTTTCATATTTTGGACACATTTTAAAATACGTATATTTGGAATGTAATAAATTAAATATAGATCCTAGAAACCGACTATTGTATCTATAAAAGAAATATTAACCGATAGTAGGAATACACCAATTAAAAAAAATCCTATTTCAGATCCCCGAATCCAATTCAAAATCAGATATCCAGGTGGTTCTTATTAATATTGAAAACATTATCTAGCCATTCAAAAATATATATTCATGATTGTTGTATGTTTTAATATAATTTTTCACATCGTCAGTCAAATGTTCATGATGTGGTGGATTCATTTTTGAAATGCATATTTTTAATCATTAAATTAAATAGGAATACTCAAATGAAGGGTGGCTACAAAAAAATAAAGATCAAGAATTTCCCTGTAGTTCTAGGAAAAAATACATAATTCATTAATAACGAAGAGGTATATTACAATTACTCATCGAGATACTTGAGGGGTCAAATTTTGGGTACATCATATATTTTCTTATATACCCAGTTTTATATATATAATGTAAAAATTTGTCATAGAGGTTCATTCCTAAAATGTCTAAGGTTTAACTTTTTGTTCTTAATAATCAAAATAAATTTTAGTGGATATAGGAAAATTTTGAGCAATTTCTGTATTTGTCCCCAATAAGAAGTCATTTAAATACTCTATGCATGAATGGGAGGATTTTTGTGTATACAAAATACATATTTATGAGCATAATTATCATGGGATTTAAGTATATTTTCACTCTCATCAACACTATCAATGGTGGAAGATGTAGTATATGAACTGTATGATTTTAGAGATAAGACAAGGGATTTTTTATTTTATTCTAATTAGAATGAGATATTTTTTTATCAATAAAGGGATAAAAGGGACACGTTTGGTCTTTGAGATAATAGAGGTGAATTTTTATTTTGGAATCAGTATCAAGGGTGTGATAAAATTATTCATTAGTATAACTATATTCAGTATTTCAAACCAATTTCATGATAGTAGAGGAAAACATGTCTGTTCTTATAGTCTAACAACTTATCTTGGGATTTATTCTGATTTGGTAAAAGAGTATAGGTTGGGAGACATAGAATGAAGATTATTAGGTATCTCTTTTTTGAGTGGATAAGGGTTGAAATGATTTATATAGGTGATACAAAATTATTTTCAACAACGAAGGTTTTTAGTAGATCTACATCATATCAATAACATGGATTAAAGGTGATTAAAATCATTACATTATCAGTTTTGAGTTTTTATTATTTTATGATTCCATATATCAATAATTATTTTCTCAATTTTATTCACTTGAATTGTGTATTTTTTGCACCAAATTGTTTTTATAGGGCCATAATTAAACCATTTGTGAGAAAACAGTAAATCTAGTAACTTAGAAGCCATGGATGCATTAAAAAATTAGTATTGAACATAATAGATCACATCCTATAGTGTTGAATAGTAAGATAGTGTTTGTTGATAAAACATATACAAGACCATCATTTTACAATTAAAACCCATAATTAAAAAATAAAATTCCATTGGGATAATTATAATTAAATATCATATATCCCCTAAATCATTAAAATTTTATATCTTATTATCCTATGGAAAGGAAAACATAATAAATAAGGATATAATAATTTGTTTAAGTAAATATATATAAAAGTGGAAATCATATACTATAAATGGAATATATAATACGAAAAATAAATATGCCAATAATATATTTCATATATTGAATTTCATATAAAGGGAACATACCGATGGATTACATAAGAGTATAAATAGACATAGTGATAAAATAACTATTTCATATTGATTAAATTAATACATTTTGACATCATAATATTATCTTCTGGGTCTTATGAAAAAAATTAAACATGAAAAGAAAATTAATATATCTAATAACAAAGAAAGTTTGTCTCATGATAAAAACTAATACATTAATAAGACATATAATAAAATCATTAAACATGAAATACATTTTATAATTCATTAATCTTTTAATAAGAATAAATATGTTATATATTAATATTTCATGAGTAATAAAAACCCATATTTCAATACTAGAACATGAAATGCTATTATTTTCCAAAGTCAAAAAATAGATATATTAGATCATTATACATAAAGAAAATTATCTTGGATGGGATTATAATAATATATTCTATCAAAATAAAAATATTATTAATAGATTATAACAATGATGATGATTGAAATTATGAAAAATTTATATATTTTCATTTATAAAAAGAAGAGATATCCCATAATTTAGGAAAATTATTATATTTAATTATTTTTATAATTATTGGAATATGATATAATTTTAAAAACTAAGAAATAAAACAAAATAAAATTGATAATTAATAATATATATAATTATGAGAAAATAGGGTCGGGAAATATAATTTAAAAAATATCATGAGCAATTTTTAGAAAATTTATACAACATCAATGTATGGAAATTTATATAATTATTACTTTTTAAAACAAATTTATAATTTCATATATTCAATAGTTTTTATTTGTAAAAAATTTTAAGAATATAATATAATATTTATGAAACACATTTAAAAAAATAGGAGAAATATGAAGAAGATTCATATTAAAAAATGAAAACTATATTGTCTTTTCAAATAAACTACAGTTGTATTATTTTTTCTGATTTATATGATTAAAATAATTTAACACTAAGAAAAACAAGAAATATTTTTGTAAGATCCAAATACATTGTAAAAGGATTTTAATAAATTATAATTATCCTAATTTAAATTTTAACTTAAATAACCATGTATAGAAATTATATTATTGAACAAAATCATACCTTAAATATCATCATGGGGTGATTTATTCCAACCTATTAAATAATAAGTTATTTAGAATTATATACATTGAAGTGAATAATTTTAGCATTACTCCATTTTTATATTCATATTTATTTTAATTATTTACATCTTATTTATATACAATATCTCATTTAGGGTCATATGAAATTTTTTAGGGTGTGCGATACGTAATCCCAAAATGTTTGTATGTTGACCATGGTCAAGGGGGTTATTATTCTATTAATTCTACAGAATTATTCGTGATATAATAATAATTTATATAAATTTAATACCAATTAATAACTAATAATGAAATGTTGTTATGGAAAATAGGGCACATCATTTCATGGAAACAATTGTATATAGGTATATATAAATGATGTTTTCATTTTCATAAATGATTATTAAGAAATAAAATTTATAGAATTTTTTATTTAAAAAATAATATTCATATAAATTATATCATATTTATTTAATAAATAAATCATTATGTATATACATGTATGGTGTAAATAAAAAAAAACAATCACATCACTCTATTGAGGTGGTAGTCCACAAATACAAACAAACGACATTATAATTTTTCAAATAGTGTAAGAATAAGAAAGTTGATAATATCGTATAATTATAAACCCATAATAAATTTAAATTTTTTTTATATAACCATTAATTCTATCTCTATAATAATATCTTTGTGTTGGTGATGGAAAATGAAATAAATCACTCCATGGTGGTAGTAGTCCACACATACATATGACAAATGTTTTCATTTCCCAATAGATATTAGAGGGGATATAAATGAATCATACCCTAATCAAAATAACAATTTAGTATGTTGGATATACTAATTCTAATTTTATAAAATGTTTATGATAGGTATGAAAGTGTAATATGAATAAATAATCATGAGAAACTCAATTTTGGGTTATTCCTTCTCTTTAAAAAAATTCATTAAAAAAATAGACACCTTATTGGTGTGGTTTATGGGGATACTAAAAACTCTATGATTTGGGGAGGAGATTTTTTATTATAGTGATAGGGTCATCCAGACATCAAAATGTTGTGATGAGGATATTTTATTCATGTGTCATTTAATAAATAAAATTATGAATATTATGTGATATAGGTTTAAATTATCTTTCCTAATAATATATATGATTAGTTTTTGTATCCATATCAAAAATTATTTTCCACTGTCAATCATATTTACCCTTTATAGTGATGGAAATAATTTTCAATGGATACTTGTATTTTTCATAGAAAAAATGGAAATCATTAATAAATATAAAACATCTCATTAAAAAATGAAGTATATTATGTATGATTGATTTAAAAAGTGGTATAAATTATATTTATTATATGAAATAAAATTAAAATAAAAAAAAACATTTATAAGAAATGTAAATTTTAAGATTAATTCTTCATATTGCATTGAGAGTATACACAATTTTCTAAACTATGTTAGAAAATATATAATATTTTCCAAAAAAATTGAATTTCAAAATTCAATATATCTTTTTCAATTTAATTATTTTAATCAATAAAAAAATTTCATAAAAAATTATTTCATTTTTTATGTCATGATTATATTTGAATGATTTCATAAATATTATGGTGTTGTAAAATTAGTATTTTCACTATTCACTAAATAATTAATCATATCTATAAAATCCCAAAAAAATCACCCTGTGTTATTTAAAACTGTCTATAGAGGAAAATTATATCCATTTTATCATATTAAAACATGACATTTATTTTATTTCTTTTAAATATGACTATAAAACTTATATTTAGATAATTATAAAATAAAATAATGATGATTGGGAAATATTTCTGGGTTTCCATTTTTATCTTACATATTGGTATTTTCAATATTACATATTCCTCACTAAAATAATTTCATCTATAAATTTTGTATATATTTCCATTCTTAACAACATGATAGAAATTCAGAATAAATGTATATTTAGGATCCCTTATTTCCACCTTAATTTTTTTATTTCCCAAAATAAATTCACTCGTTGGGTCATATAATTTCAAAATATATTATCTAGAGTGTCATGAAAATAGATAGAATATTGAATATAAAACGTTCATGTTCCATGTCTATTTCAAGATAGGTGAAAACATGAATTGGATCTGAAATATTTTTCTAAAATAATATAACACCGAAGAAGTTGTATAAAAACCCATGATTTTATAAATATAGATATTATGTATTTTTTTATTCACATTAATTATATTATACTAACACTAGTATGTGGATCCCCAATTTATGGTTCCCTTGGAAAAATGGAAACATAAAAATATTTTGTATAAATGTTTTAAGTCATCCCCAAAATAGTTCCTCATAAATAAATCCCTTCTTAGACTTATCTCACAAAATTCCAATAATCATAACATAGGGAAAAGAAACATTAAACATAAAGAGATCATGTTTTTAGTAATGTTAAGGAGGGAAAATACATAAAAATTTCTTGATTATAAGTTATATAAAAAATCAAATAACATATAACAACCATAACCTAAATATAAATTATCAATATCTAGATTTATTTCATATATATTGGTAGTTCATAGAACATGAATCATAAGGAAATAAATGAAGATGGGGTATATGGGCATATAATTGACATAATACATAGAATTGTGTCACAAACATAAGAATAGAAAATAATTTCCCCTATATTTATGGTTCATTTACATGTCAATCATAGTGGAATGGGTTTACTACCAAAACCATAATAGTAGTAATGGTTCACTTCCATTAATAAAATTGTGCAAAAATTTCCTTACTAAATAGGGTCGACTCCCCATTCTTGTCTTGTTTATCTCATGAGATGTCAATCTTTACCCAATGAATTGTAGAGAGATTCATGTCACATCCATCACATAATTAATATCATACATACATCTTTTATAAGATCAAAAAACATTCATCATATCATAACCTATGAAATGATATGTGTTCAATAAATCATTAATCATTACAGAATCAATTTGTTATGTCCATAGTTTTTAGAACTGGTTAGAAATTTAAGCTAATATTGAATTATAGTTTATATAACCATTTCTCAAGACTACAAATATTCCAATGAATTTATTATATGGTTTTTAATCCCTGATGATTCACTCGAGGTTTTGGGTGTATTTTGAGTGCGTCATCCTAAAAAACTAAATTTTTAAATGTGTGGATTGGGGAACATGGTTTATTCAAACCGTGTGGTTTTATATTGTAAAATACAAAACATATTTTTTAGAGAATAGTTATCTCAAACTAAATTGGGGGGGTCATGAAAATTCATCTAATTCTAGTTTTTAGTAGAGGTGATCTATATTTAGTGGGTATAGTTTTGTAAATCATATCCCTAACCATGAGAGATGTGGTTACATAGAATTGGGAATCCTTAAAGTAATTATATTGTTTGAAAAATCATGTTTTTAGATATTTGTGTGATGATCACATTGAATAGTGTATATTCATGGTTGTCACATGGTTTGCTAAACTACATGGAGAAACTATTTAGTTCATTTAATGCTATGAGATTTTTAATATAACCCATCTTATATGTTATCCTCTTCCATTATTATCTATTTTCATGCACAAAAAAAGGGATCATATACATTTCTCCCCTGCTCTAGATTTTCAAAACTCCTCCATTCATGTGCTTATTCGAGATCCTTCTATCTCATTGGAATAATAGAGTCAAATCATTGAGTCAATGTCCGTAAATTAATTATTTATATATACCCATGGAATGTTAAATCTGTGAAACCACTCTTACACAATAGTTAGTTAATTTTATTAGAATCTATATTACTCCCATTTCATCTCAGATTAGATGTTACTATTTTATGATTCCTCACCTACATTTTCAGGGAAGGGGGTTCCAATTTTTCGTTAAATGTATGGGTGCTATGTAATAGATTATTAAATAAAAATATGTGGGTAGATTGATGGTGTTAGTCAATAAATCATTAATATTTTCCATAAAATAATTTAATTGATGTTATTAGAAGCTAATATTCATGAAATTTTCTATTTAAATATTCTATGATGGGTATGAGGTTTTTTTATTGGGAATGTTATGAAAAATGATTAACTTCATAAATCAGTTAAAATTGATATAACTATATGTGTTATAAGAAAAAATGATGATAATTGACTGATATATTAGGTCATGTTTTCCACTGAGACTGAGATGATGTGGTTCATTAGGCTGATAGAATAGATCAAGATATATTGGCTATTTTTACCATTGAGAATTTGAGTGATGGGATCATCATGATGACAGGGATAGTGATAACCTTTCCCATGATTAGTGATGAGGTACATAGGTGTAAATGAGTTTTCTAGTTGGTCTATCTCATGTGATTTGTTTCTGAAAATTGCTATACATTTTTGACGGAATTTCCATTGTAGTCATTTTCACATAGAAACGTCTTAGTTTATGTTGTTTTTATCACTCGTTTGGGGTGGAGGAATCCTTATTTAGAGATAATAAGGTGATGGTGTTGACCACCAGTTATAGAAGAGTCTTCAAAAATACAAATCCATGGGATTTGTTGTTTATGACGATCAGTGGGGGTAAATTCTCACAATTTATATTAAATGTCGATATATTATTATTAATAGATGGATCCTATCTTGCCTTGGACGTTGGGATTTCTGGATGATTATATTATATTATATTATTCATTGATATTTTTTTCATTCCTTGTATGTTAGAAAATTGATCTGAAAAAGATTTAAAATTCATTGGAGGATGGATATCATTCTAACTTGAGGCATCCACTTGTTGAAAAGATGGTGACTTTTCCATGATTGGCTATGGGACTTGTGACATATTTTATTGGTGTGTGGTTAGGATCCCTATTGTACTTAATGTGTGTATTTGTATGGATTTAGTTGTCATGTGGTGTTGGGTGATATTGATATTGATGTAGTACCAAAGATAATTCTGTAAAACAAACCATGGATATATCATTCCACACCAGGTTTGGCAAAAGCTGTTGAATTTCACACTTGTAGCTATTTAGAAAAAGTGGAGAGAATTATTTATTTTTATGTGTTTTTTGATAATATTATCATATTTAAGCATACTCTATATGTATTTATAAGGTAGTAAAACATTGGTTGTGGATTACTGAGTTTAAACATACACACTACATGAGATCCTTGAGATGTGTGTAGAATTTATTCTTTTATGATCATGGTAGGGATCAGTTTTTTTCTATGGATCATAGTAATTAAGGATTTAGATACTTTTGATTTATGGGATGTGGCCCATTGGGGTTATTTGTATCGAAATGGGGTCCTTATTTGGGATTTTGAGTACATTATTATATTATCATCCACATGAGAAAATGCATGTATATTAATTTTTAATAGTAATAACTTGTGTTCATATATACATGTGGAGTAATTCATTGGGTTTTTTACTAAGATTTGTTATTATTTATTCCTATTAGTTTAGTATTTATTCTTCCACAATTGTTTTATTAATTTAACAGTTATATAATCATCACTTGACTGTATAATTTCCCAAAAATAAATTAATTGGACCTGTGAAACTAGTCAGTAGCATTGTACATATGTGTAGGCATGTCATGGGTCTCGTGTCTAATCATCCTAGAAGAAAAAAAATGCATCCTCTAGTTCAGGGTGCCACGAATGATATTATATGTGTTTATTTTCCTTTTTTCTCAGTATTATCCCTTTAGTAGATTAGATATGAGTTTTGAATAGATAATGGGAAAATATACTGTGTTTTGGAACATATATCCCCATGAAAGGGGTATAAACCATGTTCTTAGGGGTGAGAAATTGGCGTAATGTTTTTTGATTTTTTAGTTGATTGATTTCCACCTATAGTGGTGCATGTGGTGGTGATTTTATCAGATTATGAGATTTCAATCATTGGTATGTATATAAAGGGAGGAGTATTTATGCATCATGGTAGTAATTTATATAATATTATTTGTGTATATGCATGTGATTGTCAATTGGAACCCAGGATAAACAAGTGGTTATGGTCTATTTAATGTGTCATTAAAAATATAATTTTTTTTCTAACCATAACAATTAGCTTGAATTATATCATCTGGAACATTTTGGAATTTTATAATGTGATCCATAGGTGAAGATATATGTAAATATTATAATTTCCACACTCCCAACAGGGAGTCCAGATTTGTGAATGTGTGTGAGTAAGTTAAAAAATGATCAAAATGAAACAAATTGGTTTCCTATATAGATTTTCATGGAATTATATAGAGCCACCATAGATTGATGATAATGATCTTCATGATAGGTGACGAATGAATTTCATTTTGTAAGGATAGTGGCCATGAGGTATAATGATATCTAATACTCAACTCTGATATGGGTAGCTAAAGTGTTGTAAGGCTAGACGACATGTGACATGGGTGCATTAAGGGAGTGTATGGGCGGTGAGATACAATACATATTAAAGCATTCCAGATCTCTGATATATATATATATATATATTGTTTTGGGTTTATTGACAATGGTGTTTTTTTGTCAATATTCTTCCACCTAGTCAGCTTTCGTGGGACCGTCACGAGGGTGGAAGTGTGGTGTTCTAGTGTGAGCATGGTATGAGGACCCTGAGGGTTGGGATGAGGCCCATCATGGTCAATATGATCACATGATGTAGTTACCAGATACAATTAAATAAGAGAAGATATATATTATAGATGATTCTTGTCCATGGCAAGATGACCAGCTCATGTCAATCATCGCACGAGTCATACAGGTCAATGAAAGTGTAGATTAGGAAGATTAAATGTCCATGGATTATCTGAAATTGGGGTTTTAGTCTTACAAACCACTATTATTTCATAGTGATGGTAGATAACAGTTATAGAATAATAGGATTGAGACATTTCAAATTATTTTCATCAAAATCAAGAAACCCCATGTTAGAGGGTGAATATGGCTATATAGATGAAAAAAAGAACCACCACTCTGCCGGTATGATGTACAGGTATACGATTGTTTTCATGAGGGTCTGAAATTGAATGATTTTGAGGCTAGGATTTTAATTGATTTATTCTAGGATATTTTCATTGTGGATAATGATTGTGATTTAATGAATCAATAGTTGGGACGTGTTTCCATTATCAATTATTTGGAAATTTTTATATACTTGTCCTGATTTTCTTCTTCTACAGAAGGAAATGAAAACTATATGTTATGATTGATGATGATGGATTGAGTGATTCTATGAGGGTGAAGGAAAATAGGTTTTAATTTACCTAATTCTATTAGGTAGTAAATAACTATTTGATAGATAATGATAATCCAATATACTGAGCATCGTGGTAGGCCAAGATAAGACATGCATAGATTCATTGGGTAGAAAAAACATGGTTATATGATGATTATTAATAGGGTATTCATTGAATAGAATCAAAAATAAAACCACATATTTGTTCTCTAATTGTTTGTTTTTTGTGTAGGTAGCTGGGTCTTGTTCAATACCAATGTGACCGAACATTGATGGAGTGTCTATCATGTGGATATATGGAGAATATAGAGAGGCTATGTCAGAATAATTAATATGCATATCATGTCAAGGAATGGGATGGACTCATGGATTTGAGGAATGAATTATATTTCCACTAGGAGCTAGTATCTATAATTCTACCATGTGTGGATTTCATGTTAAAGAGATAGATATTGGACTAGTATCATGGTTAGTAGATAATATCTAAGTAAACTCTATATGGTGATTAAGACTATGGGGGTCGGGCTTTAGGAATGGATCATGATATTTATATGGAAGGGTTATAACATATTGGGGATCCAATGATGATTAAAGAAACACCTTGATCATGGGGTTTCATTTATTAGTAAGAATGTTAGAAATATCTTCTGGGGTGTACATGTATTAATTTAAATAAACCGTCTATTTTAGTATGTGAACATCTGGTAAACTTCGTGATTGTACAAGATGTGTAAGCAATGAGAATTAATATGGGTTTTCATTATATATCTATATAAGGTGAGATTTTTTTTAAAATTTGGGTCATATTATAATTGTGAAAATATGTTCAGATAGAGGACCTCATGGGTTTTATTTGAGACATGAAAATATGTGCAAATATTAGTTAGGTATGAGTTTTGAACATCAATTCTGATAGAGGACTTCATGTCTATCATGTGAGACATAGCTTCAAGGTGGGAATCTGTTTTTATTCATGAAATTTTAAAATCTGATGAGGTTCTTGAATCATGGGCATCATATGTGATATGCGTATGTTATGAGAACCTTATGTGGTGAATGAATTTTGACATCTAATATGGGGTCATGTATGTTCTGAGTACTGTCGTTTGAACTATCAGAATTAAATTTTGGTTGGGATGTGACCAGGTAGGTAAATTCTATTGTGGGGAGACACATAAGGTGATCTAGAAATTGAATGGTTAATAGAGAAAGAATATGGTAATGTTTATGAGATGGGTATGTTTGGTATGATAACTCCCTGTGATTTTTATGATATAGATTTTTTTAATTTCTTTTATGTCTTGGGTTGTACGCTGCACCAATATAAGATTGGGATATACGTGACACTAACTAATATTGTTGCCTGCACAAAACTATGATTGGATTTTTTTAACACAATTTCACATTATTTTGATAGAATTTATTTCATCAATCCAAATTTTTATTGATAAACAAAATGTTATTAAGCTACCTTTTAACATAATCATTATATGGGTTGGTATGAACATTATTAACTTCATTCTAAAAAATGATTCAAATGAAAAAATAATGTTTACAAAACAATAAAATCACATTTTATGGATTTTATCAATGTAATATATATGTAAACATTCAATCTAATGTTTGAAATTCATTTTATATGTTTTCTAAAAATTATATAGGAACAAAATTCAATTTTTTGGATGAAATATGTTTTTTTTAAAAAAAATGTAGTTTCACTATCTAATGATGGAACAAAAATTTAGAATCTAATTTTGACACTTTTATATATTCTATTTAATAAAATAAATATATTTATGGTAATTTTTTTATAAAAATGTACATTGGATTATTTTTTGATATTTTTCAGATAAGTTTAATGTTTTAATGAGTAGTATAAATATACAAAATTTTAATTGAAAACATATTTATTAGATGAAATAATATATGTGGATAAAATATATTATTGAGATTTTTTAATGTAAAAATATAATATATTTTTATCTGTTTATAAAATTTTGGTCTTTGTTATTAATTTTCCAGTCAATTTTGATGTAAAAACATTTCAATATTTTTCAATGTTTTAACTTTGAAAAACATGTTCTTCATTCTAAAAATGGGATTAATTAAAAATTTATTATTTCAAATTAACTTTATTTTATTATTAAAGATAAATTCCAAATTTCGAATCAGTAGTTTCAAAATATGTAAATATCATTCTTTTATTTTTTTAGCTTTATGAATAGTAACAACAATAATTATTATTAATATGGTAAAACGGTAAATTGACTAATTAAGGGAAAATGTAATTTTATAAAAACTTTCTAACATTTCTCCTAATATTAATAGATGTGTTATTTTATACTCAAACATTCATTGGGTCAAAATTTTACCATTTTGAATCCATTTGATAAAAATAGTATATCTAATATATTATATTTAAAGAAAAGTTAAATATGTTTTACTCAAATTGGAATAAATTTAGCTTATTTAACCTAATATTATATAGAGGATAAATTATACTACAATTACTCATTTGAAAGATATATATTTTTTATTTATCATGCTAATTTATTTTAAAATTTTTAATTAATATATATGCTTATACATTTATGATGAAGAAATTTTTTAATTGAAGGAAAATCCATGAAGTAATTGTTATTAAAATTATCACAACAATTAAAAGAACAAACCACCTAAATTTTTTTTTTTGGTAGAGTCTAACTAGACCATAACCATTTTTGAGTCCATTTTTCGACCATTTGGATCCATTAAAATAATATTATGACACTTGTAATACTTTTTTATTGATGTTAATGTTTTCACATTCATGTTATAATACATATAAAATTATAATGTATGACTTTCTAAGAGATTCATTCAACTATTTGTATTATTAAAAAAACTATAGGATTTATATTCTTCGTAGTATTTTATTTTTAATTATTACTCAACAAATTAGTATATTAAATAATTACACAAAACTTATGTAGTAAATATTTTATTTATTGAAATATAAAATCAATGTTACTAAAAATAAAATAATAAATATAATTTCAAATAATTAATATATCCAAAAAAATTATATGACCTTAACCTCTTGTATATAAAATAACATATATTTTAACGAGGTATTAATCATATCTTGATATCTTTAAAATACTAATAAATAAATAGTGTCAAGATAACATTATAGATATTTCTTCAAAATAATGTTATACTAAATTATTAAAAAATTATAAATTATTTATAAAAATATAAAA
Organism: Viscum album; assembly: GCA_963277665.1. Classification (NCBI taxonomy): domain Eukaryota; kingdom Viridiplantae; phylum Streptophyta; class Magnoliopsida; order Santalales; family Viscaceae; genus Viscum; species Viscum album. The sequence continues at coordinate 1,700,650,665 of OY728142.1, forward strand.
TGATTATCGTTTACTATAAGAAGATCAATATTGTTTATTTACGGTCTAATTTATATATAATATGTAAAATTTACACTATCTTAATATTGAATAATTTGATACCTTTATTAAAATTAAATGATAATAATTAAGGGTAAAACAAAATGATAAGGTTTAAAATGAAATAATGAAATGTCTATTTTTTGGGGTGAATAAATTTCAAATTTATCTAATCTTATCTTCAATTTAAGGACATTTATAAGGTTTTTTAATGTGATTTGAGTTTATTATATGTTAATATATTTGGTAATTCCAAAGGTGCCCCTCACCTCAATTATAAAAAGGTATCTCCTCCCTCACCTCTTCACATAAAATTGATCCATCAATCTCAGATAGACCCTGTCCATTTCCATTATCCACTTACCTATTAACAATATTGACATTTTTTTCAACACAAAATACTAACACTCATACATTTAAAAGGAGGTCTTCTCGGAGCACGTCGAAGAAGAGGTAATGTCATCTTCCTATTCATTAAAGCATCATTCATATTCGACATACCATTCATGAGTTTTTTAATATCTAATGTAATACATCATGTATAATTTATATACAGTGATTTGAATATAATAATGTAACAATCATAATGAACATTATTTATCATCTAAAAATTAAATCACCATGTGTGGGTATATTCGGTGTACCGTCTCCACACCATGGTGTAATCTTTGTTTTCACTACCACATTACATGGATTGGTATAATGAATGAAATAGTGAAAATATATAATTATTATGAAATGATATAGATTATGGGACTATATATATACTATTTACATCCATACCATTTCATAATTATAGGAATGATATCATCACTCGTGCATACGTATGGTCTACTATATTTATGATGCGATGTGATTCATTCTACAGGATATCCATTAAATAAAAATATTTAATATAATTAATATAAAAAATAAAATATATATTATATTAATATAATATTTTAAATTATATAAATATAATATGATAATATTAAAAACAAATTATTTTCAAAACATGTGTAATAAAATAAAGCATTTATTACCCCGATAGAAGAGTAACAATGTTATTAACATACAGATGATAATAATATCATATAAGATTATAAAAATAACTATTATTGTGGAATAAATCAATAAAATTATTTAAATAATTATAAAGTATCTTTAGATACATAGAAAGGATATCAGACCAAAGGAATTGGATTATTTTTTATCACTTTAATTTTTGTGGGCCATACGCCTTAGACACCACCTATTTATTTTGAGTGGTGTTTGTTATCCCAATGAATGCATTTATGATTACTATTATGAAAGTTATAATATAAATATAATTTTATTTATTTTATAAGGCATATAATTTGACTGTTTATACATTAATAAGGGATCGTTTTGTAATCTCATTATTATGTGATATTGTTTATAAAAAAGTATTTTGTAGGGTGTATTTATAATCTATATACATGTTTCCTAAATAAATACCCCAAAATATTATTCTTAAATTTATATAATTTATTAATGTCAATTTTACCTAATGGGGATTTTTTTTATTGTTATGAATGGAATCCTTTATTTTTTTCCTTAGGATTTAATTTTTCACTTTAAAAAAAGTATGAGAAGAGTGTTTTCCTTTAAATTATATTGTATGAATATTTTTTTACATTTAAAAAACCAAATTATCCATAAAACTTATTTTACAATAATTAAAGTTCATTTTAAAATAAATTCATTTTTTTAAAATTTAATGACATTTTAAAAGGGAAATGTTTTTTAATAAGATAATATATTTTCCTCAAAAATTAATTTCAGGTGTTCTTCCAAAATTATTTTCCATCAATGATTGATTCTTTTAATATGGTTTTCATTCAAATATAGTATTCCATTTAATCTTTTTGATTGATTTTTTTATATTGTAATTCTCTTTATTAAATCCATTTGTTTTATTTACATTATGTTATGATGGAATGATGTTTACGAAACACATTTTATCCCATGGATTATGTTACTATTAATGATTTAGGTTTTCATAGAACACATAAGAATTATTTTTTTATGAGATTGGTTAGACCTATATATAACTTTAATTCATTAATTAATGATTTATATATCATAAGATAAATAGTACTGTAATGTCATGTAAATCTATCTTAATAATATAGTATTTGAATAATAAATAAATCTGGTTTCCTAATACAAAGATGGAATGAAGAGAGAACATAGTTTAATACTGGAAATTATCCACTATGATGATCTTGTAAATGAGTATTGTATAATATGTAAATGACGTTATATACTTATGTATTTTCCAAAAGTAAATGGTTATGTCAATGGTATTTTGTCAAGGGTTATGTTTCTTTATTATTTATGTCTTCTGAACTACCACAATTTATTTTATAATTCATTATTTTAATAAATGTTCTTCATGTTTGGATTTTCAATAGTTATGTTCATATTTTAACATTCTTATTTTCATGGTTTGTTTGACATTTTCTTTGTTTTCCCTCACTGAGAATTTAAGTTCACCCCTTTAATATATTTTTTTCCTTGAGATATAAAGAATGGTTTTGGGAAGGAAAACTAAATAGGAAGATCATTATATGAAATATTGAAGATATTTCACAAATTATAAAGATGTGTTCCATGTTTCCAAATTCACTAAAATAATATATAATTGGGGAATCTATTTTTGTAATGTATTAATAATTCTATAGAAAAAATGATGTATTGTAAATATACGTCATAGTTTGGTCTTTAAAATTTGTATCAGAGTGAATGATTAGTTAACCTTTGGAAACGTGGATACAAAAACATTAGTGAGATCCCTATAGATATTTCTAAGGATAAATCAAAGGATTTGATGAGGATAAGTCTATGTATTGGATAGAATCTTATATTTTTTATGAAAATAATTAATAACAAAGGAATAAACCTAAGATATCATATATTTAAATATTATATGTAAATTACCATACTTATATTTTATACTCTAATATGTATTTATCACACTTTCTGTTCTTGTATTATCTTATATCTTTAACTAGATAAAAAAAATATAAACATGAATGATTCAGATTTCTAAATTATTGGAATTAACAAATTTGATATCCTTAGTGTAAATATCATGATGAGAATCATGAAGGTGGCATTAGTATGAGTTATACTACTGTGGATAATGACATTGTAAATTACATGTGAAAGTTATGGGATTTCCTCACATTAATGATTACTATACACTTATGAAGCATTGTTAGATTATGGTTGAGGAACCTTAATAAATGAATCAAAATTTCTGGAATACAATGATAATGGATACTATGTTATAGTTTAAGAATAGAGTTGGATGATTGAGGTGTATATGTTTTATAATTCAATTAGTATGTTATATGAATCATCAAATATATGTGTTTTTAGTCAATGTTTTTCATTATAGATTGTAAGGGATATGTTCAACAGTTATGTGGACCAATTAATTTTTTTGTAAGGTGATATACTTATAGAACACAGGATTAATGGAAATATATCCTTTAATATTCCTCTTATGATAAGATTATAATGTTTGGATACAGATATGGTGGCTTTTAATAAGTAAATTGGATGATACTAGCTTCAAAGGAAAAAATTGTGGATTTGATTTCAAGATAGTTATTCCCTCATTGATGAAGTACACGATTTTTTGAGAATTAATGAATATATATATATAGTATGCTTTGGAATAAGGAAATATACATGTTTTCAATAAGAATATATTGTAATTTAGGCTATTACTAGGACTCAAAACAAGACATGATGAAGGTGATAACAAGTCTTTAATGTAACTAAAATGAGATATGTTATGATATGTGCGGGATAATTATTTTGTTGAGTTACTGTACCTCAGTCTAATGATTTGGATATTCAGTTGTCAGAATGATGATTCAATTATTATTTGATAAATAATATAAGATAAAATCTGGATGAATGTTGTATTATCTCTATATAGGTGGACTTACTCATATTTTATATCAATTGATAACCTTTTCTCGTTACAATGACCTATGAAATAACATGTCATTCCATTTATAGATCATATGATCTACTAAAAATTCAGAAATGAAAAATTCAACTTAATTTATGTGAATTAGAACATAGTGGAATATTTTTTATGTCATCACCAATGATGATATTGTACAAAAAATGTAAGTATATATTCACATGAAAATTCATCAACATTAGAAAAAAGGGATAATAATGTAAATGGGTGTCTAATTATCACAAATTTTTATGATATAAATGAATTATTTCATACATCTTCATTTTCTGGTTTTATGATTGTTATCCATCACTAGATCACCATGGTTTTTGTGATCAATGTTTTTTATTAGTCTCTATGATTATTTATTATTTTCCCTCATTCTCCATCATCACATATGATATCATATGTAGAGACCTAGTTGATATTTACATTGAGTAACTACTACTTTAAAACTATTCATTTTAAACAATGTTTTGGACCTTATATTTATGATGTATTTTTTATAGAATATTCTCTAATTTATTAAATCATTTTATAGCCTAGTGAAATTTATATGAACAAATTCATTTTAAGGGGGTAGAATGTAACACCAGGAGATTTTATTGAGACATTGTATTTAATTTCATTGATGTCATGTGTTGTACAATACACCAAGATAATCATGCGTTATATGAAACACCACATTAGAATGTGGTATACTAAATTGAACAAATAAATTCTTATATGTTTGTAAGGACCCGTCCTTAAACTTTACATAATCTTGACTTAAATGGGAAATTTGACATCGAAGATATTTTCAGGTTTAGGGTTTTAGATAATAAAGTCATAACATTTACATAACTAATTGAATATTACATTTAGACAATTCTACTCATTATACGTTTTTTTCATAAAATAAAAACTCTTAAAAAAGGTCATGTCTAGTTCCATTTTTTAGATAGCATGACTTTTCCTTGATCCCATACTTGACCATTATTCATCTTTATGTATTTTAGAAAACATTTCAAAAACATGGGATGAGCATAAAAAGTTCAGTAATGGATATAAAATATGGAATGAAAATATTACCACATCAATAAAAAAAATGAATCCATACTATTCAATCATAACATACCTCATGAAATCATATTATTTATGAATAACACAATGAAATCAAAAATCATAATGTTAGCTTGTGGAATCCATATGAAACATACATTGTATCTATCACAGTTATATAAGGTGTCACATTTGGAATACCCATCACAGTATATTCCCAAAATCACTTAGGAGAAACATTCACGTTTACCTATGTCATGTTACACATTGCATTGAAGAGTTATCTCAGGCTCACCCGCCTTAGGATTATCACGGAACCACCCGTATACGTAAACGATACCCAATAACCATAACATATTCATTACACATAACACTAGAGACAATAAAAGATAACCTTTTACATTCCATTCACCATATATCAAATCATGTAAATTAAATAAAAAATTCTTTATAAAACCATTTAAAAATAATAATAAAGTGATTTTTTAATCAAAGTGTCCCATACCACTTTGAAGATTTTTAATCAATTTATCTTTTTCAAACATTAATGTCCACATAAATTAATCCTGAAAACCATTTTTAAAACATGTACATTAATGATAATGATTTATATGAATATATCTTTAATTCATTTAAAATGATATATTAGTTAAAGAGATTATAACAAAATGAGAGACTCCTAAATAAAAATAATAGAGGAATAACATTGAATAAAAACATTATAATATCATGATAATAAAGGGATTCATGATATAATATGTCAAAGAATAGTATATACATCATATAAGTATTAATTAATGCATAACAACAATTAATTTTCAACGGAATGTATATTGAGATGAAATCCCTTATAAATACTATATCCTTAGATTAAATAACAATAAATTACGTAATAATGTGATTATAATATAAATACACTCAATATGATTGGATATTCAGTGTAAATAAATCGGAGGACATTCACACATGTTCTTTTTATGACAAAAAGAATTACTTGTATATTTATCTAAATGAATGGAAATTGAGTTTAAATTACTCTTATCATGTTCATATCATTGACTTGGTAATTTTTCAATGGAGTGATTATGTGTATCAAAAGTATATCCAAACAAAGGGGAGTTGAAATGACAACATAAATGAATAAAAAGTGATTCCATACATAGTCATAGCATGACATAATAATTAATTATACGATTAACCTAAGTAATATAAATTGTGTTAAAAGTTTCCCTTACCGATTTGGTAGCTTACGAAACATACAACCCGTGAAAGAAGGATCATAAGATGAATACGTAAATACCAATAAACTGAACTATATTACATAATAAATACAATAATTGGTATAAAATACCCTTATAAAATGAAATAGTTTCAAATATAACATGAATCTCATGGGAATAAAAGGTGAAGTGAAAACCCTCCTACCACGTTGTAATCAATCGAGTCATATGAACGAAAGTTAATAACCACCAAATGAATCCCATAATACCATGAATATAAAGATAATAATTATAATATATATATATCAAATTGAAGTACACAATACAACACATGCAACAAATAAGTAGTGAACAATGGAAATCTTATGAAGTTAAAAGTTAGATAAGAAATCATGTACATCGTGTCCGTCTTGACTCGGTAATTCTTTAATCACCTTTAAATCGGGTAACTCCCTTTAGTTTGACACAAAAGGTATTCTTCAAGTGTATTCTATGTAATTCAAAACTTCTAGAATGAATACAGGGATCTTGGGAGCTTATTGGAGCAGAGGTTGCATGAGACAAAGGCTTTAGAGGTGTGAGAAATGGGTAGGAAGTGAGGGATTTTTATAAGGGAGAGCAGGGGCTCTTTAAGAATGTTTGAAAAAATTATTTTATTATAACCTCATCATCAGTTTCAAAAGGTCAAATAATCATTAATGTATATGTTATGATGACTCATTGTCAAAATAAAATTATCCAATAAGAATCGGTTAGGTTTTGGATATTTTTTTAATGTTTATAATCTTTTTTATTTAAATCATTTAGTAATGAGGTAAATATTTCTTCATTATTGGGTCATAAATAATTTAATTAATGTGATGTCCAAAAATAAAACCAAAATTAACATGATGTTGTTAATCAATTTAGAATTCCATAAAATATTTTTAGTCGAAAGGATAACTTAAATAACCCTATGAAAAATATATTTACTAAAAGATATTTGTTTATGACATTTTTTGTCTTTACTTTAAATTAATTAATATTAAGCGTCATTATTACTCTCATGTAGCTCCATGGGGTCCCAAATTAGACCCAAAGATTCCCTTGGTCGGAAATTTATCAGCCAAAAGGATTAAGACATATGTTATGGTAATTTAATATTATTATAATATTATATTTTACCCTTATTTACTATATTGACCCTTTATTCAGGATAAAAAAATATTTACTGAAGTAAAAATATTTAGAATGTCTAAAAATAAAATATACCTATTTTAATAATTTTGTCCTATAGATTACGAATATGGAATCCATTTTTCAAAATTCAAAACACATATGTGGTAGAGATTAATTTAAAATTAATTCTCACTGTCAAAACAAAAAGCATGTTTTTATGAAATAATAACAATCAAAAGTTTGAAAATTGTTTATCTCCAATTTCATTGTGAAATTAATTCCAATGTCCAACATTAGATTAAATGGAAAAAATATATTATTTTTACACTTTAGAACCTATTAAATAGATATTCTAACAATATATATAAGTTATATTAAAAGAAACTTTTGAATTAAAAAACAGTATTTTTCACTATTCATTAAAAAATAAACTTTATCAGAAAAATACCAAAAACTTACCCAAAGTAAATTTTTATGTCCCGAATCTCAAGAAGAATTTTATTTTTTCAAATAGAACATAAAATAATGACCAAAAAAATATTTAATGAGGGTTCACAATCAAATGACGGTAAATCGACCTTTTAAGGAATATTAGAATATTTATGCTTAGAATCATTCACATTTTAAGCCTCTAACAATTATTGGATAAATGTAAAAATATTAAACAAACATGTATAATCATAGTGTAGTTAGATCTATTCAATCCTGCAAATACAACTACAAGGCGCTAACTATCATTAAAAATAATAATATTATATTATTATTGTGTAATTCATGTTTTCGAAGAAACCCATTGTTGTGTATTGGCTACGCCATCGAACATAGCATCCTCTTTAGAGTAAAATTAATACATAATCCAAAAATATTAATAAATAATAAAATTACATGTTATTTATTTACATGTGATGTTACAACCTTCCCCCTTTTGGAAATTTCATCCTCACAATTTTAATATTGGGCTCTAAAAAATCGTTAAAAGTCCCACATCGTAAAAAGATTCAATAAAACTATCACTTTAAAATAATTTTAAAGAATTAAAAATGTTACCCAAGACAATAGATACTAGTATTCCAAGAAAACATGTATATCAAAGAGAAACTAACTCTCATAGATTAATAGAGGGTGATAGAGAACTTGATCACAGAAAGTTAACCACCACAATACCATTAATTTGTGGTTGGGTACAAGTATAATGATAAAAGATGGCATATAACATTTTTTCTTCAATATCATTTTCATAGAATTGATTAATTTTATTAATAAAAATACTATTATCATAAGGATTTATAATTAGTCTTCATATAGAGTGTCATACTTTAATATAATTCTTCCACAAACTCAACATTTCTCCAATTGGTAAGTATTCAAGATGACTTGTTCACATTGAAGGAACTATAATCAACTTCTATAGAATAACATGATCCACAGAATATGAAACATATATTATATTTACCTTTATATGTTAACTAAATCCAGAATTGGTTTGTAAGTGATTAGATAATCCCCAAAAGAATAATCTTTTATAAAAAAAAGTATTACTCTTAATCTCCAAAATTCAACCAAAATTGCCCAATGTTCAAGAAAGACCCATCAATAAAAAATATTCCTTAAAATTATTCAAAATAAACCAAAATATGATTTAAACCCAAAACATTGAATAATTTTATCACATATTCTTGCACAGTAAATCTAAACATTTATCACCAAATAAAATCGACTACTATTAAGGTCTCATACTAAAGTGTAATTAACCAAATCACATATTCTCTATGATAGGTTAATCATTTCCATAAAAACCCCAAATCACCATATATCTATAATAAAAACATAGATTCTCCTAAAATATACTTCCACCATTTCTTCTAAAAAGAATAGATAATTATTCCTTGAATAACAGTTTCATATATCAAACATTAAGGTTATACATACTATAAAAAGTCTTCCAATGTAATCCCATCATCAATAGACCCATAATACTTTTAATAATTTCACTATCCTAAAATCTAACAAAACTCTTGAATCCCTTATATGTTGAATAATTACACATTCAATGTTCTTCAGGATCCTTTAACAATTATTTTCAAACTTATTCTTAAATACTTCATTCTTACAAATAAAATCATGAATCATATTATAAGATAAAATAATGTCAGAACATATGTTATGAAATAATCCATACCTTTCATTGGTCATTGTCAGTTTCCTTATCCTCAATATGAATGGAATTAGATATTGGGAAGCATATATTTGTACGATCCTAGTGATCCCATTCCTCTAACATTTTCTTAGAAAAATTGTACGCATAATGACCATACACACCACATTTAAAACAATCAATTGATCTATATGAATAAACATCATTCCCATTCCAATAATAAACTTGATTATTCCTTTTTCCATGGACGGTTCTTGCTTTATGACCTTCACATCCACATCCATAGCATCTTCCCATCCCTTTGAAACATTTTCCCATGTGTTTCCTTCTGCATCCTTGACACATATGTTTTTGAATATACATACCTTTAGGATTATTATCTGAACTTATGTGTGGATTTGTTTCTCACATGTATGATTCCTTAAAAAATCCCCAAGGTTCAGGTGGTCCATCATGACTCTCGATAGTTGGTTGAGAATAACCAGAAGAGTTCTAATTGTGGCTCCCATTTCATTCAGTTTCTCATTCAGAAAACCATCACAGATTTCTTCACATCCACTGTAACTTTAGTGCCTTCTAGAACTATCCATTTACTAAAACCCAAAAGGTAAGTGTTAGTATATAATCAATATAATCATATAATATCTTATGAGGAGGGTAGATAAAAATATATACTTATTCACATTATCATAAACTAATTCACATTATCTAAAATAACTATGACTATTTCTAAAATACTAACCATTATGGTAATGTCAGTTATGCTTAAAGAATAGGCTAACCACTAAATCTATTTTAACTAACCTCTGATACCAACTGTAATGACATGTCCTTAAACATTACATAATCTTGAATTAAAAGTATAATTCACATTCAAGATATTTTCAAGTTTAGAGGTTTATAGAATTAGGTCATAAAATTTAGATAACTACATGAATATTACATGTAGAAAATTATACTCAATATCCATTTTTTCTTAAAATAAAAAACTCTGAAAAAAAAGTGACATGTCTAGTTCCATTTTTGAGACATCAGGACTTTTCCTTGATCCCATCCTTGACCCTTATTCATCTTTTTTATGTCCTTTTGAAAACATTTCAAAAACATGGTATGAGCATAAAAATCTAAGTAAGGTATATAAAATAAGGAATGATAAAATTAGCCCATCAATAAATACAAAACAATGAAACCATAATTTTCAATCATAACATACATCATGAAATCATAAGATAAATGAATAACATAGAGAAATCATAAATCATAAAGGAAACTTGTGGAATTAATATCAATCCTAAATTATAGCTATCAAACCTACATAGGGAGTCAAATATGGAATACCTATCATAATATATTCACTAATCCTCTTAGGAGAAACATTCATTTTTACCTCTGTCATGTTACCCAGTGAATTGGAGAGCTATCTCAGGCTCACCCACCCTGGGATTATCACGGAACTACTCATATACATTAACAATGCCTAATAACCATAACATATTCATAACACATAACACAAGATTAACGGAAATATAACATTTCACATTCCATCACAATATATCAGATAAAGATATTGAAAAAAACAATTTTTTATGAAACCATTTGAAAATATTAATAAAGATATTTTTAAAACAATGTGTCACATACCACTTTGATGCTTTGAAATGAATTTATAATTTGAAAACATTAATATAAATATAATTAAATCCTTAAAACCTTTTTTAAACATACAAATTAATGATAATTATTTTGAGTAATAAATTTGTAAAACATATAAAATTTTATTTTAGTTAAAGAGATTATATCAAAATTAGATATTCTTAAATAAATATAATTGAAGAATAACACTGAATCAATATATAATAATATAATGAGAATAGAGGTGTTCGTGATATAATATTCCAAAGGATAGTATATACACCATATAAGAGTGAATTGGTGCATAACAACAATTAAGTCTCAATGGAATGTAAATTGAGATGAAATCCCTTATAAAAATGATATCCTTAGATTAAGGATAAATAAATTACATAATAATGTGTTAATATTATAAATACACTCAATATGATTGGATATTAAATATAACTCAATCAGAGTTCATTCAAACATGTTATTTTTATGACAAAACCAATGGCTTGGATGTTTAACTCAATGAATAGAAATTGAGTTAAAATTACTCTTGTGAAGTTCATATCGATGACTTGAGAATTTATCAATTGAGTGGTTATGTGTTTCAAAAATGTATCCAAAAAAGGGGAGTGGAAATTAAAACATAAATTAAAAAATTGATTTTCCACAAAAAATCATATAACGACATAATTAATAATTAGATGATTAACCCAAGGAATAGAAATTGGGTTAAATGTTTCCCTTACGGATTTGGTAACTTACGAAACATACATCCCATGAAAGAAGGATCATAAAATGAATATGTAAATACCCATAAATTGATGGATATTATACAATTAATACAATCATGGTTAGTACATACAATACAAAAAATAATATAGTGGAAAATATAGCATGAATCTCATAGGAATAAAAATGGAGATGAAAACCTCTTACCTAGTTGTAATCAATTGAGTCGTATGAACAAGAGTTAATAACCACCAAATGAATCACATAATAAAATGAATATAAAGATAATCATGATAATATATATATATATATATCAAATTTAAGTACACAATACACCACATGTAATTAATTAGTGGAGAATAGTAGAAACAACATGAAATTAAAAGTGAGATATGAAATCATTTACATCATGCCCGACATGCCTCGATCATTGTTTAATCTCTTATAAATCGGGTAACTTCCTATAGTTTGAACCAAATGGGTTTCTTGATGTGTTTGGCGCCTAAGGTAAGGATTCTAGGATAAATAAAAGGATCTTTGGAGCTTATTGGAACTGAGGTTGCAAGAGCCAAAGGCTTGAGAAGTGTGAAAAATGGGTAAGAGGGGAGAGGTTTTTATAAGGGAGAGGAGGGACTCTATATGAATGTTTGAAACAATTATTTTATTATATCTCATCATTAGTTTCAAAAGGTCAACTAATAAGTAAAGACAAAGTTAAGATGACTCTTGATCGAAATAAATTCATCTAATAAAAATTGTACATGTTAGGGATATTGTTTTAATATTTAAAATATTATCTATTTAAATCATTTATTAATGAGTTTAATATAGAATCATTGTTGTATTATAAATAATTTAATTTATTTATGACCAAAAAATTATAAAAAAATACCATGATGTATGAAATAATTTTATCATTCCATTTAATATTTATAGTTGAAATTATAACTTATATAACCCCATGTAAAAATTAATTTACTAAAAGATAGTTGTTTGTTTCATTTTTGTCTTTACTTTAAATTAATTAATATAATGTGTCATTATTACTCACATGTGGCTCCATGGGGTCCCAAATATGAACCAATGATTCCGATGGTCGGACATTTATCATCCAATAGGATTAGAACACATGTTAGGGTAATTTAATATTATTATAATATTATATTTTACCATCGTTTACTATATTTACCCTTTAATCATGGAAAATAAAATATTTACTGAAGTAAATATTTAAAAAGTATAAAATTAAAATTTACCTATTTACAAAATATAGACCTAATGATTCCAAATATTTAATCCATTTTTTCAAATTCAAAACACAGATGTGGCAGAAATTAATTTAAAATTAATTCCTGTTTGTCAAAAAAAGTGTGTTTTTTAGAAATAATAACTATCTAAATATTGACACATATTTATATCCAATTTCAAAGTTAAATTAATTCAAATGTACAAAATTGGAATAAATAGAAAAAATATATTCTTATTACACTTTATAATCAATTTAAAATTCATTCTAACAATATAAATAAATTAGATTAAAAAGAACTTGAATTAAAATACAGTATTATTCACTATTAATTAAAAATGAATTTTATCAGAAAAAAAATATATACTCAATGTAAATTTTGATGTCCCGAATCTGAATAAGAATTTTATTTTTTCAAATAGAATGTCTAAAAATTACTAAAACTATATTTAAAGAGGGTTCGCCATCAAATGGAGGTAAATCGACCATTTAAAAAATAATATAGTTTTTATTCTTAGATTCATACATGTTTTAAGACTCTAACTTTTATTAGATAAATGTAAAAATATTAACCAAACATGTATAATCATATTTTAATTAGTTCTATTCATTCTATCTAACATAATTACTAGGCGCTTTTTATCAATAAAAATAAAAATACTATATTATTAGTGTGAAATGTAAGATTTCAAAGAAACCCAGTGTTGCGTTTCAGGTATTCCATTGAACATAGCATCCCATTTAGAGTAAAATTAATACATAATCCAAAAATATAAATAAATATTAAAATTTCATGTTCTTTATTTACATGGGAAGTTACAATGTTATCTTATATCCAAGTTATTATAATGACAGGTATAAATATTATTAACATTCTTATGAAAAAATATTTAAATGACTCTAGGTGAGATTATAAAATAATAAAATCACACTTGATGGATTTTATAAATATAATTTATATGTAAAATATTAAATATAATGTTTAAAATTCATCTTATATGTTTTCTAGACATGATATAAGAGAAAACTGATTTTTTTTGGATAAAATGAGTATATTTCAAAAAATTCAGTCCTACCGCCATTTGATGGAACAACAATTTTAAATATAGTTTTTGACACTTTTATATATTCAATTTATCAAATAAAATACATTTTATTTGTAATAATGATATAAAAAGTTACTTTATATGTTTTTTTATATTTTTATGAAATATTTTATGTTTTGATGAATTTTAAAATTATAATAAAAAGTAATTGAAGACAAATTTTTCATTGAAATAATATTCGTGGAGAAATTATACTTTTAATTGGATTTAAAGTACAAGGAGAAAATATTTCTATCAGTTAATATACTATTTTTCATTGGCATTAATTTTACCATTAATTTTGATATTAAAACTTTTCAATCTTTTGTAATGTATTATGTTTTATAAACTCATTTTACATTCTCACAATTGGATTAATTTTAAATCAATTACTAAATATTATGTTTTTCCAAAAATTGAAAACTGATTTTTTATTTTTTATTAGTAGTTCAAAATAATTTATATTTAATTCTTTTATTTTGAGGAGTTATGAATAATATTATCTATATATTTTTTTAATACAATAAAAATGAAAATCTGGTAATTTACGGTAAATATAACATAATAAAACATTATTAACATTTATACTAATATTATTGGATGAATGATTTTCAACAGAATCCATCCTTTTATCTAAATAATACTTTTTAGAAGAAACATTGATGAGTTTATGATATTTCATATATTTTATTTAATGAAAACATAAATAAGTCATAATCAAATTTTAATAACTATATCAATTTTAAAATAACGTTATATAGAAGATAAATTTTACTATTAATACCTCATTTGAATGATACAATGTTTTTCTTAATCATGATAATTTATTTTTAGTATCTTAAAAACCATAAAGGATTATACATTGATGATGCAGATGTTATTTTAATAATAGAAAGCTAATGAAATAAATTCTATTAAATTGATAATATTTATATAAAAGATATAGAACATGGGAAAATATTATATTCTCATCATATCTCAACCATGGTTGACCAACGTTCTAGTTATTGACCATTTTTATCCATATGGATGATTTTATAGGACATCAAATATTTTATTTAAAGTGTTTTAATGTTGCCACGTTTTAATTTTAATATATATAATATTTTTAGTGTTATATTTATAGGAGAGAAAATCAACTATATGTATTATTATGAAATATATAGGATTTATTTTCTTCATTGTATTTTATTTTTAATTTTTAATCAATAAATAATTATATTAAATAATTACACAAAACTGATGTAGTAATTATTTAATTAATAGAAATATCAAATTAATGTTCATTAAAATATAAAATATATAAAAAAAATGGATTATTAAAATATAAAAAAATATTATATATGACCTTGAAACCATATATATAATAAAATATTATTTCATGGTTACCATTCTATCTTGGAATATTAACAAAATCCATTAACTGGATATTATAAAAATGTATCTATTGATATTTTGTCAAAATAATGTTTTATTAAATTATTCCAAATCATAAATTAAATTTCAATAATATAAAATCATTATAGTTTAATCTAAAATGATCTATATTTTTTATTTACGGTTTAATTGACATCATATAAGTAAAACATTAAATTAACATAATATTGAACTATTTTATAACTTATTTAAAATTAAAATAGAATATATAACTGTAAAACGAAATGATATAGTTTAAAATGAAATAAAAACAATTCTAAAAATTATTTTCTGATGATATTACGACCTTATCTCATCTCATATTCGAAGTATTGTCATTTTTGTCTTTTTTGTATGTGGTTTGATTTTATTATAATTTAATATTTTTGTGTTTCCAAATGGGCCCATCTACTCAATTATAATAAGGAATATCATCTTTCACCAATTAACTTCACATTAATCATTCAATATCACCCACCCCAACCCCTTTCCCATGTCAAGATCCCTATTAACTATCTAGTGGTTTTATTCTTATTAGGAGACAAACTCTAGTGCCATTAAGAAGATGTCTTGGGGGAACAGGTCGATGAGAAGATAATATCCTCTACATATTGTTTCATACTTATATCATCTTCAACTTCCTATTCATGAGTTGTTTCCATTGTAAAGTACTGAATATAGTATAAATCAAATACTGAGAATACATTATAAAGATTTAACAACAATATTACACCTTCTATCCATCCATATAAAAATGAAATCACCACGCGTGCGTACGTACATATTACTGTCTCCAAGCCATGTTGTAATCTGTTTTTAACTACCACATTACATGGATTTGTATAATGATGAAAATAATAACTATATATGATTATTATGACATTATAATGATTCTATAAAATATATACAATCCACAACCGTACCATTTCACAATTCTAGGAATGTTATCGTATCTCGTGCATATATAGAACCTTCCATCTCCATGATGTGATTCAATTCATTCTACATGATATCCATTAAAGAATAATATTATAAATATGTATAAATACTATGATATATATTGTATGAATATAATTATGTAAATAATATAACTAAAATTTTTGAATTGTAACACGAGCTTATTGAATGCAACATGCATAAAAAATATAATAGTTATTACCTGAGGGATGAGAAATAATGTTATTAACAAACATATGATTATATGATTATATATTATATAATATGAATGAATATGATTATGGAATAAATAAATGACATTATTTAAATAATTATTCTTGAGGTTTGTATACATACAATTGATATTTTACCTAAGTATAGAATTTGTTTTTATTATTTCTATTTCTGTGGCACACATGCCTTTTACACCACCTAGTTCTTTTGAGTTGTGTCTATGAAACCCATGAATCTTAATATTATTATTATTAATATGGTTATTATATTCATATAATTTTCATAATTTTATAAGTAATAAGATTAAACTAATTATTATTTGGAAAGAGATAATTTTTTAATGACATTTTTATTTGAAGTATATTATATGTAAGTATTTTCTGGGATATATTTACTATCCAAATCCATGATTAAAAAAAATTATTGCAAAATATTATTTATATTGATGTTCAATTTTTTAATAAAAATTTTACATTTTGGTGAATTATTAATATTTTTTATGAATGGAATCTCTTTTCATTTTCTTTACGATTAACTTTTTTACATTCTGAAACAAGTACAAAAAGATTTTTTTCTTCTAAATTATATGACATGAATAGATATTTATATTTTCATAAAGCCTTTTTTTCATAAAAAATATTTTACATGATTTCATGTATATTTGATAATAATTGTTTTATCTTAAAATTTTATGGCATTTTGAGATAATAAAAAAAGTTGAATAAGAAAAGATATTTTCCACAATAATTAATTTCATGTATTATTTCAAAATTATTTGACATCAAATACGGAATAGAATAATATGGATATGGCCAATGTATACTATCCCTTTGATTCATATGGTTTGATTATATTTATTATGGAATTATTTTTATGTCATCAATTTTTTATATGTATTATTATATGATGGAATGATGTTTAAGAACCCCAATTTATTTATTTAGTTTTTCTACAGTGAATTATTTAAGTTTTTTTAAAACATGTAATAATTATTTCATTATGACATTTTTGGGACCTATATCTCCCAAAAATCCAATGGGTAAATATTTATATATCTTGAGATAGACAAGAAAGGATATATAAGAAATTTTGGTTCATTAATATAGGGCTCGAACATCATGTAAATCTAGTTCAGTAATATAGTGATATAATGAAGATTCAACCCAGTTTAGTAATGGAATTGGTACACAAAGATGGTCTTTGAAAATATCCATAGATAATATGGAAATGTTTTTATATTCTTATGTGTTTTCCATAATTCCATGTTTTTGTTTCAATATTATTTTCTCTTGGCTTACGGTTCTTTGTGATTTATGTCTTATGAACAACCATGATTTATTTCATGACTCAATATTTTTATATATGTTTAAAATGGAATGATTTTGAAAAGTTATGGTCATGTTTTTACATTATTATGTTCATGTTTTGTTTTATATTTTCTGTGTCTACCCTTAATGAGCATTCGAGCTCAGTCTTTTCATGTGTTTTTCTTTCCTCAGAATATAATGATAGGTTTTATGTTGGAAAAATAATGGGTAAGATCATTATGGGAGATGTTGAAGAAATTTCACCAATTAGATTAATGTATTCTATCTTTATAGAGGCTCAAAACTAGTATGATCTTTGGGAATCCCTTTGTGTATTGTATTGTGTATACAAAAATAATATGTATTATCAATGTACATCAATATTCATTTATTATTACTACATTAACAACTAAATAATTTATAAATGGAAATTACATTATTATAATCATGTCATATAGTCAACATTGATCGCAATCCAATCAACTAATAAGTACTATATGACCATTAAATATAATATTGTCACTTCTATTATTTCAGTTTTGAAAATCTGACAAACACTATAGTAATTAATAAGATGTTTGATGTCCAATGAGAAAAACTTATTTTATGGTGAATAGTAACATGCCCTTTTGAATATTATCCTACCCTTATGAACTGTAATATGAATCTTATGAAATATAAATGTTCCAAAATTATAGTAACATCACCAATGAATGTAAAAAAAATTTAGGCATCTTATAAGTGATAATATGACCACAATAAACATATTGTTTTGTTTTGAAGTCATAAATAAATATTGGAAGTTAATTAATTAATATAAAATAAAATTTATTTTCTTAAAAGGTGCTGAAATTTTAAAAAATTTATGTCTTGTAGTTTTAAGATAATTTTATAAGGCCTTATGAAATTTTTGGAAAAAATTATAAAATCAATTATAGTTTTAAAATTAGTATTTTTCATGTAAAATATGATTTTAATTAATACTGAAATTAATCATGTTTATAAATTTTTAAAAAACAAATTTATTTCATTTTTAATCTTATGAATCATTTTGATGTGTTTATGTTTTGGAATTTTTCTAAAATACTTTAATTTTTATGAATTGTAAAATAAGATAATTTGTGATAATGCTAAAACCTGAATTTCTTTATCTTTCTTGCATAATGGATAGTGTAAATGCCCATTGGTTTTAACTCACATGAACATATTTTTATTTTTTATCACAAGAATCATTACTATTTATTTCCTTATTGAAAAATAAAAAAAATTAAAATATTACCAGAACCCTCCACCTCTACACAATTAAAGCCACCCAAACTCCCCTCTTCTATTAAGTCCTATGAAGAACTTTTCCATGAATAAATTCAAATCAAATATCTCCCCATGCTATGCCCCCACATCTAGAATCCCTTGGTCTCTTTAAATACCAAATAATCTCCCCTTATGGGGAACTCAATGATGATAAATGTAATAAGTGAATTCAACTTTTCAATTCATTTAATTTCTTTACAATTTCCTTTATTTTATTTTCTATCCAGACCTCCATACATCTA